>OZ038403.1:12185359-13385359 GCA_964036045.1 Eutreptiella sp. 'Long Island Sound 2002'
TGTAGTAGGTAGGGCTTTTGCCGTCTTCCCGAAGGATAGGCGCCAGCACAGAAATTGGGCGCCATAGGAGTGGTAATAGTACCTGATTAAGACCTTCGGTCCGACATCAGCGAAGCCCGGTCTCCGGGAGCCACGCCCGGGAGAGAAGTGAGACACACACAGACATACGTAGCACACTTAGGGGTAAGGTAAGGTTCAGTCCCTAGCTTTAGTCTTGGAGGGAAGCGTCTCAGCGAGCCTCAGCAACTCACCAAGGTTGTTCTGGGACAAGTAGTCAACCAGAACTGAGTTTAGGCGTCCCTCAGGTAGAACAAACGCAGAGAAGGGCTCCCAGGTGGCCTCTCCGACTCCAAACCCTTCCCAGAGGGTGAGGAAGCGCCAACCCTGGCGATAGCGGTGGCGTAGGACAGACTTCACCAGGTAGAAGCCCTCCTTAGCCATCTCCTCGGCGTTCATGTCGGGGAGTTCACCTTCAACTTCCATAGGGCTGGCAGCCCCTTGTAGGTCCAGAGCGGCGATTTCCTCGTCGTTCAGCTCCCATTTCTCCCCACAGAGGTCTTCAGGATCATAGTAGCGCTTCAGGTGTTGAGCAGCGCACACCAGGGTCCCCCCTAGACGGGGAGAACACCGCACGGTGATACGGTGTCCATCCACTGATAGAATCTTGTACGGCCCGAAGTATGGGTCATCGCTGGTAGAGCGTGATCAGGCGGGTAGTCGACTGTGGTGCACCAGCACCCAGTCCGCCTCTTGGTAGGTGGCCGGTACTCGGTGCTTGTTCTTCTTGTTCCACTGACGCTCCCTCACTCTCTGGAGCATAGCCTTGGCCTTGTCCACCTTCGCTTGTTGCTCTTGGACCCATTCACCCACAGAAGAATGGGTGTCCTCTGGATAGGGGGCATGTAGGAACCATGCCGGGCGCCCTAGGAATAGCTCATGGGGCGAGTAGCCAGTAGCAGAACTCTCTTGGGAGTTCATCATCAAGGATATGACGGGGAGTAGTCTCACCCAGTATCTGGTGCGTTCCGTTTTGCACCATATCCTTAAATTCTCCTTGAGGACACGGATCTGTCACTCACATAGGGGGTTGCTCGTGTGAGAGTAGGGAATCCCCGTAGACACCTGGACATTGAGGGATCTCAGGACCCTCTTGTACCAGCCAGTATCTGAGCGTACTCGTACGTCCTCATCGGAGTTGATCTCTTTGGGCGCCCCATAGACACAAAACCACTCCTCCAGGAGTATCTTGATAGTCTCCTCTCCGGTAATGTGCTTGGTACATGGGAACACCCTGGTAAACCTGGTCAACCCACAGGTTACCACGAGGGCGAAGTCATAGCCCCCGAACTTCCGCATCTCCGTGTAGTCCACGTATAGAACACTGTTAGCACAGTGAGGGATGGGCAGGGTCGAGTAGAGACCTCTGTCCCTGATATCCCCTGGTTTGCAGGACCTGCACGGGCACTTGTCCACGATAGGCTGGAGGATTTTCCGCAGTTGGTCGTCAGTCCACGTAGTGTGGAAACACTGCTTGAACAGCCTCAGGGTACGGTCAGCACCCACATGACCGCTGGACTCATGGGTCCACTTCAGCAGCGCTGGGACTCTGTCACTAGGCACCACGATGCGGTCGCCGTGCCAGAGGTAGCTCTTGTCCCTCTTCCACTGATCTTGGTTGACCAGGAGGGGTTCAAGGCGTTTCTCCAGGCGCTTGTAGATATCCCCAAACTCCTTCAGGTACTCGGATTGTTGGAGTCCATCCAGGGGGCGTATCATCGTCATGTTGAGGTCCAAGTGGACGTCCATACAGCTGAACGCCTCCTTAGCCAGCGCTTCAGAACGGGCACCAATCAGGGCGTCGAAGTTGTTGCGGCTGATGTAATCCGCACATTCGTTCTTCACTCCCTGGATATGGTGTACCGTCAGCCGTAGTTGACTGAGGTAGGTCCACCAGCGCCGTAGCTTGGCCTTCTCAGGTGGGGGGCCCTTCTGGAAACTGCGGACCGGTTCTTGGTCGCACAGCCAGACCACAGGGTTACCCCCCAACAGTCGTGCTTGTGAGGATAGCACCAGCATACCCGCGAGCAATTCCTGCTCATAGGTGGAGTAGTTCCCCCTGGCCTGGTTCCACTTCCAGTTCCAGTGGCCCAGAGGTACTAGGACCCACTTGTCGTCAGGGTAGCTGTGCTTGAGGGTTCCATCTCGGTTGAGACCTTCCGTCCCCCATTGGGAAATGGCCGAGTCGAACTCCTCCTTCTCTAGTGCTTGCCATTGGAACAACGTTCCACCACCGCCCACATTGCTGGCGTCGGTCACCAGTATAATCTCCCCTTGTGCCTTAGGCACGCCCAAGCACTTAGCGTTGGCCACCTTGTCTTTGAGTTCGTCAAATGCTTGTTGCTCTTGTGGGCCCCAGCGCCAAGTAATACTCTTCTTGATCAAGTCCGTCAGAATGGCGCTTGTGTAGGTGAAGTTTTTGATATGGCGGCGATAGAAGTTGCACGTTCCAATGAAACTGCGTACATCATGAAGTCCTTTCTTGGGGTCTTCGTGTCGTACCTTAGCATCCATCGGGGGTTTGGCCTTAGAGGCCGCTGGCATCCACCACCCATAGCCAACGTCAAATCCCAGGTACTGCATGGTCTCCTGCATGAACTCACACTTCTCCAGCTTGAGTCGTGTGTGGTTCTCCTCGCAGACCGCAAAGAACTCACCCAAGAGGATTAGGTGATCCTCCTGGGTATTGGTCCCGAGGCATACATCGTCGATGTGAGCCTCCATCTGGGCCCCACGGGATATAAGCTCCTGCACCTTAGGTCTCCTTCGTAGGATGGACAAGATCTTGTTCATCAGCTCCTGGAATAGAGCGGGTGCGTTGGCCACACCAAACGGCATGACCTTCCACTTGAACACCCTCCCATGAGGGGTGATGAAGGCCAGTAGTTTCTGTGCGTTGGGCGTCAAGTTCACTTGCCAGAATCCGCTCCTCTTGTCCATCTTGGTCTTGTAGCGGCAGGAGGCTATCTTCTCCAGGGTAGACTCCATATTGGGAATGGACTCTGAGTGGTTCAACGTCTTCTTGTTCAGCTCTCCGTAGTCCACTACGAGCTGTTGGGCTGTAGACCCAGGTTTAGCCACCAGGAAACAGGGGCTGCAGTGTAGGGGGTAGTCCCCGTCCTTGTAATCCAGGACTAGGCCAGCGTCGATACATTCTTGTATCTGTTGCTCGATCTCGTCGGCCTGCTCTTTAGGAGCTGGATAGGGTCTCCTCCGGATCTTGTGACCCACGAACTCGGGTTTCAGCTTGAGGTCCATCTGTACCAGCTTGTCGAATGAGGCTGGAGGGGGTAGTTCTCCGAACACCTCCAGATAGGTCCCTATAAGCTTCCGCACCCGCGGGTCCAATAGCTTGATCTTGTCCTCCATGTCCTCGTCAGAGTGTAAGTTGCTGGCCCCCTGCGTAATAGACGTCGGGAGGTGATCCTCCACCGACTTTTCGCCCTTGGTGGTGTCCTTCAACCCTTGGTAGGCATATAGAAGGTCTTGTCCAACCATCTCCGGTGGACGATGGCAACATAGGCACGCTCGAGGGGGTTCACATACACATTCCTCCGAGAGGTCGTCCTCCTCTGGGGTCCTCACATGGGCGCCCCACACGCTCTTCATGAGCTTAAGATCTACCTCCCTTTGCCAGGTGGTGATCTTCTGTTCGAGGTCCTCCTTCAATTGGGATAGATCTCCCATACGTCTTTGCTTCAGTGGCCATGAGCTGCGGGTAGGCTTCGCGTAGCATAGCTTTTTCGCCACCAACTTCCTCTTGGAATCCACATACTCCCTTAGCCTGGATCGAGGGTCCAGCTCTTCATCCACGGGGTCTTCCACCCTCATGGAGAGTAGGGGTTTTAGTGGGGCGACGTACTCCGCGTTCTCCACTTCCTCCACACAGGTCTGCACGAAGAAGGCGTCGTGCTCAGTTTCGTCATCTGAGTGGATAGAGCTAGGTAGCTCAGATAGTCCACACTCAGAGACTCCATCAGGAACAGGTACATGGCAGGGAGCGTTGGGGGCGTTGGTGTCAGTCACGACGTACTCATCTCCTCCGGGTGTAGTCTCAACAGCATCTTGAGGTCGTAGGCGATCCTTCAAGTCACCCAAGGCGAGTCCGTCGCTTTCTCGTTGTATAGCCTGGACCAGAGTCGGGTCCAGATCCTCCCAGGGGATGGAGGTAAGACCTCCGTCCACCACGCTCAGCATACTCCCCCATCCGGGTTTCCCAATAGGCGTCTTACGCCCCAGAGGCATGTAGATGGCCTCATCAGGTAACCGAACAGAGCTGATAGTCAGCCTGTCCAGGAGGTTTCGCCAGTACTCGTTGCCCCCGCGGGCTCCCCAATCGGGGGAACACAGGACCATACGGGAACGTTCCAAGGCCACCTTGGTCAGCACCTTCCCCAGTTCACTGAACCTGGGGTTCCCGTAGGCCATCCTGAAAGAGGGCCAGTAAAATTTGTAGCTGCAGTTCTTCCCCTTGCTGCAGTAAAGGGCCAGTACATGCTGCTTGTCGCTGGCGAACAACTCCACACTCAGGTCTTCTCTAGAGTAACCCAACTCCTTCAGACCTTGGTCTAGGACTTCCCCCAATAGTTGATAGTCCTCAGTTTTTCGAGGCCGCCATCATGTTCGAGGGCTCCTCCTTCGATAGCCCCAGGTAACTCGAGGTATGTTCCGACTGCTCCAGTGGCACAGGCTCTCTGCCACTGCCGTGGTCCACGTAGAGGAGGTAGGGCGCTTGCAGCGTCAGGGATTGTATCTGGGAGTGCTGTACGAAGAAGTCAGTCCCCAGTACAAAGTCGAAGGCCTCAGTGTCCATCACATAGAACCGATGGGCGATAGTCCGGGAGCCCTTAGGTACCTCCACTTCACAGTCCCCGCAGCTGTGCACCACATGTCCATCCCCCATGCGTATAGCCGCGGTGGTCATGGTGTTCTTCCGGGTCCCACAAGGCAAAATTTTCTTGGCCACTATAGATATGGTGGCGCCAGTGTCCAATACCCCCAGGTATTCGCGTCCCCCTAGTCGGATACGTACCGAAAACACCAGGTCTTGGGTGCCACCGGAGCGTCCCCGTCAGAACTCCGCGGGACAGGTCACCTCGAACCCCTTGTTCCGCAATTTGCGGGCCATCCTCATGAAACGGCTCCTCTTTTTAGCGTTGCCGTCATCAGCGGCTTCATGCTCACGCTTGGCTCCTTGTTCTTCCTGGGCCTGCGTTTGTGAGCGTGTGTTACTACCAGACTGCCCTCCAGAGGGCTCGGAGTTCCCCCCTGGATTAAGGTTGGGGTTGCCTCCGTTCTTGTCGTTGTTCTTGTTGTCCTTGTCTGTCTGGCGGTTAGCGCCTCCTCCTCGTCCACCTTGACCCTTGTCTTGCCCTTGTCCACGTCCTTTCGACTTGCCCTTGCCGGAGTCGTTGCCTTTGCCTTTGCCTCCACCTTTGCCTGGGCCTTTGCCAGGATCTCCACCCTTAGGCTTCGCCGATAGGCATTGCTTATGGTAGCACTCATCCTCGTAGTGCTTCCGCTTCCCGCAGAAGGCACACGTGATGGTGCACCTATAGTGATCCGGCAGCTTCGCTTTGGCGCCGGTGTTCTTCTCCTGCTGCTTCCCCTGGACTACGAAGCAGTCTCGCTGCTCGCAGTCAGGGGCGTGCTGCAGGTGGCCCTGCTCGTCTCTGGCATCACACCAGAAGAGCTCCTTAACGTTCTCCATGATACGGGCGTGGGCGTGTTTGGGGGTAGTCCCCTGCCCAGGTCTGGACCCTTGGTACCCTTTGCCATGACCTCCCGAACCTCCTCCTCCAGGACGGTAGTTGTTCAGGTGCTGGTCGCTCTCCTTCTCCAGCGCCAGCTCCAGGAGTAGCACGCATAGATCCTCGTAGCGGAGGGATCTAGCCTTGCGCTCCGCCGTCGAACGGCACTCATCCCACAGCTCTCGAGGGAGCTTGGCCACCAACCAGAACAGCAGGTCGTCGCTGCTGTAGGAACCGGGCGTCAATCGTCCAGCCCAGTGGTCCAGGTCAGCCAACAGCTCAGAGACCCTGCCAGGTTTGGGGTTGTTGGGCAGCACGGGCAGGTTCTGGATCTCGGCCCTGATGGAGAGGTCGGTTTCGTAGGTCGGGTATTGCCTCTCCAGGGCAACCAACACATCGGCAAAGGTGGCGGAGTTAGTCACGATCTGCCTGACCTGCTTCTCCAGGTACTTGGTCCTGCAGCACTGCAGGAGCAGATCGCACTTGACCCTTCCACTAGCGTGGCTTTCGCCGGTTAATCGGAGAAACCGTCCGAAATTCTCAGCAAACTCGCTGAGATCGTTGCCTGTGAACTCAGGCAGGTTCACCACGATCTTGGAGGTGGCAATAGCCTTCGCCTCCTGAGACCTGCGTCCCTCAGGGCGTCGGGTCTTCTTCTTCTTCTTCTTCCTCTTCTTTCCCCTTGGGTTCTCGGGGTCCTCCGGGTCATCGTCCTCCGAGGGCGAAGCAGAAGTCATGGACGGCGGCTCATCATCGGAGGGGTCTCCGCCTAGATCACTAGAGCCATAAGGCTTCACGTCCACCGGTGCCCTCAAGGCTGTCAGCCCCAGCCGGTCCAGCTCGGCCCTCGTAGAGTTCGTCACGTGGCTGTAGGGCGGCTGGGCCGTTCTCGGTACGAAAGAACTTCTCGGTATCGCTGCAGGGGTCGGCATCGGTCGGCTCCTCAGGCCCCCCCGGGTGTTTGTCAGCCCTGACACCAGGTGGTTGGCCTGTACTCGATGGGGTGACACTCCCACCGTGGTAGGTGACGCTTGGGGCGGTATCATCAGGGGCTCCAGTTTCTCTCGGATCTCTTGAGTGAGGTCGCCCACAATTTTAGAAGTGGCTCCTCGGAGCACCTCGTTGATCTCTGACCGCGTCAGGGACCTGTTGGAGGATCTCCCCGATCCTCTACTCCTGCCTCCAAGAGACTCAGGTCCTCTCCTCAACCCACTCAAGGTTGCATACCCAGGTGCATACCCAGGAACATCCACATAGGTTCCCGTAGCGGGTAGAGGATGGTGATAGTCAGCCGCATACCATCGCGGCGCAGAACTGGAAGCCACCGGCTCACTGGCAGTAGTTGCCTCAGGAAACGCGGTGGTAGGTGGGCCCATACCATAGGCAGGGTAGGCAGGCATGCCAGTAAAGCCTGTGCCCTCTGTCATAGGCGGGTTGGTTATGGGAGTGGATGTTGCAGCGGCTGGGTCTGGAATTGGGAGTGTGGTGGTTGTAGGAGAGGGTGATGCGTGGAGGCCAGAAGCGCTTGGTGCGCCTTCGAAGGTAGGGTCATTCGTCAGGTCTTGCCCTTGGTCCTCTCCTTCGTCTGCTTCGTCTCCAGTATCCTTCTCGCTCTCTCTCTTCCTCTTCACAGGCTGAGTGACCACCTCCTCAACTGAGAGGGCCCTGAAGGCCGACTGGAGTCCATCCAAAGAGTCCTCAGCCACGTCCACTGGCCCATGTAAGGGCTCCGAAGGTACAGCGCTAGGTCCAGGTCCAGGTTCACCAGGTGCTGGCCTTGCTGGTGCCTCAGGCGCTGACTTCACGTTGGTGTCCTCCTTCTTTGTGTCCATCTTCGTTGGCCCTTCTGCTTATACGTGACTGATCTCGGCGCACTGGTTGTACGGCACGGGGTTGCTGCCGGTACGCAGAGACAGTCTGCCTCTTGCTACCAGAAAAGTTTATAGTGATTTCAACACTGTGTTTGTGCCTCTCCTGCTGCTTGCTGCTGGTGTAGGGTTTCCTGCTGCTTGTTTTTGAAGATGAAAAGCTTTTGTTTGCTGAAATACAATCAATCCAGGATAGCCCAAGCCAGAGATATGCAAGTAGAAGAGAATCAGGATCAAAGCATGAAGGGCTGCAGTGTAAACAGTGAAAGATGAAAGGATATTCACAGAAACTGCAACTCATGGCACATCTGATTGCATATTCGAAAAGACAGCTGAAATGTTTTGGAAAAGAGTTGGAAAACTGCCCCATGGTCACTCAATCTCCATAGTGCCATCTCAGGAGATGTGCACTCTTTGTTTTGGGTCCCATATGTGCTGAGGTGGCAGGGCATGTGGGGATGAGGTCACTGCCATGTCACATGGGATCTTCCTACTTAGCTAGGCTGACCGGGAATTGAACCCAGGACCTCTCAAAAAGAGGTGCCCAGCCCCCTAGGGTGCATACCACTGGGACAGCTAAGAATTCATGGGAAAACATAGATAAATTCATAGGCTCTGCCCTGGATATGTCAGGTCTCAGTCAACTCAGGAAAAGATGATTTGCCTCACATTGATAGGGGATTAAGGGGTCCACTCCATATCCTGATTGGGTGTTTGGTTCCATAGGTCAAAATGTGTTATCACCACTTTTGGTGGGGCTAATACTAAGATAGAAATGCCTGGATGCTCAGTGCATCTCTAATACAACTAGAGTATGCCTCAAAGCATTGGAAAAGCACTTTTTCTTACTGAGGTGACACCTGAAAGGGCACAGTCGCTGGATTTTGTCGTGGCGAAGCAAAGGGAGTTGGCATCCTGGGTTGCTTGTCATGTGTATGACCTGGTACCAGACAATGGGCAGAAGGTGATATCGTGTCGGTGGGTTCTCGTTGACAAGGTGCGGGACGATGGTTCACCGAAGCCGAAGGCGCGTTTGGTTGTGCGGGGTTTTCAGGAGGCGGGTCTGCGGGACATGAATACCTTTTCTCCCACGTGTTCCAAGTCATCCTGGCGTGTGCTGCTCACGGTGGCTTCTTATCGAGGATGGGCTCCGATCGCTGTGGACATTTCCACTGCCTTTTTACAAGGAGGCGCCCTGCAGCGTGAGGTGTATGTACGGCCACCACCGGAGATGCATGCACCGGGGCAGTTGTTAAAGCTGCGGAAGGCGGTGTACGGACTTGTGGACACTCCACTGCAGTGGTACCAGGCGCTACACAAGGCTATGCTGTCTATTGGTGCGATTGTGGTGCCGTTTGACCTCGCAATATACCTTTTTCGGGATCATGAGAATCTTTGTGGATGGGCAGCCGTTCACGTTGACGATATCTCCATCGCTGGGACCGACTCTCTCATCTCATCCGTTCTGGAGGCGTTGCACGGTGTCTTCTCTGTTGGGTCTGAAAAAAAGCAGGAGTATGTGTTTTGTGGAGTGCATTTGGAATGCAAACGTGACGATGACGGCAATCTGATTGCGATAACGTTGGACCAACAGAAGTACATTGATGTGATCGTAGAGTCATCTCTGGAGGAGTCTACAGATCGTGGAAGACTATTAAACGCGAAAGAGACCACTTTGTACCGCGGCTTGATTGGAGCTTTGTCCTAGTGTACCGGGCAAACGAGACCTGATTTCTCTTATAGTGTGTGCCGTCTCTCACAACGATCAAGCAAACCTACAGTCTCGGATGCGCTTCAAGCGAACAAGACCTTGCAGCACTTGAGGAAGAGATCGCTTTGTGCCAATGTTAAAAAGAAAACGAAGAAGCAAACAAAAATTAACCGTATCCTCACTCCACCCTGCAGGGCATGCACTGGACCATTGATGCAAAGAAACCAGTTATCACAGCATCCCACAGTGTCTCATGGTGTCTGCGTCGATGGAAGCTTGAAGTACAGCTGTGCTGGGTGTTGGTCTTGAATTCTAATGTATCAGATTGACTGAGAGATAGTGTATTTACGGCGTCTGAGAAGTAGTTCGGCATGTCGTGCAGAGAATGGCTTCGATTCTTCAAGTGAGTCGTTGGTGAATTGCCAAGCATCCCAAAAGGCGTATTTGTGATTGTCATCGTGGATCGCTTTTTGCAGTTTTTGGAGTAATCTTTGATCTTTGAATCCCCAATCGTTTAATGAACAGTACTTGGTAGGGATCTCTGCTTGGTCGTGTGCTTGATGATTTTTCTGATGTTCGAAGAATTCAGTATCGTTGCCTCCCATGAATTCGTAGTCTCTCTGGGCATCGGTTTGTGGCTTGTCAGCGTGGTAGCCGTCGTCCTCTTCTTCGGAGTCATCTTCTAACCTTGGTATGGAGTTGTGCGTGCCTTCGGATTCTCGGTCTCGAGGTGCGCTTCCTTCGGTTTGAGATTCGCTTCCGTCGTCTTCATCCTCGGACTCTTGGTCTCGAGATTCGTTTCCGTCGTCCTCATCTTCGGTTTGAGGGTCATCTTCAGACATTGTTGCTGGTAACTTGTTCATCTCGTTGCATTTTTTGGCGTTGCCGTGTTTGGATTCATCGTGACTTGATGTCGCTGAGGGCGGCGAGGGGGAAGTTTTAGGTGATTCTTGACTGCGTGTTGACAGTGGCGATGTCCATTTGCGGGTGTTGAGTGAACTTTGATATTCGATGATCTTGGCTGGTGTCGGTTCTTTTGATGGAGCGTGTTGTTTTCTGCGAGCACGGCACAATTCGCAACGCAGTGGAACATTGAGTGATCTTGATAAGAACCAGTTGATGGTATCAGGAGAGAGGCGGAATTTTTCCGAACAGTCCTTGCAAGTGGGTTGATGATCGGTTCGCTCTTTGTCATAAATGACTCGAGGGTGCAGTTTTTTATGTACTTCGTGCCAGCTGCCATTTGCGGGGCTTGTGCTTCCTGCATTGCTTCGGAGTACAGGCGGCGATGTGGTCGATTGTTCTTGAATTACATTGATTGAGACATTGCTGCTTGGCGGTGAAGTGGGCTCTGAAGGCTGCGCTTGGCGTGGAGTTGTAGCTCGAGTTTGTGGTGCTGTGGATGAGGAGGTAGTTATTGGAATATATAGATCGAATGGTCCAGTGACTGCAGGGCGAGTAGGAGGTAACACATCATTTCCACCACGACCACATTGCTAGACATACAAACATAACAGCAGGATTTTCTGAGCAGCAGGATTTTCAACTGAGGTTTCAGGTCCCTGCAGCCAGCCACTGTGTGGCCTCCTAGAACGTTTGCAAGCCTCTGGTGCCATTAGGGCAGTGCATTGCACCTTCAACTTTTCAGGGCAGGAATTCAGATACTCAGTGTTTTTCCGGCACTTCAGTGTTCGTTTACTCTGTAAATTAGGGAAATGGCGGATTAGCATGGGAGACTCCTATGTCACGGCCACCCACCCAGCACTGAACTCAGTTTGTTGTTACACTTTGGGCGGGAAACCGCCATGCCTCAGAAAATGAGGAAGAGATCGCTATTCATCAGATTTCCCAAGTTGAGTGGACCTGTTCGTCTTATTGGATACCATGACTCGTCATGGGGCAATGGGGAAGAAGGGAAAACTTTTGGTGGCTGGCTGTGGACTATCGCAAGTGTCGGTGAAGACAAGAAAGAGCGCTTCTGTCTGATCAACTGGAAAAGCCGTACCCTGCGCAGAGTCGTAAAGTCCACCTTTGATGGGGAAACCCTTGCTTGTTCAGCCTGCTTGGATGACCTGTTCTTAACGCTCAATGTCGTTACTGAGATCACGAAGATGCGAGTCCCTGTTACGCTACGCACTGACTGTGCTTCACTATTCGACCACATCTATCTGCACAAGGCTATGTCTGAGAAGAGACTTCTCATTGAGCTTGCGATGATTCGTGATGCTATAACGTCTGGAGAAGTTACCAATCTGGAATGGGTGGCTACGCAAGATCAACTCGCAGATGCACTGATGAAGTCTAGCTACAGTTCTATATTCTATAACTCCCTCAATAATGCAGTGCTACCATGAGCATGAGAGTACCTGTTTATCGTCTTCTTGGTTCAGACTTGGTAAGGACTTTGTCGTAATCGCTGATCGATCTGTCATGCATGATCGCTGTGGATCTGGACATTGTTTTGCTGGGGCAGAAAAAGAAAAGACGGATGTTTTCTGAGTTCAGACGATATTGTCTGTTGATCTATAATTAATTGAGATGAAAATTTGTCAGCCGGATGTGTTATCATCATTGGCGGAACATGGGATTTGCATCGCAAAATCCTAGGTTCGATTCCCGGATGCCATCCATGCAATTTCCTAAAAGCGATAAATCCATTTCAGCATGGGATGTTCCTAATCTATGACATTGATATAAAATGAGCTTTTGCATGATTTACAAATGTTTTTATATCAATTTATAAGGTTCAAAAAGGCTTTTGTACCATTCTTCTTGCAACCTTTTAGGTTGGTGTTTTGTTGACACATTGAATTGTCACTATTCAAGTGAGAGATCATTCCTGGAATTCACTGCATTGTTTGCTATTGAAAAGAGCCAAGGGAAAATTTAACAACGACAACTGTTTTGTTTCACATTAAGAATAGGTGGCTCGCGCCGTCGTTGCCATTGCCACATGGACAATTTTTGAAACTTTTGTACTGATGATTTCTCTGGGACTTTGTAGATTGTTCATTGATGTTGAAATCTACCTCAAATTCAGTTTCTGGTCCCGTCCGTATTTTTCTCTCGAGTCTGATACCAAAAAATGGAGCCGAAATAGACATTGAACTTGTGTACAGTTGGATTGGACGCATGGTTAATGACCTACAAAATCGCAGCTTCAGAGTTCTTCATTGGTGGCAAAAACCTGAAAATTGCCCATGCCACCCCGGGCGCCATCACCAATCTTCATGAGTCCGTTTCAGCACATTTCTTCCTTACCGTTTCGTGATCAAGGCTCGGTATGGATCGACTGACTGTCCCCACCATAGACACATTCAGCCATTAGTCCATTGGTTCTCGCACAATTGCATGTGTCCTCTTCTTGGTTGGGGTGCTTTTTTGCTCTGTGGCTCCCAGCTATCCGGGTGGGGCATCCCGGGTCACGTAAGCGTTGACATGCTCTCACAAATCTGATGATTGTTTGAATCTATTGGGGCAGATAGGGTACAGTGGGCTGAGGGGGAATGTTTGCCCGGCGCGTGCCCGGCGCGCTACTTTTAGACTATGTTCCCCCCGAAGAGCCCCCAAGCACACCCCTTGGAAACACCCTTAGAATTAGGTGACCCAAATTGCCCCTAGCTCAAGAAAGTTGCAAACTGGGGTACACAGTACCACTCTCGCTCCTTTAAGGGCGATCTTGGTCAACACCTTAGCAAGTTGGGAGAATGGGGGATTAGGATAGCACAACCGCATCGATCTCCAGTAGAAGCGATAGGCGTTATTGAGGTATCGTGAACAGTAGAGCTGCATCATAACATTGGTCCCACAAGTGTGGGTGTCAATACATTCAGTACAATAGTGCTCCTTACACTCATCACCAACTGCGACGGTGGAGCGTTCTGGCAACACAACACACACACTTCTGCCCCATCCTCTGCCTCATCTTGCGTGCCACAACCGAGCAAACAGCTGCTCAATGCGTGCCCTATACCACCCGTGCACGTCATTGTAACATTGTTGGCGGGCTGTCAAAGTGCCATTCTTTCTTCCAATGAATGGCACAATGACATGAATCCGGCCCTTATAAGCACCATCATGGCCCCCAACTTCGAAATCAAAGAAATCACCTCGGGTACGAGAAGGTCCATACCCATCCCAAATCAAAACATCTGCTGATGTCCCGGGGGCCAAGGGGCAAATCCATATAATGTTGCCCAACATATCAACGGCAACAGTCCAGCGTTAGGGCACGGGTCACAAAAGATTACCGGCGCGCGCCCTGCGCGCGCCCGGCGCGCTAACGTTCCCCCTGAGAGGCAACTACCTGGTCTATTGGTGACTTTTCCTTGTTGCATTTTCAGGAATGACATTACTGGTGTTTGCCGGACCAGGACTCCGCTTGGGTGGCGTCAACTCGCTTCCCAGGACCTGGCATTTGCCTGGTCTCGTTGGGTTGCCAGACTGCCCCTTAGCTAAGTCACTTGGTGTCACCGTCCTTTGCCATCGGTTGTTGTACAGGACGCCGGACTCCGCTCTGGTGGCGTCTCCTCGCTTCCCTGGTCCCTGCGAGTGCTGGGTCCCTGGGTTGCCGGACGGCCCCGTCGCTAAGTCTTCTGGTGTCACTGTTCATTTCCGAGGCTTGATGCATGGCCCGCAAACTTTGGTTTGTTCAGAGAGCATTTGGCCAATGGAAAAAACACCAAAACTGGCTGAAGGGCGACTGCTTTTAAGGCATAAAACTCAGTGAATGCTGGGGCTGCGCACAGAGATGCAGGAGCGTCACATAATGGCAGATCGATTATGTCAAACGCAGTGGACACTGGACAACACATGTAGCATTTCTGAAATGACACCTAAAATCTGTGAAACTGGAAGTATCCTCTCCTGTTACCCTTTGGCACAGAAACACATTGAAAGACGGAGCGTCATGTAATGGCAGATCAAATTATTCGAAACGCAGACAACTCTGGGCTGCACATGTGGCGTTTCTGCACCGACACCGAAAATCTGTGAAACTGGACTGTATGCCCTCTGGAGCAGGATGTGATACGGGGCAGGAAATGTGCAGGGAGCGGACACGGTGATCCTGAAACGCGTGCAGGGGGGGGGGGGGGGCGCTGAGGCACAAAGATGCAGAAATACAGAAGGCTGTTACCTTTTGTCACAGAGACTCACTGAAGGACGGAGCGTCATGGAATGGCAGATCAAACCAAGGGAACCGCAGACGCGACTGGGCTGCACATGTGGCGTTTCTGCACACCGAACAACTGTGAAACTGGATTGTTTCCCCTCTGGAGCAGGATGTGATACGAGGCAGGAAAGTTGGAGGGGACGGACACGGTGGTCCCGAAATGTGTGGGGGGGGGGGGGGCTGAGGCACCACGTTGCAGAAATACGGGGGCCTGTTACCCCTTGATACAGAAACACACTGAAGGGCGGAGCGTGATGTAATGGCAGATCAAATTATGGGAACCGCAGACAAGACTGGACTGCAAATGTGGTGTTTCTGCATTGTATCCCCTCTGTAGCAGGATGTGATACGAGGCAGGACAGTTGGAGGGGACGGACAAGGTGATCCTGAGACGTGTGCGGGGGGGGGAGGGGGCACAATGATGCAGTAATACAGGGGCCTGTTACCCTTTGATACAGAGACACACTGAAGGACGGAGCGTCACGCAATGGCAGATCAAATTATGTAAACCGCAGACAAGGCTGGGCTGCAAATGTGGCGTTTCTGCATCGGCACCGAAAATCTGTGGTACAAGTCAGCGGTCACAGAGGCGAGCATTGGCATCATTGGTGTCCTGCAGACGAAAAGCGGAAAGAGGGGGCTGGGCATTTGCAGCGGCAGTAAGTCTGGTCTGGGCGGCGTTCTTCCGGAACCCGACGTCGAGAAAGTGCTGGAATTTATATCTCAGAAATTCAGTGTAGCTGAGGTTGGGCATTCGCTGGACTGTGAAAGAATGGGTATCTTATACGAAGCTTCACATGTTGACAGTGATCTGAAGACCGGACAGGCTGAAGTGTCTCATTATAGGGGGGGGGGGGGGCTGCAGGCAGTTGCTGATCCGGGTAGCTCTGGTACGGGGGGTGGGGGGGACTGTCAAGTCACATCACTGAGCTGGGGGGGGGGGGGTTGTTGCAGGTCCATTTTATCAGCCGCACGTCCTGCACTGGCGCACGCAACAGAAAATCTGCTGAGGACAGGTGGGGCCGACAGGAGCCTGTTTATCGGATGAAAGTGATCCAAGGGCATGCAGGAACTGGACTCTGCGGGGCGAGCCAAGTACAAACTCATACAGGTCAGCTCAAGGTCACAGGCATGAATCAGTGTGTGCGCTGGATGGGGGGGGCGTGGGTAGGGCATGTTGTTGGTTCATCAAGCTGCAGGCACGGGGACAGGGCGGATGGGTAGAGGCAGGTGGGGGGGGGGGGGGGGGCTGTGTCATCAAAGAGGTCGCTTCAGTCACCTGGACTGTTCTGGAATTTTCCCTGGACTTGAATCGCACAGGTCGTTGTAGCCGGTTTATCGCCGTTGACGGATGTCGAACTGACTCAGGGGGGGGGGGGGGGGCGGGGGTGTGGTTGGTTCATTTAATCGCAAGCACGTGGGTAGGGAGTAGGAGGATGGGCCACAGAAGTACAGAAGCAGGAGTAGGAGAACATCCCTTTCGGGACGTGGGTGTGTCTGGGGGGACGTTGCTGGGCATTCCCCGTAGGCACAAAACCAACGCACAAAACGGGTGGCCCATGGGTCCCCAAGAATGGCCACCCATATTGGGGCTGTAGCAAGAAAACGGTGCGTGGCACAATGCACTGCAGAAGAAACGAGGAGAAAATACCTCCACTAAGAATAGAAAAAACATTTCACTATCCTTAGCAACGAAAAAAGAAAACGGGCAAAGCAAACAAGATGAACGGACGTGCCAAACAGACTGATGGCCGATAACAGCGCGACAATATAACAACTGGCTGCCAAACTGAAAAACAAAATTTTCCCCACGAAATCGTCCCCGCACAAAATTCGAGAGGGTCCACGTGCCCAGACAAGGCAGGGCCCATAAGCAGGCAACAAGGGCGCTGGCTTCTTTTGGCGTTCAAAAAAACAACACACAAAACGGGTGGCCCATGGGCAGCCACCAATGGTCCCCAAGAATGGCCACCCATATGGAGGCTGTAGGAAGAAAACGTCACCACAGATTCAAATTGATGAGGAACACAGGTTTTAATGGCATTGGACTGTGTGATTGGCGAGGCAATCGGAACACAGGTGCTTCCTGCATACAACACACTGTGCTGGTGGAGAAGGCTCCAGACAGTCAGCACAGGGGACCAAACCCGCTTCCGGAGCTGGAGCAAAAGCATCTACGTCCGGGATGCCCCCCTGAGCATGTGGAGCAACAGTCCGTGAAAAAAGCGGTGGGGCTTGCTGTTGATGCGTGTGAAGCTTGACCTGATGGCACATGAGAGGTGGTGATTGATGAGGTGCACAATTAACATGCTGAGTCCCCCCATGTCCAGCGAAAAATAAAATCTCATTAAATCTCAAATCTCAAAAATAAAATCTCAATAAATGTCAAATCTCAATAAATTCTCAAAACATACGGTCCGATGACGACAATGACGACCAACTTCTCACTCGCAAGCAAACAAGATGAACGGACGTGCCAAACAGACAGATGCAGAGTTGCAGGAAACGAGCATATAATGCAGGAACGGAAGTGTTGGGATTCAAGGTTCCCAGGAGTTATCAGTGTGGCTGTCAGACACTGCAGCAATGCACGGGCAGCTGGGTGGCACAATGCACTGCAGAAGAAACGAGGAGAAAATACCTCCACTAAGAATAGAAAAAACATTTCACTATCCTTAGCAACGAAAAAAGAAAACGGGCAAAGCAAACAAGATGAACGGACGTGCCAAACAGACTGATGGCCGACAACAGCGCAACAATATAACAACTGGCTGCCAAACTGAAAAACAAAAATTTCCCCACGAAATCGTCCCCGCACAAAATTTGAGAGGGTCCACGTGCCCAGACAAGGCAGGGCCCATAAGCAGGCAACAAGGGCGCTGGCTTCTTTTGGCGTTCAAAAAAACAACACACAAAACGGGTGGCCCATGGGCAGCCACCAATGGTCCCCAAGAATGGCCGGAGCTGGAGCAAAAGCATCTACGTCCGGGATGCCCCCCTGAGCATGTGGAGCAACAGTCCGTGAAAAAAGCGGTGGGGCTTGCTGTTGATGCGTGTGAAGCTTGACCTGATGGCACATGAGAGGTGGTGATTGATGAGGTGCACAATTCACATGCTGAGTCCCCCCATGTCCAGCGAAAAATAAAATCTCATTAAATCTCAAATCTCAAAAATAAAATCTGAATAAATGTCAAATCTCAATAAATTCTCAAAACATACGGTCCGATGACAACAATGACGACCAACTTCTCACTCGCAAGCAAACAAGATGAACGGACGGGCGAAACAGACAGATGCAGAGTTGCAGCAAACGAGCATATAATGCAGGAACAGAAGTGTTGGGCTGGGGGGGGGGGGGTTGTTGCAGGTCCATTTTATCAGCCGCACGTCCTGCACTGGCGCACGCAACAGAAAATCTGCTGAGGACAGGTGGGGCCGACAGGAGCCTGTTTATCGGATGAAAGTGATCCAAGGGCATGCAGGAACTGGACTCTGCGGGGCGAGCCAAGTACAAACTCATACAGGTCAGCTCAAGGTCACAGGCATGAATCAGTGTGTGCGCTGGATGGGGGGGGCGTGGGTAGGGCATGTTGTTGGTTCATCAAGCTGCAGGCACGGGGACAGGGCGGATGGGTAGAGGCAGGTGGGGGGGGGGGGGGGGGCTGTGTCATCAAAGAGGTCGCTTCAGTCACCTGGACTGTTCTGGAATTTTCCCTGGACTTGAATCGCACAGGTCGTTGTAGCCGGTTTATCGCCGTTGACGGATGTCGAACTGACTCAGGGGGGGGGGGGGGGGCGGGGGTGTGGTTGGTTCATTTAATCGCAAGCACGTGGGTAGGGAGTAGGAGGATGGGCCACAGAAGTACAGAAGCAGGAGTAGGAGAACATCCCTTTCGGGACGTGGGTGTGTCTGGGGGGACGTTGCTGGGCATTCCCCGTAGGCACAAAACCAACGCACAAAACGGGTGGCCCATGGGTCCCCAAGAATGGCCACCCATATTGGGGCTGTAGCAAGAAAACGGTGCGTGGCACAATGCACTGCAGAAGAAACGAGGAGAAAATACCTCCACTAAGAATAGAAAAAACATTTCACTATCCTTAGCAACGAAAAAAGAAAACGGGCAAAGCAAACAAGATGAACGGACGTGCCAAACAGACTGATGGCCGATAACAGCGCGACAATATAACAACTGGCTGCCAAACTGAAAAACAAAAATTTCCCCACGAAATCGTCCCCGCACAAAATTCGAGAGGGTCCACGTGCCCAGACAAGGCAGGGCCCATAAGCAGGCAACAAGGGCGCTGGCTTCTTTTGGCGTTCAAAAAAACAACACACAAAACGGGTGGCCCATGGGCAGCCACCAATGGTCCCCAAGAATGGCCACCCATATGGAGGCTGTAGGAAGAAAACGTCACCACAGATTCAAATTGATGAGGAACACAGGTTTTAATGGCATTGGACTGTGTGATTGGCGAGGCAATCGGAACACAGGTGCTTCCTGCATACAACACACTGTGCTGGTGGAGAAGGCTCCAGACAGTCAGCACAGGGGACCAAACCCGCTTCCGGAGCTGGAGCAAAAGCATCTACGTCCGGGATGCCCCCCTGAGCATGTGGAGCAACAGTCCGTGAAAAAAGCGGTGGGGCTTGCTGTTGATGCGTGTGAAGCTTGACCTGATGGCACATGAGAGGTGGTGATTGATGAGGTGCACAATTAACATGCTGAGTCCCCCCATGTCCAGCGAAAAATAAAATCTCATTAAATCTCAAATCTCAAAAATAAAATCTCAATAAATGTCAAATCTCAATAAATTCTCAAAACATACGGTCCGATGACGACAATGACGACCAACTTCTCACTCGCAAGCAAACAAGATGAACGGACGTGCCAAACAGACAGATGCAGAGTTGCAGGAAACGAGCATATAATGCAGGAACGGAAGTGTTGGGATTCAAGGTTCCCAGGAGTTATCAGTGTGGCTGTCAGACACTGCAGCAATGCACGGGCAGCTGGGTGGCACAATGCACTGCAGAAGAAACGAGGAGAAAATACCTCCACTAAGAATAGAAAAAACATTTCACTATCCTTAGCAACGAAAAAAGAAAACGGGCAAAGCAAACAAGATGAACGGACGTGCCAAACAGACTGATGGCCGACAACAGCGCAACAATATAACAACTGGCTGCCAAACTGAAAAACAAAAATTTCCCCACGAAATCGTCCCCGCACAAAATTTGAGAGGGTCCACGTGCCCAGACAAGGCAGGGCCCATAAGCAGGCAACAAGGGCGCTGGCTTCTTTTGGCGTTCAAAAAAACAACACACAAAACGGGTGGCCCATGGGCAGCCACCAATGGTCCCCAAGAATGGCCGGAGCTGGAGCAAAAGCATCTACGTCCGGGATGCCCCCCTGAGCATGTGGAGCAACAGTCCGTGAAAAAAGCGGTGGGGCTTGCTGTTGATGCGTGTGAAGCTTGACCTGATGGCACATGAGAGGTGGTGATTGATGAGGTGCACAATTCACATGCTGAGTCCCCCCATGTCCAGCGAAAAATAAAATCTCATTAAATCTCAAATCTCAAAAATAAAATCTGAATAAATGTCAAATCTCAATAAATTCTCAAAACATACGGTCCGATGACAACAATGACGACCAACTTCTCACTCGCAAGCAAACAAGATGAACGGACGGGCGAAACAGACAGATGCAGAGTTGCAGCAAACGAGCATATAATGCAGGAACAGAAGTGTTGGGATTCAAGGTTCCCAGGAGTTATCAGTGTGGCTGTCAGACACTGCAGCAATGCACGGGGAGGTGGGTGGCACAATGCACTGCAGAAGAAACGAGGAGAAAATGCCTCCACTAAGAATAGAAAAAACATTTCACTATCCTTAGCAACAAAAAAAGAAAACGGGCAAAGCAAACAAGATGAACGGACGTGCCAAACAGACTGATGGCCGACAACAGCGCAACAATATAACAACTGGCTGCCAAACTGAAAAACAAAAATTTCCCCACGAAATCGTCCCCGCACAAAATTTGAGAGGGTCCACGTGCCCAGACAAGGCAGGGCCCATAAGCAGGCAACAAGGGCGCTGGCTTCTTTTGGCGTTCAAAAAAACAACACACAAAACGGGTGGCCCATGGGCAGCCACCAATGGTCCCCAAGAATGGCCACCCATATGGAGGCTGTAGCAAGAAAACGTCACCACAGATTCAAATTGATGAGGAACACAGGTTTTAATGGCATTGGACTGTGTGATTGGCGAGGCAATCGGAACACAGGTGCTTCCTGCATACAACACACTGTGCTGGTGGAGAAGGCTCCAAACAGTCAGCACAGGGGACCAAACCCGCTTCCGGAGCTGGAGCAAAAGCATCTACGTCCGGGATGCCCCCCTGAGCATGTGGAGCAACAGTCCGTGAAAAAAGCGGTGGGGCTTGCTGTTGATGCGTGTGAAGCTTGACCTGATGGCACATGAGAGGTGGTGATTGATGAGGTGCACAATTCACATGCTGAGTCCCCCCATGTCCAGCGAAAAAGAAAATCTCATTAAATCTCAAATCTCAAAAATAAAATCTCAAAAATAAAATCTCAATAAATGTCAAATCTCAATAAATTCTCAAAACATACGGTCCGATGACGACAATGACGACCAACTTCTCACTCACAAGCAAACAAGATGAACGGACGGGCCAAACAGACAGATGCAGAGTTGCAGGAAACGAGCATATAATGCAGGAACGGAAGTGTTGGGATTCAAGGTTCCCAGGAGTTATCAGTGTGGCTGTCAGACACTGCAGCAATGCACGGGCAGCTGGGTGGCACAATGCACTGCAGAAGAAACGAGGAGAAAATACCTCCACTAAGAATAGAAAAAACATTTCACTATCCTTAGCAACGAAAAAAGAAAACGGGCAAAGCAAACAAGATGAACGGACGTGCCAAACAGACTGATGGCCGACAACAGCGCAACAATATAACAACTGGCTGCCAAACTGAAAAACAAAAATTTCCCCATGAAATCGTCCCCGCACAAAATTTGAGAGGGTCCACGTGCCCAGACAAGGCAGGGCCCATAAGCAGGCAACAAGGGCGGTGGCTTCTTTTGGCGTTCAAAAAAAAACAACACACAAAACGGGTGGCCGGTGGGCAGCCACCAATGGTCCCCAAGAATGGCCACCCATATGGAGGCTGTAGCAAGAAAACGTCACCACAGATTCAAATTGATGAGGAACACAGGTTTTACTGGCATTGGACTGTGTGATTGGCGAGGCAATCGGAACACAGGTGCTTCCTGCATACAACACACTGTGCTGGTGGAGAAGGCTCCAAACAGTCAGCACAGGGGACCAAATCCGCTTCTGGAGCTGGAGCAAAAGCATCTACGTCCGGGATGCCCCCCTGAGCATGTGGAGCAACAGTCCGTGAAAAAAGCGGTGGGGCTTGCTGTTGATGCGTGTGAAGCTTGACCTGATGGCACATGAGAGGTGGTGATTGATGAGGTGCACAATTCACATGCTGAGTCCCCCCATGTCCAGCAAAAAATAAAATCTCATTAAATCTCAAATCTCAAAAATAAAATCTCAATAAATGTCAAATCTCAATAAATTCTCAAAACATACGGTCCGATGACGACAATGACGACCAACTTCTCACTCGCAAGCAAACAAGATGAACGGACGGGCCAAACAGACAGATGCAGAGTTGCAGGAAACGAGCATATAATGCAGGAACGGAAGTGTTGGGATTCAAGGTTCCCAGGAGTTATCAGTGTGGCTGTCAGACACTGCAGCAATGCACGGGCAGGTGGGTGGCACAATGCACTGCAGAAGAAACGAGGAGAAAATACCTCCACTAAGAATAGAAAAAACATTTCACTATCCTTAGCAACGAAAAAAGAAAACGGGCAAAGCAAACAAGATGAACGGACGTGCCAAACAGACTGATGGCCGACAACAGCGCAACAATATAACAACTGGCTGCCAAACTGAAAAACAAAAATTTCCCCACGAAATCGTCCCCGCACAAAATTTGAGAGGGTCCACGTGCCCAGACAAGGCAGGGCCCATAAGCAGGCAACAAGGGCGCTGGCTTCTTTTGGCGTTCAAAGAAAACCAAACACAAAACGGGTGGCCCGTGGGGAGCCACCAATGGTCCCCAAGAATGGCAACCCATATGGAGGCTGTAGCAAGAAAGCGTCACCACAGATTCAAATTGATGAGGAACACAGGTTTTAATGGCATTGGACTGTGTGATTGGCGAGGCAATCGGAACACAGGTGCTTCCTGCATACAACACACTGTGCTGGTGGAGAAGGCTCCAAACAGTCAGCACAGGGGACCAAATCCGCTTCTGGAGCTGGAGCAAAAGCATCTACGTCCGGGATGCCCCCCTGAGCATGTGGAGCAACAGTCCGTGAAAAAAGCGGTGGGGCTTGCTGTTGATGCGTGTGAAGCTTGACCTGATGGCACATGAGAGGTGGTGATTGATGAGGTGCACAATTCACATGCTGAGTCCCCCCATGTCCAGCGAAAAAAAAAATCTCATTAAATCTCAAATCTCAAAAATAAAATCTCAATGAATGTCAAATCTCAATAAATTCTCAAAACATACGGTCCGATGACGACAATGACGACCAACTTCTCACTCGCAAGCAAACAAGATGAACGGACGGGCCAAACAGACAGATGCAGAGTTGCAGCAAACGAGCATATAATGCAGGAACGGAAGTGTTGGGATTCAAGGTTCCCAGGAGTTATCAGTGTGGCTGTCAGACACTGCAGCAATGCACGGGGAGGTGGGTGGCACAATGCACTGCAGAAGAAACGAGGAGAAAATACCTCCACTAAGAATAGAAAAAACATTTCACTATCCTTAGCAACGAAAAAAGAAAACGGGCAAAGCAAACAAGATGAACGGACGTGCCAAACAGACTGATGGCCGACAACAGCGCAACAATATAACAACTGGCTGCCAAACTGAAAAACAAAAATTTCCCCATGAAATCGTCCCCGCACAAAATTTGAGAGGGTCCACGTGCCCAGACAAGGCAGGGCCCATAAGCAGGCAACAAGGCCGCTGGCTTCTTTTGGCGTTCAAAAAAACAACACACAAAACGGGTGGCCCATGGGCAGCCACCAATGGTCCCCAAGAATGGCAACCCATATGGAGGCTGTAGCAAGAAAACGTCACCACAGATTCAAATTGATGAGGAACACAGGTTTTAATGGCATTGGACTGTGTGATTGGCGAGGCAATCGGAACACAGGTGCTTCCTGCATACAACACACTGTGCTGGTGGAGAAGGCTCCAAACAGTCAGCACAGGGGACCAAATCCGCTTCTGGAGCTGGAGCAAAAGCATCTACGTCCGGGATGCCCCCCTGAGCATGTGGAGCAACAGTCCGTGAAAAAAGCGGTGGGGCTTGCTGTTGATGCGTGTGAAGCTTGACCTGATGGTACATGAGAGGTGGTGATTGATGAGGTGCACAATTCACATGCTGAGTCCCCCCATGTCCAGCGAAAAATAAAATCTCATTAAATCTCAAATCTCAAAAATAAAATCTCAATAAATGTCAAATCTCAATAAATTCTCAAAACATACGGTCCGATGACAACAATGACGACCAACTTCTCACTCGCAAGCAAACAAGATGAACGGACGGGCCAAACAGACAGATGCAGAGTTGCAGGAAACGAGCATAGAATGCACGAACGGAAGTGTTGGGATTCAAGGTTCCCAGGAGTTATCAGTGTGGCTGTCAGACACTGCAGCAATGCACGGGCAGGTGGGTGGTACAATGCACTGCAGAAGAAGCGAGGAGAAAATACCTCCACTAAGAATAGAAAAAACATTTCACTATCCTTAGCAACGAAAAAAGAATACGGGCAAAGCAAACAAGATGAACGGACGTGCCAAACAGACTGATGGCCGACAACAGCGCAACAATATAACAACTCGCTGCCAAACTGAAAAACAAAAATTTCCCCATGAAATCGTCCCCGCACAAAATTTGAGAGGGTCCACGTGCCCAGACAAGGCAGGGCCCATAAGCAGGCAACAAGGGCGCTGGCTTCTTTTGGCGTTCAAAAAAACAACACACAAAACGGGTGGCCCATGGGCAGCCACCAATGGTCCCCAAGAATGGCCACCCATATGGAGGCTGTAGCAAGAAAACGTCACCACAGATTCAAATTGATGAGGAACACAGGTTTTACTGGCATTGGACTGTGTGATTGGCGAGGCAATCGGAACACAGGTGCTTCCTGCATACAACACACTGTGCTGGTAGAGAAGGCTCCAAACAGTCAGCACAGGGGACCAAATCCGCTTCTGGAGCTGGAGCAAAAGCATCTACGTCCGGGATGCCCCCCTGAGCATGTGGAGCAACAGTCCGTGAAAAAAGCGGTGGGGCTTGCTGTTGATGCGCGTGAAGCTTGACCTGATGGTACATGAGAGGTGGTGATTGACGAGGTGCACAATTCACATGCTGAGTCCCCCCATGTCCAGCAAAAAATAAAATCTCATTAAATCTCAAATCTCAAAAATAAAATCTCAATAAATGTCAAATCTCAATAAATTCTCAAAACATACGGTCCGATGACAACAATGACGACCAACTTCTCACTCGCAAGCAAACAAGATGAACGGACGGGCCAAACAGACAGATGCAGAGTTGCAGGAAACGAGCATATAATGCAGGAACGGAAGTGTTGGGATTCAAGGTTCCCAGGAGTTATCAGTGTGGCTGTCAGACACTGCAGCAATGCACGGGCAGCTGGGTGGCACAATGCACTGCAGAAGAAACGAGGAGAAAATACCTCCACTAAGAATAGAAAAAACATTTCACTATCCTTAGCAACGAAAAAAGAAAACGGGCAAAGCAAACAAGATGAACGGACGTGCCAAACAGACTGATGGCCGACAACAGCGCAACAATATAACAACTGGCTGCCAAACTGAAAAACAAAAATTTCCCCACGAAAACGTCCCCGCACAAAATTTGAGAGGGTCCACGTGCCCAGACAAGGCAGGGCCCATAAGCAGGCAACAAGGGCGCTGGCTTCTTTTGGCGTTCAAAAAAACAACACACAAAACGGGTGGCCCATGGGCAGCCACCAATGGTCCCCAAGAATGGCCACCCATATGGAGGCTGTAGCAAGAAAACGTCACCACA
Source organism: Eutreptiella sp. 'Long Island Sound 2002' (assembly GCA_964036045.1). Taxonomy (NCBI): domain Eukaryota; phylum Euglenozoa; class Euglenophyceae; order Eutreptiales; family Eutreptiaceae; genus Eutreptiella; species Eutreptiella sp. 'Long Island Sound 2002'. The sequence continues at coordinate 12,211,101 of OZ038403.1, forward strand.
GATTCAAATTGATGAGGAACAGAGGTTTTAATGGCATTGGACTGTGTGATTGGCGAGGCAATCGGAACACAGGTGCTTCCTGCATACAACACACTGTGCTGGTGGAGAAGGCTCCAAACAGTCAGCACAGGGGACCAAATCCGCTTCTGGAGCTGGAGCAAAAGCATCTACGTCCGGGATGCCCCCCTGAGCATGTGGAGCAACAGTCCGTGAAAAAAGCGGTGGGGCTTGCTGTTGATGCGCGTGAAGCTTGACCTGATGGCACATGAGAGGTTGTGATTGATGAGGTGCACAATTCACATGCTGAGTCCCCCCATGTCCAGCAAAAAATAAAATCTCATTAAATCTCAAATCTCAAAAATAAAATCTCAATAAATGTCAAATCTCAATAAATTCTCAAAACATACGGTCCGATGACGACAATGACGACCAACTTCTCACTCGCAAGCAAACAAGATGAACGGACGGGCCAAACAGACAGATGCAGAGTTGCAGGAAACGAGCATATAATGCAGGAACGGAAGTGTTGGGATTCAAGGTTCCCAGGAGTTATCAGTGTGGCTGTCAGACACTGCAGCAATGCACGGGCAGGTGGGTGGCACAATGCACTGCAGAAGAAACGAGGAGAAAATACCTCCACTAAGAATAGAAAAAACATTTCACTATCCTTAGCAACGAAAAAAGAAAACGGGCAAAGCAAACAAGATGAACGGACGTGCCAAACAGACTGATGGCCGACAACAGCGCAACAATATAACAACTGGCTGCCAAACTGAAAAACAAAAGTTTCCCCATGAAATCGTCCCCGCACAAAATTTGAGAGGGTCCACGTGCCCAGACAAGGCAGGGCCCATAAGCAGGCAACAAGGGCGCTGGCTTCCTTTGGCGTTCAAAAAAACAACACACAAAACGGGTGGCCCATGGGCAGCCAGCAATGGTCCCCAAGAATGGCCACCCATATGGAGGCTGTAGCAAGAAAACGTCACCACAGATTCAAATTGATGAGGAACACAGGTTTTAATGGCATTGGACTGTGTGATTGGCGAGGCAATCGGAACACAGGTGCTTCCTGCATACAACACACTGTGCTGGTGGAGAAGGCTCCAAACAGTCAGCACAGGGGACCAAATCCGCTTCTGGAGCTGGAGCAAAAGCATCTACGTCCGGGATGCCCCCCTGAGCATGTGGAGCAACAGTCCGTGAAAAAAGCGGTGGGGCTTGCTGTTGATGCGCGTGAAGCTTGACCTGATGGTACATGAGAGGTGGTGATTGATGACGTGCACAATTCACGTGCTGAGTCCCCCCATGTCCAGCGAAAAAAAAAATCTCATTAAATCTCAAATCTCAAAAATAAAATCTCAATAAATGTCAAATCTCAATATATTCTCAAAACATACGGTCCGATGACGACAATGACGACCAACTTCTCACTCGCAAGCAAACAAGATGAACGGAAGGGCCAAACAGACAGATGCAGAGTTGCAGGAAACGAGCATATAATGCAGGAACGGAAGTGTTGGGATTCAAGGTTCCCAGGAGTTATCAGTGTGGCTGTCAGACACTGCAGCAATGCACGGGCAGCTGGGTGGCACAATGCACTGCAGAAAAAACGAGGAGAAAATACCTCCACTAAGAATAGAAAAAACATTTCACTATCCTTAGCAACGAAAAAAGAATACGGGCAAAGCAAACAAGATGAACGGACGTGCCAAACAGACTGATGGCCGACAACAGCGCAACAATATAACAACTGGCTGCCAAACTGAAAAACAAAAATTTCCCCACGAAATCGTCCCCGCACAAAATTTGAGAGGGTCCACGTGCCCAGACAAGGCAGGGCCCATAAGCAGGCATGAAGGGCGCTGGCTTCTTTTGGCGTTCAAAAAAAAACAACACACAGAACGGGTGGCCCATGGGCAGCCACCAATGGTCCCCAAGAATGGCATCCCATATGGAGGCTGTAGCAAGAAAACGTCACCACAGATTCAAATTGATGAGGAACACAGGTTTTAATCGCATTGGACTGTGTGATTGGCGAGGCAATCGGAACAAAGGTGCTTCCTGCATACAACACACTGTGCTGGTGGAGAAGGCTCCAAACAGTCAGCACAGGGGACCAAATCCGCTTCTGGAGCTGGAGCAAAAGCATCTACGTCCGGGATGCCCCCCTGAGCATGTGGAGCAACAGTCCGTGAAAAAAGCGGTGCAGCTTGCTGTTGATGCGCGTGAAGCTTGACCTGATGGCACATGAGAGGTGGTGATTGATGAGGTGCACAATTCACATGCTGAGTCCCCCCATGTCCAGCAAAAAATAAAATCTCATTAAATCTCAACTCTCAAAAATAAAATCTCAATAAATGTCAAATCTCAATAAATTCTCAAAACATACGGTCCGATGACGACAATGACGACCAACTTCTCACTCGCAAGCAAACAAGATGAACGGACGGGCCAAACAGACAGATGCAGAGTTGCAGGAAACGAGCATATAATGCAGGAACGGAAGTGTTGGGATTCAAGGTTCCCAGGAGTTATCAGTGTGGCTGTCAGACACTGCAGCAATGCACGGGCAGCTGGGTGGCACAATGCACTGCAGAAGAAACGAGGAGAAAATACCTCCACTAAGAATAGAAAAAACATTTCACTATCCTTAGCAACGAAAAAAGAATACGGGCAAAGCAAACAAGATGAACGGACGTGCCAAACAGACTGATGGCCGACAACAGCGCAACAATATAACAACTGGCTGCCAAACTGAAAAACAAAAATTTCCCCACGAAATCGTCCCCGCACAAAATTTGAGAGGGTCCACGTGCCCAGACAAGGCAGGGCCCATAAGCAGGCAACAAGGGCGCTGGCTTCTTTTGGCGTTCAAAAAAAAACAACACACAAAACGGGTGGCCCATGGGCAGCCACCAATGGTCCCCAAGAATGGCCACCCATATGGAGGCTGTAGCAAGAAAACGTCACCACAGATTCAAATTGATGAGGAACACAGGTTTTAATGGCATTGGACTGTGTGATTGGGGAGGCAATCGGAACACAGGTGCTTCCTGCATACAACACACTGTGCTGGTGGAGAAGGCTCCAAACAGTCAGCACAGGGGACCAAATCCGCTTCTGGAGCTGGAGCAAAAGCATCTACGTCCGGGATGCCCCCCTGAGCATGTGGAGCAACAGTCCGTGAAAAAAGCGGTGGGGCTTGCTGTTGATGCGTGTGAAGCTTGACCTGATGGCACATGAGAGGTGGTGATTGATGAGGTGCACAATTCACATGCTGAGTCCCCCCATGTCCATCGAAAAATAAAATCTCATTAAATCTCAAATCTCAAAAAAAAAATCTCAATAAATGTCAAATCTCAATAAATTCTCAAAACATACGGTCCGATGACGACAATGACGACCAACTTCTCACTCGCAAGCAAACAAGATGAACGGACGGGCCAAATAGACAGATGCAGAGTTGCAGGAAACGAGCATATAATGCAGGAACTGAAGTGTTGGGATTCAAGGTTCCCAGGAGTTATCAGTGTGGCTGTCAGACACTGCAGCAATGCACGGGCAGGTGGGTGGCACAATGCACTGCAGAAGAAACGAGGAGAAAATGCCTCCACTAAGAATAGAAAAAACATTTCACTATCCTTAGCAACGAAGAAAGAAAACGGGCAAAGCAAACAAGATGAACGGACGTGCCAAACAGACTGATGGCCGACAACAGCGCAACAATATAACAACTGGCTGCCAAACTGAAAAACAAAAATTTCCCCACGAAATCGTCCCCGCACAAAATTTGAGAGGGTCCACGTGCCCAGACAAGGCAGGGCCCATAAGCAGGCAACAAGGGCGCTGGCTTCTTTTGGCGTTCAAAAAAACAACACACAAAACGGGTGGCCCATGGGCAGCCACCAATGGTCCCCAAGAATGGCCACCCATATGGAGGCTGTAGCAAGAAAACGTTACCACAGATTCAAATTGATGAGGAACAGAGGTTTTAATGGCATTGGACTGTGTGATTGGCGAGGCAATCGGAACACAGGTGCTTCCTGCATACAACACACTGTGCTGGTGGAGAAGGCTCCAAACAGTCAGCACAGGGGAACAAATCCGCTTCTGGAGCTGGAGCAAAAGCATCTACGTCCGGGATGCCCCCCTGAGCATGTGGAGCAACAGTCCGTGAAAAAAGCGGTGGGGCTTGCTGTTGATGCGTGTGAAGCTTGACCTGATGGCACATGAGAGGTGGTGATTGATGAGGTGCACAATTCACATGCTGAGTCCCCCCATGTCCAGCGAAAAATAAAATCTCATTAAATCTCAAATCTCAAAAATAAAATCTCAATAAATGTCAAATCTCAATAAATTCTCAAAACATACGGTCCGATGACGACAATGACGACCAACTTCTCACTCGCAAGCAAACAAGATGAACGGACGGGCCAAACAGACAATCTGCAGATACCCACGCGCAGCCTCGCTGAGTAGGCCGTGTTCGGGCCGAAACGCAGGTGCCTGGAGAGACTGAGCAGAACCAAGACCCCACCAAGGGGCAAATTTAATTTTCTCACGACTCCCTTCGCCCTAAGACAGGTCACAGGTCGCCAGCAGGTTTACGAGAACCCATGCGAGTGTGTATATTGTGTCTTGCGTTGGGTTTGTGTCGACGCTGCATCTTGGAGGGAGGGATGCATATGCACATGTCTTGGCATGCTCCCATACTAACCCAACCAAGCCACAGGAGCCCCGGCAGCGCCATGAGCGCTGAGTCTTCTGTAGGAAATGATACAATCAGAGCAGCAAAAGAGCGCCAGCCATGGTGAGCGCCCATTTTTCTGTGTGAGGGAAGCTATAGGTATTTTAAAGTAGATGTGGAAACCAAGGAAAGGCCAAGAAAAATTCCCTTTTTCCTAACATTCGACAGTGGTGGCCACCACAGCACAAGGGGGGAGTAACAAAAAGTGCTTTTCCATTGCTTTGAGGCATACTCTAGTTGTATTAGAGATGCACTGAGCATCCATGCATTTTTATCTTAGTATTGGTCCCACCAAAACGGGTGATAACATATTTTGACCTATGGAACCAAACACCCAATCAGGATATGGAGTGGACCCCTTAATCCCCTTTCAATGTGAAGCTATTCATCTTTTCCTGAGTTGACTGAGCACTGACATACCTAAGGTAGAGCCTATGAATTTATCTATGTTTTTCCCTGAATCCTTAGGTATCCTAGTGGTATGCACCCTAGGGGGCTGGGCACCTCTTTTTGAGAGGTCCTGGGTTCAATTCCTGGTCAGCCTAGCTAAGTAGGAAGATCCCATGTGACATGGCAGTGACCTCATCGCCACATGCCCTGCCACCTCAGCACATATGGGACCCAAAACAAAGAGTGCACATCTCCTGAGATGGCACTATGGAGAGAGAGTGACCATGGGGCAGTTTTCTAACTCTTTTCCCAAAACATTTCAGCTATCTTTGTGAATATACATTCATTTGTGACCTGATTTGCAGTTTCTGTGAATATCCAATCATCTTTCACTGTTTACACTGCAGCCCTTCATGCTTTGATCCTGATCCTCTTCTCTTTGCACACTATTGGCTTGGGTCATCCTGGATTGACTCTATTTCTGCAAACAAAAGGTTTTCATCTTCCAAAACAAGCAGCAGGAAACCCTACACCAACAGCAAGCAGCAGGAGAGGCAAAAACACAGTGCTGAAAACACTATAAACTTTTCTTTGGTCACCGGTGCCTTTTGGTGCTACAAAGACCTCTTGAACACAAAAAGAACACCCCATATCACACCTTACCACAAGAGTACATCTTACCACAAGAGTGGGGGGGTAGAAAGGTGGCACCCTAGAGTACCAACTCAAGAGTGCTATATCCCACAATAAAAAGTGTTTGGGTGCATAAGGAAAGGATAGCTTGGAAAGCTTGTAGGTTGATGTTAAAGCCCCGTGAGCTATGATGCAGAGATATTGAAGTGCAATGGTAACCAATATAGGTTGACACTAACTTGTACTCTATGAGGGGTCGTGGAGTGACACCCCTAGAGGTGGTTTGTAGCACCCCAACACCGCCGCATAGTGTGCCATCCAAGCACTAAAGCACCACAAGTGCTGTGAGACCACTCCACAACCCACAACGTATGTCAACAAATAATGTGTATTCTCTTTGCTTCTAGTGGTTTTGCAACAAAAGTTGGAGCAAAAGTTGGTCACTACAACATTGTACCACACCAATTTGCCACCCTTGATGATAGGCAACCAACAAATGCTATAATTAGAACACATCCCCAAGCCAGCCTTGTGTTGTAAGCGTCAAAAGCACTTAGAAACGTGTTGAATGACCATGACTTACCTTGTGCGGGCAGATGCAAGCCACATTTTGGTGGCAAAAGCAAACAATCTTCACAATTGCACATCTCCCTCCCAACCTACATGTGCAGAATTGGTCCAAACACCCCAACGGCCGAACAACGAACTTGTGACCTATGGAAAGGGACCCTAACCACGAGTTAAACCCATAAAACGTACGTCACCCTGTGGCCAAACACCCAAAAACGAACTTCTAAACTCGAAACATGGGACATGTCGAGATCCAACCCATCATGTCTCAAGGACATGGCATGCTCAGAGTACACGACCAATGACCAAAGTTTCACTTGAAGGGAACAAACCCCCAACAAGTACAACACAGGACCAACCAAAAGACAACTCAAACCACGTTTTCGACATGACTAGACAGCTGCAAGCTGTCCTATGCAAAAAACACCACTTCGAACGCAAACAGTGGCACAAAGTTATTCAAATGCGTCTACATACAACTCAGTCCAAGTTAGTGGGGTTTGGGTAAAAAGTGGTCCTCTAAGTGTCTGAAAGTTTGACCAAATTACACTGCGAAATCGACGACTCAACGACATTACAGATAGCTCAGCTGGTAAACAGACACCTGAAAAAGACATTCCCAGCGTCTCAACCTTTCATCTGCCAAAAATTTCGAGAAAATCTCAAAACTCTGCGTGTCGCGGTTCACTCCAAGTTAGCGGGGTTTTCTCCTTATTGCTTATGCGCGACAGCGCGCTGGTAGATGCGGCGGCTGGGAGAGGGCCCCGGCCGCCACGGACCACTGAACCATCTGTATAGAAGTGCGTACCCCCTCCTGGAGCAGGTGGGGTAGATTTTTTGGGTCTGAAAGGCAACGAAAATATGCAACAGACTCGGAATCCAAATCCGCACAAACTGATGTGATGTGAAGATCGTAAAATTGCTACTAAAAAATCGACTTTTTAGCAGCAGGCAAATTCCGACTATGGCGCCGGTCGAACTGTCGATGTTTTCTCGAACCGTCGAAAATTGAATCTCATTGTCCGAATTTGAACATAATGAATTTGACATAAGCAATAATTGATTCCTTATTCACATCTTCACAACTGATGAGCAACATGTATTCGTTGGTTTCAGCTTTAGAGTTAAGAAAAAATCAACTCATCGGTTCCAATCTTGTAGAAACGGAAAAATTTCCGAGAATGGAAAATGTTGCACGAAGGGTATGAGATTTCTTGTTATTCATTCAATCGGTTTGTTCGGTTGTGCGATGCACTGAGCACTTTGGAATGCAAAAGCAAGCCTTTGCATGGTTTTGGATTCCGCACATTGCCAAAGTACAAATGATGTCACCTTTAGCATTGTTTTGCGACATCGAAGTGTGTTACAACATTCTTAAAATTTTTCGTACCATTGTACATTGTAATGTAAAGGTGCAAAAGGCTAGAAGTCGTCCAGTAATCGTAGTTCCGCTCCGAGCAATCAAATATTCTTCATTCAGGCATTTAGGTGCAAGTATAACAAAGCCACTAGAGTAAAGACTATCGAACATCGATGCCATCGAGCAGCAAGGAGAACAATCAAGGATAGACCTGTGTTTTAGGAACCTTTTGTTAGAAAAAAAGTGAAACGCTCGAAATCTTGGTTAAAATGATATGATGTCTTTGTTTATGTTTCCATTATCTTTTTGTATGTGCACTAGCTGTCTCAAACAACCTACTATCGCATGCAAAGCTATGATACGTGACTTGGGCACAGAAAAATAAATATTGTAGGCAGAAATATCCAAAGTTGGAAAAGTAGGTCGCCAAAGACTGTTTTTGGGACAATGTTTGTTGTTTCTGGATTTCATGCTCAAAAAGTAGACTCAATGCCTACCCATATGGCAGAGTTGAGAATGGAGACCTAGCCCATCGAAAATCTCTGCATGGGAGCCGAAGACAATGCAAAGGTTAATTTGGTATTTTTAAACGTGCTTGTAGCAAAAGGCAAAGCATTGGTGAAAATTACAAGTTTTCTTTGGCAACTACAGTGCTACAAATGTGGGTTTTCATCGACGCTCGTATGTTTGTTACTAAACTCCTTCTTCAGCTAGCAAGGCAGCAGACACATATAGATAGCAAAGATGGAGCCGGTTGGGGAGGCGTAAAGAGCAATCTGTCACTACTACCATACTGCCGAGGGCAAATGAGTTGCGCTTTGCTGAAAAAATGCAGTTTCGCTGTTTTTGTAGCCTTCAATCGGAAACATTGTGTCGAAACATGTTGTCTTTTCCACAGCAAAGTAAGGTACGTCATTGTATCAAAGTGTGCCAAACGGAGTTACGAAACATTGCATTCAGATCATTGAACTTCATGTTTGCCAAAGTAGGGTTGTTTTGAACAATTTGGAACCGCGAAACAGCTATTTTTTCAATATTTTTATCGTTTTTGCACATTTTGAGCCCAGAAGAGAGGCCTGTCTGAGACCAAACGATGAAGGGAAATGCTAGGCTTGGTTGGGGGGGCGCGTAGCGTCCCGGCAACCAAGCCTAGCCATGTAACATGCATCAAACCTATCTTTTTTTCTTAGAATTGCTTAATGTATGAAGTAACCATGCCTATACATATGTAAAGGGGTCGCATACTTCAATGTTGCCTTCATTTTCTTCATCTTCTTCATCTAGATAAAATTTTTCATCCTTAGTGTCGGTTTTACACTTTAAACAATCTTGCTGGCTAACTAGAGCCACATACATGCATAGAAAAAATTGCTTCTATTCACGAAGGTTACAATTGTCTAGGGCTGCCTTTCTAATCTATGCTTCTGAGCTAGGACTCAGCTTTGATGCATTTGCCTGATTAAGAAAAGTTTATAGTGGTTTCAGCACTGTGTTTTTGTCTCTCATGCTGCTTGCTGTTGGTGTAGGGTTTCCTGCTGCTTGTTTTTGGAGATGAAAACCTTTTGTTTGCAGAAATATAGTCAATCCAGGATAACCCAAGCCAGAGGTGTGCAAGGAGAAGAGAATTCAGGATCAAAGCATGAAGGGCTGCAGTGTAAACAGTGAAAGATGATTGGATATTCACAGAAACTGCAACTCAGGTCAAATCGGAATGCATATTCACAAATATAGCTGAAATGTTTTGGAAAAGAGTTGGAAAACTGCCCCATGGTCACTCTCTTTCCATAGTGCCATCTCAGGAGATGTGCACTCTTTGTTTTGGGTCCCATATGTGCTGAGGTGGCAGGGCATGTGGCGATGAGGTCACTGCCATGTCACATGGGATCTTCCTACTTAGCTAGGCTGACCGGGAATTGAACCCAGGACCTCTCAAAAATAGGTGCCCAGCCCCGTAGGGTGCATACCACTAGGACAGCTAAGAATTCATGGAAAAACATAGATAAATTCATAGGCTCTACCTTGGATATGTCAGTTCTCAGTCAACTCAGGAAAAGATGATTTGTCTCACATTGAAAGGGGATTAAGGGGTCCACTCCATATCCTGATTGGGTGTTTGGTTCCATAGGTCAAAATGTGTTATCACCAGTTTTGGTGGGACCGATACTAAGATAGAAATGCCTGGATGCTCAGTGCATCTCTAATACAACTAGAGTATGCCTCAAAGCAATGGAAAAGCACTTTTTGTTACTCCCCCCTTGTGCTGTGGTGGCCACCACTGTCGCATTTTAGGAAAAAAGGGAATTTTTCGTGGCCTTTCCTTGGTTTCCACATCTACTTTAAAATACCTATAGTTTCCCTCACACAGAAAAATGGGCGCTCACCATGGCTGGCGCTCTTTTGCTGCTCTGTTTGTAACATTTCCTACAGATGACTCAGCGCTCATGGCGCTGCCGGGGCTCCTGTGGCTTGGTTGGGTTAGTATGGGAGCATGCCAAAACATGTGCATGTGCATCCCTCCCTCCAAGACGCAGCGCGACACAAACCCAACGCAAGACACAATATACACACTCGCATGGGTTCTCGTAAACGTGCTGACGACCTGTGACCTGTCCTAGGGCGAAGGGAGTCGTAAAACAATTAAATTGCCCCTTGCCGGGGTCTTGGGTTCTGCTCAGTCTCTCCAGGCTGCTGCGTTTCGGGCAAAACACGGCCTACGCAGCGAGGCTGCGCGTGGGTATCTGCAGAGGCAGGAATGGGAGAATTATGGACGAATCCGCGCAAAAACGAAGCGACCACACCAAAATCCGTCAAATGACGGCCTAGAATTTCTCTAAGACGACACACCTGAGCAGAATCCAATTGTGCATCAGAAGCACATTTTTATAAAAATTATAGTCATCTCTGGATTTTTTAAATCCAGAAATTCATACGCATAAAATGGCGGCGCGCAGGAGCCGCTCCTAACGAAGCGCCGGAAAATGGAGAAATAATGGAATTATAAACGTATGTCTCACGTAGTCTTGAAAATGACGAGACACACATTAATAAATAAACATACAGATTCCACCCACACTAATAGAAGTATCGAAAATTCAAGAATTCGAAAATCAATCGAAAAGACTTCAATGAATCAGGTATAAACTACAGGTATGCTCGTCTCGTATGCCGCATACACATTGCTCGTCTCGTGTCTCCGTGAACGAGCCTTGTAGCAGCGCTAACAACGATAGAACGCGATAGAGGGATTGATTAGAAAGATTGCAGATGATTAGAGGTCAGATCAGGGTGATTAGACATACACACAAGTGCATAGCAACGTTCTTCGCGTGCGCCCCTCACTTGCTCTCTCTCTCCAGCGGTAGGTAAGGTGAGTAAGCCCAGGTGGGGCCACCCCCTGGTGGAGTCGTGATTGAGGTTCAGATGGGCAGGTTTGCCCACGCTACTCTCGCATGCTCGCGCATTCACACACGCATTAAAGGGTAGGCCACGCGGAGTGCGCACGGTAAACCTTGTTTAGGCTACCCAGGGGCTCCTTGGTACGTTCTTTAAGAGAACCCGAGGAGTCCCTTAACGCTTGCTTGCTTGACAGAGGTAGCTGATTCTTCAGCGTGTTTGCGGACAGTGTATTATAGGTCACACTGAGAACCGTATAATACGGGGAGTGTGGCCTGGTTCCTCCGCGGCAAACGCCTCTTCATTTGCCTTTGCTTTACAGGTGGGCAGGTAGGGTGATTGGTGCAGCAGCATACCATTTTTTTCATGCCCTGCTAAACAAGGGCGCAGATCACACAAACAAGTAACTCCCCTCTGCCTGTGGCAGAGCAGGGAGTCCGACTCCATCGACATCTGCGCCGTGCATGCAAGAGCACCTCTTCCCTCCAAGCCCTAGCAGGGGAAACGCGTTGTGGCGTCCCCTGTTAGGCCACAGTTGCTTAGCAGCGCTGTGTTCTCTTGTCATTTCACAGGAGGGTCCCACGACATGTTCTTCAACAACACCAAGTAGAGTGTGCGTGTAGGAGTGGAAGTCCTGAGTGGGGGCTTCAGCAAGTTGCACCAGTGCTCCCCCACCAGGATGGTGCCACTGTAGGGTGTGTAGGACCTGTAGTGCGTGTGTCACTGTCCCACCTGTTTCCTGCAATTTTAGCAGGGTTGGTGGGCTGTGGCAGTGGTTAGGTCAGTGTTTTGGCCATTTAGCAAAACGGCGTTTTCATGCCTTCATAGCTTTTGGCCACCCCTCCCTGTAGTAGACAGATAGGTAGGGAAAACAATACCTGGATTAGTACGCTGGGTATTCCCCAAAGGTTTTGCGCCAGCACAGAAATTGGGCGCTTAGAAGAGGGGAGACCCGGGGCGTACCCCGTGGCATCAATAAGCCAACCCTCCAGGTTTAGCAAGCGTGCAGACTTGGGTATAATTAGGACACCACTTCTGCGGCTTGCTCTCAGGACCTTAGGAATAGCACACTCACACATACGCTTTGGCAGGTAAGGGTAAGGTTCAGTCCCTAGCTTTAGTCTTGGAGGCAAGCGTCTCAGCGAGCCTCAGCAACTCACCAAGGTTGTTCTGGGACAAGTAGTCAACCAGAACTGAGTTTAGGCGTCCCTCAGGTAGAACAAATGCAGAGAAGGGCTCCCAGGTGGCCTCTTCGACTCCAAACCCTTCCCAGAGGGTGAGGAAGCGCCAACCCTGGCGATAGCGGCTGCGTAGGACAGACTTCACCAGGTAGAAGCCTTCCTTAGCCATCTCCTCGGCGTTCATGTCGGGGAGTTCACCTTCAACTTCCATAGGGCTGGCAGCCCCTTGTAGGTCCAGAGCGGCGATTTCCTCTTCGTTCAGCTCCCACTCCTCCCCACAGAGGTCTTCAGGATCATAGTAGCGCTTCAGGTGTTGAGCAGCGCACACCAGGGTCCCCCCTAGACGGGGAGAACACCGCACGGTGATACGGTGTCCATCCACTGATAGAATCTTGTACGGCCCGAAGTATGGGTCATCGCTGGTAGAGCGTGGCCAGGCGGGTAGTCGACTGTGGTGCACCAGCACCCAGTCCCCCTCTTGGTAGGTGGCCGGTACTCGGTGCTTGTTCTTCTTGTTCCACTGACGCTCCCTCACTCTCTGGAGCATAGCCTTGGCCTTGTCCACCTTCGCTTGTTGCTCTTGGACCCATTCACCCACAGAAGAATGGGTGTCCTCTGGATAGGGGGCATGTAGGAACCATGCCGGGCGCCCCAGGAATAGCTCATGGGGCGAGTAGCCAGTAGCTGAACTCTCTTGGGAGTTCATCATCAAGGATATGACGGGGAGTAGTCTCACCCAGTCTCTGGTGCGTTCAGTTTTGCACCATATCCTTACATTCTCCTTGAGGACACGGATCTGTCGCTCACATAGGGGGTTGCTCGTGTGAGAGTAGGGAATCCCCGTAGACACCTGGACATTGAGGGATCTCAGGACCCTCTTGTACCAGCCAGTATCTGAGCGTACTCGTACGTCCTCATCGGAGTTGATCTCCTTGGGCGCCCCATAGACACAAAACAACTCCTCCAGGAGTATCTTGATAGTCTCCTCCCCGGTAATGTGCTTGGTACATGGGAACACCCTGGTAAACCTGGTCAACCCACAGGTTACCACGAGGGCGAAGTCATAGCCCCCGAACTTCGGCATCTCCGTGTAGTCCACGTATAGAACACTGTTAGCACAGTGAGGGATGGGCAGGGTCGAGTAGAGACCTCTGTCCCTGATATCCCCTGGTTTACAGGACCTGCACGGGCACTTGTCCACGATAGGCTGGAGGGTTTTCCGCAGCTGGTCGTCAGTCCACGTAGTGTGGAACCACTGCTTGAACAGCCTCAGGGTACGGTTAGCACCGACATGACCGCTGGACTCATGGGTCCACTACAGCAGCGCTGGGACTCGGTCACTAGGCACCACGATGCGGTCCTCGTGCCAGAGGTAGCTCTCGTCCCTCTTCCACTGGTCTTGGTTGACCAGGAGGGGTTCAAGGCGTTTCTCCAGGCGCTTGTAGATATCCCCAAACTCCTTCAGGTACTCCGATTGTTGGAGTCCATCCAGGGGGCGTATCATCGTCATGTTGAGGTCCAAGTGGACGTCCATACAGCTGAACGCCTCCTTAGCCAGCGCTTCAGACCGGGCACCAATCAGGGCGTCGAAGTTGTTGCGGCTGATGTAGTCGGCACACTCGTTCTTCACTCCCTGGATATGGTGTACCGTCAGCCGTAGTTGACTGAGGTAGGTCCACCAGCGTCGTAGCTTGGCCTTCTCAGGTGGGGGACCCTTCTGGAGACTGCGGACCGGTTCTTGGTCGCACAGCCAGACCACAGGGTTACTCCCCAACAGTCGTGCTTGTGAGGATAGCACCGGCATACCCGCGAGCAATTCCTGCTCATAGGTGGAGTAGTTCCCCCTGGCCTGGTTCCACTTCCAGTTCCAGTGGCCCAGAGGTACTAGGACCCACTTGTCGTCAGGGTAGCTGTGCTTGAGGGTTCCATCTCGGTTGAGACCTTCCATCCCCCATTGGGAAATGGCCGAGTCGAACTCCTCCTTCTCTAGTGCTTGCCATTGGAACAACGTTCCACCACCGCCCACATTGCTGGCGTCGGTCACCAGTATAATCTCCCCTTGTGCCCTAGGCACGCCCAAGCTCTTAGCGTTGGCTAGCTTGTTTTTGAGCTCGTCAAACGCTTGTTGCTCTTGTGGGCCCCAGCGCCAAGTAGTACTCTTCTTGATCAAGTCCGTCAGAACGGCGCTGGTGCAGGTGAAGTTCTTGATGTGGCGGCGATAGAAGTTGCACACCCCAATGAAACTGCGTACATCATGAAGTCCTTTCTTGGGGTCTTCGTGTCGCACCTTGGCATCCATCAGGGGTTTGGCCTTAGAGGCCGCTGGGGTCCACCACCAATAGCCAACATCAAACCCCAGGTATTGCATGGTCTCCTGCATGAACTCACACTTCTCCAGCTTGAGTCGTGTGTGGTTCTCCTGGCAGACCGCAAAGAACTCACCCAAGAGGATTAGGTGATCCTCCTGGGTATTGGTCCCGAGGCATACATCGTCGATGTGAGCCTCCATCTGGGCACCACGGGATATGAGCTCCTGCACCTTAGGTCTCCTTCGTAGGATGGACAAGATCTTGTTCATCAGCTCTTGGAATAGAGCGGGTGCGTTAGCCACGCCAAACGGCATGACCTTCCACTTGAACACCCTTCCCTGAGGGCTGATGAAGGCCAGTAGTTCCTGTGCGTTGGGCGTCAGGTCCACTCGCCAGAATCCGCTCCTCTTGTCCATCTTGGTCTTGTAGCGGCAGGAGGCTATCTTCTCCAGGGTAGACTCCATATTGGGAATGGACGCTGAGTGGTTCAGCGTCTTCTTGTTCAGCTCTCCGTAGTCCACTACCAGCCGTTTGGCTGTAGACCCAGGTTTAGCCACCAGGAAACAGGGGCTGCAGTGTAGGGGGTAGTCCCCGTCCTTGTACTCCAGGACTAGGCCAGCGTCGATACATTCTTGTATCTGACGCTCGATCTCATCGGCCTGCTCTTTAGGAGCTGGATAGGGTCTCCTCCGGATCTTGTGACCCACGAACTCGGGTTTCAGCTTGAGGTCCATCTGTACCAGCTTGTCACACGAGGCTGGAGGGGGTAGTTCTCCGAACACCTCCAGATAGGTCCTTATAAGCTTCTGTATCCGCGGGTCCAATACCTTGATCTTGTCTTCCATGTCCCTGTCAGAGTGTAAGTTGCTTGCCCCCTGAGTAATAGACGTCTGGAGGTGGTCCTCCACCGACTCTTCGCCCGTGGTAGTGTCCTTCAGCCCTTGGTAGGCATACAGAAGGTCTTGTTCAACCATCTCCGGTGGACGATGGCAACATAGGCACGCTCGAGGGGGTTCACATACACATTCCTCCGAGAGGTCGTCCTCCTCAGGGGTCCTCACATGGGCGCCCCACACGCTCTTCATGAGCTTAAGATCTACCTCCCTTTGCCAGGTGGTGATCTTCTGTTCGAGGTCCTCCTTCAATTGGGATAGGTCTCCCATACGTCCTTGCTTCAGTGGCCATGAGCTGCGGGTAGGCTTCGCGTAGCATAGCTTTTTCGCCACCAACTTCCTCTTGGAATCCACATACTCCCTGAGCCTGGATCGAGAGTCCAGCTCCTCGTCCACGGGGTCTTCCACCCTCATGGAGAGTAGGGGTTTCAGCCCGGCGACGTACTCGGCGTTCTCCACTTCCTCCACACAGGTCTGCACGAAGAAGGCGTCGTGCTCAGTTTCGTCTTCTGAGTGGATAGAGCTAGGTAGCTCAGATAGTCCACACTCAGAGACTCCATCAGGAACAGGTACATGGCAGGGAGAGTTGGGGGCGTTGGTGTCAGTCACGACGTACTCATCTCCTCCGGGTGTAGTCTCAACAGCATCTTGAGGTCGTAGGCGATCCTTCAAGTCACCCAAGGCGAGTCCGTCGCTTTCTCGTTGTATAGCCTGGACCAGAGTCGGGTCCAGATCCTCCCAGGGGATGGAGGTAAGACCTCCGTCCACCACGCTCAGCATACTCCCCCATCCGGGTTTCCCAATAGGCGTCTTACGACCCAGAGGCACGTAGATGGCCTCATCAGGCAAACGAACAGAGCTGATGGTCAGCCTGTCCAGGAGATTTCGCCAGTACTCGTTGCCCCCATGGGCTCCCCAATCGGGGGAACACAGGACCATACGGGAACGTTCCAAGGCCACCTTGGTCAGCACCTTCCCCAGTTCACTGAACCTGGGGTTCCCGTAGGCCATCCCGAAAGAGGGCCAGTAAAATTTGTAGCTGCAGTTCTTCCCCTTGCTGCAGTAAAGGTCCAGTACATGCTGCTTGTCGCTGGCGAACAACTCCACACTCAGGTCTTCTCGAGAGTAACCCAACTCCTTCAGACCTTGGTCTAGGACTTCCCCCAGTAGTTGATAGTCCTCAGTTTTGGAGGCTGCCATCATGTTCGAGGGCTCCTCCTTCGATAGCCTCAGGTAACTCGAGGTATGTTCCGACTGCTCCAGTGGCACAGACTCTCTGCCACTGCCGTGGTCCACGTGGAGGAGGTAGGGCGCTTGCAGCGTCAGGGATTGTATCTGGGAGTGCTGAACGAAGAAGTCAGTCCCCAGTACAAAGTGTAAGGGGAAGCTCAGGACAGGACAGAACAAGGTTGGTTTCTTCTGTGGACCTCTGCATTTGGCAGGGTCAGGATTACAGCAATTATGTCTAATTTTTGTTTGTTGTGCATGACATAGCCCCATATAAGTTATTTGCTGTGGTGCGTCGCAGATGCCGCTATTTGGGCACTGCAGGGCACGCGTGCGCACTGATTTGTGCATTGTTTTCTTTCTGAGAAGCACTGATTTTTA
Source organism: Eutreptiella sp. 'Long Island Sound 2002' (assembly GCA_964036045.1). NCBI lineage: Eukaryota > Euglenozoa > Euglenophyceae > Eutreptiales > Eutreptiaceae > Eutreptiella > Eutreptiella sp. 'Long Island Sound 2002'. Next base: position 12,228,185 of record OZ038403.1, read on the forward strand.
TTATAAAAAGATCTGATTTTGTAGGATTTTAGCATGTTTACAGTGTATGTATTGTGCTGAGCGTCCATTATTGTTTAGGCCATGAAACGGCTTATCTGTTGAATCACTCCGTATCACCAAGTCAAGATTGATCAACTCATTTGGTTTATTGCGTGCGGCAATTACAAGAAGGGCGTCGTTTCAAGGTTTTCAAAATGGGACTGCAGGAGATTCAAAATGAGAGGTTTGAAAATTCTGAGTACTGGCCGAAACAAGACTCTGAGGTCTTGAAATATTCAACAGATAAACACGACGTTTCTTTGCCTTTGCCTGTAGCTGCAGATGAGATCAATAAGAGTGAGGAGTGCAATCACAGGAGTCTACGGCCCGGCCGAGCCGTCAATCAAGACACCATCAAGGCGCCGTCCAGACCAGCGCCAGCCCCGCCCAGGACAACACGGCCGCCGCAGCGCCTTTCAAGTCGAGTAACAGAAGTGCCACGATGTGCTGAAGCCGCCGCCATCACAGCAGTGCAACGACTCGTCGCACAGGAAGAACGAATAAGGCAAAGTCTCAGGTATGAGCAACAAGTCATCTGCGCGAAGAGGTACGCGAACTTTGGCCACGTTTTTCAAAAGCTCTATTGCCGGTTGTTCCAGCCTTCGTTGAATTCGGGGCAGACAAGTACGCCGCCAAGCGAACTGAAGGAGCCAGGGAAGCGCTCATTGAAGGAGCTGGCGGATTCCAGCAAGGCAACGCCAAAGAAGAACACCGCAAAATCGAATGCGCCGCCGAACAAGAACAAAGCGTCTGAGTACTCAGGTGTGTTGGCGAAGTTGGAAACCTCGTTGGAAAATTCCTTGAAGCGATCCTTAAGTGACCTCCGACGAGTTGTGGAACTGTTGGGTAACTGTTCGCCCTCTGTGTCCGTCAGAACGAACAAATGGAACAAGTTCGTCGAGAAGCAAGAACCAAGGGCCGTTTCAAGTGTGACGAAGCGCCGGCAGAACGAATCCCAAGTGACTGAGTGCCGAACGGACGAGTTACAAGCGAGTTTGGATGATTTTGACGCGTGGACAGTAACTTCGGGAGATCCTGGTGGAGTTCAGCAGCGAAGGAGCTCCACAAATGAGTCGTCGAACGTCGCGAGGCCCAAACAAAGGGGACAGCGAGCAGGACGAGCTGTGCAGTGTCGCCGCGCTATAGCCAAGTTCTTTGAGGTATTAAACTCAATCCAAGGTCGCGCATGCCGAGGTACAAGCGAGAAGAAGACCGAGTGCCCTACGCGAGACATGTGGGGGCAGTCTGTGGTGAACTCCAAGGAGAACCAAGGGAATCCCTTCTTGGACTGAGCAGTGCTCTTTAAAGCGCGCTGCTTTTGCCGTTGGCGCGCTGGCTGAAGCGCAATGCCTTTGGTGTGCTCAACGAAGGGAGAGGCCTCCAGAAAATAGTGGATCATAACCATCAACAAAATGATCAACAAGTTCGGAAACTTCACCAAGACCTCATGGGGTTTCATACTTCGTTGAAGCAATCATACGACAGACTTGTGGAATGCGCAAGCAATGTAGACAAACAAATGGAGACCATCACCAACTCAATTTCGACATCAACAAGCATACGAAAATCAAAACAAGGATTTGTTTTGAGAGTAGATCTTAACACGAGCGCTTGCAGCGCTTTCTTTGTCAGCTTTTGGCGCTGTGAGCGCCTTGTGGTATATATCTGCCACAGATGGCAGAATGTGATGTAAATTACAATGCATCCAAACGTTGACTTTGTCAACGAAGCCTTTTTTTGGCCTACAAGTGGCGCCAAGCGCCTTGTGTGCAGGCACTGACATATGCCTTTGTCTTCTTTTTCGTTGTAGATACTATTTTGGATCTGCAATGAGCAGTGGTGGGATACACCCTGCTTTACACTTTGAGTGAACTCTGGTTTACTCAGTTTTGCAATTCTGTTTTGCTTTGCAAGTGCCTGCTTGTGAGCAGTGTGTCTTTTTTTCTTTTCCAGCTGCTTCTGTCTTGGAGAAAAAGCAGAGTGGTTTTCCCGTTTGTTTTTCTGCTTTTGTTGGAAAAAGCAGGGGTTTTCTTTCAGTAATTTTATACTAAATTTTATCTGTGCCATGAGCACTTCAGGTTGTGTGCCATGAGCACTTATCAGGTTTTTACACCCTTTGAGGAGTTTGAGTGGGTATAGGTTGAAACACCACTTCACCACACCCCTAGGGCACTGTTTTGTGACAGAAATCCCTTTCAGGAGGGTAAAGCTATCTGTGGTACCAGTGGTATTCCACTAGCATGATCTGCACATAGATAGTAGCTGTTTTTACCTGGAATGAGTAGAAATAGCCAGATCACAGACAATAATATCTGTATTGTATTGTAGGTAAAGGCCTGCATGTTTTGCTATTTTTTTTTCTCGGGTCAGCAACTCATTTGGGGAGTGCTGAGCCTGGGGGGGGAGTGTAAACATGCAAGGCAGCCTTTTGGGTGCTTGCGTTTTACACCCACCCAGCTCTGTCTGAGCTTTTCCCAGCCCTATGGTAAAACCCTTCGCACCCTTTTGTTTTGGGGTCTCAGCCACACATCAGGGTATGTGTGGGCTTGGGGGGGGAGTGTAAAGGGAAGCTCAGGACAGGACAGAACAAGGTTGGTTTCTTCTGTGGACCTCTGCATTTGGCAGGGTCAGGATTACAGCAATTATGTCTAATTTTTGTTTGTTGTGCATGACATAGCCCCATATAAGTTATTTGCTGTGGTGCGTCGCAGATGCCGCTATTTCGGCACTGCAGGGCACGCGTGCGCACTGATTTGTGCATTGTTTTCTTTCTGAGAAGCACTGATTTTTATTATAAAAAGATCTGATTTTGTAGGATTTTAGCATGTTTACAGTGTATGTATTGTGCTGAGCGTCCATTATTGTTTAGGCCATGAAACGGCTTATCTGTTGAATCACTCCGTATCACCAAGTCAAGATTGATCAACTCATTTGATTTATTGCGTGCGGCAATTACAAGAAGGGCGTCGTTTCAAGGTTTTCAAAATGGGACTGCAGGAGATTCAAAATGAGAGGTTTGAAAATTCTGAGTACTGGCCGAAACAAGACTCTGAGGTCTTGAAAGGTCTCGAAGGTCTCAGTGTCCATCACATAGAACCGATGGGCGATAGTCCGGGAGCCCATAGGTACCTCCACTTCACAGTCCCCGCAGCTGTGCACCACATGTCCATCCCCCATGCGTATAGCAGTGGTGGTCATGGTGTTCCTCAGGCTCCCACAAGGTAAAATTTTCTTGGCCACTATAGATATGGTGGCGCCAGTGTCCAATACCCCCAGGTATTCGCGTCCCCCTAGTCGGATACGTACCCAAAACACCAGGTCTTGGGTGCCACCAGAGCGTCCCCGTCAGAACTCCGCGGGACAGGTCACCTCGAACCCCTTGTTCCGCAATTTGCGGGCCATCCTCATGAAACGGCTCCTCTTCTTAGCGTTGCCGTCATCACCACCTTCATGCTCACGCTTGGCTCCTTGTTCTTGCTGGGCCTGCGTTTGTGAGCGTGTGGTAGGACCAGACTGCCCTCCAGAGGGCTCGGAGTTCCCCCCTGGATTAGGGTTGGGGTTGCCTCCGTTCTTGTCCTTGTTCTTGTTGTCGGGCTGGCGGTTAGCGCCTCCTCCTCGTCCACCTTGACCCTTGTCTTGCCCTTGACCACGTCCTTTCGACTTGCCCTTGCCGGAGTCGTTGCCTTTGCCTTTGCCTCCACCTTTGCCTGAGGGTTTGCCAGGATCTTCACCCTTAAGCTTCGCCGATAGGCGTTGCTTATGGTAGCACTCATCCTCGTAGTGCTTCCGCTTTCCGCAGAATGCACACGTGATGGTGCACCTGTAATGATCCGGCAGCTTCGCTTTGGCGCCGGTGTTCTTCTCCTGCCGCTTCCCCTGGACTACGAAGCAGTCTCGCTGCTCGCAGTCAGGAGCGTGCTGCAGGTGGCCCTGCTCGTCTCTAGCATCACACCAGAATAGCTCCTTCACGTTCTCCATGATACGGGCGTGGGCGTGTTTGGGGGTAGTCCCCTGCCCAGGTCGGGACCCTTGGTACCCTTTGCCATGACCTCCCGAACCTCCTCCTCCAGGACGGTAATTGTTCAAGTGCTGGTCGCTCTCCTTCTCCAGCGCCAGCTCCCGGAGTAGCACGCATAGATCCTCGTAGCGGAGGGATCTAGCCTTGCGCTCCGCCGTCGAACGGCACTCGTCCCATAGCTCTCGAGGGAGCTTGGCCACCAACCAGAACAGCAGGTCGTCGCTGCTGTAGGAGCCGGGCGTCAGTCGTCCAGCCCAATGATCCAGGTCAGCCAACAGCTCAGAGACCCTGCCAGGTTTGGGGTTGTTGGGCAGCACGGGCAGGTTCTGGATCTCGGCCCTGATGGAGAGGTCGGTTTCGTAGGTCGGGTACTGCCTCTCCAGGGCAACCAACACATCGGCAAACGTGGCGGAGTTAGTCACGATCTGCCAGACCTGCTTCTCCAGGTACTTGGTCTTGCAGCACTGCAGGAGCAGATCGCACTTCACTCGCCCACTAGCGTGGGTTTGGCCGGTCAGTCGTAGAAACCGGCCAAAATTCTCAGCGAACTCGCTGAGGTCCTTGCCTGTGAACTCAGGCAGGTTCACCACGATCTTGGAGGTGGCAATAGCCTTCGCCTCCTGAGACCTGCGTCCTTCAGGGCGTTGGGTCTTCTTCTTCTTCTTCTTCTTCTTCTTCCCCTTTGGGTCCTCGGGGTCCTCAGGGTCATCGTCCTCCGAGGGCGAAGTTGAAGTCATCGACGGCGGCTCATCATCGGAGGGGTCTCCGCCTAGATCACTAGAGCCATAAGGCTCCACGTCCAACATAGCCCTCAAGGCTGTCAGCCCCAGCCGGTCCAGCTCGGCCCTCGTAGAGTTCGTCACGTGGCTGTAGGGCGGCTGGGCCGTTCTCGGTACGAAGGGACTTCTCGGTATAGCTGCAGGGGTCGGTATCGGTCGACTCCTCAGGCTCCCGAGGGTGTTTGTCAACCCTGCCGCCAGGTGGTTGGCCTGTACTAGGTGGGGTGACATTCCCACCGTAGTAGGTGACGCTTGGGGCGGGATCATCAGGGGCTCCAGCTTCTCTCGGATCTCTTGAGTGAGGTCGCCCACGATTTTTGAAGTGGCTCCTCGGAGCACCTCGTTGATCTCCGACCGCGTCAGGGACCTGTTGGAGGATCTTCCCGATCCTCTACTCCTGCCACCAAGAGATTCGGGTCCAGTAAGAAAAAGTCACTGCCATGTCTTTCTTGGAGGGCTTGATCCAGGCTAAGCCCCCCTTAAAACCCTTTGTTGATGCTAAGACAAACTTAAGTGTTTTTATCTCTCTTTTGTTGCCTAAAGTACACTTTCTCAAAGTAACTAGGGTTGTGACCCTAGCCCCCCCCATGAAGTTTACCCCTACCACTCAACTGAGCGGAGGTACCTTCCTTCATGGAGGACATACCAAAATAAATCAGGCATTTCATGCTTGTTGGCCTTGGAGGTTAAGCCTAAGTGGTCTCCCACCCCAAGACCCCTATACTCAATTGTTTCTACCACTTATTGTGGTCCTACTTTGTAACTGTTTCTGAATTCAGTTGCTTGGCCAAGTCATTTTCTGTGTGGTCCTGACATCTATGCCTCTCAGTCCTAACCAGCACCATTTCACCCAAAAGAGTGCACATGAAGTGCCTAATGCAACCTCTGAGGCTAGAGTCTGACCAATTTTCATATAAAACCTTTTGTATTATCCATTGGTGATTGAATCTATGTGCATAAACCTGCTTTGTCTATCTGCAGCCCTTCTGTGTTACACTGGATTCCAAAACCAATCATTGATTCGATCCACATTCAGTCCTTGCTCTACTTGCTGCTTTGGTTTGGGGTTTTCAACTACAAAACCTGCAGGAATACATCAAAAGACCTAGGGCATAATTCAAGGACATCTTTCCGGTAGCAGAGGCAGTCCCTTGTGACCTTTTGAACCGACCGTGAGAAGAAGTGCAGAACAAGAGCTCAACAACAAGTCCATCATGTCCACGCCAAGCGTCAGGACCTGGCCTATCCGAACTGTCCAAGTACAAATGGGCAGCGTGGTCCACCCAATGAGTGAACCACCACACCGAGCTCCACATCATCTCAGTGGCGCATCTGGGTCCCAAGGAGATCCAGAACGCAGAAGGGCGGAAGAGAATAAAGGCCTTACCACCGAGGCCTTAGCAGCACACGGTGGAGACAGCTTCAGTCACCTCCACAGACGTGTGGTTGCTTCAGTATCAAGATCCAATTGTCCAGCTTCATCCTCAACTGCCATTGAAGGACCTGAGGAGTATGAGAAGCTGAAGATGAAGATGGATGAGTACATCATGCATGAGGAGTACTATAAATCCATCCGTGGGGAAGATGGAGAGGAGCCACTGGCTGTACATGGGTCCAGACCACGTACAGATCTAGGGTCCTACGCACACTCAGGTCCTCCGTCCACTGCATCCCTGCCAAGATGACTAAGACCTGAATATCCAACCCCAAGGGCTCCCGAAGTGGGCCCTACACGAGTCGAAGAACAACAACATCCAAGGCCAACCTACGGTGCCCTGGATCAGACGGCCGAGCTGCTGGCCAAATTCCTGTCTGGATCAGAAGATCCAGACGTGACGGCCTTATCGGAGGCCATTAAGGCTAAACTGGGTATTGCAGAACCCTTACCCAAGCCTGAGTTCCTCTCTCTCTCTCCAGGGCTGAGTACCCTGGCGGAAGATCTAAAGAGATCGAGGGTCTCAAGGCTGTTGCCTAAGGTTACCTGCCCCAGCCCCTTTCACCCCCGTGCCAGGACTGTGCCTATGGCGGATCTACAGGACGTGCCTGTCACAGAGAGTGAGAGAAGAGGGTTGTCAGCCCTGGCCCCTCTTGCCGGCGTGTCGCCTTCAGGCCTAGCTCCGGGGGGTGGGAAGACGGGCAGACCAATTGCCCAGGCGAACATCCAGCTGGAACTGCCGGAGTTCGACCCCAAAAATCTGCCTGAATGGGCAGAAGAATTTGCAGAGTTCCTTTTGTTGACTGGCCAATCCCATGTGGATGTGGCCACCAAATGTTCACTGCTAAAACGCTCATGCAAAAAGAAATTTTTGCAAAAACAGGTCAAACAGATGGTGAAAACCTGTTCTACCTGGGCAGAGGTACTCCTGAGGTTAGAGAAAACATTTCCAGTCTATGAGACTGACCTCAGCGTACGCACACAGATTGAGGAGCTACCTATGCTCCCGGAGTTTCCATCCGCTGCGCGAATTTCTGAGTATGTGTGCGACTTGGAGTACTTCTTTTCGAGGATGAATGTGGGCTCCTACGGAGCCACTGAGCCCCACCTGTGGCTCATGAGTAAGATCCCCCAGCGTACGTGGGATGATTGCCGCTCCACCTCTGAGAGGAAGAGCAGGACCCACTCGTGCCATACACTGGTGGATCTCTTGATTGAGATTGCTCTTGAGCGAGAGAATGACTCCCACATGGAGAAATTCCTCAAGAAGCATTTGGGACGAGGTGGTACCCCTACCCCCGAACGTGGCGAAGGGAAGGGGCATAAAAATCCCACTAACACCCACCAGGGAGGTGGTAAAGGGAGGGGCAACCTACGTGCCATGAACGAGGTACAACCTGATGCAGGCACACCCCCCCTGTTTTACTGCCGACCTGTCAATGACAAGGGGGGACCTTGTCATGCCTCTGACTGCGATCTCCGCAGCGGCTGTATGCTGCAGATGAAACGTCAGCAGCACACCAAAGATGGGAAACAGGTGACCCATCAGGACCACTTCAGGTGTACCATCACCTGTGGTTACTGTGGCAAACGTTGTCACTACGAGGACGAATGCCACATCAAGAAACGCGAGAGTGACAAACTCAAGCGTCAAGAGGCGGAGCGTCAGAAGACCCAGACGCCCGCCAGAAATCCCCCGAATGGGGATAAAGGTAAAGGAGGTGGCAAGGGGGGTGGCAAGACTGGACCCCCTAACCCCCAGAGGCGCTCATCAGCGCCTGTTGCAACACCCACTCCTGCTGCTTCACCCGCTCCTGCCGCAGGTGTCCCCCAGAAGCGCCCCCAAGGGGATAATGCTACCCCTGAGGGGAATAATTCTAAGAAGAGGCGCTTGGCCTGGATGGCCAAGTCCCTCATGGCTGCAGGGGTGGATGTGAAATTCCCTGATGAGGAATAGGGGGGCGGCTCCGAAGAGGAGGACTTGGTTTTCTGGATCCTCGTGAAAATCGGGGATCAGGTTTTTCGAGCGGTGCTTGATACCGGTGCAACACTTTCCATAGTGGCCCGGCGCCTGCTTAAAACTTTCAGGAAAACTACGACCGTGGCCATAAGAGTAGGGGATGGGCGTACCATCCATTCCTTGGGGGGGGTCGATGTGACCATATGTCTGGGCGACGAAACCGTGACCCAACACTGCAGAGTGTTGGACACTGACGCCTTTGACATCGTCAATGGGACTGACTTTCTAAGAAGAAACCCTCAGGTTAAAATGCTGTCCCTACAGCGTCCTTACTCTTTACACTGCGACTTTGGCAGTGGGCTATTCTCCGTTCCTTTGGAGCTGTCAGGACGAAAAGAGTCTGGGCTGCGCTACGCAGCCAAGACGAACTATCGTACTGAAAACTACCAACTGGCCCGTCACGTTCTTGAAAATGGACTGGCGGCCCTACAGGTAAACCTGGATGAGATCCAGGTGGAATTGTTTGCGAGCCAACAACAGCACATCATGCAGTTGTACTGCTCGAAACAATTGAACAATGCTTTCCGTTTCTTCTGGAAAGCAATGGGCCTCAATGACAGTGGCTGTGATTTGCCTCAATTTGCATTCTCAGTCTCCATTTTATTTCGCTCATTGAACCGCCTGCCTTACGTGGTGGGGCATGCGCGCGCATATGACGCTGTCATGTTGAGTCTTGATTTTTTGGTTGTGTCGATTTTGAGTATTGGTTACATTGATTAACAGGTGGAATGAGAGAACGAAATTCGTTATCTGTTGCATACGATTTCAGTTGCTTACATAGCTGGAGAAATTGTGTTTGTCACAGAGCACGCTTTCTACTGATTTCACGTGTTTCAGAATCGTACCTGATGAGTTCTCTTCCGTGATTTGCCTGTTGCTTTGCTTATCTACGTCAAACTCGCCCTCACAAGGAAAGGCCGAGTGTACCTCATTGATTGCACCTACTTGACAATTACTTTGCGACTACTTTGCGACAACTTTGATAATTTTGGTTGGTTTGGATTATTCTAAGTCTTGAACGCTATGTCTTATCGTGGTTCCAGAGATTCACGTGATTACCGCTCCTATGGAGATGATTCCTACCGCCGGCGTGAGCATGATCGAGATTATGATCGTGACAGAGACCATGACCGCCGCCATGGACCTAACCGTGATAGAGATTATGGATATGATGAACGCTTCCGTACTCCTCCACGCTCCTACCGTTATTCTCGAAAGGATGATCGTGGTTCCCGATTTACTTCCTATGCGACGTTTAATCTTTGTTGGAGATGCGGTGATCCATCTCACAAGTCATCGGATTGCAAAGCCCCATATGTGAAAGAAGTGTTCCAAACAATCAAAGATTTGTGCTTTGAGGCGAAGAGGATTCTTGAAAAAGAGCGTGAGAATTCATTGTTTCATGAGAGATCATTTGGTGCTTCGGTGAAGAAGGATAACAATGCTCTTATTTGGAAAGGGAAGATGCCTATTGGCTTGACGGTTGTGACGGCTGGATGGGACCCGCGTGCTACCTTTGACGAAATTCATGCATTTGGCTCTAAATTCTCGAACAAATTTGAGGGTATTTTCCCATTCACTTCACGGAACAAGTCATTTTGCTTGGTCTCATGCCTTTTTATCTTTGCATCTAAGAGTCCATGTTCACGTCTCGTGAAGGCTATCAACTCCGGTGGCGATATTCCTAAGGATGGCCCATGTATTGCGTACATGGCATCCAAGGTGACCATTGAGGCGTTTAAATGTGGTGTTGAAGGTGGATCATCTCTTTCCCTTTCCGATTGGGCACTTCAAACGGAAGGTTCATGTGAAAGCTCCACTTGCACTACTTCCCCGGAGAATGAGGCAAAGGTGAAAACCAAGAAGACTACGGACGTGAAAGAGAAGAAGAAAGAAAAAACGGGTATGAAGAGGCGTGGAAAAGATCGAAGCGTGGATGGTACCCACGTGGATGATGCCGGCAATGAGACATCTACGTCCGAGTCCGATGGTGAAGTCAAAATGCCAAAAGTGCGCAAGGTAGACAATGCTAATACAAAGAACGATGACACGCATCATGATGTCGAAGATATTGACATGTTGTCTTCGCCGGAAAAGACCGATACCAACGCTCCTGCTCAACGTGTGCCAAGGGCAATTACGGCTAGCCAAAAGTATGCGGAACGTGTGGCGCAAGAGGCAAGGAATGCCACTAATTCACGTTTCAAAGAACACGAAACAAAAATCCATGCACTTGAGACGGATGTTGCGGAAGTAAAGACACATGTTGCAAAATTGAGCACTGATTTCCATGGATTTGTGGCGCACCAACCGACGCAATTGAAGGAGTTTGGAGATGATATTGTTGATCGCATTCTCCATAGCCGTGGAAAAGGTAAGGGTGCGAAACCCGTAAACGATGGCCCGGCCGGGGTGGATGCCATCACAATCGAAGAGAGCCCTGCCGGCGGCAAGGTGCAAAATACCCGTGGTCGATCCCAAACTGCCCGTCTTCGTGCCCAACCTTACAAGAGAGATTGACCTTGTGGGTCATTATCGTTTTGTTGCTCCCCGGTGACCACCTTGGGGCATCTAAGTTTGCTAGTGAGATATGACTTTGTCAAATGTTGTTCACGAGTCGCTCTCTTCACATCTTTCCGCATTTTCCGGACATTGCCAAGAATTTTCTGAACGTTTGGGTGCTAGCATGAAGAAATTGAACGAACTCTCCAAACAGATACAAAATCCTGTGTTTGTTGACCCGTGTCCTTGGCATGAGAGTACCTACCTCACTGCTCGAAACCTATTTCCTCCCCAATTGTTTGTCCCCGCCTCTGACAAGACCCCGCCTTCATACGCTAGTGTGGTGGCAAAATGTTGCGCTAATCTCCATTGTAGACGGCTTTTTTCTTTGTACTGCCGTGCGAAGAAGATCCATGATTCCCGCCTTATGACCGAGGTGTTTTGCAACAATTTTTTGATGTTGTTCGAGTCCTATGGACGACAATTGCATGGGGCATCCATACAAAGTGGGCCTCCGTCGGCACTAGCCATTGCGGTCGCTGACACGTTCCGTATCCCTTTTGGGATCGCCACCTCCGCTGCCTTCTCCCCTTTCTACAACTTCTCTTCCCCTTACTATGGTGATGAGGTTTGGTGTTCTTTTGATGGTTCACCCCTGTGTGGCCCTGTACAAGGTGGGGTGTTGTGGGTTGACACCCATCACGCTTGGATGTTTAAGGCATGTCAACGAATCATGGACGCGGTGTTGAGCAATGCGCGCCCTCTCCGTTTTGTTGTTTTAGTTACCGACGCCACTAGGAGATGCATGGATTTACTTCTCTGTGGCCACCAAAAACATCCATCCGTCATTGCACCGTTGTTCCATATCACGGACGCCCGTGTGCCTACGTACAATGCAGATGCTATGACCACCAAATTGTGTTCACATATTCACGGCTTCCTCTTACAGAGTCGTTGTGCGTTCGATACAGACCCTGTTGACAACCATGACGTTGTGAGGATGCTTGGTCAGACACTTAAGCTCAAGTACAAGACCAAATTATGTCATACCCCCCTTCACCTCCAACCTTCGTCAAAAAAGGTCCTGTCGACAATTTGGAAATCCGCTTGGGAGGATGAGTGTATTACCCGCAAACGTGCCCTTGATGCGTCCCCCCGCGATTGGGGTGCAATTTTTGAGTCCTTTGACCGAATTAACCAATTATTGCCCCTGTGTAATGCGAAGTGGATCCGACACATTTTACGGTTTTGTAACCCCCGTGGTTGCTGTGCCAGAGTATCTGTCTTTGAACCTGTTATTGGTTGTTATATGGTTTTTTCCATGGAAACGGCCGAAGTGTACATTGGTATGGTGGGTCAAACTGCAGTCCGTTTGTTTGGTGTTCGGTGGAACAGTAATGGGTCCGCCTCCATCGGGCGACCCATTAGTGATCGTGGTAGGGAGGATATCCTGGCTATGCTGAAGTGTGCCTCAGGTAAGTCCAACGCTCATGCAATATATAGATATATGTCCCGGATTGGAGCACACCGCTGGGGTATATGTCCACTGGAACTATGCTCTATTTTTAGGGTATTCTCCCGTGAACAGTGGTGGCAACGCCATGCTATAAAATTACTAAATAGCCGCCTACCCCAGTTTTCTTCCAAAGACTGGGCCAAGTTGGGCCGAGGCAAATTATACCCGCCCACTGTGTTGAGTATGACTGATTCCACTACAGTGGAGAAGGAGGTGTCGTGTTTACGATCCTCCCTATCTTTGGAGCAACAATTTTCAATCCTCCACGAATCGCAGGGTACGGTTGAACACCGTCTATGGGAACGTCTTTTCAGAAAGGTGAAGGCCCGGACACGGCGCGAGTGTGGCATCGTGCTGAGACGCTTCCTGCTGTTAAAAATCAACAATACTTCAGCAGCATTTGCTGATTTTGTTCAGCAACGGATGCGCCAGCATTTGCTCGATTCAAAGTGTTTTACCCCCCTGAAATCCTTCTATGCGGATCGTATCAAGGTGGTTCGGTGTAAAACGAAAAAGGAGGCTGACTGGGCTCTGAACTCGCAGTTCCGTTTCACTCCTGGATTACTGCAGCGTTGCCTGGAACAGGGTTGCGCCTGTGTGGAGTCACCTTTGTGTTGCCCTCCTCCCATCAGCCATATTGTATCCAGATCCACATGTGAGCACTTACCACTGATTCTGGGTGATTCAGCTGGATTGTTACGGCAGAATGCCCAAAATTCTACAGTTGCCCCCTTGTTGTCATGCGTCCATGGTTTGTCTTCCTCCGTGTATTCCACTATGCGACAATTGCCAGGAGTTCCTGAACACGAGGCTATGTCTGCATCTCGCTCAATGGCTGAGGCAGCTTTTCATGCCTATGATGATGAGATAACATCGGTTGACCCCCGAGTGAATCCTGAGCACCTGCAGACACTACGTCAGCAGGACCATAACTTCCGTTTTTTAATTGCTGATAAAAATCCGGGGTTGCTGTTTGTTGTATGCACTGTCCACTGGGCCCAGTTGTTCCAGACACACATATTACAAAATGTGAAGTACCAAGTCTTGCATGCTTTTGGCGCTGTCTTTTTAGCACGAAACCTCCTGCGTAATACTATCATTGAGCGGATGTATTCTTCTGGACTTATCCAAACGTGGCGCCCGATTCTCGGTGCCCGATGGAAACCCCCAAGTAAACATTCAAAGGCACCCAGTGCAAAAATCCTGATCAAGTCTAAATATTCAGGAAGCCGACGGCATCCTGAAGATTAGAATTGTCATTTTCCATTTCAGTCATCCGGCTTCAAAAATTGGCAAACTTGCATCACGGGCACTCTCCCTTCTGTGTCGACTCGTGGGTGATATGGACATCAATTTTTAAATTTTCTCTATGTATGACGCAAAAGGTTTATTTGTTTCTGCTTTGTCAGCCGCTGATAAGGATTCTGTCCCATGGGCTGGCTTGGAGCTTGATATGGTTGATATGTATTCAGAGATCCCGAAGGATCGTGTGCTCGACAGTGTGATGTACTGTGTGTCTGTGCTTAGAGATAACCGTAAGAGTAGGAATCCCATCACCTGGTTTGCCATTTCTACTATCTGTAAATCCCTCGACCGATTGGGCACAGGAACCTCCAGAGATTTCATGAACCTCAGTATTGAAATGATTACCTCGTTTGTTAATTTCGAACTGTGGGCTAATGCCGACTTCACTGCAGGTGGTTATGTGCTCAGTCAGCTTATTGGTTTACCAATGGGTGGACCCATCAGTGCCCAACTTGCTGTGCTGTATCTTATGAGCGCAGAAATGCGTGCTACAAGATCGGCGTTGTCTGTTCAAAAATTCATCCATGGGAGGTACCGTGACAATTTTTACATATTTGGCCCGAAATCTGTGTTATTTGACCTCCAGCAGACCATGAAAGTCCAACTGGAATCTACTTATGCAATGCCCATGACAGTCGAACAGTTTGGAACGAAGGTCGAGGTTCTTGAGGTGATTGTGGACTTTGACAGTCAATCCAGGGGAGAAAGATGTCCTTGAATTATGCCCTAGGTCTTTTGATGTATTCCTGCAGGTTTTGTAGTTGAAAACCCCAAACCAAAGCAGCAAGTAGAGCAAGGACTGAATATGGATCGAATCAATGATTGGTTTTGGAATCCAGTGTAACACAGAAGGGCTGCAGATAGACAAAGCAGGTATATGCACATAGATTCAATCACAAATGGATAATACAAAAGGTTTTATCTGAAAATTGGTCAGACTCTAGCCTCAGAGGTTGCAATAGGCACTTCATGTGCACTCTTTTGGGTGAAATGGTGCTGGTTAGGACTGAGGGGCATAGATGTCAGGACCACACAGAAAATGACTTGGCCAAGCAACTGAATTCAGAAACAGTTACAAAGTAGGACCACAATGAGTGGTAGAAACAATTAGGTATAGGGGTCTTGGGGTGGGAGACCACTTAGGCTTAGCCTCCAAGGCCAACAAGCATGTAATGCCTGATTTATTTTGGTATGACCTCCATGAAGGAAGGTACCTCCGCTCAGTTGAGTGGTAGGGGTGAACTTCATGGGGGGGCTAGGGTCACAACCCTAGTTACTTTGAGAAAGTGTACTTTAGGCAACAAAAGAGAGATAAAAACACTTAAGTTTGTCTCAGCATCAACAAAGGGTTTTAAGGGGGGCTTAGCCTGGATCAAGCCCTCCAAGAAAGACATGGCAGTGACTTTTTCTTACTCCCCCCTGGAGTACTAGTTAGCTAAGCTAGTAGGACTAAGGAAAAAGGCTCAAATATTCCCAAAATTACCTCAAAAAATGCATTAAACTTACCAAAAACATTCTCATCACTTCATAGAAGCCTATCACACTGTAGGGACCCTTGAAAAACAGTGTAATGTACCGTGAATGATGTCCCTTCGAAGGGGCATTCCTCAAAAGTCGCCGGCGTGCGGCGAAAAAATTGGGAAAAAAGTGTGGGGGCAATGGGAATTGAACCCAGGACTCCCTGTCCAGAGCACATGTGTCTGTCCACTAAGGTACAGTCGAACGCCCTAATGCGGACGGTTATCGCCGTATAAACAGCGTTTTAGTAAACGTCCTGACCAAGGGCCAGGGCGGAGCAATACTCCCAATGGAGGACACAAACCCCCAGGAGCTGAAAAAAATAGAAAATGGAACCAGCAGGGAGTGATTCCTGCGGTTTTGCGGAAGGGGTTGCGATTTAGCAAGTGAAATCGTTGAAAATCGCGGGAAACCGTCATTTTTACACATAACTTAAAGTCGCAGACAAGCGCAAAGGAAGCGGACGCCAAGAAAAGGGTTGCGCAAGCGAAAACGGCTTTTGGAAAAGAAGGTATGAGCCGTAGTTTTTAAAGTTTTAAAGAAAATTTTTGCACAGCTGCATCAAAATTTTTAAAAACTTCAGAGTCAAGCATTCAAAATCAGCCCACACCACAGAGCAGTTCAACAACCCGTCTCTCAGGTATGTCTGTGTTACTTCACACTCACGCATTGCGTTCGTGTTGGTTGTTCGGTCAAAACGTTAGGGTTGTCAACGCTGTGCTCGTTGGGGGGTCGGGTGTTCATCTCTCGTGCTCTGCACAGGTGAAAGCAGGAATGAAAGGTATGTGATGCGAATGGAGCGCGCAGCGCGCACGTAGGGTTAGAATATGCGCTGTGCTCGCGATGCATGTGCCTAATCTAGGCATCCACACGCTGTATCGTCTCACCTGTATCCCTAATTCACCTTTGTTTCTCCACAGGTTAGCGTTTGTTCGTGTGCGGCCGTGGCATTCAAGTTGAGTTGCTTAAAACGCTTAGGTTTGTTTTGTGTTCGTTTCAATGCGGCATTCACACGATGCATGGTGAGTAAGGTAGGTTAGCCCAGGAGGAGCTCACCTCCTGGTTGAGTCAATGGTTCAGCCTCCCTTCCCTGCGTGCACATGATGCATTAAAGGGTAGGCCACGCGAATTGCGCACGGTAAACCTTGTTTAGGTTACCCAGAGGCTCCTCGGTACGTTCTTTAAGAGAACCCGAGGAGTTTCTTAAAGCTTGCTTGCGTGACAGGGGTAGCTGCATCTGCAGCGTGTTTGCGAACAGTGTATTATAGGTCACACTGAGAAGGGTATAATACCTGGAGTGTGGCTTGGTTCCTCAGTCGCAAACGCCCCTTCATCTGCCTCTTTTGTACAGGTGGGAGAGGTTAAGGGTGATTGGTGCACGCAGCAGCTGCCTTCGGCGGCTACCATTTTTCTGCCCCAGCAAAACAGGGGCGCTGATCACAAATCAAATCACTGTGCCTCAGCCAGTACTGGCGAGGACAGTTCGACCTCAACGACATCTGCGCTGTGCACGCAACGAGAGCACCCCTTCCCTCCAAGCCCTAGCAGGGGAAACGCGTTGTGGCGTCCCCTGTTAGGCCACAGCTGCTTAGGAGCGCTGTGTTCTCTTGCCATTTCACAGGAGGGTCGCTAGGACCCAAGAGACCTTCACCTTCGCAACGCCCAGTAGAGTGTGCGTGTGGGAGTGGTAGTCCTGAGTGGGGGCTAGAGCCAGTTGCCCAGTGCTCGCCCACCAGGATGGTGCCACTGTAGGGTGTGTAGGACCTGTAGGGGGTGTGTCACTGTCCCACCCTTTTCCTGCAATTTTAGCGGGGTTGGTGGGCTGTGGCAGTGGTTAGGTCAGTGTTTTGGCCACATAGCAAAACGGCGTTTTGCATGCCTTCATAGCTTTTGGCCACCCCTCCCTGTAGTAGACAGATAGGTAGGGAAAACAATACCTGGATTAGCACGCTGGGTATTCCCCCAAGGTTTTGCGCCAGCACAGAAATTGGGCGCATAGGGGAGGGGAGACCCGGGGCGTACCCCGTGGCATCGATAAGCCAACCCTCCAGGTTCAGCAAGGGCGCAGACTTGGGTATAATTAGGACACCACTTCTGCGGCTTGCTCTCAGGACCTTAGGACTAGCACACTCACACAGACATACGTAGCACACTTAGGGGTATGGTAAACCCTGTAAGGAAGGGTAGAACCCCATGGGTCTGGACCAGTCAGGGGTCCTAACTGTGGGCTCGCTTGTCCCCAAGGAGGGAAGACACACCTTGCCTCATAACACCTTGCTTGTCATTCCCCCCTGGTGTAGAAAGCCACCGTTCTTCGTTGGCTCACCAAGGTCATTACATTAGGGCAGTACCCATGCAACACATGGTCAACAAGGCAAACACTCGCTGGGTGGCTGCAATCTTGATAAGCGGCCACCTGGCTCACGCTGGAAACCATAGGCGTGGGTCTGCAGGGCACAGACAGGGTCAGTAGACTGACACAGGGTAATTAGTTTCGCTTCTTACGCTGGGATATAGTCTCAGCACGGGTTAGGAGCTGCCCCTCGTTGTTCTCAACGAGGTAAGTGCGGAAAATGGGGTTGATACTCCCATCTGGTTGTATGAAGGCTGACATAGGTTCCCAGGTCGCCTCGGACAACCCATAGCCATCCCACAGGGTAAGGAATTTCCAACCCTGTTTATACTCGTGGCGAGCAATACCTGCAACCACGTAGTAACCATCGACTGCCATCTCATCGGCAGTCATCTCTTCGAGTTCGTCTGCCTCCTCTGGACTGGCAGCGTTCTCTAGGTCTATACGTTCAATCTCACTGTCGCTGAGGCGCCACTCATCCCAAGACAAGTCGTCAGGGGAGTGATAGTGCCTCAACTGCTTAGGAGCACATAGTAGTTCACCACCTAGACGTGGACTGCACCTGACATGGATCCTGGATCCATCTATCCTGATGATACGATAGGGTCCAAAGTAAGGGTCCTGTAGGCAGTTACGTGGCCAGGAGGGTGGGCGTGAATGGTGTACCAAAACAAGGTCACCAACTTTGAAGCTGGCAGGTCGCCGTAGGCGGTTCCGTCGCCTCTGTTCACGGTCAAGAATGTGCCTCAGGTTAGTACCAGCCTGGTTAGCCAGAGACTGCTTGTGTTCCAGCCAATCTCCCACAGGACTCTTGAAGTCCTCAGGAAAGGGGGTTTTGAAGAACCAAGCAGGTCGTCCTCCATGGAACAGTTCGTGGGGGGTGAAACCCGTAGAAGAGCTCCGCTGTGAGTTCATGGACAGAACTGCCCAGGGCACTAGGCGTACCCAGTCCTTGGTGCGTTCCTGTTTCATCAGGATTCTTAAGTTTTGCTCCACCACACGGTTCTGTCTCTCACAGAGAGGGTTAGACGTGTGAGTGTAGGGCACACCTGTGGTTACCTCCACGTTGAGGGCATTTAGCACTCGTTTGTACCACCCAGTGTCACTGCGGATGCGTACATCTTCATCAGAGTGCACCTGTTTAGGTGCTCCATAGGGTTCGAACCATTGTTCGACCAACATTTTTACAGTCTGCTCACCTGTGATTTTCTTATTGCAAGGGAACACACGGGTGAAGCGAGATAGACCACAGGTGACCACGAGGCAACTATCATAGCCGCCAAAGCGTGGTAGGCCGTGGATGTAGTCCACGTAGAGAAGAGAGTTAGCACAATAGGGTATGGGTAAGCTGGAGATCAGGCCCCTATCCCTACTGTCGCTCTGCTTGCTGGCATGACAGCCACAAGCATCCACAATGGTCTGCATACGCGACCTAAGTTCAGTCAGGGTTAGACTAGAGTAGAAACACTCACGGAAGAAGTCCACTGAGCGATTACCGCCAGTGTGACCAGAACTGAGATGGGACCACTGTAGGCACCCATCCAGTCGTGCCTCAGGCACAACAATTCGGTCCTCGTAGAAGAGGTACTGATTGTTTTTATACCACTGGTGCCCGTCAATGACACGGGGTTCGAGACCAGTGCTGAGGGTTTGGAGAATTTCTTCATACTCTGACTGATAGTCGGTTAGACTCCAACCCTCAAGGATTCCAGCAGTGCGCATGGATAGGTCAAGCTGGACATCCATACGCTGGAAAGCCTCTTTGGCGAGCGTCTCAGAGCTCTCACCAATAAGCGCATCGAGGTTGTTGCGCGATATATAGTCAGACAGTTCATTCTTAATCCCGGGGATATGATGCACTGTCAGCCTGAACTGGCTCAGGTAAGTCCACCACCGTTTTAGCTTCGCTTTTTCTGGTGGTGGGCCCTTCTGAAAAGACTTCACAGGCTCCTGGTCACACAGCCAGACAATAGGGTTAGACCCCAGGAGTCAGGATTGTGACGATAGCACCAACATACCGGCCAGGAGTTCCTGGTCATAGGTGCTGTAGTTGGAACGCGCTTGGTTCCATTTCCAATTCCAGTGTCCCAGTGGCACCAGTCGCCACTCACTGGTAGGATAGTCATGTTTCAACGAACCATCACGGTTCAGTCCAGTAGTATGATAATGGCAGTGGGTTAGTTCAGCGGGGTTAAGCTCCTGCCAGTGGTAGATCGTACCTCCCCCCCCTACATCACTGGCATCAGTGATCAGGACTATCTCGCCCTCAGGGCGGGGCACTCCCAGGGAGTTGGAGGAGGCAATCTTCTTCTTCAACTCCTGGAAACACTCTTCCTCTCTGGAGGTCCACCTCCAGGGAGTAGTTTTCTTGATCAGGTCAGTGAGGGGTGCAGAGGAGTAAGTAAAATTGTGGATGTGACGCCGATAGAAATTACAGGCGCCCACAAAACTCCTCACATCGTGTAGACCCTTCTTAGGGTCATCGCGAATCTGCATGTCCTGTAGGGGCTGCATCTTAGACGCGGCTGGTTTCCACCAGCCATACCCCACGTCGAAACCCAAATACTCCATCTCCTCTTTCATGAACTCACATTTTTCGAGTTTGATTCGGAGATGGTTTTCTTGACAAACAGTGAAGAATTCACGGAGGAGAAGGACATGGTCCTCTTTGGTATTAGTACCCAAACTCACGTCGTCGATGTGAGCCTCCATTTCTGCACCCCGAGAAATCAACTCTTGTACTAGAGGCCTGCGCCTCAGTATGTACAAAATTTTGTTCATAAGCTCCTGGAAGAGTCACTTTCTGAGTGTCTATTTTTTTTCGATTTCAGCATTTTTGAAATGCAGTAAAGTCAAATCAAATACAAATCGTCCTGATTTGACGATTTCTGGGCGTGCAGATCAGTCCCATCAACAAAATAGCATCACAATCGACTATCTACAAGCCTTTATCACCAACGAGTCCATCCACATCTGTTTTATCGTCCACGGATACCGTCAACCATCTCTTGTCAATTATACCATCAATAACACCTACATTGCCGCGCCCAACACGTCATTACTATTTGGTGGAAACAAAGTTGCTCAACCCGCTCAATTCGAAATATCCACGAACCTCAGGCTGGAACAACCTTCAACGTCAAAATTGGCGGCTTTTGTGGCTGCTTCCGAGCAAAAGGCGGTGCAAAACGACTTTCACTTCTATGTCCTGAATGAGAACAAATCAAAAGCCTTCAACAGGAAAAAGGTCTCCCTGCCGGCGGCGGCGAGACAACAATTGTATGATCTTTCTCCTTGGAGCGTAGGTCTTGGTGAAGACGACTTGCACATTTCATTCAACGACTTACAAGTACCTCTCCAACAACCGCAACACTCGGTGACCGCCGCTCATGAGCCCATCAAGCACCTCAAGGACATCCTCAAAAAACATGGCAGTTTCTACGTCTTCCCGGGCAATGATAAAAAGGATCAACCCCCCAATTATTTGTCATCAAAAATTTGGTCCAAGGCCATCAAAAAGGCTTTTGCCGAACTCAAGGCGGAGGACGACTCCAAAACGTACTCCGGGTGGATCACCATGGAGACATGGGAAAAACACACCACCGCCCACAACCACCTTCTCTACGCGGCCGGGCCGCTCATCGATTTGACGTGGGCGGTGGACAAAGTAGTGTGTCACCACGGTACATCCCCAAGAATTCCCACAAGAGCGTTCTCGCTAAAAGATGGCAATCTTCCCGAACGCCCATTCGTATCAATTCATGTGAACTCGGGCCGAAAAGCAAATGAACCCATTGACTACAAAAACTACGACTCACGAGGGATGAACCTCCAAGCGGCACTCCAAACCATTAATATCCAAAAGACCATCTCTTCTATAGATGTGAACCTTCGGTTTGATGCACACCGAGATATATTGTATAAATATTATAACGATATATTCCTTAAGGAAGTGGGTGAAAACAAAAACCCCACCCCGGTTTCGGAACGCACTCTCACGAACGTGAGAGGTTTTCAAAAATTCATCAACCACACATTCGAGCCCGGTCAAGAAAACGTGTCATTGAACTCAAAAAATGCGGCGTATCCCTTGGGTGGCGGGGCAATTTTACGTTCACCACACGAAAAGTTTTTGAGATTTGAATGGCACTTACCGCCACAAAGAGCCAACCGACTTTTACAATTGGTGCTCAACCACGAGTGGTCTCGAACCGGATACATTTTCGTGATAAGGGTGAGTGACCTTGAGGCCGGGAATCTTTACCAATTGCAAGCTTCGCGCGAAATGATAGCCTCACACCCGGAAATGGATGCCATGGAAACATGGAGTATTTTGTGCAAAGCCCCACATTGCAAACCCCCACGAATCCACTTCAAAGGTACCACACTTCGCCTGAAGATGAGCGTCTTAGCTAATCTCGACGTCTCCGGAGTCCCTTGCGACGGAGGTCGCAACCCGGTGCAATCTTTTGCTTGGAATGCCTTCAACAACGATGGCATTGTGCTTTTCTATGGCCCGGAGGCCTCTCTGGCTCGGTTTTGGAATTCCACTGCCTCAAATGAGGCCAAACAACAATCACCACAACTCAACCCCATTCTACCTCACACATGGGCAACGCCCCCCAACCCCACTTCTTTTGAAGTCCGTGCCCCCACCTCCGAAAGGACCTTGCACGCACAAATAGTGGCCGGCCTATTTGGACCCTTCGCCCATTGGAGAAAAGCGGCCGACCCCACCTATGAAGGAAATGTTTTCCGTGCGGAGTATAAAAATCCTGACTCTATAGCACTTGCCCATGGCTTCACGGTAAACGGAACCGCCATCGTTTGCGCACATCCAAATGAACTTCGAAAGGCGACCCTCATGGCGGAGGAAGCGGCTGACCTCACGCCCGAGAATAAAATTGTGATGGCAGGGACACGCCTTGGTTCGCAAGCCTTCATATCAGCTTTGGTAGAAGAGGATGAACGATTGGCTAACCTTCCACTGCCCTCTGAGGAAAAAATAAACCTGATGGACGCCGCCTCCCCAAACGATGAATCCGATGGGGCTCTTGCAGGAGTGCTGGTAACCCCCCACGCCTTTGACGTCGAGCAAGAAGAAGAACTCCTTGAGTTCGTGAACCACAAAATCCAGGGCTGGGACACATCCACTCGTCGCAAACTAAAGCACTTTTGGCTTCTCACATGATAAGGGCGGAGGGAACATCGCGAAGTGTGAGGCCATCCCAACCTCTCTTGAGACCATCAAGCAGCTTGCACAACAATTGTTGAACGAAAATGATGTAAACGAAGAAATCAACCAGTGCACGGTCGCAGACTACCCGCCAGCTGTAGGAATAACTGAGCATCTTGAGAATTTCATGCTCGGCAAAGTGGTGGTAACAGCCAACCTGCTTATATCCGTGCCCATGCACTTTGTCCACAAGGACGGGGGAGACCGAACCACCATCATCCTGGAGCGTTACTCACTGGTGGCGCTGACCGGCAAGAACAGGTTTAACTACAAGCATGGCATACCATCAGCGGAGTCAGACATGATAAATGGCGAATCAGTCCGACGGGAGAGACGCATCACGCTGATCTTCCGTAGCGTTCCACACATTGACATTGATGACGGAGAGTAACAACACACTCATGCTCCTTTGCACACCTTTTCCCTACTCAAGCCAACCCTGTGCAACACATTTCAAACACAACACCATGGGATCTGCCTCACATGGGTCCCTGTACCACTCCGGTCACGAAGACCACCACACTGTCAACACCCCTATGGCTTGCTTTACTAGGCTCTTCTTTTATGGACGGTCAGCCTACTCAGTGTCAGCATCCGTTTGGAGCTCACAGGAGGAAGCGTAAACCGAGATCCAAAAAGAAGGGCAGGTATACACCACGAACCCCCCATGTACACGGTCGTGCACCGATCTTCATGGAGTGGCCGTCCTCGATACGTGGAGTGGTGATCGCTCACATAGCCCAGTCAGAAACAAGCTGCCCCTGCCCCCATGGACTGCCCCCCCCTTCTACTACCTGGCCCTGCAGGTTTGCCATCTGTCTGGATACTGTTATGAGACACGTTCAATTAATCCACATTTGCTGCAGAGCAGTGCAGTGTGTTCCCTGCCCTACACGCATTGTTCACACACACACGCTTGTGAGCTGGTGGACATATGTGCACTGCCCCATGCAATAGCGCTGCACGCCTCGCAGAGTGTCCGAAAACCAATCCAAGGCAAATATTTTCCTGAGGGGACAGAATGGTCGCCGTGCCCACAAGAATTTTACCAACAGTGTAACCGGCTCTTCTCTTATGGACGGTCAGCCTACCCAGTGACAGCATCCGTTTGGAGCTCACAGGAGGAAGCACACACCGAGGTCCAAAACGAAGAGCAGGTATACCCCACAAACCCCCCATGTGCACGGTCGTGCACCGATCTTCTTCGTGTGGCCGTCCTCATAACGTGGAGTGGTGGTCGCCCACGTAGCTCATTCAGTGGCAAGCTGTCCCTGGCCCCATTTACTGGCCCCCCCTTCTACAGCCTGGTCCTGCAGGATTATCATGTGCCGGTGGACCGTTATGCGAGAAGTTCAATTAAACCACGCTTGCTGCGGAGCAGTGCAGTGTCTCTCTCCTGCCCCCTGCCCTACAGCAATTACTGCTGCAGGCCATACATTTCATCCTCACCCACGGCCCTCCCCCTGAGTGGTCTTCAGCCAGGGTATGTCTTCTCTACAAAAAAGGAGACAGACACGATCCTGTAAATTATCGCCCCATTTGCCTCATACAGACATTGGTGAAACTCTCCTCTGCCTGGCAATGTTCTCAGTTGAAAGGGTTAACCCAAAAGCATAAACTAGTTCACCCATGCCAACACGGGGGCTTGAACAACCACCGATGTGGGGACCACATTTACGACGTGGTATCCAGGATGCTCCTGTCTAAAGGGCGCCTGTATCATCTGTACATTGACTTTAATAAAGCATTTAATTCAATACCCCTACAGGGATTATGGACCACATTACGGGGTTATGGGCTCCCAGAGTCCTTGATTCTTTCCATTCAACGCATGTACGACCATGCTGTTGAACAACCGTTAGTAAACGGAATCCCCACCTCGGGCCACACCCAAAAACGAGGCGTTAGACAGGGATGCCCACTCAGCCCCCTTCTATTCATTCTGTATCTTAACTTAATGTTTTTTTACTTGGACACAGTCATGGACTGGGGTTTAGAGTGCAGCATTCACGCATTTATAGACGATATTTTATTCAGAGCCAGATCAGTACAGGATATTAAAAAGGTATATGAAGCATTTGACGGCCCAGCCAGGGAGTTGGGGTTGGACATGAACATCACGAAAACGGAGTTGCACGCAGTTAAAGGCACTGGACACACGGAGATTCACTCACGGCACGGGGGGGTTTTGTCAACCAGAAAAGCAGACGGATCCCCCCATCAGGTTTATAAGTACCTAGGTGTGTACTTTTACACCAGCGAGCATGCATATCAGGTTCTACAGTGTGTCAAGTCCATGATTAACTCCTTCTATGCTCACCTGGCCCCCCTCCAACTCACTGCATCCGAGCTTATAATGCTCACTAATAAGCAACTCATACCTACCGTGGCGTACCGTCTACTCGCAGGCCCAGTGCCAGCAACACAGCTACACTCACTCCAGCAAACAGTGTGGTACAATCTCTGTAAATATGGCCGTCTCCCTCCGTCAATGTCTCCTAAAGACCGACACACCACTATGAAACTCGTCCCTCTGGAAACTTTTGTTCAGTCGCAAATTCATAATTACTCGATGCGTTATCTCAACGAAGACGGCCCAACACAATCAAACCACTTCGTTCGCAAGGCCCTCCTGTCACCCACTACTAACTGGTTACAGGAGGCGTTCGTAGACGCAACCAATGCGCTGGGAGGCAGGTGTCATGGCTTCGGGCCCTGGAACCCATGCAAAACAGACAGTCTGATGCCCGGAGAAGAAGTGCACGTCCAGTTCAACTCAGGATGGCACACGGGGACAGTTGTAGATTACGACGAACACGCACAAGCTTCAACAATACGATTCCACTCTGATGGCACTGAATTCCATGTGAAAGACAAGCTGCACAATTTCTCCCTGCACCCGCCCCCGCAACTACTCCCAGACCCCCCCCCTCAGAGCACACACGTGAAACTGGCCCCCCCCATTGCTCTCCCTGCCCCCTCCTTTGCCCCCCTACCCGCCACCTTATGGCTCTCAGTTTGTGGAATCCAACCAGTTTGGTCACTTATTCAAGTACACCGGCCCTGCCCCCAAACTCCAGGTATCTTCCCTGACAGAGTGGGGGTGTGAGAGTGTCTTGGAAGCGTGGCAATCCCCAGAGTCCAGGGACATGCTGTGGGTTTACCTGGACGGCTCATGGGACAAACCGCTCGCGGGGTCAGCCGCCATCCTCTGTTGGCCAGACGGCACAACCCTCGCGCTTGCGATCCCATGTCCCCACCAGGGCAGCAAAGATGCAGAATTCTGGGCTTTCACACAGTGCACGCGCTACCTCCACTCTGTGGCATTCCGCGGATCCGTTTTTTTTTGTATCGACAACTCTCAGCTGGTGTGCTGCGTGGATCATGTAGTTTCCAATACGCCCCTCCCCTCAGCTAGTTCCTCCACTCAGGGCACGTGGCAGGCAGTCCTGGACGACCTCATCAATGGCATGGCATTCAATATCGGAGCCGGGTGGCTCAAATCGCATGTGGGATTCACTGGAAACGAACTCGCTGACAGTTTTGCCAAGTACACCTCTTATGCCTGTATCGTTGCCACTTCCTATCTGCCCCCCCCACACCCGGAATCGGTCACCTTTAAAGGCCAGGTTAGCATCCAAAAATTCGGTAGCACCGCCCGCAAACGCCTTTACCCACGACACGCTCACACTGGCATCGCGGTGACAGCCAGCTTGGACTGGCTTCGGCACTATTCCTGGTTTAGTTCCTTTGCCGCTAAGTGGACCTTGGGAGTCAAGACAGTAGCAGGGTCAGGTGCCTTCTGGGATCTCTCTGATCGGCATTGCTCCTTGTGTAACAGTCAGCATCCCCTGGACATCGTATCCTCTGTGGCCTTTTGCCCGGAGTTCTCGGTGTTTCTGGAACGAATGGCTTATGCATGGGGGCCACTCCTGGGTCCAATGGCCATGCGATGGCTGGAGGGCGACCGGACACGTGGAGAACTGCGCAATTTCGCCCGGTCCCTGGTACCTCTGTCGTTATACGCCCTGTTCACACAAAATCGCTCCACCAAGCAAATGTTCTATGATGCCCTGAAACCCCGCAGGAAAACCATCACTGAGATAGTGAAAGATGCGTGCAACCACCGTAGGAACCATCCCCTTCCCGACCCGCCGCCTCCTCCCTTGTCTGTGAACACATTCTTCGACTCAGGTGGACAGTATAGCACGTCAGATAGACCCCCCCGTCTCACACCCAAGTGTACCACCCCCCCCCGCCCCTCCCAGTAGGCGTTCAAAGCAAACCTCGATCAGCACCACACAAACGCCGATACCGTGACTCAGTCCCATCGGTACCCCCTGCTAAGAGGCCAGCACGTAACTGCCTTGACATTCGTCGTCAACAATCTATTCAGTCATTTCTCGCTCACTCTTGATTCGCTCTGCAGGCATCCGCCGTTCTCTACGAAGTGAAGTGCCCAACCCACCGAGTAAACGTAAGACAGGCTCAGGTTTCCACTGGTTTGGAACTGGCGCCGCTCCGCAGTGACACTGCTTTCGACTTCTTGTGCTTTGCTCCCTTAGCCTCCTTTCACACACCTGCGGGTGGTCCCCCCCCCCCCATCAGTTGCCTGTTATAGTGTGCTGAGCTTCGGCTCAATGATCGCTGCGAGTCCCTTCCCCCCCTGCTTACCCCCCCCCCTGCATCTTTTTGCTTAGTTTCTTGTGTTATCCTTCTCGTAGTCGAGTGTCATCATGTTCCCCCCCCCCCCCATGTCGGTATTGCTCACGCTCCTACACGATGGAAGTCTCCGTCGGGGGTGACAGTTTATGTACCTCTTCAGATCACATTCAGACAACAAATGCCTCGGTGCATGGTGTATGCGCAGGGTACCACGAGTCCCTTCAGGCCATCAGGTGGGCATACGGATCGGTTCACGCCCGCGGTAACCCCGGAGAAGGCAATGGCCAGCCCGTACCAACCCGCGACAGCCGGAATGTACCATATGGAACCCCCTACACTGTACATATGCAGCCTAGAGCGGACCACGTCAGAGTACTGAAGATGTTGAGATGGTTCAAAAAAGCTCCTGGAAGAGCGCTGGGGCGTTAGCCACCCCGAAAGGCATAACCTTCCACTTGAAGACACGACCCTTAGGGGTTATAAAGGCAAGCAGCTCCTGAGCTGCGGCGGTTAGGTCAACCTGCCAGAAACCAGAGCGTTTGTCCATTTTGGTCTTATACCTGCATTTGGCAATACGCTCCAGGGTGTTTTCCATGTTAGGAATACTCCCTGAGTGGTTCTGGGTTTTCTTGTTGACCTCACCATAGTCTACAACAAGACGTAGAGCAGTCGACCCTGGTTTAGCAACAAGGAAACAGGGGCTGCAGTGATGGGGATAGTCCCCATGTTTATACTCTTCAACGAGGCCAGCATCAATGCATTCTTGGATCTGGCGCTCGATTTCTTCAACCTGTTCCTGTGGAGCGGGATAGGGACGACGCCTCACTCGCGTCTTTTCAAATTCGGGTTTCAATTTCAGGTCCATCTGGACCAGTTTTTTACAAGAAAGGGGAGGCGGCAAGGCGCCGAACACCTCCTCATAGGTTATAAGCAGTTTCTTCAGGCGGGGGTCAAGGTTGAGACTCTCGACTTTCTGAAGGAAATCCTCCTCAGCATGGAGGTTGCTTTTTCCATGTTCTTTCTTTTTATGCCGATCAGCAGTTTCGGCAGGTACAGTACCATCGTCCCACTCAGGGGGACATTGCTGCCCATAGTGTAGAGAGTACACTAGAGGTATCTCAGGATCAGGCAGCGTATAGGACTCATCGTCCTCCTCAGACCAGATGGAGTATTTCCAGGTCTGTCTGAGGTATTGCAGCCGCTCTTGGCGCTCAATACCTTCGGCCTTCAGGTACAACAGCCGTCGGAGTTCTTGAGTGTCATGCTCAGACAATGGCATGTTATTAGCAGCAGGCCGTGCCAGAGCATCAGTACTCCGGGCCACGGGTTCACCTGTGTGCACAGGCTGTATGTGTAGCACTGGTTTCCCAACAGAGGAAGCGGGTTCAGAGGTTGACTCTAGATCTACCTCCTCTAGCAACAGCTGGGCCAGGAAAGCACTATGTTTTAAGTCAACACAGCTGGGATCAACAGAGGGAATAGTGCTGGCGATCTCAGACAGTTGGTCGTCAGCATCCTCTTTTACAGCTGCAGGTTCCAGATAGTCATCAGGAGACTCACACCCTGTAAGTGTGGCAGATAGGTGCTCAGGAGATCGATTTTTGAGATCAGGAAGAGTCAAGCCACGATTTTCGGCCATGACCTCTTTTAGTAGCACCTGGTCCAGGTCACACAGGGGTACAGGATTGAGAGATCCATCGATGATGGACAGGAAACTGGCCCACTCAGGGGCCTGCATAGCTGTGTCTGAGTCCTCAGGCACATAGATGGGGCCGTCGGGGAGTTGCACTCTCCCCACGGTCATTCGGTCAAGCATACGGCGCCAGTAAGCATGTTCACCAGAGCAACCCCAGTCAGGGGTGCACATAACAACCCTTCCTCCCTCATAAGCGATCTTGGTTAGAACCTTCGCGAGCAGGGAGAAGGGAGGGTTAGCATACGCTAGGCCCATTGCTTTCCAGAAGAAACGGAAAGCATTGTTCATTTGTTTCGAGGAGTACAACTGCATGATGTGCTGTTGTTGGCTCGCAAACAATTCCACCTGGATCTCATCCAGGTTTACCTGAAGGGACGCCAGTCCATTTTCGAGAACATGACGGGCCAGTTGGTAGTTTTGAGTACGATAGTTCGTCTTGGCTGCGTAGCGCAGCCCAGACTCTTTTCGTCCTGACAGCTCCAAACAGTAAGAAAAAGTCACTGCCATGTCTTTCTTGGAGGGCTTGATCCAGGCTAAGCCCCCCTTAAAACCCTTTGTTGATGCTGAGACAAACTTAAGTGTTTTTATCTCTCTTTTGTAGCCTAAAGTACACTTTCTCAAGGTAACTAGGGTTGTGACCCTAGCCCCCCCCATGAAGTTCACCCCTACCACTCAACTGAGCGGAGGTACCTTCCTTCATGGAGGTCATACCAAAAAAAATCAGGCATTACATGCTTGTTGGCCTTGGAGGCTAAGCCTAAGTGGTCTCCCACCCCAAGACCCCTATACTCAATTGTTTCTACCACTTATTGTGGTCCTACTTTGTAACTGTTTCTGAATTCAGTTGCTTGGCCAAGTCATTTTCTGTGTGGTCCTGACATCTATGCCCCTCAGTCCTAACCAGCACCATTTCACCCAAAAGAGTGCACATGAAGCGGCCAGGGTACTCAGCCCTGGAGAGAGAGAGAGGAACTCAGGGTTGGGTAAGGGTTCTGCAATACCCAGTTTAGCCTTAATGGCCTCTGACAAGGCCGTTACATCTGGATCTTCTGATCCAGACAGGAATTTGGCCAGCAGCTCGGCCGTCTGATCCAGGGCACCGTAGGTTGGCCTTGGATGGTGTTCTTCGACTCGTGTTGGGCCCACTTCGGGAGCCCTTGGGGTTGGGTACTCAGGTCGTAGTCGTCTTGGCAGGGATGCTGTGGATGGGGGACCTGAGTGAGCGTAGGACCCAAGATCTGTACGTGGTCTGGATCCATGTACAGCTAAGGGCTCCTCTCCATCTTCCCCACGGATGGATTTATAGTACTCCTCATGCATGATGTACTCATCCATCTTCATCTTCAGCTTCTCATATTCCTCAGGTCCTTCAATGGCAGTTGAGGATGAAGCTGGACAATTGGATCGTGATACTGAAGCAGCCACACGTCTGTGGAGGTGACTGAAGCTGTCTCCACCGTGTGCTGCTAAGGCCTCGGTGGTAAGGCCTTTATTCTTCTCCGCCCTTCTGCGTTCTGGATCTCCTTGGGACCCAGATGCGCCACTGAGGTGATGTGGTGCTCGGTGTGGTGGTTCACTCATTGGGTGGACCACACTGCCCATTTGTACTTGGACAGTTCGGATAGGCCAGGTCCTTACACTTGGTGTGGACATGTTGGACTTGTTGTTGAGCTTTTGTTTTGCACTTCTTCTCAGGGTCGGTTCAAAAGGTCACAAGGGACTGCCTCTGCTACCGGAATTTCCATCCGCTGCGCGAATTTCTGAGTATGTGTGCGACATGGAGTATATATTTTCGAGGATGAATGTGGGCTCCTACGGAGCCACTGAGCCCCACCTGTGGCTCATGAGTAAGATCCCCCAGCGTACGTGGGATGATTGCCGCTCAACGTCTGAGAGGAAGAGCAGGACCCACTCGTATGATACACTGGTGGATCTCTTGATTGAGCTAGCTCTTGAGAGAGAAAACGACTCCCACATGGAGAAGTTGCTCAAGAAGCATTCGGGACGAGGTGGTACCCCTACCCCCGAACGTGGCGAGGGGAAGGGGCATAAAAATCCCATTAACACCAACCAGGGAGGCGGTAAAGGGAGGGGCAACCTACGTGCCATGAACGAGGTTCCAACTGATGCAGGCACCCCCCCCCTGTTTTACTGCCGACCTGTCAATGACAAGGGGGGACCTTGTCATGCCTCTGACTGCGATCTCCGCAGTGGCTGTATGCTGCAGATGAAACGTCAGCAGCATACTAAGGATGGGAAAACTGTGACCCATCAGGACCACTTCAGGTGTACTATCACCTGTGGTTACTGTGGCAAGTGTCGTCACTATGAGGACGAATGCCACATCAAGAAACGCGAGAGTGACAAACTCAAGCGTCAGGAGGCGGAGCGCCAGAAGAACCCGACGCCCGCCAGAAATCCCCCGAATGGGGATAAAGGTAAAGGAGGTGGCAAGGGGGGTGGTAAGACTGGACCTCCTAAACCCCAGAGGCGCTCATCAGCGCCTGTTGCTACGCCTACTCCTGCTGCCACACCCGCTCCTGCCGCAGGTGTCCCCCAGAAGCGACCCCAAGGGGATAACGCTACCCCTGAGGGGAATAATTCTAAGAAGAGGCGCTTGGCCTGGATGCCCAAGTCCCTCATGGCTGCAGGAGTGGATGTGAAATTCCCTGATGAGGAATAGGGGGGCGGCTCCGAAGAGGAGGACTTGGTTTTCTGGATCCTCGTGAAAATCGGGGATCAGGTTTTTCGAGCAGTGCTTGATACCGGTGCAACACTTTCCATAGTGGCCCGGCGCCTGCTTAAAACTTTCAGGAAGACTAAGACTGTGGCCATAAGAGTAGGGGATGGGCGTACCATCCATTCCTTGGGGGGGGTCGAAGTAAGAAAAAGTGCTTTTCCATTGCTTAGGGACATACACTAGTTGTATTAGAGATGCACTGAGCATCCATGCATTTTTATCTTAGTATTGGTCCAGCCAAAAGTGGTGATAACACATTTTGACCTATGGAACCAAACACCCAATCAGGATATGGAGTGGACCCCTTAATCCCCTTTCAATCAGAAGTAAAACATCTTTTCCTGAGTTGACTGAGCACTGACATACCTAAGGTAGAGCCTATGAATTTATCTATGTTTTTCCATGAATACTTATCTGCCCTAGTGGTATGCACCATAGGGGGTTAGGCACCTCTTTTTGAGAGGTCCTGGGTTCAATTCCTGGTCAGCCTAACTAAGTAGGAAGATCCCATGTGACATGGCAGTGACCTCATCGCCACATACCATGCCACCTCAGCACATATGGGACCCAAAACAAAGAGTGCACATCTCCTAAGATGGCACTATGGAGAGAGAGTGATCCTGAGGCAGTTTTCTAACTCTTTTCCCAAAACATTTCAGCTATCTCTGTGAATATGCATTCATTTGTATCCTGAGTTGCAGTTTCTGTGAATATCTAATCATCTTTCACTGTTTACACTGCAGCCCTTCATGCTTTGATCCTGAATTACCTTCTCCTTGCATACTATTGCCTTGAGCTATCCTGGATTGAGTTGGCTTTACTGTATTTCAACAAACAAAAGCTTTTCATCATCCAAAACCAGCAGCAGGACACCCTACAGCAACAACAAGCAGCAGGAGAAGCAAAAACACAGTGCTGAAAACACTATAAACTTTTCTGGTAGCAGAGGCAGCCTGTCTCTGTGCACCGGCAGCGACCCCGCGCCGTACAACCAGTGCTCCGAGCAGGCAAATACAAGCAGAAGGGCGGATTAAGATGGATCCAGGAAGAGTGGACGCCGAGGTGAACACAGCGCCAGCGCCAGAGGCACCGGCAAGGCCGGCGCCTGACGCTGTACCTTCGGTGGAGCCCTTACATGGGCCAATGGATACGGCGGAGGACTCCTTGGATGGCCTCCAGACGGCCTTTGGGGCCCTGTCGGTGAAGGAAGTGGTCTCTCAGCCTCAGCCTGTGAAGAGGAAGAGAGAGAACGAGAGCGAGAAGGATGCTGGGGAAGGAGCAGACGAAGGAGAGGAGCAAGGGCAAGACCCGACGGATGTACCTACCTTTGAAGGCGCACCAAGCGCTTCTGGCCTCCAAGCATCACCCTCTCCCATAACCACCACACTCCCAGCCGCCACAACATCCACTTCCACAACCAACCTACCTATGGCAGAGGGCACAGGCTTTACTGGCATGCCTCCCTACCCCGCCTATGGTATGGGCCCACCAACCACTGCGCTCCATGAGGCAACTACTGCCAGTGAGCCTGTGGCTTCCAGCGCTGCGCCGCGATGGTATGCAGCTGACTATCCCCATCCACTCCACGCCACTGGAACCTACATGGATGTTCCTGGGTATGCTCCTGGTTATGCACCTGGGTATGCACCCCTGAGTGGGTTGAGGAAAGGACCGGAATCTCTGGGCGGCAGGAGTAGAGGATCGGGAAGATCCTCCAACAGGTCCCTGACGCGGTCGGAGATCAATGAGGTGCTCCGAGGAGCCACTTCGCAAATCGTGAGCGACCTCACGCAAGGGATCAGGGAGAAACTGCAGCCGCTGATGATCCCGTCCCATGCGTCACCTACGACGGTGGGAATGTCACCCCACCGAGTACAGGCTAACCACCTGGCGGCGGGGTTGACAAATACCCTGGGGAGCCTGAGGAGCCGACCGATGCCGACTCCTGCAGCAGTACCGAGAAGTCCATTCGTCCCGAGGACAGCCCAGCCGCCCTACAGTCACGTGACGAACTCGACGAGGGCCGAGCTGGACCAGCTGGGGCTGACAGCCCTAAGGGCTATGGTGGACGTGGAGCCTTATGGCTCCAGTGATCTAGGCGGAGACCCCTCCGATGATGGGCCGCCGTCGATGACTTCTTCTTCGCCATCGGATGACGAAGACCCTGAGGACCCCGAGGACCCCAAGGGTAAGAAGAAGAAGAAGAAGAAGAAGAAGACCCGACGCCCTGAAGGACGCCGAGCTCAGGAGGCGAAGGCTATTGCCACCTCCAAGATAGTGGTGAACCTGCCTGAGTTCACAGGCAAGGACCTCAGCGAGTTCGCTGAGAA
Organism: Eutreptiella sp. 'Long Island Sound 2002'; assembly: GCA_964036045.1. Taxonomy (NCBI): domain Eukaryota; phylum Euglenozoa; class Euglenophyceae; order Eutreptiales; family Eutreptiaceae; genus Eutreptiella; species Eutreptiella sp. 'Long Island Sound 2002'. The sequence goes on from OZ038403.1 coordinate 12,262,337, forward strand.
CTTTGGCCGGTTCCTACGACTGACCGGCCAACCCCACGCGAGTGGGCGAGTGAAGTGCGACCTGCTCCTGCAGTGCTGCAAGACGAAGTACCTGGAGAAGCAGGTCAGGCAGATCGTCACCAACTCCGCCACCTTTGCCGACGTGTTGGTTGCCCTGGAGAGGCAGTACCCAACCTACGAGACCGACCTCTCCATCAGGGCCGAGATCCAGAACCTGCCCGTGCTGCCGAACAACCCCAAACCCGGCAGGGTCTCCGAGCTGTTGGCGGACCTGGACCACTGGGCTGGACGACTGACGCCCGGTTCCTACAGCAGCGACGACCTGCTGTTTTGGTTGTGCTCCAAGCTCCCCCGTGAGCTATGGGACGAGTGCCGTCTGACGGCTGAGCGCAAGGCTAGATCCCTCCGCTACGAGGATCTATGCGTGCTGCTCCTGGAGATGGCGCTGGAGAAGGAGAGCGACCAACACCTGAACCACTACCGTCCTGGTGGTGGAGGTTCTGGAGGCAAAGGGTACCAAGGGTCCCGACCTGGGCAGGGGACTACCCCCAAACACGCCCACGCCCGCCTAATGGAGAACGTGAAGGAGCTATTCTGGTGTGATGCCAGAGATGAACAGGGCCACCTGCAGCATGCCTCCGACTGCGAGCAGCGAGACTGCTTTGTAGTCCAGGGGAAGCAGCAGGAAAAGATCACCGGCGCCAAGGTGAAGCTGCCGGATCATTACCGCTGCACCATCACGTGTGCATTCTGCGGTAAGCGGAATCACTATGAGGACGAGTGCTACCATAAGCAACGCCTATGGGCGAAGCTTAAGGGGGAAGATCCTGGCAAAAGCTCAGGCAAAGGTGGAGGCAAGGCCAAAGGCAACGACTCCGGCAAGGGCAAGTCGAAAGGACGTGGTCAAGGTGGTCAAGACAAGGGTCAAGGCGGACGAGGAGGAGGCGCTAATCGCCAGAACGACAACAAGAACAAGGACAAGAACGGAGGTAACCCCAACCCTAATCCAGGGGGGAACTCCGAGCCCTCTGGAGGGCAGTCTGGACCCACCACACGCTCACAGACGCAGGCCCAGCAAGAACAAGGAGCCAAGCGTGAGCATGAAGGTGGTGACGACGGCAACGCCAAGAAGAGAAGCCGTTTCATGAGGATGGCCCGCAAATTGCGGAACAAGGGGTTCGAGGTGACCTGTCCCGCGGAATTCTGACGGGGACGCTCTGGTGGCACCCAAGACCTGGTGTTTTGGGTACGTATCCGACTAGGGGGACGTGAATACCTGGGGGTACTGGATACTGGAGCCACAATATCGATAGTGGCCAAGAAAATTTTACCTTGTGGGAGCCTGAAGAACACCATGACCACCGCCGCTATACGGATGGGGGATGGACATGTGGTGCACAGCTGCGGGGACTGCGAAGTGGAGGTACCTATGGGCTCCAGGACTATCGCCCATCGGTTCTATGTGATGGACACTGATGCCTTCGACTTTGTACTGGGTACTGACTTCTTCGTGCAGCACTCCCAGATACAATCCCTGACGCTGCAAGCGCCCTACCTCCTGTACGTGGACCACGGCAGTGGCAGAGAGTCTGTGCCACTGGAGCAGTCGGAACATACCTCGGGTTACCTGAGACTATCGAAGGAGGAGCCCTCGAACATGATGGCGGCCTCCAAAACTGAGGACTATCAACTATTGGGGGAAGTCCTAGACCAAGGTCTGAAGGAGTTGGGTTACTCTCGAGAAGACCTAAGTGTGGAGCTGTTCGCCAGCGACAAGCAGCATGTACTGGACCTATACTGCAGCAAGGGGAAGAACTGCAGCTACAAATTTTACTGGCCCTCTTTCGGGATGGCCTACGGGAACCCCAGATTCAGTGAACTGGGGAAGGTGCTGACCAAGGTGGCCTTGGAACGTTCCCGTATGGTCCTGTGTTCCCCCGATTGGGGAGCCCATGGGGGCAACGAGTACTGGCGAACCCTCCTTGACAAGCTGACTATCAGCTCTGTGCGGTTACCTGATGAGGCCATCTACGTGCCTCTGGGACGCAAGACGCCCATTGGGAAGCCCGGATGGGGGAGTATGCTCAGCGTGGTGGACGGAAGTCTTACCACCATCCCCTGGGAAGACCTGGACCCTACTCTGGTCCAGGCTATACAACGAGAAAGCGATGGACTCGCCTTGGGTGACTTGAAGGATCGCCTACGACCTCAAGATGCTGTTGAAACTACACCCGGAGGAGATGAGTACGTCGTGACTGATACCAACGCCCCCAACTCTCCTTGTCATGTACCTGTTCCTGATGGAGTCTCTGAGTGTGGACTATCTGAGCTACCTAGCTCTATCCACTCAGACGACGAAACTGAGCACGACGCCTTCTTCGTGCAGACTGCGGTGGAAGAAGTGGAGAACGCCGAGTACGTCGCCCCACTAAAACCCCTACTCTCCATGAGGGTGGAAGACCCCGTGGATGAAGAGCTGGACCCTCGATCCAGGCTCAGGGAGTATGTGGATTCCAAGAGGAAGTTGGTGGCGAAAAAGCTATGCTACGCGAAGCCTACCCGCAGCTCGTGGCCACTGAAGCAAGGACGTATGGGAGACCTATCCCAATTGAAGGAGGACCTCGAACAGAAGATCACCACCTGGCAAATGGGAGGTAGATCTCAAGCTCATGAAGAGCGTGTGGGGTGCCCATGTGAGGACCCCAGAGGAGGACGACCTCTCGGAGGAATGTGTATGTGAACCCCCTAAAGCGTGCCTATGTTGCCATCGTCCACCGGAGATGGTTGAGCAAGACCTTCTGTATGCCTACCAAGGGCTGAAGGATGCTACCGCGGGCGAAGAGTCGGTGGAGGACCACCTCCCGACGTCTATTCAAGGGGCAAGCAACTTACACTCCGACGAGGACATGGAGGACAAGATCAAGGTACTGGACCCGCGGGTACAAAAGCTGATAAGGACCTATCTGGAGGTGTTCGGAGAACTACCCCCTCCAGCCTCATGCGACAAGCTGGTACAGATGGACCTCAAGCTGAAACCCGAGTTCGTGGGTCACAAGATCCGGAGGAGACCCTATCCAGCTCCTAAAGAGCAGGCCGACGAGATCGAGAGACAGATACAAGAATGTATCGACGCTGGCCTAGTCCTGGAGTACAAGGACGGGGACTACCCCCTACACTGCAGCCCCTGTTTCCTGGTGGCTAAACCTGGGTCTACAGCCAAACGGCTGGTAGTGGACTATGGAGAGCTGAACAAGAAGACGCTGAACCACTCAGGGTCCATTCCCAATATGGAGTCTACCCTGGAGAAGATAGCCTCCTGTCGCTACAAGACCAAGATGGACAAGCGAAGTGGATTCTGGCAAGTGGGCCTGACGCCCAACGCGCAGGAACTACTGGCCTTCATCACCCCTCAGGGGAGGGTATTCAAGTGGAAGGTCATGCCATTCGGCGTGGCTAACGCACCCGCTCTGTTCCAAGAGCTGATGAACAAGATCTTGTCCATCCTACGAAGGAGACCTAAGGTGCAGGAGCTCATATCCCGTGGGGCCCAGATGGAGGCGCACATCGACGATGTATGCCTCGGGACCAATACCCAGGAGGATCACCTAATCCTCTTGGGTGAGTTCTTTGCGGTCTGCCAGGAGAACCACACACGACTCAAGCTGGAGAAGTGTGAGTTCATGCAGGAGACCATGCAGTACTTGGGGTTTGACGTTGGCTATGGGTGGTGGACCCCGGCGGCCTCTAAGGCCAAACCCCTGATGGATGCCAAGGTACGACACGAAGACCCCAAGAAAGGACTTCATGATGTACGCAGTTTCATTGGGGCGTGCAACTTCTATCGCCGCCACATCAAGAACTTCACCTATACCAGCGCCGTTCTGACGGACTTGATCAAGAAGAGTACTACTTGGCGCTGGGGCCAACAAGAGCAACAAGCGTTTGACGAGCTCAAAGACAAGGTAGCCAACGCTAAGTGCTTGGGCGTGCCTAGGGCACATGGGGAGATTATCCTGGTGACCGACGCCAGCAATGTGGGCGGTGGTGGAACGTTGTTCCAATGGCAAGCACTAGAGAAGGAGGAGTTCGACTCGGCCATTTCCCAATGGGTGACGGAAGGTCTCAACCGAGATGGAACCCTCAAGCACAGCTACCCTGACGACAAGTGGGTCCTAGTACCTCTGGGCCACTGGAACTGGAAGTGGAACCAGGCCAGGAGGAACTACTCCACCTATGAGCAGGAATTGCTCGCGGGTATGCTGGTGCTATCCTCGCAAGCACGACTATTGGGGAGTAACCCTGTGGTCTGGCTGTGCGACCAAGAACCGGTCCGCAGTTTCCAGAAGGGCCCCCCACCTGAGAAGGCCAAGCTACGTCGCTGGTGGACCTACCTCAGTCAAGTACGGCTGACGGTACACCATATCCAGGGAGTGAAGAACGAGTGCGCCGACTACATCAGCCGCAACAACTTCGACGCCCTGATTGGTGCCCGGTCTGAAGCGCTGGCTAAGGAGGCGTTCAGCCGTATGGACGTACACCTGGACCTAAACATGACCATGATACGCCCCCTGGATGGACTCCAACAATCGGAGTACCTACAGGAGTTTGGGGATATCTACCGGCGCCTGGAGAAACGCCTTGAACCCCTCCTGGTCAACCAAGACCAGTGGAAGCGGGACAACAGCTACCTCTGGCACAAGGACCGCATCGTGGTGCCTAGTGACCGAGTCCCAGCGCTGCTGTAGTGGACCCATGAGTCCAGTGGTCATGTGGGTGCTGACCGTACCCTGAGGCTGTTCAAGCAGTGGTTCCACACTACGTGGACCGACGACCAGCTGCGGAAGACGCTCCTGCCTATCGTGGACAAGTGCCCGTGCAGGTCCTGTAAACCAGGGGATATCAGGGACAGAGGTCTCTACTCGACCCTGCCCATCCCTCACTGTGCTAACAGTGTTCTATACGTGGACTACACGGAGATGCCGAAGTTCGGGGGCTATGACTTCGCCCTCGTGGTAACCTGTGGGTTGACCAGGTTTACCAGGGTGTTCCCATGTACCAAGCACATTACCGGAGAGGAGACTATCAAGATACCCCTGGAGGAGTGGTTTTGTGTCTATGGGGCGCCCAAGGAGATCAACTCCGATGAGGACGTACGAGTACGCTCAGATACTGGCTGGTACAAGAGGGTCCTGAGGTCCCTCAATGTCCAGGTGTCTACGGGGATTCCCTACTCTCAGACGAGCAACCCCCTATGTGAGCGACAGATTCGTGTCCTGAAGGAGAACGTCAGGATATGGTGCAAAACTGAACGCACCAGAGACTGGGTGAGACTACTCCCCGTCATATCCTTGATGATGAACTCCCAAGAGAGTTCAGCTACTGGCTACTCGCCACATGAGCTATTCATGGGGCGCCCGGCATGGTTCCTACATGCCCCCTATCCAGAGGACACCCATTCTTCTGTGGGTGAATGGGTCCAAGAGCAACAAGCGAAGGTGGACAAGGCCAAGGCTATGCTCCAGAGAGTGAGGGAGCGTCAGTGGAACAAGAAGAACAAGCACCGTGTACCGGCCACCTACCAAGAAGGGGACTGGGTGCTGGTGCACCACAGTCGACTACCCGCCTGGCCACGCTCTACCAGCGATGACCCATACTTCGGGCCGTACAAGATCCTATCTGTGGATGGACACCGTATCACCGTGCGGTGTTCTCCCCGTCTAGGGGGGACCCTGGTGTGCGCCGCTCAACACCTGAAGCGCTACCATGATCCTGAAGACCTCTGTGGGGAGGAGTGGGAGCTGAACGACGAGGAAATCGCCGCTCTGGACCTACAAGGGGCTGCCAGCCCTATGGAAGTTGAAGGTGAACTCCCCGACATGAACGCCGAGGAGATGGCTAAGGAGGGCTTCTACCTGGTGAAGTCTGTCCTACGCCACCGCTATCGCCAGGGTTGGCGCTTCCTCACCCTCTGGGAAGGGTTTGGAGTCGAAGAGGCCACCTGGGAGCCCTTCTCTGCATTTGTTCTACCTGAGGGACGCCTAAACTCAGTTCTGGTTGACTACTTGTCCCAGAACAACCTTGGTGAGTTGTTGAGGCTCGCTGAGACGCTTGCCTCCAAGAATAAAGCTAGGGACTGAACCTTACCCTTACCTGCCAAAGCGTATGTGTGAGTGTGCTAGTCCTAAGGTCCTGAGAGCAAGCCGCAGAAGTGGTGTCCTAATTATACCCAAGTCTGCGCCCTTGCTGAACCTGGAGGGTTGGCTTATTGATGCCACGGGGTACGCCCCGGGTCTCCCCTCCCCTATGCGCCCAATTTCTGTGCTGGCGCAAAACCTTGGGGGAATACCCAGAGTGTTAATCCAGGTATTGTTTTCCCTACCTACCTGTCTACTACAGGGAGGGGTGGCCAAAAGCTATGAAGGCATGCAAAACGCCTGTTTGCTATGTGGCCAAAACACTAACCTAACCACTGTCACAGCCCACCAACCCAGCTAAAATTGCAGGAAAAGGGTGGGACAGTGACACGCCCCCTACAGGTCCTACACACCCTACAGTGGCACCATCCTGGTGGGCGAGCACTGGGCAACTGGCTCTAGCCCCCACTCAGGACTACCACTCCTACACGCACACTCTACTTGGCGTTGCGAAGAGGAAGGTCTCGAGGGTCCTAGCGACCCACCTGTGAAATGACAAGAGAACACAGCGCTGCTAAGCAACTGTGGCCTCACAGGGGACGCCACAACGCGTTTCCCCTGCAAGGGCTTGGAGGGAAGGAGTGCTCTCGTGTGCAAAGCGCAGATGTCGATGAAGTCGGACTCCCTGCTCTGCCACAGGCGGAGCGGAGTTACTTGTTTGTGTGATCTGCGCCCCTGTTTAGCAGGGCATAAAAAAAATGCTGCTGCACCACTCACCCTACCTGCCCACCTGTAAAACAAAGGCAAATGAAAGGGCGTTTGCGGCGGAGGAACCAAGGCACACTCCAGGTATTATACCCTTCTCAGTGTGCCCTATAATACGCTGTCCGCAAACACGCTGCATGGAGCAGCTACCCTTGTCAAGCAAGCAAGCGTTAAGGGACTCCTCAGGTTCTCTTAAAGAACGTACCGAGGAGCCCCTGGGTAGCCTAAACAAGGTTTACCGTGCGCACTTCGCGTGGCCTACCCTTTAATGCGTGTGTGCATGCACGAGTATGCGACAAGTTCGTGGGCAAACCTGCCCATCTACGCGTAAATCTTGACTCCACCAGGGGGTGGCCCCGCCTGGGCGTACCTACCTTACCTACCGCTGGGAAGTGAAGCAAGGTGAGAGAACAAAAGGGGCGCACACGAAGAACGTTGCTATGCACTTGTGTGTATGACTAATCACCCTGATCTGACCGCTAATCATCTGCAATCTTTCTAATCAATCCCTCTACCGCGTCCTAGCGTGGTTATCTTTGTTAACGCTGCTACACGACTCGTTCACGGAGACACGAGACGAGCAATGTGTATGCGGCATGCAAGACGAGCATACCTGTAGTTTATACCTGATTCATTGAAGTCTTTTCAATTGATTTTCGAATTCTTGAATTTTTGAAGCTTCTATTAGTATGGGTGGAATCTGTATGTTTGTTTATTAATGTGTGTCTCGTCATTTTCAAGACTACGTGATACATAGGTTTATAATTCCATTATTTTTCCATTTTCCGGCGCTTCGCTAGGAGCCTCTCCTGCGCGCCGCCATTTTATGCGTATGAATTTCTGGATTTAAAAAATCCAGAGATGACTATAATTTCTATAAAAATGTGCCTTTGATGCACAATTGGATTCTACTCAGGTGTGTCGTTTCAGAAAAATTCTACGCCGTCATTTGACGGATTTTGGTGTCGTCGCTTCATTTTTGCGTGGATTCGTCCATAATTCTCCCATTCCTGCCTCTGCAGATACCCACGCGCAGCCTCGCTGAGTAGGCCGTGTTCGGGCCGAAACGCAGGTGCCTGGAGAGACTGAGCAGAACCAAGACCCCACCAAGGGGCAAATTAATTTCTTTTTCGACTCCCTTCGCCCTAAGACAGGTCACAGGTCGCCACAGGTTTACGAGAACCCATGCGAGTGTGTATAATGTGTCTTGCGTTTGGGTTGTGTCGACGCTGCGTCTTGGAAGGAGGGATGCATATGCACATGTTTGGCATGCTCCCAATCCAACCCAACCAAGCCACAGGAGCCCCGGCAGCGCCAAGAGCGCTGAGTCTTCTGTAGGAAACTGTACAATCAGAGCAGCAAAAGGACGCCAGCCATGGTGAGCGCCCATTTTTCAGTGTGAGGGAGACTGTAGGTATTTTAAAGTAGATGTGGAAACCAAGGAAAGGCCAAGAAAAATTCCCTTTTTCCTAAAATGCGACAGTGGTGGCCACCACAGCACAAGGGGGGAGTAAGAAAAAGTGCTTTTCCATTGCTTAGGGACATACACTAGTTGTATTAGAGATGCACTGAGCATCCATGCATTTTTATCTTAGTTTTGGTCCAGCCAAAAGTGGTGATAACACATTTTGACCTATGGAACCAAACACCCAATCAGGATATGGAGTGGACCCCTTAATCCCCTTTCAATCAGAAGTAAAACATCTTTTCCTGAGTTGACTGAGCACTGACATACCTAAGGTAGAGCCTATGAATTTATCTATGTTTTTCCATGAATACTTATCTGCCCTAGTGGTATGCACCATAGGGGGCTAGGCACCTCTTTTTGAGAGGTCCTGGGTTCAATTCCTGGTCAGCCTAACTAAGTAGGAAGATCCCATGTGACATGGCAGTGACCTCATCGCCACATACCATGCCACCTCAGCACATATGGGACCCAAAACAAAGAGTGCACATCTCCTAAGATGGCACTATGGAGAGAGAGTGATCCTGAGGCAGTTTTCTAACTCTTTTCCCAAAACATTTCAGCTATCTCTGTGAATATGCATTCATTTGTATCCTGAGTTGCAGTTTCTGTGAATATCTAATCATCTTTCACTGTTTACACTGCAGCCCTTCATGCTTTGATCCTGAATTACCTTCTCCTTGCATACTATTGGCTTGAGCTATCCTGGATTGAGTTGGCTTTACTGTATTTCAACAAACAAAAGCTTTTCATCATCCAAAACCAGCAGCAGGACACCCTACAGCAACAACAAGCAGCAGGAGAAGCAAAAACACAGTGCTGAAAACACTATAAACTTTTCTGTCGATGTGACCATATGTCTGGGCGACGAAACCGTGACCCAACACTGCAGAGTGTTGGACACTGACGCCTTTGACATTGTCATTGGCACTGACTTTCTAAGAAGAAACCCCCAGGTTAAAATGCTGTCCCTACAGCGTCCTTACTCTTTGCACTGCGACTTTGGCAGTGGGCTATTCTCCGTTCCTTTGGAGCTGTCAGGACGAAAAGAGTCTGGGCTGCGCTACGCAGCCAAGACGAACTATCGTACTGAAAACCACCAACTGGCCCGTCATGTTCTCGAAAATGGACTGGCGGCCCTTCAGGTAAACCTGGATGAGATCCAGGTGGAATTGTTTGCGAGCCAACAACAGCACATCATGCAGTTGTACTCCTCGAAACAAATGAACAATGCTTTCCGTTTCTTCTGGAAAGCAATGGGCCTAGCGTATGCTAACCCTCCCTTCTCCCTGCTCGAGAAGGTTCTAACCAAGATCGCTTATGAGGGAGGAAGGGTTGTTATGTGCACCCCTGACTGAGGTTGCTCTGGTGAACATGCTTACTGGCGCCGTATGCTTGACCGAATGACCGTGGGAAGAGTGCAACTCCCCGACGGCCCCATCTATGTGCCTGAGGACTCAGACACAGCTATGCAGGCCCCTGAGCGGGCCAGTTTCCTGTCCATCATCGATGGATCTCTCAATCCTGTACCCCTGTGTGACCTGGACCAGGTGCTACTAAAAGAGGTCATGGCCGAAAATCGTGGCCTGACCCTTTATGATCTCAAAAATCGATCTCCTGAGCACCTATCTGCCACACTTACAGGGTGTGAGTCTCCTGATGACTATCTGGAACCTGCAGCTGTAAAAGAGGATGCTGACGACCAACTGTCTGAGATCGCCAGCACTATTCCCTCTGTTGATCCCAGCTGTGTTGACCTAAAACATAGTGCTTTCCTGGCCCAGCTGTTGCTAGAGGAGGTAGATCTAGAGTCAACCTCTGAACCCGCTTCCTCTGTTGGGAAACCAGTGCTACACATGCAGCCTGTGCACACAGGTGAACCCGTGGCCCGGAGTACTGATGCTCTGGCACGGCCTGCTGCTAATAACATGCCCTTGTCTGAGCATGACACGCAAGAACGCCGACGGCTGCTGTACCTGAAGGCCGAAGGTATTGAGCGCCAAGAGCGGCTGCAATACCTCAGACAGACCTGGAAATACTCCATCTGGTCTGAGGAGGACGATGAGTCCTATACGCTGCCTGATCCTGAGATACCTCTAGTGTACTCTCTACACTATGGGCAGCAATGTCCCCCTGAGTGGGACGATGGTACTGTACCTGCCGAAACTGCTGATCGGCATAAAAAGAAAGAACATGGAAAAAGCAACCTCCATGCTGAGGAGGATTTCCTTCAGAAAGTCGAGAGTCTTAACCTTGACCCCCGCCTGAAGAAACTGCTGATAACCTATGAGGAGGTGTTCGGCGCCTTGCCGCCTCCCCTATCTTGCAAAAAACTGGTCCAGATGGACCTGAAATTGAAACCAGAATTTGAAAAGACGCGAGTGAGGCGTCGTCCCTATCCCGCTCCACAGGAACAGGTTGAAGAAATCGAGCGCCAGATCCAAGAATGCATTGATGCTGGCCTCGCTGAAGAGTACAAACATGGGGACTATCCCCATCACTGCAGCCGCTGTTTCCTTGTTGCTAAACCAGGGTCGACTGCTCTACGTCTTGTTGTAGACTATGGTGAGGTCAACAAGAAAACCCAGAACCACTCAGGGAGTATTCCTAACATGGGAAACACCCTGGAGCGTATTGCCAAATGCAGGTATAAGACCAAAATGGACAAACGCTCTGGTTTCTGGCAGGTTGACCTAACCGCCGCAGCTCAGGAGCTGCTTGCCTTTATAACCCCTAAGGGTCGTGTCTTCAAGTGGAAGGTTATGCCTTTCGGGGTGGCTAACGCCCCAGCGCTCTTCCAGGAGCTTATGAACAAAATTTTGTACATACTGAGGCGCAGGCCTCGAGTACAAGAGTTGATTTCTCGGGGTGCAGAAATGGAGGCTCACATCGACGACGTGAGTTTGGGTACTAATACCAAAGAGGACCATGTCCTCCTCCTCCGTGAATTCTTCACTGTCTGTCAAGAAAACCATCTCCGAATCAAACTCGAAAAATGTGAGTTTATGAAAGAGGAGATGGAGTATTTGGGTTTCGACGTGGGGTATGGCTGGTGGAAACCAGCCGCGTCTAAGATGCAGCCCCTACAGGACATGCAGATTCGCGATGACCCTAAGAAGGGTCTACACGATGTGAGGAGTTTTGTGGGCGCCTGTAATTTCTATCGGCGTCACATCCACAATTTTACTTACTCCTCTGCACCCCTCACTGACCTAATCAAGAAAACTACTCCCTGGAGGTGGACCTCCAGAGAGGAAGAGTGTTTCCAGGAGTTGAAGAAGAAGATTGCCTCCACCAACTGCCTGGGAGTTCCCCGCCCTGAGGGCGAGATAGTCCTGATCACTGATGCCAGTGATGTAGGGGGGGGAGGTACGATCTATCAATGGCAGGAGCTTAACCCCGCTGAGCTAACCCACTGCCATTATCGTACTACTGGACTGAACCGTGATGGTTCGTTGAAACATGACTATCCTACCAGTGAGTGGCGACTGGTGCCACTGGGACACTGGAATTGGAAGTGGAACCAAGCGCGTTCCAACTACAGCACCTATGACCAGGAACTCCTGGCCGGTATGTTGGTGCTATCTTCACAGTCCCGACTCCTGGGGTCTAACCCTATTGTCTGGCTGTGTGACCAGGAGCCTGTGAAGTCTTTTCAGAAGGGCCCACCACCAGAAAAAGCGAAGCTAAAACGGTGGTGGACTTACCTGAGCCAGTTCAGGCTGACAGTGCATCACATCCCCGGGATTAAGAATGAACTGTCTGACTATATATCGCGCAACAACTTCGATGCGCTTATTGGTGAGAGCTCTGAGGCGCTCGCCAAAGAGGCTTTCCAGCGTATGGATGTCCAGCTTGACCTGTCCATGCGCACTGCTGGAATCCTGGAGGGTTGGAGTCTAACCGACTATCAGTCAGAGTATGAAGAAATTCTCCAAACCCTCAACACTGGTCTCGAACCCCGTGTCATTGACGGGCACCAGTGGTATAAAAACAATCAGTACCTCTTCTACGAGGACCGAATTGTGGTGCCTGAGGCACGACTGGATGGGTGCCTACAGTGGTCCCATCTCAGTTCTGGTCACACTGGCGCTAATCGCTCAGTGGACTTCTTCCGTGAGTGTTTCTACTCTAGTCTAACCCTGACTGAACTGAGGTCGCGTATGCAGACCATTGTAGATGCTTGTGGCTGTCATGCCAGCAAGCAGAGCGACAGTAGGGATAGGGGTCTGATCTCCAGCTTACCCATACCCTATTGTGCTAACTCTCTACTCTACGTGGATTACATCCACGGCTTACCACGCTTTGGCGGCTATGATAGTTGCCTCGTGGTCACCTGTGGTCTATCTCGCTTCACCCGTGTGTTCCCTTGCAATAAGAAAATCACAGGTGAGCAGACTGTAAAAATGTTGGTCGAACAATGGTTCGAACCCTATGGAGCACCTAAACAGGTGCACTCTGATGAAGATGTACGCATCCGCAGTGACACTGGGTGGTACAAACGAGTGCTAAATGCCCTCAACGTGGAGGTAACCACAGGTGTGCCCTACACTCACACGTCTAACCCTCTCTGTGAGAGACAGAACCGTGTGGTGGAGCAAAACTTAAGAATCCTGATGAAACAGGAGCGCACCAAGGACTGGGTACGCCTAGTGCCCTGGGCAGTTCTGTCCATGAACTCACAGCGGAGCTCTTCTACGGGTTTCACCCCCCACGAACTGTTCCATGGAGGACGACCTGCTTGGTTCTTCAAAACCCCCTTTCCTGAGGACTTCAAGAGCCCTGTGGGAGATTGGCTAGAACACAAGCAGTCTCTGGCTAACCAGGCTGGTACTAACCTGAGGCACATTCGTGACCGTGAACAGAGCCGACGGAACCGCCTACGGCGACCTGCCAGCTTCAAGGTTGGTGACCTTGTTTTGGTACACCATTTACGCCTACCCTCCTGGCCACGTAACTGCCTACAGGACCCTTACTTTGGACCCTATCGTATCATCAGGATAGATGGATCCAGGATCCATGTCAGGTGCAGTCCACGTCTAGGTGGTGAACTGCTATGTGCACCTAAGCAGTTGAGGCACTATCACTCCCCTGACGACTTGTCTTGGGATGAGTGGCGCCTCAGCGACAGTGAGATTGAACGTATAGACCTAGAGAACGCTGCCAGTCCAGAGGAGGCAGACGAACTCGAAGAGATGACTGCCGATGAGATGGCAGTCGATGGTTACTACGTGGTTGCAGGTATTGCCCGCCACGAGTATAAACAGGGCTGGAAATTCCTTACCCTGTGGGATGGCTATGGGTTGTCCGAGGCGACCTGGGAACCTATGTCAGCCTTCATACAACCAGATGGGAGTATCAACCCCATCTTCCGCACTTACCTCGTTGAGAACAACGAGGGGCAGCTCCTAACCCGTGCTGAGACTATGTCCCAGCGTAAGAAGCGAAACTAATTACCCTGTGTCAGTCTACTGACCCTGTCTGTGCCCTGCAGACCCACGCCTATGGTTTCCAGCGTGAGCCAGGTGGCCGCTTATCAAGATTGCAGCCACCCAGCGAGTGTTTGCCTTGTTGACCATGTGTTGCATGGGTACTGCCCTAATGTTATGACCTTGCTGAGCCAACGAAGAACGGTGGCTTTCTACACCAGGGGGGAATGACAAGCAAGGTGTTATGAGGCAAGGTGTGTCTTCCCTCCTTGGGGACAAGCGAGCCCACAGTTAGGACCCCTGACTGGTCCAGACCCACGGGGTTCTACCCTTCCTTACGGGGTTTACCATACCCTTCTGTATGTGTAAGTGTGCTATTCCTAAGGTCCTGAGAGCAAGCCGCAGAAGTGGTGTCCTAATTATACCCAATTCTGCGCCCTTGCTAAACCTGGAGGGTTGGCTTATTGATGCCACGGGGTACGCCCCGGGTCTCCCCTCCCCTATGCGCCCAATTTCTGTGCTGGCGCAAAACCTTGGGGGAATACCCAGAGTGTTAATCCAGGTATTGTTTTCCCTACCTATCTGTCTACTACAGGGAGGGGTGGCCAAAAGCTATGAAGGCATGCAAAACGCCTGTTTGCTATGTGGCCAAAAAACACTAACCTAACCACTGTCACAGCCCACCAACCCAGCTAAAAATGCAGGAAAAGGGTAGGACAGTGACACGCCCCCTACAGGTCCTACACACCCTACAGTGGCACCATCCTGGTGGGCGAGCGCTGGGCAATTGGCTCTAGCCCCCACTCAGGACTACCACTCCTACACGCACACTCTACTGGGCGTTGCGAAGGTGAAGTTCTCATGGGTCCTAACGACCCTCCTGTGAAATAACAAGAGAACACAGCGCTACTAAGCAGCTGTGGCCTAACAGGGGACGCCACAACGCGTTTCCCCTGCTAGGGCTTGGAGGGAAGGGGTGCTCTCGTTGCGTGCACAGCGCAGATGTCGTTGAGGTCGAACTGTCCTCGCCAGTACTGGCTGAGGCACAGTGATTTGATTTGTGATCAGCGCCCCTGTTTTGCTGGGGCAGAAAAATGGTAGCCGCCGAAGGCAGCTGCTGCGTGCACCAATCACCCTTAACCTCTCCCACCTGTACAAAAGAGGCAGATGAAGGGGCGTTTGCGACTGTGGAACCAAGCCACACTCCAGGTATTATACCCTTCTCAGTGTGACCTATAATACGCTGTTCGCAAACACGCTGCAGATGCAGCTACCCCTGTCAAGCAAGCAAGCTTTAAGAAACTCCTCGGGTTCTCTTAAAGAACGTACCGAGGAGCCTCTGGGTAACCTAAACAAGGTTTACCGTGCGCAATTCGCGTGGCCTACCCTTTAATGCATCATGTGCACGCAGGGAAGGGAGGCTGAACCATTGACTCAACCAGGAGGTGAGCTCCTCCTGGGCTAACCTACCTTACTCACCATGCATAGTGTGAATGCCGCATTGAAACGAACACAAAACAAACCTAAGCGTTTTAAGCAACTCAACTTGAACGCTACGGCCGCACACGAACAAACGCTTACCTGTGAAGAAGGAAACAAGGGTGGATTAAGGATACAGGTGAAGCGATACAGCGTGTGGATGCCTAGATTAGGCACATGCATCGCGAGCACAGCGCATATTCTAACCCTACGTGCGCGCTGCGCGCTCCATTCGCATCACATACCTTTCACTCCTGCTTTCACCTGTGCAGAGCACGAGAGATGAACACCCGACCCCCCAACGAGCACAGCGTTAACAACCCTAACGTTTTGACGGAGCAACCAACACGAACGCAATGCGTGAGTGTGAAGTGACACAGACATAGCTGAGAGACGGGTTGTTGAACTGCTCTGTGGTGTGGGCTGATTTTGAATGCTTTACTCTGAAGTTTATAAAAATTCTGATGCTACTGTGCAAAAATTTTCTTTAAAACTTTAAAAACTACGGCTCATACCTTCTTTTCCAAAAGCCGTTTTCGCTTGCGCAACCCTTTTCTTGGCGTCCGCTTCCTTTGCGCTTGTCTGCGACTTTAAGTTATGTGTATAAATGACGATTACCCGCGTCGTTTCGTCGATTTTCAACGATTTCACTTGCTAAATCGCAGCCCCTTCCGCAAAACCGCAGGAATCACTCCCTGCTGGTTCCATTTTCTATTTTTTCCAGCTCCTGGGGGTTTGTGTCCTCCATTGGGAGTATTGCTCCGCCCTGGCCCTTGGTCAGGACGTTTACTAAAACGCTGTTTATACGGCGATAACCGTCCGCATTAGAGCGTTCGACTGTACCCTAGTGGACAGACACATGTGCTCTGGACAGAGGGTCCTGGGTTCAATTCCCACTGCCCCCACACTTTTTTTTTCCAAAAGGTTTCGCCGCACGCCGGCGACTTTTGAGGAATGCCCCTTCGAAGGGACATCATTCACGGTACATTACACTGTTTTTCAAGGGTCCCTACAGTGTGAGAGGCTTCTATGAAGTGATGAGAATGTTTTTGGTAAGTTTAATGCATTTTTTGAGGTAATTTTGGGAATATTTGAGCCTTTTTCCTTGGTCCTACTAGCTTGATCGACTAGTACTCCAGGGTGGAGTAAGAAAAAGTCACTGCCATGTCTTTCTTGGAGGGCTTGATCCAGGCTAAGCCCCCCTTAAAACCCTTTGTTGATGCTGAGACAAACTTAAGTGTTTTTATCTCTCTTTTGTAGCCTAAAGTACACTTTCTCAAGGTAACTAGGGTTGTGACCCTAGCCCCCCCATGAAGTTCACCCCTACCACTCAACTGAGCGGAGGTACCTTCCTTCATGGAGGTCATACCAAAATAAATCAGGCATTACATGCTTGTTGGCCTTGGAGGCTAAGCCTAAGTGGTCTCCCACCCCAAGACCCCTATACTCAAGTGTTTCTACCACTTATTGTGGTCCTACTTTGTAACTGTTTCTGAATTCAGTTGCTTGGCCAAGTCATTTTCTGTGTGGTCCTGACATCTATGCCCCTCAGTCCTAACCAGCACCATTTCACCCAAAAGAGTGCACATGAAGTGCCTATTGCAACCTCTGAGGCTAGAGTCTGACCAATTTACATTTAAAACCTTTTGCATTAACCATTTGTGATTGAATCTATGTTCATATACCTGCTTTGTCTATCTGCAGCCCTTCTGTGTTATACTGGATTCCAAAACCAATCATTGATTTCATTGATTCGATCCATATTCAGTCCTTGCTCTACTTGCTGCTTTGGTTTGGGGTTTTCAACTACAAAACCAACTTGCAGGAATACATCAAAAGACCTAGGGCAAAATTCAAGGACATCTTTCTCAAAGGAACGGAGAATAGCCCACTGCCAAAGTCGCAGTGCAAAGAGTAAGGACGCTGTAGGGACAGCATTTTAACCTGGGGGTTTCTTCTTAGAAAGTCAGTCCCATTGACAATGTCAAAGGCGTCAGTGTCCAACACTCTGCAGTGTTGGGTCACGGTTTCGTCGCCCAGACATATGGTCACATCGACCCCCCCCAAGGAATGGATGGTACGCCCATCCCCTACTCTTATGGCCACGGTCTTAGTTTTCCTGAAAGTTTTAAGCAGGCGCCGGGCCACTATGGAAAGTGTTGCACCGGTATCAAGCACTGCTCGAAAAACCTGATCCCCGATTTTCACGAGGATCCAGAAAACCAAGTCCTCCTCTTCGGAGCCGCCCCCCTATTCCTCATCAGGGAATTTCACATCCACTCCTGCAGCCATGAGGGACTTGGCCATCCAGGCCAAGCGCCTCTTCTTAGAATTATTCCCCTCAGGGGTAGCGTTATCCCCTTGGGGGCGCTTCTGGGGGACACCTGCGGCAGGAGCGGGTGTGGCAGCAGGAGTAGGTGTAGCAACAGGCGCTGATGAGCGCCTCTGGGGGTTAGGGGGTCCAGTTTTGCCACCCCCCTTGCCACCTCCTTTACCTTTATCCCCATTCGGGGGATTCCTGGCGGGCGTCGGGGTCTTCTGGCGCTCCGCCTCCTGACGCTTGAGTTTGTCACTCTCGCGTTTCTTGATGTGGCATTCGTCCTCATAGTGACGACGTTTGCCACAGTAACCACAGGTGATGGTACACCTGAAGTGGTCCTGATGGGTCACTGTTTTCCCATCTTTAGTATGCTGCTGACGTTTCATCTGCAGCATACAGCCACTGCGGAGATCGCAGTCAGAGGCATGACAAGGTCCCCCCTTGTGATTGACAGGTCGGCAGTAAAACAGGGGGGGTGTGCCTGCATCAGTTGGAACCTCGTTCATGGCACGTAGGTTGCCCTTCCCTTTACCGCCTCCCTGGTTGGTGTTAGTGGGATTTTTATGCCCCTTCCCTTCGCCACGTTCGGGGGTAGGGGTACCACCTCGTCCCAAATGCTTCTTGAGGAACTTCTCCATGTGGGAGTCGTTCTCTCTCTCAAGAGCTAGCTCAATCAAGAGATCCACCAGTGTATCATACGAGTGGGTCCTGCTCTTCCTCTCAGAGGTGGAGCGGCAATCATCCCACGTACGCTGGGGGATCTTACTCATGAGCCACAGGTGGGGCTCAGTGGCTCCGTAGGAGCCCACATTCATCCTCGAAAATAAGTACTCCAAGTCGCACACATACTCAGAAATTCGCGCAGCGGATGGAAACTCCGGGAGCATAGGTAGCTCCTCAATCTGTGTGCGTACGCTGAGGTCAGTCTCATAGACTGGAAATGTTTTCTCTAACCTCAGGAGTACCTCTGCCCAGGTAGAACAGGTTTTCACAATCTGTTTGACCTGTTTTTGCAAAAATTTCTTTTTGCAAGAGCGTTTTAGCAGTGAACATTTGGTGGCCACATCCACATGGGATTGGCCAGTCAACAAAAGGAACTCCGCAAATTCTTCTGCCCATTCAGGCAGATTTTTGGGGTCGAACTCCGGCAGTTCCAGCTGGATGTTCGCCTGGGCAATTCATCTGCCCGTCTTCCCACCCCCCGGAGTTAGGCCTGTAGGCGACACGCCGGCAAGAGGGGCCAGGGCTGACAACCCTCTTCTCTCACTCTCTGTGACAGGCACGTCCTGTAGATCCGCCATAGGCACAGTCCTGGCACGGGGGTGAAAGGGGCTTGGGCAGGTAACCTTAGGCAACAGCCTTGAGACCCTCGATCTCTTGAGATCTTCGGCCAGAGTACTCAGCCCTGGAGAGAGAGAGAGGAACTCAGGCTTGGGTAAGGGTTCTGCAATACCCAGTTTAGCTTTAATGGCCTCCGATAAGGCCGTCACGTCTGGATCTTCTGATCCAGACAGGAATTTGGCCAGCAGCTCGGCCGTCTGATCCAGGGCACCGTAGGTTGGCCTTGGATGGTGTTCTTCGACTCGTGTTGGGGTTAGTCGTCTTGGCAGTGATGCAGTGGACGGAGGACCAGAGTGTGCATAGGACCCTAGATCTGTACGTGGTCTAGATCCATGTACAGCCAAGGGCTCCTCTCCATCTTCCCCACGGATGGATTTATAGTACTCCTCGTGCATGATGTACTCATCCATCTTCATCTTCAGCTTCTCATATTCCTCAGGTCCTTCAATGGCAGTTGAGGATGAAGCTGGACAATTGGATCTTGATACTGAAGCAGCCACACGTCTGTGGAGGTGACTGAAGCTGTCTCCACCGTGTGCTGCTAAGGCCTCGGTGGTAAGGCCTTTACTCTCTTCCGCCCTTCTGCGTTCTGGATCTCCTTGGGACCCAGATGCGCCACTGAGGTTATGTGGTGCTCGGTGTGGTGGTTCACTCATTGGGTGGACCACACTGCGCATTTGTACTTGGACAGTTCGGATAGGCCAGGTCCTGACGCTTGGCGTGGACATGTTGGACTTGTTGTTGAGCTTTTGTTTTGCACTTCTTCTCAGGGTCGGTTCAAAAGGTCACAAGGGACTGTCTCTGCTACCGGAAAGATGTCCCTGAATTATGCCCTAGGTCTTTTGATGTATTCCTGCAGGTTTTGTAGTTGAAAACCCCAAACCAAAGCAGCAAGTAGAGCAAGGACTGAATATGGATCGAATCAATGATTGGTTTTGGAATCCAGTGTAACACAGAAGGGCTGCAGATAGACAAAGCAGGTATATGCACATAGATTCAATCACAAATGGATAATACAAAAGGTTTTATATGAAAATTGGTCAGACTCTAGC
The DNA here is from genome assembly GCA_964036045.1 of Eutreptiella sp. 'Long Island Sound 2002'. NCBI lineage: Eukaryota > Euglenozoa > Euglenophyceae > Eutreptiales > Eutreptiaceae > Eutreptiella > Eutreptiella sp. 'Long Island Sound 2002'. The sequence continues at coordinate 12,282,322 of OZ038403.1, forward strand.
CTCAGAGGTTGCAATAGGCACTTCATGTGCACTCTTTTGGGTGAAATGGTGCTGGTTAGGACTGAGGGGCATAGATGTCAGGACCACACAGAAAATGACTTGGCCAAGCAACTGAATTCAGAAACAGTTACAAAGTAGGACCACAATAAGTGGTAGAAACGATTGAGTATAGGGGTCTTGGGGTGGGAGACCACTTAGGCTTAGCCTCCAAGGCCAACAAGCATGTAATGCCTGATTTATTTTGGTATGACCTCCATGAAGGAAGGTACCTCCGCTCAGTTGAGTGGTAGGGGTGAACTTCATGGGGGGGCTAGGGTCACAACCCTAGTTACTTTGAGAAAGTGTACTTTAGGCAACAAAAGAGAGATAAAAACACTTAAGTTTGTCTCAGCATCAACAAAGGGTTTTAAGGGGGGCTTAGCCTGGATCAAGCCCTCCAAGAAAGACATGGCAGTGACTTTTTCTTACTAGGGGCCTGCGACTGAATTCCAGAGCGCTGGACGTCCACACTGGTGCGGTGTCAGGAGTGGTCCGATGGCCTGACCGTTGGTCGACCAACACGACTGTTTGGCGTTCCCTGGTGCCAGGCCTATGTGTGAAATGTGGATATTGGTCGTGGTCCCATGGTGATATTTATGAAAACGTTGTCCTGATCGTGGCTGAGTTAGGTTATAAGGATGTCCCTCGGAGACACTGGCGAACCCGAGTCCTGAACTTCTGCAAGGAAAATCAGATCCCGGTTGGCCCTTCTGATTTGATGGTGATGTACGAATATGGTAACTTCTTAAGGTTGGGATAACTTTTTCTGTCTCTTATATTTTGACACGCATGGGCCACTGTCGGGGGGTGGGTGGGTCAATGACAGTGGCTGTGATTTGCCTCAATTTGCATTCTCAGTCTCCATTTTATTTCGCTCATTGAACCGCCTGCCTTACGCGGTGGGGCATGCGCGCGCATATGACGCTGTCATGTTGAGTCTTGATTTTTTGGTTGTGTCGATTTTGAGTATTGGTTACATTGATTAACAGGTGGAATGAGAGAACGAAATTCGTTATCTGTTGCATACGATTTCAGTTGCTTACATAGCTGGAGAATTTGTGTTTGTCACAGAGCACGCTTTCTACTGATTTCACGTGTTTCAGAATCGTACCTGATGAGTTCTCTTCCGTGATTTGCCTGTTGCTTTGCTTATATAGCGTATGCTAACCCTCCCTTCTCCCTGCTCGCGAAGGTTCTAACCAAGATCGCTTATGAGGGAGGAAGGGTTGTTATGTGCACCCCTGACTGGGGTTGCTCTGGTGAACATGCTTACTGGCGCCGTATGCTTGACCGAATGACCGTGGGAAGAGTGCAACTCCCCGACGGCCCTATCTATGTGCCTGAGGACTCAGACACAGCTATGCAGGCCCCTGAGTGGGCCAGTTTCCTGTCCATCATCGATGGATCTCTCAATCCTGTACCCCTGTGTGACCTGGACCAGGTGCTACTAAAAGAGGTCATGGCCGAAAATCGTGGCCTGACCCTTTATGATCTCAAAAATCGATCTCCTGAGCACCTATCTGCCACACTTACAGGGTGTGAGTCTCCTGATGACTATCTGGAACCTGCAGCTGTAAAAGAGGATGCTGACGACCAACTGTCTGAGATCGCCAGCACTATTCCCTCTGTTGATCCCAGCTGTGTTGACTTAAAACATAGTGCTTTCCTGGCCCAGCTGTTGCTAGAGGAGGTAGATCTAGAGTCAACCTCTGAACCCGCTTCCTCTGTTGGGAAACCAGTGCTACACATGCAGCCTGTGCATACAGGTGAAGCCGTGGCCCGGAGTGCTGATGCTCTGGCACGGCCTGCTGCTAATAACATGCCATTGTCTGAGCATGACACTCAAGAACTCCGACGGCTGTTGTACCTGAAGGCTGAAGGTATTGAGCGCCAAGAGCGGCTGCAATACCTCAGACAGACCTGGAAATACTCCATCTGGTCTGAGGAGGACGATGAGTCCTATACGCTGCCTGATCCTGAGATACCTCTAGTGTATTCTCTACACTATGGGCAGCAATGTCCCCCTGAGTGGGACGATGGTACTGTACCTGCCGAAACTGCTGATCGGCATAAAAAGAAAGAACATGGAAAAAGCAACCTCCATGCTGAGGAGGATTTCCTTCAGAAAGTCGAGAGTCTTAACCTTGACCCTCGCCTGAAGAAACTGCTTATAACCTATGAGGAGGTGTTCGGCGCCCTGCCGCCTCCCCTTTCTTGTAAAAAACTGGTCCAGATGGACCTGAAATTGAAACCAGAATTCGAAAAGACGCGAGTGAGGCGTCGTCCCTATCCCGCTCCACAGGAACAGGTTGAGGAAATCGAGCGCCAGATCCAAGAATGCATTGATGCTGGCCTCGTTGAAGAGTATAAACATGGGGACTATCCCCATCACTGCAGTCCCTGTTTCCTTGTTGCTAAACCAGGGTCGACTGCCCTACGTCTGGTTGTAGACTATGGTGAGGTCAACAAGAAAACCCAGAACCACTCAGGGAGTATTCCTAACATGGAAAACACCCTGGAGCGTATTGCCAAATGTAGGTATAAGACCAAAATGGACAAACGCTCTGGTTTCTGGCAGGTTGACCTAACCGCTGCAGCCCAGGAGCTGCTTGCCTTTATAACCCCTAAGGGTCGTGTCTTCAAGTGGAAGGTTATGCCTTCCGGGGTGGCTAATGCCCCAGCGCTCTTCCAGGAGCTCATGAACAAAATTTTGTACATACTGAGGCGCAGGCCTCTAGTACAAGAGTTGATTTCTCGGGGTGCAGAAATGGAGGCTCACATCGACGACGTGAGTTTGGGTACTAATACCAAAGAGGACCATGTCCTTCTCCTCCGTGAATTCTTCACTGTCTGTCAGGAAAACCATCTCCGAATCAAAATCGAAAAATGTGAGTTTATGAAAGAGGAGATGGAGTATTTGGGTTTCGACGTGGGGTATGGCTGGTGGAAACCAGCCGCGTCTAAGATGCAGCCCCTACAGGACATGCAGATTCGCGATGACCCTAAGAAGGGTCTACACGATGTGAGGAGTTTTGTGGGCGCCTGTAATTTCTATCGGTGTCACATCCACAATTTTACTTACTCCTCTGCACCCCTCACTGACCTTATCAAGAAAACTACTCCCTGGAGGTGGACCTCCAGAGAGGAAGAGTGTTTCCAGGAGTTGAAGAAGAAGATTGCCTCCTCCAACTGCCTGGGAGTGCCCCGCCCTGAGGGCGAGATAGTCCTGATCACTGATGCCAGTGATGTAGGGGGGGGAGGTACGATCTACCAATGGCAGGAGCTTAACCCCGTGGAACTAACCCACTGCCATTATCGTACTACTGGACTGAACCGTGATGGTTCGTTGAAACATGACTATCCTACCAGTGAGTGGCGACTGGTGCCACTGGGACACTGGAATTGGAAATGGAACCAAGCGCGTTCCAACTACAGCACCTATGACCAGGAACTCCTGGCCGGTATGTTGGTGCTATCGTCACAATCCCGACTCCTGGGGTCTAACCCTATTGTCTGGCTGTGTGACCAGGAGCCTGTGAAGTCTTTTCAGAAGGGCCCACCACCAGAAAAAGCGAAGCTAAAACGGTGGTGGACTTACCTGAGCCAGTTCAGGCTGACAGTGCATCATATCCCCGGGATTAAGAATGAACTGTCTGACTATATATCGCGCAACAACTTCGATGCGCTTATTGGTGAGAGCTCTGAGGCGCTCGCCAAAGAGGCTTTCCAGCGTATGGATGTCCAGCTTGACCTGTCCATGCGCACTGCTGGAATCCTGGAGGGTTGGAGTCTAACCGACTATCAGTCAGAGTATGAAGAAATTCTCCAAACCCTCAGCACTGGTCTCGAACCCCGTGTCATTGACGGGCACCAGTGGTATAAAAACAATCAGTACCTCTTCTACGAGGACCGAATTGTTGTGCCTGAGGCACGACTGGATGAAAGTGCTGCCCTGGGTCGTTGATGGTGCCGGAGGGCTCGGGGCCGGCAAGACCAGTGGGGCAGGCACGCGAGGAGTCTCCCTGAACGCTGCTATTGGGGGTAGAACCGGATACTCGGACACCAACGGAGGCGAGAGCAGCAACAACTGAAGCAAGGTCCATGCTGATTGTTATCCGGCAGAAAATCCCAGTCTATGAAGAAAATTGAAGCGGATTTTACTATGCACATCTGAGTGTCCATATCTGTCTGAAAAGATTTAAATAAATCCGATTGTGAAAAATATTTGGCCGATCTGGCCCGCGAGCGCGCGTCAGCGGCAAATGGCGATTCCAGCTAAATGATCGGAACGCGGCGGATTTACGGGGAATGGACCGCGGAATCAGATCCGGCATATCAGAAATATATAGGTCTGATCCTGAGACTGAGCTGCGAGGCGGCGATTCCGCCGAAGCAAAGAAAATGACCAAAATGTAGTCAATCTGGGTTAGATCAGTGAAAATCTGAGCAGATGGGGGTTAGCCGCACTTACACTCCCCCTCCAAAAACACACTGGGGTGTGTCGCTACGTCAACGAAGAACGTAGTGCGGGTAAGTCCCAGAAAAAAATAGAAATGTAGCCTCAATGGGGCGAAATCTGCTTGATCTGACCTGATTTGGGCTGAATTGGCACTGAATCAGGATGGATGAACCTGAAATGAGACAGAATGAGGAGTGAGGAACAGTCCTCCGTGCAGTAAAACATGAGGTCATGGGCTAAAAAGCATGTAAACGTATCGAGAATCGATACCAAACCATACTTTGGTTAAGAATGAGGTAGATTATTGGTGGATTGAGTGGGGGAATCCAGAAATGGAGTGACATCTCAGCGCTCTGGCACAGTTTCGCTGTCGCGGGCACGCTACGGTGTCCTCGCCGAACTCTACATCGTGTTACTCCCGCTTTTCTCGTTCTGAAAAGTGCAGCATGTGCTTCAGATTTGGCGCATCTGGTGGATGATCACAAGATTCAGCAAGATTGGGAATCAATTTGGGCAGGGATGAAGGAGATGAACCAATCACAGAGAGGGAAAACAAATACAGATGTAGTCTACAGACCCTAAGTGAACCACCGAAGGTAGGGAAGTTTTTCTGTGCACTTAGATCTAAACAGATCTTCGAGGAACGAGAGGAGATGACAAGGAAATCAACCTAAATTGTCCTAAAATCAGCAATTTCCCTAAGATGAAGGTGAAATGAAGCGGAATGTCTACAACTAAAACTACCAACACTTTCGTTTAGACTAAAGTTAATATATATTGTCGTTTATTCAGCTCAATTGTGCTTTCCGGCACGTTGGTTCGCGAGCATCTAACAGATTCTATGAAAATGTGGATCATGTGATGATGCATCATGATGGGACATGCTGGCCCTGGATCCTTGGCATGTAACGCGCCGAAGGTTCGCTGAAGGCGCTTTACTGACAGTATATAACTGAGAGACACCGAAGAGTCCTTTATTTACAGTGGCGGCGGTGTCAATCGACTTGGACAAGGCCAATCTTTCGAATGAGTCCCACAAGACACTTGGATTCACCATTTTCGACAGTTTCAGGTCGGATTGAGCTCACATTGGCGTGTGCCAAAAATACAACGAAGCTTACGGACTTCAGAGGTTGCTGTTAGAAGTCCCTAGAGCTCCTATGTGAAGGTTGTCTGAACAATTGACGTCTGGGTTTCGTGCAACAGTGGCAGAATGATGGACAAACCTGAGGAATTCAAGGTAAATTCAAGGAATCTGGATCTGAATCTGGACTTTGGCTTCAGCATCACGGCAAATGAAGGTAAGATCTGAGTTCCTGGCGTCGCAACTGGTGCAGCCAGTACTACAGGGGGTGCCTGTAGGGGTGAATGTCACCGGCCGGTGTTTTTACTATGTACATTTGCTTCCATCTGCACGAGTAGCCAAATTCCAAAAATGCACAGACCAACAGAGACAAGATTACCCCGAATCTGCCTGAATTAAGCCTGAGTTTGGTTTTTTCTGAACACGGCAGCACACTCCGTGGCTTTCGGCAGCGTATCTACGCCTTGTCTGCCGAGCGAAGACCAAAAAAAAGTTGATTGACGTCAAATTATCAAACATTCGCAGTTCTCCACATCATTTCGAAATCAGGAAGAATGAACAGTGGATTGAGCAGAATGTGGTTGGGGCGAGGCTGAAGTCGGCCAAGCACGAATACATGTGACCACCAACCTGTCTGGTCGGGCCCTCGTACGGCTTGGGCGCTGCAAATCAGCGGCCGAACTTGAAGCTTGGTCCTCATTTGGTTCCTGGGCTGGCCTGACCGCAGGAGGGGGGATCGACGGATCAGCCCTGGAATGTGGCTGCTGAGGGCCGTAAAAGGCTGGATCTCGATTCACCACAGGTCTTTTTCCGTCGCTCTCCACTTGTCTGTCTGGTTTCGACAAACAGTCTGTCAGGAGTACGCCAATTTCGGGGTGCTTCTTGAGGAAGTCGATGAACCCCTTGGTGTACCCATGGACAAAAGAATGGGCTGGTTCCCAGTTGTTGTGACTGGAATCAAAGCCCCTCCACTCACATAGAAATTCCCATTCGCCCTTGGCGTCACGTCTTGCTTCTAAAATCCTCTTGAGTTCGTACTTCCCCCCTTCGATGACCCGATCGGACAAAATTTTCGAAGTCCAAAAAAGGGGTTTAACCCGATCCTTGGGGGAGGGGATCTCTCTCTTGAGGCGATCGCCCGAAACGTCAATTTCCCTGCTGACATCCACACGAATCCTCCACCTGTTCTCACCTAGACGCGCTGTAACAGCGAATGGCCCCTCCCACAAGGGAAGAAGCTTGTCATCTCCGTCCAGGGTGGTTTCGGATTTTCGAAGCCAAACTCGATCATCGACTTCAAAATTGTGGGGGTTTTTTCGGCCTTGATTCTGAACCCAAAGCCAGTCAGCTTGATGCTTCTCGATTCATTTTGAGACAGTTTTATCTGCTCGTTGGACGTCGTCCAAAAACAACGAAGCATCTTTACAGGGGCGAGGATTATTCAACGGCATGTTCCACCAACACTTCTTTCGTCCAAAGACAATTTCATTTGGAGAAAGGCCATGATACAAAGGCGTGTTGTGGTAACGGCGAAGCATGGCGAAAGGAATCTCAAGCCAATGGAAGTCCTTCTCACTGGCCAGCTCCTTACGAAGCATATTTATAAGTGAGCGGCCGGCTCTTTCGCCAGGCAGCGCTCGATGTGAGTGGATCTCACACCTGAGGTGGTGGATTCCAAGGCGAGCACATAATTCTCTCCACCATTCGGAGGTGTACTCTTTGCCTGAGTCCGTAACCACCTCGGATGGGACGTCCCAACCTCCCATCCAGGTCTGCGCGCACCATTTGGCGGCAGCCTTGCCAGTCATCGACTCGATGTTGCAAGGCAACACCTGCATGTAGCCGGAATGACGGCACTGAATAAGGAGCACACCATTGACTTTTTTGTTAGTCCAATGGCACTCTTCGTCATCGAGTTCACCGAGATAGAAGAAATCACTGGTGACTCTGTTAAAGAGGCGCTCCGGAATAGGGTGTGGCCTCAGATGGCCGTGCTTCTTCGCGCTGGGGGGCGTCGAGACAGCACATTGCGCGCATCCGGCGGCTACTTTCATGCAATGAGTATATAGCCGTGAGCCAAACAACCTACGTTTAATCATCGACCACAGTCGACGGCCATGTGCGTGGGGGGACTCCCATTTATGCCACCAGTTTAACACTCGGGGGGCCAGGGCGTCTGGTACGCACAATTTACCCTCCATCCACAGCTTCCCCCCATCCAACGAGTACTCAGAAAAAATCCCATCCTTATGAGCATCTTTGGATTTGAGATTTCCAAAGACCTCTTTAAACATGGGATCCTGCAGGTAATCGGACGTCCAGTCACGGATGATAAGGGAATCTTTCGGCAGGGGTGGAGTTTTGGCCGGATCTCGACGCTTAATGCCCTGGATCAACCGAAATCGACTTACTCGTCGGGTATAGTCAAACCGTTTCACACTCCCTGAGGAGGGATCGGTGACTTTCTCCACGACTTTCAGTGTTTTGGTGCAGATCTCATGAGCATGCGCCGGATCTGAGATGGCCGTGATGTCATGGCACGGTAATGCGTGCTGTTTAACAGCGCATTGCATGCATGCACGTCGAATGAGTTTCTTTTCTTCTTGATCCCACTCGATTATTACATGGCGGTCCTGCTCCGTACCATGGATGTTGGTACTTTGCAGCCCCTCTGAAGCGGGGTAAGCCCATCGGCTCAGAGCATCCGCTACCGTGTTGTGTTTTCCAGGCAAATACGACACATGGAGGTCAAACAGAGAGAGAAATTCGTGCCATCTGGCCCGTCGACCAGCTGGGCTCGCGACAGTATCAATGTGTTCGGTGGCCCAATACTCCAGAGATCGATGATCCGTCAGGACCTCGACTCGATTGGTGCCAACCCACGATTGGTACTTTTTTAAAGCACAGATTATGGCGTAGGTTTCTTGCTCACGCGGCGACCATTGCATCTGGCGTGGAGCTAGCTTCCGCGACCAAAATGCAAGAGGGTAATGATCACCTGTGGCCTCATCAACCTGTTCAAGGACAGCTCCGATCGCGTACCTAGAAGCGTCGGTTCTAATGTAGAAGGGTCGGTCGAATTGGGGCACATGCAACGTGGCGACTTCACAGAGGGCCGCCTTCAAGTGATGGAAGGCCTCCTCGCACTCGTCAGTCCACTTGACACGAACCTTTGAACCTGCCTTGCCTGCATCTCTCCCTACCTTCAATAATTCAGTGAGGGGGGCAGCAAATTTGGCATAATTCGGCACAAAAGTGTGGTAAAAATTGCAACAACCCAGGAATCCTCTCAACTCCGTGATCGTCTCAGGGCGCTTCCGCTTCTGAATAGCGACGAGCTTCCCTGGACTGGGTCGTCGGGTGCCATTCTCTAGGAGAGAACCACAAAATTCGACTGATTTTAAAAATAATTTTCCCTTCTTTGGCCCACAAATCAGCTGATTAGCATCCAGAATGTCCAAAACCTGGTTCAGCTGCTTTTCATGTAGGGCCACCAGCTCGGCTTCGGTCAGTCCCTCCCCTTCCGTCGCGATGATTATGTCATCTATGTACACACTCACGAAGGCACGAAGCTCAGGATGAGCTGAAAAAAGCACATCCTCCATCATTCTTTGAAAAAACGAAGGGGCGTTCTTCAGGCCCATGGGCATGACCGTCCACTGGACTGGGCCACATGGCGTGCACATACAGGTGAGAGGTCGGCTGTCCTTCCTCAACGGCATTTGGTGAAAGCCGTGACGGAGATCCAGCACAGAAAACAAACGACCTCTTGCCCTCTTGGCGATTTCCTCCTCAATGAGGGGCAGGGGGTGCGAATCCGCCTTGCTTTCGGCGTTGAGATTGCGAAAATCAAAAACCATTCGCCAACCATCAATAGTGTTCTGGTCTGCAGGCGGCGGCTTCGGGACTGTGAAGGGTGCACAGCACCATTCGCTGGTCATACAACCCTCAAGCCAACCAAATTCCCTGAGATTTCTCTCAATGATTTTTCTGAGGATCTCATGTTTATGTCCATGGTTCTCATAAGGACGTTGTTTCTTCGCCTTGTAACCTTCACGGACAGGGGGGTCTTTGATCAACTTCCCCGAAAGGGTTGTGTCCTTCCGTTCCTCAAAAATCTTTTCTCTTGCCTTGGAACACAACTCAGTGTCCACCTGATCGCCAGGAATTACTGTCGAAAAAACTTTGGCGACTTCTTCGGCTTTGGCAGGAAGAATCTTCTTACGGATGTCCCTAAACAGGTCCGTATCAACTGCCTCTTGAAGATAGGTGGGTCGAGTGTCGACATTCCAGAGATTCTCTTCGTGATCCAGCTCCTCGAAAGGATCTATGAAAGCTTCCACACGGGGTTTTTCATAAAAAACTCTGAATTTGCGGCGCGATTTGAAATTTTTCTTCGCCCGTGCACTGAAGATTCTTTTCGATGTCGATCGTATTGGGGAAGAGGGAGACGAGGCGGATCCATTTGACGTTGGATCACCTTGGGTATCTGACGAACAAAAATCAGAAAAAATAGATTCATCATCAGTACCACGCTCAACCTCAGATTCAGACCCAACACAGGAATCAGTACCAGAATCAGCAGAATTAGAGTCAGAAAGCTTTCCATCCACCAGGAATGCAAGCGAACTCCAGGACCGCTGTGGCAGGGGACCTGTGTCGTCCCTGGCATACAGCTTAATCTTCCTGGGAAGTTCGATGTAATCTACACAAATGTCTTGTAATTCCTGAAACCAAGGCTTGTCGTCCCACAAGGGCACAACTAAAATTGCCTGGGTTTTATCTTGCTTGATTTTGTGGATGACCTGCTGGATTAAGTGAAACGGAGGATTAATCCACAACTTCTTGTCCCATTTATGGGTCCAAGCGTCGCTAAAGTGCTTGTCAAAGCGCTTGTTCTTACGGTTAGCAAAGGCATCATACTGTGGCCAAAAGGAATGGTGTTCATGAAAATATTCACAAATTGCATCGCGCCCTTTATCGACAACTCTGTAGGATGAAGAGTGCCAGCGCGAAGGGCGTCGTGGCTGGGAGTCCCTACGAAGACATTCTAACTCTCGGGAGTAATCGGCACTCCCATTCACCTCTGCAATGGTGACATCTTCGCCAAATTTTGGTGTAACTTTTTGCTTCAAAAATTCTTCTGCACTTTTAAACCCTGCGTGCAAAAAACGAAATTCAGGACGCTCCAAGGGACCTGACTCCAGCAAAAAACAACGCCGATGACCTACGGGCGCCACCCTGTTCTTGCTAAGCCAAGGATGGCCCAAGTAAAGGTCATACTTTATGTCGGCACGATAGAAGTAGTCTTTCTTAAGGACAACTTCCTCTACATTGCCTTCTTCCCAAATGTCTTGAGCGACCAAATGAGTTGATATATAACAACCGCGTTGCCCACCCGCGAGAGAATGTCCAGAAACTCCCTCGAGGGTAACAGGATAAGGCGAAGCCTGTAAGCAGTCATCGGGTAAGAAAGAATTGGATTGGAGATTTACCTCTGATCCATTGTCACACAAACAAGTGGCGAGGTGGAAATTGCCCTTGCAATCAGAGACCCACAGCTTTGTGACAAACTGACGGGCCCTGTGCTTGGACTGTACACCAACCTCGTCCACTACGACAGAAGGATCCGCTGCCGGATCCAGGGGAGAGGAGACAAGCGACCCTACATCAAGTAATGGTCGATCTGGAATCTGGGGATCATGCCTGAAATCGCCTGGGGAGGGGCGATTTTCGTGGCTCCCCTAGGCGTTCTGACCTCCAGTGTTTGCGTTAACATTGTGAACACACCCTGATTCGTCGACCCACTCCTCTTGGAACGGATCATCTGCTGGATTCAAGGCATTTTCAACGTAATCTGGATCCGCATCGGACACATGATCTGCACCTGAGACCTGATCCACACGATGGTTGCCCTTTCCACGTCCACGGCCACGGCCGCCGGATGATGGACCTCCACCGTCGCCACGCCCTCTGCCCTTACCAGAGAAAGGGGTCCCAGAAGGATTTCCCTTACCTTTACCCTGGAATCCTGGAGCATTTCCCTTGTTTGTACCGGATTGAGGGGTTTGGCCTGGATTTCGATTTCCGCCTCCGGCGTTGCCATTGGGATTTTTCTGGCCGTTCGGCTGCCCACCGGAGCCGGATGGAGTCCGATTTCCTGTGCCTTGGGACCCGCCAGGGCTTCCAGTATTTTTGTTTCCACCGGAGGAGGTCGGATTCCCTTTTCCCCCCTTTCCACCATGCACCTGTCTGTCATTCCTGTCTGAATTCTGCGGATTACTGATGTTTTCACCAATCACCTTGTGATCGTAAGGAGACCATCGGTGATTACCAGTAGAATGCGTCTTAGCTCGGTTCGTAGAACCTAAAAGAAGGCAGATGCTACAGTGATCCTGAACATTCCGGGTGTCATTCACCTTTTTGTTGCCCTTTTGGGCCCCATTTTGGGTGTTTTGCTGGGTATTCTTGTTTCCCCCAAGACCCTCATGCAAATTTTGATTGGCGGCGTCAGCGAGCCGCTCAACCTCTTCCCAGAGTTCCTGTGGGGTGAACGCTAACACCCAGTTTTTGGCCTTCAGGCGATGGCCATGGAAACTTACTCCCCTATTGAGGACTTGGACAAACAAGTCCCGATCCTCGTGTTCATTAAACTTGATTTTCCACGTGTTTTCAGTGAACTTCACCTTCGTAAACGACGTGGGGGAGCACTTTTGAAGTGCCTCCCTGACGGTGAACCTGTTGGCAGTGGCATCGAAGCCATCCACCTCCGCCCACCAGGTCTTGACCTTTTCTTCGGACTGTTTATTCCGAAGGGTGGCGGCAGTTTCTGAGGGGATCTTGTCAAAAATCAGACTTTTCAGCTCGGCACTAGAAAATTTTTCGCCTGAATGTTCAGCTTCTTCCACTAAGTTCCAGAAGCGCTGTCTCTTGTCTTGCACTTCGTGCAAGATTAATCGCGAGAATGAAGGAAGATTCTTCAACATCTGGTGGTAATGGTCCTCTGGCAGCCGGGATCCACGTACCTCCAACTGTTCCCACACCTCATCAAAGGTAAGGGGGGAACTTGAATACTCACGATCACTCCAGGTCCTGAGCCAAGTGTTGGCCGGCGCTCCCTCAAGGCAGTCCAAGAGGGCCATCAGGAACTGATCATCCTGGAGTTTTTGAGTCTTAACCCACAGTTTAAATTCCCGTTGGAACTGAGGCCAACGTCTGGGGTTCCCATTATACTTCGGTTGCTTGGCAACCTGACGAAGTCGCAATGAAGTAGGATTAAGAAGCGAATCCAGCCCAACACGGGCCGTAATGGCAGACACCTTGGCGGCATCATTCGCCACACCAGCTCCGGCGAGGGTCTGGGCGAGCAACAGCTGGGCTAAGGCATTGGAATCAGCAGCAGGAGGGGCAGTACGGGAGGCAGTTCGCTTGGCATTCTGAGCCTCAGTCCTAGCCTTCGCCGTCCTACTCTGAGATCGAGAGATTGTAACCCTTTCCTTTAGTTTGGTCCTGCTGATTCGTGCATCGGTGGTCTTGGAGTCCACGGAAGGAGCAATTGAAAAAATTTCTGTCGACTCCTTTGACGGTTCTGTTGCTTGTTCCACCGATGATGCGCCCTCAGATCGCATGTGCGTCTTGAAAAGATCTTTTATTCCCAGCGTTTGAATGATGAGTTGCATTTGATCTTTGAGCAATTGGAGCTCAGTATCTCGCTGGGATCTGCAGGAGCAGTCGGCAGGACAGTACATACCGTGTCCTGAAGGGCCTGAGCAGGCTGTCGGACCGCTAATCTCAGTGGTCCGCAGCCAGGAGTCCACTTGGGGAGCTCCTTCAGCCCTGATTTCCAGGCTTGCCTGCCTGGCTGCCTCTAAAATTCCTTCCTCAACCGCGGCGGCTAGATCGTCGCGGATGGAAACAGGGGGATGAGGGGCGGAGGGCCCGGCAACAGGTGCCTTGGTCTTCTCCTTCGGGAAGGGGCTTGCCTCCCAGATCTGCAAAAAAATGGCAAAAGAGTCATCTTCTTGAGAACGCCACCACATCCTGGTATTAATTTCTTCCTGAAGAAGGAAAAAATATTCCATTAAAAAATCGGAGGCGATTCTTTCTTGTCCTATCAGCTTAGACGTGGCTAATAGACAAAGGGCCTCAAGCGCCTCAAGGTTACGGGTCACTTCTGGCGACAAATGGTTGTCCCATTGTGCCCAAGAGGCTGGTCGATTATAGCTAGGTACCTCACTTGGACCACCCATCTCAATGTCGTCAATGTCGGCTTCGATGGTCTCGAATGTTGGACATTGGTAAGGAATGTGGGTACCTGCCAGCTCCGTAAGGTCTACCGGAGCGTTGCCATCGTCGTAGGCTGGGAGATTCCAGCTGCTTGATGGCCAATTTCGACTGGGATTAGGAAAATTTGGGTCCCCACAGCTGCTGATTTGTGCCCTTCTTGGGCAGCTTGGGCTTGCGCAAGGCATTCCTCTCAAAGCCTCGTTCGCACAGCACCAGGGCAACGTAATCGTTACTTCTCCGGAAGCGGCGGGGTCTACGGGGCCGTACTGGGGAGCGGGCTGTGGTTGGGACACCAAAGGAACAACATTCAGGTAGCCTCTGCTACCATGAAAGTGCTGCCCTGGGTCGTTGATGGTGCCGGAGGGCTCGGGGCCGGCAAGACCAGTGGGGCAGGCACGCGAGGAGTCTCCCTGAACGCTGCTATTGGGGGTAGAACCGGATACTCGGACACCAACGGAGGCGAGAGCAGCAACAAATGAAGCAAGGTCCATGCTGATTGTTATCCGGCAGAAAATCCCAGTCTATGAAGAAAATTGAAGCGGATTTTACTATGCACATCTGAGTGTCCATATCTGTCTGAAAAGATTTAAATAAATCCGATTGTGAAAAATATTTGGCCGATCTGGCCCGCGAGCGCGCGTCAGCGGCAAATGGCGATTCCAGCTAAATGATCGGAACGCGGCGGATTTACGGGGAATGGACCGCGGAATCAGATCCGGCATATCAGAAATATATAGGTCTGATCCTGAGACTGAGCTGCGAGGCGGCGATTCCGCCGAAGCAAAGAAAATGACCAAAATGTAGTCAATCTGGGTTAGATCAGTGAAAATCTGAGCAGATGGGGGTTAGCCGCACTTACACTGGATGGGTGCCTACAATGGTCCCATCTCAGTTCTGGTCACACTGGCGCTAATCGCTCTGTGGACTTCTTCCGTGAGTGTTTTTACTCTAGTCTAACCCTGACTGAACTGAGGTCGCGTATGCAGACCATTGTGGATGCTTGTGGCTGTCATGCCAGCAAGCAGAGCGACAGTAGGGATAGGGGCCTGATCTCCAGCTTACCCATACCCTATTGTGCTAACTCTCTTCTCTACGTGGATTACATCCACGGCCTACCACGCTTTGGCGGCTATGATAGTTGCCTCGTGGTCACCTGTGGTCTATCTCGCTTCACCCGTGTGTTCCCTTGCAATAAGAAAATCACAGGTGAGCAGACTGTAAAAATGTTGGTCGAACAATGGTTCGAACCCTATGGAGCACCTAAACAGGTGCACTCTGATGAAGATGTACGCATCCGCAGTGACACTGGGTGGTACAAACGAGTGCTAAATGCCCTCAACGTGGAGGTAACCACAGGTGTGCCCTACACTCACACGTCTAACCCTCTCTGTGAGAGACAGAACCGTGTGGTGGAGCAAAACTTAAGAATCCTGATGAAACAGGAACGCACCAAGGACTGGGTACGCCTAGTGCCCTGGGCAGTTCTGTCCATGAACTCACAGCGGAGCTCTTCTACGGGTTTCACCCCCCACGAACTGTTCCATGGAGGACGACCTGCTTGGTTCTTCAAAACCCCCTTTCCTGAGGACTTCAAGAGCCCTGTGGGAGATTGGCTGGAACACAAGCAGTCTCTGGCTAACCAGGCTGGTACTAACCTGAGGCACATTCGTGACCGTGAACAGAGCCGACGGAACCGCCTACGGCGACCTGCCAGCTTCAAGGTTGGTGACCTTGTTTTGGTACACCATTCACGCCTACCCTCCTGGCCACGTAACTGCCTACAGGACCCTTACTTTGGACCCTATCGTATCATCAGGATAGATGGATCCAGGATCCATGTCAGGTGCAGTCCACGTCTAGGTGGTGAACTGCTATGTGCTCCTAAGCAGTTGAGGCACTATCACTCCCCTGACGACTTGTCTTGGGATGAGTGGCGCCTCAGCGACAGTGAGATTGAACGTATAGACCTAGAGAACGCTGCCAGTCCAGAGGAGGCAGACGAACTCGAAGAAATGACTGCCGATGAGATGACAGTCGATGGTTACTACGTGGTTGCAGGTATTGCTCGCCACGAGTATAAACAGGGCTGGAAATTCCTTACCCTGTGGGATGGCTATGGTTTGTCTGAGGCGACCTGGGAACCTATGTCAGCCTTCATACAACCAGATGGGAGTATCAACCCCATCTTCCGCACTTACCTCGTTGAGAACAACGAGGGGCAGCTCCTAACCCGTGCTGAGACTATGTCCCAGCGTAAGAAGCGAAACTAATTTCCCTGTGTCAGTCTACTGACAGGTACAGTGAGCACTGCACTGACCCTGTCTGTGCCCTGCAGACCCATGCCTATGGTTTCCAGCGTGAGCCAGGTGGCCGCTTATCATGATTGCGGCCACCCAGCGAGTGTGTGCCTTGTTGACCATGTGTTGCATGGGTACTGCCCTAATGTACTGACCTTGGTGAGCCAACGAAGAACGGTGGCTTCCTACACCAGGGGGGAATGACAAGCAAGGTGTTATGAGGCAAGGTGTGTCTTCCCTCCTTGGGGACAAGCGAGCCCACAGTTAGGACCCCTGACTGGTCCAGACCCATGGGGTTCTACCCTTCCTTACAGGGTTTACCATACCCCTAAGTGTGCTACGTATGTCTGTATGTGTCTCACTTCTCTCCCCAGCGTGGCTCCCGGAGACCGGGCTTCGCTGACGTCGGACCGAAGGTCCTAATCAGGTACTATTAGCACTCCTATGGCGCCCAATTTCTGTGCTGGCGCCTATCCTTGGGGTAAGACGGCAAAAGCCCTACCTACTAAGAGGGGAGGGGTGGCCAAGTGTGCTAAGGGCATACAAAACGCCCATTTTTGCTACAGGCCAAAAGCTAACACACTCCCCTGCCCACGAGGAAAAGCACGCGGGACAGGAGACACCACTACACTACACACACTAACGCCAGCACCGGCCTTCGAAGGCAGGGTGAGCACTCATCACTTGCACTCCACTCCTGCCAGGCCTGCTGACCCTAACCCCTACACACGCTACTTGGGGCTGCTGTCCAGGAGGACTCAGGCCCTAGTGGCCCTCCTGTGAAAAGGACAAGAGAACACAGCGCAAAACCTTGGGGGAATACCCAGCGTGCTAATCCAGGTATTGTTTTCCCTACCTATCTGTCTACTACAGGGAGGGGTGGCCAAAAGCTATGAAGGCATGCAAAACGCCGTTTTGCTATGTGGCCAAAACACTGACCTAACCACTGCCACAGCCCACCAACCCCGCTAAAATTGCAGGAAAAGGGTGGGACAGTGACACACCCCCTACAGGTCCTACACACCCTACAGTGGCACCATCCTGGTGGGCGAGCACTGGGCAACTGGCTCTAGCCCCCACTCAGGACTACCACTCCTACACGCACACTCTACTGGGCGTTGCGAAGGTGAAGGTCTCTTGGGTCCTAGCGACCCTCCTGTGAAATGGCAAGAGAACACAGCGCTCCTAAGCAGCTGTGGCCTAACAGGGGACGCCACAACGCGTTTCCCCTGCTAGGGCTTGGAGGGAAGGGGTGCTCTCGTTGCGTGCACAGCGCAGATGTCGTTGAGGTCGAACTGCCCTCGCCAGTACTGGCTGAGGCACAGTGATTTGATTTGTGATCAGCGCCCCTGTTTTGCTGGGGCAGAAAAATGGTAGCCGCCGAAGGCAGCTGCTGCGTGCACCAATCACCCTTAACCTCTCCCACCTGTACAAAAGAGGCAAATGAAGGGGCGTTTGCGACTGAGGAACCAAGCCACACTCCAGGTATTATACCCTTCTCTGTGTGACCTATAATACACTGTTCGCAAACACGCTGCAGATGCAGCTACCCCTGTCAAGCAAGCAAGCTTTAAGAAACTCCTCGGGTTCTCTTAAAGAACGTACCGAGGAGCCTCTGGGTAACCTAAACAAGGTTTACCGTGCGCAATTCTCGTGGCCTACCCTTTAATGCATCATGTGCACGCAGGGAAGGGAGGCTGAACCATTGACTCAACCAGGAGGTGAGCTCCTCCTGGGCTAACCTACCTTACTCACCATGCATCGTGTGAATGCCGAATTGAAACGAACACAAAACAAACCTAAGCGTTTTAAGCAACTCAACTTGAACGCCGCGGCCGCACACGGACAAACGCTTTTTGTCTTACCTGTAAAGAAGAAAACAAGGGTGAATTTGGGATACAGGTAAAGCGTCACAGCGTGTGGATGCCTAGATTAGGCACATGCATCGCGAGCACAGCGCATATTCTAACCCTACGTGCGCGCTGCGCGCTCCATTCGCATCACATACCTTTCATTCCTGCTTTCACCTGTGCAGAGCACGAGAGATGAACACCCGACCCCCCAACGGGCACAGCGTTGACAACCCTAACGTTTTGACGAAACAACCAACACGAACGCAATGCGTGGGTGTGAAGTGACACAGACATACCTGAGAGACGGCTTGTTGAACTGCTCTGTGGTGTGGGCTGATTTTGAATGCTTGACTCTGAAGTTTTTAAAAATTTTGATGCAACTGTGCAAAAATTTTCTTTAAAACTTTAAAAACTACGGCTCATACCTTCTTTTCCAAAAGCCGTTTACGCTTGCGCAACCCTTTTCTTGGCATCCGCTTCCTTTGCGCTTGTCTGCGACTTTAAGTTATGTGTAAAAATGACGATTACCCGCGTGGTTTCGTCGATTTTCAACGATTTCACTTGCTAAATCGCAACCCCTTCCGCTAAACCGCAGGAATCACTCCCTGCTGGTTCCATTTTCTATTTTTTCCAGCTCCTGGGGGTTTGTGTCCTCCATTGGGAGTATTGCTCCGCCCTGACCCTTGGTCAGGACGTATACTAAAACGCTGTTTATACAGCGATAGCCGTCCGCATTAGAGCGTTCGACTGTACCCTAGTGGGCAAGCACATTGGCTCTAGGGAGGGAGTCCTGGGTTCAATTCCCACTGCCCCCAAACTTTTTCCAAAAGTTTTCGCCGCACGCCGGCGACTTTTGAGGAATGCCCCTTCGAAGGGACATCATTCACGGTACATTACACTGTTTTTCAAGGGTCCCTACAGTGTGATAGGCTTCTTTGAAGTGATGAGGATGTTTTTGGTAAGTTTAATGCATTTTTTGAGGTAATTTTGGGAATATTTGAGCCTTTTTCCTTGGTCCTACTAGCTTAGCTAACTAGTACTCCAGGGGGGAGTAAGAAAAAGTCACTGCCATGTCTTTCTTGGAGGGCTTGATCCAGGCTAAGCCCCCCTTAAAACCCTTTGTTGATGCTAAGACAAACTTAAGTGTTTTTATCTCTCTTTTGTTGCCTAAAGTACACTTTTCCAAAGTAACTAGGGTTGTGACCCTAGCCCCCCCCATGAAGTTCACCCCTACCACTCAACTGAGCGGAGGTACCTTCCTTCATGGAGGACATACCAAAATAAATCAGACATGTCATGCTTGTTGGCCTTGGAGGTTAAGCCTAAGTGGTCTCCCACCCCAAGACCCCTATACTCAATTGTTTCTACCACTTATTGTGGTCCTACTTTGTAACTGTTTCTGAATTCAGTTGCTTGGCCAAGTCATTTTCTGTGTGGTCCTGACATCTATGCCTCTCAGTCCTAACCAGCACCATTTCACCCAAAAGAGTGCACATGAAGTGCCTAATGCAACCTCCGAGGCTAGAGTCTGACCAATTTTCATATAAAACCTTTTGTATTATCCATTTGTGATTGAATCTATGTGCAGAAACCTGCTTTGTCTATCTGCAGCCCTTCTGTGTTACACTGGATTCCAAAACCAATCATTGATTCGATCCACATTCAGTCCTTGCTCTACTTGCTGCTTTGGTTTGGGGTTTTCAAATACAAAACCTGCAGGAATACATCAAAAGACCTAGGGCATAATTCAAGGACATCTTTCTGGTCCTCTCCTCAACCCACCCAAGGTTGCATAGCCAGGTGCATACCCAGGAACATCCACATAGGTTCCAGTAGCGGGTAGTGGATGGGGATATTCAGCCGCATACCATCGCGGCGCAGAGCTGGTAGCCACCGGCTCACTGGCAGTAGTTGCCTCATGGAGCGCAGTGGTAGGTGGGCCCATACCATAGGCGGGGTAGGGAGGCATGCCAGTAAAGCCTGTGCCCTCCGCCATAGGCGGGTTGGTTATGGGAGTGGATGTTGCAGCGGCTGGGAGTGTGGTGGTCAAAGGAGAGGGTGATGCGTGGAGGCCAGAAGCGCTTGGTGCGCCTTCGAAGGTAGGGACATTCGTCAGGTCTTGCCCTTGCTCCTCTCCTTCGTCTGCTTCTTCTCCAGCATCCTTCTCGCTCTCTCTCTTCCTCTTCACAGGCTCAGAGACCACCTCTTCCACAGACAGGGCCCCGAAGGCCGTCTGGAGTCCATCCAGCGAGTCCTCAGCCGCTTTCACTGGCCCAAGTAAGGGCTCCGCCGAAGGTACAGCGCCAGGTGCTGGCCTTGCCGGTGCCTCAGGCGCTGGCGCTGTCTTCACGTCGGCTACCTCCTTCCTCATGTCCATCTTCTTTCACCCTTCTGCTTATATGTGCCCGTACTCGGCGCACTGGATGTACGGCGCGGGGTTGCTGCCGGTGCGCAGAGACAAACTGCCTCTGCTACCAGAAAAGTTTATAGTGGTTTCAGCACTGTGTTTTTGTCTCTCCTGCTGCTTGCTGTTGGTGTAGGGTTTCCTGCTGCTTGTTTTTGGAGATGAAAACCTTTTGTTTGCAGAAATATAGTCAATCCAGGATAACCCAAGCCAGAGGTGTGCAAGGAGAAGAGAATTCAGGATCAAAGCATGAAGGGCTGCAGTGTAAACAGTGAAAGATGATTGGATATTCACAGAAACTGCAACTCAGGTCAAATCGGAATGCATATTCACAAAGATAGCTGAAATGTTTTGGAAAAGAGTTGGAAAACTGCCCCATGGTCACTCTCTTTCCATAGTGCCATCTCAGGAGATGTGCACTCTTTGTTTTGGGTCCCATATGTGCTGAGGTGGCAGGGCATGTGGCGATGAGGTCACTGCCATGTCACATGGGATCTTCCTACTTAGCTAGGCTGACCGGGAATTGAACCCAGGACCTCTCAAAAATAGGTGCCCAGCCCCCTAGGGTGCATACCACTAGGACGGCTAAGAATTCATGCAAAAACATAGATAAATTCATAGGCTCTACCTTGGATATGTCAGTTCTCAGTCAACTCAGGAAAAGATGATTTGTCTCACATTGAAAGGGGATTAAGGGGTCCACTCCATATCCTGATTGGGTGTTTGGTTCCATAGGTCAAAATGTGTTATCACCAGTTTTGGTGGGACCAATACTAAGATAGAAATGCCTGGATGCTCAGTGCATCTCTAATACAACTAGAGTATGCCTCAAAGCAATGGAAAAGCACTTTTTCTTACTGATTACGCTAGTAGGTAGGCTATACCTCGTTTAGATGGTGTTGCATGCATTGTGAGCATGGACTCTTTTTTTATAACTGTAGCCCTAGGCTTAGCTACAAAATCCTTCATGGTTCCACCGAGAATGATTCGAGCCTGCTTCTCCCCTTCCGCCCTCCCTTGTTGTACATAGTTGGCAAACAAGTCATTTCGGAACTCAAAGATCGCACTAGTAATCACATCTGTGGGTGGCACCCCAAAGAGGTTGGTGGTACGGACTGCACTATCATCTGGGGAAACAACCCGGCCCCTAAGTAGTTGACCACATCGATGGCAACGGGCATCGAACGGTGGCGAGCACAAAACATCCAAACCATCAAGCCAATACTCTCGGACAGATTTCAAAGAAATGTGAGATGGCAACTCTGAAGCAGAAAAAGGCACTTTTTCTACTTTTTTACAAAAAAAGGTCCAGGTGTGTCACTTTGCTGGGTTGTGGGCACCTGGGAGACTCAGAGTTTAAAGAATGTACAGTCATTTACTGTACGGGGCCACCTTACAAAAGTGCTGAGGCTCCCAGGTCTCAAAAATGCGGTGCACTTGCAACTCTGAAGCAGAAAAAGGCACTTTTTCTGTTTTTTTACAAAAAAAAGGTCCAGGTGTGTCACTTTGCTGGGTTGTGGGCACCTGGGAGACTCAGAGTTTAAAGAATGTACAGTCGTTTATTGTACGGAGGCACCTTAAAAAAGTGCTGAGGCTCCCAGGTCTCAAAAAGTTGTTGCACTTGCAACTCTGAAGCAGAAAAAGGCACTTTTTCTACTTTTTTGTAAAAAAAAAGGTCCAGGTGTGTGACTTTGCTGGGTTATGGGCTCCTGGGAGGCTAGGAGTTGATAGAGTGCAACATAATTTATTCGTTGCAGGCTCTTTTTATGGCAGCAAGAATGGATGTGCACTGCCTCGCGTGCCAACTTGAAGGCACAGAAGTTGGGAGAGAGGAGGACAGGTTAGTGTGGTGTGTGCGGTGTGTCAAGCGAATAATGTATTCTTTGCCTCTCGCAAATGTGCTTGCTCTCTCACAAGGTTCGAGCACGCAAAGCTTCAAAGTAGTGCTTTGTATCAACCAAACTTTCACTTTTTTCGTCAAAGGTGCCCACCAACTCTTGCTCCGCCCTCCCTTGGCCACCTCGCCACCTCTCCCTCTTCCCCCTTCTCTCTCTCTCTCTCTCTCTCTCTTTCTCTCCCTCTTGTGTGTGTGTGTGTGTGTGTGTGTGTTTGTGTGTGTGCCCGCGCGGCCCTGGCACCTTCTCTGCAGGTTTGGGGTACTGTTCGTCGTTGCTCTACCACCTTCAAGTTCGCACAAAAAGTCAGACTGGTATGTAAGCCTTGCGTGCCACCTACCTTGACCTTTGGAATTGATATTCGTGCCAAGAGTGGAACCACGCACCACACCAGCGATCTGGTATTGTCGCCGGTGAGACAACGTTCCCTGGCTCTTCAGGCGAACAGACCAGACGCCAGTCCCGACACGGCCCTCTGTTCAAGTTTGAGCCCCAAATCCCCTGCTGGGGAACTGCTGTACACGACAGAAGAGATTCACCCGGCGGACTTCTACAAAACCGTGGACAACGAGTTGACTTCGTTGTGCAAGTGCCAAGACGAGGAGGAGGAGCGTGATTGGCTGCAACTGAACGAGACCGAAGCGGTGCTTTACCGTCGCATAACGGAGTTCAAGCGCAAGGATCGTCAACAGGCGCTGGAAGACGTTTTATATTTTGGCGTCATCCACCAATTTCGGGTACTCCCCTTCCAAGTAGCTAGGTACGAAACCACATGACACCGGGTGATGGAAAACAAGCTGAGCTCTTCAGTGAATTTTCGAGGGTATGAACTTGGGTGAAAGCGGGTAGGTGGCGAACACGCTGCGGAAACGTGTTCTTTCAACACAATTTTTGGTCTAAGGAAGTAGTGTCTTGATTCGAGTTCTCGTGTTGGGTGTTGATACATTCATTCTGGTTGGATGGTTGAATTGAATTCAATGGGCCACCTGCACGCACACCGCTTTGGCGACCATCAAACCTGCACTGGCGAGTGGGCCATTTTTGACAACGGCGGTAACATTCGTGACGCCAAAGCAGCCTTTCGCCTTGCCTTCCGGTTTGCAGGATTTTGCAGGAAGAAGTGCGGGACCAGGTCCAAGGGTTATGGAGCAACTGGTCCCGGGAGTTTGTCCAGACACAGTTTAGCATTTCGTCCCTGAATTCCACGCTGTAGGTGGCTTTGCCACGTGCCACCAGCCCCAGTACCCTGCCTCTTTCATGCTCTTGTTTGCCTGCCCCCCAAACGTCTCCTCGTATGTCGCCACTTGACCGGGGTGCCATCAGGCCTGCGACCTGCCGGCACAGCGCACACACTGCAGCGTACACCATGGCATGCTTGGTACTTGCGTACTTGGGGTTACTGACCCGGACATAGGCCTCTGCCAGCCAGACCTGTTGATCATCCTGCCCTGTGCAGTCGGCATTTTGTTTGCTCTTCGCGGAGGGGGTTCTCAACAGTCTTTACCGTACGTGTAGACATTGTTTGCACATCGACTTTGCTGTTTCGCCGTTGTGGCATACCATCTTGACGTTGCTGTCCAACCGCCCTCAGTTATTCACAATCTTGCGGGTTTGCGGCGGGTTGGGCCTTGGCCAGCAACCCATACAGCACCAAGGCCCACGTGCGGGGTGTGTGCCTGTGGAAGGAATGCAGGCCAGTATCAACCTCTGAAGCATTCAGTCCAAAGGGGCCTGCTGCCATTGCTTGGTACCCGAGATTGAGATCCAGCTCCTTCCCCTCAGGGCACAGTGCTTGGCCGAAACCCAAAGTACCGTCTGGCGGGTCCTACGTCTTGGAACAAACCCATCACTATGTGGCCATATATCGCACGAAGTCGCCCCCCCCTACCTTGGAGGTAGGGGGGGGGGGGGTTGGGGGGGGGTAGGGGGGGGAGGTAGGGGGGGGGTATGGGGGGGGAAGGCGGTGCACACACAAGGCGGAACACACAAAAGGCGGCCTGTGGCCACCGCAGGAGTCTTGTTATTTAAGGGGCCACAGGCAAGGCGGTGCACACAGAAGGCGGTGCACACACAAGGCGGAACACACAAAAGGCGGTCTGTGGCCACCGCAGGAGTCTTGTTATTTAAGGGGCCACAGGCAAGGCGGTACACACAGAAGGCGGTGCACACACAAGGCGGAACACACAAAAGGCGGTCTATAGCCACCGCAGGAGTCTTGTTATTTAAGGGGCCACAGGAAAGGCGGTACACACAGAAGGCGGTGCACACACAAGGCGAAACACACAAAAGGCGGTCTGTAGCCACCGCAGGAGTCTTGTTATTTAAGGGGCCACAGGCAAGGCGGTACACACAGAAGGCGGTGCACACACAAGGCGGAACACACAAAAGGCGGTCTATAGCCACCGCAGGAGTCTTGTTATTTAAGGGGCCACAGGCAAGGCGGTACACACAGAAGGCGGTGCACACACAAGGCGGAACACACAAAAGGCGGCCTGTGGCCACCGCAGGAGTCTTGTTATTTAAGGGGCCACAGGCAAGGCGGTACACACAAAAGGCGGTGCACACACAAGGCGGTCTGTGGCCACCGCAGGAGTCATGTTATTTAAGGGGGGTGCGGGGGCTGGCCCCCGCGTCGAGCGAAGCGAGCCGTCTGTCGAGCGAAGCGAGCCGAAGGTAGGGGGGGGAGGTAGGGGGGGGGGTAGGGGGGGGCGACTTCGTGCATACTATCATGTGGCGTGCACGCACCACAGAAGCAGTGCACTCTGGTCTTGGGCCTCCCACTACGGACTGCTCTGTTGCTACCATTGGTTTCAAACTTGCGCACCACAGCCCCGGTGCTGTCGAAATCGATGGTGGAAGAACAAGACAGCAGACGTCCATGACCTGTGAAAGAACAAAGCGGCTGGTACATGCGCACAGCGGCACACCACAATGCTGGGGTGGGCTGGCGAGGATAGGAGAGCGCAGCGCGCTGGGTCGGTTGGAGGCCAATCATTCATCCAGCGGAGTGGACGTAACGTTGCCCAGGGAAACCTGCAACCGCAATAGAGGCTTTGTCCGCACACAGTGGCGCTGCAGGTGACCTGTTTGATGATTGTGTCGTTCTGAAGCCTATATCAGCTTAGCCAAGGGCTGAAAGGCCGTACCAGGGAGGTACCGTGCAATGCCAGAGAGTCCTGGTTCGCATACAGCAGTGCTTCTGAGGCAGGTCAATGCTGGGGCTGTGCTGAATTCCCTGTTGTTGTAGGAGGCCAGGTGGGAAAGGCCTTTCGATGTGGCTGATACGTCGCGGCTGATGGATGTCCTGACGGTCATCACAGGGCACGTGGCCAGCCCTCTGATGGGGTATTGCCTTCAAGCTGGTTGCCATGAGGTACGCCATGCGTGTCTCTTAGTGCCCAGCCATTGCCTTTGCCCACTAAACCTATCTAATCCCCCGTGTCCAACGAACACTTCCGCTCGGACCATATTTGTCGGGGACCTGATCAATTAGGTACTTGTTGGGTGCCAAATTAATGAGGTACTGAACGGCGTGTCCAACGAACACTCCTGTTCGGACCATTTGAGGACGTCATTGTTCGCTGTACACAGGGGTGGATGTACCTAGCAGCGGCCTGTCCCCACTTTTGAGATGAATATCCATGTCATTTTTTGAGCCCCAGATTTCACTTCAACTGGACTATGAGTGTGACCAGGTTTGTACCCTGGGTTTTTGAAAAGATGACCCTGAGGAGCACCTTTTTTTCGGTGCCTGAAGAAAGCAGTCATCAAAAATGGTCAACTTTCCAACCGGCAGTGCAATAGTCCACCAGGTGGGGGTTTCTGCAGTGTCGCTGTGCCCGGTCCAGGATCTCTTGTCCCTCACCTCCCCTCTACGATGCCCAAGATTTCCTGCTGAGGGGCCGGTATCCTGCAAACTGGTATTGGTGCTGTGCTCAGGTGCTCACGGTGGAATTCATTGAAGCCCTGACGCAGTATCTCGCGCGCCGCTGCAAAGAACTGGACGTACAGTCTCCAGTTTGAGGGCACACACAACACCGTGCCTTTTAGTTGTTCAAACACCGGCAGGATGTGCCCAGATCTTGTGTCAAAATAGGCGCCCATCGCAATGCATTAAAAAAAAACCCCCAAAAGGCCCAGTGTGCAGTGTTTTCCTGATCCGCCAACAAGCACACCAGCTCGTGCACATGCAGTCGTGATCGGGCACCCACCATCCAGCACGCCTGTCACATCTGGTGGGCTCAGACAGGTTAACAAAACAGGCCCAAGGCGGAAAACATTGATACGGTCGAACAAGTGGATTTATCATAATGCTATCTTCGATTCAAACTGCGGAACATTGCTGCATATGCAAACCAGGACGTGCATGTGTGGAGCGCTTTGTGACCTGCTTGCGGCCGCCTGTCACATGTGGTGGGCTTGGATAGGCGGAATGACCAGGAACCAGTTGTAGTGCAGCAACATGGAGGTTTTGACACTTTGATGATTGTGACCCTGTGTCTGCTACACCGCTGTCTCAAGAAGGCAGCGACCACATCATTTCCGCTTCCCTGCAGATGTGGACGATTGCCCACCCAATCCCTGCCAAAATGGTGGAACATGCATTGATGGTGTCGATTCACACACCTGCTGTTGCGCGGCAGGATATAGTGGATCCAACTGCGAGACAGGTACGTGTTGATTGCTGTTGTTGTTGTGACATGCACGTTTACAATTTGCAAGGGTCACCATCACATCATTGGCCTCGTGATTGGTGATTTGTATTGACTGTTTTGTTATCAGCTGTGCAATCGCTTGTAAGATCTTCCATTCAGATGGAAATTTCGGTCCCGTGGCCAGTGAGACCCCAAATGATGCATGGGACATTGAATCTCACCCACTTTGAGCAAAGAGCTGGCAGCGGGGCCCCAGTACGCTTGTAGCCATGTGCATGGGCGGATTTCAAAGATGGCCAAAAACAGGCCCGAAATTGCCATTGTTTTCACACATGCCGTACTAGTTCGGGGGAAATATGCAGTTGTGATGACGGCCCCCCTCTGCAGGGTATTGACACAGCAAATGCTTGAAGGGCCCCCATGCCATGCAAGGCCTTCAACGCATATCAGCGTCTTCCCATCACCCACGACGCCAAACGTCCAAGGGGTGGGCAGAGGGTATGGCTGGCACAGGGAGGGCAGCCGCTGATTTTTAGCATCATGATTTTTGGTAATGGAAGTTTCAGCGGACATGATTTCCACACCGCCCTCCCTGGTATGGCTTGATTTGCACTGCTGGGGTATCTGCTTCAAACCGCTAGGGGATGCACGTCACCTGAGGGCCAGTGTTGGCCTTGTCCCGCCAGCCCAACATGAAAACACTCAGCTCATTTTTCGGAGCTCTGGCATGAATGCAGGCCGTGTGGTCCCTGCAATCACTTCAAGGAGATGCAGGATGATGTGAGGGACGGTTTCGCTGTATGACAACCGCATGCCGGCTCCTGTGGCTGTGGGTTTTGCACGAGAAGGTCGGGTACAACCCTGTGGAAGGTGGTGCATGTGCTGTGGTTAGGGTTTTGGGGCATTTGGTCAGTGGGTCCAGTTTTACGAAAAGTGATCAGGAACCAGTAAGGTCAGTGCAGTCAGGGCTGTGGGCCGCCCAAGATGCGGAAAATCGCAGTTTCCAGGCTGATTCGCGGGACCTGCAAATGCTTCAAAGTCTCGCGTTTCCCGCAAGCCTTCTGTGGGCCCTGGGATGGGTTTGGGTCATCATCTCGGGACAGTACAAGTACTCGAGCACTGGGGACGCACGTAGCCCGATTAAGAGCTCGTGTAGCTTGGGACATAGATCTCGACATCTATCTCATCGTCTCAGTGGGATGTAGTTGTTGACGGAGCTGAAGCTCCGTCCGCAGCCCGTGTTGCTGTGGTGACGTCCCCGTGATCAGCAGCTTGGTGTACATGACGGCTATTGATTTTACCCGGACAGTCCATAGGGAAATGTGTGGATCACAGTCAGGGATGTGCTTAGTGCTTGGCCTGCCCTCGGGGGGGTGAGGGGGAGACTGGGGGAGAGTGCAACAAAATGTGTGTGTACCTCCAATTATTGGGTTTGTAGTGAAACAAAATCACATGGAAGATCTTGTCAGATCAAGGTGATTTCCAAATTGCATTTGGGGGAATCGTGACGTTTCACAGCTGTTTTGTGGCCGCAAGCAGCTGAGGATGTGCTCAAACCTGCTCAACCAATGGGTCCCATCGTACCTTGGGCGTACGATGGTTGTTCAGCCGCCCCGTACTTGGAACTGAGAACCCACACAACACCGTGCCTTTTAGTTGTTCAAACACCGGCAGGATGTGCCCAGATCTTGTGTCAAAATAGGCGCCCATCGCAATGCATTAAAAAAAAACCCCAAAAGGCCCAGTGTGCAGTGTTTTCCTGATCCGCCAACAAGCACACCAGCTCGTGCACATGCAGTTGTGATCGGGCACCCACCATCCAGCACGCCTGTCACATCTGGTGGGCTCAGACAGGTTAACAAAACAGGCCCAAGGCGCGGAAAACATTGATACGGTCGAACAAGTGGATTTATCATAATGCTATCTTCGATTCGAACTGCGGAACATTGCTGCATATGCAAACCAGGACGTGCATGTGTGGAGCGCTTTGTGACCTGCTTGCGGCCGCCTGTCACATGTGGTGGGCTTGGATAGGCGGAATGACCAGGAACCAGTTGTAGTGCAGCAACATGGAGGTTTTGACACTTTGATGATTGTGACCCTGTGTCTGCTACACCGCTGTCTCAAGAAGGCAGCGACCACATCATTTCCGCTTCCCTGCAGATGTGGACGATTGCCCACCCAATCCCTGCCAAAATGGTGGAACATGCATTGATGGTGTCGATTCACACACCTGCTGTTGCGCGGCAGGATATAGTGGATCCAACTGCGAGACAGGTACGTGTTGATTGCTGTTGTTGTTGTGACATGCACGTTTACAATTTGCAAGGGTCACCATCACATCATTGGCCTCGTGATTGGTGATTTGTATTGACTGTTTTGTTATCAGCTGTGCAATCGCTTGTAAGATCTTCCATTCAGATGGAAATTTCGGTCCCGTGGCCAGTGAGACCCCAAATGATGCATGGGACATTGAATCTCACCCACTTTGAGCAAAGAGCTGGCAGCGGGGCCCCAGTACGCTTGTAGCCATGTGCATGGGCGGATTTCAAAGATGGCCAAAAACAGGCCCGAAATTGCCATTGTTTTCACACATGCCGTACTAGTTCGGGGGAAATATGCAGTTGTGATGACGGCCCCCCTCTGCAGGGTATTGACACAGCAAATGCTTGAAGGGCCCCCATGCCATGCAAGGCCTTCAACGCATATCAGCGTCTTCCCATCACCCACGACGCCAAACGTCCAAGGGGTGGGCAGAGGGTATGGCTGGCACAGGGAGGGCAGCCGCTGATTTTTAGCATCATGATTTTTGGTAATGGAAGTTTCAGCGGACATGATTTCCACACCGCCCTCCCTGGTATGGCTTGATTTGCACTGCTGGGGTATCTGCTTCAAACCGCTAGGGGATGCACGTCACCTGAGGGCCAGTGTTGGCCTTGTCCCGCCAGCCCAACATGAAAACACTCAGCTCATTTTTCGGAGCTCTGGCATGAATGCAGGCCGTGTGGTCCCTGCAATCACTTCAAGGAGATGCAGGATGATGTGAGGGACGGTTTCGCTGTATGACAACCGCATGCCGGCTCCTGTGGCTGTGGGTTTTGCACGAGAAGGTCGGGTACAACCCTGTGGAAGGTGGTGCATGTGCTGTGGTTAGGGTTTTGGGGCATTTGGTCAGTGGGTCCAGTTTTACGAAAAGTGATCAGGAACCAGTAAGGTCAGTGCAGTCAGGGCTGTGGGCCGCCCAAGATGCGGAAAATCGCAGTTTCCAGGCTGATTCGCGGGACCTGCAAATGCTTCAAAGTCTCGCGTTTCCCGCAAGCCTTCTGTGGGCCCTGGGATGGGTTTGGGTCATCATCTCGGGACAGTACAAGTACTCGAGCACTGGGGACGCACGTAGCCCGATTAAGAGCTCGTGTAGCTTGGGACATAGATCTCGACATCTATCTCATCGTCTCAGTGGGATGTAGTTGTTGACGGAGCTGAAGCTCCGTCCGCAGCCCGTGTTGCTGTGGTGACGTCCCCCTGATCAGCAGCTTGGTGTACATGACGGCTATTGATTTTACCCGGACAGTCCATAGGGAAATGTGTGGATCACAGTCAGGGATGTGCTTAGTGCTTGGCCTGCCCTCGGGGGGGTGAGGGGGAGACTGGGGGAGAGGGCAACAAAATGTGTGTGTACCTCCAATTATTGGGTTTGTAGTGAAACAAAATCACATGGAAGATCTTGTCAGATCAAGGTGATTTCCAAATTGCATTTGGGGGAATCGTGACGTTTCACAGCTGTTTTGTGGCCGCAAGCAGCTGAGGATGTGCTCAAACCTGCTCAACCAATGGGTCCCATCGTACCTTGGGCGTACGATGGTTGTTCAGCCGCCCCGTACTTGGAACTGAGAACCCACACAACACCGTGCCTTTTAGTTGTTCAAACACCGGCAGGATGTGCCCAGATCTTGTGTCAAAATAGGCGCCCATCGCAATGCATTAAAAAAAAACCCCAAAAGGCCCAGTGTGCAGTGTTTTCCTGATCCGCCAACAAGCACACCAGCTCGTGCACATGCAGTTGTGATCGGGCACCCACCATCCAGCACGCCTGTCACATCTGGTGGGCTCAGACAGGTTAACAAAACAGGCCCAAGGCGCGGAAAACATTGATACGGTCGAACAAGTGGATTTATCATAATGCTATCTTCGATTCGAACTGCGGAACATTGCTGCATATGCAAACCAGGACGTGCATGTGTGGAGCGCTTTGTGACCTGCTTGCGGCCGCCTGTCACATGTGGTGGGCTTGGATAGGCGGAATGACCAGGAACCAGTTGTAGTGCAGCAACATGGAGGTTTTGACACTTTGATGATTGTGACCCTGTGTCTGCTACACCGCTGTCTCAAGAAGGCAGCGACCACATCATTTCCGCTTCCCTGCAGATGTGGACGATTGCCCACCCAATCCCTGCCAAAATGGTGGAACATGCATTGATGGTGTCGATTCACACACCTGCTGTTGCGCGGCAGGATATAGTGGATCCAACTGCGAGACAGGTACGTGTTGATTGCTGTTGTTGTTGTGACATGCACGTTTACAATTTGCAAGGGTCACCATCACATCATTGGCCTCGTGATTGGTGATTTGTATTGACTGTTTTGTTATCAGCTGTGCAATCGCTTGCAAGATCTTCCATTCAGATGGAAATTTCGGTCCCGTGGCCAGTGAGACCCCAAATGATGCATGGGACATTGAATCTCACCCACTTTGAGCAAAGAGCTGGCAGCGGGGCCCCAGTACGCTTGTAGCCATGTGCATGGGCGGATTTCACAGATGGCCAAAAACAGGCCCGAAATTGCCATTGTTTTCACACATGCCGTACTAGTTCGGGGGAAATATGCAGTTGTGATGACGGCCCCCCTCTGCAGGGTATTGACACAGCAAATGCTTGAAGGGCCCCCATGCCATGCAAGGCCTTCAACGCATATCAGCGTCTTCCCATCACCCACGACGCCAAACGTCCAAGGGGTGGGCAGAGGGTATGGCTGGCACAGGGAGGGCAGCCGCTGATTTTTAGCATCATGATTTTTGGTAATGGAAGTTTCAGCGGACATGATTTCCACACCGCCCTCCCTGGTATGGCTTGATTTGCAGTGCTGGGGTATCTGCTTCAAACCGCTAGGGGATGCACGTCACCTGAGGGCCAGTGTTGGCCTTGTCCCGCCAGCCCAACATGAAAACACTCAGCTCATTCTTCGGAGCTCTGGCATGGATGCGAGCAAGTGTGGTCCCTGCAATCACTTCAAGGAGATGCAGGATGATGTGAGGGACGGTTTCGCTGTATGACAACCGCATGCCGGCTCCTGTGGCTGTGGGTTTTGCACGAGAAGGTCGGGTACAACCCTGTGGAAGGTGGTGCATGTGCTGTGGTTAGGGTTTTGGGGCATTTGGTCAGTGGGTCCAGTTTTACGAAAAGTGATCAGGAACCAGTAAGGTCAGTGCAGTCAGGGCTGTGGGCCGCCCAAGATGCGGAAAATCGCAGTTTCCAGGCTGATTCGCGGGACCTGCAAATGCTTCAAAGTCTCGCGTTTCCCGCAAGCCTTCTGTGGGCCCTGGGATGGGTTTGGGTCATCATCTCGGGACAGTACAAGTACTCGAGCACTGGGGACGCACGTAGCCCGATTAAGAGCTCGTGTAGCTTGGGACATAGATCTCGACATCTATCTCATCGTCTCAGTGGGATGTAGTTGTTGACGGAGCTGAAGCTCCGTCCGCAGCCCGTGTTGCTGTGGTGACGTCCCCGTGATCAGCAGCTTGGTGTACATGACGGCTATTGATTTTACCCGGACAGTCCATAGGGAAATGTGTGGATCACAGTCAGGGATGTGCTTAGTGCTTGGCCTGCCCTCGGGGGGGTGAGGGGGAGACTGGGGGAGAGTGCAACAAAATGTGTGTGTACCTCCAATTATTGGGTTTGTAGTGAAACAAAATCACATGGAAGATCTTGTCAGATCAAGGTGATTTCCAAATTGCATTTGGGGGAATCGTGACGTTTCACAGCTGTTTTGTGGCCGCAAGCAGCTGAGGATGTGCTCAAACCTGCTCAACCAATGGGTCCCATCGTACCTTGGGCGTACGATGGTTGTTCAGCCGCCCCGTACTTGGAACTGAGAACCCACACAACACCGTGCCTTTTAGTTGTTCAAACACCGGCAGGATGTGCCCAGATCTTGTGTCAAAATAGGCGCCCATCGCAATGCATTAAAAAAAAACCCCAAAAGGCCCAGTGTGCAGTGTTTTCCTGATCCGCCAACAAGCACACCAGCTCGTGCACATGCAGTTGTGATCGGGCACCCACCATCCAGCACGCCTGTCATATCTGGTGGGCTCAGACAGGTTAACAAAACAGGCCCAAGGCGCGGAAAACATTGATACGGTCGAACAAGTGGATTTATCATAATGCTATCTTCGATTCGAACTGCGGAACATTGCTGCATATGCAAACCAGGACGTGCATGTGTGGAGCGCTTTGTGACCTGCTTGCGGCCGCCTGTCACATGTGGTGGGCTTGGATAGGCGGAATGACCAGGAACCAGTTGTAGTGCAGCAACATGGAGGTTTTGACACTTTGATGATTGTGACCCTGTGTCTGCTACACCGCTGTCTCAAGAAGGCAGCAACCACATCATTTCCGCTTCCCTGCAGATGTGGACGATTGCTCACCCAATCCCTGCCAAAATGGTGGAACATGCATTGATGGTGTCGATTCACACACCTGCTGTTGCGCGGCAGGATATAGTGGATCCAACTGCGAGACAGGTACGTGTTGATTGCTGTTGTTGTTGTGACATGCACGTTTACAATTTGCAAGGGTCACCATCACATCATTGGCCTCGTGATTGGTGATTTGTATTGACTGTTTTGTTATCAGCTGTGCAATCGCTTGTAAGATCTTCCATTCAGATGGAAATTTCGGTCCCGTGGCCAGTGAGACCCCAAATGATGCATGGGACATTGAATCTCACCCACTTTGAGCAAAGAGCTGGCAGCGGGGCCCCAGTACGCTTGTAGCCATGTGCATGGGCGGATTTCACAGATGGCCAAAAACAGGCCCGAAATTGCCATTGTTTTCACACATGCCGTACTAGTTCGGGGGAAATATGCAGTTGTGATGACGGCCCCCCTCTGCAGGGTATTGACACAGCAAATGCTTGAAGGGCCCCCATGCCATGCAAGGCCTTCAACGCATATCAGCGTCTTCCCATCACCCACGACGCCAAACGTCCAAGGGGTGGGCAGAGGGTATGGCTGGCACAGGGAGGGCAGCCGCTGATTTTTAGCATCATGATTTTTGGTAATGGAAGTTTCAGCGGACATGATTTCCACACCGCCCTCCCTGGTATGGCTTGATTTGCACTGCTGGGGTATCTGCTTCAAACCGCTAGGGGATGCACGTCACCTGAGGGCCAGTGTTGGCCTTGTCCCGCCAGCCCAACATGAAAACACTCAGCTCATTTTTCGGAGCTCTGGCATGGATGCGAGCAAGTGTGGTCCCTGCAATCACTTCAAGGAGATGCAGGATGATGTGAGGGACGGTTTCGCTGTATGACAACCGCATGCCGGCTCCTGTGGCTGTGGGTTTTGCACGAGAAGGTCGGGTACAACCCTGTGGAAGGTGGTGCATGTGCTGTGGTTAGGGTTTTGGGGCATTTGGTCAGTGGGTCCAGTTTTACGAAAAGTGATCAGGAACCAGTAAGGTCAGTGCAGTCAGGGCTGTGGGCCGCCCAAGATGCGGAAAATCGCAGTTTCCAGGCTGATTCGCGGGACCTGTAAATGCTTCAAAGTCTCGCGTTTCCCGCAAGCCTTCTGTGGGCCCTGGGATGGGTTTGGGTCATCATCTCGGGACAGTACAAGTACTCGAGCACTGGGGACGCACGTAGCCCGATTAAGAGCTCGTGTAGCTTGGGACATAGATCTCGACATCTATCTCATCGTCTCAGTGGGATGTAGTTGTTGACGGAGCTGAAGCTCCGTCCGCAGCCCGTGTTGCTGTGGTGACGTCCCCCTGATCAGCAGCTTGGTGTACATGACGGCTATTGATTTTACCCGGACAGTCCATAGGGAAATGTGTGGATCACAGTCAGGGATGTGCTTAGTGCTTGGCCTGCCCTCGGGGGGGTGAGGGGGAGACTGGGGGAGAGGGCAACAAAATGTGTGTGTACCTCCAATTATTGGGTTTGTAGTGAAACAAAATCACATGGAAGATCTTGTCAGATCAAGGTGATTTCCAAATTGCATTTGGGGGAATCGTGACGTTTCACAGCTGTTTTGTGGCCGCAAGCAGCTGAGGATGTGCTCAAACCTGCTCAACCAATGGGTCCCATCGTACCTTGGGCGTACGATGGTTGTTCAGCCGCCCCGTACTTGGAACTGAGAACCCACACAACACCGTGCCTTTTAGTTGTTCAAACACCGGCAGGATGTGCCCAGATCTTGTGTCAAAATAGGCGCCCATCGCAATGCATTAAAAAAAAACCCCAAAAGGCCCAGTGTGCAGTGTTTTCCTGATCCGCCAACAAGCACACCAGCTCGTGCACATGCAGTTGTGATCGGGCACCCACCATCCAGCACGCCTGTCACATCTGGTGGGCTCAGACAGGTTAACAAAACAGGCCCAAGGCGCGGAAAACATTGATACGGTCGAACAAGTGGATTTATCATAATGCTATCTTCGATTCGAACTGCGGAACATTGCTGCATATGCAAACCAGGACGTGCATGTGTGGAGCGCTTTGTGACCTGCTTGCGGCCGCCTGTCACATGTGGTGGGCTTGGATAGGCGGAATGACCAGGAACCAGTTGTAGTGCAGCAACATGGAGGTTTTGACACTTTGATGATTGTGACCCCGTGTCTGCTACACCGCTGTCTCAAGAAGGCAGCGACCACATCATTTCCGCTTCCCTGCAGATGTGGACGATTGCTCACCCAATCCCTGCCAAAATGGTGGAACATGCATTGATGGTGTCGATTCACACACCTGCTGTTGCGCGGCAGGATATAGTGGATCCAACTGCGAGACAGGTACGTGTTGATTGCTGTTTTTGTTGTGACATGCACGTTTACAATTTGCAAGGGTCACCATCACATCATTGGCCTCGTGATTGGTGATTTGTATTGACTGTTTTGTTATCAGCTGTGCAATCGCTTGTAAGATCTTCCATTCAGATGGAAATTTCGGTCCCGTGGCCAGTGAGACCCCAAATGATGCATGGGACATTGAATCTCACCCACTTTGAGCAAAGAGCTGGCAGCGGGGCCCCAGTACGCTTGTAGCCATGTGCATGGGCGGATTTCAAAGATGGCCAAAAACAGGCCCGAAATTGCCATTGTTTTCACACATGCCGTACTAGTTCGGGGGAAATATGCAGTTGTGATGACGGCCCCCCTCTGCAGGGTATTGACACAGCAAATGCTTGAAGGGCCCCCATGCCATGCAAGGCCTTCAACGCATATCAGCGTCTTCCCATCACCCACGACGCCAAACGTCCAAGGGGTGGGCAGAGGGTATGGCTGGCACAGGGAGGGCAGCCGCTGATTTTTAGCATCATGATTTTTGGTAATGGAAGTTTCAGCGGACATGATTTCCACACCGCCCTCCCTGGTATGGCTTGATTTGCACTGCTGGGGTATCTGCTTCAAACCGCTAGGGGATGCACGTCACCTGAGGGCCAGTGTTGGCCTTGTCCCGCCAGCCCAACATGAAAACACTCAGCTCATTTTTCGGAGCTCTGGCATGAATGCAGGCCGTGTGGTCCCTGCAATCACTTCAAGGAGATGCAGGATGATGTGAGGGACGGTTTCGCTGTATGACAACCGCATGCCGGCTCCTGTGGCTGTGGGTTTTGCACGAGAAGGTCGGGTACAACCCTGTGGAAGGTGGTGCATGTGCTGTGGTTAGGGTTTTGGGGCATTTGGTCAGTGGGTCCAGTTTTACGAAAAGTGATCAGGAACCAGTAAGGTCAGTGCAGTCAGGGCTGTGGGCCGCCCAAGATGCGGAAAATCGCAGTTTCCAGGCTGATTCACGGGACCTGCAAATGCTTCAAAGTCTCGCGTTTCCCGCAAGCCTTCTGTGGGCCCTGGGATGGGTTTGGGTCATCATCTCGGGACAGTACAAGTACTCGAGCACTGGGGACGCACGTAGCCCGATTAAGAGCTCGTGTAGCTTGGGACATAGATCTCGACATCTATCTCATCGTCTCAGTGGGATGTAGTTGTTGACGGAGCTGAAGCTCCGTCCGCAGCCCGTGTTGCTGTGGTGACGTCCCCCTGATCAGCAGCTTGGTGTACATGACGGCTATTGATTTTACCCGGACAGTCCATAGGGAAATGTGTGGATCACAGTCAGGGATGTGCTTAGTGCTTGGCCTGCCCTCGGGGGGGTGAGGGGGAGACTGGGGGAGAGGGCAACAAAATGTGTGTGTACCTCCAATTATTGGGTTTGTAGTGAAACAAAATCACATGGAAGATCTTGTCAGATCAAGGTGATTTCCAAATTGCATTTGGGGGAATCGTGACGTTTCACAGCTGTTTTGTGGCCGCAAGCAGCTGAGGATGTGCTCAAACCTGCTCAACCAATGGGTCCCATCGTACCTTGGGCGTACGATGGTTGTTCAGCCGCCCCGTACTTGGAACTGAGAACCCACACAACACCGTGCCTTTTAGTTGTTCAAACACCGGCAGGATGTGCCCAGATCTTGTGTCAAAATAGGCGCCCATCGCAATGCATTAAAAAAAAACCCCAAAAGGCCCAGTGTGCAGTGTTTTCCTGATCCGCCAACAAGCACACCAGCTCGTGCACATGCAGTTGTGATCGGGCACCCACCATCCAGCACGCCTGTCACATCTGGTGGGCTCAGACAGGTTAACAAAACAGGCCCAAGGCGCGGAAAACATTGATACGGTCGAACAAGTGGATTTATCATAATGCTATCTTCGATTCGAACTGCGGAACATTGCTGCATATGCAAACCAGGACGTGCATGTGTGGAGCGCTTTGTGACCTGCTTGCGGCCGCCTGTCACATGTGGTGGGCTTGGATAGGCGGAATGACCAGGAACCAGTTGTAGTGCAGCAACATGGAGGTTTTGACACTTTGATGATTGTGACCCCGTGTCTGCTACACCGCTGTCTCAAGAAGGCAGCGACCACATCATTTCCGCTTCCCTGCAGATGTGGACGATTGCTCACCCAATCCCTGCCAAAATGGTGGAACATGCATTGATGGTGTCGATTCACACACCTGCTGTTGCGCGGCAGGATATAGTGGATCCAACTGCGAGACAGGTACGTGTTGATTGCTGTTTTTGTTGTGACATGCACGTTTACAATTTGCAAGGGTCACCATCACATCATTGGCCTCGTGATTGGTGATTTGTATTGACTGTTTTGTTATCAGCTGTGCAATCGCTTGTAAGATCTTCCATTCAGATGGAAATTTCGGTCCCGTGGCCAGTGAGACCCCAAATGATGCATGGGACATTGAATCTCACCCACTTTGAGCAAAGAGCTGGCAGCGGGGCCCCAGTACGCTTGTAGCCATGTGCATGGGCGGATTTCAAAGATGGCCAAAAACAGGCCCGAAATTGCCATTGTTTTCACACATGCCGTACTAGTTCGGGGGAAATATGCAGTTGTGATGACGGCCCCCCTCTGCAGGGTATTGACACAGCAAATGCTTGAAGGGCCCCCATGCCATGCAAGGCCTTCAACGCATATCAGCGTCTTCCCATCACCCACGACGCCAAACGTCCAAGGGGTGGGCAGAGGGTATGGCTGGCACAGGGAGGGCAGCCGCTGATTTTTAGCATCATGATTTTTGGTAATGGAAGTTTCAGCGGACATGATTTCCACACCGCCCTCCCTGGTATGGCTTGATTTGCACTGCTGGGGTATCTGCTTCAAACCGCTAGGGGATGCACGTCACCTGAGGGCCAGTGTTGGCCTTGTCCCGCCAGCCCAACATGAAAACACTCAGCTCATTTTTCGGAGCTCTGGCATGGATGCGAGCAAGTGTGGTCCCTGCAATCACTTCAAGGAGATGCAGGATGATGTGAGGGACGGTTTCGCTGTATGACAACCGCATGCCGGCTCCTGTGGCTGTGGGTTTTGCACGAGAAGGTCGGGTACAACCCTGTGGAAGGTGGTGCATGTGCTGTGGTTAGGGTTTTGGGGCATTTGGTCAGTGGGTCCAGTTTTACGAAAAGTGATCAAGAACCAGTAAGGTCAGTGCAGTCAGGGCTGTGGGCCGCCCAAGATGCGGAAAATCGCAGTTTCCAGGCTGATTCGCGGGACCTGCAAATGCTTCAAAGTCTCGCGTTTCCCGCAAGCCTTCTGTGGGCCCTGGGATGGGTTTGGGTCATCATCTCGGGACAGTACAAGTACTCGAGCACTGGGGACGCACGTAGCCCGATTAAGAGCTCGTGTAGCTTGGGACATAGATCTCGACATCTATCTCATCGTCTCAGTGGGATGTAGTTGTTGACGGAGCTGAAGCTCCGTCCGCAGCCCGTGTTGCTGTGGTGACGTCCCCCTGATCAGCAGCTTGGTGTACGGCAGGGGTGAGGTAGCCACTTTGCCCACTTGTGGGCCACTTTTGATTTTGCCCCCCGCTCTGCAGCGGTGGGGCTCCCCGATACGGCAGGGGTGAGGTAGCCACTTCGCCCACTTGTGGGCCACTTCTGATTTTGCCCCCCGCTGTGCAGCGGTGGGGCTCCCCAATACGGCAGGGGTGAGGTAGCCACTTCGCCCACTTGTGGGCCACTTCTGATTTTGCCCCCCGCTCTGCAGCGGTGGGGCTCCCCGATACGGCAGGGGTGAGGTAGCCACTTTGCCCACTTGTGGGCCACTTCTGATTCTCCCCCCAGCTCTCCAGCGGTGGGGCTCCCCGATACGGCAGGGGTGAGGTAGCCACTTCGCCCACTTGTGGGCCACTTCTGATTTTGCCCCCCGCTCTGCAGCGGTGGGGCTCCCCGATACGGCAGGGGTGAGGTAGCCACTTCGCCCACTTGTGGGCCACTTCTGATTTTGCCCCCCGCTCTGCAGCGGTGGGGCTTCCCGATACGGCAGGGGTGAGGTAGCCACTTTGCCCACTTGTGGGCCACTTCTGAATTTGCCCCCCGCTTTGCAGCGGTGGGGCTCCCCGATACGGCAGGGGTGAGGTAGCCACTTCGCCCACTTGTGGGCCACCTCTGATTTTGCCCCCCGCTCTGCAGCGGTGGGGATCCCCGATACGGCAGGGGTGAGGTAGCCAATTTGCCCACTTGTGGGCCACTTCTGATTCTGCCCCCCGCTCTGCAGCGGTGGGGCTCCCCGATACGGCAGGGTGAGGTAGCCAATTTGCCCACTTGTGGGCCACTTCTGATTCTTCCCCCCGCTGTGAAGCGGTGGGGCTCCCGGATACGGCAGGGGTGAGGTAGCCACTTTGCCCACTTGTGGGCCACTTCTGATTTTGCCCCCCGCTCTGCAGCGGTGGGGCTCCCCGATACGGCAGGGGTGAGGTAGCCACTTTGCCCACTTGTGGGCCACTTCTGATTTTGCCCCCCGCTCTGCAGCGGTGGGGCTCCCCGATACGGCAGGGGTGAGGTAGCCACTTCGCCCACTTGTGGGCCACTTCTGATTTTGCCCCCCGCTCTGCAGCGGTTGGGCTCCCCAATACGGCAGGGGTGAGGTAGCCACTTCGCCCACTTGTGGGCCACTTCTGATTTTGCCCCCCGCTCTGCAGCGGTGGGGCTCCCCGATACGGCAGGGGTGAGGTAGCCACTTTGCCCACTTGTGGGCCACTTCTGATTTTGCCCCGCGCTCTGCAGCGGTGGGGCTCCCCGATACGGCAGGGGTGAGGTAGCCACTTCGCCCACTTGTGGGCCACTTCTGATTTTGCCCCCCGCTCTGCAGCGGTGGGGCTCCCCGATACGGCAGGGGTGAGGTAGCCAATTTGCCCACTTGTGGGCCACTTCTGATTTTGCCCCCCGCTTTGCAGCGGTGGGGATCCCCGATACGGCAGGGGTGAGGTAGCCAATTTGCCCACTTGTGGGCCACTTCTGATTCTTCCCCCCGCTCTGAAGCGGTGGGGCTCCCCGATACGGCAGGGCTGAGGTAGCCACTTTGCCCACTTGTGGGCCACTTCTGATTTTGCCCCCCGCTCTGCAGCGGTGGGGCTCCCCGATACGGCAGGGGTGAGGTAGCCACTTTGCCCACTTGTGGGCCACTTCTGATTTTGCCCCGCGCTCTGCAGCGGTGGGGCTCCCCGATACGGCAGGGGTGAGGTAGCCACTTCGCCCACTTGTGGGCCACTTCTGATTTTGCCCCGCGCTCTGCAGCGGTGGGGCTCCCCGATACGGCAGGGGTGAGTTAGCCAATTTGCCCACTTGTGGGCCACTTTTGATTCTGCCCCCCGCTCTCCAGCGGTGGGGCTCCCCGATACGGCAGGGTGAGGTAGCCAATTTGCCCACTTGTGGGCCACTTCTGATTCTGCCCCCCGCTCTGCAGCAGTGGGGATCCCCGATACGGCAGGGGTGAGGTAGCCAATTTGCCCACTTGTGGGCCACTTCTGATTTTGCCCCCCGCTCTGAAGCGGTGGGGCTCCCCGATACGGCAGGGCTGAGGTAGCCACTTTGCCCACTTGTGGGCCACTTCTGATTTTGCCCCCCGCTCTGCAGCGGTGGGGCTCCCCGATTAGGCAGGGGTGAGGTAGCCATTTTGCCCACTTGTGGGCCACTTCTGATTTTGCCCCCCGCTCTGCAGCGGTGGGGCTCCCCGATACGGCAGGGGTGAGGTAGCCACTTTGCCCACTTGTGGGCCACTTCTGATTTTGCCCCGCGCTCTGCAGCGGTGGGGCTCCCCGATACGGCAGGGGTGAGGTAGCCACTTCGCCCACTTGTGGGCCACTTCTGATTTTGCCCCCCGCTGTGCAGCGGTGGGGCTCCCCAATACGGCAGGGGTGAGGTAGCCACTTCGCCCACTTGTGGGCCACTTCTGATTTTGCCCCCCGCTCTGCAGCGGTGGGGCTCCCCGATACGGCAGGGGTGAGGTAGCCACTTTGCCCACTTGTGGGCCACTTCTGATTTTGCCCCGCGCTCTGCAGCGGTGG
Source organism: Eutreptiella sp. 'Long Island Sound 2002' (assembly GCA_964036045.1). Lineage (NCBI taxonomy): Eukaryota > Euglenozoa > Euglenophyceae > Eutreptiales > Eutreptiaceae > Eutreptiella > Eutreptiella sp. 'Long Island Sound 2002'. Next base: position 12,324,423 of record OZ038403.1, read on the forward strand.
GGCTCCCCGATACGGCAGGGGTGAGGTAGCCACTTCGCCCACTTGTGGGCCACTTCTGATTTTGCCCCGCGCTCTGCAGCGGTGGGGCTCCCCGATACGGCAGGGGTGAGGTAGCCACTTTGCCCACTTGTGGGCCACTTCTGATTTTGCCCCCCGCTCTGCAGCGGTGGGGCTTCCCGATACGGCAGGGGTGAGGTAGCCACTTTGCCCACTTGTGGGCCACTTCTGATTTTGCCCCCCGCTCTGCAGCGGTGGGGCTCCCCGATACGGCAGGGATGAGGTAGCCACTTCGCCCACTTGTGGGCCACCTCTGATTTTGCCCCCCGCTCTGCAGCGGTGGGGATCCCCGATACGGCAGGGGTGAGGTAGCCAATTTGCCCACTTGTGGGCCACTTCTGATTCTGCCCCCCGCTCTGCAGCGGTGGGGCTCCCCGATACGGCAGGGTGAGGTAGCCAATTTGCCCACTTGTGGGCCACTTCTGATTCTTCCCCCCGCTCTGAAGCGGTGGGGCTCCCGGATACGGCAGGGGTGAGGTAGCCACTTTGCCCACTTGTGGGCCACTTCTGATTTTGCCCCCCGCTCTGCAGCGGTGGGGCTCCCCGATACGGCAGGGGTGAGGTAGCCACTTTGCCCACTTGTGGGCCACTTCTGATTTTGCCCCCCGCTGTGCAGCGGTGGGGCTCCCCGATACGGCAGGGGTGAGGTAGCCACTTCGCCCACTTGTGGGCCACTTCTAATTTTGCCCCCCGCTCTGCAGCGGTGGGGCTCCCCAATACGGCAGGGGTGAGGTAGCCACTTCGCCCACTTGTGGGCCACTTCTGATTTTGCCCCCCGCTCTGCAGCGGTGGGGCTCCCCGATACGGCAGGGGTGAGGTAGCCACTTTGCCCACTTGTGGGCCACTTCTGATTTTGCCCCGCGCTCTGCAGCGGTGGGGCTCCCCGATACGGCAGGGGTGAGGTATCCACTTCGCCCACTTGTGGGCCACTTCTGATTTTGCCCCCCGCTCTGCAGCGGTGGGGATCCCCGATACGGCAGGGGTGAGGTAGCCACTTTGCCCACTTGTGGGCCACTTCTGATTCTGCCCCCCGCTCTGCAGCGGTGGGGCTCCCCGATACGGCAGGGGTGAGGTAGCCACTTTGCCCACTTGTGGGCCACTTCTGATTTTGCCCCGCGCTCTGCAGCGGTGGGGCTCCCCGATACGGCAGGGGTGAGGTAGCCACTTCGCCCACTTGTGGGCCACTTCTGATTTTGCCCCCCGCTCTGCAGCGGTGGGGCTCCCTGATACGGCAGGGGTGAGGTAGCCACTTCGCCCACTTGTGGGCCACCTCTGATTTTGCCCCCCGCGCTGCAGCGGTGGGGATCCCCGATACGGCAGGGGTGAGGTAGCCAATTTGCCCACTTGTGGGCCACTTCTGATTCTGCCCCCCGCTCTGCAGCGGTGGGGCTCCCCGATACGGCAGGGTGAGGTAGCCAATTTCCCCACTTGTGGGCCACTTCTGATTCTTCCCCCCGCTCTGAAGCGGTGGGGCTCCCGGATACGGCAGGGGTGAGGTAGCCACTTCGCCCACTTGTGGGCCACTTCTGATTTTGCCCCCCGCTCTGCAGCGGTGGGGCTCCCCAATACGGCAGGGGTGAGGTAGCCACTTCGCCCACTTGTGGGCCACTTCTGATTTTACCCCCCGCTCTGCAGCGGTGGGGCTCCCCGATACGGCAGGGGTGAGGTAGCCACTTTGCCCACTTGTGGGCCACTTCTGATTTTGCCCCCCGCTCTGCAGCGGTGGGGCTCCCCGATACGGCAGGGGTGAGGTAGCCAATTTGCCCACTTGTGGGCCACTTCTGATTCTGCCCCCCGCTCTGCAGCAGTGGGGATCCCCGATACGGCAGGGGTGAGGTAGCCAATTTGCCCACTTGTGGGCCACTTCTGATTCTTACCCCCGCTCTGAAGCGGTGGGGCTCCCCGATACGGCAGGGCTGAGGTAGCCACTTTGACCACTTGTGGGCCACTTCTGATTTTGCCCCCCGCTCTGCAGCGGTGGGGCTCCCCGATACGGCAGGGGTGAGGTAGCCATTTTGCCCACTTGTGGGCCACTTCTGATTTTGCCCCCCGCTCTGCAGCGGTGGGGCTCCCCGATACGGCAGGGGTGAGGTAGCCACTTTGCCCACTTGTGGGCCACTTCTGATTTTGCCCCCCGCTCTGCAGCGGTGGGGCTCCCCAATACGGCAGGGGTGAGGTAGCCACTTTGCCCACTTGTGGGCCACTTCTGATTTTGCCCCCCGCTCTGCAGCGGTGGGGCTCCCCGATACGGCAGGGGTGAGGTAGCCACTTTGCCCACTTGTGGGCCACTTCTGATTTTGCCCCGCGCTCTGCAGCGGTGGGGATCCCCGATACGGCAGGGGTGAGGTAGCCACCTTGCCCACTTGTGGGCCACTTCTGATTTTGCCCCGCGCTCTGCAGCGGTGGGGCTCCCCGATACGGCAGGGGTGAGGTAGCCACTTCGCCCACTTGTGGGCCACTTCTGATTTTGCCCCCCGCTCTGCAGCGGTGGGGCTCCCCGATACGGCAGGGGTGAGGTAGCCACTTCGCCCACTTGTGGGCCACTTCTGATTTTGCCCCCCGCTCTGCAGCGGTGGGGATCCCCGATACGGCAGGGGTGAGGTAGCCACTTTGCCCACTTGTGGGCCACTTCTGATTTTGCCCCCCGCTCTGCAGCGGTGGGGCTCCGCGATACGGCAAGGGTGAGGTAGCCACTTCGCCCACTTGTGGGCCACCTCTGATTTTGCCCCCCGCTCTGCAGCGGTGGGGATCCCCGATACGGCAGGGGTGAGGTAGCCAATTTGCGCACTTATGGGCCACTTCTGATTCTGCCCCCCGCTCTGCAGCGGTGGGGCTCCCCGATACGGCAGGGTGAGGTAGCCAATTTGCCCACTTGTGGGCCACTTCTGATTCTTCCCCCCGCTCTGAAGCGGTGGGGCTCCCGGATACGGCAGGGGTGAGGTAGCCACTTTGCCCACTTGTGGGCCACTTCTGATTTTGCCCCCCGCTCTGCAGCGGTGGGGCTCCCCGATACGGCAGGTGTGAGGTAGCCAATTTGCCCACTTGTGGGCCACTTCTGATTTTGCCCCCCGCTCTGCAGCGGTGGGGCTCCCCGATACGGCAGGGGTGAGGTAGCCACTTCGCCCACTTGTGGGCCACTTCTGATTTTGCCCCCCGCTCTGCAGCGGTGGGGCTCCCCAATACGGCAGGGGTGAGGTAGCCACTTCGCCCACTTGTGGGCCACTTCTGATTTTGCCCCCCGCTCTGCAGCGGTGGGGCTCCCCGATACGGCAGGGGTGAGGTAGCCACTTTGCCCACTTGTGGGCCACTTCTGATTTTGCCCCGCGCTCTGCAGCGGTGGGGCTCCCCGATACGGCAGGGGTGAGGTGGCCACTTCGCCCACTTGTGGGCCACTTCTGATTTTGCCCCCCGCTCTGCAGCGGTGGGGCTCCCCGATACGGCAGGGGTGAGGTAGCCAATTTGCCCACTTGTGGGCCACTTCTGATTTTGCCCCCCGCTCCCCAGCTAGGGGCTCCCCGATACGGCAGGGGTGAGGTAGCCACGTTTTTGTTTTTACTAGGTTTTAGTCGCCGTATACATGCTCCTACGTAAGGTCCAGCCTGGACCAGTACCTAAGTACAGAATCTTTTGTTTGAGTGCCCGTGATACCGTGTGCCCTATTCGCTGTGATGTGGAGATCCTGATGGCGCCAGGCGGGAAGCCCAGTTGCCTGACTACACTCCCAGCGGTCCGCCACTGTCAGTCCCAGTGTGAGCCTACCGACTCGCAGACGCACTTGCAGTCGGATGGCGACCTCCGGTGTTCCTGACCTCGGTCAGTCTGCCTGGGAAACTGGTGGTTTGAGGAGTCGACGCCTCCGCCCACACTGCATGGGGACTCCCTCATGTATGGCCTTCGTGGTAATAGGGCGAGGGAAAAGACGGCCTTGATGCCCGATCCCTTAAGGAGGAGCTCGTTCGGCTGTACCACTCTGGACTCGCGTCGTGGATATGGACATGGTGCGCCCGAGGAAGGACCCGTGGGGACTCTCCCCCAGCCGGCGGGCCTTGGGAAGCTTGGGGTAGCCTGATGGATCTTTGTGGTCGCTTTCGACCTGTGGGACCACCTCGGTCGTCGTGTGACGCCTATGTTGGCCGTGTATGCCACTGCCACTGTGGTAGTGACCGTCGCAGCCGGCACCCGGTGCGCCTGGTATGGGTTAACGTGTCCTTTGGATGCCGAACAATCGCCGCCAGGACCCGGGACTTGATACTTGGTACTATACTAGCAGTTACTAACAGCTATAGCACCGTACCTGTCTTATTGTGGGATACGGGCAGCCTAACCTGCAAATCAGCCTGAAGTGAGGATGTGACACCCCCCCCCCCCCTTCAGGGGATGGTCCTGGGTACCCGCTGCCATGCTTGGGTGTTATCGAGCCCCCCCCAGGGTTTGCTCTAAGGAGGGGGGTGAAGCGGTACCCAGAACCCCATGACCATGGTGGGGCATACAACCGGTCTCCGTGTGCCCACTAACCCCATGTACGGAGGGGAAGACGCCCGGTGAAGCCCGGTGAGAGCCCGGCAGGAGCGTGTCCCTTGCCGTAAAGCCCCCGTGACGTCATTCCGGCCACTTGGGGCATGTTACCATGTACCGGCAAACTGCCATTTGCCGGTATCTTACTATTTCACGCCAATCTGCCCCGCACCGCCTTCGGCCGTCGATTCGGCAACCTAACCCTAACAACAGATATAGGTAAGACGTGTTTGTGTGAGAGATCTGGGCATTTCAGCTATTAGCGGCCGCATCGGCAACCGATGCGTCGCCCGCTGAGATTTACACATCAGAATATCAGGAATCAACAGGGTTTTATTTTCATATTGTTTCCGTAAATTTTCACGCTTCCGTTCTGATAATCAATGTTTTGACTGCTGGCGGTTGGCTCGCGACTTTAGCGTAACCGCTAGTTTAACTGCTATTTACAGACATTTTAGCGCAATCCGTGACGAAGACTCTAAAGTCTTCAGGAATTGCATTGATGCATCTGCAATTTTCACATTGTACACTCGCAACCTTAATCCGAATTTTTCAGGATGTCGAAATCGGATTTTCAACTTCGACATCCCCGCACTTGATTTGACCTCTTTCGAGTGGACCTACGTGCTTCCCTATGCACGAATCAACTTTCCTTTTGTCTTGCCCTCCATTTGTCTTAGAGATATGGGCAAAACAAAGTTGATTCGTGAGGCCACTTGTGAGGGTCATATCTCGTGCGGCTTGCGAGGAATGACAATAAGGAAGCATGGGATGTATTCACAATACTCCCGACGTAATTTAGGAAGCTTTATACGCCTTGCGTCTCCGGTACGGCAGGGGTGAGGTAGCCACTTCGCCCACTTGTGGGCCACTTCTGATTTTGCCCCCCGCTCTGCAGCGGTGGGGCTCCCCGATATGGCAGGGGTGAGGTAGCCAATTTGCCCACTTGTGGGCCACTTCTGATTTTGCCCCCCGCTCTGCAGTGGTGGGGCTCCCCGATACGGCAGGGGTGAGGTAGCCAATTTGCCCACTTGTGGGCCACTTCTGATTCTGCCCCCCGCTCTGCAGCGGTGGGGCTCCCCGATACGGCAGGGGTGAGGTAGCCAATTTGCCCATTTGTGGGCCACTTCTGATTTTGCCCCCCGCTCTGCAGCGGTGGGGCTCCCCGATACGGCAGGGGTGAGGTAGCCAATTTGCCCACTTGTGGGCCACTTCTGATTTTGCCCCCCGCTCTGCAGTGGTGGGGCTCCCCGATACGGCAGGGGTGAGGTAGCCAATTTGCCCACTTGTGGGCCACTTTTGATTCTGCCCACCGCTCTGCAGTGGTGGGGCTCCCCGATACGGCAGGGGTGAGGTAGCCACTTTGCCCACTTGTGGGCCACTTCTGATTTTGCTCCCCGCTCTGCAGCGGTGGGGCTCCCCGATACGCGAGGGGTGAGGTAGCCAATTTGCCCACTTGTGGGCCACTTCTGATTTTGCCCCCCGCTCTGCAGTGGAGGGGATCCCCGATACGGCAGGGGTGAGGTAGCCACTTTGCCCACTTGTGGGCCACTTCTGATTTTGCCCCCCGCTCTGCAGTGGTGGGGCTCCCCGATACGGCAGGGGTGAGGTAGCCACTTTGCCCACTTCTGGGCCACTTCTGATTTTGCCCCCCGCTCTGAAGCAGTGGGGCTCCCCGATACGGCAGGGGTGAGGTAGCCACTTCGCCCACTTGTGGGCCACTTCTGATTTTCCCCCCGCTCTGCAGCGGTGGGGCTCCCCGATACGGCAGGGGTGAGGTAGCCACTTTGCCCACTTGTGGGCCACTTCTGATTTTGCCCCCCGCTCTGAAGCAGTGGGGCTCCCCGATACGGCAGGGGTGAGGTAGCCACTTTGCCCACTTGTGGGCCACTTCTGATTTTGCCCCCCGCTCTGCAGCGGTGGGGATCCCCGATACGGCAGGGGTGAGGTAGCCACTTTGCCCACTTGTGGGCCACTTCTGATTTTGCCCCCCGCTCTGCAGCGGTGGGGCTCCCCGATACGGCAGGGGTGAGGTAGCCACTTTGCCCACTTGTGGGCCACTTCTGATTTTGCCCCCCGCTCTGCAGTGGTGGGGCTCCCCGATACGGCAGGGGTGAGGTAGCCACTTTGCCCACTTCTGGGCCACTTCTGATTTTGCCCCCCGCTCTGAAGCAGTGGGGCTCCCCGATACGGCAGGGGTGAGGTAGCCAATTTGCCCACTTGTGGGCCACTTCTGATTCTGCCCCCCGCTCTGCAGCAGTGGGGCTCCCCGATACGGCAGGGGTGAGGTAGCCACTTTGCCCACTTGTGGGCCACTTCTGATTTTGCCCCCCGCTCTGAAGCGGTGGGGCTCCCCGATACGGCAGGGGTGAGGTAGCCACTTTGCCCACTTGTGGGCCACTTCTGATTTTGCCCCCCGCTCTGCAGCGGTGGGGCTCCCCGATACGGCAGGGGTGAGGTCGCCATTTTGCCCACTTGTGGGCCACTTCTGATTTTGCCCCCCGCTCTGCAGCGGTGGGGCTCCCCGATACGGCAGGGGTGAGGTAGCCACTTCGCCCACTTGTGGGCCACCTCTGATTTTGCCCCCCGCTCTGCAGCGGTGGGGCTCCCCGATACGGCAGGGGTGAGGTAGCCAATTTGCCCACTTGTGGGCCACTTCTGATTCTGCCCCCCGCTCTGCAGCAGTGGGGATCCCCGATACGGCAGGGGTGAGGTAGCCAATTTGCCCACTTGTGGGCCACTTTTGATTCTTCCCCCCGCTCTGAAGCGGTGGGGCTCCCCGATACGGCAGGGGTGAGGTAGCCACTTTGCCCACTTGTGGGCCACTTCTGATTTTGCCCCCCGCTCTGCAGCGGTGGGGCTCCCCGATACGGCAGGGGTGAGGTAGCCACTTCGCCCACTTGTGGGCCACTTCTGATTTTGCCCCCCGCTGTGCAGCGGTGGGGCTCCCCGATACGGCAGGGGTGAGGTAGCCACTTCGCCCACTTGTGGGCCAATTCTGATTTTGCCCCCCGCTGTGCAGCGGTGGGGCTCCCCAATACGGCAGGGGTGAGGTAGCCACTTCGCCCACTTGTGGGCCACTTCTGATTTTGCCCCCCGCTCTGCAGCGGTGGGGCTCCCCGATACGGCAGGGGTGAGGTAGCCACTTTGCCTACTTGTGGGCCACTTCTGATTTTGCCCCCCGCTCTGCAGCGGTGGGGCTCCCCGATACGGCAGGGGTGAGGTAGCCACTTCGCCCACTTGTGGGCCACTTCTGATTTTGCCCCCCGCTCTGCAGCGGTGGGGCTCCCCAATACGGCAAGGGTGAGGTAGTCACTTCGCCCACTTGTGGGACACTTCTGATTTTGCCCCCCGCTCTGCAGCGGTAGGGATCCCCGATACGGCAGGGGTGAGGTAGCCAATTTGCCCACTTGTGGGCCACCTCTGATTTTGCCCCCCGCTCTGCAGCTAGGGGCTCCCCGATACGGCAGGGGTGAGGTAGCCACGTTTTTGTTTTTACTAGGTTTTAGTCGCCGTATACATGCTCATACGTAAGGTCCAGCCTGGACCAGTACCTAAGTACAGATTCTTCTGTTTGAGTGCCCGTGATACCGTGTGCCCTATTCGCTGTGATGTGGAGATCCTGATGGCGCCAGGCGGGAAGCCCAGTTGCCTGACTACACTCCCAGCGGTCCGCCACTGTCAGTCCCAGTGTGAGCCTACCGACTCGCAGACGCACTTGCAGTCGGATGGCGACCTCCGGTGTTCCTGACCTCGGTCAGTCTGCCTGGGAAACTGGTGGTTTGAGGAGTCGACGCCTCCGCCCACACTGCACGGGGACTCCCTCATGTATGGCCTTCGTGGTAATAGGGCGAGGGAAAAGACGGCCTTGATGCCCGATCCCTTAAGGAGGAGCTCGTTCGGCTGTACCACTCTGGACTCGCGTCGTGGATATGGACATGGTGCGCCCGAGGAAGGACCCGTGGGGACTCTCCCCCAGCCGGCGGGCCTTGGGAAGCTTGGTGTAGCCTGATGGATCTTTGTGGTCGCTTTCGACCTGTGGGACCACCTCGGTCGTCGTGTGACGCCTATGTTGGCCGTGTATGCCACTGCCACTGTGGTAGTGACCGTCGCAGCCGGCACCCGGTGCGCCTGGTATGGGTTAACGGGTCCTTTGGATGCCGAACAATCGCCGCCAGGACCCGGGACTTGATACTTGGTACTATACTAGCAGTTACTAACAGCTACAGCACCGTACCTGTCTTACTGTGGGATATGGGCAGCCTAACCTGCAAATCAGCCTGAAGTGAGGATGTGACACCCCCCCCCCCCTTCAGGGGATGGTCCTGGGTACCCGCTGCCATGCTTGGGTGTTATCGAGCCCCCCCCAGGGTTTGCTCTAAGGAGGGGGGTGAAGCGGTACCCAGAAACCCATGACCATGGTGGGGCATACAACCGGTCTCCGTGTGCCCACTAACCCCATGTACGGAGGGGAAGACGCCCGGTGAAGCCCGGTGAGAGCCCGGCAGGAGCATGTCCCTTGCCATAAAGCCCCCGTGACGTCATTCCGGCCACTTGGGGCATGTTACCATGTACCGGCAAACTGCCATTTGCCGGTATCTTACTATTTCACGCCAATCTGCCCCGCACCGCCTTCGGCCGTCGATTCGGCAACCTAACCCTAACAACAGATGTAGGTAAGACGTGTTTGTGTGAGAGATCTGGGCATTTCAGCTATTAGCGGCCGCATCGGCAACCGATGCGTCGCCCGCTGAGATTTACACATCAGGATATCAGGAATCAACAGGGTTTTATTTTCATATTGTTTCCGTAAATTTTCACGCTTCCGTTCTGATAATCAATGTTTTGAGTGCTGGCGGTTGGCTCGCGACTTTAGCGTAACCGCTAGTTTAACTGCTATTTACAGACATTTTAGCGCAATCCGTGACGAAGACTCTAAAGTCTTCAGGAATTGCATTGATGCATCTGCAATTTTCACATTGTACACTCGCAACCTTAATCCGAATTTTTCAGGATGTCGAAATCGGATTTTCAACTTCGACATCCCCGCACTTGATTTGACCTCTTTCGAGTGGACCTACGTGCTTCCCTATGCACGAATCAACTTTCCTTTTGTCTTGCCCTCCATTTGTCTTAGAGATATGGGCAAAACAAAGTTGATTCGTGAGGCCACTTGTGAGGGTCATATCTCGTGCGGCTTGCGAGGAATGACAATAAGGAAGCATGGGATGTATTCACAATACTCCCGACGTAATTTAGGAAGCTTTATACGCCTTGCGCCTCCGGTACGGCAAGGGTGAGGTAGCCACTTCGCCCACTTGTGGGCCACTTCTGATTTTGCCCCCCGCTCTGCAGCGGTGGGGCTCCCCGATACGGCAGGGGTGAGGTAGCCACTTCGCCCACTTGTGGGCCACTTCTGATTTTGCCCCCCGCTCTGCAGCGGTGGGGCTCCCCGATACGGCATGGGTGAGGTAGCCACTTTGCCCACTTGTGGGCCACTTCTGATTCTGCCCCCCGATCTGCAGCGGTGGGGCTCCCCGATACGGCAGGGGTGAGGTAGCCACTTCGCCCACTTGTGGGCCACTTCTGAGTTTGCCCCCCGCTCTGCAGTGGTGGGGCTCCCCGATACGGCAGGGGTGAGGTAGCCACTTTGCCCACTTGTGGGCCACTTCTAATTTTGCCCCCCGCTCTGAAGCGGTGGGGCTCCCCGATACGGCAGGGGTGAGGTAGCCACTTCGCCCACTTGTGGGCCACTTCTGATTTTGCCCCCCGCTCTGCAGCGGTGGGGATCCCCGATACGGCAGGGGTGAGGTAGCCACTTTGCCCACTTGTGGGCCACTTCTGATTTTGCCCCCCGCTCTGCAGCGGTGGGGCTCCCCGATACGGCAGGGGTGAGGTAGCCACTTCGCCCACTTGTGGGCCACTTCTGATTTTGCCCCCCGCTCTACAGCGGTTGGGCTCCCCGATACGGCAAGGGTGAGGTAGCCACTTTGCCCACTTGTGGGCCACCTCTGATTTTGCCCCTCGCTCTGCAGTGGTGGGGCTCCCCGATACGGCAGGGGTGAGGTAGCCACTTCGCCCACTTGTGGGCCACTTCTGGTTTTGCCCCCCGCTCTGCAGCGGTGGGGCTCCCCGATACGGCATGGGTGAGGTAGCCACTTTGCCCACTTGTGGGCCACTTCTGATTCTGCCCCCCGATCTGCAGCGGTGGGGCTCCCCGATACGGCAGGGGTGAGGTAGCCACTTCGCCCACTTGTGGGCCACTTCTGAGTTTGCCCCCCGCTCTGCAGCGGTGGGGCTCCCCGATACGGCAGGGGTGAGGTAGCCACTTCGCCCACTTGTGGGCCACTTCTGGTTTTGCCCCCCGCTCTGCAGTGGTGGGGCTCCCCGATACGGCAGGGGTGAGGTAGCCAATTTGCCCACTTGTGGGCCACTTCTGATTTTGCCCCCCGATCTGCAGCGGTGGGGATCCCCGATACGGCAGGGGTGAGGTAGCCACTTTGCCCACTTGTGGGCCACTTCTGATTTTGCCCCCCGCTCTGCAGCGGTGGGGCTCCCCGATACGGCAAGGCCGAGGTAGCCACTTTGCCCACTTGTGGGCCACTTCTGATTTTGCCCCCCGCTCTGCAGTGGTGGGGCTCCCTGATACGGCAGGGGTGAGGTAGCCACTTCGCCCACTTGGGGGCCACTTCTGGTTTTGCCCCCCGCTCTGCAGTGGTGGGGCTCCCCGATACGGCAGGGGTGAGGTAGCCAATTTGCCCACTTGTGGGCCACTTCTGATTTTGCCCCCCGCTCTGCAGCGGTGGGGCTCCCCGATACGGCAGGGGTGAGGTAGCCACTTCGCCCACTTGTGGGCCACTTCTGGTTTTGCCCCCCGCTCTGCAGTGGTGGGGCTCCCCGATACGGCAGGGGTGAGGTAGCCAATTTGCCCAATTGTGGGCCACTTCTGATTTTGCCCCCCGATCTGCAGCGGTGGGGATCCCCGATACGGCAGGGGTGAGGTAGCCACTTTGCCCACTTGTGGGCCACTTCTGATTTTGCCCCCCGCTCTGCAGTGGTGGGGCTCCCCGATACGGCAGGGGTGAGGTAGCCAATTTGCCCACTTGTGGGCCACTTCTGATTTTGCCCCCCGCTCTGCGGCGGTGGGGCTCCCCGATACGGCAAGGCCGAGGTAGCCACTTTGCCCACTTGTGGGCCACTTCTGATTTTGCCCCCCGCTCTGCAGTGGTGGGGCTCCCTGATACGGCAGGGGTGAGGTAGCCACTTCGCCCACTTGGGGGCCACTTCTGGTTTTGCCCCCCGCTCTGCAGCGGTGGGGCTCCCCGATACGGCAGGGGTGAGGTAGCCAATTTGCCCACTTGTGGGCCACTTCTGATTTTGCCCCCCGATCTGCAGCGGTGGGGATCCCCAATACGGCAGGGGTGAGGTAGCCACTTTGCCCACTTGTGGGCCACTTCTGATTTTGCCCCCCGCTCTGCAGTGGTGGGGCTCCCCGATACGCGAGGGGTGAGGTAGCCAATTTGCCCACTTGTGGGCCACTTCTGATTTTGCCCCCCGCTCTGAAGCGGAGGGGATCCCCGATACGGCAGGGGTGAGGTAGCCAATTTGCCCACTTGTGGGCCACTTCTGATTCTGCCCTCCGATCTGCAGCGGTGGGGCTCCCCGATACGGCAGGGGTGAGGTAGCCACTTTGCCCACTTGTGGGCCACTTCTGATTTTGCCCCCCGCTCTGAAGCGGAGGGGCTCCCCGATACGGCAGGGGTGAGGTAGCCACTTCGCCCACTTGTGGGCCACTTCTGAGTTTGCCCCCCGCTCTGCAGTGGTGGGGCTCCCCGATACGGCAGGGGTGAGGTAGCCACTTCGCCCACTTGTGGGCCACTTCTGGTTTTGCCCCCCGCTCTGCAGTGGTGGGGCTCCCCGATACGGCAGGGGTGAGGTAGCCAATTTGCCCACTTGTGGGCCACTTCTGATTTTGCCCCCCGCTCTGCAGTGGTGGGGCTCCCCGATACGCGAGGGGTGAGGTAGCCAATTTGCCCACTTGTGGGCCACTTCTGATTTTGCCCCCCGCTCTGAAGCGGAGGGGATCCCCGATACGGCAGGGGTGAGGTAGCCAATTTGCCCACTTGTGGGCCACTTCTGATTCTGCCCTCCGATCTGCAGCGGTGGGGCTCCCCGATACGGCAGGGGTGAGGTAGCCACTTTGCCCACTTGTGGGCCACTTCTGATTTTGCCCCCCGCTCTGAAGCGGAGGGGCTCCCCGATACGGCAGGGGTGAGGTAGCCACTTCGCCCACTTGTGGGCCACTTCTGAGTTTGCCCCCCGCTCTGCAGTGGTGGGGCTCCCCGATACGGCAGGGGTGAGGTAGCCACTTTGCCCACTTGTGGGCCACTTCTGATTTTGCCCCCCGCTCTGCAGCGGTGGGGCTCCCCGATACGGCAGGGGTGAGGTAGCCACTTTGCCCACTTGTGGGCCACTTCTGATTTTGCCCCCCGATCTGCAGCGGTGGGGCTCCCCGATACGGCAGGGGTGAGGTAGCCAATTTGCCCACTTGTGGGCCACTTCTGATTTTGCCCCCCGATCTGCAGCGGTGGGGATCCCCGATACGGCAGGGGTGAGGTAGCCACTTTGCCCACTTGTGGGCCACTTCTGATTTTGCCCCCCGCTCTGCAGCGGTGGGGCTCCCCGATACGGCAAGGCCGAGGTAGCCACTTTGCCCACTTGTGGGCCACTTCTGATTTTGCCCCCCGCTCTGCAGTGGTGGGGCTCCCTGATACGGCAGGGGTGAGGTAGCCACTTCGCCCACTTGGGGGCCACTTCTGGTTTTGCCCCCCGCTCTGCAGTGGTGGGGCTCCCCGATACGGCAGGGGTGAGGTAGCCAATTTGCCCACTTGTGGGCCACTTCTGATTTTGCCCCCCGCTCTGCAGCGGTGGGGCTCCCCGATACGGCAGGGGTGAGGTAGCCACTTCGCCCACTTGTGGGCCACTTCTGGTTTTGCCCCCCGCTCTGCACTGGTGGGGCTCCCCGATACGGCAGGGGTGAGGTAGCCAATTTGCCCAATTGTGGGCCACTTCTGATTTTGCCCCCCGATCTGCAGCGGTGGGGATCCCCGATACGGCAGGGGTGAGGTAGCCACTTTGCCCACTTGTGGGCCACTTCTGATTTTGCCCCCCGCTCTGCAGTGGTGGGGCTCCCCGATACGGCAGGGGTGAGGTAGCCAATTTGCCCACTTGTGGGCCACTTCTGATTTTGCCCCCCGCTCTGAAGCGGAGGGGATCCCCGATACGGCAGGGGTGAGGTAGCCAATTTGCCCACTTGTGGGCCACTTCTGATTCTGCCCTCCGATCTGCAGCGGTGGGGCTCCCCGATACGGCAGGGGTGAGGTAGCCACTTTGCCCACTTGTGGGCCACTTCTGATTTTGCCCCCCGCTCTGAAGCGGAGGGGCTCCCCGATACGGCAGGGGTGAGGTAGCCACTTCGCCCACTTGTGGGCCACTTCTGAGTTTGCCCCCCGCTCTGCAGTGGTCGGGCTCCCCGATACGGCAGGGGTGAGGTAGCCACTTTGCCCACTTGTGGGCCACTTCTGATTTTGCCCCCCGCTCTGCAGCGGTGGGGCTCCCCGATACGGCAGGGGTGAGGTAGCCACTTTGCCCACTTGTGGGCCACTTCTGATTTTGCCCCCCGATCTGCAGCGGTGGGGCTCCCCGATACGGCAGGGGTGAGGTAGCCAATTTGCCCACTTGTGGGCCACTTCTGATTTTGCCCCCCGATCTGCAGCGGTGGGGATCCCCGATACGGCAGGGGTGAGGTAGCCACTTTGCCCACTTGTGGGCCACTTCTGATTTTGCCCCCCGCTCTGCAGCGGTGGGGCTCCCCGATACGGCAAGGCCGAGGTAGCCACTTTGCCCACTTGTGGGCCACTTCTGATTTTGCCCCCCGCTCTGCAGTGGTGGGGCTCCCTGATACGGCAGGGGTGAGGTAGCCACTTCGCCCACTTGGGGGCCACTTCTGGTTTTGCCCCCCGCTCTGCAGTGGTGGGGCTCCCCGATACGGCAGGGGTGAGGTAGCCAATTTGCCCACTTGTGGGCCACTTCTGATTTTGCCCCCCGCTCTGCAGCGGTGGGGCTCCCCGATACGGCAGGGGTGAGGTAGCCACTTCGCCCACTTGTGGGCCACTTCTGGTTTTGCCCCCCGCTCTGCACTGGTGGGGCTCCCCGATACGGCAGGGGTGAGGTAGCCAATTTGCCCAATTGTGGGCCACTTCTGATTTTGCCCCCCGATCTGCAGCGGTGGGGCTCCCCGATACGGCAGGGGTGAGGTAGCCACTTTGCCCACTTGTGGGCCACTTCTGATTTTGCCCCCCGCTCTGCAGTGGTGGGGCTCCCCGATACGGCAGGGGTGAGGTAGCCAATTTGCCCACTTGTGGGCCACTTCTGATTTTGCCCCCCGCTCTGAAGCGGAGGGGATCCCCGATACGGCAGGGGTGAGGTAGCCAATTTGCCCACTTGTGGGCCACTTCTGATTCTGCCCTCCGATCTGCAGCGGTGGGGCTCCCCGATACGGCAGGGGTGAGGTAGCCACTTTGCCCACTTGTGGGCCACTTCTGATTTTGCCCCCCGCTCTGAAGCGGAGGGGCTCCCCGATACGGCAGGGGTGAGGTAGCCACTTCGCCCACTTGTGGGCCACTTCTGAGTTTGCCCCCCGCTCTGCAGTGGTGGGGCTCCCCGATACGGCAGGGGTGAGGTAGCCACTTCGCCCACTTGTGGGCCACTTCTGGTTTTGCCCCCCGCTCTGCAGTGGTGGGGCTCCCCGATACGGCAGGGGTGAGGTAGCCAATTTGCCCACTTGTGGGCCACTTCTGATTTTGCCCCCCGCTCTGCAGTGGTGGGGCTCCCCGATACGCGAGGGGTGAGGTAGCCAATTTGCCCACTTGTGGGCCACTTCTGATTTTGCCCCCCGCTCTGAAGCGGAGGGGATCCCCGATACGGCAGGGGTGAGGTAGCCAATTTGCCCACTTGTGGGCCACTTCTGATTCTGCCCTCCGATCTGCAGCGGTGGGGCTCCCCGATACGGCAGGGGTGAGGTAGCCACTTTGCCCACTTGTGGGCCACTTCTGATTTTGCCCCCCGCTCTGAAGCGGAGGGGCTCCCCGATACGGCAGGGGTGAGGTAGCCACTTCGCCCACTTGTGGGCCACTTCTGAGTTTGCCCCCCGCTCTGCAGTGGTGGGGCTCCCCGATACGGCAGGGGTGAGGTAGCCACTTTGCCCACTTGTGGGCCACTTCTGATTTTGCCCCCCGCTCTGCAGCGGTGGGGCTCCCCGATACGGCAGGGGTGAGGTAGCCACTTTGCCCACTTGTGGGCCACTTCTGATTTTGCCCCCCGATCTGCAGCGGTGGGGCTCCCCGATACGGCAGGGGTGAGGTAGCCAATTTGCCCACTTGTGGGCCACTTCTGATTTTGCCCCCCGATCTGCAGCGGTGGGGATCCCCGATACGGCAGGGGTGAGGTAGCCACTTTGCCCACTTGTGGGCCACTTCTGATTTTGCCCCCCGCTCTGCAGCGGTGGGGCTCCCCGATACGGCAAGGCCGAGGTAGCCACTTTGCCCACTTGTGGGCCACTTCTGATTTTGCCCCCCGCTCTGCAGTGGTGGGGCTCCCTGATACGGCAGGGGTGAGGTAGCCACTTCGCCCACTTGGGGGCCACTTCTGGTTTTGCCCCCCGCTCTGCAGTGGTGGGGCTCCCCGATACGGCAGGGGTGAGGTAGCCAATTTGCCCACTTGTGGGCCACTTCTGATTTTGCCCCCCGCTCTGCAGCGGTGGGGCTCCCCGATACGGCAGGGGTGAGGTAGCCACTTCGCCCACTTGTGGGCCACTTCTGGTTTTGCCCCCCGCTCTGCACTGGTGGGGCTCCCCGATACGGCAGGGGTGAGGTAGCCAATTTGCCCAATTGTGGGCCACTTCTGATTTTGCCCCCCGATCTGCAGCGGTGGGGATCCCCGATACGGCAGGGGTGAGGTAGCCACTTTGCCCACTTGTGGGCCACTTCTGATTTTGCCCCCCGCTCTGCAGTGGTGGGGCTCCCCGATACGGCAGGGGTGAGGTAGCCAATTTGCCCACTTGTGGGCCACTTCTGATTTTGCCCCCCGCTCTGCAGCGGTGGGGCTCCCCGATACGGCAAGGCCGAGGTAGCCACTTTGCCCACTTGTGGGCCACTTCTGATTTTGCCCCCCGCTCTGCAGTGGTGGGGATCCTTGATACGGCAGGGGTGAGGTAGCCACTTCGCCCACCTGGGGGCCACTTCTGGTTTTGCCCCCCGCTCTGCAGTGGTGGGGATCCCAAATACGGCAGGGGTGAGGTAGCCACTTTGCCCACTTGTGGGCCACTTCTGATTTTGCCCCCCGCTCTGCAGTGGTGGGGCTCCCCGATACGCGAGGGGTGAGGTAGCCAATTCGCCCACTTGTGGGCCACTTCTGATTTTGCCCCCCGCTCTGAAGCGGAGGGGATCCCCGATACGGCAGGGGTGAGGTAGCCAATTTGCCCACTTGTGGGCCACTTCTGATTCTGCCCTCCGATCTGCAGCGGTGGGGCTCCCCGATACGGCAGGGGTGAGGTAGCCACTTTGCCCACTTGTGGGCCACTTCTGATTTTGCCCCCCGCTCTGAAGCGGAGGGGCTCCCCGATACGGCAGGGGTGAGGTAGCCAATTTGCCCACTTGTGGGCCACTTCTGATTTTGCCCCCCGCTCTGCAGCGGTGGGGCTCCCCGATACGGCAGGGGTGGGGTAGCCAATTTGCCCACTTGTGGGCCACTTCTGATTTTGCCCCCCGCTCTGCAGCTAGGGGCTCCCCGATACGGCAGGGGTGAGGTAGCCACGTTTTTGTTTTTACTAGGTTTTAGTCGCCGTATACATGCTCATACGTAAGGTCCAGCTTGGACCAGTACCTAAGTACAGATTCTTTTGTTTGAGTGCCCGTGATACCGTGTGCCCTTTTCGCTGTGATGTGGAGATCCTGATGGCGCCAGGCGGGAAGCCCAGTTGCCTGACTACACTCCCAGCGGTCCGCCACTGTCAGTCCCAGTGTGAGCCTACCGACTCGCAGACGCACTTGCAGTCGGATGGCGACCTCCGGTGTTCCTGACCTCGGTCAGTCTGCCTGGGAAACTGGTGGTTTGAGGAGTCGACGCCTCCGCCCACACTGCATGGGGACTCCCTCATGTATGGCCTTCGTGGTAATAGGGCGAGGGAAAAGACGGCCTTGATGCCCGATCCCTTAAGGAGGAGCTCGTTCGGCTGTACCACTCTAGACTCGCGTCGTGGATATGGACATGGTGCGCCCGAGGAAGGACCCGTGGGGACTCTCCCCCAGCCGGCGGGCCTTGGGAAGCTTGGTGTAGCCTGATGGATCTTTGTGGTCACTTTCGACCTGTGGGACCACCTCGGTCGTCGTGTGACGCCTATGTTGGCCGTGTATGCCACTGCCACTGTGGTAGTGACCGTCGCAGCCGGCACCCAGTGCGCCTGGTATGGGTTAACGGGTCCTTTGGATGCCGAACAATCGCCGCCAGGACCCGGGACTTGATACTTGGTACTATACTAGCAGTTACTAACAGCTACAACACCGTACCTGTCTTACTGTGGGATATGGGCAGCCTAACCTGCAAATCAGCCTGAAGTGAGGATGTGACACCCCCCCCCCCCTTCAGGGGATGGTCCTGGGTACCCGCCGCCATGCTTGGGTGTTATCGAGCCCCCCCCAGGGTTTGCTCTAAGGAGGGGGGTGAAGCGGTACCCAGAACCCCATGACCATGGTGGGGCATACAACCGGTCTCCGTGTGCCCACTAACCCCATGTACGGAGGGGAAGACGCCCGGTGAAGCCCGGTGAGAGCCCGGCAGGAGCGTGTCCCTTGCCATAAAGCCCCCGTGACGTCATTCCGGCCACTTGGGGCATGTTACCATGTACCGGCAAACTGTCATTTGCCGGTATCTTACTATTTCACGCCAATCTGCCCCGCACCGCCTTCGGCCGTCGATTCGGCAACCTAACCCTAACAACAGATGTAGGTAAGACGTGTTTGTGTGAGAGCTCTGGGCATTTCAGCTATTAGCGGCCGCATCGGCAACCGATGCGTCGCCCGCTGAGATTTACACATCAGAATATCAGGAATCAACAGGGTTTTATTTTCATATTGTTTCCGTAAATTTTCACGCTTCCGTTCTGATAATCAATGTTTTGACTGCTGGCGGTTGGCTCGCGACTTTAGCGTAACCGCCAGTTTAACTGTTATTTACAGACATTTTAGCGCAATCCGTGACGAAGACTCTAAAGTCTTCAGGAATTGCATTGATGCATCTGCAATTTTCACATTGTACACTCGCAACCTTAATCCGAATTTTTCAGGATGTCGAAATCGGATTTTCTACTTCGACATCCCCGCACTTGATTTGACCTCTTTCGAGTGGACCGACGTGCTTCCCTATGCACGAATCAACGTTCCTTTTGTCTTGCCCTCCATTTGTCTTAGAGATGTGGGCAAAACAAAGTTGATTCGTGAGGCCACTTGTGAGGGTCATATCTCGTGCGGCTTGCGAGGAATGACAATAAGGAAGCATGGGATGTATTCACAATACTCCCGACGTAATTTAGGAAGCTTTATACGCCTTGCGTCTCCGGTACGGCAGGGGTGAGGTAGCCACTTCGCCCACTTGTGGGCCACTTCTGATTTTGCCCCCCGCTCTGCAGCGGTGGGGCTCCCCGATACGGCAGGGGTGAGGTAGCCACTTCACCCACTTGTGGGCCACTTCTGATTTTGCCCCCCGCTCTGCAGCGGTGGGGCTCCCCGATACGGCAGGGGTGAGGTAGCCACTTTGCCCACTTGTGGGCCACTTCTGATTTTGCCCCCCGCTCTGCAGCGGTGGGGCTCCCCGATACGGCAGGGGTGAGGTAGCCAATTTGCCCACTTGTGGGCCACTTCTGATTTTGCCCCCCGCTCTGCAGTGGTGGGGCTCCCCGATACGGCAGGGGTGAGGTAGCCAATTTGCCCACTTGTGGGCCACTTCTGATTCTGCCCCCCGCTCTGAAGCGGTGGGGCTCCCCGATACGGCAGGGGTGAGGTAGCCACTTTGCCCACTTGTGGGCCACTTCTGATTTTGCCCCCCGCTCTGCAGCGGTGGGGCTCCCCGATACGGCAGGGGTGAGGTATCCAATTTGCCCACTTGTGGGCCACTTCTGATTTTGCCCCCCGCTCTGCAGCGGTGGGGCTCCCCGATACGGCAGGGGTGAGGTAGCCACTTTGCCCACTTGTGGGCCACTTCTGATTTTGCCCCCCGCTCTGCAGCGGTGGGGCTCCCAGATACGGCAGGGGTGAGGTAGCCAATTTGCCCACTTGTGGGCCACTTCTGATTTTGCCCCCCGCTCTGCAGCGGTGGGGATCCCCGATACGGCAGGGGTGAGGTAGCCAATTTGCCCACTTGTGGGCCACTTCTGATTCTGCCCCCCGCTCTGCAGTCGTGGGGCTCCCCGATACGGCAAGGGTGAGGTAGCCACTTTGCCCACTTGTGGGCCACTTCTGATTTTGCCCCCCGCTCTGCAGCGGTGGGGCTCCCCGATACGGCAAGGGTGAGGTAGCCACTTTGCCCACTTGTGGGCCACTTCTGATTTTGCCCCCCGCTCTGCAGTGGTGGGGCCCCCCGATACGGCAGGGGTGAGGTAGCCAATTTGCCCACTTGTGGGCCACTTCTGATTTTGCCCCCCGATCTGCAGCGGTAGGGATCCCCGATACGGCAGGGGTGAGGTAGCCACTTTGCCCACTTGTGGGCCACTTCTGATTTTGCCCCCCGCTCTGAAGCGGAGGGGATCCCCGATACGGCAGGGGTGAGGTAGCCACGTTTTTGTTTTTACTAGGTTTTAGTCGCCGTATACATGCTCATACGTAAGGTCCAGCTTGGACCAGTACCTAAGTGCAGATTCTTTTGTTTGAGTGCCCGTGATACCGTGTGCCCTTTTCGCCGTGATGTGGAGATCCTGATGGCGCCAGGCGGGAAGCCCTGTTGCCTGACTACACTCCCAGCGGTCCGCCACTGTCAGTCCCAGTGTGAGCCTACCGACTCGCAGACGCACTTGCAGTCGGATGGCGACCTCCGGTGTTCCTGACCTCGGTCAGTCTGCCTGGGAAACTGGTGGTTTGAGGAGTCGACGCCTCCGCCCACACTGCATGGGGACTCCCTCATGTATGGCCTTCGTGGTAATAGGGCGAGGGAAAAGACGGCCTTGATGCCCGATCCCTTAAGGAGGAGCTCGTTCGGCTGTACCACTCTGGACTCGCGTCGTGGATATGGACATGGTGCGCCCGAGGAAGGACCGGTGGGGACTCTCCCCCAGCCGGCGGGCCTTGGGAAGCTTGGGGTAGCCTGATGGATCTTTGTGGTCGCTTTCGACCTGTGGGACCACCTCGGTCGTCGTGTGACGCCTATGTTGGCCGTGTATGCCACTGCCACTGTGGTAGTGACCGTCGCAGCCGGCACCCGGTGCGCCTGGTATGGGTTAACGGGTCCTTTGGATGCCGAACAATCGCCGCCAGGACCCGGGACTTGATACTTGGTACTATACTAGCAGTTACTAACAGCTACAACACCGTACCTGTCTTACTGTGGGATATGGGCAGCCTAACCTGCAAATCAGCCTGAAGTGAGGATGTGACACCCCCCCCCCCCCTTCAGGGGATGGTCCTGGGTACCCGCTGCCATGCTTGGGTGTTATCGAGCCCCCCCCAGGGTTTGCTCTAAGGAGGGGGGTGAAGCGGTACCCAGAACCCCATGACCATGGTGGGGCATACAACCGGTCTCCGTGTGCCCACTAACCCCATGTACGGAGGGGAAGACGCCCGGTGAAGCCCGGTGAGAGCCCGGCAGGAGCGTGTCCCTTGCCGTAAAGCCCCCGTGACGTCATTCCGGCCACTTGGGGCATGTTACCATGTACCGGCAAACTGCCATTTGCCGGTATCTTACTATTTCACGCCAATCTGCCCCGCACCGCCTTCGGCCGTCGATTCGGCAACCTAACCCTAACAACAGATGTAGGTAAGACGTGTTTGTGTGAGAGATCTGGGCATTTCAGCTATTAGCGGCCGCATCGGCAACCGATGCGTCGCCCGCTGAGATTTACACATCAGAATATCAGGAATCAACAGGGTTTTATTTTCATATTGTTTCCGTAAATTTTCACGCTTCCGTTCTGATAATCAATGTTTTGACTGCTGGCGGTTGGCTCGCGACTTTAGCGTAACCGCCAGTTTAACTGCTATTTACAGACATTTTAGCGCAATCCGTGACGAAGACTCTAAAGTCTTCAGGAATTGCATTGATGCATCTGCAATTTTCACATTGTACACTCGCAACCTTAATCCGAATTTTTCAGGATGTCGAAATCGGATTTTCTACTTCGACATCCCCGCACTTGATTTGACCTCTTTCGAGTGGACCTACGTGCTTCCCTATGCACGAATCAACTTTCCTTTTGTCTTGCCCTCCATTTGTCTTAGAGATATGGGCAAAACAAAGTTGATTCGTGAGGCCACTTGTGAGGGTCATATCTCGTGCGGCTTGCGAGGAATGACAATAAGGAAGCATGGGATGTATTCACAATACTCCCGACGTAATTTAAGAAGCTTTATACGCCTTGCGTCTCCGGTACGGCAGGGGTGAGGTAGCCACTTCGCCCACTTGTGGGCCACTTCTGATTTTGCCCCCCGCTCTGCAGCGGTGGGGCTCCCCGATACGGCAGGGGTGAGGTAGCCACTTCGCCCACTTGTGGGCCACTTCTGATTTTGCCCCCCGCTCTGCAGCGGTGGGGCTCCCCGATACGGCAGGGGTGAGGTAGCTACTTCGCCCACTTGTGGGCCACTTCTGATTTTGCCCCCCGCTCTGCAGCGGTGGGGCTCCCCGATACGGCAGGGGTGAGGTAGCCAATTTGCCCACTTGTGGGCCACTTCTGATTCTGCCCCCCGCTCTGAAGCGGTGGGGCTCCCCGATACGGCAGGGGTGAGGTAGCCACTTTGCCCACTTGTGGGCCACTTCTAATTTTGCCCCCCGCTCTGCAGCGGTGGGGCTCCCCGATACGGCAGGGGTGAGGTAGCCACTTTGCCCACTTGTGGGCCACTTCTGATTTTGCCCCCCGCTCTGCAGTGGAGGGGATCCCCGATACGGCAGGGGTGAGGTAGCCACTTTGCCCACTTGTGGGCCACTTCTGATTTTGCCCCCCGCTCTGCAGCGGTGGGGCTCCCCGATACGGCAGGGGTGAGGTAGCCACTTTGCCCACTTGTGGGCCACTTCTGATTTTGCCCCCCGCTCTGCAGTGGAGGGGATCCCCGATACGGCAGGGGTGAGGTAGCCACTTTGCCCACTTGTGGGCCACTTCTGATTTTGCCCCCCGCTCTGCAGCGGTGGGGCTCCCCGATACGGCAGGGGTGAGGTAGCCACTTTGCCCACTTGTGGGCCACTTCTGATTTTGCCCCCCGCTCTGCAGTGGTGGGGCTCCCCGATACGGCAAGGGTGAGGTAGCCACTTTGCCCACTTGTGGGCTACTTCTGATTTTGCCCCCCGCTCTGCAGTGTTGGGGCTCCCCGATACGGCAGGGGTGAGGTAGCCACTTCGCCCACTTGTGGGCCACTTCTGGTTTTGCCCCCCGCTCTGCAGTGGTGGGGCTCCCCGATACGGCAGGGGTGAGGTAGCCAATTTGCCCACTTGTGGGCCACTTCTGATTTTGCCCCCCGCTCTGCAGCGGTGGGGCTCCCCGATACGGCAAGGGTGAGGTAGCCACTTTGCCCACTTGTGGGCCACTTCTGATTTTGCCCCCCGCTCTGCAGTGGTGGGGCTCCCCGATACGGCAGGGGTGAGGTAGCCACTTTGCCCACTTGTGGGCCACTTCTGATTTTGCCCCCCGCTCTGCAGCGGTGGAGCTCCCCGATACGGCAAGGGTGAGGTAGCCACTTTGCCCACTTGTGGGCCACTTCTGATTTTGCCCCCCGATCTGCAGCGGTA
This sequence comes from Eutreptiella sp. 'Long Island Sound 2002', assembly GCA_964036045.1. NCBI lineage: Eukaryota > Euglenozoa > Euglenophyceae > Eutreptiales > Eutreptiaceae > Eutreptiella > Eutreptiella sp. 'Long Island Sound 2002'. The sequence continues at coordinate 12,348,033 of OZ038403.1, forward strand.
GGGATCCCCGATACGGCAGGGGTGAGGTAGCCACTTTGCCCACTTGTGGGCCACTTCTGATTTTGCCCCCCGCTCTGAAGCGGAGGGGATCCCCGATACGGCAGGGGTGAGGTAGCCAATTTGCCCACTTGTGGGCCACTTCTGATTCTGCCCCCAGATCTGCAGCGGTGGGGCTCCCCGATACGGCAGGGGTGAGGTAGCCAATTTGCCCACTTGTGGGCCACTTCTGATTTTGCCCCCCGCTCTGCAGCTAGGGGCTCCCCGATACGGCAGGGGTGAGGTAGCCACGTTTTTGTTTTTACTAGGTTTTAGTCGCCGTATACATGCTCATACGTAAGGTTCAGCCTGGACCAGTACCTAAGTACAGATTCTTCTGTTTGAGTGCCCGTGATACCGTGTGCCCTTTTCGCTGTGATGTGGAGATCCTGATGGCGCCAGGCGGGAAGCCCAGTTGCCTGACTACACTCCCAGCGGTCCGCCACTGTCAGTCCCAGTGTGAGCCTACCGACTCGCAGACGCACTTGCAGTCGGATGGCGACCTCCGGTGTTCCTGACCTCGGTCAGTCTGCCTGGGAAACTGGTGGTTTGAGGAGTCGACGCCTCCGCCCACACTGCATGGGGACTCCCTCATGTATGGCCTTCGTGGTAATAGGGCGAGGGAAAAGACGGCCTTGATGCCCGATCCCTTAAGGAGGAGCTCGTTCGGCTGTACCACTCCGGACTCGCGTCGTGGATATGGACATGGTGCGCCCGAGGAAGGACCCGTGGGGACTCTCCCCGAGCCGGCGGGCCTTGGGAAGCTTGGGGTAGCCTGATGGATCTTTGTGGTCGCTTTCGACCTGTGGGACCACCTCGGTCGTCGTGTGACGCCTATGTTGGCTGTGTATGCCACTGCCACTGTGGTAGTGACCGTCGCAGCCGGCACCCGGTGCGCCTGGTATGGGTTAACGGGTCCTTTGGATGCCGAACAATCGCTGCCAGGACCCGGGACTTGATACTTGGTACTATACTAGCAGTTACTAACAGCTACAACACCATACCTGTCTTACTGTGGGATATGGGCAGCCTAACCTGCAAATCAGCCTGAAGTGAGGATGTGACACCCCCCCCCCCCCTTCAGGGGATGGTCCTGGGTACCCGCTGCCATGCTTGGGTGTTATCGAGCCCCCCCCAGGGTTTGCTCTAAGGAGGGGGGTGAAGCGGTACCCAGAACCCCATGACCATGGTGGGGCATACAACCGGTCTCCGTGTGCCCACTAACCCCATGTACGGAGGGGAAGACGCCCGGTGAAGCCCGGTGAGAGCCCGGCAGGAGCATGTCCCTTGCCGTAAAGCCCCCGTGACGTCATTCCGGCCACTTGGGGCATGTTACCATGTACCGGCAAACTGCCATTTGCCGGTATCTTACTATTTCACGCCAATCTGCCCCGCACCGCCTTCGGCCGTCGATTCGGCAACCTAACCCTAACAACAGATGTAGGTAAGACGTGTTTGTGTGAGAGATCTGGGCATTTCAGCTATTAGCGGCCGCATCGGCAACCGATGCGTCGCCCGCTGAGATTTACACATCAGAATATCAGGAATCAACAGGGTTTTATTTTCATATTGTTTCCGTAAATTTTCACGCTTCCGTTCTGATAATCAATGTTTTGACTGCTGGCGGTTGGCTCGCGACTTTAGCGTAACCGCCAGTTTAACTGTTATTTACAGACATTTTAGCGCAATCCGTGACGAAGACTCTAAAGTCTTCAGGAATTGCATTGATGCATCTGCAATTTTCACATTGTACACTCGCAACCTTAATCCGAATTTTTCAGGATGTCGAAATCGGATTTTCGACTTCGACATCCCCGCACTTGATTTGACCTCTTTCGAGTGGACCTACGTGCTTCCCTATGCACGAATCAACTTTCCTTTTGTGTTGCCCTCCATTTGTCTTAGAGATATGGGCAAAACAAAGTTGATTCGTGAGGCCACTTGTGAGGGTCATATCTCGTGCGGCTTGCGAGGAATGACAATAAGGAAGCATGGGATGTATTCACAATACTCCCGACGTAATTTAGGAAGCTTTATACGCCTTGCGTCTCCGGTACGGCAGGGGTGAGGTAGCCACTTCGCCCACTTGTGGGCCACTTCTGATTTTGCCCCCCGCTCTGCAGCGGTGGGGCTCCCCGATACGGCATGGGTGAGGTAGCCACTTTGCCCACTTGTGGGCCACTTCTGATTCTGCCCCCCGATCTGCAGTGGTGGGGCTCCCTGATACGGCAGGGATGAGGTAGCCACTTTGCCCACTTGTGGGCCACTTCTGATTTTGCCCCCCGCTCTGCAGTGGTGGGGCTCCCCGATACGGCAGGGGTGAGGTAGCCACTTTGCCCACTTGTGGGCCACTTCTAATTTTGCCCCCCGCTCTGCAGCGGTGGGGCTCCCCGATACGGCAGGGGTGAGGTAGCCACTTCGCCCACTTGTGGGCCACTTCTGATTTTGCCCCCCGCTCTGCAGCGGTGTGGATCCCCGATACGGCAGGGGTGAGGTAGCCACTTCGCCCACTTGTGGGCCACTTCTGATTTTGCCCCCCGCTCTGCAGTGGTGGGGCTCCCCGATACGGTAGGGGTGAGGTAGCCACTTCGCCCACTTGTGGGCCACTTCTGATTTTGCCCCCCGCTCTGCAGCGGTGGGGCTCCCCGATATGGCAAGGGTGAGGTAGCCACTTTGCCCACTTGTGGGCCACTTCTGATTTTGCCCCTCGCTCTGCAGTGGTGGGGCTCCCCGATACGGCCGGGGTGAGGTAGCCACTTCGCCCACTTGTGGGCCACTTCTGGTTTTGCCCCCCCGCTCTGCAGTGGTGGGGCTCCCCGATACGGCAGGGGTGAGGTAGCCAATTTGCCCACTTGTGGGCCACTTCTGATTTTGCCCCCCGCTCTGCAGCGGTGGGGATCCCCGATACGGCAGGGGTGAGGTAGCCAATTTGCCCACTTGTGGGCCACTTCTGATTTTACCCCCCCGCTGTGCAGTGGTGGGGCTCCCCGATACGGTAAGGGTGAGGTAGCCACTTTGCCCACTTGTGGGCCACTTCTGATTTTGCCCCCCGCTCTGCAGCGGTGGGGCTCCCCGATACGGCAGGGGTGAGGTAGCCACTTCGCCCACTTGCGGGCCACTTCTGGTTTTGCCCCCCGCTCTGCAGTGGTGGGGCTCCCCGATACGGCCTGGGTGAGGTAGCCAATTTGCCCACTTGTGGGCCACTTCTGATTTTGCCCCCCGATCTGCAGCGGTGGGGATCCCCGATACGGCAGGGGTGAGGTAGCCACTTTGCCCACTTGTGGGCCACTTCTGATTTTGCCCCCCGCTCTGCAGTGGTGGGGCTCCCCGATACGGCAGGGGTGAGGTAGCCAATTTGCCCACTTGTGGGCCACTTCTGATTTTGCCCCCCGCTCTGCAGCGGTGGGGCTCCCCGATACGGCAAGGCCGAGGTAGCCACTTTGCCCACTTGTGGGCCACTTCTGATTTTGCCCCCCGCTCTGCAGTGGTGGGGCTCCCCGATACGGCAGGGGTGAGGTAGCCACTTCGCCCACTTGTGGGCCACTTCTGGTTTTGCCCCCCGCTCTGCAGTGGTGGGGCTCCCCGATACGGCAGGGGTGAGGTAGCCAATTTGCCCACTTGTGGGCCACTTCTGATTTTGCCCCCCGATCTGCAGCGGTGAAGATCCCCGATACGGCAGGGGTGAGGTAGCCACTTTGCCCACTTGTGGGCCACTTCTGATTTTGCCCCCCGCTCTGAAGCGGAGGGGATCCCCGATACGGCAGGGGTGAGGTAGCCACTTCTCCCACTTGTGGGCCACTTCTGGTTTTGCCCCCCGATCTGCAGCGGTGGGGCTCCCCGATACGGCAGGGGTGAGGTAGCCACTTTGCCCACTTGTGGGCCACTTCTGATTTTGCCCCCCGCTCTGAAGCGGAGGGGATCCCCGATACGGCAGGGGTGAGGTAGCCAATTTGCCCACTTGTGGGCCACTTCTGATTCTGCCCCCCGATCTGCAGCGGTGGGGCTCCCCGATACGGCAGGGGTGAGGTAGCCAATTTGCCCACTTGTGGGCCACTTCTGATTTTGCCCCCCGCTCTGCAGCTAGGGGCTCCCCGATACGGCAGGGGTGAGGTAGCCACGTTTTTGTTTTTACTAGGTTTTAGTCGCCGTATACATGCTCATACGTAAGGTCCGGCCTGGACCAGTACCTAAGTACAGATTCTTTTGTTTGAGTGCCCGTGATACCGTGTGCCCTTTTCGCTGTGATGTGGAGATCCTGATGGCGCCAGGCGGGAAGCCCAGTTGCCTGACTACACTCTCAGCGGTCCGCCACTGTCAGTCCCAGTGTGAGCCTACCGACTCGCAGACGCACTTGCAGTCGGATGGCGACCTCCGGTGTTCCTGACCTCGGTCAGTCTGCCTGGGAAACTGGTGGTTTGAGGAGTCGACGCCTCCGCCCACACTGCATGGGGACTCCCTCATGTATGGCCTTCGTGGTAATAGGGCGAGGGAAAAGACGGCCTTGATGCCCGATCCCTTAAGGAGGAGCTCGTTCGGCTGTACCACTCTGGACTCGCGTCGTGGATATGGACATGGTGCGCCCGAGGAAGGACCCGTGGGGACTCTCCCCCAGCCGGCGGGCCTTGGGAAGCTTGGGGTAGCCTGATGGATCTTTGTGGTCGCTTTCGACCTGTGGGACCACCTCGGTCGTCGTGTGACGCCTATGTTGGCCGTGTATGCCACTGCCACTGTGGTAGTGACCGTCGCAGCCGGCACCCGGTGCGCCTGGTATGGGTTAACGGGTCCTTTGGATGCCGAACAATCGCCGCCAGGACCCGGGACTTGATACTTGGTACTATACTAGCAGTTACTAACAGCTACAACACCGTACCTGTCTTACTGTGGGATATGGGCAGCCTAACCTGCAAATCAGCCTGAAGTGAGGATGTGACACCCCCCCCCCCTTCAGGGGATGGTCCTGGGTACCCGCTGCCATGCTTGGGTGTTATCGAGCCCCCCCCAGGGTTTGCTCTAAGGAGGGGGGTGAAGCGGTACCCAGAACCCCATGACCATGGTGGGGCATACAACCGGTCTCCGTGTGCCCACTAACCCCATGTACGGAGGGGAAGACGCCCGGTGAAGCCCGGTGAGAGCCCGGCAGGAGCGTGTCCCTTGCCGTAAAGCCCCCGTGACGTCATTCCGGCCACTTGGGGCATGTTACCATGTACCGGCAAACTGCCATTTGCCGGTATCTTACTATTTCACGCCAATCTGCCCCGCACCGCCTTCGGCCGTCGATTCGGCAACCTAACCCTAACAACAGATGTAGGTAAGACGTGTTTGTGTGAGAGATCTGGGCATTTCAGCTATTAGCGGCCGCATCGGCAACCGATGCGTCGCCCGCTGAGATTTACACATCAGAATATCAGGAATCAACAGGGTTTTATTTTCATATTGTTTCCGTAAATTTTTACGCTTCCGTTCTGATAATCAATGTTTTGACTGCTGGCGGTTGGCTCGCGACTTTAGCGTAACCGCCAGTTTAACTGTTATTTACAGACATTTTAGCGCAATCCGTGACGAAGAATCTAAAGTCTTCAGGAATTGCATTGATGCATCTGCAATTTTCACATTGTACACTCGCAACCTTAATCCGAAATTTTCAGGATGTCCAAAACGGATTTTCGACTTCGACATCCCCGCACTTGATTTGACCTCTTTCGAGTGGACCTACGTGCTTCCCTATGCACGAATCAACTTTCCTTTTGTCTTGCCCTCCATTTGTCTTAGAGATTTGGGCAAAACAAAGTTGATTCGTGAGGCCACTTGTGAGGGTCATATCTCGTGCGGCTTGCGAGGAATGACAATAAGGAAGCATGGGATGTATTCACAATACTCCCGACGTAATTTAGGAAGCTTTATACGCCTTGCGTCTCCGGTACGGCAGGGGTGAGGTAGCCACTTCGCCCACTTGTGGGCCACTTCTGATTTTGCCCCCCGCTCTGCAGCGGTGAGGCTCCCCGATACGGCAGGGGTGAGGTAGCCACTTCGCCCACTTGTGGGCCACTTCTGATTTTGCCCCCCGCTCTGCAGCCGTGGGGCTCCCTGATACGGCAGGGGTGAGGTAGCCAATTTGCCCACTTGTGGGCCACTTCTGATTCTGCCCCCCGCTCTGAAGCGGTGGGGCTCCCCGATACGGCGGGGGTGAGGTAGCCACTTTGCCCACTTGTGGGCCACTTCTGATTTTGCCCCCCGCTCTGCAGTGGAGGGGCTCCCCGATACGGCAGGGGTGAGGTAGCCACTTTGCCCACTTGTGGGCCACTTCTGATTTTGCCCCCCGCTCTGCAGTGGTGGGGCTCCCCGATACGCGAGGGGTGAGGTAGCCAATTTGCCCACTTGTGGGCCACTTCTGATTTTGCCCCCCGCTCTGCAGCGGTGGGGATCCCCGATACGGCAGGGGTGAGGTAGCCAATTTGCCCACTTGTGGGCCACTTCTGATTTTGCCCCCCGCTCTGCAGTCGTGGGGCTCCCTGATACGGCAGGGGTGAGGTAGCCACTTTGCCCACTTGTGGGCCACTTCTGATTTTGCCCCCCGCTCTGCAGTGGAGGGGATCCCCGATACGGCAGGGGTGAGGTAGCCACTTTGCCCACTTGTGGGCCACTTCTGATTTTGCCCCCCGCTCTGCAGCGGTGGGGCTCCCCGATACGGCAGGGGTGAGGTAGCCACTTTGCCCACTTGTGGGCCACTTCTGATTTTGCCCCCCGCTCTGCAGTGGTGGGGCTCCCCGATACGGCAGGGGTGAGGTAGCCACTTCGCCCACTTGTGGGCCACTTCTGATTTTGCCCCCCGGTTTGCAGTGGTGGGGCTCCCCGATACGGCAGGGGTGAGGTAGCCAATTTGCCCACTTGTGGGCCACTTCTGATTTTGCCCCCCGATCCGCAGCGGTGGGGATCCCCGATACGGCAGGGGTGAGGTAGCCACTTTGCCCACTTGTGGGCCACTTCTGATTTTGCCCCCCGCTCTGCAGTGGTGGGGCTCCCCGATACGGCAGGGGTGAGGTAGCCAATTTGCCCACTTGTGGGCCACTTTTGATTCTGCCCCCCGCTCTGCAGCGGTGGGGCTCCCCGATACGGCAAGGGTGAGGTAGCCACTTTGCCCACTTGTGGGCCACTTCTGATTTTGCCCCCCGATCCGCAGCGGTGGGGATCCCCGATACGGCAGGGGTGAGGTAGCCACTTTGCCCACTTGTGGGCCACTTCTGATTTTGCCCCCCGCTCTGCAGTGGTGGGGCTCCCCGATACGGCAGGGGTGAGGTAGCCACTTTGCCCACTTCTGGGCCACTTCTGATTTTGCCCCCCGCTCTGCAGCGGTGGGGCTCCCCGATACGGCAAGGGTGAGGTAGCCACTTTGCCCACTTGTGGGCCACTTCTGATTTTGCCCCCCGCTCTGCAGTGGTGGGGCTCCCCGATACGGCAGGGGTGAGGTAGCCAATTTGCCCACTTGTGGGCCACTTCTGATTCTGCCCCCCGCTCTGAAGCGGTGGGGCTCCCCGATACGGCCTGGGTGAGGTAGCCACTTTGCCCACTTGTGGGCCACTTCTGATTTTGCCCCCCGCTCTGCAGTGGAGGGGCTCCCCGATACGGCAGGGGTGAGGTAGCCACTTTGCCCACTTGTGGGCCACTTCTGATTTTGCCCCCCGCTCTGCAGCGGTGGGGCTCCCCGATACGGCAGGGGTGAGGTAGCCACTTTGCCCACTTGTGGGCCACTTCTGATTTTGCCCCCCGCTCTGCAGTGGTGGGGCTCCCCGATACGCGAGGGGTGAGGTAGCCAATTTGCCCACTTGTGGGCCACTTCTGATTTTGCCCCCCGCTCTGCAGCGGTGGGGATCCCCGATACGGCAGGGGTGAGGTAGCCAATTTGCCCACTTGTGGGCCACTTCTGATTTTGCCCCCCGCTCTGCAGTCGTGGGGCTCCCTGATACGGCAGGGGTGAGGTAGCCACTTTGCCCACTTGTGGGCCACTTCTGATTTTGCCCCCCGCTCTGCAGTGGAGGGGATCCCCGATACGGCAGGGGTGAGGTAGCCACTTTGCCCACTTGTGGGCCACTTCTGATTTTGCCCCCCGCTCTGCAGCGGTGGGGCTCCCCGATACGGCAGGGGTGAGGTAGCCACTTTGCCCACTTGTGGGCCACTTCTGATTTTGCCCCCCGCTCTGCAGTGGTGGGGCTCCCCGATACGGCAGGGGTGAGGTAGCCACTTCGCCCACTTGTGGGCCACTTCTGATTTTGCCCCCCGGTTTGCAGTGGTGGGGCTCCCCGATACGGCAGGGGTGAGGTAGCCAATTTGCCCACTTGTGGGCCACTTCTGATTTTGCCCCCCGATCCGCAGCGGTGGGGCTCCCCGATACGGCAGGGGTGAGGTAGCCACTTTGCCCACTTGTGGGCCACTTCTGATTTTGCCCCCCGCTCTGCAGCGGTGGGGCTCCCCGATACGGCAGGGGTGAGGTAGCCAATTTGCCCACTTGTGGGCCACTTTTGATTCTGCCCCCCGCTCTGCAGCGGTGGGGCTCCCCGATACGGCAAGGGTGAGGTAGCCACTTTGCCCACTTGTGGGCCACTTCTGATTTTGCCCCCCGCTCTGCAGTGGTGGGGCTCCCCGATACGGCAGGGGTGAGGTAGCCACTTTGCCCACTTGTGGGCCACTTCTGATTTTGCCCCCCGCTCTGCAGCGGTGGGGCTCCCCGATACGGCAAGGGTGAGGTAGCCACTTTGCCCACTTGTGGGCCACTTCTGATTTTGCCCCCCGATCTGCAGCGGTGGGGATCCCCGATACGGCAGGGGTGAGGTAGCCACTTTGCCCACTTGTGGGCCACTTCTGATTTTGCCCCCCGCTCCGAAGCGGAGGGGATCCCCGATACGGCAGGGGTGAGGTAGCCAATTTGCCCACTTGTGGGCCACTTCTGATTCTGCCCCCCGATCTGCAGCGGTGGGGCTCCCCGATACGGCAGGGGTGAGGTAGCCACTTTGCCCACTTGTGGGCCACGTCTGATTTTGCCCCCCGCTCTGCAGCTAGGGGCTCCCCGATACGGCACGGGTGAGGTAGCCACGTTTTTGTTTTTACTAGGTTTTAGTCGCCGTATACATGCTCATACGTAAGGTCCCACATGTACCACCGGTGCCCAGCATAGAACATTGAAAGAGAGACCAATATTGTCCGGTTACCGGTGGCAATTTTAGGAAATCTGTACCGACGTGCATGCGATATGCTTCGGTCCGTCGCTTGGAAGTTTTCGAAAACCCTTGGAAAGATGCTCGGAAGTTTTGGCAGCCAGATCGGCCCCCCAAAACGCAACCGATATCGGTAGGAATGTTCCATGGGCTTCCCAGCCGACCGTGCCGGGGGAGCTCGGAAGAAATTTTTCAGCCCGAACCCAGTGGAATTTTGGTTGGATGCTTGGTGGAAAGATGCTCGGAAGTTTTGGCAGCCAGATCGGGTCCCGAAATGTAACCAATATTGGTAGGAATGTTCCATGGGCTTCCCAGCCGACCGTGCCGGGGGAGCTCGGAAGAAATTTTTCAGCCCAAACCCAGTGGAATTTTGGTTGGATGCTTGGTGCCTACCTTGTCTGCAAGATGCCATGGAGAACAGCATGTTGAAGCTAATGTTTGTCTACCCTTTGTCTGCTTTGCATACAAAACTGCATGGAGAACACTCTGCTCAAGCTTATGATTGCTTCCCCTTTGTGCTCCTTTGTGAATTTGGACTTTTGCTTTTGACATGTGCAACGCCAGTTTGATCCTTGGTGGCTGCTTTGCCTACAAACTTGCATCGAGAACACTGTACTCAAGCTTCTGAATGTTTGCCCTTTGTGCCTTGTGATGCTTTGTGCCTGCTTTTGTGGTTTTCTTTTTGCATGTGTGTCGCTTTCTCACCTAGGCCCCTTTGAGTAGACTCACTAATGTATTCCCTTTTTGTGCTCAGAACACTGTTTGTCACCTGCAACAGACATGTCTGGTAGTCAAGGCAGTGCCGCTAGTGCCTCGTCTTCGTCTGCTCAGCCCCCCCAGCCCGTTCAGCAGCTCCCGGAACAAGATTTGGAGCTTGAGGGCGAGCTCATTGACGCGGACACAGCCAATACCGAAGTTCCCGAACCGGGTGATACACAATCGCGCCTCCAACACGCCCTAGCAGCACTGTGCCTGCGGCATAAGCCGTCCGAGACCATTGAACCCAGAATGCTAAGGGTTTTTTTGGACAGGGTCGTCCCTGATGCATACCGCATCCAGCCCAAGGATACCTTGCTGGCTATGCTTATGCATAAGTATTTTTCAATCCCTGTCTTGACGACACGGGAGGCTGTGGGCAAGACAAGCCCCAGCAAACATGAGACCTCGTACGGTGTACAATACAGAAACCTCTGCATTGTTGGTCCGGATCCGAAATACAACACGGACCGGACCTTTGCAGAGGAATCTGAAGAGAGGCTGCGTGTACATTACATGTACTTGAAATCAATACTGTCCACACACCCGGACAGTACCATTCGCGAGTTAAAGTGGACCCAGAGCGATGTAGTTACTTGGTTCAAAGAGGCCAAGATCAAGAAGCGGTCCAAAAAAGTAGTTTCCTGCAACGTGCAGTTCCCCCCCCTCTCATTTATTCATGTTCCGTTCGAGGTTTTGAGGGTTATCATAAACGATGCCTTCTGCGAGTCCCCACATGCAACGATTCACAGCGCCCTCAGAGCCACCATCACAGGTGCACATGTGGTAGAGGTTTTCGGGGAAAAGGACGGCTGGCGGGTGTGGGACCAAGCCCCCTCAGGCACGTGGGAAAAGGTGGTTACCCCCCCCGACGGTGAGGTTTTCAGAACAGACCAGCAACCCACGTACCATGCGCACGGTGTCATGTGGGGCATTGAGTTTCTTTTGGCCCCAGCCCCCAAACCTTCTTCCGAGGGCGCCTCGCGCCTCATCGCCAGGCGCTGGATGGCCAACAGTCCGACGCCCACCGGCCTCCAGGAGCAGAAGCACCGGGGCTCGTCCCGACCATCACTCAGACACTCCCGTCAGCCCTCAAACTCAGCCCAGGCGCACTGCTGCCCCCCTAGAATCCGCACGGAGGGGAGCGCGATTGGCGTGGGGGTTGACATTTATTTTCCTTTTCCTTGCCTGGTGCGTTGGCCGCAGCCCAAGGTACTGTGATTCAGAAGTTAGTGGCCCCAGCACAATCCATGTCAATTGCATGGAATGCCCGGACAAGGGCTTCTGCGGCGGCGGGACCCTTTTGGCGTGTGAAGAGCCATACAAAAAGGTGGGGCACGCATGTGCACATGTCTGATGCGCAGCACGAAATGGTGGTCGGTTCAGACACAATGACCACAACGACCGGGGGCGTTGACTTCACGATGATGCCTCGTTCAATTCGGATGCCGGAACCTGCCTCCAACTGGAGGAAGCAAATGCGGACCCACTGGAGGGTCCGTTGGCCCGCATTGCCTGGGCAGCTCTTGCAACCGTCCCGCCCTCCAGTCTCCAAGTTCAAAGTGTGGTGGTCTGCATGGCGTGTGCACACACGTTGTATCACCGACTGGTTGACACAACATGGGTGCGTACTGCTCATTGCTCTGTCTCCTTTCTCCAAGTTGATCTTGAGAGCCTTGAAACACTTGGGACTTTCCCAGGTGTGTGTAGGCGATGAGTTGAATGATTTCATGCATTATAGCAGGCAGCCCAAAAGCAATCGGTTTCAATTTCTGAAGAAAGAATTCGGTGATCGTCGGGGTCGAGCGACGGTTTCCAGCAGTCACACGTTCCCCTCGTTCCACGAAGTCAACAAGCTTACCAACGATGACCCGCCCAGCCAGAGAGAAATATGTGTTCTTGACGTGCCGAAGGTCGAGAGCGCTGAAGAGGCTGGGCAGGTTCGCCCATGTACGTTGGCTCCGCCCGTTGGGGAACTGGAGCCGAACGTTTTCTTTGGCAAGTCACGTGGCCCCTCGTTGTTGGCACCCCCCCAGTGCGAGCCCGCAGTGCACCGCTTGACGTGCCTTCCTAACCCATTTGTAGCAACTCGGCCTCCACCTACTCTGCGAGACCGTCCCCGTGAAACGGTCACAACTTCCGCTCTGTGTGAATCAGAGCCGGTCTTGGTAGGATGCTGCTGTTGCTCTTCTTAGCCTTCCGTCGCACTTGTGCCTGAAGAATCCTCTCATCGTGCGACTCTCATCGGCAAATGCAGTGTTGAGAACGGGCGGGCGGTGCAAATCAAATCAGACAGAAACTCAAGTCACGAAGACCTGCTTTTAGCCTTCCACGGGGATGCGAAAGGGGGTGGCTGCACAAAGGGGGAAGGCTCCGTGCATGGGCTCTGAGCAACCACGGTCATTCTTGGCATCTGTTTGCTTTCTTGCGTGCTGCTGCCAAAGCCGTGTCCCGTCGAGCCTTGCCAGATTGGACTTGGATTGATGTGTTTTGCTTGTTTTGCCTTGAGATGCGCTGCAAGAGCACCCACATGGTCCAGATTTTGCAGAAAGATTTGGAGCCCAGTTTCTTGGGCGGCGTTATGTGCGGAGGACAAACGATAGGACCACGTTCAGCCTCATCTGTGGAGACCGCCGTGCTCATGTAGTGCCTGCCCAAGCTCTCCTCGGACCCTCTTCGGACCGAAGAGGCAAACGCTGCCGGGCACTACTGACCATTCGCATCTAGAAATTTTACGAGTATTGAAATTTTACGAGTATTGCGTGGTTTGCCGTGTCAAGTGTTTGTATGTTCACTTGCCATTTTACCAGGAAATCTGTTAATGAGGTCTTCGGGATAACCCTGACCGGCAACTGCTGCCGACACGGTGACCCTTGACCGCCTACCGTCCCTGCAGAGCCCACCATCAAAGGTCGATCAAAGGTTGCATCGGGACGAGTCTATCGATATGGCAAAGCGAACGTGATAAAAGTGTTTTGCTGGGGTATCCAGCTGCACCCCATTGTGATGTGCCGCGCTCCAACGGAAGATGCGCAATTTTTGGGCGCTGTGTTTGACGGAAAGGTAATGTAGACGCTGCAACGGCCAGCCGCAAATGGGAACTTTGCGGATTTATTTTCTTCCCCCCCCCCCCCCCCCCCCCTGGTGTCCAACCAATGCCTTGTCCAATGAACAATTCCGTTCGGAGCGTAATTTTTTGGGACCTAATCAATCAGGTACCGGGTTTTAGGTACCGAATTAATTGAGTAGCCACCCCCTACCCCAGGTTTTGCAGAGCACAAGCCGTCACACACTGTGCCTACGTCTCGCGAAAGGGTGATGGCGGGCGTCAAGCGGCAGTGGGGCATCATCCCCCCACCCGCCCGTTGTGCAACGAACAATGAAGTCCTCAAAAAATACGGTACGAACGGGAGTGTTCGTTGGACACGCCGTTCGGTAGGCAACAGCTCTTTGGGCATAGCAACGTGCTCCAAACAGGCGTGCTAATCGGCCCTCCATGTTGCATTGAGAGTCAACCCTCCAAACTGGACCCACCAATTTACAAATCTGTTGTTCTTGACAGCAAATGCGGAAGTCGTAAACAAAGTGCGGAAATTGATATTTGAGTCCATGAGATTGGGAAGGGATTTTGCCCCCCGCTCTGCAGTGGAGGGGATCCCCGATACGGCAGGGGTGAGGTAGCCACTTTGCCCACTTGTGGGCCACTTCTGATTTTGCCCCCCGCTCTGCAGCGGTGGGGCTCCCCGATACGGCAGGGGTGAGGTAGCCACTTTGCCCACTTGTGGGCCACTTCTGATTTTGCCCCCCGCTCTGCAGTGGTGGGGCTCCCCGATACGGCAGGGGTGAGGTAGCCACTTCGCCCACTTGTGGGCCACTTCTGATTTTGCCCCCCGGTTTGCAGTGGTGGGGCTCCCCGATACGGCAGGGGTGAGGTAGCCAATTTGCCCACTTGTGGGCCACTTCTGATTTTGCCCCCCGATCCGCAGCGGTGGGGATCCCCGATACGGCAGGGGTGAGGTAGCCACTTTGCCCACTTGTGGGCCACTTCTGATTTTGCCCCCCGCTCTGCAGTGGTGGGGCTCCCCGATACGGCAGGGGTGAGGTAGCCAATTTGCCCACTTGTGGGCCACTTTTGATTCTGCCCCCCGCTCTGCAGCGGTGGGGCTCCCCGATACGGCAAGGGTGAGGTAGCCACTTTGCCCACTTGTGGGCCACTTCTGATTTTGCCCCCCGATCCGCAGCGGTGGGGATCCCCGATACGGCAGGGGTGAGGTAGCCACTTTGCCCACTTGTGGGCCACTTCTGATTTTGCCCCCCGCTCTGCAGTGGTGGGGCTCCCCGATACGGCAGGGGTGAGGTAGCCACTTTGCCCACTTCTGGGCCACTTCTGATTTTGCCCCCCGCTCTGCAGCGGTGGGGCTCCCCGATACGGCAAGGGTGAGGTAGCCACTTTGCCCACTTGTGGGCCACTTCTGATTTTGCCCCCCGCTCTGCAGTGGTGGGGCTCCCCGATACGGCAGGGGTGAGGTAGCCAATTTGCCCACTTGTGGGCCACTTCTGATTCTGCCCCCCGCTCTGAAGCGGTGGGGCTCCCCGATACGGCGGGGGTGAGGTAGCCACTTTGCCCACTTGTGGGCCACTTCTGATTTTGCCCCCCGCTCTGCAGTGGAGGGGCTCCCCGATACGGCAGGGGTGAGGTAGCCACTTTGCCCACTTGTGGGCCACTTCTGATTTTGCCCCCCGCTCTGCAGCGGTGGGGCTCCCCGATACGGCAGGGGTGAGGTAGCCACTTTGCCCACTTGTGGGCCACTTCTGATTTTGCCCCCCGCTCTGCAGTGGTGGGGCTCCCCGATACGCGAGGGGTGAGGTAGCCAATTTGCCCACTTGTGGGCCACTTCTGATTTTGCCCCCCGCTCTGCAGCGGTGGGGATCCCCGATACGGCAGGGGTGAGGTAGCCAATTTGCCCACTTGTGGGCCACTTCTGATTTTGCCCCCCGCTCTGCAGTCGTGGGGCTCCCTGATACGGCAGGGGTGAGGTAGCCACTTTGCCCACTTGTGGGCCACTTCTGATTTTGCCCCCCGCTCTGCAGTGGAGGGGATCCCCGATACGGCAGGGGTGAGGTAGCCACTTTGCCCACTTGTGGGCCACTTCTGATTTTGCCCCCCGCTCTGCAGCGGTGGGGCTCCCCGATACGGCAGGGGTGAGGTAGCCACTTTGCCCACTTGTGGGCCACTTCTGATTTTGCCCCCCGCTCTGCAGTGGTGGGGCTCCCCGATACGGCAGGGGTGAGGTAGCCACTTCGCCCACTTGTGGGCCACTTCTGATTTTGCCCCCCGGTTTGCAGTGGTGGGGCTCCCCGATACGGCAGGGGTGAGGTAGCCAATTTGCCCACTTGTGGGCCACTTCTGATTTTGCCCCCCGATCCGCAGCGGTGGGGATCCCCGATACGGCAGGGGTGAGGTAGCCACTTTGCCCACTTGTGGGCCACTTCTGATTTTGCCCCCCGCTCTGCAGCGGTGGGGCTCCCCGATACGGCAGGGGTGAGGTAGCCAATTTGCCCACTTGTGGGCCACTTTTGATTCTGCCCCCCGCTCTGCAGCGGTGGGGCTCCCCGATACGGCAAGGGTGAGGTAGCCACTTTGCCCACTTGTGGGCCACTTCTGATTTTGCCCCCCGCTCTGCAGTGGTGGGGCTCCCCGATACGGCAAGGGTGAGGTAGCCACTTTGCCCACTTGTGGGCCACTTCTGATTTTGCCCCCCGATCTGCAGCGGTGGGGATCCCCGATACGGCAGGGGTGAGGTAGCCACTTTGCCCACTTGTGGGCCACTTCTGATTTTGCCCCCCGCTCTGAAGCGGAGGGGATCCCCGATACGGCAGGGGTGAGGTAGCCAATTTGCCCACTTGTGGGCCACTTCTGATTCTGCCCCCCGATCTGCAGCGGTGGGGCTCCCCGATACGGCAGGGGTGAGGTAGCCACTTTGCCCACTTGTGGGCCACGTCTGATTTTGCCCCCCGCTCTGCAGCTAGGGGCTCCCCGATACGGCACGGGTGAGGTAGCCACGTTTTTGTTTTTACTAGGTTTTAGTCGCCGTATACATGCTCATACGTAAGGTCCCACATGTACCACCGGTGCCCAGCATAGAACATTGAAAGAGAGACCAATATTGTCCGGTTACCGGTGGCAATTTTAGGAAATCTGTACCGACGTGCATGCGATATGCTTCGGTCCGTCGCTTGGAAGTTTTCGAAAACCCTTGGAAAGATGCTCGGAAGTTTTGGCAGCCAGATCGGCCCCCCAAAACGCAACCGATATCGGTAGGAATGTTCCATGGGCTTCCCAGCCGACCGTGCCGGGGGAGCTCGGAAGAAATTTTTCAGCCCGAACCCAGTGGAATTTTGGTTGGATGCTTGGTGGAAAGATGCTCGGAAGTTTTGGCAGCCAGATCGGGTCCCAAAATGTAACCAATATTGGTAGGAATGTTCCATGGGCTTCCCAGCCGACCGTGCCGGGGGAGCTCGGAAGAAATTTTTCAGCCCGAACCCAGTGGAATTTTGGTTGGATGCTTGGTGCCTACCTTGTCTGCAAGATGCCATGGAGAACAGCATGTTGAAGCTAATGTTTGTCTACCCTTTGTCTGCTTTGCATACAAAACTGCATGGAGAACACTCTGCTCAAGCTTATGATTGCTTCCCCTTTGTGCTCCTTTGTGAATTTGGACTTTTGCTTTTGACATGTGCAACGCCAGTTTGATCCTTGGTGGCTGCTTTGCCTACAAACTTGCATCGAGAACACTGTACTCAAGCTTCTGAATGTTTGCCCTTTGTGCCTTGTGATGCTTTGTGCCTGCTTTTGTGGTTTTCTTTTTGCATGTGTGTCGCTTTCTCACCTAGGCCCCTTTGAGTAGACTCACTAATGTATTCCCTTTTTGTGCTCAGAACACTGTTTGTCACCTGCAACAGACATGTCTGGTAGTCAAGGCAGTGCCGCTAGTGCCTCGTCTTCGTCCGCTCAGCCCCCCCAGCCCGTTCAGCAGCTCCCGGAACAAGATTTGGAGCTTGAGGGCGAGCTCATTGACGCGGACACAGCCAATACCGAAGTTCCCGAACCGGGTGATACACAATCGCGCCTCCAACACGCCCTAGCAGCACTGTGCCTGCGGCATAAGCCGTCCGAGACCATTGAACCCAGAATGCTAAGGGTTTTTTTGGACAGGGTCGTCCCTGATGCATACCGCATCCAGCCCAAGGATACCTTGCTGGCTATGCTTATGCATAAGTATTTTTCAATCCCTGTCTTGACGACACGGGAGGCTGTGGGCAAGACAAGCCCCAGCAAACATGAGACCTCGTACGGTGTACAATACAGAAACCTCTGCATTGTTGGTCCGGATCCGAAATACAACACGGACCGGACCTTTGCAGAGGAATCTGAAGAGAGGCTGCGTGTACATTACATGTACTTGAAATCAATACTGTCCACACACCCGGACAGTACCATTCGCGAGTTAAAGTGGACCCAGAGCGATGTAGTTACTTGGTTCAAAGAGGCCAAGATCAAGAAGCGGTCCAAAAAAGTAGTTTCCTGCAACGTGCAGTTCCCCCCCCTCTCATTTATTCATGTTCCGTTCGAGGTTTTGAGGGTTATCATAAACGATGCCTTCTGCGAGTCCCCACATGCAACGATTCACAGCGCCCTCAGAGCCACCATCACAGGTGCACATGTGGTAGAGGTTTTCGGGGAAAAGGACGGCTGGCGGGTGTGGGACCAAGCCCCCTCAGGCACGTGGGAAAAGGTGGTTACCCCCCCCGACGGTGAGGTTTTCAGAACAGACCAGCAACCCACGTACCATGCGCACGGTGTCATGTGGGGCATTGAGTTTCTTTTGGCCCCAGCCCCCAAACCTTCTTCCGAGGGCGCCTCGCGCCTCATCGCCAGGCGCTGGATGGCCAACAGTCCGACGCCCACCGGCCTCCAGGAGCAGAAGCACCGGGGCTCGTCCCGACCATCACTCAGACACTCCCGTCAGCCCTCAAACTCAGCCCAGGCGCACTGCTGCCCCCCTAGAATCCGCACGGAGGGGAGCGCGATTGGCGTGGGGGTTGACATTTATTTTCCTTTTCCTTGCCTGGTGCGTTGGCCGCAGCCCAAGGTACTGTGATTCAGAAGTTAGTGGCCCCAGCACAATCCATGTCAATTGCATGGAATGCCCGGACAAGGGCTTCTGCGGCGGCGGGACCCTTTTGGCGTGTGAAGAGCCATACAAAAAGGTGGGGCACGCATGTGCACATGTCTGATGCGCAGCACGAAATGGTGGTCGGTTCAGACACAATGACCACAACGACCGGGGGCGTTGACTTCACGATGATGCCTCGTTCAATTCGGATGCCGGAACCTGCCTCCAACTGGAGGAAGCAAATGCGGACCCACTGGAGGGTCCGTTGGCCCGCATTGCCTGGGCAGCTCTTGCAACCGTCCCGCCCTCCAGTCTCCAAGTTCAAAGTGTGGTGGTCTGCATGGCGTGTGCACACACGTTGTATCACCGACTGGTTGACACAACATGGGTGCGTACTGCTCATTGCTCTGTCTCCTTTCTCCAAGTTGATCTTGAGAGCCTTGAAACACTTGGGACTTTCCCAGGTGTGTGTAGGCGATGAGTTGAATGATTTCATGCATTATAGCAGGCAGCCCAAAAGCAATCGGTTTCAATTTCTGAAGAAAGAATTCGGTGATCGTCGGGGTCGAGCGACGGTTTCCAGCAGTCACACGTTCCCCTCGTTCCACGAAGTCAACAAGCTTACCAACGATGACCCGCCCAGCCAGAGAGAAATATGTGTTCTTGACGTGCCGAAGGTCGAGAGCGCTGAAGAGGCTGGGCAGGTTCGCCCATGTACGTTGGCTCCGCCCGTTGGGGAACTGGAGCCGAACGTTTTCTTTGGCAAGTCACGTGGCCCCTCGTTGTTGGCACCCCCCCAGTGCGAGCCCGCAGTGCACCGCTTGACGTGCCTTCCTAACCCATTTGTAGCAACTCGGCCTCCACCTACTCTGCGAGACCGTCCCCGTGAAACGGTCACAACTTCCGCTCTGTGTGAATCAGAGCCGGTCTTGGTAGGATGCTGCTGTTGCTCTTCTTAGCCTTCCGTCGCACTTGTGCCTGAAGAATCCTCTCATCGTGCGACTCTCATCGGCAAATGCAGTGTTGAGAACGGGCGGGCGGTGCAAATCAAATCAGACAGAAACTCAAGTCACGAAGACCTGCTTTTAGCCTTCCACGGGGATGCGAAAGGGGGTGGCTGCACAAAGGGGGAAGGCTCCGTGCATGGGCTCTGAGCAACCACGGTCATTCTTGGCATCTGTTTGCTTTCTTGCGTGCTGCTGCCAAAGCCGTGTCCCGTCGAGCCTTGCCAGATTGGACTTGGATTGATGTGTTTTGCTTGTTTTGCCTTGAGATGCGCTGCAAGAGCACCCACATGGTCCAGATTTTGCAGAAAGATTTGGAGCCCAGTTTCTTGGGCGGCGTTATGTGCGGAGGACAAACGATAGGACCACGTTCAGCCTCATCTGTGGAGACCGCCGTGCTCATGTAGTGCCTGCCCAAGCTCTCCTCGGACCCTCTTCGGACCGAAGAGGCAAACGCTGCCGGGCACTACTGACCATTCGCATCTAGAAATTTTACGAGCATTGAAATTTTACGAGTATTGCGTGGTTTGCCGTGTCAAGTGTTTGTATGTTCACTTGCCATTTTACCTGGAAATCTGTTAATGAGGTCTTCGGGATAACCCTGACCGGCAACTGCTGCCGACACGGTGACCCTTGACCGCCTACCGTCCCTGCAGAGCCCACCATCAAAGGTCGATCAAAGGTTGCATCGGGACGAGTCTATCGATATGGCAAAGCGAACGTGATAAAAGTGTTTTGCTGGGGTATCCAGCTGCACCCCATTGTGATGTGCCGCGCTCCAACGGAAGATGCGCAATTTTTGGGCGCTGTGTTTGACGGAAAGGTAATGTAGACGCTGCAACGGCCAGCCGCAAATGGGAACTTTGCGGATTTATTTTCTTCCCCCCCCCCCCCCCCTGGTGTCCAACCAATGCCTTGTCCAATGAACAATTCCGTTCGGAGCGTAATTTTTTGGGACCTAATCAATCAGGAACCGGGTTTTAGGTACCGAATTAATTGAGTAGCCACCCCCTACCCCAGGTTTTGCAGAGCACAAGCCGTCACACACTGTGCCTACGTCTCGCGAAAGGGTGATGGCGGGCGTCAAGCGGCAGTGGGGCATCATCCCCCCACCCGCCCGTTGTGCAACGAACAATGAAGTCCTCAAAAAATACGGTACGAACGGGAGTGTTCGTTGGACACGCCGTTCGGTAGGCAACAGCTCTTTGGGCATAGCAACGTGCTCCAAACAGGCGTGCTAATCGGCCCTCCATGTTGCATTGAGAGTCAACCCTCCAAACTGGACCCACCATCCTCCCCGATACGGCAGGGGTGAGGTAGCCAATTTGCCCACTTGTGGGCCACTTTTGATTCTGCCCCCCGCTCTCCAGCGGTGGGGCTCCCCGATACGGCAGGGTGAGGTAGCCAATTTGCCCACTTGTGGGCCACTTCTGATTTTGCCCCCCGCTCTGCAGCGGTGGGGATCCCCGGTACGGCAGGGGTGAGGTAGCCACTTTGCCCACTTGTGGGCCACTTCTGATTTTGCCCCCCGCTCTGCAGCGGTGGGGCTCCCCGATACGGCAGGGGTGAGGTAGCCACTTTGCCCACTTGTGGGCCACCTCTGATTTTGCCCCCCGCTCTGCAGCGGTGGGGATCCCCAATACGGCAGGGGTGAGGTAGCCACTTTGCCCACTTGTGGGCCACTTCTGATTTTGCCCCCCGCTCTGCAGCGGTGGGGCTCCCCGATACGGCAGGGTGAGGTAGCCAATTTGCCCACTTGTGGGCCACTTTTGATTCTGCCCCCCGCTCTGAAGCGGTGGGGCTCCTAGATACGGCAGGGGTGAGGTAGCCAATTTGCCCACTTGTGGGCCACTTCTGATTCTGCCCCCCGCTCTGCAGCGGTGGGGCTCCCCGATACGGCAGGGTGAGGTAGCCAATTTGCCCACTTGTGGGCCACTTCTGATTCTGCCCCCCGCTCTGCAGCAGTGGGGATCCCCGATACGGCAGGGGTGAGGTAGCCAATTTGCCCACTTGTGGGCCACTTCTGATTCTTCCCCCCGCTCTGAAGCGGTGGGGCTCCCCGATACGGCAGGGCTGAGGTAGCCACTTTGCCCACTTGTGGGCCACTTCTGATTTTGCCCCCCGCTCTGCAGCGGTGGGGCTCCCCGATACGGCAGGGGTGAGGTAGCCATTTTGCCCACTTGTGGGCCACTTTTGATTTTGCCCCCCGCTCTGCAGCGGTGGGGCTCCCCGATACGGCAGGGGTGAGGTAGCCACTTCGCCCACTTGTGGGCCACTTCTGATTTTGCCCCCCGCTGTGCAGCGGTGGGGCTCCCCAATACGGCAGGGGTGAGGTAGCCACTTCGCCCACTTGTGGGCCACTTCTGATTTTGCCCCCCGCTCTGCAGCGGTGGGGCTCCCCGATACGGCAGGGGTGAGGTAGCCACTTTGCCCACTTGTGGGCCACTTCTGATTCTCCCCCCAGCTCTCCAGCGGTGGGGCTCCCCGATACGGCAGGGGTGAGGTAGCCACTTCGCCCACTTGTGGGCCACTTCTGATTTTGCCCCCCGCTCTGCAGCGGTGGGGCTCCCCGATACGGCAGGGGTGAGGTAGCCACTTCGCCCACTTGTGGGCCACTTCTGATTCTGCCCCCCGCTCTGCAGCGGTGGGGCTCCCCGATACGGCAGGGTGAGGTAGCCAATTTGCCCACTTGTGGGCCACTTCTGATTCTTCCCCCCGCTGTGAAGCGGTGGGGCTCCCGGATACGGCAGGGGTGAGGTAGCCACTTTGCCCACTTGTGGGCCACTTCTGATTTTGCCCCCCGCTCTGCAGCGGTGGGGCTCCCCGATACGGCAGGGGTGAGGTAGCCACTTTGCCCACTTGTGGGCCACTTCTGATTTTGCCCCCCGCTCTGCAGCGGTGGGGCTCCCCGATACGGCAGGGGTGAGGTAGCCACTTCGCCCACTTGTGGGCCACTTCTGATTTTGCCCCCCGCTCTGCAGCGGTTGGGCTCCCCAATACGGCAGGGGTGAGGTAGCCACTTCGCCCACTTGTGGGCCACTTCTGATTTTGCCCCCCGCTCTGCAGCGGTGGGGCTCCCCGATACGGCAGGGGTGAGGTAGCCACTTTGCCCACTTGTGGGCCACTTCTGATTTTGCCCCGCGCTCTGCAGCGGTGGGGCTCCCCGATACGGCAGGGGTGAGGTAGCCACTTCGCCCACTTGTGGGCCACTTCTGATTTTGCCCCCCGCTCTGCAGCGGTGGGGCTCCCCGATACGGCAGGGGTGAGGTAGCCAATTTGCCCACTTGTGGGCCACTTCTGATTTTGCCCCCCGCTTTGCAGCGGTGGGGATCCCCGATACGGCAGGGGTGAGGTAGCCAATTTGCCCACTTGTGGGCCACTTCTGATTCTTCCCCCCGCTCTGAAGCGGTGGGGCTCCCCGATACGGCAGGGCTGAGGTAGCCACTTTGCCCACTTGTGGGCCACTTCTGATTTTGCCCCCCGCTCTGCAGCGGTGGGGATCCCCGATACGGCAGGGGTGAGGTAGCCACTTTGCCCACTTGTGGGCCACTTCTGATTTTGCCCCCCGCTCTGCAGCGGTGGGGCTCCCCGATACGGCAGGGGTGAGGTAGCCACTTTGCCCACTTGTGGGCCACTTCTGATTTTGCCCCGCGCTCTGCAGCGGTGGGGCTCCCCGATACGGCAGGGGTGAGGTAGCCACTTCGCCCACTTGTGGGCCACTTCTGATTTTGCCCCGCGCTCTGCAGCGGTGGGGCTCCCCGATACGGCAGGGGTGAGTTAGCCAATTTGCCCACTTGTGGGCCACTTTTGATTCTGCCCCCCGCTCTCCAGCGGTGGGGCTCCCCGATACGGCAGGGTGAGGTAGCCAATTTGCCCACTTGTGGGCCACTTCTGATTCTGCCCCCCGCTCTGCAGTGGTGGGGATCCCCGATACGGCAGGGGTGAGGTAGCCAATTTGCCCACTTGTGGGCCACTTCTGATTTTGCCCCCCGCTCTGAAGCGGTGGGGCTCCCCGATACGGCAGGGCTGAGGTAGCCACTTTGCCCACTTGTGGGCCACTTCTGATTTTGCCCCCCGCTCTGCAGCGGTGGGGCTCCCCGATTAGGCAGGGGTGAGGTAGCCATTTTGCCCACTTGTGGGCCACTTCTGATTTTGCCCCCCGCTCTGCAGCGGTGGGGCTCCCCGATACGGCAGGGGTGAGGTAGCCACTTTGCCCACTTGTGGGCCACTTCTGATTTTGCCCCGCGCTCTGCGGCGGTGGGGCTCCCCGATACGGCAGGGGTGAGGTAGCCACTTCGCCCACTTGTGGGCCACTTCTGATTTTGCCCCCCGCTGTGCAGCGGTGGGGCTCCCCAATACGGCAGGGGTGAGGTAGCCACTTCGCCCACTTGTGGGCCACTTCTGATTTTGCCCCCCGCTCTGCAGCGGTGGGGCTCCCCGATACGGCAGGGGTGAGGTAGCCACTTTGCCCACTTGTGGGCCACTTCTGATTTTGCCCCGCGCTCTGCAGCGGTGGGGCTCCCCGATACGGCAGGGGTGAGGTAGCCACTTCGCCCACTTGTGGGCCACTTCTGATTTTGCCCCGCGCTCTGCAGCGGTGGGGCTCCCCGATACGGCAGGGGTGAGGTAGCCACTTCGCCCACTTGTGGGCCACTTCTGATTTTGCCCCCCGCTCTGCAGCGGTGGGGCTTCCCGATACGGCAGGGGTGAGGTAGCCACTTTGCCCACTTGTGGGCCACTTCTGATTTTGCCCCCCGCTCTGCAGCGGTGGGGCTCCCCGATACGGCAGGGATGAGGTAGCCACTTCGCCCACTTGTGGGCCACCTCTGATTTTGCCCCCCGCTCTGCAGCGGTGGGGATCCCCGATACGGCAGGGGTGAGGTAGCCAATTTGCCCACTTGTGGGCCACTTCTGATTCTGCCCCCCGCTCTGCAGCGGTGGGGCTCCCCGATACGGCAGGGTGAGGTAGCCAATTTGCCCACTTGTGGGCCACTTCTGATTCTTCCCCCCGCTCTGAAGCGGTGGGGCTCCCGGATACGGCAGGGGTGAGGTAGCCACTTTGCCCACTTGTGGGCCACTTCTGATTTTGCCCCCCGCTCTGCAGCGGTGGGGCTCCCCGATACGGCAGGGGTGAGGTAGCCACTTTGCCCACTTGTGGGCCACTTCTGATTTTGCCCCCCGCTGTGCAGCGGTGGGGCTCCCCGATACGGCAGGGGTGAGGTAGCCACTTCGCCCACTTGTGGGCCACTTCTAATTTTGCCCCCCGCTCTGCAGCGGTGGGGCTCCCCGATACGGCAGGGGTGAGGTAGCCACTTCGCCCACTTGTGGGCCACTTCTGATTTTGCCCCCCGCTCTGCAGCGGTGGGGCCCCCCGATACGGCAGGGGTGAGGTAGCCACTTTGCCCACTTGTGGGCCACTTCTGATTTTGCCCCGCGCTCTGCAGCGGTGGGGATCCCCGATACGGCAGGGGTGAGGTAGCCACTTTGCCCACTTGTGGGCCACTTCTGATTCTGCCCCCCGCTCTGCAGCGGTGGGGCTCCCCGATACGGCAGGGGTGAGGTAGCCACTTTGCCCACTTGTGGGCCACTTCTGATTTTGCCCCGCGCTCTGCAGCGGTGGGGCTCCCCGATACGGCAGGGGTGAGGTAGCCACTTCGCCCACTTGTGGGCCACTTCTGATTTTGCCCCCCGCTCTGCAGCGGTGGGGCTCCCCGATACGGCAGGGGTGAGGTAGCCACTTCGCCCACTTGTGGGCCACCTCTGATTTTGCCCCCCGCTCTGCAGCGGTGGGGATCCCCGATACGGCAGGGGTGAGGTAGCCAATTTGCCCACTTGTGGGCCACTTCTGATTCTGCCCCCCGCTCTGCAGCGGTGGGGCTCCCCGATACGGCAGGGGTGAGGTAGCCACTTCGCCCACTTGTGGGCCACTTCTAATTTTGCCCCCCGCTCTGCAGCGGTGGGGCTCCCCAATACGGCAGGGGTGAGGTAGCCACTTCGCCCACTTGTGGGCCACTTCTGATTTTGCCCCCCGCTCTGCAGCGGTGGGGCTCCCCGATACGGCAGGGGTGAGGTAGCCACTTTGCCCACTTGTGGGCCACTTCTGATTTTGCCCCGCGCTCTGCAGCGGTGGGGCTCCCCGATACGGCAGGGGTGAGGTATCCACTTCGCCCACTTGTGGGCCACTTCTGATTTTGCCCCCCGCTCTGCAGCGGTGGGGATCCCCGATACGGCAGGGGTGAGGTAGCCACTTTGCCCACTTGTGGGCCACTTCTGATTCTGCCCCCCGCTCTGCAGCGGTGGGGCTCCCCGATACGGCAGGGGTGAGGTAGCCACTTTGCCCACTTGTGGGCCACTTCTGATTTTGCCCCGCGCTCTGCAGCGGTGGGGCTCCCCGATACGGCAGGGGTGAGGTAGCCACTTCGCCCACTTGTGGGCCACTTCTGATTTTGCCCCCCGCTCTGCAGCGGTGGGGCTCCCCGATACGGCAGGGGTGAGGTAGCCACCTCGCCCACTTGTGGGCCACCTCTGATTTTGCCCCCCGCTCTGCAGCGGTGGGGATCCCCGATACGGCAGGGGTGAGGTAGCCAATTTGCCCACTTGTGGGCCACTTCTGATTCTGCCCCCCGCTCTGCAGCGGTGGGGCTCCCCGATACGGCAGGGTGAGGTAGCCAATTTCCCCACTTGTGGGCCACTTCTGATTCTTCCCCCCGCTCTGAAGCGGTGGGGCTCCCGGATACGGCAGGGGTGAGGTAGCCACTTCGCCCACTTGTGGGCCACTTCTGATTTTGCCCCCCGCTCTGCAGCGGTGGGGCTCCCCGATACGGCAGGGGTGACGTAGCCAATTTGCCCACTTGTGGGCCACTTCTGATTTTGCCCCCCGCTCTGCAGTGGTGGGGCTCCCCGATACGGCAGGGGTGAGGTAGCCACTTCGCCCACTTGTGGGCCACTTCTGATTTTGCCCCCCGCTCTGCAGCGGTGGGGCTCCCCAATACGGCAGGGGTGAGGTAGCCACTTCGCCCACTTGTGGGCCACTTCTGATTTTACCCCCCGCTCTGCAGCGGTGGGGCTCCCCGATACGGCAGGGGTGAGGTAGCCACTTTGCCCACTTGTGGGCCACTTCTGATTTTGCCCCCCGCTCTGCAGCGGTGGGGCTCCCCGATACGGCAGGGGTGAGGTAGCCAATTTGCCCACTTGTGGGCCACTTCTGATTCTGCCCCCCGCTCTGCAGCAGTGGGGATCCCCGATACGGCAGGGGTGAGGTAGCCAATTTGCCCACTTGTGGGCCACTTCTGATTCTTCCCCCCGCTCTGAAGCGGTGGGGCTCCCCGATACGGCAGGGCTGAGGTAGCCACTTTGCCCACTTGTGGGCCACTTCTGATTTTGCCCCCCGCTCTGCAGCGGTGGGGCTCCCCGATACGGCAGGGGTGAGGTAGCCATTTTGCCCACTTGTGGGCCACTTCTGATTTTGCCCCCCGCTCTGCAGCGGTGGGGCTCCCCGATACGGCAGGGGTGAGGTAGCCACTTTGCCCACTTGTGGGCCACTTCTGATTTTGCCCCCCGCTCTGCAGCGGTGGGGCTCCCCAATACGGCAGGGGTGAGGTAGCCACTTCGCCCACTTGTGGGCCACTTCTGATTTTGCCCCCCGCTCTGCAGCGGTGGGGCTCCCCGATACGGCAGGGGTGAGGTAGCCACTTTGCCCACTTGTGGGCCACTTCTGATTTTGCCCCGCGCTCTGCAGCGGTGGGGATCCCCGATACGGCAGGGGTGAGGTAGCCACCTTGCCCACTTGTGGGCCACTTCTGATTTTGCCCCGCGCTCTGCAGCGGTGGGGCTCCCCGATACGGCAGGGGTGAGGTAGCCACTTCGCCCACTTGTGGGCCACTTCTGATTTTGCCCCCCGCTCTGCAGCGGTGGGGCTCCCCGATACGGCAGGGGTGAGGTAGCCACTTCGCCCACTTGTGGGCCACTTCTGATTTTGCCCCCCGCTCTGCAGCGGTGGGGATCCCCGATACGGCAGGGGTGAGGTAGCCACTTTGCCCACTTGTGGGCCACTTCTGATTTTGCCCCCCGCTCTGCAGCGGTGGGGCTCCGCGATACGGCAAGGGTGAGGTAGCCACTTCGCCCACTTGTGGGCCACCTCTGATTTTGCCCCCCGCTCTGCAGCGGTGGGGATCCCCGATACGGCAGGGGTGAGGTAGCCAATTTGCGCACTTATGGGCCACTTCTGATTCTGCCCCCCGCTCTGCAGCGGTGGGGCTCCCCGATACGGCAGGGTGAGGTAGCCAATTTGCCCACTTGTGGGCCACTTCTGATTCTTCCCCCCGCTCTGAAGCGGTGGGGCTCCCGGATACGGCAGGGGTGAGGTAGCCACTTTGCCCACTTGTGGGCCACCTCTGATTTTGCCCCCCGCTCTGCAGCGGTGGGGCTCCCCGATACGGCAGGTGTGAGGTAGCCAATTTGCCCACTTGTGGGCCACTTCTGATTTTGCCCCCCGCTCTGCAGCGGTGGGGCTCCCCGATACGGCAGGGGTGAGGTAGCCACTTCGCCCACTTGTGGGCCACTTCTGATTTTGCCCCCCGCTCTGCAGCGGTGGGGCTCCCCAATACGGCAGGGGTGAGGTAGCCACTTCGCCCACTTGTGGGCCACTTCTGATTTTGCCCCCCGCTCTGCAGCGGTGGGGCTCCCCGATACGGCAGGGGTGAGGTAGCCACTTTGCCCACTTGTGGGCCACTTCTGATTTTGCCCCGCGCTCTGCAGCGGTGGGGCTCCCCGATACGGCAGGGGTGAGGTGGCCACTTCGCCCACTTGTGGGCCACTTCTGATTTTGCCCCCCGCTCTGCAGCGGTGGGGCTCCCCGATACGGCAGGGGTGAGGTAGCCAATTTGCCCACTTGTGGGCCACTTCTGATTTTGCCCCCCGCTCCCCAGCTAGGGGCTCCCCGATACGGCAGGGGTGAGGTAGCCACGTTTTTGTTTTTACTAGGTTTTAGTCGCCGTATACATGCTCCTACGTAAGGTCCAGCCTGGACCAGTACCTAAGTACAGAATCTTTTGTTTGAGTGCCCGTGATACCGTGTGCCCTATTCGCTGTGATGTGGAGATCCTGATGGCGCCAGGCGGGAAGCCCAGTTGCCTGACTACACTCCCAGCGGTCCGCCACTGTCAGTCCCAGTGTGAGCCTACCGACTCGCAGACGCACTTGCAGTCGGATGGCGACCTCCGGTGTTCCTGACCTCGGTCAGTCTGCCTGGGAAACTGGTGGTTTGAGGAGTCGACGCCTCCGCCCACACTGCATGGGGACTCCCTCATGTATGGCCTTCGTGGTAATAGGGCGAGGGAAAAGACGGCCTTGATGCCCGATCCCTTAAGGAGGAGCTCGTTCGGCTGTACCACTCTGGACTCGCGTCGTGGATATGGACATGGTGCGCCCGAGGAAGGACCCGTGGGGACTCTCCCCCAGCCGGCGGGCCTTGGGAAGCTTGGGGTAGCCTGATGGATCTTTGTGGTCGCTTTCGACCTGTGGGACCACCTCGGTCGTCGTGTGACGCCTATGTTGGCCGTGTATGCCACTGCCACTGTGGTAGTGACCGTCGCAGCCGGCACCCGGTGCGCCTGGTATGGGTTAACGGGTCCTTTGGATGCCGAACAATCGCCGCCAGGACCCGGGACTTGATACTTGGTACTATACTAGCAGTTACTAACAGCTATAGCACCGTACCTGTCTTATTGTGGGATATGGGCAGCCTAACCTGCAAATCAGCCTGAAGTGAGGATGTGACACCCCCCCCCCCCCTTCAGGGGATGGTCCTGGGTACCCGCTGCCATGCTTGGGTGTTATCGAGCCCCCCCCAGGGTTTGCTCTAAGGAGGGGGGTGAAGCGGTACCCAGAACCCCATGACCATGGTGGGGCATACAACCGGTCTCCGTGTGCCCACTAACCCCATGTACGGAGGGGAAGACGCCCGGTGAAGCCCGGTGAGAGCCCGGCAGGAGCGTGTCCCTTGCCGTAAAGCCCCCGTGACGTCATTCCGGCCACTTGGGGCATGTTACCATGTACCGGCAAACTGCCATTTGCCGGTATCTTACTATTTCACGCCAATCTGCCCCGCACCGCCTTCGGCCGTCGATTCGGCAACCTAACCCTAACAACAGATATAGGTAAGACGTGTTTGTGTGAGAGATCTGGGCATTTCAGCTATTAGCGGCCGCATCGGCAACCGATGCGTCGCCCGCTGAGATTTACACATCAGAATATCAGGAATCAACAGGGTTTTATTTTCATATTGTTTCCGTAAATTTTCACGCTTCCGTTCTGATAATCAATGTTTTGACTGCTGGCGGTTGGCTCGCGACTTTAGCGTAACCGCTAGTTTAACTGCTATTTACAGACATTTTAGCGCAATCCGTGACGAAGACTCTAAAGTCTTCAGGAATTGCATTGATGCATCTGCAATTTTCACATTGTACACTCGCAACCTTAATCCGAATTTTTCAGGATGTCGAAATCGGATTTTCAACTTCGACATCCCCGCACTTGATTTGACCTCTTTCGAGTGGACCTACGTGCTTCCCTATGCACGAATCAACTTTCCTTTTGTCTTGCCCTCCATTTGTCTTAGAGATATGGGCAAAACAAAGTTGATTCGTGAGGCCACTTGTGAGGGTCATATCTCGTGCGGCTTGCGAGGAATGACAATAAGGAAGCATGGGATGTATTCACAATACTCCCGACGTAATTTAGGAAGCTTTATACGCCTTGCGTCTCCGGTACGGCAGGGGTGAGGTAGCCACTTCGCCCACTTGTGGGCCACTTCTGATTTTGCCCCCCGCTCTGCAGCGGTGGGGCTCCCCGATATGGCAGGGGTGAGGTAGCCAATTTGCCCACTTGTGGGCCACTTCTGATTTTGCCCCCCGCTCTGCAGTGGTAGGGCTCCCCGATACGGCAGGGGTGAGGTAGCCAATTTGCCCACTTGTGGGCCACTTCTGATTCTGCCCCCCGCTCTGCAGCGGTGGGGCTCCCCGATACGGCAGGGGTGAGGTAGCCAATTTGCCCACTTGTGGGCCACTTCTGATTTTGCCCCCCGCTCTGCAGCGGTGGGGCTCCCCGATACGGCAGGGGTGAGGTAGCCAATTTGCCCACTTGTGGGCCACTTCTGATTTTGCCCCCCGCTCTGCAGTGGTGGGGCTCCCCGATACGGCAGGGGTGAGGTAGCCAATTTGCCCACTTGTGGGCCACTTTTGATTCTGCCCACCGCTCTGCAGTGGTGGGGCTCCCCGATACGGCAGGGGTGAGGTAGCCACTTTGCCCACTTGTGGGCCACTTCTGATTTTGCCCCCCGCTCTGCAGCGGTGGGGCTCCCCGATACGCGAGGGGTGAGGTAGCCAATTTGCCCACTTGTGGGCCACTTCTGATTTTGCCCCCCGCTCTGCAGTGGAGGGGATCCCCGATACGGCAGGGGTGAGGTAGCCACTTTGCCCACTTGTGGGCCACTTCTGATTTTGCCCCCCGCTCTGCAGTGGTGGGGCTCCCCGATACGGCAGGGGTGAGGTAGCCACTTTGCCCACTTCTGGGCCACTTCTGATTTTGCCCCCCGCTCTGAAGCAGTGGGGCTCCCCGATACGGCAGGGGTGAGGTAGCCACTTCGCCCACTTGTGGGCCACTTCTGATTTTCCCCCCGCTCTGCAGCGGTGGGGCTCCCCGATACGGCAGGGGTGAGGTAGCCACTTTGCCCACTTGTGGGCCACTTCTGATTTTGCCCCCCGCTCTGAAGCAGTGGGGCTCCCCGATACGGCAGGGGTGAGGTAGCCACTTTGCCCACTTGTGGGCCACTTCTGATTTTGCCCCCCGCTCTGCAGCGGTGGGGATCCCCGATACGGCAGGGGTGAGGTAGCCACTTTGCCCACTTGTGGGCCACTTCTGATTTTGCCCCCCACTCTGCAGCGGTGGGGCTCCCCGATACGGCAGGGGTGAGGTAGCCACTTTGCCCACTTGTGGGCCACCTCTGATTTTGCCCCCCGCTCTGCAGCGGTGGGGCTCCCCGATACGGCAGGGGTGAGGTAGCCAATTTGCCCACTTGTGGGCCACTTTTGATTCTGCCCCCCGCTCTGCAGCGGTAGGGCTCCCCGATACGGCAGGGTGAGGTAGCCAATTTGCCCACTTGTGGGCCACTTCTGATTCTGCCCCCCGCTCTGCAGCAGTGGGGATCCCCGATACGGCAGGGGTGAGGTAGCCACTTCGCCCACTTGTGGGCCACTTTTGATTCTTCCCCCCGCTCTGAAGCGGTGGGGCTCCCCGATACGGCAGGGGTGAGGTAGCCACTTTGCCCACTTGTGGGCCACTTCTGATTTTGCCCCCCACTCTGCAGCGGTCGGGCTCCCCGATACGGCAGGGGTGAGGTAGCCACTTTGCCCACTTGTGGGCCACCTCTGATTTTGCCCCCCGCTCTGCAGCGGTGGGGCTCCCCGATACGGCAGGGGTGAGGTAGCCAATTTGCCCACTTGTGGGCCACTTTTGATTCTGCCCCCCGCTCTGCAGCGGTAGGGCTCCCCGATACGGCAGGGTGAGGTAGCCAATTTGCCCACTTGTGGGCCACTTCTGATTCTGCCCCCCGCTCTGCAGCGGTGGGGCTCCCCGATACGGCAGGGGTGAGGTAGCCAATTTGCCCACTTGTGGGCCACTTTTGATTCTTCCCCCCGCTCTGAAGCGGTGGGGCTCCCCGATACGGCAGGGGTGAGGTAGCCACTTTGCCCACTTGTGGGCCACTTCTGATTTTGCCCCCCGCTCTGCAGCGGTGGGGCTCCCCAATACGGCAGGGGTGAGGTCGCCATTTTGCCCACTTGTGGGCCACTTCTGATTTTGCCCCCCGCTCTGCAGCGGTGGGGCTCCCCGATACGGCAGGGGTGAGGTAGCCACTTCGCCCACTTGTGGGCCACTTCTGATGTTGCCCCCCGCTCTGCAGCGGTGGGGCTCCCCGATACGGCAGGGGTGAGGTAGCCACTTCGCCCCGTTGTGGGCCAATTCTGATTTTGCCCCCCGCTGTGCAGCGGTGGGGCTCCCCAATACGGCAGGGGTGAGGTAGCCACTTCGCCCACTTGTGGGCCACTTCTGATTTTGCCCCCCGCTCTGCAGCGGTGGGGCTCCCCGATACGGCAGGGGTGAGGTAGCCACTTTGCCCACTTGTGGGCCACTTCTGATTTTGCCCCCCGCTCTGCAGCG
The DNA here is from genome assembly GCA_964036045.1 of Eutreptiella sp. 'Long Island Sound 2002'. Classification (NCBI taxonomy): domain Eukaryota; phylum Euglenozoa; class Euglenophyceae; order Eutreptiales; family Eutreptiaceae; genus Eutreptiella; species Eutreptiella sp. 'Long Island Sound 2002'. Next base: position 12,380,427 of record OZ038403.1, read on the forward strand.
GTGGGGCTCCCCGATACGGCAGGGGTGAGGTAGCCACTTCGCCCACTTGTGGGCCACTTCTGATTTTGCCCCCCGCTCTGCAGCGGTGGGGCTCCCCAATACGGCAAGGGTGAGGTAGCCACTTCGCCCACTTGTGGGACACTTCTGATTTTGCCCCCCGCTCTGCAGCGGTAGGGATCCCCGATACGGCAGGGGTGAGGTAGCCAATTTGCCCACTTGTGGGCCACCTCTGATTTTGCCCCCCGTTCTGCAGCTAGGGGCTCCCCGATACGGCAGGGGTGAGGTAGCCACGTTTTTGTTTTTACTAGGTTTTAGTCGCCGTATACATGCTCATACGTAAGGTCCAGCCTGGACCAGTACCTAAGTACAGATTCTTCTGTTTGAGTGCCCGTGATACCGTGTGCCCTATTCGCTGTGATGTGGAGATCCTGATGGCGCCAGGCGGGAAGCCCAGTTGCCTGACTACACTCCCAGCGGTCCGCCACTGTCAGTCCCAGTGTGAGCCTACCGACTCGCAGACGCACTTGCAGTCGGATGGCGACCTCCGGTGTTCCTGACCTCGGTCAGTCTGCCTGGGAAACTGGTGGTTTGAGGAGTCGACGCCTCCGCCCACACTGCACGGGGACTCCCTCATGTATGGCCTTCGTGGTAATAGGGCGAGGGAAAAGACGGCCTTGATGCCCGATCCCTTAAGGAGGAGCTCGTTCGGCTGTACCACTCTGGACTCGCGTCGTGGATATGGACATGGTGCGCCCGAGGAAGGACCCGTGGGGACTCTCCCCCAGCCGGCGGGCCTTGGGAAGCTTGGTGTAGCCTGATGGATCTTTGTGGTCGCTTTCGACCTGTGGGACCACCTCGGTCGTCGTGTGACGCCTATGTTGGCCGTGTATGCCACTGCCACTGTGGTAGTGACCGTCGCAGCCGGCACCCGGTGCGCCTGGTATGGGTTAACGGGTCCTTTGGATGCCGAACAATCGCCGCCAGGACCCGGGACTTGATACTTGGTACTATACTAGCAGTTACTAACAGCTACAGCACCGTACCTGTCTTACTGTGGGATATGGGCAGCCTAACCTGCAAATCAGCCTGAAGTGAGGATGTGACACCCCCCCCCCCCCCTTCAGGGGATGGTCCTGGGTACCCGCTGCCATGCTTGGGTGTTATCGAGCCCCCCCCAGGGTTTGCTCTAAGGAGGGGGGTGAAGCGGTACCCAGAACCCCATGACCATGGTGGGGCATACAACCGGTCTCCGTGTGCCCACTAACCCCATGTACGGAGGGGAAGACGCCCGGTGAAGCCCGGTGAGAGCCCGGCAGGAGCATGTCCCTTGCCATAAAGCCCCCGTGACGTCATTCCGGCCACTTGGGGCATGTTACCATGTACCGGCAAACTGCCATTTGCCGGTATCTTACTATTTCACGCCAATCTGCCCCGCACCGCCTTCGGCCGTCGATTCGGCAACCTAACCCTAACAACAGATGTAGGTAAGACGTGTTTGTGTGAGAGATCTGGGCATTTCAGCTATTAGCGGCCGCATCGGCAACCGATGCGTCGCCCGCTGAGATTTACACATCAGGATATCAGGAATCAACAGGGTTTTATTTTCATATTGTTTCCGTAAATTTTCACGCTTCCGTTCTGATAATCAATGTTTTGACTGCTGGCGGTTGGCTCGCGACTTTAGCGTAACCGCTAGTTTAACTGCTATTTACAGACATTTTAGCGCAATCCGTGACGAAGACTCTAAAGTCTTCAGGAATTGCATTGATGCATCTGCAATTTTCACATTGTACACTCGCAACCTTAATCCGAATTTTTCAGGATGTCGAAATCGGATTTTCAACTTCGACATCCCCGCACTTGATTTGACCTCTTTCGAGTGGACCTACGTGCTTCCCTATGCACGAATCAACTTTCCTTTTGTCTTGCCCTCCATTTGTCTTAGAGATATGGGCAAAACAAAGTTGATTCGTGAGGCCACTTGTGAGGGTCATATCTCGTGCGGCTTGCGAGGAATGACAATAAGGAAGCCTGGGATGTATTCACAATACTCCCGACGTATTTTAGGAAGCTTTATACGCCTTGCGCCTCCGGTACGGCTAGGGTGAGGTAGCCACTTCGCCCACTTGTGGGCCACTTCTGATTTTGCCCCCCGCTCTGCAGCGGTGGGGCTCCCCGATACGGCAGGGGTGAGGTAGCCACTTCGCCCACTTGTGGGCCACTTCTGATTTTGCCCCCCGCTCTGCAGCGGTGGGGCTCCCCGATACGGCATGGGTGAGGTAGCCACTTTGCCCACTTGTGGGCCACTTCTGATTCTGCCCCCCGATCTGCAGCGGTGGGGCTCCCCGATACGGCAGGGGTGAGGTAGCCACTTCGCCCACTTGTGGGCCACTTCTGAGTTTGCCCCCCGCTCTGCAGTGGTGGGGCTCCCCGATACGGCAGGGGTGAGGTAGCCACTTTGCCCACTTGTGGGCCACTTCTAATTTTGCCCCCCGCTCTGCAGCGGTGGGGCTCCCCGATACGGCAGGGGTGAGGTAGCCACTTCGCCCACTTGTGGGCCACTTCTGATTTTGCCCCCCGCTCTGCAGCGGTGGGGATCCCCGATACGGCAGGGGTGAGGTAGCCACTTTGCCCACTTGTGGGCCACTTCTGATTTTGCCCCCCGCTCTGCAGCGGTGGGGCTCCCCGATACGGCAGGGGTGAGGTAGCCACTTCGCCCACTTGTGGGCCACTTCTGATTTTGCCCCCCGCTCTACAGCGGTTGGGCTCCCCGATACGGCAAGGGTGAGGTAGCCACTTTGCCCACTTGTGGGCCACTTCTGATTTTGCCCCTCGCTCTGCAGTGGTGGGGCTCCCCGATACGGCAGGGGTGAGGTAGCCACTTCGCCCACTTGTGGGCCACTTCTGGTTTTGCCCCCCGCTCTGCAGCGGTGGGGCTCCCCGATACGGCATGGGTGAGGGAGCCACTTTGCCCACTTGTGGGCCACTTCTGATTCTGCCCCCCGATCTGCAGCGGTGGGGCTCCCCGATACGGCAGGGGTGAGGTAGCCACTTCGCCCACTTGTGGGCCACTTCTGAGTTTGCCCCCCGCTCTGCAGTGGTGGGGCTCCCCGATACGGCAGGGGTGAGGTAGCCACTTCGCCCACTTGTGGGCCACTTCTGGTTTTGCCCCCCGCTCTGCAGTGGTGGGGCTCCCCGATACGGCAGGGGTGAGGTAGCCAATTTGCCCACTTGTGGGCCACTTCTGATTTTGCCCCCCGATCTGCAGCGGTGGGGATCCCCGATACGGCAGGGGTGAGGTAGCCACTTTGCCCACTTGTGGGCCACTTCTGATTTTGCCCCCCGCTCTGCAGCGGTGGGGCTCCCCGATACGGCAAGGCCGAGGTAGCCACTTTGCCCACTTGTGGGCCACTTCTGATTTTGCCCCCCGCTCTGCAGTGGTGGGGCTCCCTGATACGGCAGGGGTGAGGTAGCCACTTCGCCCACTTGGGGGCCACTTCTGGTTTTGCCCCCCGCTCTGCAGTGGTGGGGCTCCCCGATACGGCATGGGTGAGGTAGCCAATTTGCCCACTTGTGGGCCACTTCTGATTTTGCCCCCCGCTCTGCAGCGGTGGGGCTCCCCGATACGGCAGGGGTGAGGTAGCCACTTTGCCCACTTGTGGGCCACTTCTGATTTTGCCCCCCGCTCTGCAGTGGTGGGGCTCCCCGATACGGCAGGGGTGAGGTAGCCAATTTGCCCAATTGTGGGCCACTTCTGATTTTGCCCCCCGATCTGCAGCGGTGGGGATCCCCGATACGGCAGGGGTGAGGTAGCCACTTTGCCCACTTGTGGGCCACTTCTGATTTTGCCCCCCGCTCTGCAGTGGTGGGGCTCCCCGATACGGCAGGGGTGAGGTAGCCAATTTGCCCACTTGTGGGCCACTTCTGATTTTGCCCCCCGCTCTGCGGCGGTGGGGCTCCCCGATACGGCAAGGCCGAGGTAGCCACTTTGCCCACTTGTGGGCCACTTCTGATTTTGCCCCCCGCTCTGCAGTGGTGGGGCTCCCTGATACGGCAGGGGTGAGGTAGCCACTTCGCCCACTTGGGGGCCACTTCTGGTTTTGCCCCCCGCTCTGCAGCGGTGGGGCTCCCCGATACGGCAGGGGTGAGGTAGCCAATTTGCCCACTTGTGGGCCACTTCTGATTTTGCCCCCCGCTCTGCAGTGGTGGGGCTCCCCGATACGGCAGGGGTGAGGTAGCCACTTCGCCCACTTGGGGGCCACTTCTGGTTTTGCCCCCCGCTCTGCAGTGGTGGGGCTCCCCGATACGGCAGGGGTGAGGTAGCCAATTTGCCCACTTGTGGGCCACTTCTGATTTTGCCCCCCGATCTGCAGCGGTGGGGATCCCCAATACGGCAGGGGTGAGGTAGCCACTTTGCCCACTTGTGGGCCACTTCTGATTTTGCCCCCCGCTCTGCAGTGGTGGGGCTCCCCGATACGCGAGGGGTGAGGTAGCCAATTTGCTCACTTGTGGGCCACTTCTGATTTTGCCCCCCGCTCTGAAGCGGAGGGGATCCCCGATACGGCAGGGGTGAGGTAGCCAATTTGCCCACTTGTGGGCCACTTCTGATTCTGCCCCCCGCTCTGCAGCGGTGGGGCTCCCCGATACGGCAGGGGTGAGGTAGCCACTTTGCCCACTTGTGGGCCACTTCTGATTTTGCCCCCCGCTCTGAAGCGGAGGGGCTCCCCGATACGGCAGGGGTGAGGTAGCCACTTCGCCCACTTGTGGGCCACTTCTGAGTTTGCCCCCCGCTCTGCAGTGGTGGGGCTCCCCGATACGGCAGGGGTGAGGTAGCCACTTCGCCCACTTGTGGGCCACTTCTGGTTTTGCCCCCCGCTCTGCAGTGGTGGGGCTCCCCGATACGGCAGGGGTGAGGTAGCCAATTTGCCCACTTGTGGGCCACTTCTGATTTTGCCCCCCGCTCTGCAGTGGTGGGGCTCCCCGATACGCGAGGGGTGAGGTAGCCAATTTGCCCACTTGTGGGCCACTTCTGATTTTGCCCCCCGCTCTGAAGCGGAGGGGATCCCCGATACGGCAGGGGTGAGGTAGCCAATTTGCCCACTTGTGGGCCACTTCTGATTCTGCCCTCCGATCTGCAGCGGTGGGGCTCCCCGATACGGCAGGGGTGAGGTAGCCACTTTGCCCACTTGTGGGCCACTTCTGATTTTGCCCCCCGCTCTGAAGCGGAGGGGCTCCCCGATACGGCAGGGGTGAGGTAGCCACTTCGCCCACTTGTGGGCCACTTCTGAGTTTGCCCCCCGCTCTGCAGTGGTGGGGCTCCCCGATACGGCAGGGGTGAGGTAGCCACTTTGCCCACTTGTGGGCCACTTCTGATTTTGCCCCCCGCTCTGCAGCGGTGGGGCTCCCCGATACGGCAGGGGTGAGGTAGCCACTTTGCCCACTTGTGGGCCACTTCTGATTTTGCCCCCCGATCTGCAGCGGTGGGGCTCCCCGATACGGCAGGGGTGAGGTAGCCAATTTGCCCACTTGTGGGCCACTTCTGATTTTGCCCCCCGATCTGCAGCGGTGGGGATCCCCGATACGGCAGGGGTGAGGTAGCCACTTTGCCCACTTGTGGGCCACTTCTGATTTTGCCCCCCGCTCTGCAGCGGTGGGGCTCCCCGATACGGCAAGGCCGAGGTAGCCACTTTGCCCACTTGTGGGCCACTTCTGATTTTGCCCCCCGCTCTGCAGTGGTGGGGCTCCCTGATACGGCAGGGGTGAGGTAGCCACTTCGCCCACTTGGGGGCCACTTCTGGTTTTGCCCCCCGCTCTGCAGCGGTGGGGCTCCCCGATACGGCAGGGGTGAGGTAGCCAATTTGCCCACTTGTGGGCCACTTCTGATTTTGCCCCCCGCTCTGCAGCGGTGGGGCTCCCCGATACGGCAGGGGTGAGGTAGCCACTTCGCCCACTTGTGGGCCACTTCTGGTTTTGCCCCCCGCTCTGCACTGGTGGGGCTCCCCGATACGGCAGGGGTGAGGTAGCCAATTTGCCCAATTGTGGGCCACTTCTGATTTTGCCCCCCGATCTGCAGCGGTGGGGATCCCCGATACGGCAGGGGTGAGGTAGCCACTTTGCCCACTTGTGGGCCACTTCTGATTTTGCCCCCCGCTCTGCAGTGGTGGGGCTCCCCGATACGGCAGGGGTGAGGTAGCCAATTTGCCCACTTGTGGGCCACTTCTGATTTTGCCCCCCGCTCTGCAGCGGTGGGGCTCCCCGATACGGCAAGGCCGAGGTAGCCACTTTGCCCACTTGTGGGCCACTTCTGATTTTGCCCCCCGCTCTGCAGTGGTGGGGATCCTTGATACGGCAGGGGTGAGGTAGCCACTTCGCCCACTTGGGGGCCACTTCTGGTTTTGCCCCCCGCTCTGCAGTGGTGGGGATCCCAAATACGGCAGGGGTGAGGTAGCCACTTTGCCCACTTGTGGGCCACTTCTGATTTTGCCCCCCGCTCTGCAGTGGTGGGGCTCCCCGATACGCGAGGGGTGAGGTAGCCAATTCGCCCACTTGTGGGCCACTTCTGATTTTGCCCCCCGCTCTGAAGCGGAGGGGATCCCCGATACGGCAGGGGTGAGGTAGCCAATTTGCCCACTTGTGGGCCACTTCTGATTCTGCCCTCCGATCTGCAGCGGTGGGGCTCCCCGATACGGCAGGGGTGAGGTAGCCACTTTGCCCACTTGTGGGCCACTTCTGATTTTGCCCCCCGCTCTGAAGCGGAGGGGCTCCCCGATACGGCAGGGGTGAGGTAGCCAATTTGCCCACTTGTGGGCCACTTCTGATTTTGCCCCCCGCTCTGCAGCGGTGGGGCTCCCCGATACGGCAGGGGTGAGGTAGCCAATTTGCCCACTTGTGGGCCACTTCTGATTTTGCCCCCCGCTCTGCAGCTAGGGGCTCCCCGATACGGCAGGGGTGAGGTAGCCACGTTTTTGTTTTTACTAGGTTTTAGTCGCCGTATACATGCTCCTACGTAAGGTCCAGCCTGGACCAGTACCTAAGTACAGATTCTTTTGTTTGAGTGCCCGTGATACCGTGTGCCCTTTTCGCTGTGATGTGGAGATCCTGATGGCGCCAGGCGGGAAGCCCAGTTGCCTGACTACACTCCCAGCGGTCCGCCACTGTCAGTCCCAGTGTGAGCCTACCGACTCGCAGACGCACTTGCAGTCGGATGGCGACCTCCGGTGTTCCTGACCTCGGTCAGTCTGCCTGGGAAACTGGTGGTTTGAGGAGTCGACGCCTCCGCCCACACTGCATGGGGACTCCCTCATGTATGGCCTTCGTGGTAATAGGGCGAGGGAAAAGACGGCCTTGATGCCCGATCCCTTAAGGAGGAGCTCGTTCGGCTGTACCACTCTAGACTCGCGTCGTGGATATGGACATGGTGCGCCCGAGGAAGGACCCGTGGGGACTCTCCCCCAGCCGGCGGGCCTTGGGAAGCTTGGTGTAGCCTGATGGATCTTTGTGGTCACTTTCGACCTGTGGGACCACCTCGGTCGTCGTGTGACGCCTATGTTGGCCGTGTATGCCACTGCCACTGTGGTAGTGACCGTCGCAGCCGGCACCCAGTGCGCCTGGTATGGGTTAACGGGTCCTTTGGATGCCGAACAATCGCCGCCAGGACCCGGGACTTGATACTTGGTACTATACTAGCAGTTACTAACAGCTACAACACCGTACCTGTCTTACTGTGGGATATGGGCAGCCTAACCTGCAAATCAGCCTGAAGTGAGGATGTGACACCCCCCCCCCCCTTCAGGGGATGGTCCTGGGTACCCGCCGCCATGCTTGGGTGTTATCGAGCCCCCCCCAGTGTTTGCTCTAAGGAGGGGGGTGAAGCGGTACCCAGAACCCCATGACCATGGTGGGGCATACAACCGGTCTCCGTGTGCCCACTAACCCCATGTACGGAGGGGAAGACGCCCGGTGAAGCCCGGTGAGAGCCCGGCAGGAGCGTGTCCCTTGCCATAAAGCCCCCGTGACGTCATTCCGGCCACTTGGGGCATGTTACCATGTACCGGCAAACTGTCATTTGCCGGTATCTTACTATTTCACGCCAATCTGCCCCGCACCGCCTTCGGCCGTCGATTCGGCAACCTAACCCTAACAACAGATGTAGGTAAGACGTGTTTGTGTGAGAGCTCTGGGCATTTCAGCTATTAGCGGCCGCATCGGCAACCGATGCGTCGCCCGCTGAGATTTACACATCAGAATATCAGGAATCAACAGGGTTTTATTTTCATATTGTTTCCGTAAATTTTCACGCTTCCGTTCTGATAATCAATGTTTTGACTGCTGGCGGCTGGCTCGCGACTTTAGCGTAACCGCCAGTTTAACTGTTATTTACAGACATTTTAGCGCAATCCGTGACGAAGACTCTAAAGTCTTCAGGAATTGCATTGATGCATCTGCAATTTTCACATTGTACACTCGCAACCTTAATCCGAATTTTTCAGGATGTCGAAATCGGATTTTCTACTTCGACATCCCCGCACTTGATTTGACCTCTTTCGAGTGGACCGACGTGCTTCCCTATGCACGAATCAACGTTCCTTTTGTCTTGCCCTCCATTTGTCTTAGAGATGTGGGCAAAACAAAGTTGATTCGTGAGGCCACTTGTGAGGGTCATATCTCGTGCGGCTTGCGAGGAATGACAATAAGGAAGCATGGGATGTATTCACAATACTCCCGACGTAATTTAGGAAGCTTTATACGCCTTGCGTCTCCGGTACGGCAGGGGTGAGGTAGCCACTTCGCCCACTTGTGGGCCACTTCTGATTTTGCCCCCCGCTCTGCAGCGGTGGGGCTCCCCGATACGGCAGGGGTGAGGTAGCCACTTCACCCACTTGTGGGCCACTTCTGATTTTGCCCCCCGCTCTGCAGCGGTGGGGCTCCCCGATACGGCAGGGGTGAGGTAGCCACTTTGCCCACTTGTGGGCCACTTCTGATTTTGCCCCCCGCTCTGCAGCGGTGGGGCTCCCCGATACGGCAGGGGTGAGGTAGCCAATTTGCCCACTTGTGGGCCACTTCTGATTTTGCCCCCCGCTCTGCAGTGGTGGGGCTCCCCGATACGGCAGGGGTGAGGTAGCCAATTTGCCCACTTGTGGGCCACTTCTGATTCTGCCCCCCGCTCTGAAGCGGTGGGGCTCCCCGATACGGCAGGGGTGAGGTAGCCACTTTGCCCACTTGTGGGCCACTTCTGATTTTGCCCCCCGCTCTGCAGCGGTGGGGCTCCCCGATACGGCAGGGGTGAGGTATCCAATTTGCCCACTTGTGGGCCACTTCTGATTTTGCCCCCCGCTCTGCAGTGGAGGGGATCCCCGATACGGCAGGGGTGAGGTAGCCACTTTGCCCACTTGTGGGCCACTTCTGATTTTGCCCCCCGCTCTGCAGCGGTGGGGCTCCCAGATACGGCAGGGGTGAGGTAGCCAATTTGCCCACTTGTGGGCCACTTCTGATTTTGCCCCCCGCTCTGCAGCGGTGGGGATCCCCGATACGGCAGGGGTGAGGTAGCCAATTTGCCCACTTGTGGGCCACTTCTGATTCTGCCCCCCGCTCTGCAGTCGTGGGGCTCCCCGATACGGCAAGGGTGAGGTAGCCACTTTGCCCACTTGTGGGCCACTTCTGATTTTGCCCCCCGCTCTGCAGTGGTGGGGCTCCCCGATACGGCAGGGGTGAGGTAGCCACTTTGCCCACTTGTGGGCCACTTCTGATTTTGCCCCCCGCTCTGCAGCGGTGGGGCTCCCCGATACGGCAAGGGTGAGGTAGCCACTTTGCCCACTTGTGGGCCACTTCTGATTTTGCCCCCCGCTCTGCAGTGGTGGGGCTCCCCGATACGGCAGGGGTGAGGTAGCCACTTTGCCCACTTGTGGGCCACTTCTGATTTTGCCCCCCGCTCTGCAGCGGTGGGGCTCCCCGATACGGCAAGGGTGAGGTAGCCACTTTGCCCACTTGTGGGCCACTTCTGATTTTGCCCCCCGCTCTGCAGTGGTGGGGCCCCCCGATACGGCAGGGGTGAGGTGGCCAATTTGCCCACTTGTGGGCCACTTCTGATTTTGCCCCCCGATCTGCAGCGGTAGGGATCCCCGATACGGCAGGGGTGAGGTAGCCACTTTGCCCACTTGTGGGCCACTTCTGATTTTGCCCCCCGCTCTGAAGCGGAGGGGATCCCCGATACGGCAGGGGTGAGGTAGCCACGTTTTTGTTTTTACTAGGTTTTAGTTGCCGTATACATGCTCATACGTAAGGTCCAGCTTGGACCAGTACCTAAGTACAGATTCTTTTGTTTGAGTGCCCGTGATACCGTGTGCCCTTTTCGCCGTGATGTGGAGATCCTGATGGCGCCAGGCGGGAAGCCCTGTTGCCTGACTACACTCCCAGCGGTCCGCCACTGTCAGTCCCAGTGTGAGCCTACCGACTCGCAGACGCACTTGCAGTCGGATGGCGACCTCCGGTGTTCCTGACCTCGGTCAGTCTGCCTGGGAAACTGGTGGTTTGAGGAGTCGACGCCTCCGCCCACACTGCATGGGGACTCCCTCATGTATGGCCTTCGTGGTAATAGGGCGAGGGAAAAGACGGCCTTGATGCCCGATCCCTTAAGGAGGAGCTCGTTCGGCTGTACCACTCTGGACTCGCGTCGTGGATATGGACATGGTGCGCCCGAGGAAGGACCGGTGGGGACTCTCCCCCAGCCGGCGGGCCTTGGGAAGCTTGGGGTAGCCTGATGGATCTTTGTGGTCGCTTTCGACCTGTGGGACCACCTCGGTCGTCGTGTGACGCCTATGTTGGCCGTGTATGCCACTGCCACTGTGGTAGTGACCGTCGCAGCCGGCACCCGGTGCGCCTGGTATGGGTTAACGGGTCCTTTGGATGCCGAACAATCGCCGCCAGGACCCGGGACTTGATACTTGGTACTATACTAGCAGTTACTAACAGCTACAACACCGTACCTGTCTTACTGTGGGATATGGGCAGCCTAACCTGCAAATCAGCCTGAAGTGAGGATGTGACACCCTCCCCCCCCCCTTCAGGGGATGGTCCTGGGTACCCGCTGCCATGCTTGGGTGTTATCGAGCCCCCCCCAGGGTTTGCTCTAAGGAGGGGGGTGAAGCGGTACCCAGAACCCCATGACCATGGTGGGGCATACAACCGGTCTCCGTGTGCCCACTAACCCCATGTACGGAGGGGAAGACGCCCGGTGAAGCCCGGTGAGAGCCCGGCAGGAGCGTGTCCCTTGCCGTAAAGCCCCCGTGACGTCATTCCGGCCACTTGGGGCATGTTACCATGTACCGGCAAACTGCCATTTGCCGGTATCTTACTATTTCACGCCAATCTGCCCCGCAGCGCCTTCGGCCGTCGATTCGGCAACCTAACCCTAACAACAGATGTAGGTAAGACGTGTTTGTGTGAGAGATCTGGGCATTTCAGCTATTAGCGGCCGCATCGGCAACCGATGCGTCGCCCGCTGAGATTTACACATCAGAATATCAGGAATCAACAGGGTTTTATTTTCATATTGTTTCCGTAAATTTTCACGCTTCCGTTCTGATAATCAATGTTTTGACTGCTGGCGGTTGGCTCGCGACTTTAGCGTAACCGCCAGTTTAACTGCTATTTACAGACATTTTAGCGCAATCCGTGACGAAGACTCTAAAGTCTTCAGGAATTGCATTGATGCATCTGCAATTTTCACATTGTACACTCGCAACCTTAATCCGAATTTTTCAGGATGTCGAAATCGGATTTTCTACTTCGACATCCCCGCACTTGATTTGACCTCTTTCGAGTGGACCTACGTGCTTCCCTATGCACGAATCAACTTTCCTTTTGTCTTGCCCTCCATTTGTCTTAGAGATATGGGCAAAACAAAGTTGATTCGTGAGGCCACTTGTGAGGGTCATATCTCGTGCGGCTTGCGAGGAATGACAATAAGGAAGCATGGGATGTATTCACAATACTCCCGACGTAATTTAAGAAGCTTTATACGCCTTGCGTCTCCGGTACGGCAGGGGTGAGGTAGCCACTTCGCCCACTTGTGGGCCACTTCTGATTTTGCCCCCCGCTCTGCAGCGGTGGGGCTCCCCGATACGGCAGGGGTGAGGTAGCTACTTCGCCCACTTGTGGGCCACTTCTGATTTTGCCCCCCGCTCTGCAGCGGTGGGGCTCCCCGATACGGCAGGGGTGAGGTAGCCAATTTGCCCACTTGTGGGCCACTTCTGATTCTGCCCCCCGCTCTGAAGGGGTGGGGCTCCCCGATACGGCAGGGGTGAGGTAGCCACTTTGCCCACTTGTGGGCCACTTCTGTTTTTGCCCCCCGCTCTGCAGCGGTGGGGCTCCCCGATACGGCAGGGGTGAGGTAGCCACTTTGCCCACTTGTGGGCCACTTCTGATTTTGCCCCCCGCTCTGCAGTGGAGGGGATCCCCGATACGGCAGGGGTGAGGTAGCCACTTTGCCCACTTGTGGGCCACTTCTGATTTTGCCCCCCGCTCTGCAGCGGTGGGGCTCCCCGATACGGCAGGGGTGAGGTAGCCACTTTGCCCACTTGTGGGCCACTTCTGATTTTGCCCCCCGCTCTGCAGTGGAGGGGATCCCCGATACGGCAGGGGTGAGGTAGCCACTTTGCCCACCTGTGGGCCACTTCTGATTTTGCCCCCCGCTCTGCAGCGGTGGGGCTCCCCGATACGGCAGGGGTGAGGTAGCCACTTTGCCCACTTGTGGGCCACTTCTGATTTTGCCCCCCGCTCTGCAGTGGTGGGGCTCCCCGATACGGCAAGGGTGAGGTAGCCACTTTGCCCACTTGTGGGCCACTTCTGATTTTGCCCCCCGCTCTGCAGTGTTGGGGCTCCCCGATACGGCAGGGGTGAGGTAGCCACTTCGCCCACTAGCGGGCCACTTCTGGTTTTGCCCCCCGCTCTGCAGTGGTGGGGCTCCCCGATACGGCAGGGGTGAGGTAGCCAATTTGCCCACTTGTGGGCCACTTCTGATTTTGCCCCCCGCTCTGCAGCGGTGGGGCTCCCCGATACGGCAAGGGTGAGGTAGCCACTTTGCCCACTTGTGGGCCACTTCTGATTTTGCCCCCCGCTCTGCAGTGGTGGGGCTCCCCGATACGGCAGGGGTGAGGTAGCCACTTTGCCCACTTGTGGGCCACTTCTGATTTTGCCCCCCGCTCTGCAGCGGTGGGGCTCCCCGATACGGCAAGGGTGAGGTAGCCACTTTGCCCACTTGTGGGCCACTTCTGATTTTGCCCCCCGATCTGCAGCGGTAGGGATCCCCGATACGGCAGGGGTGAGGTAGCCACTTTGCCCACTTGTGGGCCACTTCTGATTTTGCCCCCCGCTCTGAAGCGGAGGGGATCCCCGATACGGCAGGGGTGAGGTAGCCAATTTGCCCACTTGTGGGCCACTTCTGATTCTGCCCCCCGATCTGCAGCGGTGGGGCTCCCCGATACGGCAGGGGTGAGGTAGCCAATTTGCCCACTTGTGGGCCACTTCTGATTTTGCCCCCCGCTCTGCAGCTAGGGGCTCCCCGATACGGCAGGGGTGAGGTAGCCACGTTTTTGTTTTTACTAGGTTTTAGTCGCCGTATACATGCTCATACGTAAGGTTCAGCCTGGACCAGTACCTAAGTACAGATTCTTCTGTTTGAGTGCCCGTGATACCGTGTGCCCTTTTCGCTGTGATGTGGAGATCCTGATGGCGCCAGGCGGGAAGCCCAGTTGCCTGACTACACTCCCAGCGGTCCGCCACTGTCAGTCCCAGTGTGAGCCTACCGACTCGCAGACGCACTTGCAGTCGGATGGCGACCTCCGGTGTTCCTGACCTCGGTCAGTCTGCCTGGGAAACTGGTGGTTTGAGGAGTCGACGCCTCCGCCCACACTGCATGGGGACTCCCTCATGTATGGCCTTCGTGGTAATAGGGCGAGGGAAAAGACGGCCTTGATGCCCGATCCCTTAAGGAGGAGCTCGTTCGGCTGTACCACTCCGGACTCGCGTCGTGGATATGGACATGGTGCGCCCGAGGAAGGACCCGTGGGGACTCTCCCCCAGCCGGCGGGCCTTGGGAAGCTTGGGGTAGCCTGATGGATCTTTGTGGTCGCTTTCGACCTGTGGGACCACCTCGGTCGTCGTGTGACGCCTATGTTGGCTGTGTATGCCACTGCCACTGTGGTAGTGACCGTCGCAGCCGGCACCCGGTGCGCCTGGTATGGGTTAACGGGTCCTTTGGATGCCGAACAATCGCCGCCAGGACCCGGGACTTGATACTTGGTACTATACTAGCAGTTACTAACAGCTACAACACCATACCTGTCTTACTGTGGGATATGGGCAGCCTAACCTGCAAATCAGCCTGAAGTGAGGATGTGACACCCCCCCCCCCCTTCAGGGGATGGTCCTGGGTACCCGCTGCCATGCTTGGGTGTTATCGAGCCCCCCCCAGGGTTTGCTCTAAGGAGGGGGGTGAAGCGGTACCCAGAACCCCATGACCATGGTGGGGCATACAACCGGTCTCCGTGTGCCCACTAACCCCATGTACGGAGGGGAAGACGCCCGGTGAAGCCCGGTGAGAGCCCGGCAGGAGCATGTCCCTTGCCGTAAAGCCCCCGTGACGTCATTCCGGCCACTTGGGGCATGTTACCATGTACCGGCAAACTGCCATTTGCCGGTATCTTACTATTTCACGCCAATCTGCCCCGCACCGCCTTCGGCCGTCGATTCGGCAACCTAACCCTAACAACAGATGTAGGTAAGACGTGTTTGTGTGAGAGATCTGGGCATTTCAGCTATTAGCGGCCGCATCGGCAACCGATGCGTCGCCCGCTGAGATTTACACATCAGAATATCAGGAATCAACAGGGTTTTATTTTCATATTGTTTCCGTAAATTTTCACGCTTCCGTTCTGATAATCAATGTTTTGACTGCTGGCGGTTGGCTCGCGACTTTAGCGTAACCGCCAGTTTAACTGTTATTTACAGACATTTTAGCGCAATCCGTGACGAAGACTCTAAAGTCTTCAGGAATTGCATTGATGCATCTGCAATTTTCACATTGTACACTCGCAACCTTAATCCGAATTTTTCAGGATGTCGAAATCGGATTTTCGACTTCGACATCCCCGCACTTGATTTGACCTCTTTCGAGTGGACCTACGTGCTTCCCTATGCACGAATCAACTTTCCTTTTGTGTTGCCCTCCATTTGTCTTAGAGATATGGGCAAAACAAAGTTGATTCGTGAGGCCACTTGTGAGGGTCATATCTCGTGCGGCTTGCGAGGAATGACAATAAGGAAGCATGGGATGTATTCACAATACTCCCGACGTAATTTAGGAAGCTTTATACGCCTTGCGTCTCCGGTACGGCAGGGGTGAGGTAGCCACTTCGCCCACTTGTGGGCCACTTCTGATTTTGCCCCCCGCTCTGCAGCGGTGGGGCTCCCCGATACGGCATGGGTGAGGTAGCCACTTTGCCCACTTGTGGGCCACTTCTGATTCTGCCCCCCGATCTGCAGTGGTGGGGCTCCCTGATACGGCAGGGATGAGGTAGCCACTTTGCCCACTTGTGGGCCACTTCTGATTTTGCCCCCCGCTCTGCAGTGGTGGGGCTCCCCGATACGGCAGGGGTGAGGTAGCCACTTTGCCCACTTGTGGGCCACTTCTAATTTTGCCCCCCGCTCTGCAGCGGTGGGGCTCCCCGATACGGCAGGGGTGAGGTAGCCACTTCGCCCACTTGTGGGCCACTTCTGATTTTGCCCCCCGCTCTGCAGCGGTGTGGATCCCCGATACGGCAGGGGTGAGGTAGCCACTTCGCCCACTTGTGGGCCACTTCTGATTTTGCCCCCCGCTCTGCAGTGGTGGGGCTCCCCGATACGGCAGGGGTGAGGTAGCCACTTCGCCCACTTGTGGGCCACTTCTGATTTTGCCCCCCGCTCTGCAGTGGAGGGGCTCCCCGATATGGCAAGGGTGAGGTAGCCACTTTGCCCACTTGTGGGCCACTTCTGATTTTGCCCCTCGCTCTGCAGTGGTGGGGCTCCCCGATACGGCCGGGGTGAGGTAGCCACTTCGCCCACTTGTGGGCCACTTCTGGTTTTGCCCCCCGCTCTGCAGTGGTGGGGCTCCCCGATACGGCAGGGGTGAGGTAGCCAATTTGCCCACTTGTGGGCCACTTCTGATTTTGCCCCCCGCTCTGCAGCGGTGGGGATCCCCGATACGGCAGGGGTGAGGTAGCCAATTTGCCCACTTGTGGGCCACTTCTGATTTTACCCCCCCGCTGTGCAGTGGTGGGGCTCCCCGATACGGTAAGGGTGAGGTAGCCACTTTGCCCACTTGTGGGCCACTTCTGATTTTGCCCCCCGCTCTGCAGCGGTGGGGCTCCCCGATACGGCAGGGGTGAGGTAGCCACTTCGCCCACTTGCGGGCCACTTCTGGTTTTGCCCCCCGCTCTGCAGTGGTGGGGCTCCCCGATACGGCCTGGGTGAGGTAGCCAATTTGCCCACTTGTGGGCCACTTCTGATTTTGCCCCCCGATCTGCAGCGGTGGGGATCCCCGATACGGCAGGGGTGAGGTAGCCACTTTGCCCACTTGTGGGCCACTTCTGATTTTGCCCCCCGCTCTGCAGTGGTGGGGCTCCCCGATACGGCAGGGGTGAGGTAGCCAATTTGCCCACTTGTGGGCCACTTCTGATTTTGCCCCCCGCTCTGCAGCGGTGGGGCTCCCCGATACGGCAAGGCCGAGGTAGCCACTTTGCCCACTTGTGGGCCACTTCTGATTTTGCCCCCCGCTCTGCAGTGGTGGGGCTCCCCGATACGGCAGGGGTGAGGTAGCCACTTCGCCCACTTGTGGGCCACTTCTGGTTTTGCCCCCCGCTCTGCAGTGGTGGGGCTCCCCGATACGGCAGGGGTGAGGTAGCCAATTTGCCCACTTGTGGGCCACTTCTGATTTTGCCCCCCGATCTGCAGCGGTGAAGATCCCCGATACGGCAGGGGTGAGGTAGCCACTTTGCCCACTTGTGGGCCACTTCTGATTTTGCCCCCCGCTCTGAAGCGGAGGGGATCCCCGATACGGCAGGGGTGAGGTAGCCACTTCTCCCACTTGTGGGCCACTTCTGGTTTTGCCCCCCGATCTGCAGCGGTGGGGCTCCCCGATACGGCAGGGGTGAGGTAGCCACTTTGCCCACTTGTGGGCCACTTCTGATTTTGCCCCCCGCTCTGAAGCGGAGGGGATCCCCGATACGGCAGGGGTGAGGTAGCCAATTTGCCCACTTGTGGGCCACTTCTGATTCTGCCCCCCGATCTGCAGCGGTGGGGCTCCCCGATACGGCAGGGGTGAGGTAGCCAATTTGCCCACTTGTGGGCCACTTCTGATTTTGCCCCCCGCTCTGCAGCTAGGGGCTCCCCGATACGGCAGGGGTGAGGTAGCCACGTTTTTGTTTTTACTAGGTTTTAGTCGCCGTATACATGCTCATACGTAAGGTCCGGCCTGGACCAGTACCTAAGTACAGATTCTTTTGTTTGAGTGCCCGTGATACCGTGTGCCCTTTTCGCTGTGATGTGGAGATCCTGATGGCGCCAGGCGGGAAGCCCAGTTGCCTGACTACACTCTCAGCGGTCCGCCACTGTCAGTCCCAGTGTGAGCCTACCGACTCGCAGACGCACTTGCAGTCGGATGGCGACCTCCGGTGTTCCTGACCTCGGTCAGTCTGCCTGGGAAACTGGTGGTTTGAGGAGTCGACGCCTCCGCCCACACTGCATGGGGACTCCCTCATGTATGGCCTTCGTGGTAATAGGGCGAGGGAAAAGACGGCCTTGATGCCCGATCCCTTAAGGAGGAGCTCGTTCGGCTGTACCACTCTGGACTCGCGTCGTGGATATGGACATGGTGCGCCCGAGGAAGGACCCGTGGGGACTCTCCCCCAGCCGGCGGGCCTTGGGAAGCTTGGGGTAGCCTGATGGATCTTTGTGGTCGCTTTCGACCTGTGGGACCACCTCGGTCGTCGTGTGACGCCTATGTTGGCCGTGTATGCCACTGCCACTGTGGTAGTGACCGTCGCAGCCGGCACCCGGTGCGCCTGGTATGGGTTAACGGGTCCTTTGGATGCCGAACAATCGCCGCCAGGACCCGGGACTTGATACTTGGTACTATACTAGCAGTTACTAACAGCTACAACACCGTACCTGTCTTACTGTGGGATATGGGCAGCCTAACCTGCAAATCAGCCTGAAGTGAGGATGTGACACCCCCCCCCCCTTCAGGGGATGGTCCTGGGTACCCGCTGCCATGCTTGGGTGTTATCGAGCCCCCCCCAGGGTTTGCTCTAAGGAGGGGGGTGAAGCGGTACCCAGAACCCCATGACCATGGTGGGGCATACAACCGGTCTCCGTGTGCCCACTAACCCCATGTACGGAGGGGAAGACGCCCGGTGAAGCCCGGTGAGAGCCCGGCAGGAGCGTGTCCCTTGCCGTAAAGCCCCCGTGACGTCATTCCGGCCACTTGGGGCATGTTACCATGTACCGGCAAACTGCCATTTGCCGGTATCTTACTATTTCACGCCAATCTGCCCCGCACCGCCTTCGGCCGTCGATTCGGCAACCTAACCCTAACAACAGATGTAGGTAAGACGTGTTTGTGTGAGAGATCTGGGCATTTCAGCTATTAGCGGCCGCATCGGCAACCGATGCGTCGCCCGCTGAGATTTACACATCAGAATATCAGGAATCAACAGGGTTTTATTTTCATATTGTTTCCGTAAATTTTTACGCTTCCGTTCTGATAATCAATGTTTTGACTGCTGGCGGTTGGCTCGCGACTTTAGCGTAACCGCCAGTTTAACTGTTATTTACAGACATTTTAGCGCAATCCGTGACGAAGAATCTAAAGTCTTCAGGAATTGCATTGATGCATCTGCAATTTTCACATTGTACACTCGCAACCTTAATCCGAAATTTTCAGGATGTCCAAAACGGATTTTCGACTTCGACATCCCCGCACTTGATTTGACCTCTTTCGAGTGGACCTACGTGCTTCCCTATGCACGAATCAACTTTCCTTTTGTCTTGCCCTCCATTTGTCTTAGAGATTTGGGCAAAACAAAGTTGATTCGTGAGGCCACTTGTGAGGGTCATATCTCGTGCGGCTTGCGAGGAATGACAATAAGGAAGCATGGGATGTATTCACAATACTCCCGACGTAATTTAGGAAGCTTTATACGCCTTGCGTCTCCGGTACGGCAGGGGTGAGGTAGCCACTTCGCCCACTTGTGGGCCACTTCTGATTTTGCCCCCCGCTCTGCAGCGGTGAGGCTCCCCGATACGGCAGGGGTGAGGTAGCCACTTTGCCCACTTCTGGGCCACTTCTGATTTTGCCCCCCGCTCTGCAGCCGTGGGGCTCCCTGATACGGCAGGGGTGAGGTAGCCAATTTGCCCACTTGTGGGCCACTTCTGATTCTGCCCCCCGCTCTGAAGCGGTGGGGCTCCCCGATACGGCGGGGGTGAGGTAGCCACTTTGCCCACTTGTGGGCCACTTCTGATTTTGCCCCCCGCTCTGCAGTGGAGGGGCTCCCCGATACGGCAGGGGTGAGGTAGCCACTTTGCCCACTTGTGGGCCACTTCTGATTTTGCCCCCCGCTCTGCAGTGGTGGGGCTCCCCGATACGCGAGGGGTGAGGTAGCCAATTTGCCCACTTGTGGGCCACTTCTGATTTTGCCCCCCGCTCTGCAGCGGTGGGGATCCCCGATACGGCAGGGGTGAGGTAGCCAATTTGCCCACTTGTGGGCCACTTCTGATTTTGCCCCCCGCTCTGCAGTGGAGGGGATCCCCGATACGGCAGGGGTGAGGTAGCCACTTTGCCCACTTGTGGGCCACTTCTGATTTTGCCCCCCGCTCTGCAGCGGTGGGGCTCCCCGATACGGCAGGGGTGAGGTAGCCACTTTGCCCACTTGTGGGCCACTTCTGATTTTGCCCCCCGCTCTGCAGTGGTGGGGCTCCCCGATACGGCAGGGGTGAGGTAGCCACTTCGCCCACTTGTGGGCCACTTCTGATTTTGCCCCTCGGTTTGCAGTGGTGGGGCTCCCCGATACGGCAGGGGTGAGGTAGCCAATTTGCCCACTTGTGGGCCACTTCTGATTTTGCCCCCCGATCCGCAGCGGTGGGGATCCCCGATACGGCAGGGGTGAGGTAGCCACTTTGCCCACTTGTGGGCCACTTCTGATTTTGCCCCCCGCTCTGCAGTGGTGGGGCTCCCCGATACGGCAGGGGTGAGGTAGCCAATTTGCCCACTTGTGGGCCACTTTTGATTCTGCCCCCCGCTCTGCAGCGGTGGGGCTCCCCGATACGGCAAGGGTGAGGTAGCCACTTTGCCCACTTGTGGGCCACTTCTGATTTTGCCCCCCGATCCGCAGCGGTGGGGATCCCCGATACGGCAGGGGTGAGGTAGCCACTTTGCCCACTTGTGGGCCACTTCTGATTTTGCCCCCCGCTCTGCAGTGGTGGGGCTCCCCGATACGGCAGGGGTGAGGTAGCCACTTTGCCCACTTCTGGGCCACTTCTGATTTTGCCCCCCGCTCTGCAGCGGTGGGGCTCCCCGATACGGCAAGGGTGAGGTAGCCACTTTGCCCACTTGTGGGCCACTTCTGATTTTGCCCCCCGCTCTGCAGCGGTGGGGCTCCCCGATACGGCAGGGGTGAGGTAGCCAATTTGCCCACTTGTGGGCCACTTCTGATTCTGCCCCCCGCTCTGAAGCGGTGGGGCTCCCCGATACGGCGGGGGTGAGGTAGCCACTTTGCCCACTTGTGGGCCACTTCTGATTTTGCCCCCCGCTCTGCAGTGGAGGGGCTCCCCGATACGGCAGGGGTGAGGTAGCCACTTTGCCCACTTGTGGGCCACTTCTGATTTTGCCCCCCGCTCTGCAGCGGTGGGGCTCCCCGATACGGCAGGGGTGAGGTAGCCACTTTGCCCACTTGTGGGCCACTTCTGATTTTGCCCCCCGCTCTGCAGTGGTGGGGCTCCCCGATACGCGAGGGGTGAGGTAGCCAATTTGCCCACTTGTGGGCCACTTCTGATTTTGCCCCCCGCTCTGCAGCGGTGGGGATCCCCGATACGGCAGGGGTGAGCTAGCCAATTTGCCCACTTGTGGGCCACTTCTGATTTTGCCCCCCGCTCTGCAGTCGTGGGGCTCCCTGATACGGCAGGGGTGAGGTAGCCACTTTGCCCACTTGTGGGCCACTTCTGATTTTGCCCCCCGCTCTGCAGTGGAGGGGATCCCCGATACGGCAGGGGTGAGGTAGCCACTTTGCCCACTTGTGGGCCACTTCTGATTTTGCCCCCCGCTCTGCAGCGGTGGGGCTCCCCGATACGGCAGGGGTGAGGTAGCCACTTTGCCCACTTGTGGGCCACTTCTGATTTTGCCCCCCGCTCTGCAGTGGTGGGGCTCCCCGATACGGCAGGGGTGAGGTAGCCACTTCGCCCACTTGTGGGCCACTTCTGATTTTGCCCCCCGGTTTGCAGTGGTGGGGCTCCCCGATACGGCAGGGGTGAGGTAGCCAATTTGCCCACTTGTGGGCCACTTCTGATTTTGCCCCCCGATCCGCAGCGGTGGGGCTCCCCGATACGGCAGGGGTGAGGTAGCCACTTTGCCCACTTGTGGGCCACTTCTGATTTTGCCCCCCGCTCTGCAGCGGTGGGGCTCCCCGATACGGCAGGGGTGAGGTAGCCAATTTGCCCACTTGTGGGCCACTTTTGATTCTGCCCCCCGCTCTGCAGCGGTGGGGCTCCCCGATACGGCAAGGGTGAGGTAGCCACTTTGCCCACTTGTGGGCCACTTCTGATTTTGCCCCCCGCTCTGCAGTGGTGGGGCTCCCCGATACGGCAGGGGTGAGGTAGCCACTTTGCCCACTTGTGGGCCACTTCTGATTTTGCCCCCCGCTCTGCAGCGGTGGGGCTCCCCGATACGGCAAGGGTGAGGTAGCCACTTTGCCCACTTGTGGGCCACTTCTGATTTTGCCCCCCGATCTGCAGCGGTGGGGTTCCCCGATACGGCAGGGGTGAGGTAGCCACTTTGCCCACTTGTGGGCCACTTCTGATTTTGCCCCCCGCTCCGAAGCGGAGGGGATCCCCGATACGGCAGGGGTGAGGTAGCCAATTTGCCCACTTGTGGGCCACTTCTGATTCTGCCCCCCGATCTGCAGCGGTGGGGCTCCCCGATACGGCAGGGGTGAGGTAGCCACTTTGCCCACTTGTGGGCCACGTCTGATTTTGCCCCCCGCTCTGCAGCTAGGGGCTCCCCGATACGGCACGGGTGAGGTAGCCACGTTTTTGTTTTTACTAGGTTTTAGTCGCCGTATACATGCTCATACGTAAGGTCCCACATGTACCACCGGTGCCCAGCATAGAACATTGAAAGAGAGACCAATATTGTCCGGTTACCGGTGGCAATTTTAGGAAATCTGTACCGACGTGCATGCGATATGCTTCGGTCCGTCGCTTGGAAGTTTTCGAAAACCCTTGGAAAGATGCTCGGAAGTTTTGGCAGCCAGATCGGCCCCCCAAAACGCAACCGATATCGGTAGGAATGTTCCATGGGCTTCCCAGCCGACCGTGCCGGGGGAGCTCGGAAGAAATTTTTCAGCCCGAACCCAGTGGAATTTTGGTTGGATGCTTGGTGGAAAGATGCTCGGAAGTTTTGGCAGCCAGATCGGGTCCCGAAATGTAACCAATATTGGTAGGAATGTTCCATGGGCTTCCCAGCCGACCGTGCCGGGGGAGCTCGGAAGAAATTTTTCAGCCCAAACCCAGTGGAATTTTGGTTGGATGCTTGGTGCCTACCTTGTCTGCAAGATGCCATGGAGAACAGCATGTTGAAGCTAATGTTTGTCTACCCTTTGTCTGCTTTGCATACAAAACTGCATGGAGAACACTCTGCTCAAGCTTATGATTGCTTCCCCTTTGTGCTCCTTTGTGAATTTGGACTTTTGCTTTTGACATGTGCAACGCCAGTTTGATCCTTGGTGGCTGCTTTGCCTACAAACTTGCATCGAGAACACTGTACTCAAGCTTCTGAATGTTTGCCCTTTGTGCCTTGTGATGCTTTGTGCCTGCTTTTGTGGTTTTCTTTTTGCATGTGTGTCGCTTTCTCACCTAGGCCCCTTTGAGTAGACTCACTAATGTATTCCCTTTTTGTGCTCAGAACACTGTTTGTCACCTGCAACAGACATGTCTGGTAGTCAAGGCAGTGCCGCTAGTGCCTCGTCTTCGTCTGCTCAGCCCCCCCAGCCCGTTCAGCAGCTCCCGGAACAAGATTTGGAGCTTGAGGGCGAGCTCATTGACGCGGACACAGCCAATACCGAAGTTCCCGAACCGGGTGATACACAATCGCGCCTCCAACACGCCCTAGCAGCACTGTGCCTGCGGCATAAGCCGTCCGAGACCATTG
Organism: Eutreptiella sp. 'Long Island Sound 2002'; assembly: GCA_964036045.1. Lineage (NCBI taxonomy): Eukaryota > Euglenozoa > Euglenophyceae > Eutreptiales > Eutreptiaceae > Eutreptiella > Eutreptiella sp. 'Long Island Sound 2002'. The sequence continues at coordinate 12,403,879 of OZ038403.1, forward strand.
AACCCAGAATGCTAAGGGTTTTTTTGGACAGGGTCGTCCCTGATGCATACCGCATCCAGCCCAAGGATACCTTGCTGGCTATGCTTATGCATAAGTATTTTTCAATCCCTGTCTTGACGACACGGGAGGCTGTGGGCAAGACAAGCCCCAGCAAACATGAGACCTCGTACGGTGTACAATACAGAAACCTCTGCATTGTTGGTCCGGATCCGAAATACAACACGGACCGGACCTTTGCAGAGGAATCTGAAGAGAGGCTGCGTGTACATTACATGTACTTGAAATCAATACTGTCCACACACCCGGACAGTACCATTCGCGAGTTAAAGTGGACCCAGAGCGATGTAGTTACTTGGTTCAAAGAGGCCAAGATCAAGAAGCGGTCCAAAAAAGTAGTTTCCTGCAACGTGCAGTTCCCCCCCCTCTCATTTATTCATGTTCCGTTCGAGGTTTTGAGGGTTATCATAAACGATGCCTTCTGCGAGTCCCCACATGCAACGATTCACAGCGCCCTCAGAGCCACCATCACAGGTGCACATGTGGTAGAGGTTTTCGGGGAAAAGGACGGCTGGCGGGTGTGGGACCAAGCCCCCTCAGGCACGTGGGAAAAGGTGGTTACCCCCCCCGACGGTGAGGTTTTCAGAACAGACCAGCAACCCACGTACCATGCGCACGGTGTCATGTGGGGCATTGAGTTTCTTTTGGCCCCAGCCCCCAAACCTTCTTCCGAGGGCGCCTCGCGCCTCATCGCCAGGCGCTGGATGGCCAACAGTCCGACGCCCACCGGCCTCCAGGAGCAGAAGCACCGGGGCTCGTCCCGACCATCACTCAGACACTCCCGTCAGCCCTCAAACTCAGCCCAGGCGCACTGCTGCCCCCCTAGAATCCGCACGGAGGGGAGCGCGATTGGCGTGGGGGTTGACATTTATTTTCCTTTTCCTTGCCTGGTGCGTTGGCCGCAGCCCAAGGTACTGTGATTCAGAAGTTAGTGGCCCCAGCACAATCCATGTCAATTGCATGGAATGCCCGGACAAGGGCTTCTGCGGCGGCGGGACCCTTTTGGCGTGTGAAGAGCCATACAAAAAGGTGGGGCACGCATGTGCACATGTCTGATGCGCAGCACGAAATGGTGGTCGGTTCAGACACAATGACCACAACGACCGGGGGCGTTGACTTCACGATGATGCCTCGTTCAATTCGGATGCCGGAACCTGCCTCCAACTGGAGGAAGCAAATGCGGACCCACTGGAGGGTCCGTTGGCCCGCATTGCCTGGGCAGCTCTTGCAACCGTCCCGCCCTCCAGTCTCCAAGTTCAAAGTGTGGTGGTCTGCATGGCGTGTGCACACACGTTGTATCACCGACTGGTTGACACAACATGGGTGCGTACTGCTCATTGCTCTGTCTCCTTTCTCCAAGTTGATCTTGAGAGCCTTGAAACACTTGGGACTTTCCCAGGTGTGTGTAGGCGATGAGTTGAATGATTTCATGCATTATAGCAGGCAGCCCAAAAGCAATCGGTTTCAATTTCTGAAGAAAGAATTCGGTGATCGTCGGGGTCGAGCGACGGTTTCCAGCAGTCACACGTTCCCCTCGTTCCACGAAGTCAACAAGCTTACCAACGATGACCCGCCCAGCCAGAGAGAAATATGTGTTCTTGACGTGCCGAAGGTCGAGAGCGCTGAAGAGGCTGGGCAGGTTCGCCCATGTACGTTGGCTCCGCCCGTTGGGGAACTGGAGCCGAACGTTTTCTTTGGCAAGTCACGTGGCCCCTCGTTGTTGGCACCCCCCCAGTGCGAGCCCGCAGTGCACCGCTTGACGTGCCTTCCTAACCCATTTGTAGCAACTCGGCCTCCACCTACTCTGCGAGACCGTCCCCGTGAAACGGTCACAACTTCCGCTCTGTGTGAATCAGAGCCGGTCTTGGTAGGATGCTGCTGTTGCTCTTCTTAACCTTCCGTCGCACTTGTGCCTGAAGAATCCTCTCATCGTGCGACTCTCATCGGCAAATGCAGTGTTGAGAACGGGCGGGCGGTGCAAATCAAATCAGACAGAAACTCAAGTCACGAAGACCTGCTTTTAGCCTTCCACGGGGATGCGAAAGGGGGTGGCTGCACAAAGGGGGAAGGCTCCGTGCATGGGCTCTGAGCAACCACGGTCATTCTTGGCATCTGTTTGCTTTCTTGCGTGCTGCTGCCAAAGCCGTGTCCCGTCGAGCCTTGCCAGATTGGACTTGGATTGATGTGTTTTGCTTGTTTTGCCTTGAGATGCGCTGCAAGAGCACCCACATGGTCCAGATTTTGCAGAAAGATTTGGAGCCCAGTTTCTTGGGCGGCGTTATGTGCGTAGGACAAACGATAGGACCACGTTCAGCCTCATCTGTGGAGACCGCCGTGCTCATGTAGTGCCTGCCCAAGCTCTCCTCGGACCCTCTTCGGACCGAAGAGGCAAACGCTGCCGGGCACTACTGACCATTCGCATCTAGAAATTTTACGAGTATTGAAATTTTACGAGTATTGCGTGGTTTGCCGTGTCAAGTGTTTGTATGTTCACTTGCCATTTTACCAGGAAATCTGTTAATGAGGTCTTCGGGATAACCCTGACCGGCAACTGCTGCCGACACGGTGACCCTTGACCGCCTACCGTCCCTGCAGAGCCCACCATCAAAGGTCGATCAAAGGTTGCATCGGGACGAGTCTATCGATATGGCAAAGCGAACGTGATAAAAGTGTTTTGCTGGGGTATCCAGCTGCACCCCATTGTGATGTGCCGCGCTCCAACGGAAGATGCGCAATTTTTGGGCGCTGTGTTTGACGGAAAGGTAATGTAGACGCTGCAACGGCCAGCCGCAAATGGGAACTTTGCGGATTTATTTTCTTCCCCCCCCCCCCCCTGGTGTCCAACCAATGCCTTGTCCAATGAACAATTCCGTTCGGAGCGTAATTTTTTGGGACCTAATCAATCAGGTACCGGGTTTTAGGTACCGAATTAATTGAGTAGCCACCCCCTACCCCAGGTTTTGCAGAGCACAAGCCGTCACACACTGTGCCTACGTCTCGCGAAAGGGTGATGGCGGGCGTCAAGCGGCAGTGGGGCATCATCCCCCCACCCGCCCGTTGTGCAACGAACAATGAAGTCCTCAAAAAATACGGTACGAACGGGAGTGTTCGTTGGACACGCCGTTCGGTAGGCAACAGCTCTTTGGGCATAGCAACGTGCTCCAAACAGGCCTGCTAATCGGCCCTCCATGTTGCATTGAGAGTCAACCCTCCAAACTGGACCCACCAATTTACAAATCTGTTGTTCTTGACAGCAAATGCGGAAGTCGTAAACAAAGTGCGGAAATTGATATTTGAGTCCATGAGATTGGGAAGGGATTTTGCCCCCCGCTCTGCAGTGGAGGGGATCCCCGATACGGCAGGGGTGAGGTAGCCACTTTGCCCACTTGTGGGCCACTTCTGATTTTGCCCCCCGCTCTGCAGCGGTGGGGCTCCCCGATACGGCAGGGGTGAGGTAGCCACTTTGCCCACTTGTGGGCCACTTCTGATTTTGCCCCCCGCTCTGCAGTGGTGGGGCTCCCCGATACGGCAGGGGTGAGGTAGCCACTTCGCCCACTTGTGGGCCACTTCTGATTTTGCCCCCCGGTTTGCAGTGGTGGGGCTCCCCGATACGGCAGGGGTGAGGTAGCCAATTTGCCCACTTGTGGGCCACTTCTGATTTTGCCCCCCGATCCGCAGCGGTGGGGATCCCCGATACGGCAGGGGTGAGGTAGCCACTTTGCCCACTTGTGGGCCACTTCTGATTTTGCCCCCCGCTCTGCAGTGGTGGGGCTCCCCGATACGGCAGGGGTGAGGTAGCCAATTTGCCCACTTGTGGGCCACTTTTGATTCTGCCCCCCGCTCTGCAGCGGTGGGGCTCCCCGATACGGCAAGGGTGAGGTAGCCACTTTGCCCACTTGTGGGCCACTTCTGATTTTGCCCCCCGATCCGCAGCGGTGGGGATCCCCGATACGGCAGGGGTGAGGTAGCCACTTTGCCCACTTGTGGGCCACTTCTGATTTTGCCCCCCGCTCTGCAGTGGTGGGGCTCCCCGATACGGCAGGGGTGAGGTAGCCACTTTGCCCACTTCTGGGCCACTTCTGATTTTGCCCCCCGCTCTGCAGCGGTGGGGCTCCCCGATACGGCAAGGGTGAGGTAGCCACTTTGCCCACTTGTGGGCCACTTCTGATTTTGCCCCCCGCTCTGCAGTGGTGGGGCTCCCCGATACGGCAGGGGTGAGGTAGCCAATTTGCCCACTTGTGGGCCACTTCTGATTCTGCCCCCCGCTCTGAAGCGGTGGGGCTCCCCGATACGGCGGGGGTGAGGTAGCCACTTTGCCCACTTGTGGGCCACTTCTGATTTTGCCCCCCGCTCTGCAGTGGAGGGGCTCCCCGATACGGCAGGGGTGAGGTAGCCACTTTGCCCACTTGTGGGCCACTTCTGATTTTGCCCCCCGCTCTGCAGTGGTGGGGCTCCCCGATACGCGAGGGGTGAGGTAGCCAATTTGCCCACTTGTGGGCCACTTCTGATTTTGCCCCCCGCTCTGCAGCGGTGGGGATCCCCGATACGGCAGGGGTGAGGTAGCCAATTTGCCCACTTGTGGGCCACTTCTGATTTTGCCCCCCGCTCTGCAGTCGTGGGGCTCCCTGATACGGCAGGGGTGAGGTAGCCACTTTGCCCACTTGTGGGCCACTTCTGATTTTGCCCCCCGCTCTGCAGTGGAGGGGATCCCCGATACGGCAGGGGTGAGGTAGCCACTTTGCCCACTTGTGGGCCACTTCTGATTTTGCCCCCCGCTCTGCAGCGGTGGGGCTCCCCGATACGGCAGGGGTGAGGTAGCCACTTTGCCCACTTGTGGGCCACTTCTGATTTTGCCCCCCGCTCTGCAGTGGTGGGGCTCCCCGATACGGCAGGGGTGAGGTAGCCACTTCGCCCACTTGTGGGCCACTTCTGATTTTGCCCCCCGGTTTGCAGTGGTGGGGCTCCCCGATACGGCAGGGGTGAGGTAGCCAATTTGCCCACTTGTGGGCCACTTCTGATTTTGCCCCCCGATCCGCAGCGGTGGGGATCCCCGATACGGCAGGGGTGAGGTAGCCACTTTGCCCACTTGTGGGCCACTTCTGATTTTGCCCCCCGCTCTGCAGCGGTGGGGCTCCCCGATACGGCAGGGGTGAGGTAGCCAATTTGCCCACTTGTGGGCCACTTTTGATTCTGCCCCCCGCTCTGCAGCGGTGGGGCTCCCCGATACGGCAGGGGTGAGGTAGCCACTTTGCCCACTTGTGGGCCACTTCTGATTTTGCCCCCCGCTCTGCAGTGGTGGGGCTCCCCGATACGCGAGGGGTGAGGTAGCCAATTTGCCCACTTGTGGGCCACTTCTGATTTTGCCCCCCGCTCTGCAGCGGTGGGGATCCCCGATACGGCAGGGGTGAGGTAGCCAATTTGCCCACTTGTGGGCCACTTCTGATTTTGCCCCCCGCTCTGCAGTCGTGGGGCTCCCTGATACGGCAGGGGTGAGGTAGCCACTTTGCCCACTTGTGGGCCACTTCTGATTTTGCCCCCCGCTCTGCAGTGGAGGGGATCCCCGATACGGCAGGGGTGAGGTAGCCACTTTGCCCACTTGTGGGCCACTTCTGATTTTGCCCCCCGCTCTGCAGCGGTGGGGCTCCCCGATACGGCAGGGGTGAGGTAGCCACTTTGCCCACTTGTGGGCCACTTCTGATTTTGCCCCCCGCTCTGCGGTGGTGGGGCTCCCCGATACGGCAGGGGTGAGGTAGCCACTTCGCCCACTTGTGGGCCACTTCTGATTTTGCCCCCCGGTTTGCAGTGGTGGGGCTCCCCGATACGGCAGGGGTGAGGTAGCCAATTTGCCCACTTGTGGGCCACTTCTGATTTTGCCCCCCGATCCGCAGCGGTGGGGATCCCCGATACGGCAGGGGTGAGGTAGCCACTTTGCCCACTTGTGGGCCACTTCTGATTTTGCCCCCCGCTCTGCAGCGGTGGGGCTCCCCGATACGGCAGGGGTGAGGTAGCCAATTTGCCCACTTGTGGGCCACTTTTGATTCTGCCCCCCGCTCTGCAGCGGTGGGGCTCCCCGATACGGCAAGGGTGAGGTAGCCACTTTGCCCACTTGTGGGCCACTTCTGATTTTGCCCCCCGCTCTGCAGTGGTGGGGCTCCCCGATACGGCAGGGGTGAGGTAGCCACTTTGCCCACTTGTGGGCCACTTCTGATTTTGCCCCCCGCTCTGCAGCGGTGGGGCTCCCCGATACGGCAAGGGTGAGGTAGCCACTTTGCCCACTTGTGGGCCACTTCTGATTTTGCCCCCCGATCTGCAGCGGTGGGGATCCCCGATACGGCAGGGGTGAGGTAGCCACTTTGCCCACTTGTGGGCCACTTCTGATTTTGCCCCCCGCTCTGAAGCGGAGGGGATCCCCGATACGGCAGGGGTGAGGTAGCCAATTTGCCCACTTGTGGGCCACTTCTGATTCTGCCCCCCGATCTGCAGCGGTGGGGCTCCCCGATACGGCAGGGGTGAGGTAGCCACTTTGCCCACTTGTGGGCCACGTCTGATTTTGCCCCCCGCTCTGCAGCTAGGGGCTCCCCGATACGGCACGGGTGAGGTAGCCACGTTTTTGTTTTTACTAGGTTTTAGTCGCCGTATACATGCTCATACGTAAGGTCCCACATGTACCACCGGTGCCCAGCATAGAACATTGAAAGAGAGACCAATATTGTCCGGTTACCGGTGGCAATTTTAGGAAATCTGTACCGACGTGCATGCGATATGCTTCGGTCCGTCGCTTGGAAGTTTTCGAAAACCCTTGGAAAGATGCTCGGAAGTTTTGGCAGCCAGATCGGCCCCCCAAAACGCAACCGATATCGGTAGGAATGTTCCATGGGCTTCCCAGCCGACCGTGCCGGGGGAGCTCGGAAGAAATTTTTCAGCCCGAACCCAGTGGAATTTTGGTTGGATGCTTGGTGGAAAGATGCTCGGAAGTTTTGGCAGCCAGATCGGGTCCCAAAATGTAACCAATATTGGTAGGAATGTTCCATGGGCTTCCCAGCCGACCGTGCCGGGGGAGCTCGGAAGAAATTTTTCAGCCCGAACCCAGTGGAATTTTGGTTGGATGCTTGGTGCCTACCTTGTCTGCAAGATGCCATGGAGAACAGCATGTTGAAGCTAATGTTTGTCTACCCTTTGTCTGCTTTGCATACAAAACTGCATGGAGAACACTCTGCTCAAGCTTATGATTGCTTCCCCTTTGTGCTCCTTTGTGAATTTGGACTTTTGCTTTTGACATGTTCAACGCCAGTTTGATCCTTGGTGGCTGCTTTGCCTACAAACTTGCATCGAGAACACTGTACTCAAGCTTCTGAATGTTTGCCCTTTGTGCCTTGTGATGCTTTGTGCCTGCTTTTGTGGTTTTCTTTTTGCATGTGTGTCGCTTTCTCACCTAGGCCCCTTTGAGTAGACTCACTAATGTATTCCCTTTTTGTGCTCAGAACACTGTTTGTCACCTGCAACAGACATGTCTGGTAGTCAAGGCAGTGCCGCTAGTGCCTCGTCTTCGTCCGCTCAGCCCCCCCAGCCCGTTCAGCAGCTCCCGGAACAAGATTTGGAGCTTGAGGGCGAGCTCATTGACGCGGACACAGCCAATACCGAAGTTCCCGAACCGGGTGATACACAATCGCGCCTCCAACACGCCCTAGCAGCACTGTGCCTACGGCATAAGCCGTCCGAGACCATTGAACCCAGAATGCTAAGGGTTTTTTTGGACAGGGTCGTCCCTGATGCATACCGCATCCAGCCCAAGGATACCTTGCTGGCTATGCTTATGCATAAGTATTTTTCAATCCCTGTCTTGACGACACGGGAGGCTGTGGGCAAGACAAGCCCCAGCAAACATGAGACCTCGTACGGTGTACAATACAGAAACCTCTGCATTGTTGGTCCGGATCCGAAATACAACACGGACCGGACCTTTGCAGAGGAATCTGAAGAGAGGCTGCGTGTACATTACATGTACTTGAAATCAATACTGTCCACACACCCGGACAGTACCATTCGCGAGTTAAAGTGGACCCAGAGCGATGTAGTTACTTGGTTCAAAGAGGCCAAGATCAAGAAGCGGTCCAAAAAAGTAGTTTCCTGCAACGTGCAGTTCCCCCCCCTCTCATTTATTCATGTTCCGTTCGAGGTTTTGAGGGTTATCATAAACGATGCCTTCTGCGAGTCCCCACATGCAACGATTCACAGCGCCCTCAGAGCCACCATCACAGGTGCACATGTGGTAGAGGTTTTCGGGGAAAAGGACGGCTGGCGGGTGTGGGACCAAGCCCCCTCAGGCACGTGGGAAAAGGTGGTTACCCCCCCCGACGGTGAGGTTTTCAGAACAGACCAGCAACCCACGTACCATGCGCACGGTGTCATGTGGGGCATTGAGTTTCTTTTGGCCCCAGCCCCCAAACCTTCTTCCGAGGGCGCCTCGCGCCTCATCGCCAGGCGCTGGATGGCCAACAGTCCGACGCCCACCGGCCTCCAGGAGCAGAAGCACCGGGGCTCGTCCCGACCATCACTCAGACACTCCCGTCAGCCCTCAAACTCAGCCCAGGCGCACTGCTGCCCCCCTAGAATCCGCACGGAGGGGAGCGCGATTGGCGTGGGGGTTGACATTTATTTTCCTTTTCCTTGCCTGGTGCGTTGGCCGCAGCCCAAGGTACTGTGATTCAGAAGTTAGTGGCCCCAGCACAATCCATGTCAATTGCATGGAATGCCCGGACAAGGGCTTCTGCGGCGGCGGGACCCTTTTGGCGTGTGAAGAGCCATACAAAAAGGTGGGGCACGCATGTGCACATGTCTGATGCGCAGCACGAAATGGTGGTCGGTTCAGACACAATGACCACAACGACCGGGGGCGTTGACTTCACGATGATGCCTCGTTCAATTCGGATGCCGGAACCTGCCTCCAACTGGAGGAAGCAAATGCGGACCCACTGGAGGGTCCGTTGGCCCGCATTGCCTGGGCAGCTCTTGCAACCGTCCCGCCCTCCAGTCTCCAAGTTCAAAGTGTGGTGGTCTGCATGGCGTGTGCACACACGTTGTATCACCGACTGGTTGACACAACATGGGTGCGTACTGCTCATTGCTCTGTCTCCTTTCTCCAAGTTGATCTTGAGAGCCTTGAAACACTTGGGACTTTCCCAGGTGTGTGTAGGCGATGAGTTGAATGATTTCATGCATTATAGCAGGCAGCCCAAAAGCGATCGGTTTCAATTTCTGAAGAAAGAATTCGGTGATCGTCGGGGTCGAGCGACGGTTTCCAGCAGTCACACGTTCCCCTCGTTCCACGAAGTCAACAAGCTTACCAACGATGACCCGCCCAGCCAGAGAGAAATATGTGTTCTTGACGTGCCGAAGGTCGAGAGCGCTGAAGAGGCTGGGCAGGTTCGCCCATGTACGTTGGCTCCGCCCGTTGGGGAACTGGAGCCGAACGTTTTCTTTGGCAAGTCACGTGGCCCCTCGTTGTTGGCACCCCCCCAGTGCGAGCCCGCAGTGCACCGCTTGACGTGCCTTCCTAACCCATTTGTAGCAACTCGGCCTCCACCTACTCTGCGAGACCGTCCCCGTGAAACGGTCACAACTTCCGCTCTGTGTGAATCAGAGCCGGTCTTGGTAGGATGCTGCTGTTGCTCTTCTTAGCCTTCCGTCGCACTTGTGCCTGAAGAATCCTCTCATCGTGCGACTCTCATCGGCAAATGCAGTGTTGAGAACGGGCGGGCGGTGCAAATCAAATCAGACAGAAACTCAAGTCACGAAGACCTGCTTTTAGCCTTCCACGGGGATGCGAAAGGGGGTGGCTGCACAAAGGGGGAAGGCTCCGTGCATGGGCTCTGAGCAACCACGGTCATTCTTGGCATCTGTTTGCTTTCTTGCGTGCTGCTGCCAAAGCCGTGTCCCGTCGAGCCTTGCCAGATTGGACTTGGATTGATGTGTTTTGCTTGTTTTGCCTTGAGATGCGCTGCAAGAGCACCCACATGGTCCAGATTTTGCAGAAAGATTTGGAGCCCAGTTTCTTGGGCGGCGTTATGTGCGGAGGACAAACGATAGGACCACGTTCAGCCTCATCTGTGGAGACCGCCGTGCTCATGTAGTGCCTGCCCAAGCTCTCCTCGGACCCTCTTCGGACCGAAGAGGCAAACGCTGCCGGGCACTACTGACCATTCGCATCTAGAAATTTTACGAGCATTGAAATTTTACGAGTATTGCGTGGTTTGCCGTGTCAAGTGTTTGTATGTTCACTTGCCATTTTACCTGGAAATCTGTTAATGAGGTCTTCGGGATAACCCTGACCGGCAACTGCTGCCGACACGGTGACCCTTGACCGCCTACCGTCCCTGCAGAGCCCACCATCAAAGGTCGATCAAAGGTTGCATCGGGACGAGTCTATCGATATGGCAAAGCGAACGTGATAAAAGTGTTTTGCTGGGGTATCCAGCTGCACCCCATTGTGATGTGCCGCGCTCCAACGGAAGATGCGCAATTTTTGGGCGCTGTGTTTGACGGAAAGGTAATGTAGACGCTGCAACGGCCAGCCGCAAATGGGAACTTTGCGGATTTATTTTCTTCCCCCCCCCCCCCCCCCTGGTGTCCAACCAATGCCTTGTCCAATGAACAATTCCGTTCGGAGCGTAATTTTTTGGGACCTAATCAATCAGGAACCGGGTTTTAGGTACCGAATTAATTGAGTAGCCACCCCCTACCCCAGGTTTTGCAGAGCACAAGCCGTCACACACTGTGCCTACGTCTCGCGAAAGGGTGATGGCGGGCGTCAAGCGGCAGTGGGGCATCATCCCCCCACCCGCCCGTTGTGCAACGAACAATGAAGTCCTCAAAAAATACGGTACGAACGGGAGTGTTCGTTGGACACGCCGTTCGGTAGGCAACAGCTCTTTGGGCATAGCAACGTGCTCCAAACAGGCGTGCTAATCGGCCCTCCATGTTGCATTGAGAGTCAACCCTCCAAACTGGACCCACCAATTTACAAATCTGTTGTTCTTGACAGCAAATGCGGAAGTCGTAAACAAAGTGCGGAAATTGATATTTGAGTCCATGAGATTGGGAAGGGATGGGCACGCACAGACCAACCCCTCAGTCGACAGATTTCAATACTTGCATTTTGCATGCACCGTGGTGACGCGGTTATGCACTGCCTTGTTGCCTGACAGTGTCAGAGTGTGGTTTCTAAACTACTAATGCAAGTCAGAGCCCTCTTAAAGGAAGAACACTCTTCCTGGCGAAGACGCGTGGCAAGCAGGCATACCCTGATGGTTGAGCATGCCTCTACCTGGAATTTGGGGCCGCAGCCGCAGCCCATATGTAGGCTGGAGTGGAGGGGCACCAGGGGACCAGGGGTCACTGCCCCTTCGCATAGTCACACAGGTCAGGACTGTCATTGACTATGTGAAGGGGTCTGCCCACTGACCTCGCAATTGGATGAGGTCCTTCCCCCTCATCCATGCGGGTGATTCCGGGCCAGGGGAGTTGATTCTCCTCATTGTGCCCCCTAAGGCCAAGGCCGAGGCCTCTCACAAGGCACAGCCTCAGCCCGAGCCTGAGTCTGAGGGGGAGGACTGAGAGGGAGGTATATATTCCCATTCAAGGCACTGAAATGAACTGCAGCTGCACCTGAACTGCCTGTTGGCATCCATTCATGCTTCCAGCCCAGCTTGTGCTTGTTGTGCCTGTGGCAGGGGGCGGATAGTCGAGCACTTTTTGGACCCTTAGATCTCGAAACTGGTTGGAGCAATCCTGGCAAAAAAAGGTTCTGGTGAAAGGTACTAGTTGGGGCTTTCCATACATGGTTTCCTTGAAACCAACCAAAACAGTGGCGCAGAGGGAGGGGGCGGATAGTCGAGCACACTTTGGACCCTTGGATCTCGAAACTGGTTGGAGCAATCCTGGCAAAAAAAGGTTCTGGTGAAAGGTACTGGTTGGGGCTTTCCATACATGGTTTCCTTGAAACCAACCAAAACAGTGGCGCAGAGGGAGGGGGCGGATAGTCGAGCACACTTTGGACCCCTGGATCTCGAAACTGGTTGGAGCAATCCTGGCAAAAAAAGGTTCTGGTGAAAGGTACTGGTTGGGGCTTTCCATACATGGTTCCTTTGAAACCTACCAAAACAGTGGCGCAGAGGGAGGGGGCGGATAGTCGAGCACACTTTGGACCCTTGGATCTCGAAACTGGTTGGAGCAATCCTGGCAAAAAAAGGTTCTGGTGAAAGGTACTGGTTGGGGCTTTCCATACATGGTTTCCTTGAAACCTACCAAAACAGTGGCGCCGAGTGAGGGGGCGGATAGTCGAGCACACTTTGGACCCTTGGATCTCGAAACTGGTTGGAGCAATCCTGGCAAAAAAAGGTTTTGGTGACAGGTATTGGTTGGGGCTTTCCATACATGGTTCCTTTGAAACCAACCAAAACAGTGGCCCACTGCAATCTTCTGTTTTCCAGGCACCATGTTTCACCATGAATTTGTTGTGAACAACCATGCTATATGGGTGAAGGGGGAGATCTCCAAGCTGGAGGCATTTGCCAGCATATGCCCTATTCCAGCTGATCAATTCATGGTGTCAGCCTTTGCCATGAACTTCCCCACGGCCACCCCCTTGCAGGCCAAGGACCTAGACCAGCTACAGCGCCCCCCAAGTGGCACCTTCACAGTTGTGCGTAGGTCCCTTGGCCCTTTGCCTACCACACAGGCCACATCAGTCACCCAAGCACCAGAGTGCCAGGCCGCTGCACTTCGCCTTCGCCATGAGCATGTGGTGCCAGCCGCTGTCTTGCGCACCTTAGACCATCTCCAACCAGGGGTTGGTTGGTCAATGGTTGCTTTAAGGCAACAGGAGGACCTCCATCTTCCTGCAGTGGACTACTCCCTGGACAACAGGAAGTTGTTACCACAGCTGTGCCACCTACTTCTACAGAAGTGTGGCTCATTGGCTGCCCAAGGCCGGCAGAAACCCCCACCACCCCATGCCACCCTGACCTTAGGCCTCTACGCCGACGGTTACCAGCCCCGGGGCCGTCCAAATATTAACACAAAAATCAGTATAATTGATTTCCAGGGACACTGGTTCCCAATGTCTGGCAATGTGCCTAGGTGCACAGACATGTTGACCTGGCAAGAGCTTCCCAAGGTCAGTGATTGCCAGTGGCTACCCAAACGTGCAGAGGCCTTACAAGCCCTGCCTTCTTGTAAATTTAAGCAACGTATGAAGTATGCTGGTGCAATGTACGACACCACCCTGCAGATAAGGCTCGGGGCAATCACTGCCGATCACCACCATTTGTGGTCTGAGTGCCGGCAAAAGGGCTGTGTGGCGTGTCCCTGGGTGAATAAGGATGGGGCGGGAGAACTCTTTTTGCACAAAGGGGGATGTCTCAATGGTGTGCGTGGGTCCCATAAGTTTCAGGGGGTTTCTAACCTGGAAGAGGTATATATTGTGCAACCTGTATTGCACAACACCAAAGGAGCAGCCTCCAGGATCCTGGGTGTCATAGGTCGAACACTACCAGCGCCCTACAACCATGAGCTACTCCAGGTCATAGCACATGTGGCAAGGAGGTATGATCCTGGATCTTTGCCACCTGATAGCAGGCAGCACATGCGTCACGTACGAGGTAGATTTCAGGCAGGCATTAGCCTCACAGGTCGCCAGGCCCGCACAGTCATGGGCAGACTAGCAGGGGGTATGGTGCTCCCCCTGCCTTTCCATTCCTTGGTGGTGGCATTTTGCCACATGGTGCATCTATGCTATGGTTGTAATAACCTGGCAACTGTCACATGGCAAGCTATGGGGATGTTGTACACATATATTGTGCACATCATCCCCGAGTTTGCTGAAGAAGGTTGCACTGCAACCTTATATATGCATGGGTGGTCCCACACATGGTTTAATCCATGGACACCCATGTTGTATTCCGATGGGGCCGGCGAGCGAGATTTGAGGGTGGCCAAGAGATATGCCCCCGTCACTAGTACCAGGCAAGATGCCAGTATTAGTGAAAGTTTGAAGCATGAGCTGTATCAGAAGTTCGTGCAGAAAAAAAAGAAGATCCCCTGTGCCAAAATTTGGGCGCCCGTGCAACGAAACGTTGTTCTTGAGGCGTGCATGGTTGCTGCCAATGCCGTGTGGCATGTGGTCTTCCAACGCCTCTTAGAGCATTTGCTGGATTTCCAGGAGGGAGGTGGTTGCTCCCTATATATGCACCCAGACACCCGTTCGGTGAAATGCGCCTTTCCAGGTGCAAATCCCGAGAGTGATGTGGTATGTCTGTGTGGGACCTGTGGCTCAAAGCGTGGTGTCCGTCAATGGGTACCACTGGACAGGGAAGCTGTCTGCAAGTGGCCCAAACTGGGTTTGAAGAGCCGTGCCACATTTAAGTCCTGTGCTGCACGCCGTAAGGCGCTGAAGGACAAGGGAAAGGGTAAGGGACGTGTGGGGCCCATCCCTCAAAGCCGAGTTTCTAACCCTGCGACAGTTGATATTGTACCCCCTTCGGAGGGCGAGGACAGTGCTGCTTCATTTCAAGGTCCTACGGGTTTGAACGAGCAGCAGCGTGTTCAACCCATGAGGCGTACGAAGTTGGCGCGTGTACCCATTGTTGATAGCGACATTGAGCAGCAACTTGTGTGCCCTCGTGGCAGTGGCAGTAGCAGCAGTAACAGTAGCAACAGCAGCAGCAGCAGCAGCAGCAGCAGCAGCAGCAGCAGCAGTGATAGTGGGAGCAGTAGCAGTCCCGAGGATAATGATTCGGATGATGATGCTGTGCACCTATCTGGTGCCTCCACATTAAGTGCCTCCGATTCTTCCTCATCATCCAGTGACAACCCTGAACCCCAACCTCAACCCAAGAAGTATCGCCGTGTGGTGGTGGATGTGGATGCCATGTCAAGCGATGGCTGTCCTGTGCAGATGCTCAGTGAAGGAGATTACAGCATTCACAGTTCAAGCTGAAATGAACAGGCAAGGCACTGAGCATTCACATTTCAAGCGTAAGTGAACGGTCATGCTTGTCTTTTTGTGTGTTTCTTTGCTGAGGTGTGGGATTTGGGAACCAAGAACGGTGTAGGTCATTGTACAAAAAACTGGTGGAAAAACGCTTGGAAGTTTTTTAAATCCCTCGGAAAGATGCTCGGAAGTTTTGGCAGCCAAATCGGGTCCCAAAACGCAACCGATATCGGTAGGAATGTTCCATGGGCTCCCCAGCCGACCGTGCCGGGGGAGCTCGGAAGAAATTTTGGCTGGGACTTCCGAGATCAACCCTGCAATATGAGTCCCATTTGCTGAGCATGAATGCTTAGCATCCCCAAATATCCTGAGCAATATGCTCAGCATTTTCCTACCATTTTTTACCTTCTATGCTGTGCGTCCCAGCACCATGTGCAGCCTGGACCAGTACTTAAGTACAGATTCTTCTGTTTGAGTGCCCGTGATACCGTGTGCCCTTTTCGCTGTGATGTGGAGATCTTGATGGCGCCAGGCGGGAAGCCCAGTTGCCTGACTACACTCCCAGCGGTCCGCCACTGTCAGTCCCAGTGTGAGCCTACCGACTCGCAGACGCACTTGTAGTCGGATGGCGACCTCCGGTGTTCCTGACCTCGGTCAGTCTGCCTGGGAAACTGGTGGTTTGAGGAGTCGACGCCTCCGCCCACACTGCATGGGGACTCCCTCATGTATGGCCTTCGTGGTAATAGGGCGAGGGAAAAGACGGCCTTGATGCCCGATCCCTTAAGGAGGAGCTCGTTCGGCTGTACCACTCTTGACTCGCGTCGTGGATATGGACATGGTGCGCCCGAGGAAGGACCCGTGGGGACTCTCCCCCAGCCGGCGGGCCTTGGGAAGCTTGGGGTAGCCTGATGGATCTTTGTGGTCGCTTTCGACCTGTGGGACCACCTCGGTCGTCGTGTGACACCTATGTTGGCCGTGTATGCCACTGCCACTGTGGTAGTGACCGTCGCAGCCGGCACCCGGTGCGCCTGGTATGGGTTAACGGGTCCTTTGGATGCCGAACAATCGCCGCCAGGACCCGGGACTTGATACTTGGTACTATACTAGCAGTTACTAACAGCTACAACACCGTACCTGTCTTACTGTGGGATATGGGCAGCCTAACCTGCAAATCAGCCTGAAGTGAGGATGTGACACCCCCCCCCCCCCTTCAGGGGATGGTCCTGGGTACCCGCTGCCATGCTTGGGTGTTATCGAGCCCCCCCCAGGGTTTGCTCTAAGGAGGGGGGTGAAGCGGTACCCAGAACCCCATGACCATGGTGGGGCATACAACCGGTCTCCGTGTGCCCACTAACCCCATGTACGGAGGGGAAGACGCCCGGTGAAGCCCGGTGAGAGCCCGGCAGGAGCGTGTCCCTTGCCGTAAAGCCCCCGTGACGGCATTCCGGCCACTTGGGGCATGTTACCATGTACCGGCAAACTGCCATTTGCCGGTATCTTACTATTTGACGCCAATCTGCCCCGCACCGCCTTCGGCCGTCGATTCGGCAACCTAACCCTAACAACAGATGTAGGTAAGACGTGTTTGTGTGAGAGATCTGGGCATTTCAGCTATTAGCGGCCGCATCGGCAACCGATGCGTCGCCCGCTGAGATTTACACATCAGAATATCAGGAATCAACAGGGTTTTATTTTCATATTGTTTCCGTAAATTTTCACGCTTCCGTTCTGATAATCAATGTTTTGACTGCTGGCGGTTGGCTCGCGACTTTAGCGTAACCGCCAGTTTAACTGTTATTTACAGACATTTTAGCGCAATCCGTGACGAAGACTCTAAAGTCTTCAAGAATTGCATTGATGCATCTGCAATTTTCACATTGTACACTCGCAACCTTAATCCGAATTTTTCAGGATGTCGAAATCGGATTTTCGACTTCGACATCCCCGCACTTGATTTGACCTCTTTCGAGTGGACCTACGTGCTTCCCTATGCACGAATCAACTTTCCTTTTGTGTTGCCCTCCATTTGTCTTAGAGATATGGGCAAAACAAAGTTGATTCGTGAGGCCACTTGTGAGGGTCATATCTCGTGCGGCTTGCGAGGAATGACAATAAGGAAGCATGGGATGTATTCACAATACTCCCGACGTAATTTAGGAAGCTTTATACGCCTTGCGTCTCCACACGTGCGCGCTAGCGTAATGGATCATGGTCAAGAGGGTAGAGTTTGCGTTATAACTCTTTGGCCATGATATTGCGTGCGTTAAGATAACTTTCGAGTGTAGCGCGCGAGTGTTGGTGTTGCATAGGAACTTTCCTTGAGTTCCTATGAGTGATTGACACAAAGTTATGCCCTTGGAGGGGCATCGTGGGGGGAGCTACCTTGTTGGGCAGCATGTGGTATGTGCCATGTGTTGTATTGCGTGCCCATTTGGCGGGTTTGGCTAAGAGCGATACACCCACCAATGGACCTCATATTGCACGAGGCCCTTCCTTATACTCCCCACGATCAATTGCAAGCCTAACCTTCGTGGAGGGAAGCTTGTGTGGCGATCCCAAAGCGATGCGTTGGGAGCAAGGTGTGTGTTTTGCAATTTTCCATATTTTCATGTGCCCACTTGGGAAATAGCGCTCGTGACCTTTCAAAGCGCCCCAAGTGGAGCACATATGTAGAATCGAAGGTCATTGGTGTCAAGTCATTGTGTTTAGAAGGATTGGTCGATTACTCAATCCAAGCCGAAGATATTATAATATATTTGTGCGCCTTTCAAGGCACTTTTGGGTGTTTTTTCGCCAATATTGCTGTTTTTTGCCCGTCATGATGTCAAGTGGCGACCGTGTATCTCAACGTTGCGCCCAATTGACATCATGACCCAAGTATGTTATGAGGGTACATACTTCGGTGCCCAACATATCTTGGACCCGGCGAATAACTCCTCTTGGGCTTGGCGTACCGTGGCTGCCATGTTGGCGATTTGGGACCATCCCAAATCATGGGCTCACTTGGCGACCCTGCCATTCCCAAAACCGGAGGAGTTGGGCGACGCCCAGAAGATATGTTGGACGCATATGACTTGATACCAATCCTATGGCACACTCCGGTCCAAGTCGGGCATGTGCCTCATTTGCCCCAACCATGAGTGTGCGCATTTTCGGCCATTTTGAGCAATTTTCCACATTTTCTGCCCGCCGTGCACCATGTTCAGCCTCTTCGTGCACGCCGGACTCATGGACCAATGGACCATATATGACATGGCTGTTATGGACATTGGTCCCCATGGTTCACACACCACGTGGGCGAAGCGGAGCAACCTTCGTTAGGGTGCTAGCCCAAAGTGTGTGTGGACAATTTTGCCATTTTGGCATTTGTGGACCCAATTGGGATTGTCACCACGCCAAGTGGCATGGAGATCTTTGAGAGCCAAGGGCATGGGAGTCTCCGTTGGACTCCCGGTGGATCGCGTATGGAATGGCGGATCCGATCTCCAAGCCGGCGTGGAGATATACTATTGGGGGCACCCTCGAATTTTGGCTCATTTCGAGCAGCCAAAATGACCCCCTTTTGGGACCCCAATTTCACCCCCCCGTGTGGTCAATTGGCGGCCCCATATCTCTATGCCCACAGGGAGCCCGGACCTAATCCCAAGTTGTACACTCAGATATAGTTCCTAGGTCCTGCCTCCCATCCTGTGAGCCATTGGCCTTGCCCTGGCCGGGCGAGCCACGCGTGAGAATGATGCCAATTTTGGTGATTTTGGCATCATGACCCCACCTGACGAACCCGTGGTGCCCTGATGCCGGGACCTCAGAGGGAACCAGGTTGGGTGAGGGCTCCAAGGAGTTCGTACTCGAAGGGCATAGGGTCAGTTGCCTCGTCCCTACCTCTGGCGGGTCCGGACGAGGGGTCAATTTTGGGGATTTTTGAGCTAATATCAGTTTGGGCTGAAACAGCCCATTTTCAGCTACCAACTCCTAGGGGATAATGGCGGGGCCATATCTCTGGCTCAGAGAGGAGTTGGGACCTGCCGTTAAGGGAGCATAGGGAGCCACTGTCGGTTGGCCTTGGAGCCCCTTGGTTCCCAGGAACTCGCCTGTGGCTGGGCGGGACACCCCCCCTATTGGCAGGGTTTCAGGGTCCGGACTGAGCAGGGCATGGGTTGTGTCTGAGCCCCCGTCCCCACCAGCCACTGAGAGGGTCGGACCTGGGATTGGGATACGAGTTAGGACTGAGTGTCTATTGTCCTGTGATGCCCTTACCCCAGTCCAGTCTTAACCCCATGTGTACATATCCTGATGTGTTGCTGTACATACTTTTGTTCCCTCGTTGCAGAGTGGCAAGGATTTTGAAACGCTTTGTCTCATGACACCAGCGTAATTGATGCCCCTGTGAGCGCAGTGCTTTGCCTGCCTGCTTGCTTGTGCGTGTCACCGCAGCGTCCCGTGGCCAGGCCCCCCACGGGAACGCGTCAAAAGCGTTTCACCGCCGCGGGGTTACCCATCCCTCGCGTGCCACTCGGGGCCACCAACCCCGAGCAGCGCGGCGCCGCAGCTCGCAGCTCGCAGCGCAGCGCAGCGGCTCGTAGCGCCGCCCAGCGACAACGCCGAGTCCGTGAAGGAAGTGCGGGGACCGGAACTCCGTCATCAACGAGTTCCCTCGGCCGACCAGCAAGGCCGCACTCCCAGCTACAGCAACCACTTCCACAACCACCGGCCGACCAGCACCGGCCGCACTCCCAGTCCAGTGCTACATCACCCACCTCAACAACCACCCCAGGACCACTCCATCGAGAGCACCGATGGTGAACTGGGACGAGGCGGGCAAGACCTGGCCGAAGCCCCACCCCCATGCGGCCGCCTACTGCGTGGGTTGCTGTGGGGGCAGCAGTACCGCCATAGCAATCCCCAGTGCGAAGGCGGCATGCCCGGGAGCTTCGAGCTCCGCGAGGACATGGGCGAGGACCGCCTGCGGGCAGTGGAGGAATGGCTGCGGGCGGAAGGGTATGAGAACCGCTTCCGCCGCAAGCGCTTGAGGACCTGGCCCCGCCCGGACAGGCCCGGCGAAGGGCTGCGCCCCGACGGGATTGAGGAGGACGAGAAGCCCAACGAGTACCCGTCGGGCGCCTCGATCCGGAGCTGGGGAACGAGCGCAGGCTGCAGGGCAGCAGCAGCAGCGCGTCTCTTGGGAAGGAGAAGCGTTCCGCCGGGGACAGGAGGCGGGACAGGAAGTGGTGGGAGTACCAGGAATCCCTGGCCGCCGAAGCCGCCCAAGGCGCCAGGGGCGGAACCCCAGCCCACAACCCCCAACGGGCCAATGGTGGCCACCACCCCGGCAACACCACCCTTGGTGACTTCCTGGAAGTCGCCAAGCAAGCCAAGGCCAAGCCCCGTCCGCTGCTCCTGAGGAAGTCAGGCCCCAGCAGCGACGTGGAGTCGGCCCACCGCGGGAGGATGCCGGCCGACCAGGCCAGCTCCAGCGGCAGCGTCGCTCCCCACCAAAGGGATGTGGCGCGCGCCTGCGAGCGCACCTGTGGGGTGCCCTGCAACCTTCGGGTTGCCCGGCAACGGGCCACGCAGCAGAACGCTGCCGTGGAGGGCGCCGTCGACATCGCCCATGAGGAGGCCACCGAGTGGGGCAGAGGCATGGACTACCACGCCTCGACCGTGGCAGCCATCGCGGCCGGTCTCACGGCTGCGGCCGCCCATGAGGCAGTGGCTGCCCGAATCAGGGGTGAGGTGGCGGCAACCGCCGAGGAAGCCCGCCTGACGCAGGAGGCCATTGCCTGCAAGGAGGCCGAGGTGAAGGCGTTGGAAGAGGCGCTTGCCCAAGAGAGGGCAAAGAAGGAGGCGGAGGAAAGGGCCCATGCCGAGGCAACGGCTAAGGCCCGAGCGGACGCCGCCAAGAAGGACGCCATCGAGGCCGCGCGACGGAAGGTCGCTGAGGAAAGGGCCAAGACGGAGGCGGAGTTGGCGGCGTTGGAAGCGGAGAAGGCTCGGCTGCAGCAGGCCCGGGAAGCCGAAGCGGCTCGTGCCCGGGAGGAAGCCGAAGGGCGAGCTGCCGCAGCCACAGCCGCCGCGATGGAGGAGGCGGAGGCCAAGCTCCGCCGCGAGACTCCCCTGGGAGGATCCCGAGTGGAGACCCTTCGAAAGCTTTTCGAAGGGGACGCCTCCTCCAAGATGACGCTGGACGAGGTCGACACAGGCAGCAGTGGGAGCAGTGGCCCCACCGCCTACCGACGGAGGAAGGGTAAGGGGAAGACCCCCGAGAGGCCACGGAGGCCAGCGGGCGGACATCCCCACGACTCCGACCCCTTCTTCACCGCCAGCGACGGGGATGAACGAGGCCGCCGACATCGCCGAGGAGTGGCTGGCGGAGGAGGCGGAGATGTCCCCATGCAGCCGGAAGGTGAGGATGAGGATCCCCCTCCTCCCTACCGAAGCTGGGAGTCTTCCGAGACCGAGACGCCCAGGTGCGGCGACATGGACGAGGATGATGACATGGACTTCGACTACACGAAGAAGCCCCCATCCTCGGACCCACCGAGGCGACCTGGCGGAGACCCACCGGGACCCCCTGGCGGAGGACCATCGGGACCCCCTGGAGGACGCCCACCAGGTGGACCCCCTGGGGGCGGACCACCGGGCGGGGGAGGACCCCCTGGACCGGGCGGACCCGGCGGAGGCCCTCCTGGAGGACCCCCTGGGGACCCCGACGACCCACCAGGGGACGGTGACCAGGATGCCACCCGGCGGTGGATTGTCTACCTCCGCAGGAGGGTCCAGCACCTCGAGCGCGAGGTAGACACGGGCAAGGGCGAGATGACTCGCATCGCCCGGGTCGCCGCGCGCGAACAGAGAGAGCTGGACATCGCCAAGATCGAGATGGTCAAGAGCGCCAGCGTCGCCACCGCCACCCAGAGGCAGCTGGACATCGCCAGAGCCGAGACCAGGCAGCTGAACAAGGTCATCAGCGGCCTGCAGCAGAGGCTGGACGCGCTGGAAGCCCGTGGGAGCGTCGGCAGCGACCACCCACCCCTGGAGTCTGGCTCGTCGGACGACGGCTGGGGACCCGGACCAGGTCCAGGCAGACCCCACGCCCCCGGCGGAGCCCCCGGGAGTCGCCCCAGCGCCAGTGCCCCCTCTCTCACCGCCCCCTCTCACCACAGCGCGGGCCGCCGCAACGAGCGCGTGCCGCCCGGCAGTGGCAGGGAGGATTGGCGTGATGAGTGGCTCAGCGCGGAGTACCACAACCGCCGTGCTCCACCGCGGACACCGGTACGCCCCCGACGCCCTGCACCAGCCCCGGAGCCAATCCCAATGGCTGGTGGACGTTATGGTGGACTCAGGGATGAGGTCCCCAGAGGAGTTGTGGAGTGGGATGTCGGCGGAGGTGAGGACCTGGACCTGGACCTGGAGGAGTTCGACATTTCCCCGCCGCGTGGTGTACGACGGGAGGCCGCTGAACGCAGCCGCCAGCGCCGTGATGAGGAGGCGTACATGGAAGGAGTACGGCGTGAACATCTGGGTTCAGCGTACATGGAGGAACCACGGCGTAGCCACGCGGATACCGGGGAGGAGATGGAAGTGGCAGCCGTGGGAGTCCGTGGGAGAGGCCGATGGGAACCTCGGTCGACCTCGCGGCCGGCGTTCATGGTCTCTAAGGCCGCGGATGCCGCCTTGTGGGAAGACCTGAAGGACATCAAGCCCCCCATGTACGATGGCAACCCCCTCAACCTCGACCGCTTCTTGGAGAAGCTGGACGATTGGGGGGTGACCGTCACTGAGGACATGGATCCCGCACATGCGGAGAAATATGTCTTCAGACGGTTCAGGTACCGCCTGCCGGAAGTGCTCCAAGAGCTATACATCGTGGCGACCAAGGAGGGGAAAATCAAGACCCTCAAGGAAGCCAAGAAGTGGCTCAACGAGCAGGAGCGGGTGGACGCTCCGCAGGTGGCTGCCAAGCGGTGGAAGTCCATCAAGCTTCAGCATGATGGAAGGGAGATCCGCCTACGGGACTGGCGAGACTTCCGAGGGCAATACACCCTCTTCCGCCGCAACGTGGAGGACTGGAACGAGGGTGACGAGCAGGCTCGCCTGCTCTCCATGCTGCCGGAAGCATGGATCAAGAGGGTCACCAAAGAGGAGGCCAAGAGGGCCAAGTCCAACCACACGGTCAAGATGATGCTCCCCAAAGAGTATCATACGAACGTGGTGGCTTGGACGAGGAAGAACGTGGCCCGGGATGTCAAACGGCACTCCCTGCGGAACGCTCTCCTCATCACCGTCTCGGGCGATCGCGAGAAGACCGCGATGTGGCGCCTTGACGAGTCTGACGTGAGCGGCCAGACCATCCGTCTGCAGGCCATCCCGGCGCGGATGAGCTGCGACGAGATCCTGGAGTGGGTTGGAGAGGAAGTACTCAAGGAGTACCGGAACCTCCACCACACCCGCGGGTTGAGGCCCGGCGACCGCGACGTCAACTACGTTGGCGAGGGGCCTGGCGGGGAAGCTGCCATGGACCCAGCGGGAGCCGATGGCGATGAAGCTCTCGTCGACGATGACGACGACGATGAGCCCGCCGAGATGGCCGTTTGTGCCTTCGTGGCCAACAACGGCGCGGGGAGCAACCGGGGAAGCTGGAAGCCCCTGCAGCCGGGTTGGAAGAAGAAGGAGGAGAGGGACCCTCGCCGCATTGGCGACCCTCCGCTGTCCTTTGGGGAGTTCATACGAGCTCACCCGCAGGGCTGTTTCGTGTGTTATGGGAGGAAGAAAGGCTTCAACCATGACCACCGAACATGCCCCACCCACCAAGCCGACACGGAGGCCTACAAGAAGGCGCACGGGTCGAAGAAGCGTGCACCTGCGGGTATCCGGGAGGCCAAAGTGGAGGTGGACAAGGACGAGCTCTCCAAGCTCATGTCGGTGGGGACCGAGTTGGCCAAGGAGATCCAGGAGATCAAGAGGAACTGGGTCCCCAGGTCGGACAACAAGAACAAGGAGAACAAGGAGAACGACCAGAACAAGGACAAGGACAAGAAGCCTAGGAATAGGGGAAGGAAGAAGGGTGTCAACGAGGTTGACGCGGAGGAGAATACCCCTACCTCCACAACCGACGCCCCCTAGCGGAGCCCTTGCAGCCAAGGGCCCCAGCTAGGGCGGTCGCAGGATGGTGTCGCGGGAAGCGCCACACCATCCCAGTCGGGAGTCGGTAAGCACAAAGGGACTGCCGCGGGCGGAAGGCCCGGTCCGGCACCGGACAGTCGCGGTGGCGGGGTGAGGGCAAGTGAAGGCACGAACCCTTGCACCCGTCCATCCTTCGCGACCAAGAATGTGTTTGATGTACTTCAAGATCTATCTGAGAGTATCGGAGGATCACCCGGACCGCAGCTGGACGCTGCAGATGGGCAGCCTGAGCCCATTGTCCACGACCTGCACCAGTCGCTTGTCGAGCTTCTGGAACGGCCGGCGATCCTGAGCTTGCACGCCGTGCGCCAAGTGGGGCGTGAGCGGCAGTTGCACCTTAAGGTCCGCGCCTTATGCGGGGAAGTGGAAAAGGTCTTCGACGTGTTGGTCGACACGGGCGCTCAGGTCAGCTTGGTCAAGGCTGGCCTACTTCCGCCAGAGTGTTTGACCGACGGTCGGAAACCTGTCAGGCTGAAGGTGGCGAACGGCCAGTACATGGTGGGAGGCACGAAGGAAGCGGCCATTGGGCTGCAATTCGTGAACCACCGTGAGCCGAGCCGCCCAGACCTCGGCAAGGAAATCCTCTTGCAAGGGCGCTTCTACGAGGCCGAGATGGACTGGGACATGATCGTTTGGTACGACTTCATGATGGAGACGGACTCCGGCGTTCTCTCGGCCCAGGCTTCAATGACCCTGTACCAGGACGACCAGCTCTCGTGGCTTTCGTCACCTGAGCACCATGTGGAATGCCAATGGATCCACCCGGAACGCAATCAGCTCGAAGTGGCCGCACTGGGCACTCTGCCAACTGGGCCAGCAAACCAGGAGTACGGCGTAATGCCGGAAGTGGCGAGCCGAGTTGTCGCGGACCTGGGAGCTTCGGATCTGGCCCTGGATGCGTTCTCTTCAGGAACCTCCGCCTATCTGCGGGTTTGTGAGAAGTACTGGAGCGCACAGGACTCCGCGTGGAAGAAGCACTGGGGTCCGCATCAGGGCTTGATGTGGATCCATTGCCCCCGAGGGGACTCTCCAAGGGCGGTAGCGAAGATACGCAAGGACCGCTCCAAGGCAGTGCTGGTTGTTCCTATGGGATGCACCGAGGAGGAAAGTACCCGACATTGGGTAGTCTCATTGACCAACATGACCTTAAACAAGGTCGTCCTACCGGCTGGAGAGAGTGTCTATCAGGACGCTAAGGGACAGCCCATGCCACCCCAGAGATGGCCAACGGAATTCCACTATGTGGATGGGGGCCTTGATCAGGCCGACGCCGCGGACTTCGTGTGTGTCAACCGCATCATAGCGGAGCCATGGAGGCAATGCTTTGCGGTTTCCCCGGTTGACATCGGAGAATCGGAGGACCCCCTCACTGAAGAGGAGTTGGATCTGGTTCAGGGGTATATGGATCAGCCCTTTCACGACTGGGGAAGCCAGCGTGAGGGCAAGGGCCAGGACAAAGCCTGGTGGGAAGTGGACTCTATCGTCTCTGGTTCCTATGATGGGAACACCTTCGTTCAGACGGTGCTAGACCACTTGTCCAGCCAGGACGAGCCAATCGGCGGTAACCCACCCACCTACGGCGATCTATTCCGAGGCAAGACCAGAGATGGCCCTTTGGGCCAACTGGGAAGACCGCCTGAGCCGAAGCCGAGTGGGGTCGCTACCCCTCAAGTAAGCTCAGTGGTCCAGGTGCCCGGAAAAGCCAAGGCGGAGTCCGATGACTGCCCCAAGATCCAGGCATTGAGGGCCAGGCTGAAGCAGAAGTATGGGGACACCTTCTTCAGTGGAAAGCCTGTGTTTCCCCCACCGGTGCGTGGACCGTATGGCGAGGCCAAGATACGACTGAAGCAGGACCCCCGTGTGTATCGGCACCGGGAGTTTGCCCTGAGGGGCGAGAGGAAGGAGGCCATGGAGAAGATCCTCCGGGACTTCATCGAGAGAGGCTGGCTTGAGCCGTGCCACTCCGAATGGGCGTCTCCGTGCTTCGTCGTCCCCAAGAAGGTGGCCGGTGAGTGGCGGCTCGTGGTCGACTACCGCGGCCTAAACGCCCAAACACAGCACGACGGCTATACGCTGCCCCTCATTGAGGACATGCTGCAAAAACAACACCGGCGGAGGATCTTCACGGTGATTGACCTGAAACATGGTTTTCATCAGATGCCTCTCGCCGAGGAGTCCCGTGCCTGCACAGCCATGAGCACCCACCTTGGACCTCTCCAGTGGAAGGTGATGCCCATGGGCGTTACCAACGGCAATGCAGCTTTTCAGCGGATGCTGGAGAACCTGCTTGAGCCGGTGCGTGACTGTGCCTACCCCTTCGTGGACGACGTCATCATCGCGTCCGGGGACCCCAGTATGAGCTACCAGGTGCCCCTGGAGGCACATGAGAGGGACGTCACTCGAGTGCTGGACCTTCTGGTTCGGCACAAACTCACGGGCAGCAGTGACAAGGCCACCATTGCGGTAAGCGAGGTGGTCTTCGCTGGCCACGTAGTCGGGAACGGGCAGCGAAAGCCCATACCTGGCAAGGTGGCTGCGATTGAGCACTGGGAAAAGCCCAAAACGGTCTCTGAGCTACGGGCGTATCTGGGGTTCTGCAACTACTACTCGGGGCATATCAAGATGTATGCCGAGTATGCAGCCCCCATGACGACCATGCTCAAGGGCAACCGAGAGGAGACCAAAAAGGGGTCCAAGAAGGCTCTGGTCTGGACTGCTGAGTCCGACCGTGCCTTTGAGGGGATGAAGCAGGCGCTGCTATCCGCAGTGGGTCTGCACCTCGTGGATCCTGACCGAGGGTTCGTCCTGCGTACTGATGCTTCCGACTACGCCGTTGGCGCTGTGTTGGAGCAAGTGCTTGACGATGGGAGGCACGTGCCCTTGGCCTTCTGGAGCCGAGTCCTAGCGGAAGGCCGGACAGGGACGTGGACGCCCCGAGAAAAGGAGGCGTATGCCATCGTCATGGCTCTCAGGAAATGGGCTGGGTACATAGCCCTCCATCCCATCACCGTCTGCACCGACCATCAGAGTCTGCAGTCGTGGCACAAGGAGCACGTGGACACCCCCTCTGGTCCCGCCTCCCGAGGGGCAAGATGGCATGAGACCTTGGCCAAGTTCGACCCCACGGTCGTGTATGTTCCTGGAAAGGACAACACCGTGGCGGACTGTCTCAGCAGGTGGGCCTATCCCGCCAGCAAGGGCATGACGGACGTGTCTGCCCATGGCGATGAGGCTGAGACCGCTGAGGCCAAGAGGATCATTGAAATGGAGCGCCTGATGGAGGAGGAGGGTGTTAAATGCTTCGTCGTCATGGCTGCGGATGCCCCCCTCGGAACGAGGATGGGCAGAGCGGTCAGAGCACTCGCCCCTGATGGAGCTGAGTCCGACAAGCACCTCTTCCCTGAATCCTGCCTCCAGGACGACTGGACCGACGACTACGCCAAGTCCGAGGCCTTTGCAGCCGAGTATAGGGCTGTGACCGACCCTGATGACGGGCAGAAGTGGCCAAAGGGGCTGACTGAGGAAGATGGCAAGCTCTACCGGAATGGTAAGCTGCTAGTACCAGAGTCCCGAGTGCTCGAGCTGTGTGAAGCTTGGCACCACCACATGCTGCACCCAGGGGTCAAGAAGCAAGCCCTGGACATGCAGCGCCGGTTCGAGATCGACCAGATCAATCTCTACACCGCCATCAAGAAGGTCAGGAAGGGTTGCTCGGTCTGTCAGGCCTGCAATCCCGATAACCGGAACGTCAAGGGAGAAGCCCAATGGACCCCGGTTCCTGACCAGCCCATGGAGAGCGTGGCCATGGACATCTTCTCCATGCCCGAAGTGCACATTGGCAAGGAGACCTTTGACTGTGTGGTTCTTTGTGTGGATCGCCACAGCGGCTACGTAGTAGCCGTTCCGGCACGCAAAAAGGGGTTGCTTGCCAAGGAAGTGGCAGCCATGATGATTCGTCATTGGCTGACCGTCTTTGACATCCCCCGCACCATTTGCAGTGACCGAGGGCCCCAGTTTACTGGTGGCTGGTTCAAGGCCATGTGTTCCCTCATGGGAATACGTCATGCCAAGAGCGTCGCCTATCTCAGCCGGTCTAACGGCCGAGCTGAAGTGGCTGGACAGCAGCTGTTCGAGAAGCTGCGCAAGATTCACATCACCAATCCGCGTCGGAACTGGTTTGAGGAGATGTGGCCCGCTCTGAAGGCCCATCATGACACCCCCACTCCGGGTGGTTTGTCCCCTCACCAGATTCTGTTCGGCAGGGACCCCCTGGGTCGGGGACTTCCCTTGTCTGGTGATGGCATGGCTATGGACGCCAAGGAATTCTTCGCGCGGCAAGAGGCGACGGCGCGGGACATCCGCCAACAGCTCGAGAAGGAGCATGCTGAGCGTCAGAAGTCCGCCCCGAGCTCAACAGCGCAAAAGTTCAGGGTGGGAGACCCGGTGTGGGTGATCAGACCCCGCCCTATGGGCACCCACCGCACCAAAACCTGGTTCACACCCGGAGAGGTGGTCCGCAGGATTGGTGAGGACACCTACCGCATCAAGGTGGGTCACGGACAGTTCCGGGAGCGCCACGAGAGTCAACTCCGTGTGCGGGAACCCGACCTCCGTGGCCAACATGTGTCCCTGGACTATGCCGCACATGAGGCGGATTCGGACGACGACTATGCTGAGCAGGACGACTATACAGTCGAGAAGATCGTGGCCCAGCGTCCGAACGCCTCGGCACCCGGAGGCCTGGAGTTCAAGGTTCGTTGGCGAGGCTATGGGCCGTCCCACGACACCTGGGAACCCGTCTCCTCGTTCGTGCCGCGGGTTAATACTCCCTTCATGGACTACATCCGCAGGCACAAGACCAAGATCCATGTTTCGGACTTGGCAGCACTCACCCGGGCGATCGCAGCCAGGGGCGCCTGATCATCGCCCTGAGCTCTCCCCTGATGCGGTTTGAGCGCTTGTGTGGTCGACGGATCGTCCCTCGCTTGCTTGCTCTCTCCCATCTTCCGGTGACCTGCCATCAGAGTGGCCATATACCCCCCCCTGCTGAGTCCAGAGGAGGATGGCCTCTCTATTCAACCTCTATTCGTCACTCCCCGCCTGCTGAATCCTTGGGAAACCAGGCAGGGCGACTGACCTTCACATTTTTTGAGCTCTTAGGGCCTTGAAGCCCATACGACGTTGCGCAACGGATGCCGCTGTCATCGGCATTGCGATTTTTTTTGGTGTGTGGTCGGGTCCCATGGCACATGGGATCCAGACCAGTCGACGTGTGTCTGCAGACTATATATGGCCTGAACTCGGGCGTTTTCCTGTCCACCCTCCTGCATATGCCTTATCCTAACCGGGGCGTGGTTTGGCGCTCTGTCCAGAGTGTGTTTACACGCCTATTACCCCGCTGATTGCTTGTTTTTCTGCCCCCCAGGATATGTGCATCTGTGTGTTGCAGTTATCAGCCCATCAGCGAAGTATGGACTGTTTTTCCCCCCCGAGGGGATGCGAATCGACTACGAAGGCGCCCTGAGTCGCCGTATACATGCTCATACGTAAGGTCCAGCCTGGACCAGTACCCCAGTACAGATTCTTCTGTTTGAGTGCCCGTGATACCGTGTGCCCTATTCGCTGTGATGTGGAGATCCTGATGGCGCCAGGCGGGAAGCCCAGTTGCCTGACTACACTCCCAGCGGTCCGCCACTGTCAGTCCCAGTGTGAGCCTACCGACTCGCAAACGCACTTGCAGTCGGATGGCGACCTCCGGTGTTCCTGACCTCGGTCAGTCTGCCTGGGAAACTGGTGGTTTGAGGAGTCGACGCCTCCGCCCACACTGCATGGGGACTCCCTCATGTATGGCCTTCGTGGTAATAGGGCGAGGGAAAAGACGGCCTTGATGCCCGATCCCTTAAGGAGGAGCTCGTTCGGCTGTACCACTCTGGACTCGCGTCGTGGATATGGACATGGTGCGCCCGAGGAAGGACCCGTGGGGACTCTCCCCCAGCCGGCGGGCCTTGGGAAGCTTGGGGTAGCCTGATGGATCTTTGTGGTCGCTTTCGACCTGTGGGACCACCTCGGTCGTCGTGTGACGCCTATGTTGGCCGTGTATGCCACTGCCACTGTGGTAGTGACCGTCGCAGCCGGCACCCGGTGCGCCTGGTATGGGTTAACGGGTCCTTTGGATGCCGAACAATCGCCGCCAGGACCCGGGACTTGATACTTGGTACTATACTAGCAGTTACTAACAGCTACAGCACCGTACCTGTCTTACTGTGGGATATCGGCAGCCTAACCTGCAAATCAGCCTGAAGTGAGGATGTGACACCCCCCCCCCCCCCCTTCAGGGGATGGTCCTGGGTACCCGCTGCCATGCTTGGGTGTTATCGAGCCCCCCCCAGGGTTTGCTCTAAGGAGG
The DNA here is from genome assembly GCA_964036045.1 of Eutreptiella sp. 'Long Island Sound 2002'. Lineage (NCBI taxonomy): Eukaryota > Euglenozoa > Euglenophyceae > Eutreptiales > Eutreptiaceae > Eutreptiella > Eutreptiella sp. 'Long Island Sound 2002'. Next base: position 12,434,514 of record OZ038403.1, read on the forward strand.
GGGGTGAAGCGGTACCCAGAACCCCATGACCATGGTGGGGCATACAACCGGTCTCCGTGTGCCCACTAACCCCATGTACGGAGGGGAAGACGCCCGGTGAAGCCCGGTGAGAGCCCGGCAGGAGCGTGTCCCTTGCCGTAAAGCCCCCGTGACGGCATTCCGGCCACTTGGGGCAAACTGCCATTTGCCGGTATCTTACTATTTCACGCCAATCTGCCCCGCACCGCCTTCGGCCGTCGATTCGGCAACCTAACCCTAACAACAGATGTAGGTAAGATGTGTTTGTGTGAGAGATCTGGGCATTTCAGCTATTAGCGGCCGCATCGGCAACCGATGCGTCGCCCGCTGAGATTTACACATCAGAATATCAGGAATCAACAGGGTTTTATTTTCATATTGTTTCCGTAAATTTTCACGCTTCCGTTCTGATAATCAATGTTTTGACTGCTGGCGGTTGGCTCGCGACTTTAGCGTAACCGCCAGTTTAACTGTTATTTACAGACATTTTAGCGCAATCCGTGACGAAGACTCTAAAGTCTTCAGGAATTGCATTGATGCATCTGCAATTTTCACATTGTACACTCGCAACCTTAATCCGAATTTTTAAGGATGTCGAAATCGGATTTTCGACTTCGACATCCCCGCACTTGATTTGACCTCTTTCGAGTTGACCTACGTGCTTCCCTATGCACGAATCAACTTTCCTTTTGTCTTGCCCTCCATTTGTCTTAGAGATATGGGCAAAACAAAGTTGCTTCGTGAGGCCACTTGTGAGGGTCATATCTCGTGCGGCTTGAATGACAATAAGGAAGCATGGGATGTATTCACAATACTCCCGACGTAATTTAGGAAGCTTTATACGCCTTGCGTCTCCACACGTGCGCGCTAGCGTAATGGATCATGGTCAAGAGGGTAGAGTTTGCGTTATAACTCTTTGGCCATGATATTGCGTGCGTTAAGATAACTTTCGAGTGTAGCGCGCGAGTGTTGGTGTTGCATAGGAACTTTCCTTGAGTTCCTATGAGTGATTGACACAAAGTTATGCCCTTGGAGGGGCATCGTGGGGGGAGCTACCTTGTTGGGCAGCATGTGGTATGTGCCATGTGTTGTATTGCGTGCCCATTTGGCGGGTTTGGCTAAGAGCGATACACCCACCAATGGACCTCATATTGCACGAGGCCCTTCCTTATACTCCCCACGATCAATTGCAAGCCTAACCTTCGTGGAGGGAAGCTTGTGTGGCGATCCCAAAGCGATGCGTTGGGAGCAAGGTGTGTGTTTTGCAATTTTCCATATTTTCATGTGCCCACTTGGGAAGTAGCGCTCGTGACCTTTCAAAGCGCCCCAAGTGGAGCACATATGTAGAATCGAAGGTCATTGGTGTCAAGTCATTGTGTTTAGAAGGATTGGTCGATTACTCAATCCAAGCCGAAGATATTATAATATATTTGTGCGCCTTTCAAGGCACTTTTGGGTGTTTTTTCGCCAATATTGCTGTTTTTTGCCCGTCATGATGTCAAGTGGCGACCGTGTATCTCAACGTTGCGCCCAATTGACATCATGACCCAAGTATGTTATGAGGGTACATACTTCGGTGCCCAACATATCTTGGACCCGGCGAATAACTCCTCTTGGGCTTGGCGTACCGTGGCTGCCATGTTGGCGATTTGGGACCATCCCAAATCATGGGCTCACTTGGCGACCCTGCCATTCCCAAAACCGGAGGAGTTGGGCGACACCCAAAAGATATGTTGGACGCATATGACTTGATACCAATCCTATGGCACACTCCGGTCCAAGTCGGGCATGTGCCTCATTTGCCCCAACCATGAGTGTGCGCATTTTCGGCCATTTTGAGCAATTTTCCACATTTTCTGCCCGCCGTGCACCATGTTCAGCCTCTTCGTGCACGCCGGACTCATGGACCAATGGACCATATATGACATGGGTGTTATGGACATTGGTCCCCATGGTTCACACACCACGTGGGCGAAGCGGAGCAACCTTCGTTAGGGTGCTAGCCCAAAGTGAGTGTGGACAATTTTGCCATTTTGGCATTTGTGGACCCAATTGGGATTGTCACCACGCCAAGTGGCATGGAGATCTTTGAGAGCCAAGGCATGGGAGTCTCCGTTGGACTCCCGGTGGATCGCGTATGGAATGGCGGATCCGATCTCCAAGCCGGCGTGGAGATATACTATTGGGGGCACCCTCGAATTTTGGCTCATTTCGAGCAGCCAAAATGACCCCCTTTTGGGACCCCAATTTCACCCCCCCGTGTGGTCAATTGGCGGCCCCATATCTCCATGCCCACAGGGAGCCCGGACCTAATCCCAAGTTGTACACTCAGATATAGGTCCTAGGTCCTGCCTCCTATCCTGTGAGCCATTGGCCTTGCCCTGGCCGGGCGAGCCACGCGTGAGAATGATGCCAATTTTGGTGATTTTGGCATCATGACCCCACCTGACGAACCCGTGGTGCCCTGATGCCGGGACCTCAGAGGGAACCAGGTTGGGTGAGGGCTCCAGGGAGTTCGTACTCGAAGGGCATAGGGTCAGTTGCCTCGTCCCTACCTCTGGCGGGTCCGGACGAGGGGTCAATTTTGGGGATTTTTGAGCTAATATCAGTTTGGGCTGAAACAGCCCATTTTCAGCTACCAACTCCTAGGGGATAATGGCGGGGCCATATCTCTGGCTCAGAGAGGAGTTGGGACCTGCCGTTAAGGGAGCATAGGGAGCCACTGTCGGTTGGCCTTGGAGCCCCTTGGTTCCGAGGAACTCGCCTGTGGCTGGGCGGGACACCCCCCCTATTGGCAGGGTTTCAGGGTCCGGACTGAGCAGGGCATGGGTTGTGTTTGAGCCCCCGCCCCCACCAGCCACTGAGAGGGTCGGACCTGGGATTGGGATACGAGTTAGGACTGAGTGTCTATTGTCCTGTGATGCCCTTACCCCAGTCCAGTCTTAACCCCATGTGTACATATCCTGATGTGTTGCTGTACATACTTTTGTTCCCTCGTTGCAGAGTGGCAAGGATTCTGAAACGCTTTGTCTCATGACACGAGCGTAATTGATGCCCCTGTGAGCGCAGTGCTTTGCCTGCCTGCTTCCTTGTGCGTGTCACCGCCGCGTCCCGTGGCCAGGCCCCCCACGGGAACGCGTCACTCCAAGCAAAGCTCTGCGGAAGGCACTGAGGCAGGCACGAAGAAATCGGCGACAATGAGTCCCGTGGGCACGGATGACACCCTTACAATACGCATGCAGTGCACTTTTATTGCTTGGTTGTTTGTGACACTTTACCCTTGATGTGATGAAGGAGCTTATTCATCATTCATGGGTAAAGAGTCACAGACACAGGCTAAGGTGCAATGCATGCGGGGGACCGACAATCAAAATCTATGCCCCCCTATTATGGGCTGCTACACTCATTGGACTTTCTGGGGGTTACTTCACGCCTCCGGCTCGGCTCTCTTCCCTGCATTGTATGTTGTATGTTGCGTTTTGCTTATGCACATGGGGTGCCTAGCCGTGTTTCTGTCATGACTCCTCCCAGGTATTGGCACCTTTCGATTCGTTTCTATTTTTTTCAGCTGTGTTTGCCCCCAAGATTCCCCTCCCCCCCCAGGCGCGCCGACGGACATCAACGTATATGGAGGGGATCCAGATAAGGAAATCGAAGGGGCCACTACATGCAGTTTTGGTGCACATATTGTGGGTTGAGGTTTCGCCCAAGACCGCTATTTTGGTTCTGGGCATCTAAGTGTTGTATGTATGTACGTTTAGAAGCACGGTTGAGCATCCGGTTGAGCATGCTTCCGGTTTCTGTTCCACGGAGATATGTGTGGCATTGCGCAAATGGAATATGCAATTTACTGCCACACTGGCATGCATTGTGTTGGCATTCGCCTTGGGTGACCGGCTTGTGGTTGACAAGCCGCCTTCTGTAGATGAGGTCCGTCCAAAGGTGGTGATCCGTGGTGAAGAATTTTTTGTTCCAGAGCATTACCCCAAAGATGCCTGTGGGAAATTGGAGTATGACAAAAATCTAATCAAAGAGTTGGAAGAAAAGACCACGGGCGTGATTCGCAACATGTGCAAGCACAACCCTCCCTCTGCACAACCCACCTACAAAGACAAGAAGTCGGACCTCATCTACAAGCGCGTGTTTTGCGACTTCATATAAAGCACGCGCGTGTGCACCTCATATATGTATATATATATTTATCATATAAAAGCTCCTTCTTTTCTTGAGCCTCATTTTATTTTTGCTGACCTTGCAATACACGGTTTGGCCCGGGTGGGGCGCCACTTACACAAGTGGCCTGGAATAGACCAGGGGGCACCATGCCCTTAAACATAAATACCACCTACCGTTGACCCCCCCCCCCCCCATAAACTTGGTTTTTTTTGTTCAAATTCAAGTCCAAATTTGTCACTACCTAGTAACCTAGTAAGGGAAAATTTTTTAAGATTTTTGCTTTTTTTACCTAGTAAAAAAAAATTTTTTTTTAAAAAAATTTTTTAAAAAAAATTTTTTTTTACTAGGTTTTGCTACATTTTACTAGGTTTTGCTACATTTTACTAGGTTTTGCTACGTGCATACTAGGTTTCACCAAATGCCCTTCATTTCATGTGATTTTGGTCGGCAACAATGACACACTTGGAGTTTTTTCGCATTTCAGGTCAAAATTATTGTTCAAAAAAAATTTTTTTAAATTTTTTTCATAAATTTTTTTTGAAATTTTTTTTTTTAGTTTTTTTTTTGGCGCATAAAATCATAGGTGCCAACTGCCGTCGGTCACCCTCCAACCGCCGTCACTTACCCTCCAACCGCCATTGATTACCCTCCAACCGCCATCAGTTGCCCTCCAACGGCAGGGCACACTGAGCTTTGGTGAAGTGGGCTGTAACGGACACTCACAGGTTTTTTTTGTTCTGACGGGAACGTCTGGCGGTGGCATACATGTGTTTTCCTTTGCATTTTAGACATGTCATCCTCATCTCTTTCCTCTCCTCTGGACATTGCATGGGCAAGGCCTACCGTGGACGGTTGGGATTGTATTTGTGGGGAGCGGGTATCCGTTTTGGCAGGAAACACAACAATTTGCTGCCCACTGTAAGGGCCCGAAACACCTCGTGGTGGGCGTGGTTTTTGCTCAGTGTGTAGTGCTGGATGCAGTTGGCTAGTGAGTGCGGACACAGGGGTACAACTATATTACGTCCCATGAAGGTGGCGGTGCATAAATGTTGTCGTTGGTGCACAGGTCAGCGTTACTCAGGAGGCGGCCCCACGAGAACATGCCATCTGCTCGGAACAGCACAAGCACAGTTGGCGGCATCTCCTCCTCCTCCTCTTCTGTTTCTTTTCTCAGCAGCCGCTAACATGCCCTGTATAGCCTTTTGCCAGGTGTCCACGCCATCAGAGGGCAAGTCATTGAATACCCTGGAGATGATTGACAAAATGAAGCAAGCCGCTCTCTCTGGAGCCAAACTTGCGGCCTTTGGAGAACGTGCCCTGAATACTGGCTTCTTCAAAGGAGATTGCGATTGCTGCTCAGCAATTCAGCATTGCAGTGATTTATGGCTTTGTTGAGTACAACCCCCTGCACATGTACAATGCCCTGATGTTCATCGACCACAGTGGGAAAGAGGTTGGGTGCTACCGCAAAGTTCACTTCAGCTGCATAGATCAAGGGACATTTGAGGCTGGAACCAAGATGTGTGTTGTAAGTTTGGACAATCTCCGGATTGGCTTGGCTATTGGCTCTGACCTCTTAGTCCCACAGTTCTTCACTGCAATGTCTTCGAAGGCGGGTGCGCAGCTGGTGATTGTGGCAAGCGGCGTTGAAGACCATGCTTTGTCTTCCCAGTATGGCACCATTGTCCATGCGAGAGCAGTGGAGAACCAGTTCCACGTGGCATTAGTAGAACTGGAAGCGTTGAAAATCTGTCAGCCATCAGGCCAAACTTTGCCACTGCATAGTAACACAGAAGGTATCCTGCTGCATGATTTCCAGCCTGGCACATTTTTTAAGAATCGCCAACAGCTCCTGCCCAAACCACAGCCTGAATTATATGCAGCCGCAATTTCATATGAGACGGAAGTGCCATGGGAGAATGAGACCAGTGCGGCCACACAGGAGTTCTTCCACAATCGTACAGGCTACTATGACCAGCAAATGCGTGATGTGCAGTACAATGCGCCTATGATTGTGGCGAAGGCTGTTGCCCAGGTTGGAGCACAAAAAAACGGCCGAGTGCTCGATATTGCTGCTGGCACTGGGCTAGTGGGGGAGGCATTTGCCCAGCACGGGTTTGTCAACATGGTGGCATTGGACCGCAATGAAGCAATGCTTCAGGAGGCAGAGAAGAAGGGTATTTACAAGGAGATCATCTTGGGCCCCTTCGAGGTGAAGGCCACCAGCTTGCCCAGTGGGTCATTCCATGTGTGCCACTGTGTAGGGTCATTGATGACCATGCAATGGCTGAATCCATTGGTCCTGCTCCAAGAGATGCTTCGCCTAGTGGAAGTGGCCGGCTTTCTGGTCTTGCTGTGGAATACAACTGAACTGAAAGAGCCTCAGTGCCAAGAGGTTGCAATCACATTGGAGAAGATTTTGGATGATCTGCAGATGGAAGAAGGTTGCAAAGTTTTGCAACACAAATCTGTCCCAAATTACCTCGGGGCCTGTGAGGGCACCCTGTGGATAGCTCAGAAATTACGTCCCATCAAATTGTGTTAAGTGACGACTCTTCGGAAGGGGTGTTGATATCGTCAATATTCTGATGCCTCCTCTGAAGCGTCATCGGACAGTTCCGGTTGTAGCACGGACGTCACTGAAGGGCAGAGGTTGCGGCCCCGGAGGCGCTGTTGCTAATGGCAAGTCATCAATACTGATTCATGAGCGCCTGGGCGTGGAATGCTGTGAATTGTGAGCCAGTGGTGGCATGCGGTTAAGAATGGGGTATTTGCTGTGTGGCACAACTGATTGTCCACTTGCACCTGGCCTGGCTTTGCAACTGTGTCTGTTGCATCCAAGGCAATATATTTCTCTATGTATTTCACAGAATGCTTCGTGTTTGGGAATTTCAGGTTGTTCCTGCACCGCTGTGAACCGCATGTACGGCCATGGCTCCTTGACAGGCGACTGGCCACAGTGTGCATGTCAATGTATGGGCCAGTTTACAGCATCTGCATTCAGAAACCAAAGCCCATTTGGGCGTGGAATGCTGTGATTTGTGAGCCAGTGGTGGCATGCGGTTAAGAATGGGGTACGCACTTTTATGCTGTTCGGCAATTTGTTGTGTGGCACAACTGATTGTCCACTTGCACCTGGCCTGGCTGTGCAACTGTGTCTGTTGCATCCAAGGCAATACATTTCTCTATGTATTTCACAGAATGCTTCGTGTTTGGGAATTTCAGGTTGTTCCTGCACCGCTGTTAACCGCATGTACGGCCATGGCTCCTTGACAGGCGACTGGCCACAGTGTGCATGTCAATGTATGGGCCAGTTTACAGCATCTGCACCCAGAAACCAAAGCCCATTTGGGCGTGGAATGCTGTGATTTGTGAGCCAGTGGTGGCATGCGGTTAAGAATGGGGTACGCACTCTTATGCTGTTCGGCAATTTGCTGTGTGGCACAACTGATTGTCCACTTGCACCTGGCCTGGCTGTGCAACTGTGTCTGTTGCATCCAAGGCAATACATTTCTCTATGTATTTCACAGAATGCTTCGTGTTTGGGAATTTCAGGTTGTTCCTGCACCGCTGTGAACCGCATGTACGGCCATGGCTCCTTGACAGGCGACTGGCCACAGTGTGCATGTCAATGTATGGGCCAGTTTACAGCATCTGCATTCAGAAACCAAAGCCCATTTGGGCGTGGAATGCTGTGAATTGTGAGCCAGTGGTGGCATGCGGTTAAGAATGGGGTACGCACTTTTATGCTGTTCGGCAATTTGTTGTGTGGCACAACTGATTGTCCACTTGCACCTGGCCTGGCTGTGCAACTGTGTCTGTTGCATCCAAGGCAATACATTTCTCTATGTATTTCACAGAATGCTTCGTGTTTGGGAATTTCAGGTTGTTCCTGCACCGCTGTTAACCGCATGTACGGCCATGGCTCCTTGACAGGCGACTGGCCACAGTGTGCATGTCAATGTATGGGCCAGTTTACAGCATCTGCACCCAGAAACCAAAGCCCATTTGGGCGTGGAATGCTGTGATTTGTGAGCCAGTGGTGGCATGCGGTTAAGAATGGGGTACGCACTTTTATGCTGTTCGGCAATTTGTTGTGTGGCACAACTGATTGTCCACTTGCACCTGGCCTGGCTGTGCAACTGTGTCTGTTGCATCCAAGGCAATACATTTCTCTATGTATTTCACAGAATGCTTCGTGTTTGGGAATTTCAGGTTGTTCCTGCACCGCTGTTAACCGCATGTACGGCCATGGCTCCTTGACAGGCGACTGGCCACAGTGTGCATGTCAATGTATGGGCCAGTTTACAGCATCTGCACCCAGAAACCAAAGCCCATTTGGGCGTGGAATGCTGTGATTTGTGAGCCAGTGGTGGCATGCGGTTAAGAATGGGGTACGCACTCTTATGCTGTTCGGCAATTTGTTGTGTGGCACAACTGATTGTCCACTTGCACCTGGCCTGGCTGTGCAACTGTGTCTGTTGCATCCAAGGCAATACATTTCTCTATGTATTTCACAGAATGCTTCGTGTTTGGGAATTTCAGGTTGTTCCTGGACCGCTGTTAACCGCATGTACGGCCATGGCTCCTTGACAGGCGACTGGCCACAGTGTGCATGTCAATGTATGGGCCAGTTTACAGCATCTGCACCCAGAAACCAAAGCCCATTTGGGCGTGGAATGCTGTGATTTGTGAGCCAGTGGTGGCATGCGGTTAAGAATGGGGTACGCACTCTTATGCTGTTCGGCAATTTGTTGTGTGGCACAACTGATTGTCCACTTGCACCTGGCCTGGCTGTGCAACTGTGTCTGTTGCATCCAAGGCAATACATTTCTCTATGTATTTCACAGAATGCTTCGTGTTTGGGAATTTCAGGTTGTTCCTGGACCGCTGTTAACCGCATGTACGGCCATGGCTCCTTGACAGGCGACTGGCCACAGTGTGCATGTCAATGTATGGGCCAGTTTACAGCATCTGCACCCAGAAACCAAAGCCCATTTGGGCGTGGAATGCTGTGATTTGTGAGCCAGTGGTGGCATGCGGTTAAGAATGGGGTACGCACTCTTATGCTGTTCCGCAATTTGTTGTGTGGCACAACTGATTGTCCACTTGCACCTGGCCTGGCTGTGCAACTGTGTCTGTTGCATCCAAGGCAATACATTTCTCTATGTATTTCACAGAATGCTTCGTGTTTGGGAATTTCAGGTTGTTCCTGCACCGCTGTTAACCGCATGTACGGCCATGGCTCCTTGACAGGCGACTGGCCACAGTGTGCATGTCAATGTATGGGCCAGTTTACAGCATCTGCACCCAGAAACCAAAGCCCATTTGGGCGTGGAATGCTGTGATTTGTGAGCCAGTGGTGGCATGCGGTTAAGAATGGGGTACGCACTCTTATGCTGTTCCGCAATTTGTTGTGTGGCACAACTGATTGTCCACTTGCACCTGGCCTGGCTGTGCAACTGTGTCTGTTGCATCCAAGGCAATACATTTCTCTATGTATTTCACAGAATGCTTCGTGTTTGGGAATTTCAGGTTGTTCCTGGACCGCTGTTAACCGCATGTACGGCCATGGCTCCTTGACAGGCGACTGGCCACAGTGTGCATGTCAATGTATGGGCCAGTTTACAGCATCTGCATTCAGAAACCAAAGCCCATTTGGGCGTGGAATGCTGTGAATTGTGAGCCAGTGGTGGCATGCGGTTAAGAATGGGGTACGCACTCTTATGCTGTTCGGCAATTTGTTGTGTGGCACAACTGATTGTCCACTTGCACCTGGCCTGGCTGTGCAACTGTGTCTGTTGCATCCAAGGCAATACATTTCTCTATGTATTTCACAGAATGCTTCGTGTTTGGGAATTTCAGGTTGTTCCTGGACCGCTGTTAACCGCATGTACGGCCATGGCTCCTTGACAGGCGACTGGCCACAGTGTGCATGTCAATGTATGGGCCAGTTTACAGCATCTGCACCCAGAAACCAAAGCCCATTTGGGCGTGGAATGCTGTGATTTGTGAGCCAGTGGTGGCATGCGGTTAAGAATGGGGTACGCACTCTTATGCTGTTCGGCAATTTGTTGTGTGGCACAACTGATTGTCCACTTGCACCTGGCCTGGCTGTGCAACTGTGTCTGTTGCATCCAAGGCAATACATTTCTCTATGTATTTCACAGAATGCTTCGTGTTTGGGAATTTCAGGTTGTTCCTGGACCGCTGTTAACCGCATGTACGGCCATGGCTCCTTGACAGGCGACTGGCCACAGTGTGCATGTCAATGTATGGGCCAGTTTACAGCATCTGCACCCAGAAACCAAAGCCCATTTGGGCGTGGAATGCTGTGATTTGTGAGCCAGTGGTGGCATGCGGTTAAGAATGGGGTACGCACTCTTATGCTGTTCGGCAATTTGTTGTGTGGCACAACTGATTGTCCACTTGCACCTGGCCTGGCTGTGCAACTGTGTCTGTTGCATCCAAGGCAATACATTTCTCTATGTATTTCACAGAATGCTTCGTGTTTGGGAATTTCAGGTTGTTCCTGCACCGCTGTGAACCGCATGTACGGCCATGGCTCCTTGACAGGCGACTGGCCACAGTGTGCATGTCAATGTATGGGCCAGTTTACAGCATCTGCATTCAGAAACCAAAGCCCATTTGGGCGTGGAATGCTGTGAATTGTGAGCCAGTGGTGGCATGCGGTTAAGAATGGGGTACGCACTTTTATGCTGTTCGGCAATTTGTTGTGTGGCACAACTGATTGTCCACTTGCACCTGGCCTGGCTGTGCAACTGTGTCTGTTGCATCCAAGGCAATACATTTCTCTATGTATTTCACAGAATGCTTCGTGTTTGGGAATTTCAGGTTGTTCCTGCACCGCTGTTAACCGCATGTACGGCCATGGCTCCTTGACAGGCGACTGGCCACAGTGTGCATGTCAATGTATGGGCCAGTTTACAGCATCTGCACCCAGAAACCAAAGCCCATTTGGGCGTGGAATGCTGTGATTTGTGAGCCAGTGGTGGCATGCGGTTAAGAATGGGGTACGCACTTTTATGCTGTTCGGCAATTTGTTGTGTGGCACAACTGATTGTCCACTTGCACCTGGCCTGGCTGTGCAACTGTGTCTGTTGCATCCAAGGCAATACATTTCTCTATGTATTTCACAGAATGCTTCGTGTTTGGGAATTTCAGGTTGTTCCTGCACCGCTGTTAACCGCATGTACGGCCATGGCTCCTTGACAGGCGACTGGCCACAGTGTGCATGTCAATGTATGGGCCAGTTTACAGCATCTGCACCCAGAAACCAAAGCCCATTTGGGCGTGGAATGCTGTGATTTGTGAGCCAGTGGTGGCATGCGGTTAAGAATGGGGTACGCACTCTTATGCTGTTCGGCAATTTGCTGTGTGGCACAACTGATTGTCCACTTGCACCTGGCCTGGCTGTGCAACTGTGTGTGTTGCATCCAAGGCAATACATTTCTCTATGTATTTCACAGAATGCTTCGTGTTTGGGAATTTCAGGTTGTTCCTGCACCGCTGTTAACCGCATGTACGGCCATGGCTCCTTGACAGGCGACTGGCCACAGTGTGCATGTCAATGTATGGGCCAGTTTACAGCATCTGCACCCAGAAACCAAAGCCCATTTGGGCGTGGAATGCTGTGAATTGTGAGCCAGTGGTGGCATGCGGTTAAGAATGGGGTACGCACTTTTATGCTGTTCGGCAATTTGTTGTGTGGCACAACTGATTGTCCACTTGCACCTGGCCTGGCTGTGCAACTGTGTCTGTTGCATCCAAGGCAATACATTTCTCTATGTATTTCACAGAATGCTTCGTGTTTGGGAATTTCAGGTTGTTCCTGCACCGCTGTGAACCGCATGTACGGCCATGGCTCCTTGACAGGCGACTGGCCACAGTGTGCATGTCAATGTATGGGCCAGTTTACAGCATCTGCACCCAGAAACCAAAGCCCATTTGGGCGTGGAATGCTGTGATTTGTGAGCCAGTGGTGGCATGCGGTTAAGAATGGGGTACGCACTCTTATGCTGTTCGGCAATTTGCTGTGTGGCACAACTGATTGTCCACTTGCACCTGGCCTGGCTGTGCAACTGTGTCTGTTGCATCCAAGGCAATACATTTCTCTATGTATTTCACAGAATGCTTCGTGTTTGGGAATTTCAGGTTGTTCCTGCACCGCTGTGAACCGCATGTACGGTCATGGCTCCTTGACAGGCGACTGGCCACAGTGTGCATGTCAATGTAAGGGCCAGTTTACAGCATCTGCACCCAGAAACCAAAGCCCATTTGGGCGTGGAATGCTGTGATTTGTGAGCCAGTGGTGGCATGCGGTTAAGAATGGGGTACGCACTTTTATGCTGTTCGGCAATTTGTTGTGTGGCACAACTGATTGTCCACTTGCACCTGGCCTGGCTGTGCAACTGTGTCTGTTGCATCCAAGGCAATACATTTCTCTATGTATTTCACAGAATGCTTCGTGTTTGGGAATTTCAGGTTGTTCCTGCACCGCTGTTAACCGCATGTACGGCCATGGCTCCTTGACAGGCGACTGGCCACAGTGTGCATGTCAATGTATGGGCCAGTTTACAGCATCTGCACCCAGAAACCAAAGCCCATTTGGGCGTGGAATGCTGTGAATTGTGAGCCAGTGGTGGCATGCGGTTAAGAATGGGGTACGCACTTTTATGCTGTTCGGCAATTTGTTGTGTGGCACAACTGATTGTCCACTTGCACCTGGCCTGGCTGTGCAACTGTGTCTGTTGCATCCAAGGCAATACATTTCTCTATGTATTTCACAGAATGCTTCGTGTTTGGGAATTTCAGGTTGTTCCTGCACCGCTGTTAACCGCATGTACGGTCATGGCTCCTTGACAGGCGACTGGCCACAGTGTGCATGTCAATGTAAGGGCCAGTTTACAGCATCTGCACCCAGAAACCAAAGCCCATTTGGGCGTGGAATGCTGTGAATTGTGAGCCAGTGGTGGCATGCGGTTAAGAATGGGGTACGCACTTTTATGACGTTCGGCAATTTGTTGTGTGGCACAACTGATTGTCCACTTGCACCTGGCCTGGCTGTGCACAATTTTGCCCAAAATTCCATGCTCAAATTTTGCTCGTTCCAAATATTTTCAGATGGCGGTCAACATGGACGGACCAAGGTGCACACAGGGAGGGATGCTGGTTCTGTATTTGTTTGGCATTTCTGAAAATCCACGGCATTTTAGCCCTTCTCCACAAAGAAGGTGTCTTGTGCATCATTTGCACAGTGGCCCGACGCCATCAAATGGGTTACATCATCTTCACGTAATGTAGTGTGTACTGCAACAGCGCGTTCTGCAAGTGCTCAGCCATCTGCTCCGGTCTTGTTGGCATTCTTTACTGTTTGTTGCTTTGTACCTTGTTTTGCAGGATTCGCTCGGGAATGTGGATGATTCGTCCGGTGGGGTGCCCCTAGGAATTGCATTTCTGCCTCCCCTCCCCACCCCTGGCTTTGTGTTCTTTTAGTTTTACCAAATTCTCACTTTTTACCTGGCCATCTAAAAAAAAAGATTCTGCTGTTTTGACGTTTATAAACATGCGAATGACTTTTTTTTTAGATTTTGGGTTTCGTTGGAATCTTATTTTTTAGTAGAGAATGTTTTTTTTAGATGCGAAATCTTTTTGTTTTACATGGTTTTGCTCATTTTTTTAGCTGTTTATGCTCATTTTTTAGCTGTTTTGACTTAAATTTTAGCACTTTTCTTAAATTTTAGCGCATCTAAAAAAAAGATTACCCCGGGGGGGGGGGGTGGACACCAGTCCCGGCCAGGCCTGGGCTTACATACGGGAGGGGGGGGGGGTTAATTGGGAGACCCACCTACCCAGAATTTCCGGCCGACCCACCGACCCAGAAATGGCCTACCCCCACAGGGGGGGGGGGGGCGGGTCCAGCCCGCCAACCCACCCCCCCCCTGAAAAAATTTTTCACCACCACTCTATAGACAAAGGCAAAAAAAATTTTCGGCGCCAGGCTGTGCCCGTGCTTGCGCGTGACGAGCGGTACCAAAAAAACATATGTCACTGAAAACCTGTCCGTATCTCACTGTACACACATGTATTGCAACAGGACACTAGAACAAAATGTGCAGGCAAACTTCAGCAAGTTCTGGAGGTCCTCACTGCCCATCAGGGGCATCACGAGCAGTGGAATAGCAGTGGGAAGCAAACATATGGAACTGGGGGCGGTGAGGTGGTCTGCACGGCTGTCAAGCGCTTCAGGGAAGCGCGGTCATGCACAACCTCAGCGACACCACGCTCGTACGTGATGGTTCTATACTGTTCACCATGCGGAGAAGGGCCTTGCACAACAGCAAGCACAGGTTCACCGGTGGAACGGACATAGGGCACAATAGTGCCTTGAGGGAACATTTTCAGAGGTCTGAGGAGTGCAATGGGACAGAACGAAGGAGGTGGGCATAATCTGAGCCAACCAGGTGGCACAGTGGCACAATCCTGTGACACCTTTTAGGATTCCAATAATACATGAAGAGTGCTCAGCATCTGCTCAGCGCTGTGGGGCTGTCCAGGGTAAGGGAGCGCTTCTGCACAGCGCGCGCACAGCGGTCCAACTGTAAATAAGCTTTCCCGTGACCCCCCTGAAAACCACCCACCACCAGGGGAGCTACGTCCACAAGGCAGAACCAGCAGATTTGCACACCAATCTGGCATTTTCGTGGGAAGTACCATTTCCTTTAACTCATTATCTGAGTTTTTATACTGAGTAAGAACCTGAGTAGTCCTGTGTATGGGAACGCAATAGTGAATGCAGTGACCTTGGCCATCGGGGAATATGGGTCCAAAAGAGCCTACTGTTGACACAGCGCGCGCACAGTGCATGGTGCACCCCATAGCAAGCCTGACCCTCGTGCTGAACCAAAATGGCGTGATTCGCAACATGTGCAAGCACAACCCTCCCTCTGCACAACCCACCTACAAAGACAAGAAGTCGGACCTCATCTACAAGCGCGTGTTTTGCGACTTCATATAAAGCACGCGCGTGTGCACCTCATATATGTATATATATATTTATCATATAAAAGCTCCTTCTTTTCTTGAGCCTCATTTTATTTTTGCTGACCTTGCAATACACGGTTTGGCCCGGGTGGGGCGCCACTTACACAAGTGGCCTGGAATAGACCAGGGGGCACCATGCCCTTAAACATAAATACCACCTACCGTTGACCCCCCCCCCCCCCATAAACTTGGTTTTTTTGTTCAAATTCAAGTCCAAATTTGTCACTACCTAGTAACCTAGTGAGGGAAAATTTTTTAAGATTTTTGCTTTTTTTACCTAGTAA
Organism: Eutreptiella sp. 'Long Island Sound 2002'; assembly: GCA_964036045.1. Taxonomy (NCBI): domain Eukaryota; phylum Euglenozoa; class Euglenophyceae; order Eutreptiales; family Eutreptiaceae; genus Eutreptiella; species Eutreptiella sp. 'Long Island Sound 2002'. The sequence goes on from OZ038403.1 coordinate 12,450,056, forward strand.
AAAAAAAAATTTTTTAAAAAAATTTTTTAAAAAATTTTTTTTTTACTAGCTTTTGCTACATTTTACTAGGTTTTGCTACATTTTACTAGGTTTTGCTACGTGCATACTAGGTTTCACCAAATGCCCTTCATTTCATGTGATTTTGGTCGGCAACAATGACACACTTGGAGTTTTTTCGCATTTCAGGTCAAAATTATTGTTCAAAAAAAATTTTTTTTAAATTTTTTTCATAAATTTTTTTTGAAATTTTTTTTTTTTAGTTTTTTTTGTGGCGCATAAAATCGTAGGTGCCAACTGCCGTCGGTCACCCTCCAACCGCCGTCACTTACCCTCCAACCGCCATTGATTACCCTCCAACCGCCATCAGTTGCCCTCCAACGGCAGGGCACACTGAGCTTTGGTGAAGTGGGCTGTAACGGACACTCACAGGTTTTTTTTGTTCTGACGGGAACGTCTGGCGGTGGCATACATGTGTTTTCCTTTGCATTTTAGACATGTCATCCTCATCTCTTTCCTCTCCTCTGGACATTGCATGGGCAAGGCCTACCGTGGACGGTTGGGATTGTATTTGTGGGGAGCGGGTATCCGTTTTGGCAGGAAACACAACAATTTGCTGCCCACTGTAAGGGCCCGAAACACCTCGTGGTGGGCGTGGTTTTTGCTCAGTGTGTAGTGCTGGATGCAGTTGGCTAGTGAGTGCGGACACAGGGGTACAACTATATTACGTCCCATGAAGGTGGCGGTGCATAAATGTTGTCGTTGGTGCACAGGTCAGCGTTACTCAGGAGGCGGCCCCACGAGAACATGCCATCTGCTCGGAACAGCACAAGCACAGTTGGCGGCATCTCCTCCTCCTCCTCTTCTGTTTCTTTTCTCAGCAGCCGCTAACATGCCGTGTATAGCCTTTTGCCAGGTGTCCACGCCATCAGAGGGCAAGTCATTGAATACCCTGGAGATGATTGACAAAATGAAGCAAGCCGCTCTCTCTGGAGCCAAACTTGCGGTCTTTGGAGAACGTGCCCTGAAAGTAAGAAAAAGTGCTTTTCCATTGCTTTGAGGCATACTCTAGTTGTATTAGAGATGCACTGAGCATCCATGCATTTTTATCTTAGTATTGGTCCCACCAAAACTGGTGATAACACATTTTGACCTATGGAACCAAACACCCAATCAGGATATGGAGTGGACCCCTTAATCCCCTTTCAATGTGAAGTAAAACATCTTTTCCTGAGTTGACTGAGAACTGACATATCCAAAGTAGAGCCTATGAATTTATCTATGTTTTTCCATGAATTCTTAGCTATCCTAGTGGTATGCACCATAGGGGGCTGGGCACCTCTTTTTGAGAGGTCCTGGGTTCAATTCCTGGTCAGCCTAGCTAAGTAGGAAGATCCCATGTGACATGGCAGTGACCTCATCGCCACATCCCTGCCACCTCAGCACATATGGGACCCAAAACAAAGAGTGCACATCTCCTGAGATGGCACTATGGAGAGAGAGTGACCATGGGGCAGTTTTCTAACTCTTTTCCCAAAACATTTCAGCTATCTTTGTGAATATGCATTCATTTGTGACCTGAGTTGCAGTTTCTGTGAATATCCAATCATCTTTCACTGTCTACACTGCAGCCCTTCATGCTTTGATCCTGATTCTCTTCTCCTTGCACACTACTGGCTTGGGTTATCCTGGATTGACTCTATTTCTGCAAACAAAAGGTTTTCATCTTCCAAAACAAGCAGCAGGAAACCCTACAGCAACAGCAAGCAGCAGGAGAAGCAAAAACACAGTGCTGAAACCACTATAAACTTTTCTGGTAGCAAGAGGCAGCCTGTCTCTGCGCACCGGCAGCAACCCCGTGCCGTACATCCAGTGCGCCGAGTACGGGCAAATATAAGCAGAAGGGTGAAAGAAGATGGATCCAAGAAAGGAGGACGCCGACGCGAAGACAGCGCCAGCGCCTGAGGCACCGGCAAGGCCAGCACCTGGCGCTGTACCTTCGGCGGAGCCCTTACATGGGCCAGTGGATACAGCTGAGGACTCCCCGGATGGACTCCAGACGGCCTTCGGGGCCCTGTCTGTCGAGGAGGTGGTCACCACTCAGCCTGTGAAGAGGAAGAGAGAGAGCGAGAAGGATGCTGGAGAAGGAGCAGACGAAGGAGAGGAGCAAGGGCAAGACCCGACGAATGTCCCTACCCAGCGCGGAGTACCACAACCGCCGTGCTCCACCGCGGACACCGGTACGCCCCCGACGCCCTGCACCAGCCCCGGAGCCAATCCCAATGGCTGGTGGACGTTATGGTGGACTCAGGGATGAGGTCCCCAGAGGAGTTGTGGAGTGGGATGTCGGCGGAGGTGAGGACCTGGACCTGGACCTGGAGGAGTTCGACATTTCCCCGCCGCGTGGTGTACGACGGGAGGCCGCTGAACGCAGCCGCCAGCGCCGTGATGAGGAGGCGTACATGGAAGGAGTACGGCGTGAACATCTGGGTTCAGCGTACATGGAGGAACCACGGCGTAGCCACGCGGATACCGGGGAGGAGATGGAAGTGGCAGCCGTGGGAGTCCGTGGGAGAGGCCGATGGGAACCTCGGTCGACCTCGCGGCCGGCGTTCATGGTCTCTAAGGCCGCGGATGCCGCCTTGTGGGAAGACCTGAAGGACATCAAGCCCCCCATGTACGATGGCAACCCCCTCAACCTCGACCGCTTCTTGGAGAAGCTGGACGATTGGGGGGTGACCGTCACTGAGGACATGGATCCCGCACATGCGGAGAAATATGTCTTCAGACGGTTCAGGTACCGCCTGCCGGAAGTGCTCCAAGAGCTATACATCGTGGCGACCAAGGAGGGGAAAATCAAGACCCTCAAGGAAGCCAAGAAGTGGCTCAACGAGCAGGAGCGGGTGGACGCTCCGCAGGTGGCTGCCAAGCGGTGGAAGTCCATCAAGCTTCAGCATGATGGAAGGGAGATCCGCCTACGGGACTGGCGAGACTTCCGAGGGCAATACACCCTCTTCCGCCGCAACGTGGAGGACTGGAACGAGGGTGACGAGCAGGCTCGCCTGCTCTCCATGCTGCCGGAAGCATGGATCAAGAGGGTCACCAAAGAGGAGGCCAAGAGGGCCAAGTCCAACCACACGGTCAAGATGATGCTCCCCAAAGAGTATCATACGAACGTGGTGGCTTGGACGAGGAAGAACGTGGCCCGGGATGTCAAACGGCACTCCCTGCGGAACGCTCTCCTCATCACCGTCTCGGGCGATCGCGAGAAGACCGCGATGTGGCGCCTTGACGAGTCTGACGTGAGCGGCCAGACCATCCGTCTGCAGGCCATCCCGGCGCGGATGAGCTGCGACGAGATCCTGGAGTGGGTTGGAGAGGAAGTACTCAAGGAGTACCGGAACCTCCACCACACCCGCGGGTTGAGGCCCGGCGACCGCGACGTCAACTACGTTGGCGAGGGGCCTGGCGGGGAAGCTGCCATGGACCCAGCGGGAGCCGATGGCGATGAAGCTCTCGTCGACGATGACGACGACGATGAGCCCGCCGAGATGGCCGTTTGTGCCTTCGTGGCCAACAACGGCGCGGGGAGCAACCGGGGAAGCTGGAAGCCCCTGCAGCCGGGTTGGAAGAAGAAGGAGGAGAGGGACCCTCGCCGCATTGGCGACCCTCCGCTGTCCTTTGGGGAGTTCATACGAGCTCACCCGCAGGGCTGTTTCGTGTGTTATGGGAGGAAGAAAGGCTTCAACCATGACCACCGAACATGCCCCACCCACCAAGCCGACACGGAGGCCTACAAGAAGGCGCACGGGTCGAAGAAGCGTGCACCTGCGGGTATCCGGGAGGCCAAAGTGGAGGTGGACAAGGACGAGCTCTCCAAGCTCATGTCGGTGGGGACCGAGTTGGCCAAGGAGATCCAGGAGATCAAGAGGAACTGGGTCCCCAGGTCGGACAACAAGAACAAGGAGAACAAGGAGAACGACCAGAACAAGGACAAGGACAAGAAGCCTAGGAATAGGGGAAGGAAGAAGGGTGTCAACGAGGTTGACGCGGAGGAGAATACCCCTACCTCCACAACCGACGCCCCCTAGCGGAGCCCTTGCAGCCAAGGGCCCCAGCTAGGGCGGTCGCAGGATGGTGTCGCGGGAAGCGCCACACCATCCCAGTCGGGAGTCGGTAAGCACAAAGGGACTGCCGCGGGCGGAAGGCCCGGTCCGGCACCGGACAGTCGCGGTGGCGGGGTGAGGGCAAGTGAAGGCACGAACCCTTGCACCCGTCCATCCTTCGCGACCAAGAATGTGTTTGATGTACTTCAAGATCTATCTGAGAGTATCGGAGGATCACCCGGACCGCAGCTGGACGCTGCAGATGGGCAGCCTGAGCCCATTGTCCACGACCTGCACCAGTCGCTTGTCGAGCTTCTGGAACGGCCGGCGATCCTGAGCTTGCACGCCGTGCGCCAAGTGGGGCGTGAGCGGCAGTTGCACCTTAAGGTCCGCGCCTTATGCGGGGAAGTGGAAAAGGTCTTCGACGTGTTGGTCGACACGGGCGCTCAGGTCAGCTTGGTCAAGGCTGGCCTACTTCCGCCAGAGTGTTTGACCGACGGTCGGAAACCTGTCAGGCTGAAGGTGGCGAACGGCCAGTACATGGTGGGAGGCACGAAGGAAGCGGCCATTGGGCTGCAATTCGTGAACCACCGTGAGCCGAGCCGCCCAGACCTCGGCAAGGAAATCCTCTTGCAAGGGCGCTTCTACGAGGCCGAGATGGACTGGGACATGATCGTTTGGTACGACTTCATGATGGAGACGGACTCCGGCGTTCTCTCGGCCCAGGCTTCAATGACCCTGTACCAGGACGACCAGCTCTCGTGGCTTTCGTCACCTGAGCACCATGTGGAATGCCAATGGATCCACCCGGAACGCAATCAGCTCGAAGTGGCCGCACTGGGCACTGTGCCAACTGGGCCAGCAAACCAGGAGTACGGCGTAATGCCGGAAGTGGCGAGCCGAGTTGTCGCGGACCTGGGAGCTTCGGATCTGGCCCTGGGTGCGTTCTCTTCAGGAACCTCCGCCTATCTGCGGGTTTGTGAGAAGTACTGGAGCGCACAGGACTCCGCGTGGAAGAAGCACTGGGGTCCGCATCAGGGCTTGATGTGGATCCATTGCCCCCGAGGGGACTCTCCAAGGGCGGTAGCGAAGATACGCAAGGACCGCTCCAAGGCAGTGCTGGTTGTTCCTATGGGATGCACCGAGGAGGAAAGTACCCGACATTGGGTAGTCTCATTGACCAACATGACCTTAAACAAGGTCGTCCTACCGGCTGGAGAGAGTGTCTATCAGGACGCTAAGGGACAGCCCATGCCACCCCAGAGATGGCCAACGGAATTCCACTATGTGGATGGGGGCCTTGATCAGGCCGACGCCGCGGACTTCGTGTGTGTCAACCGCATCATAGCGGAGCCATGGAGGCAATGCTTTGCCGTTTCCCCGGTTGACATCGGAGAATCGGAGGACCCCCTCACTGAAGAGGAGTTGGATCTGGTTCAGGGGTATATGGATCAGCCCTTTCACGACTGGGGAAGCCAGCGTGAGGGCAAGGGCCAGGACAAAGCCTGGTGGGAAGTGGACTCTATCGTCTCTGGTTCCTATGATGGGAACACCTTCGTTCAGACGGTGCTAGACCACTTGTCCAGCCAGGACGAGCCAATCGGCGGTAACCCACCCACCTACGGCGATCTATTCCGAGGCAAGACCAGAGATGGCCCTTTGGGCCAACTGGGAAGACCGCCTGAGCCGAAGCCGAGTGGGGTCGCTACCCCTCAAGTAAGCTCAGTGGTCCAGGTGCCCGGAAAAGCCAAGGCGGAGTCCGATGACTGCCCCAAGATCCAGGCATTGAGGGCCAGGCTGAAGCAGAAGTATGGGGACACCTTCTTCAGTGGAAAGCCTGTGTTTCCCCCACCGGTGCGTGGACCGTATGGCGAGGCCAAGATACGACTGAAGCAGGACCCCCGTGTGTATCGGCACCGGGAGTTTGCCCTGAGGGGCGAGAGGAAGGAGGCCATGGAGAAGATCCTCCGGGACTTCATCGAGAGAGGCTGGCTTGAGCCGTGCCACTCCGAATGGGCGTCTCCGTGCTTCGTCGTCCCCAAGAAGGTGGCCGGTGAGTGGCGGCTCGTGGTCGACTACCGCGGCCTAAACGCCCAAACACAGCACGACAGCTATACGCTGCCCCTCATTGAGGACATGCTGCAAAAACAACACCGGCGGAGGATCTTCACGGTGATTGACCTGAAACATGGTTTTCATCAGATGCCTCTCGCCGAGGAGTCCCGTGCCTGCACAGCCATGAGCACCCACCTTGGACCTCTCCAGTGGAAGGTGATGCCCATGGGCGTTACCAACGGCAATGCAGCTTTTCAGCGGATGCTGGAGAACCTGCTTGAGCCGGTGCGTGACTGTGCCTACCCCTTCGTGGACGACGTCATCATCGCGTCCGGGGACCCCAGTATGAGCTACCAGGAGCCCCTGGAGGCACATGAGAGGGACGTCACTCGAGTGCTGGACCTTCTGGTTCGGCACAAACTCACGGGCAGCAGTGACAAGGCCACCATTGCGGTAAGCGAGGTGGTCTTCGCTGGCCACGTAGTCGGGAACGGGCAGCGAAAGCCCATACCTGGCAAGGTGGCTGCGATTGAGCACTGGGAAAAGCCCAAAACGGTCTCTGAGCTACGGGCGTATCTGGGGTTCTGCAACTACTACTCGGGGCATATCAAGATGTATGCCGAGTATGCAGCCCCCATGACGACCATGCTCAAGGGCAACCGAGAGGAGACCAAAAAGGGGTCCAAGAAGGCTCTGGTCTGGACTGCTGAGTCCGACCGTGCCTTTGAGGGGATGAAGCAGGCGCTGCTATCCGCAGTGGGTCTGCACCTCGTGGATCCTGACCGAGGGTTCGTCCTGCGTACTGATGCTTCCGACTACGCCGTTGGCGCTGTGTTGGAGCAAGTGCTTGACGATGGGAGGCACGTGCCCTTGGCCTTCTGGAGCCGAGTCCTAGCGGAAGGCCGGACAGGGACGTGGACGCCCCGAGAAAAGGAGGCGTATGCCATCGTCATGGCTCTCAGGAAATGGGCTGGGTACATAGCCCTCCATCCCATCACCGTCTGCACCGACCATCAGAGTCTGCAGTCGTGGCACAAGGAGCACGTGGACACCCCCTCTGGTCCCGCCTCCCGAGGGGCAAGATGGCATGAGACCTTGGCCAAGTTCGACCCCACGGTCGTGTATGTTCCTGGAAAGGACAACACCGTGGCGGACTGTCTCAGCAGGTGGGCCTATCCCGCCAGCAAGGGCATGACGGACGTGTCTGCCCATGGCGATGAGGCTGAGACCGCTGAGGCCAAGAGGATCATTGAAATGGAGCGCCTGATGGAGGAGGAGGGTGTTAAATGCTTCGTCGTCATGGCTGCGGATGCCCCCCTCGGAACGAGGATGGGCAGAGCGGTCAGAGCACTCGCCCCTGATGGAGCTGAGTCCGACAAGCACCTCTTCCCTGAATCCTGCCTCCAGGACGACTGGACCGACGACTACGCCAAGTCCGAGGCCTTTGCAGCCGAGTATAGGGCTGTGACCGACCCTGATGACGGGCAGAAGTGGCCAAAGGGGCTGACTGAGGAAGATGGCAAGCTCTACCGGAATGGTAAGCTGCTAGTACCAGAGTCCCGAGTGCTCGAGCTGTGTGAAGCTTGGCACCACCACATGCTGCACCCAGGGGTCAAGAAGCAAGCCCTGGACATGCAGCGCCGGTTCGAGATCGACCAGATCAATCTCTACACCGCCATCAAGAAGGTCAGGAAGGGTTGCTCGGTCTGTCAGGCCTGCAATCCCGATAACCGGAACGTCAAGGGAGAAGCCCAATGGACCCCGGTTCCTGACCAGCCCATGGAGAGCGTGGCCATGGACATCTTCTCCATGCCCGAAGTGCACATTGGCAAGGAGACCTTTGACTGTGTGGTTCTTTGTGTGGATCGCCACAGCGGCTACGTAGTAGCCGTTCCGGCACGCAAAAAGGGGTTGCTTGCCAAGGAAGTGGCAGCCATGATGATTCGTCATTGGCTGACCGTCTTTGACATCCCCCGCACCATTTGCAGTGACCGAGGGCCCCAGTTTACTGGTGGCTGGTTCAAGGCCATGTGTTCCCTCATGGGAATACGTCATGCCAAGAGCGTCGCCTATCTCAGCCGGTCTAACGGCCGAGCTGAAGTGGCTGGACAGCAGCTGTTCGAGAAGCTGCGCAAGATTCACATCACCAATCCGCGTCGGAACTGGTTTGAGGAGATGTGGCCCGCTCTGAAGGCCCATCATGACACCCCCACTCCGGGTGGTTTGTCCCCTCACCAGATTCTGTTCGGCAGGGACCCCCTGGGTCGGGGACTTCCCTTGTCTGGTGATGGCATGGCTATGGACGCCAAGGAATTCTTCGCGCGGCAAGAGGCGACGGCGCGGGACATCCGCCAACAGCTCGAGAAGGAGCATGCTGAGCGTCAGAAGTCCGCCCCGAGCTCAACAGCGCAAAAGTTCAGGGTGGGAGACCCGGTGTGGGTGATCAGACCCCGCCCTATGGGCACCCACCGCACCAAAACCTGGTTCACACCCGGAGAGGTGGTCCGCAGGATTGGTGAGGACACCTACCGCATCAAGGTGGGTCACGGACAGTTCCGGGAGCGCCACGAGAGTCAACTCCGTGTGCGGGAACCCGACCTCCGTGGCCAACATGTGTCCCTGGACTATGCCGCACATGAGGCGGATTCGGACGACGACTATGCTGAGCAGGACGACTATACAGTCGAGAAGATCGTGGCCCAGCGTCCGAACGCCTCGGCACCCGGAGGCCTGGAGTTCAAGGTTCGTTGGCGAGGCTATGGGCCGTCCCACGACACCTGGGAACCCGTCTCCTCGTTCGTGCCGCGGGTTAATACTCCCTTCATGGACTACATCCGCAGGCACAAGACCAAGATCCATGTTTCGGACTTGGCAGCACTCACCCGGGCGATCGCAGCCAGGGGCGCCTGATCATCGCCCTGAGCTCTCCCCTGATGCGGTTTGAGCGCTTGTGTGGTCGACGGATCGTCCCTCGCTTGCTTGCTCTCTCCCATCTTCCGGTGACCTGCCATCAGAGTGGCCATATACCCCCCCCTGCTGAGTCCAGAGGAGGATGGCCTCTCTATTCAACCTCTATTCGTCACTCCCCGCCTGCTGAATCCTTGGGAAACCAGGCAGGGCGACTGACCTTCACATTTTTTGAGCTCTTAGGGCCTTGAAGCCCATACGACGTTGCGCAACGGATGCCGCTGTCATCGGCATTGCGATTTTTTTTGGTGTGTGGTCGGGTCCCATGGCACATGGGATCCAGACCAGTCGACGTGTGTCTGCAGACTATATATGGCCTGAACTCGGGCGTTTTCCTGTCCACCCTCCTGCATATGCCTTATCCTAACCGGGGCGTGGTTTGGCGCTCTGTCCAGAGTGTGTTTACACGCCTATTACCCCGCTGATTGCTTGTTTTTCTGCCCCCCAGGATATGTGCATCTGTGTGTTGCAGTTATCAGCCCATCAGCGAAGTATGGACTGTTTTTCCCCCCCGAGGGGATGCGAATCGACTACGAAGGCGCCCTGAGTCGCCGTATACATGCTCATACGTAAGGTCCAGCCTGGACCAGTACCCCAGTACAGATTCTTCTGTTTGAGTGCCCGTGATACCGTGTGCCCTATTCGCTGTGATGTGGAGATCCTGATGGCGCCAGGCGGGAAGCCCAGTTGCCTGACTACACTCCCAGCGGTCCGCCACTGTCAGTCCCAGTGTGAGCCTACCGACTCGCAAACGCACTTGCAGTCGGATGGCGACCTCCGGTGTTCCTGACCTCGGTCAGTCTGCCTGGGAAACTGGTGGTTTGAGGAGTCGACGCCTCCGCCCACACTGCATGGGGACTCCCTCATGTATGGCCTTCGTGGTAATAGGGCGAGGGAAAAGACGGCCTTGATGCCCGATCCCTTAAGGAGGAGCTCGTTCGGCTGTACCACTCTGGACTCGCGTCGTGGATATGGACATGGTGCGCCCGAGGAAGGACCCGTGGGGACTCTCCCCCAGCCGGCGGGCCTTGGGAAGCTTGGGGTAGCCTGATGGATCTTTGTGGTCGCTTTCGACCTGTGGGACCACCTCGGTCGTCGTGTGACGCCTATGTTGGCCGTGTATGCCACTGCCACTGTGGTAGTGACCGTCGCAGCCGGCACCCGGTGCGCCTGGTATGGGTTAACGGGTCCTTTGGATGCCGAACAATCGCCGCCAGGACCCGGGACTTGATACTTGGTACTATACTAGCAGTTACTAACAGCTACAGCACCGTACCTGTCTTACTGTGGGATATCGGCAGCCTAACCTGCAAATCAGCCTGAAGTGAGGATGTGACACCCCCCCCCCCCCCTTCAGGGGATGGTCCTGGGTACCCGCTGCCATGCTTGGGTGTTATCGAGCCCCCCCCAGGGTTTGCTCTAAGGAGGGGGGTGAAGCGGTACCCAGAACCCCATGACCATGGTGGGGCATACAACCGGTCTCCGTGTGCCCACTAACCCCATGTACGGAGGGGAAGACGCCCGGTGAAGCCCGGTGAGAGCCCGGCAGGAGCGTGTCCCTTGCCGTAAAGCCCCCGTGACGGCATTCCGGCCACTTGGGGCAAACTGCCATTTGCCGGTATCTTACTATTTCACGCCAATCTGCCCCGCACCGCCTTCGGCCGTCGATTCGGCAACCTAACCCTAACAACAGATGTAGGTAAGATGTGTTTGTGTGAGAGATCTGGGCATTTCAGCTATTAGCGGCCGCATCGGCAACCGATGCGTCGCCCGCTGAGATTTACACATCAGAATATCAGGATTCAACAGGGTTTTATTTTCATATTGTTTCCGTAAATTTTCACGCTTCCGTTCTGATAATCAATGTTTTGACTGCTGGCGGTTGGCTCGCGACTTTAGCGTAACCGCCAGTTTAACTGTTATTTACAGACATTTTAGCGCAATCCGTGACGAAGACTCTAAAGTCTTCAGGAATTGCATTGATGCATCTGCAATTTTCACATTGTACACTCGCAACCTTAATCCGAATTTTTAAGGATGTCGAAATCGGATTTTCGACTTCGACATCCCCGCACTTGATTTGACCTCTTTCGAGTTGACCTACGTGCTTCCCTATGCACGAATCAACTTTCCTTTTGTCTTGCCCTCCATTTGTCTTAGAGATATGGGCAAAACAAAGTTGCTTCGTGAGGCCACTTGTGAGGGTCATATCTCGTGCGGCTTGAATGACAATAAGGAAGCATGGGATGTATTCACAATACTCCCGACGTAATTTAGGAAGCTTTATACGCCTTGCGTCTCCACACGTGCGCGCTAGCGTAATGGATCATGGTCAAGAGGGTAGAGTTTGCGTTATAACTCTTTGGCCATGATATTGCGTGCGTTAAGATAACTTTCGAGTGTAGCGCGCGAGTGTTGGTGTTGCATAGGAACTTTCCTTGAGTTCCTATGAGTGATTGACACAAAGTTATGCCCTTGGAGGGGCATCGTGGGGGGAGCTACCTTGTTGGGCAGCATGTGGTATGTGCCATGTGTTGTATTGCGTGCCCATTTGGCGGGTTTGGCTAAGAGCGATACACCCACCAATGGACCTCATATTGCACGAGGCCCTTCCTTATACTCCCCACGATCAATTGCAAGCCTAACCTTCGTGGAGGGAAGCTTGTGTGGCGATCCCAAAGCGATGCGTTGGGAGCAAGGTGTGTGTTTTGCAATTTTCCATATTTTCATGTGCCCACTTGGGAAGTAGCGCTCGTGACCTTTCAAAGCGCCCCAAGTGGAGCACATATGTAGAATCGAAGGTCATTGGTGTCAAGTCATTGTGTTTAGAAGGATTGGTCGATTACTCAATCCAAGCCGAAGATATTATAATATATTTGTGCGCCTTTCAAGGCACTTTTGGGTGTTTTTTCGCCAATATTGCTGTTTTTTGCCCGTCATGATGTCAAGTGGCGACCGTGTATCTCAACGTTGCGCCCAATTGACATCATGACCCAAGTATGTTATGAGGGTACATACTTCGGTGCCCAACATATCTTGGACCCGGCGAATAACTCCTCTTGGGCTTGGCGTACCGTGGCTGCCATGTTGGCGATTTGGGACCATCCCAAATCATGGGCTCACTTGGCGACCCTGCCATTCCCAAAACCGGAGGAGTTGGGCGACACCCAAAAGATATGTTGGACGCATATGACTTGATACCAATCCTATGGCACACTCCGGTCCAAGTCGGGCATGTGCCTCATTTGCCCCAACCATGAGTGTGCGCATTTTCGGCCATTTTGAGCAATTTTCCACATTTTCTGCCCGCCGTGCACCATGTTCAGCCTCTTCGTGCACGCCGGACTCATGGACCAATGGACCATATATGACATGGGTGTTATGGACATTGGTCCCCATGGTTCACACACCACGTGGGCGAAGCGGAGCAACCTTCGTTAGGGTGCTAGCCCAAAGTGAGTGTGGACAATTTTGCCATTTTGGCATTTGTGGACCCAATTGGGATTGTCACCACGCCAAGTGGCATGGAGATCTTTGAGAGCCAAGGCATGGGAGTCTCCGTTGGACTCCCGGTGGATCGCGTATGGAATGGCGGATCCGATCTCCAAGCCGGCGTGGAGATATACTATTGGGGGCACCCTCGAATTTTGGCTCATTTCGAGCAGCCAAAATGACCCCCTTTTGGGACCCCAATTTCACCCCCCCGTGTGGTCAATTGGCGGCCCCATATCTCCATGCCCACAGGGAGCCCGGACCTAATCCCAAGTTGTACACTCAGATATAGGTCCTAGGTCCTGCCTCCTATCCTGTGAGCCATTGGCCTTGCCCTGGCCGGGCGAGCCACGCGTGAGAATGATGCCAATTTTGGTGATTTTGGCATCATGACCCCACCTGACGAACCCGTGGTGCCCTGATGCCGGGACCTCAGAGGGAACCAGGTTGGGTGAGGGCTCCAGGGAGTTCGTACTCGAAGGGCATAGGGTCAGTTGCCTCGTCCCTACCTCTGGCGGGTCCGGACGAGGGGTCAATTTTGGGGATTTTTGAGCTAATATCAGTTTGGGCTGAAACAGCCCATTTTCAGCTACCAACTCCTAGGGGATAATGGCGGGGCCATATCTCTGGCTCAGAGAGGAGTTGGGACCTGCCGTTAAGGGAGCATAGGGAGCCACTGTCGGTTGGCCTTGGAGCCCCTTGGTTCCGAGGAACTCGCCTGTGGCTGGGCGGGACACCCCCCCTATTGGCAGGGTTTCAGGGTCCGGACTGAGCAGGGCATGGGTTGTGTTTGAGCCCCCGCCCCCACCAGCCACTGAGAGGGTCGGACCTGGGATTGGGATACGAGTTAGGACTGAGTGTCTATTGTCCTGTGATGCCCTTACCCCAGTCCAGTCTTAACCCCATGTGTACATATCCTGATGTGTTGCTGTACATACTTTTGTTCCCTCGTTGCAGAGTGGCAAGGATTCTGAAACGCTTTGTCTCATGACACGAGCGTAATTGATGCCCCTGTGAGCGCAGTGCTTTGCCTGCCTGCTTCCTTGTGCGTGTCACCGCCGCGTCCCGTGGCCAGGCCCCCCACGGGAACGCGTCACTCCAAGCAAAGCTCTGCGGAAGGCACTGAGGCAGGCACGAAGAAATCGGCGACAATGAGTCCCGTGGGCACGGATGACACCCTTACAATACGCATGCAGTGCACTTTTATTGCTTGGTTGTTTGTGACACTTTACCCTTGATGTGATGAAGGAGCTTATTCATCATTCATGGGTAAAGAGTCACAGACACAGGCTAAGGTGCAATGCATGCGGGGGACCGACAATCAAAATCTATGCCCCCCTATTATGGGCTGCTACACTCATTGGACTTTCTGGGGGTTACTTCACGCCTCCGGCTCGGCTCTCTTCCCTGCATTGTATGTTGTATGTTGCGTTTTGCTTATGCACATGGGGTGCCTAGCCGTGTTTCTGTCATGACTCCTCCCAGGTATTGGCACCTTTCGATTCGTTTCTATTTTTTTCAGCTGTGTTTGCCCCCAAGATTCCCCTCCCCCCCCAGGCGCGCCGACGGACATCAACGTATATGGAGGGGATCCAGATAAGGAAATCGAAGGGGCCACTACATGCAGTTTTGGTGCACATATTGTGGGTTGAGGTTTCGCCCAAGACCGCTATTTTGGTTCTGGGCATCTAAGTGTTGTATGTATGTACGTTTAGAAGCACGGTTGAGCATCCGGTTGAGCATGCTTCCGGTTTCTGTTCCACGGAGATATGTGTGGCATTGCGCAAATGGAATATGCAATTTACTGCCACACTGGCATGCATTGTGTTGGCATTCGCCTTGGGTGACCGGCTTGTGGTTGACAAGCCGCCTTCTGTAGATGAGGTCCGTCCAAAGGTGGTGATCCGTGGTGAAGAATTTTTTGTTCCAGAGCATTACCCCAAAGATGCCTGTGGGAAATTGGAGTATGACAAAAATCTAATCAAAGAGTTGGAAGAAAAGACCACGGGCGTGATTCGCAACATGTGCAAGCACAACCCTCCCTCTGCACAACCCACCTACAAAGACAAGAAGTCGGACCTCATCTACAAGCGCGTGTTTTGCGACTTCATATAAAGCACGCGCGTGTGCACCTCATATATGTATATATATATTTATCATATAAAAGCTCCTTCTTTTCTTGAGCCTCATTTTATTTTTGCTGACCTTGCAATACACGGTTTGGCCCGGGTGGGGCGCCACTTACACAAGTGGCCTGGAATAGACCAGGGGGCACCATGCCCTTAAACATAAATACCACCTACCGTTGACCCCCCCCCCCCCCCATAAACTTGGTTTTTTTTGTTCAAATTCAAGTCCAAATTTGTCACTACCTAGTAACCTAGTAAGGGAAAATTTTTTAAGATTTTTGCTTTTTTTACCTAGTAAAAAAAAATTTTTTTTTAAAAAATTTTTTTAAAAAAAATTTTTTTTTACTAGGTTTTGCTACATTTTACTAGGTTTTGCTACATTTTACTAGGTTTTGCTACGTGCATACTAGGTTTCACCAAATGCCCTTCATTTCATGTGATTTTGGTCGGCAACAATGACACACTTGGAGTTTTTTCGCATTTCAGGTCAAAATTATTGTTCAAAAAATTTTTTTTTAAATTTTTTTCATAAATTTTTTTTGAAATTTTTTTTTTTAGTTTTTTTTTTGGCGCATAAAATCATAGGTGCCAACTGCCGTCGGTCACCCTCCAACCGCCGTCACTTACCCTCCAACCGCCATTGATTACCCTCCAACCGCCATCAGTTGCCCTCCAACGGCAGGGCACACTGAGCTTTGGTGAAGTGGGCTGTAACGGACACTCACAGGTTTTTTTTGTTCTGACGGGAACGTCTGGCGGTGGCATACATGTGTTTTCCTTTGCATTTTAGACATGTCATCCTCATCTCTTTCCTCTCCTCTGGACATTGCATGGGCAAGGCCTACCGTGGACGGTTGGGATTGTATTTGTGGGGAGCGGGTATCCGTTTTGGCAGGAAACACAACAATTTGCTGCCCACTGTAAGGGCCCGAAACACCTCGTGGTGGGCGTGGTTTTTGCTCAGTGTGTAGTGCTGGATGCAGTTGGCTAGTGAGTGCGGACACAGGGGTACAACTATATTACGTCCCATGAAGGTGGCGGTGCATAAATGTTGTCGTTGGTGCACAGGTCAGCGTTACTCAGGAGGCGGCCCCACGAGAACATGCCATCTGCTCGGAACAGCACAAGCACAGTTGGCGGCATCTCCTCCTCCTCCTCTTCTGTTTCTTTTCTCAGCAGCCGCTAACATGCCCTGTATAGCCTTTTGCCAGGTGTCCACGCCATCAGAGGGCAAGTCATTGAATACCCTGGAGATGATTGACAAAATGAAGCAAGCCGCTCTCTCTGGAGCCAAACTTGCGGCCTTTGGAGAACGTGCCCTGAATACTGGCTTCTTCAAAGGAGATTGCGATTGCTGCTCAGCAATTCAGCATTGCAGTGATTTATGGCTTTGTTGAGTACAACCCCCTGCACATGTACAATGCCCTGATGTTCATCGACCACAGTGGGAAAGAGGTTGGGTGCTACCGCAAAGTTCACTTCAGCTGCATAGATCAAGGGACATTTGAGGCTGGAACCAAGATGTGTGTTGTAAGTTTGGACAATCTCCGGATTGGCTTGGCTATTGGCTCTGACCTCTTAGTCCCACAGTTCTTCACTGCAATGTCTTCGAAGGCGGGTGCGCAGCTGGTGATTGTGGCAAGCGGCGTTGAAGACCATGCTTTGTCTTCCCAGTATGGCACCATTGTCCATGCGAGAGCAGTGGAGAACCAGTTCCACGTGGCATTAGTAGAACTGGAAGCGTTGAAAATCTGTCAGCCATCAGGCCAAACTTTGCCACTGCATAGTAACACAGAAGGTATCCTGCTGCATGATTTCCAGCCTGGCACATTTTTTAAGAATCGCCAACAGCTCCTGCCCAAACCACAGCCTGAATTATATGCAGCCGCAATTTCATATGAGACGGAAGTGCCATGGGAGAATGAGACCAGTGCGGCCACACAGGAGTTCTTCCACAATCGTACAGGCTACTATGACCAGCAAATGCGTGATGTGCAGTACAATGCGCCTATGATTGTGGCGAA
Organism: Eutreptiella sp. 'Long Island Sound 2002'; assembly: GCA_964036045.1. NCBI lineage: Eukaryota > Euglenozoa > Euglenophyceae > Eutreptiales > Eutreptiaceae > Eutreptiella > Eutreptiella sp. 'Long Island Sound 2002'. Next base: position 12,466,826 of record OZ038403.1, read on the forward strand.
GGCTGTTGCCCAGGTTGGAGCACAAAAAAACGGCCGAGTGCTCGATATTGCTGCTGGCACTGGGCTAGTGGGGGAGGCATTTGCCCAGCACGGGTTTGTCAACATGGTGGCATTGGACCGCAATGAAGCAATGCTTCAGGAGGCAGAGAAGAAGGGTATTTACAAGGAGATCATCTTGGGCCCCTTCGAGGTGAAGGCCACCAGCTTGCCCAGTGGGTCATTCCATGTGTGCCACTGTGTAGGGTCATTGATGACCATGCAATGGCTGAATCCATTGGTCCTGCTCCAAGAGATGCTTCGCCTAGTGGAAGTGGCCGGCTTTCTGGTCTTGCTGTGGAATACAACTGAACTGAAAGAGCCTCAGTGCCAAGAGGTTGCAATCACATTGGAGAAGATTTTGGATGATCTGCAGATGGAAGAAGGTTGCAAAGTTTTGCAACACAAATCTGTCCCAAATTACCTCGGGGCCTGTGAGGGCACCCTGTGGATAGCTCAGAAATTACGTCCCATCAAATTGTGTTAAGTGACGACTCTTCGGAAGGGGTGTTGATATCGTCAATATTCTGATGCCTCCTCTGAAGCGTCATCGGACAGTTCCGGTTGTAGCACGGACGTCACTGAAGGGCAGAGGTTGCGGCCCCGGAGGCGCTGTTGCTAATGGCAAGTCATCAATACTGATTCATGAGCGCCTGGGCGTGGAATGCTGTGAATTGTGAGCCAGTGGTGGCATGCGGTTAAGAATGGGGTATTTGCTGTGTGGCACAACTGATTGTCCACTTGCACCTGGCCTGGCTTTGCAACTGTGTCTGTTGCATCCAAGGCAATATATTTCTCTATGTATTTCACAGAATGCTTCGTGTTTGGGAATTTCAGGTTGTTCCTGCACCGCTGTGAACCGCATGTACGGCCATGGCTCCTTGACAGGCGACTGGCCACAGTGTGCATGTCAATGTATGGGCCAGTTTACAGCATCTGCATTCAGAAACCAAAGCCCATTTGGGCGTGGAATGCTGTGATTTGTGAGCCAGTGGTGGCATGCGGTTAAGAATGGGGTACGCACTTTTATGCTGTTCGGCAATTTGTTGTGTGGCACAACTGATTGTCCACTTGCACCTGGCCTGGCTGTGCAACTGTGTCTGTTGCATCCAAGGCAATACATTTCTCTATGTATTTCACAGAATGCTTCGTGTTTGGGAATTTCAGGTTGTTCCTGCACCGCTGTTAACCGCATGTACGGCCATGGCTCCTTGACAGGCGACTGGCCACAGTGTGCATGTCAATGTATGGGCCAGTTTACAGCATCTGCACCCAGAAACCAAAGCCCATTTGGGCGTGGAATGCTGTGATTTGTGAGCCAGTGGTGGCATGCGGTTAAGAATGGGGTACGCACTCTTATGCTGTTCGGCAATTTGCTGTGTGGCACAACTGATTGTCCACTTGCACCTGGCCTGGCTGTGCAACTGTGTCTGTTGCATCCAAGGCAATACATTTCTCTATGTATTTCACAGAATGCTTCGTGTTTGGGAATTTCAGGTTGTTCCTGCACCGCTGTGAACCGCATGTACGGCCATGGCTCCTTGACAGGCGACTGGCCACAGTGTGCATGTCAATGTATGGGCCAGTTTACAGCATCTGCATTCAGAAACCAAAGCCCATTTGGGCGTGGAATGCTGTGAATTGTGAGCCAGTGGTGGCATGCGGTTAAGAATGGGGTACGCACTTTTATGCTGTTCGGCAATTTGTTGTGTGGCACAACTGATTGTCCACTTGCACCTGGCCTGGCTGTGCAACTGTGTCTGTTGCATCCAAGGCAATACATTTCTCTATGTATTTCACAGAATGCTTCGTGTTTGGGAATTTCAGGTTGTTCCTGCACCGCTGTTAACCGCATGTACGGCCATGGCTCCTTGACAGGCGACTGGCCACAGTGTGCATGTCAATGTATGGGCCAGTTTACAGCATCTGCACCCAGAAACCAAAGCCCATTTGGGCGTGGAATGCTGTGATTTGTGAGCCAGTGGTGGCATGCGGTTAAGAATGGGGTACGCACTTTTATGCTGTTCGGCAATTTGTTGTGTGGCACAACTGATTGTCCACTTGCACCTGGCCTGGCTGTGCAACTGTGTCTGTTGCATCCAAGGCAATACATTTCTCTATGTATTTCACAGAATGCTTCGTGTTTGGGAATTTCAGGTTGTTCCTGCACCGCTGTTAACCGCATGTACGGCCATGGCTCCTTGACAGGCGACTGGCCACAGTGTGCATGTCAATGTATGGGCCAGTTTACAGCATCTGCACCCAGAAACCAAAGCCCATTTGGGCGTGGAATGCTGTGATTTGTGAGCCAGTGGTGGCATGCGGTTAAGAATGGGGTACGCACTCTTATGCTGTTCGGCAATTTGTTGTGTGGCACAACTGATTGTCCACTTGCACCTGGCCTGGCTGTGCAACTGTGTCTGTTGCATCCAAGGCAATACATTTCTCTATGTATTTCACAGAATGCTTCGTGTTTGGGAATTTCAGGTTGTTCCTGGACCGCTGTTAACCGCATGTACGGCCATGGCTCCTTGACAGGCGACTGGCCACAGTGTGCATGTCAATGTATGGGCCAGTTTACAGCATCTGCACCCAGAAACCAAAGCCCATTTGGGCGTGGAATGCTGTGATTTGTGAGCCAGTGGTGGCATGCGGTTAAGAATGGGGTACGCACTCTTATGCTGTTCGGCAATTTGTTGTGTGGCACAACTGATTGTCCACTTGCACCTGGCCTGGCTGTGCAACTGTGTCTGTTGCATCCAAGGCAATACATTTCTCTATGTATTTCACAGAATGCTTCGTGTTTGGGAATTTCAGGTTGTTCCTGCACCGCTGTGAACCGCATGTACGGCCATGGCTCCTTGACAGGCGACTGGCCACAGTGTGCATGTCAATGTATGGGCCAGTTTACAGCATCTGCATTCAGAAACCAAAGCCCATTTGGGCGTGGAATGCTGTGAATTGTGAGCCAGTGGTGGCATGCGGTTAAGAATGGGGTACGCACTTTTATGCTGTTCGGCAATTTGTTGTGTGGCACAACTGATTGTCCACTTGCACCTGGCCTGGCTGTGCAACTGTGTCTGTTGCATCCAAGGCAATACATTTCTCTATGTATTTCACAGAATGCTTCGTGTTTGGGAATTTCAGGTTGTTCCTGCACCGCTGTTAACCGCATGTACGGCCATGGCTCCTTGACAGGCGACTGGCCACAGTGTGCATGTCAATGTATGGGCCAGTTTACAGCATCTGCACCCAGAAACCAAAGCCCATTTGGGCGTGGAATGCTGTGATTTGTGAGCCAGTGGTGGCATGCGGTTAAGAATGGGGTACGCACTTTTATGCTGTTCGGCAATTTGTTGTGTGGCACAACTGATTGTCCACTTGCACCTGGCCTGGCTGTGCAACTGTGTCTGTTGCATCCAAGGCAATACATTTCTCTATGTATTTCACAGAATGCTTCGTGTTTGGGAATTTCAGGTTGTTCCTGCACCGCTGTTAACCGCATGTACGGCCATGGCTCCTTGACAGGCGACTGGCCACAGTGTGCATGTCAATGTATGGGCCAGTTTACAGCATCTGCACCCAGAAACCAAAGCCCATTTGGGCGTGGAATGCTGTGATTTGTGAGCCAGTGGTGGCATGCGGTTAAGAATGGGGTACGCACTCTTATGCTGTTCCGCAATTTGTTGTGTGGCACAACTGATTGTCCACTTGCACCTGGCCTGGCTGTGCAACTGTGTCTGTTGCATCCAAGGCAATACATTTCTCTATGTATTTCACAGAATGCTTCGTGTTTGGGAATTTCAGGTTGTTCCTGGACCGCTGTTAACCGCATGTACGGCCATGGCTCCTTGACAGGCGACTGGCCACAGTGTGCATGTCAATGTATGGGCCAGTTTACAGCATCTGCACCCAGAAACCAAAGCCCATTTGGGCGTGGAATGCTGTGATTTGTGAGCCAGTGGTGGCATGCGGTTAAGAATGGGGTACGCACTCTTATGCTGTTCGGCAATTTGTTGTGTGGCACAACTGATTGTCCACTTGCACCTGGCCTGGCTGTGCAACTGTGTCTGTTGCATCCAAGGCAATACATTTCTCTATGTATTTCACAGAATGCTTCGTGTTTGGGAATTTCAGGTTGTTCCTGCACCGCTGTGAACCGCATGTACGGCCATGGCTCCTTGACAGGCGACTGGCCACAGTGTGCATGTCAATGTATGGGCCAGTTTACAGCATCTGCATTCAGAAACCAAAGCCCATTTGGGCGTGGAATGCTGTGAATTGTGAGCCAGTGGTGGCATGCGGTTAAGAATGGGGTACGCACTTTTATGCTGTTCGGCAATTTGTTGTGTGGCACAACTGATTGTCCACTTGCACCTGGCCTGGCTGTGCAACTGTGTCTGTTGCATCCAAGGCAATACATTTCTCTATGTATTTCACAGAATGCTTCGTGTTTGGGAATTTCAGGTTGTTCCTGCACCGCTGTTAACCGCATGTACGGCCATGGCTCCTTGACAGGCGACTGGCCACAGTGTGCATGTCAATGTATGGGCCAGTTTACAGCATCTGCACCCAGAAACCAAAGCCCATTTGGGCGTGGAATGCTGTGATTTGTGAGCCAGTGGTGGCATGCGGTTAAGAATGGGGTACGCACTTTTATGCTGTTCGGCAATTTGTTGTGTGGCACAACTGATTGTCCACTTGCACCTGGCCTGGCTGTGCAACTGTGTCTGTTGCATCCAAGGCAATACATTTCTCTATGTATTTCACAGAATGCTTCGTGTTTGGGAATTTCAGGTTGTTCCTGCACCGCTGTTAACCGCATGTACGGCCATGGCTCCTTGACAGGCGACTGGCCACAGTGTGCATGTCAATGTATGGGCCAGTTTACAGCATCTGCACCCAGAAACCAAAGCCCATTTGGGCGTGGAATGCTGTGATTTGTGAGCCAGTGGTGGCATGCGGTTAAGAATGGGGTACGCACTCTTATGCTGTTCGGCAATTTGCTGTGTGGCACAACTGATTGTCCACTTGCACCTGGCCTGGCTGTGCAACTGTGTGTGTTGCATCCAAGGCAATACATTTCTCTATGTATTTCACAGAATGCTTCGTGTTTGGGAATTTCAGGTTGTTCCTGCACCGCTGTTAACCGCATGTACGGCCATGGCTCCTTGACAGGCGACTGGCCACAGTGTGCATGTCAATGTATGGGCCAGTTTACAGCATCTGCACCCAGAAACCAAAGCCCATTTGGGCGTGGAATGCTGTGAATTGTGAGCCAGTGGTGGCATGCGGTTAAGAATGGGGTACGCACTTTTATGCTGTTCGGCAATTTGTTGTGTGGCACAACTGATTGTCCACTTGCACCTGGCCTGGCTGTGCAACTGTGTCTGTTGCATCCAAGGCAATACATTTCTCTATGTATTTCACAGAATGCTTCGTGTTTGGGAATTTCAGGTTGTTCCTGCACCGCTGTGAACCGCATGTACGGCCATGGCTCCTTGACAGGCGACTGGCCACAGTGTGCATGTCAATGTATGGGCCAGTTTACAGCATCTGCACCCAGAAACCAAAGCCCATTTGGGCGTGGAATGCTGTGATTTGTGAGCCAGTGGTGGCATGCGGTTAAGAATGGGGTACGCACTCTTATGCTGTTCGGCAATTTGCTGTGTGGCACAACTGATTGTCCACTTGCACCTGGCCTGGCTGTGCAACTGTGTCTGTTGCATCCAAGGCAATACATTTCTCTATGTATTTCACAGAATGCTTCGTGTTTGGGAATTTCAGGTTGTTCCTGCACCGCTGTGAACCGCATGTACGGTCATGGCTCCTTGACAGGCGACTGGCCACAGTGTGCATGTCAATGTAAGGGCCAGTTTACAGCATCTGCACCCAGAAACCAAAGCCCATTTGGGCGTGGAATGCTGTGATTTGTGAGCCAGTGGTGGCATGCGGTTAAGAATGGGGTACGCACTTTTATGCTGTTCGGCAATTTGTTGTGTGGCACAACTGATTGTCCACTTGCACCTGGCCTGGCTGTGCAACTGTGTCTGTTGCATCCAAGGCAATACATTTCTCTATGTATTTCACAGAATGCTTCGTGTTTGGGAATTTCAGGTTGTTCCTGCACCGCTGTTAACCGCATGTACGGCCATGGCTCCTTGACAGGCGACTGGCCACAGTGTGCATGTCAATGTATGGGCCAGTTTACAGCATCTGCACCCAGAAACCAAAGCCCATTTGGGCGTGGAATGCTGTGAATTGTGAGCCAGTGGTGGCATGCGGTTAAGAATGGGGTACGCACTTTTATGCTGTTCGGCAATTTGTTGTGTGGCACAACTGATTGTCCACTTGCACCTGGCCTGGCTGTGCAACTGTGTCTGTTGCATCCAAGGCAATACATTTCTCTATGTATTTCACAGAATGCTTCGTGTTTGGGAATTTCAGGTTGTTCCTGCACCGCTGTTAACCGCATGTACGGTCATGGCTCCTTGACAGGCGACTGGCCACAGTGTGCATGTCAATGTAAGGGCCAGTTTACAGCATCTGCACCCAGAAACCAAAGCCCATTTGGGCGTGGAATGCTGTGAATTGTGAGCCAGTGGTGGCATGCGGTTAAGAATGGGGTACGCACTTTTATGACGTTCGGCAATTTGTTGTGTGGCACAACTGATTGTCCACTTGCACCTGGCCTGGCTGTGCACAATTTTGCCCAAAATTCCATGCTCAAATTTTGCTCGTTCCAAATATTTTCAGATGGCGGTCAACATGGACGGACCAAGGTGCACACAGGGAGGGATGCTGGTTCTGTATTTGTTTGGCATTTCTGAAAATCCACGGCATTTTAGCCCTTCTCCACAAAGAAGGTGTCTTGTGCATCATTTGCACAGTGGCCCGACGCCATCAAATGGGTTACATCATCTTCACGTAATGTAGTGTGTACTGCAACAGCGCGTTCTGCAAGTGCTCAGCCATCTGCTCCGGTCTTGTTGGCATTCTTTACTGTTTGTTGCTTTGTACCTTGTTTTGCAGGATTCGCTCGGGAATGTGGATGATTCGTCCGGTGGGGTGCCCCTAGGAATTGCATTTCTGCCTCCCCTCCCCACCCCTGGCTTTGTGTTCTTTTAGTTTTACCAAATTCTCACTTTTTACCTGGCCATCTAAAAAAAAAGATTCTGCTGTTTTGACGTTTATAAACATGCGAATGACTTTTTTTTTAGATTTTGGGTTTCGTTGGAATCTTATTTTTTAGTAGAGAATGTTTTTTTTAGATGCGAAATCTTTTTGTTTTACATGGTTTTGCTCATTTTTTTAGCTGTTTATGCTCATTTTTTAGCTGTTTTGACTTAAATTTTAGCACTTTTCTTAAATTTTAGCGCATCTAAAAAAAAGATTACCCCGGGGGGGGGGGTGGACACCAGTCCCGGCCAGGCCTGGGCTTACATACGGGAGGGGGGGGGGGTTAATTGGGAGACCCACCTACCCAGAATTTCCGGCCGACCCACCGACCCAGAAATGGCCTACCCCCACAGGGGGGGGGGGGGCGGGTCCAGCCCGCCAACCCACCCCCCCCCTGAAAAAATTTTTCACCACCACTCTATAGACAAAGGCAAAAAAAATTTTCGGCGCCAGGCTGTGCCCGTGCTTGCGCGTGACGAGCGGTACCAAAAAAACATATGTCACTGAAAACCTGTCCGTATCTCACTGTACACACATGTATTGCAACAGGACACTAGAACAAAATGTGCAGGCAAACTTCAGCAAGTTCTGGAGGTCCTCACTGCCCATCAGGGGCATCACGAGCAGTGGAATAGCAGTGGGAAGCAAACATATGGAACTGGGGGCGGTGAGGTGGTCTGCACGGCTGTCAAGCGCTTCAGGGAAGCGCGGTCATGCACAACCTCAGCGACACCACGCTCGTACGTGATGGTTCTATACTGTTCACCATGCGGAGAAGGGCCTTGCACAACAGCAAGCACAGGTTCACCGGTGGAACGGACATAGGGCACAATAGTGCCTTGAGGGAACATTTTCAGAGGTCTGAGGAGTGCAATGGGACAGAACGAAGGAGGTGGGCATAATCTGAGCCAACCAGGTGGCACAGTGGCACAATCCTGTGACACCTTTTAGGATTCCAATAATACATGAAGAGTGCTCAGCATCTGCTCAGCGCTGTGGGGCTGTCCAGGGTAAGGGAGCGCTTCTGCACAGCGCGCGCACAGCGGTCCAACTGTAAATAAGCTTTCCCGTGACCCCCCTGAAAACCACCCACCACCAGGGGAGCTACGTCCACAAGGCAGAACCAGCAGATTTGCACACCAATCTGGCATTTTCGTGGGAAGTACCATTTCCTTTAACTCATTATCTGAGTTTTTATACTGAGTAAGAACCTGAGTAGTCCTGTGTATGGGAACGCAATAGTGAATGCAGTGACCTTGGCCATCGGGGAATATGGGTCCAAAAGAGCCTACTGTTGACACAGCGCGCGCACAGTGCATGGTGCACCCCATAGCAAGCCTGACCCTCGTGCTGAACCAAAATGGCGTGATTCGCAACATGTGCAAGCACAACCCTCCCTCTGCACAACCCACCTACAAAGACAAGAAGTCGGACCTCATCTACAAGCGCGTGTTTTGCGACTTCATATAAAGCACGCGCGTGTGCACCTCATATATGTATATATATATTTATCATATAAAAGCTCCTTCTTTTCTTGAGCCTCATTTTATTTTTGCTGACCTTGCAATACACGGTTTGGCCCGGGTGGGGCGCCACTTACACAAGTGGCCTGGAATAGACCAGGGGGCACCATGCCCTTAAACATAAATACCACCTACCGTTGACCCCCCCCCCCCCCATAAACTTGGTTTTTTTGTTCAAATTCAAGTCCAAATTTGTCACTACCTAGTAACCTAGTAAGGGAAAATTTTTTAAGATTTTTGCTTTTTTTACCTAGTAAAAAAAAATTTTTTTTAAAAAAATTTTTTAAAAAAATTTTTTTTTACTAGCTTTTGCTACATTTTACTAGGTTTTGCTACATTTTACTAGGTTTTGCTACGTGCATACTAGGTTTCACCAAATGCCCTTCATTTCATGTGATTTTGGTCGGCAACAATGACACACTTGGAGTTTTTTCGCATTTCAGGTCAAAATTATTGTTCAAAAAAAATTTTTTTTAAATTTTTTTCATAAATTTTTTTTGAAATTTTTTTTTTTTAGTTTTTTTTGTGGCGCATAAAATCGTAGGTGCCAACTGCCGTCGGTCACCCTCCAACCGCCGTCACTTACCCTCCAACCGCCATTGATTACCCTCCAACCGCCATCAGTTGCCCTCCAACGGCAGGGCACACTGAGCTTTGGTGAAGTGGGCTGTAACGGACACTCACAGGTTTTCTTTGTTCTGACGGGAACGTCTGGCGGTGGCATACATGTGTTTTCCTTTGCATTTTAGACATGTCATCCTCATCTCTTTCCTCTCCTCTGGACATTGCATGGGCAAGGCCTACCGTGGACGGTTGGGATTGTATTTGTGGGGAGCGGGTATCCGTTTTGGCAGGAAACACAACAATTTGCTGCCCACTGTAAGGGCCCGAAACACCTCGTGGTGGGCGTGGTTTTTGCTCAGTGTGTAGTGCTGGATGCAGTTGGCTAGTGAGTGCGGACACAGGGGTACAACTATATTACGTCCCATGAAGGTGGCGGTGCATAAATGTTGTCGTTGGTGCACAGGTCAGCGTTACTCAGGAGGCGGCCCCACGAGAACATGCCATCTGCTCGGAACAGCACAAGCACAGTTGGCGGCATCTCCTCCTCCTCCTCTTCTGTTTCTTTTCTCAGCAGCCGCTAACATGCCGTGTATAGCCTTTTGCCAGGTGTCCACGCCATCAGAGGGCAAGTCATTGAATACCCTGGAGATGATTGACAAAATGAAGCAAGCCGCTCTCTCTGGAGCCAAACTTGCGGTCTTTGGAGAACGTGCCCTGAAAGTAAGAAAAAGTGCTTTTCCATTGCTTTGAGGCATACTCTAGTTGTATTAGAGATGCACTGAGCATCCATGCATTTTTATCTTAGTATTGGTCCCACCAAAACTGGTGATAACACATTTTGACCTATGGAACCAAACACCCAATCAGGATATGGAGTGGACCCCTTAATCCCCTTTCAATGTGAAGTAAAACATCTTTTCCTGAGTTGACTGAGAACTGACATATCCAAAGTAGAGCCTATGAATTTATCTATGTTTTTCCATGAATTCTTAGCTATCCTAGTGGTATGCACCATAGGGGGCTGGGCACCTCTTTTTGAGAGGTCCTGGGTTCAATTCCTGGTCAGCCTAGCTAAGTAGGAAGATCCCATGTGACATGGCAGTGACCTCATCGCCACATCCCTGCCACCTCAGCACATATGGGACCCAAAACAAAGAGTGCACATCTCCTGAGATGGCACTATGGAGAGAGAGTGACCATGGGGCAGTTTTCTAACTCTTTTCCCAAAACATTTCAGCTATCTTTGTGAATATGCATTCATTTGTGACCTGAGTTGCAGTTTCTGTGAATATCCAATCATCTTTCACTGTCTACACTGCAGCCCTTCATGCTTTGATCCTGATTCTCTTCTCCTTGCACACTACTGGCTTGGGTTATCCTGGATTGACTCTATTTCTGCAAACAAAAGGTTTTCATCTTCCAAAACAAGCAGCAGGAAACCCTACAGCAACAGCAAGCAGCAGGAGAAGCAAAAACACAGTGCTGAAACCACTATAAACTTTTCTGGTAGCAAGAGGCAGCCTGTCTCTGCGCACCGGCAGCAACCCCGTGCCGTACATCCAGTGCGCCGAGTACGGGCAAATATAAGCAGAAGGGTGAAAGAAGATGGATCCAAGAAAGGAGGACGCCGACGCGAAGACAGCGCCAGCGCCTGAGGCACCGGCAAGGCCAGCACCTGGCGCTGTACCTTCGGCGGAGCCCTTACATGGGCCAGTGGATACAGCTGAGGACTCCCCGGATGGACTCCAGACGGCCTTCGGGGCCCTGTCTGTCGAGGAGGTGGTCACCACTCAGCCTGTGAAGAGGAAGAGAGAGAGCGAGAAGGATGCTGGAGAAGGAGCAGACGAAGGAGAGGAGCAAGGGCAAGACCCGACGAATGTCCCTACCTTCGAAGGCGCACCAAGCGCTTCTGGCCTCCACGCATCACCCTCTCCTTTAACCACCACACTCCCAGCCGCTGCAACATCCACTTACACAACCAACCCGCCTATGGCAGAGGGCACAGGCTTTACTGGCATGCCTCACTACCCCGCCTATGGTATGGGCCCACCTACCACTGCGCTCCATGAGGCAACTACTGCCAGTGAGCCGGTGGCTTCCAGCTCTGCGCCGCGATGGTATGCGGCTGAATATCCCCATCCACTACCCGCTACTGGAACCTATGTGGATGTTCCTGGGTATGCACCTGGCTATGCAACCCTGAGTGGGTTGAGGAGAGGACCTGAATCTCTTGGTGGCAGGAGTAGGGGATCGGGAACATCCTCCAACAGGTCCCTGACGCGGTCGGAGATCAACGAGGTGCTCGAGGAGCCACTTCAAAAATCGTGGGCGACCTCACGCAAGAGATCAGAGAGAAGCTGGAGCCCGTGATGATCCCGCCCCAAGCGTCACCTATCTCGGTGGGAATGTCACCCCACCGAGTCCAGGCCAACCACCTGGCGGCAGGGTTGACAAACACCCTGGGGAGCCTGAGGAGCCGACCGATGCCGACTCCAGCACCTATTCCGAGAAGTCCTTTCGTGCCGAGAACAGCCCAGCCGCCCTACAGCCACGTGACGATCTCGACGAGGGGCGAGCTGGACCGGCTGGGGCTAACAGCCTTGAGGGCTATGGTGGACGTAGAGCCTTATGGTACTAGTGATCTTGGCGGAGACCCCTCCGATGACGAGCCGCCGTCGATGGATTCTTCTTCGCCCTCATTTGACGAAGTCCCTGAGGACCCCGAGGACCCCAAGGGTAAGAAGAAGAAGAAGAAGAAGAAGAAGACCCGACGCCCTGAAGGACGCAGGACTCAGGAGGCGAAGGCTATTGCCACCTCCAAGATCGTGGTGAACCTGCCTGAGTTCACGGGCAAGGACCTCAGCGAGTTCGCTGAGAACTTTGGGCGGTTCCTACGACTGACCGGCCAAACCCACGCCAGTGGGCGAGTGAAGTGCGACCTGCTCCTGCAGTGCTGCAAGACCAAGTACCTGGAGAAGCAGGTCAGGCAGATCGTGACTAACTCCGCCACCTTTGCCGATGTGTTGGTTGCCCTGGAGAGGCAGTATCCGACCTACGAAACCGACCTCTCCATCAGGGCCGAGATCCAGAACCTGCCCGTGCTGCCCAACAACCCCAAACCTGGCAGGGTCTCTGAGCTGTTGGCTGACCTGGATCACTGGGCTGGACGACTGACGCCCGGTTCCTACAGCAGCGACGACCTGCTGTTCTGGTTGGTGGCCAAGCTCCCTCGAGAGCTATGGGACGAGTGCCGTTCGACGGCTGAGCGCAAGGCTAGATCCCTCCGCTACGAGGATCTATGCGTGCTGCTCCTGGAGCTGGCGCTGGAGAAGGAGAGCGACCAGCACTTGAACAACTACCGTCCTGGTGGTGGAGGTTCTGGAGGCCATGGCAAAGGGTACCAAGGGTCCCGACCTGGGCAGGGGACTACCCCCAAACACGCCCACGCCCGTCTCATGGAGAACGTGAAGGAGCTATTCTGGTGTGACGCCAGAGACGAGCAGGGCCACCTACAGCACGCCTCTGACTGCGAGCAGCGAGACTGCTTCGTCGTCCAGGGGAAGCAGCAAGAGAAGAACACCGGCGCTAAAGCGAAGCTGCCGGATCATTACCGGTGCACCATCACGTGTGCATTCTGCGGTAAGCGGAAGCACTACGAGGATGAGTGCTACCATAAGCAACGCCTATCGGCGAAGCTTAAAGGGGAAGATCCTGGCAAAGGCTCAAGCAAAGGTGGAGGCAAAGGCAAAGGCAACAACTCCGGCAAGGGCAAGTCGAAAGGACGTGGTCAAGGGCAAGACAAGGGTCAAGATGGACGAGGAGGAGGCGCTAACCGCCAGCCCGACAACAAGAACAAGGACAAGAACGGAGGCAACCCCAACCCTAATCCAGGGGGGAACTCCGAGCCCTTTGGAGGGCAGCCTGGTCCTACCACACGCTCACAAACGCAGGCCCGGTCAGTTGACCAGCTGACCAGAGATGACTATAATTTCTATAAAAATGTGCTTCTGATGCACAATTGGATTCTGCTCAGGTGTGTTGTTTCAGAAAAATTCTACGCCGTCATTTGACGGATTTTGATGTTGTCGCTTTGCGTGGATTCGTCCATAATTCTCCCATTCCTGCCTCTGCAGATACCCACGAGCAGCCTCGCTGAGTAGGCCGTGTTCGGGCCGAAACGCAGGTGCCTGGAGAGACTGAGCAGAACCCAAGACCCCACCAAGGGGCAAATTAATTTTCTTCACGACTCCCTTCGCCCTAAGACACATCACAGGTCGCCAGCAGGTTTACGAGAACCCATGCGAGTGTGTATATTGTGTCTTGCGTTGGGTTTGTGTCGACGCTGCGTCTTGGAGGGAGGGATGCATATGCACATGTTTGGCATGCTCCCATACTAACCCAACCAAGCCACAGGAGCCCCGGCAGCGCCATGAGCGCTGAGTCTTCTGTAGGAAATGTTACATACAGAGCAGCAAAAGAGCGCCAGCCATGGTGAGCGCCCATTTTTCAGTGTGAGGGAAACTGTAGGTATTTTAAAGTAGATGTGGAAACCAAGGAAAGTCCAAGAAAAATTCCCTTTTTCCTAAAATGCGACAGTGGTGGCCACCACAGCACAAGGGGGGGGAGTAAGAAAAAGTGCTTTTCCATTGCTTTGAGGCATACTCTAGTTGTATTAGAGATGCACTGAGCATCCATGCATTTTTATCTTAGTATTGGTCCCACCAAAACCGGTGATAACACATTTTGACCTATGGAACCAAACACCCAATCAGGATATGGAGTGGACCCCTTAATCCCCTTTCAATGTGAAGTAAAACATCTTTTCCTGAGTTGACTGAGAACTGACACATCCAAAGTAGAGCCTATGAATTTATCTATGTTTTTCCATGAATTCTTAGCTATCCTAGTGGTATGCACCCTAGGGGGCTGGGCACCTCTTTTTGAGAGGTCGTGGGTTCAATTCCTGGTCAGCCTAGCTAAGTAGGAAGATCCCATGTGACATGGCAGTGACCTCATCGCCACATGCCCTGCCACCTCAGCACATATGGGACCCAAAACAAAGAGTGCACATCTCCTGAGATGGCACTATGGAGAGAGAGTGACCATGGGGCAGTTTTCTAACTCTTTTCCCAAAACATTTCAGCTATCTTTGTGAATATGCATTCATTTGTGACCTGAGTTGCAGTTTCTGTGAATATCCAATCATCTTTCACTGTCTACACTGCAGCCCTTCATGCTTTGATCCTGATTCTCTTCTCCTTGCACACTACTGGCTTGGGTTGTCCTGGATTGACTCTATTTCTGCAAACAAAAGGTTTTCATCTTCCAAAACAAGCAGCAGGAAACCCTACAGCAACAGCAAGCAGCAGGAGAAGCAAAAACACAGTGCTGAAACCACTATAAACTTTTCTGGTAGCAGCATTGCGGTGATTTATGGCTTTGTTGAGTACAACCCCCTGCACATGTACAATGCCCTGATGTTCATCGACCACAATGGGAAAGAGGTTGGGTGCTACCGCAAAGTTCACTTCAGCTGCATAGATCAAGGGACATTTGAGGCTGGAACCAAGATGTGTGTTGTAAGTTTGGACAATCTCCGGATTGGCATGGCTATTGGCTCTGACCTCTTAGTCCCACAGTTCTTCACTGCAATACCTTCGAAGGCGGCTGCGCAGCTGGTGATTGTGGCAAGCGGCGTTGAAGACCATGCTTTGTCGAGAGCAGTGGAGAACCAGTTCCACGTGGCATTAGTAGAACTGGAAGCGTTGAAAATCTGTCAGCCATCAGGCCAAACTTTGCCACTGCATAGTAACACAGAAGGTATCCTGCTGCATGATTTCCAGCCTGGCAAATTTTTTAAGAATCGCCAACAGCTCCTGCCCAAACCACAGCCTGAATTATATGCAGCCGCAATTTCATATGAGACGGAAGTGCCATGGGAGAATGAGACCTATGCGGCCACACAGGAGTTCTTCCACAATCGTGCAGGCTACTATGACCAGCAAATGCGTGATGTGCAGTACAATGCGCCTATGATTGTGGCGAAGGCTGTTGCCCAGGTTGGAGCACAAAAAAACGGCCGAGTGCTCGATATTGCTGCTGGCACTGGGCTAGTGGGGGAGGCATTTGCCCAGCACGGGTTTGTCAACATGGTGGCATTGGACCGCAATGAAGCAATGCTTCAGGAGGCAGAGAAGAAGGGTATTTACAAGGAGATCATCTTGGGCCCCTTCGAGGTGAAGGCCACCAGCTTGCCCAGTGGGTCATTCCATGTGTGCCACTGTGTAGGGTCATTGATGACCATGCAATGGCTGAATCCATTGGTCCTGCTCCAAGAGATGCTTCGCCTAGTGGAAGTGGCCCGCTTTCTGGTCTTGCTGTGGAATACAACTGAACTGAAAGAGCCTCAGTGCCAAGAGGTTGCAATCACATTGGAGAAGATTTTGGATGATCTGCAGATGGAAGAAGGTTGCAAAGTTTTGCAACACAAATCTGTCCCAAATTACCTCGGGGCCTGTGAGGGCACCCTGTGGATAGCTCAGAAATTACGTCCCATCAAATTGTGTTAAGTGACGACTCTTCGGAAGGGGTGTTGATATCGTCAATATTCTGATGCCTCCTCTGAAGCGTCATCGGACAGTTCCGGTTGTAGCACGGACGTCACTGAAGGGCAGAGGTTGCGGCCCCGGAGGCGCTGTTGCTAATGGCAAGTCATCAATACTGATTCATGAGTGCCTGGGTGTGGAATGCTGTGAATTGTGAGCCAGTGGTGGCATGCGGTTAAGAATGGGGTACGCACTCTTATGCTGTTTGGCAATTTGCTGTGTGGCACAACTGATTGTCCACTTGCACCTGGCCTAGCTGTGCGTGGATCAGAGCCATTCACAGGACGCGAGGCAAGGGCAAAGGACCCCGGCACTCATGGCCGAAGATGATCCCGCAACCCGTGGCTCAGGCGACACATCGACTGCGGGTGAAGACCCCCGATGGAGACTCCTCCATGCCGTGGTACTCTGGTGCTCCTCTCTATGGGGAAGCCGGTGTTACGGTGTGTGCACTCGCCTCGTGGCTAACCTCGATCTCAAAGTGGTTAGCCCCTCAGGGCGTGGCCGGGAGTCAGGGTATGAAGAGACACGGGACTTGGGGTAAAGGGACCGAGCTCGATCTAGTGCCGAGAGACCCGGTGGGGCTCTCCCCACGGCCGCGGCGGCACAAAAGCTGTGAATGACATCCCATTTCCTCTTCTTTGAATTTCGATATGAGCATACATGGTGTTTGTACGCGCTGGTGTGTGTATGTGGGTGTGTGTGTGTGTCTCCAGGGATCCTTGAGGTCATGGATGATGGCAGAGCGGAAGTTATTGGGGGTGCGTGTGTGTGTGTGTCCGTGCATTGCCCCCCCCCCCCCCTGCCTGCTACGGTTGCTTCTTTGCATTGCCTTGCATAGGACGCCATTTGTTCCCCTGTGTCTCTTGCAGGTGAGGAAATGACAGCCGACGGAGGCGATTCCTCACCAATTTCTGCCACGCGGTCGGGTCTTGTGCCTGCTAAGGGTGGTGCAGGGAAAGGGCGGAAACAGCAATCCAGTTTGCGGTCTTATTTTGGATTCACTGCCCCTGCTGCTCCCTCACCTGCTTCACCTACGTCACCTGCCGCACCTGAGACCCCTGTACAGTCGCAAGGCGGGGATACGAACACTAGGGTTGTCCCTGGGGAACAACGTCAGAGGAAGGACTGGGCTGGGGGTATGGAAAAGGCGCAGCGCAGGGGGGTTGAACCTGCCCGAACAGATTTTTCAGAAAAGGAGATGGAGCTTTTCCGCAAACTGACAGAGAGGTATCAGTCTGGGTCAAGCAAGCGGTGGGTTAAAATTTCACAGGCGTGGGACAAGGCCATTCAAACGTGGGAGGGGGAGGAGTGCCCATACCAGCCCCGGACCCCAAAGCAATTCAACACATATTTTTATGGGACATGGGCCAGACATTTGGAGAGGGAACAAAAAAGGCAGAAGCCTGACGCTGCCGATGCCCCTTCTGACGCCCGTCAGAAGCGCCAACGGAGACCACGGGATGTACTGGACCCCAGTCCTGCCCCCCCTCAGCGCAATCGGCGTACTGCACTGAACCCCTCAAGCCAACCAGACAACGTCCAGCAACTAGCAGACAACGTCCGGCAACCTGCAGACAACGTCCAGCAACCTGCATACAATGTCCAGCAACCTGCAGACAACGTCCAGCAACCTCCAGACAACGTCCAGCAACAAGACAAGAGAGGACAATCGCAAAGGGAAAGAAGGATGCAAAATAGAGCCGAAGGTATTTATGCCCTAATTATGCATGTGCATGTGCATGTGTATGTATGTGTATGTGTGTGTGTGTGTGTGTGTGTGTGTGTGTGTGTGTGCATCACATGTGTGCCAACCCTCATTGTTTCTTCTCTTTCTCTCTCTTTTCTTTTTTGGGGTGCCATTCCAGTTTGAGCCAGTTGCCCGTGACCGAGAGTCCGCTCACTGTCAGTCCATGTGTTCTGGGGCAGCTTGCCTGCCGGCATAGCGTGTTATACGCCAGCCTTCGCCTGCTCATGGAAACTGGTGGGAGTCCACCTGTCCTGGCCTGCCACAGCGGTATGGAGACTCCTCCATGCCGTGGTACTCTAGTGCTCCTCTCTATGGGGAAGCCGGTGTTACGGTGTGTGCACTCGCCTCGTGGCTAACCTCGATCTCAAAGTGGTTAGCCCCTCAGGGCGTGGCCGGGAGTCAGGGTATGAAGAGACACGGGACTTGGGGTAAAGGGACCGAGCTCGATCTAGTGCCGAGAGACCCGGTGGGGCTCTCCCCACGGCTGCGGCGGCACAAAAGCTGTGAATGACATCCCATTTCGTCTTCTTTGAATTTCGATATGAGCATACATGGTGTTTGTACGCGCTGGTGTGTGTATGTGGGTGTGTGTGTGTCTCCAGGGATCCTTGAGGTCATGGATGATGGCAGAGCGGAAGTTATTGGGGATGCGCGTGTGTGTGTGTCCGTGCATTGCCCCCCCCCCCCCCTGCCTGCTACGGTTGCTTCTTTGCATTGCCTTGCATAGGACGCCATTTGTTCCCCTGTGTCTCTTGCAGGTGAGGAAATGACAGCCGACGGGGGCGAATCCTCACCAATTTCTGCCACGCGGTCGGGTCTTGTGCCTGCTAAGGGTGGTGCAGGGAAAGGGCGGAAACAGCAATCCAGTTTGCGGTCTTATTTTGGATTCACTGCCCCTGCTGCTCCCTCACCTGCTTCACCTACGTCACCTGCCGCACCTGAGACCCCTGTACAGTCGCAAGGCGGGGATACGAACACTAGGGTTGTCCCTGGGGAACACCGTCAGAGGAAGGACTGGGCTGGGGGTATGGAAAAGGCGCAGCGCAGGGGGGTTGAACCAGCCCGAACAGATTTTTCAGAAAAGGAGATGGAGCTTTTCCGCAAACTGACAGAGAGGTATCAGTCTGGGTCAAGCAAGCGGTGGGTTAAAATTTCACAGGCGTGGGACAAGGCCATTCAAACGTGGGAGGGGGAGGAGTGCCCATACCAGCCCCGGACCCCAAAGCAATTCAACACATATTTTTATGGGACATGGGCCAGACATTTGGAGAGGGAACAAAAAAGGCAGAAGCCTGACGCTGCCGATGCCCCTTCTGACGCCCGTCAGAAGCGCCAACGGAGACCACGGGATGTACTGGACCCCAGTCCTGCCCCCCCTCAGCACAATCGGCGCACTGCACTGAACCCCCCAAGCCAACCAGACAAGGTCCAGCAACCTGCAGACAACGTCCAGCAACCTGCAGACAACGTCCAGCAACCTGCAGACAACGTCCAGCAACCTGCAGACAACGTCCAGCAACCTCCAGACAACGTCCAGCAACAAGACAAGAGAGGACAATCGCAAAGGGAAAGAAGGATGCAAAATAGAGCCGAAGGTATTTATGCCCTAATTATGCATGTGCATGTGCATGTGTATGTATGTGTATGTGTGTGTGTGTGTGTGTGTGTGTGTGTGTGTGTGTGCATCACATGTGTGCCAACCCTCATTGTTTCTTCTCTTTCTCTCTCTTTTCTTTTTTGGGTTGCCATTCCAGTTTGAGCCAGTTGCCCGTGACCGAGCGTCCGCTCACTGTCAGTCCATGTGTTCTGGGGCAGCTTGCCTGCCGGCATAGCGTGTTATACGCCAGCCTTCGCCTGCTCATGGAAACTGGTGGGAGTCCACCTGTCCTGGCCTGCCACAGCGAGACTCCTCCATGCCGTGGTACTCTGGTGCTCCTCTCTATGGGGAAGCCGGTGTTACGGTGTGTGCACTCGCCTCGTGGCTAACCTCGATCTCAAAGTGGTTAGCCCCTCAGGGCGTGGCCGGGAGTCAGGGTATGAAGAGACACGGGACTTGGGGTAAAGGGACCGAGCTCGATCTAGTGCCGAGAGACCCGGTGGGGCTCTCCCCACGGCTGCGGCGGCACAAAAGCTGTGAATGACATCCCATTTCCTCTTCTTTGAATTTCGATATGAGCATACATGGTGTTTGTACGCGCTGGTGTGTGTATGTGGGTGTGTGTGTGTCTCCAGGGATCCTTGAGGTCATGGATGATGGCAGAGCGGAAGTTATTGGGGATGCGCGTGTGTGTGTGTCCGTGCATTGCCCCCCCCCCCCCTGCTGCTACGGTTGCTTCTTTGCATTGCCTTGCATAGGACGCCATTTGTTCCCCTGTGTCTCTTGCAGGTGAGGAAATGACAGCCGACGGGGGCGATTCCTCACCAATTTCTGCCACGCGGTCGGGTCTTGTGCCTGCTAAGGGTGGTGCAGGGAAAGGGCGGAAACAGCAATCCAGTTTGCGGTCTTATTTTGGATTCACTGCCCCTGCTGCTCCCTCACCTGCTTCACCTACGTCCCCTGCCGCACCTGAGACCCCTGTACAGTCGCAAGGCGGGGATACGAACACTAGGGTTGTCCCTGGGGAACACCGTCAGAGGAAAGACTGGGCTGGGGGTATGGAAAAGGCGCAGCGCAGGGGGGTTGAACCTGCCCGAACAGATTTTTCAGAAAAGGAGATGGAGCTTTTCCGCAAACTGACAGAGAGGTATCAGTCTGGGTCAAGCAAGCGGTGGGTTAAAATTTCACAGGCGTGGGACAAGGCCATTCAAACGTGGGAGGGGGAGGAGTGCCCATACCAGCCTCGGACCCCAAAGCAATTCAACACATATTTTTATGGGACATGGGCCAGACATTTGGAGAGGGAACAAAAAAGGCAGAAGCCTGACGCTGCCGATGCCCCTTCTGACGCCCGTCAGAAGCGCCAACGGAGACCACGGGATGTACTGGACCCCAGTCCTGCCCCCCCTCAGCACAATCGGCGTACTGCACTGAACCCCCCAAGCCAACCAAACAACGTCCAGCAACCTGCAGACAACGTCCAGCAACCTGCAGACAACGTCCAGCAACCTCCAGACAACGTCCAGCAACAAGACAAGAGAGGACAATCGCAAAGGGAAAGAAGGATGCAAAATAGAGCTAAAGGTATTTATGCCCTAATTATGCATGTGCATGTGCATGTGTATGTATGTGTATGTGTGTGTGTGTGTGTGTGTGCATCACATGTGTGCCAACCCTCATTGTTTCTTCTCTTTCTCTCTCTTTTCTTTTTTGGGGTGCCATTCCAGTTTGAGCCAGTTGCCCGTGACCGAGAGTCCGCTCACTGTCAGTCCATGTGTTCTGGGGCAGCTTGCCTGCCGGCATAGCGTGTTATACGCCAGCCTTCGCCTGCTCATGGAAACTGGTGGGAGTCCACCTGTCCTGGCCTGCCACAGCGGTATGGAGACTCCTCCATGCCGTGGTACTCTGGTGCTCCTCTCTATGGGGAAGCCGGTGTTACGGTGTGTGCACTCGCCTCGTGGCTAACCTCGATCTCAAAGTGGTTAGCCCCTCAGGGCGTGGCCGGGAGTCAGGGTATGAAGAGACACGGGACTTGGGGTAAAGGGACCGAGCTCGATCTAGTGCCGAGAGACCCGGTGGGGCTCTCCCCACGGCTGCGGCGGCACAAAAGCTGTGAATGACATCCCATTTCCTCTTCTTTGAATTTCGATATGAGCATACATGGTGTTTGTACGCGCTGGTGTGTGTATGTGGGTGTGTGTGTGTCTCCAGGGATCCTTGAGGTCATGGATGATGGCAGAGCGGAAGTTATTGGGGGTGCGCGTGTGTGTGTGTCCGTGCATTGCCCCCCCCCCCCCCTGCCTGCTACGGTTGCTTCTTTGCATTGCCTTGCATAGGACGCCATTTGTTCTACTGTGTCTCTTGCAAGTGAGGAAATGACAGCCGACGGGGGCGATTCCTCACCAATTTCTGCCACGCCGTCGGGTCTTGTGCCTGCTAAGGGTGGTGCAGGGAAAGGGCGGAAACAGCAATCCAGTTTGCGGTCTTATTTTGGATTCACTGCCCCTGCTGCTCCCTCACCTGCTTCACCTACGTCACCTGCCGCACCTGAGACCCCTGTACAGTCGCAAGGCGGGGATACGAACACTAGGGTTGTCCCTGGGGAACACCAGCAGAGGAAGGACTGGGCTGGGGGTATGGAAAAGGCGCAGCGCAGGGGGGTTGAACCTGCCCGAACAGATTTTTCAGAAAAGGAGATGGAGCTTTTCCGCAAACTGACAGAGAGGTATCAGTCTGGGTCAAGCAAGCGGTGGGTTAAAATTTCACAGGCGTGGGACAAGGCCATTCAAACGTGGGAGGGGGAGGAGTGCCCATACCAGCCCCGGACCCCAAAGCAATTCAACACATATTTTTATGGGACATGGGCCAGACATTTGGAGAGGGAACAAAAAAGGCAGAAGCCTGACGCTGCCGATGCCCCTTCTGACGCCCGTCAGAAGCGCCAACGGAGACCACGGGATGTACTGGACCCCAGTCCTGCCCCCCCTCAGCACAATCGGCGTACTGCACTGAACCCCCCAAGCCAACCAGACAACGTCCAGCAACCTGCAGACAACGTCCAGCAACCTGCAGACAACGTCCAGCAACCTGCAGACAACGTCCAGCAACTTGCAGACAACGTCCAGCAACCTCCAGACAACGTCCAGCAACAAGACAAGAGAGGACAATTGCAAAGGGAAAGAAGGATGCAAAATAGAGCTAAAGGTATTTATGCCCTAATTATGCATGTGCATATGCATGTGTATGTATGTGTATGTGTGTGTGTGCGTGTGTGTGTGCATCACATGTGTGCCAACCCTCATTGTTTCTTCTCTTTCTCTCTCTTTTCTTTTTTGGGGTGCCATTCCAGTTTGAGCCAGTGGCCCGTGACCGAGAGTCCGCTCACTGTCAGTCCATGTGTTCTGGGGCAGCTTGCCTTCCGGCATAGCGTGTTATACGCCAGCCTTCGCCTGCTCATGGAAACTGGTGGGAGTCCACCTGTCTTGGCCTGCCACAGCGGTATGGAGACTCCTCCATGCCGTGGTACTCTGGTGCTCCTCTCTATGGGGAAGCCGGTGTTACGGTGTGTGCACTCGCCTCGTGGCTAACCTCGATCTCAAAGTGGTTAGCCCCTCAGGGCGTGGCCGGGAGTCAGGGTATGAAGAGACACGGGACTTGGGGTAAAGGGACCGAGCTCGATCTAGTGCCGAGAGACCCGGTGGGGCTCTCCCCACGGCCGCGGCGGCACAAAAGCTGTGAATGACATCCCATTTCCTCTTCTTTGAATTTCGATATGAGCATACATGGTGTTTGTACGCGCTGGTGTGTGTATGTCGGTGTGTGTGTGTCTCCAGGGATCCTTGAGGTCATGGATGATGGCAGAGCGGAAGTTATTGGGGGTGCGCGTGTGTGTGTGTCCGTGCATTGCCCCCCCCCCCCCCCTGCCTGCTACGGTTGCTTCTTTGCATTGCCTTGCATAGGACGCCATTTGTTCCCCTGTGTCTCTTGCAGGTGAGGAAATGACAGCCGACGGGGGCGAATCCTCACCAATTTCTGCCACGCGGTCGGGTCTTGTGCCTGCTAAGGGTGGTGCAGGGAAAGGGCGGAAACAGCAATCCAGTTTGCGGTCTTATTTTGGATTCACTGCCCCTGCTGCTCCCTCACCTGCTTCACCTACGTCACCTGCCGCACCTGAGACCCCTGTACAGTCGCAAGGCGGGGATACGAACACTAGGGTTGTCCCTGGGGAACACCGTCAGAGGAAGGACTGGGCTGGGGGTATGGAAAAGGCGCAGCGCAGGGGGGTTGAACCTGCCCGAACAGATTTTTCAGAAAAGGAGATGGAGCTTTTCCGCAAACTGACAGAGAGGTATCAGTCTGGGTCAAGCAAGCGGTGGGTTAAAATTTCACAGGCGTGGGACAAGGCCATTCAAACGTGGGAGGGGGAGGAGTGCCCATACCAGCCCCGGACCCCAAAGCAATTCAACACATATTTTTATGGGACATGGGCCAGACATTTGGAGAGGGAACAAAAAAGGCAGAAGCCTGACGCTGCCGATGCCCCTTCTAACGCCCGTCAGAAGCGCCAACGGAGACCACGGGATGTACTGGACCCCAATCCTGCCCCCCCTCAGCACAATCGGCGTACTGCACTGAACCCCCCAAGCCAACCAGACAACGTCCAGCAACCTGCAGACAACGTCCAGCAACCTGCAGACAACGTCCAGCAACCTGCAGACAACGTCCAGCAACCTCCAGACAACGTCGAGCAACAAGACAAGAGAGGACAATCGCAAAGGGAAAGAAGGATGCAAAATAGAGCTAAAGGTATTTATGCCCTAATTATGCATGTGCATGTGCATGTGTATGTATGTGTATGTGTGTGTGTGTGTGTGTGTGCATCACATGTGTGCCAACCCTCATTGTTTCTTCTCTTTCTCTCTCTTTTCTTTTTTGGGGTGCCATTCCAGTTTGAGCCAGTGGCCCGTGACCGAGAGTCCGCTCACTGTCAGTCCATGTGTTCTGGGGCAGCTTGCCTGCCGGCATAGCGTGTTATACGCCAGCCTTCGCCTGCTCATGGAAACTGGTGGGAGTCCACCTTTCCTGGCCTGCCACAGCGGTATGGAGACTCCTCCATGCCGTGGTACTCTGGTGCTTCTCTCAATTGGGAAGCCGGTGTTACGGTGTGTGCACTCGCCTCGTGGCTAACCTCGATCTCAAAGTGGTTAGCCCCTCAGGGCGTGGCCGGGAGTCAAGGTATGAAGAGACACGGGACTTGGGGTAAAGGGACCGAGCTCGATCTAGTGCCGAGAGACCCGGTGGGGCTCTCCCCACGGCTGCGGCGGCACAAAAGCTGTGAATGACATCCCATTTCCTCTTCTTTGAATTTCGATATGAGCATACATGGTGTTTGTACGCGCTGGTGTGTGTATGTGGGTGTGTGTGTGTCTCCAGGGATCCTTGAGGTCATGGATGATGGCAGAGCGGAAGTTATTGGGGATGCGCGTGTGTGTGTGTGTCCGTCCATTGCCCCCCCCCCCCCCCCTGCCTGCTACGGTTGCTTCTTTGCATTGCCTTGCATAGGACGCCATTTGTTCCCCTGTGTCTCTTGCAGGTGAGGAAATGACAGCCGACGGGGGCGAATCCTCACCAATTTCTGCCACGCGGTCGGGTCTTGTGCCTGCTAAGGGTGGTGCAGGGAAAGGGCGGAAACAGCAATCCAGTTTGCGGTCTTATTTTGGATTCACTGCCCCTGCTGCTCCCTCACCTGCTTCACCTACGTCACCTGCCGCACCTGAGACCCCTGTACAGTCGCAAGGCGGGGATACGAACACTAGGGTTGTCCCTGGGGAACACCGTCAGAGGAAGGACTGGGCTGGGGGTATGGAAAAGGCGCAGCGCAGGGGGGTTGAACCTGCCCGAACAGATTTTTTAGAACAGGAGATGGAGCTTTTCCGCAAACTGACAGAGAGGTATCAGTCTGGGTCAAGCAAGCGGTGGGTTAAAATTTCACAGGCGTGGGACAAGGCCATTCAAACGTGGGAGGGGGAGGAGTGCCCATACCAGCCCCGGACCCCAAAGCAATTCAACACATATTTTTATGGGACATGGGCCAGACATTTGGAGAGGGAACAAAAAAGGCAGAAGCCTTACGCTGCCGATGCCCCTTCTAACGCCCGTCAGAAGCGCCAACGGAGACCACGGGATGTACTGGACCCCAATCCTGCCCCCCCTCAGCACAATCGGCGTACTGCACTGAACCCCCCAAGCCAACCAGACAACGTCCAGCAACCTGCAGACAACGTCCAGCAACCTGCAGACAACGTCCAGCAACCTGCAGACAACGTCCAGCAACCTCCAGACAACGTCCAGCAACAAGACAAGAGAGGACAATCGCAAAGGGAAAGAAGGATGCAAAATAGAGCTAAAGGTATTTATGCCCTAATTATGCATGTGCATGTGCATGTGTATGTATGTGTATGTGTGTGTGTGTGTGTGTGTGCATCACATGTGTGCCAACCCTCATTGTTTCTTCTCTTTCTCTCTCTTTTCTTTTTTGGGGTGCCATTCCAGTTTGAGCCAGTGGCCCGTGACCGAGAGTCCGCTCACTGTCAGTCCATGTGTTCTGGGGCAGCTTGCCTGCCGGCATAGCGTGTTATACGCCAGCCTTCGCCTGCTCATGGAAACTGGTGGGAGTCCACCTGTCCTGGCCTGCCACAGCGGTATGGAGACTCCTCCATGCCGTGGTACTCTGGTGCTCCTCTCTATGGGGAAGCCGGTGTTACGGTGTGTGCACTCGCCTCGTGGCTAACCTCGATCTCAAAGTGGTTAGCCCCTCAGGGCGTGGCCGGGAGTCAGGGTATGAAGAGACACGGGACTTGGGGTAAAGGGACCGAGCTCGATCTAGTGCCGAGAGACCCGGTGGGGCTCTCCCCACGGCTGCGGCGGCACAAAAGCTGTGAATGACATCCCATTTCCTCTTCTTTGAATTTCGATATGAGCATACATGGTGTTTGTACGCGCTGGTGTGTGTATGTGGGTGTGTGTGTGTCTCCAGGGATCCTTGAGGTCATGGATGATGGCAGAGCGGAAGTTATTGGGGATGCGTGTGTGTGTGTGTCCGTGCATTGCCCCCCCCCCCCCCCTGCCTGCTACGGTTGCTTCTTTGCATTGCCTTGCATAGGACGCCATTTGTTCCCCTGTGTCTCTTGCAGGTGAGGAAATGACAGCCGACGGGGGCGAATCCTCACCAATTTCTGCCACGCGGTCGGGTCTTGTGCCTGCCAAGGGTGGTGCAGGGAAAGGGCGGAAACAGCAATCCAGTTTGCGGTCTTATTTTGGATTCACTGCCCCTGCTGCTCCCTCACCTGCTTCACCTACGTCACCTGCCGCACCTGAGACCCCTGTACAGTCGCAAGGCGGGGATACGAACACTAGGGTTGTCCCTGGGGAACACCGTCAGAGGAAGGACTGGGCTGGGGGTATGGAAAAGGCGCAGCGCAGGGGGGTTGAACCTGCCCGAACAGATTTTTCAGAAAAGGAGATGGAGCTTTTCCGCAAACTGACAGAGAGGTATCAGTCTGGGTCAAGCAAGCGGTGGGTTAAAATTTCACAGGCGTGGGACAAGGCCATTCAAACGTGGGAGGGGGAGGAGTGCCCATACCAGCCTCGGACCCCAAAGCAATTCAACACATATTTTTATGGGACATGGGCCAGACATTTGGAGAGGGAACAAAAAAGGCAGAAGCCTGACGCTGCCGATGCCCCTTCTGACGCCCGTCAGAAGCGCCAACGGAGACCACGGGATGTACTGGACCCCAATCCTGCCCCCCCTCAGCACAATCGGCGTACTGCACTGAACCCCCCAAGCCAACCAGACAACGTCCAGCAACCTGCAGACAACGTCCAGCAACCTGCAGACAACGTCCAGCAACCTGCAGACAACGTCCAGCAACCTCCAGACAACGTCCAGCAACAAGACAAGAGAGGACAATCGCAAAGGGAAAGAAGGATGCAAAATAGAGCTAAAGGTATTTATGCCCTAATTATGCATGTGCATGTGCATGTGTATGTATGTGTATGTGTGTGTGTGTGTGTGTGTGTGTGTGTGCATCACATGTGTGCCAACCCTCATTGTTTCTTCTCTTTCTCTCTCTTTTCTTTTTTGGGGTGCCATTCCAGTTTGAGCCAGTTGCCCGTGACCGAGAGTCCGCTCACTGTCAGTCCATGTGTTCTGGGGCAGCTTGCCTGCCGGCATAGCGTGTTATACGCCAGCCTTCGCCTGCTCATGGAAACTGGTGGGAGTCCACCTGTCCTGGCCTGCCACAGCGGTATGGAGACTCCTCCATGCCGTGGTACTCTGGTGCTCCTCTCGGTGTTACGGTCGGGGAACCCGGTGTTACGGTGTGTGCACTCGCCTCGTGGCTAACCTCGATCTCAAAGTGGTTAGCCCCTCAGGGCGTGGCCGGGAGTCAGGGTATGAAGAGACACGGGACTTGGGGTAAAGGGACCGAGCTCGATCTAGTGCCGAGAGACCCGGTGGGGCTCTCCCCACGGCTGCGGCGGCACAAAAGCTGTGAATGACATCCCATTTCCTCTTCTTTGAATTTCGATATGAGCATACATGGTGTTTGTACGCGCTGGTGTGTGTATGTGGGTGTGTGTGTGTCGCCAGGGATCCTTGAGGTCATGGATGATGGCAGAGCGGAAGTTATTGGGGATGCGCGTGTGTGTGTGTCCGTGCATTGCCCCCCCCCCCCCCCTGCCTGCTACGGTTGATTCTTTGCATTGCCTTGCATAGGACGCCATTTGTTCCCCTGTGTCTCTTGCAGGTGAGGAAATGACAGCCGACGGGGGCGAATCCTCACCAATTTCCGCCACGCAGTCGGGTCTTGTGCTTGCTAAGGGTGGTGCAGGGAAAGGGCGGAAACAGCAATCCAGTTTGCGGTCTTATTTTGGATTCACTGCCCCTGCTGCTCCCTCACCTGCTTCGCCTACGTCACCTGCCGCACCTGAGACCCCTGTACAGTCGCAAGGCGGGGATACGAACACTAGGGTTGTCCCTGGAGAACACCGTCAGAGGAAGGACTGGGCTGGGGGTATGGAAAAGGCGCAGCGCAGGGGGGTTGAACCTGCCCGAACAGATTTTTCAGAAAAGGAGATGGAGCTATTCCGCAAACTGACAGAGAGGTATCAGTCTGGGTCAAGCAAGCGGTGGGTTAAAATTTCACAGGCGTGGGACAAGGCCATTCAAACGTGGGAGGGGGAGGAGTGCCCATACCAGCCCCGGACCCCAAAGCAATTCAACACATATTTTTATGGGACATGGGCCAGACATTTGGAGAGGGAACAAAAAAGGCAGAAGCCCGACGCTGCCGATGCCCCTTCTGACGCCCGTCAGAAGCGCCCACGGAGACCACGGGATGTACTGGACCCCAGTCCTGCCCCCCCTCAGCACAATCGGCGTACTGCACTGAACCCCCCAAGCCAACCAGACAACGTCCAGCAACCTGCAGACAACGTCCAGCAACCTCCAGACAACGTCCAGCAACAAGACAAGAGAGGACAATCGCAAAGGGAAAGAAGGATGCAAAATAGAGCTAAAGGTATTTATGCCCTAATTATGCATGTGCATGTGCATGTGTATGTATGTGTATGTGTGTGTGTGTGTGTGTGTGTGTGTGTGTGTGTGTGCATCACATGTGTGCCAACCCTTATTGTTTCTTCTCTTTCTCTCTCTTTTCTTTTTTGGGGTGCCATTCCAGTTTGAGCCAGTTGCCCGTGACCGAGAGTCCGCTCACTGTCAGTCCATGTGTTCTGGGGAAGCTTGCCTGCCGGCATAGCGTGTTATACGCCAGCCTTCGCCTGCTCATGGAAAGTGGTGGGAGTCCACCTGTCCTGGCCTGCCACAGCGGTATGGAGACTCCTCCATGCCGTGGTACTCTGGTGCTTCTCTCAATTGGGAAGCCGGTGTTACGGTGTGTGCACTCGCCTCGTGGCTAACCTCGATCTCAAAGTGGTTAGCCCCTCAGGGCGTGGCCGGGAGTCAGGGTATGAAGAGACACGGGACTTGGGGTAAAGGGACCGAGCTCGATCTAGTGCCGAGAGACCCGGTGGGGCTCTCCCCACGGCTGCGGCGGCACAAAAGCTGTGAATGACATCCCATTTCCTCTTCTTTGAATTTCGATATGAGCATACATGGTGTTTGTACGCGCTGGTGTGTGTATGTGGGTGGGTGTGTGTCTCTAGGGATCCTTGAGGTCATGGATGATGGCAGAGCGGAAGTTATTGGGGATGCGCGTGTGTGTGTCCGTGCATTGCCCCCCCCCCCCCCTGCCTGCTACGGTTGCTTCTTTGCATTGCCTTGCATAGGACGCCATTTGTTCCCCTGTGTCTCTTGCAGGTGAGGAAATGACAGCCGACGGGGGCGAATCCTCACCAATTTCTGCCACGCGGTCGGGTCTTGTGCCTGCTAAGGGTGGTGCAGGGAAAGGGCGGAAACAGCAATCCAGTTTGCGGTCTTATTTTGGATTCACTGCCCCTGCTGCTCCCTCACCTGCTTCACCTACGTCACCTGCCGCACCTGAGACCCCTGTACAGTCGCAAGGCGGGGATACGAACACTAGGGTTGTCCCTGGGGAACACCGTCAGAGGAAGGACTGGGCTGGGGGTATGGAAAAGGCGCAGCGCAGGGGGGTTGAACCTGCCCGAACAGATTTTTCAGAAAAGGAGATGGAGCTTTTCCGCAAACTGACAGAGAGGTATCAGTCTGGGTCAAGCAAGCGGTGGGTTAAAATTTCACAGGCGTGGGACAAGGCCATTCAAACGTGGGAGGGGGAGGAGTGCCCATACCAGCCCCGGACCCCAAAGCAATTCAACACATATTTTTATGGGACATGGGCCAGACATTTGGAGAGGGAACAAAAAAGGCAGAAGCCTGACGCTGCCGATGCCCCTTCTGACGCCCGTCAGAAGCGCCAACGGAGACCACGGGATGTACTGGACCCCAGTCCTGCCCCCCCTCAGCACAATCGGCGTACTGCACTGAACCCCCCAAGCCAACCAGACAACGTCCAGCAACCTGCAGACAACGTCCAGCAACCTGCAGACAACGTCCAGCAACCTGCAGACAACGTCCAGCAACCTGCAGACAACGTCCAGCAACCTCCAGACAACGTCCAGCAACAAGACAAGAGAGGACAATCGCAAAGGGAAAGAAGGATGCAAAATAGAGCTAAAGGTATTTATGCCCTAATTATGCATGTGCATGTGCATGTGTATGTATGTGTATGTGTGTGTGTGTGTGTGTGCATCACATGTGTGCCAACCCTCATTGTTTCTTCTCTTTCTCTCTCTTTTCTTTTTTGGGGTGCCATTCCAGTTTGAGCCAGTTGCCCGTGACCGAGAGTCCGCTCACTGTCAGTCCATGTGTTCTGGGGCAGCTTGCCTGCCGGCATAGCGTGTTATACGCCAGCCTTCGCCTGCTCATGGAAACTGGTGGGAGTCCACCTGTCCTGGCCTGCCACAGCGGTATGGAGACTCCTCCATGCCGTGGTACTCTGGTGCTCCTCTCTATGGGGAAGCCGGTGTTACGGTGTGTGCACTCGCCTCGTGGCTAACCTCGATCTCAAAGTGGTTAGCCCCTCAGGGCGTGGCCGGGAGTCAGGGTATGAAGAGACACGGGACTTGGGGTAAAGGGACCGAGCTCGATCTAGTGCCGAGAGACCCGGTGGGGCTCTCCCCACGGCTGCGGCGGCACAAAAGCTGTGAATGACATCCCATTTCGTCTTCTTTGAATTTCGATATGAGCATACATGGTGTTTGTACGCGCTGGTGTGTGTATGTGGGTGTGTGTGTGTCTCCAGGGATCCTTGAGGTCATGGATGATGGCAGAGCGGAAGTTATTGGGGATGCGCGTGTGTGTGTGTCCGTGCATTGCCCCCCCCCCCCCCCCTGCCTGCTACGGTTGCTTCTTTGCATTGCCTTGCATAGGACGCCATTTGTTCCCCTGTGTCTCTTGCAGGTGAGGAAATGACAGCCGACGGGGGCGAATCCTCACCAATTTCTGCCACGCGGTCGGGTCTTGTGCCTGCTAAGGGTGGTGCAGGGAAAGGGCGGAAACAGCAATCCAGTTTGCGGTCTTATTTTGGATTCACTGCCCCTGCTGCTCCCTCACCTGCTTCACCTACGTCACCTGCCGCACCTGAGACCCCTGTACAGTCGCAAGGCGGGGATACGAACACTAGGGTTGTCCCTGGGGAACACCGTCAGAGGAAGGACTGGGCTGGGGGTATGGAAAAGGCGCAGCGCAGGGGGGTTGAACCTGCCCGAACAGATTTTTCAGAAAAGGAGATGGAGCTTTTCCGCAAACTGACAGAGAGGTATCAGTCTGGGTCAAGCAAGCGGTGGGTTAGAATTTCACAGGCGTGGGACAAGGCCATTCAAACGTGGGAGGGGGAGGAGTGCCCATACCAGCCCCGGACCCCAAAGCAATTCAACACATATTTTTATGGGACATGGGCCAGACATTTGGAGAGGGAACAAAAAAGGCAGAAGCCTGACGCTGCCGATGCCCCTTCTGACGCCCGTCAGAAGCGCCAACGGAGACGACGGGATGTACTGGACCCCAGTCCTGCCCCCCCTCAGCACAATCGGCGTACTGCACTGAACCCCCCAAGCCAACCAGACAACGTCCAGCAACCTGCAGACAACGTCCAGCAACCTGCAGACAACGTCCAGCAACCTGCAGACAACGTCCAGCAACCTGCAGACAACGTCCAGCAACCTCCAGACAACGTCCAGCAACAAGACAAGAGAGGACAATCGCAAAGGGAAAGAAGGATGCAAAATAGAGCTAAAGGTATTTATGCCCTAATTATGCATGTGCATGTGCATGTGTATGTATGTGTATGTGTGTGTGTGTGTGTGTGTGTGTGTGTGCATCACATGTGTGCCAACCCTCATTGTTTCTTCTCTTTCTCTCTCTTTTCTTTTTTGGGGTGCCATTCCAGTTTGAGCCAGTTGCCCGTGACCGAGAGTCCGCTCACTGTCAGTCCATGTGTTCTGGGGCAGCTTGCCTGCCGGCATAGCGTGTTATACGCCAGCCTTCGCCTGCTCATGGAAACTGGTGGGAGTCCACCTGTCCTGGCCTGCCACAGCGGTATGGAGACTCCTCCATGCCGTGGTACTCTGGTGCTCCTCTCTATGGGGAAGCCGGTGTTACGGTGTGTGCACTCGCCTCGTGGCTAACCTCGATCTCAAAGTGGTTAGCCCCTCAGGGCGTGGCCGGGAGTCAGGGTATGAAGAGACACGGGACTTGGGGTAAAGGGACCGAGCTCGATCTAGTGCCGAGAGACCCGGTGGGGCTCTCCCCACGGCTGCGGCGGCACAAAAGCTGTGAATGACATCCCATTTCCTCTTCTTTGAATTTCGATATGAGCATACATGGTGTTTGTACGCGCTGGTGTGTGTATGTGGGTGTGTGTGTGTCTCAAGGGATCCTTGAGGTCATGGATGATGGCAGAGCGGAAGTTATTGGGGATGCGCGTGTGTGTGTGTCCGTGCATTGCCCCCCCCCCCCCCCTGCCTGCTACGGTTGCTTCTTTGCATTGCCTTGCATAGGACGCCATTTGTTCCCCTGTGTCTCTTGTGGGTGAGGAAATGACAGCCGACGGGGGCGAATCCTCACCAATTTCTGCCACGCGGTCGGGTCTTGTGCCTGCTAAGGGTGGTGCAAGGAAAGGGCGGAAACAGCAATCCAGTTTGCGGTCTTATTTTGGATTCACTGCCCCTGCTGCTCCCTCACCTGCTTCACCTACGTCACCTGCCGCACCTGAGACCCCTGTACAGTCGCAAGGCGGGGATACGAACACTAGGGTTGTCCCTGGAGAACACCGTCAGAGGAAGGACTGGGCTGGGGGTATGGAAAAGGCGCAGCGCAGGGGGGTTGAACCTGCCCGAACAGATTTTTCAGAAAAGGAGATGGAGCTTTTCCGCAAGCTGACAGAGAGGTATCGGTCTGGGTCAAGCAAGCGTTGGGTTAAAATTTCACAGGCGTGGGACAAGGCCATTCAAACGTGGGAGGGGGAGGAGTGCCCATACCAGCCCCGGACCCCAAAGCAATTCAACACATATTTTTATGGGACATGGGCAAGACATTTGGAGAGGGAACAAAAAAGGCAGAAGCCTGACGCTGCCGATGCCCCTTCTGACGCCCGTCAGAAGCGCCCACGGAGACCACGGGATGTACTGGACCCCAGTCCTGCCCCCCCTCAGCACAATCGGCGTACTGCACTGAACCCCCCAAGCCAACCAGACAACGTCCAGCCACCTGCAGACAACGTCCAGCAACCTGCAGACAACGTCCAGCAACCTGCAGACAACGTCCAGCAACCTGCAGACAACGTCCAGCAACCTCCAGACAACGTCCAGCAACAAGACAAGAGAGGACAATCGCAAAGGGAAAGAAGGATGCAAAATAGAGCTAAAGGTATTTATGCCCTAATTATGCATGTGCATGTGCATGTGTATGTATGTGTGTGTGTGTGTGTGTGTGTGTGTGTGTGTGTGTGCATCACATGTGTGCCAACCCTCATTGTTTCTCTCTTTCTCTCTCTTTTCTTTTTTGGAGTTCCATTCCAGTTTGAGCCAGTTGCCCGTGACCGAGAGTCCGCTCACTGTCAGTCCATGTGTTCTGGGGCAGCTTGCCTGCCGGCATAGCGTGTTATACGCCAGCCTTCGCCTGCTCATGGAAACTGGTGGGAGTCCACCTGTCCTGGCCTGCCACAGCGGTATGGAGACTCCTCCATGCCGTGGTACTCTGGTGCTCCTCTCTATGGGGAAGCCGGTGTTACGGTGTGTGCACTCGCCGCGTGGTCAACCTCGATCTCAAAGTGGTTAGCCCCTCAGGGCGTGGCCGGGAGTCAGGGTATGAAGAGACACGGGACTTGGGGTAAAGGGACCGAGCTCGATCTAGTGCCGAGAGACCCGGTGGGGCTCTCCCCACGGCTGCGGCGGCACAAAAGCTGTGAATGACATCCCATTTCCTCTTCTTTGAATTTCGATATGAGCATACATGGTGTTTGTACGCGCTTGTGTGTGTATGTGGGTGTGTGTGTGTCTCCAGGGATCCTTGAGGTCATGGATGATGGCAGAGCGGAAGTTATTGGGGATGCGCGTGTGTGTGTGTCCGTGCATTGCCCCCCCCCCCCCCTGCCTGCTACGGTTGCTTCTTTGCATTGCCTTGCATAGGACGCCATTTGTTCCCCTGTATCTCTTGCAGGTGAGGAAATGACAGCCGACGGGGGCGAATCCTCACCAATTTCTGCCACGCGGTCGGGTCTTGTGCCTGCCAAGGGTGGTGCAGGGAAAGGGCGGAAACAGCAATCCAGTTTGCGGTCTTATTTTGGATTCACTGCCCCTGCTGCTCCCTCACCTGCTTCACCTACGTCACCTGCCGCACCTGAGACCCCTGTACAGTCGCAAGGCGGGGATACGAACACTAGGGTTGTCCCTGGGGAACACCGTCAGAGGAAGGACTGGGCTGGGGGTATGGAAAAGGCGCAGCGCAGGGGGGTTGAACCTGCCCGAACAGATTTTTCCGAAAAGGAGATGGAGCTTTTCCGCAAACCGACACAGAGGTATCAGTCTGGGTCAAGCAAGCGGTGGGTTAAAATTTCACAGGCGTGGGACAAGGCCATTTCAAACGTGGGAGGGGGAGGAGTGCCCATACCAGCCCCGGACCCCAAACCAATTCAACACATATTTTTATGGGACATGGGCCAGACATTTGGAGAGGGAACAAAAAAGGCAGAAGCCTGACGCTGCCGATGCCCCTTCTGACGCCCGTCAGAAGCGCCAACGGAGACCACGGGATGTACTGGACCCCAGTCCTGCCCCCCCTCAGCACAATCGGCGTACTGCACTGAACCCCCCAAGCCAACCAGACAACGTCCAGCAACCTGCAGACAACGTCCAGCAACCTGCAGACAACGTCCAGCAACCTCCAGACAACGTCCAGCAACAAGACAAGAGAGGACAATCGCAAAGGGAAAGAAGGATGCAAAATAGAGCTAAAGGTATTTATGCCCTAATTATGCATGTGCATGTGCATGTGCATGTATGTGTATGTGTGTGTGTGTGTGTGTGTGTGTGTGTGCATCACATGTGTGCCAACCCTCATTGTTTCTTCTCTTTCTCTCTCTTTTCTTTTTTGGGGTGCCATTCCAGTTTGAGCCAGTTGCCCGTGACCGAGAGTCCGCTCACTGTCAGTCCATGTGTTCTGGGGCAGCTTGCCTGCCGGCATAGCGTGTTATACGCCAGCCTTCGCCTGCTCATGGAAACTGGTGGGAGTCCACCTGTCCTGGCCTGCCACAGCGGTATGGAGACTCCTCCATGCCGTGGTACTCTGGTGCTCCTCTGTATGGGGAAGCCGGTGTTACGGTGTGTGCACTCGCCTCGTGGCTAACCTCGATCTCAAAGTGGTTAGCCCCTCAGGGCGTGGCCGGGAGTCAGGGTATGAAGAGACACGGGACTTGGGGTAAAGGGACCGAGCTCGATCTAGTGCCGAGAGACCCGGTGGGGCTCTCCCCACGGTTGCGGCGGCACAAAAGCTGTGAATGACATCCCATTTCCTCTTCTTTGAACTTCGATATGAGCATACATGGTGTTTGTACGCGCTGGTGTGTGTATGTGGGTGTGTGTGTGTCTCCAGGGATCCTTGAGGTCATGGATGATGGCAGAGCGGAAGTTATTGGGGATGCGCGTGTGTGTGTGTCCGTGCATTGCCCCCCCCCCCCCCCTGCCTGCTACGGTTGCTTCTTTGCATTGCCTTGCATAGGACGCCATTTGTTCCCCTGTGTCTCTTGCAGGTGAGGAAATGACAGCCGACGGGGGCGAATCCTCACCAATTTCTGCCACGCGGTCGGGTCTTGTGCCTGCTAAGGGTGGTGCAGGGAAAGGGCGGAAACAGCAATCCGGTTTGCGGTCTTATTTTGGATTCACTGCCCCTGCTGCTCCCTCACCTGCTTCACCTACGTCACCTGCCGCACCTGAGACCCCTGTACAGTCGCAAGGCGGGGATACGAACACTAGGGTTGTCCCTGGGGAACACCGTCAGAGGAAGGACTGGGCTGGGGGTATGGAAAAGGCGCAGCGCAGGGGGGTTGAACCTGCCCGAACAGATTTTTCAGAAAAGGAGATGGAGCTTTTCCGCAAACTGACAGAGAGGTATCAGTCTGGGTCAAGCAAGCGGTGGGTTAAAATTTCACAGGCGTGGGACAAGGCCATTCAAACGTGGGAGGGGGAGGAGTGCCCATACCAGCCCCGGACCCCAAAGCAATTCAACACATATTTTTATGGGACATGGGCCAGACATTTGGAGAGGGAACAAAAAAGGCAGAAGCCTGACGCTGCCGATGCCCCTTCTGACGCCCGTCAGAAGCGCCAACGGAGACCACGGGATGTACTGGACCCCAGTCTTGCCCCCCCTCAGCACAATCGGCGTACTGCACTGAACCCCCCAAGCCAACCAGACAACGTCCAGCAACCTGCAGACAACGTCCAGCAACCTGCAGACAACGTCAAGCAACCTGCAGACAACGTCCAGCAACCTCCAGACAACGTCCAGCAACAAGACAAGAGAGGACAATCGCAAAGGGAAAGAAGGATGCAAAATAGAGCTAAAGGTATTTATGCCCTAATTATGCATGTGCATGTGCATGTGTATGTATGTGTATGTGTGTGTGTGTGTGTGTGTGCATCACATGTGTGCCAACCCTCATTGTTTCTTCTCTTTCTCTCTCTTTTCTTTTTTGGGGTGCCATTCCAGTTTGAGCCAGTTGCCCGTGACCGAGAGTCCGCTCACTGTCAGTCCATGTGTTCTGGGGCAGCTTGCCTGCCGGCATAGCGTGTTATACGCCAGCCTTCGCCTGCTCATGGAAACTGGTGGGAGTCCACCTGTCCTGGCCTGCCACAGCGGTATGGAGACTCCTCCATGCCGTGGTACTCTGGTGCTCCTCTCTATGGGGAAGCCGGTGTTACGGTGTGTGCACTCGCCTCGTGGCTAACCTCGATCTCAAAGTGGTTAGCCCCTCAGGGCGTGGCCGGGAGTCAGGGTATGAAGAGACACGGGACTTGGGGTAAAGGGACCAAGCTCGATCTAGTGCCGAGAGACCCGGTGGGGCTCTCCCCACGGCTGTGGCGGCACAAAAGCTGTGAATGACATCCCATTTCCTCTTCTTTGAATTTCGATATGAGCATACATGGTGTTTGTACGCGCCGGTGTGTGTATGTGGGTGTGTGTGTGTCTCCAGGGATCCTTGAGGTCATGGATGATGGCAGAGCGGAAGTTATTGGGGATGCGCGTGTGTGTGTGTCCGTGCATTGCCCCCCCCCCCCCCTGCCTGCTACGGTTGCTTCTTTGCATTGCCTTGCATAGGACGCCATTTGTTCCCCTGTGTCTCTTGCAGGTGAGGAAATGACAGCCGACGGGGGCGAATCCTCACCAATTTCTGCCACGCGGTCGGGTCTTGTGCCTGCCAAGGGTGGTGCAGGGAAAGGGCGGAAACAGCAATCCAGTTTGCGGTCTTATTTTGGATTCAGTGCCCCCGCTGCTCCCTCACCTGCTTCACCTACGTCACCTGCCGCACCTGAGACCCCTGTACAGTCGCAAGGCGGGGATACGAACACTAGGGTTGTCCCTGGGGAACACCGTCAGAGGAAGGACTGGGCTGGGGGTATGGAAAAGGCGCAGCGCAGGGGGGTTGAACCTGCCCGAACAGATTTTTCCGAAAAGGAGATGGAGCTTTTCCGCAAACCGACACAGAGGTATCAGTCTGGGTCAAGCAAGCGGTGGGTTAAAATTTCACAGGCGTGGGACAAGGCCATTTCAAACGTGGGAGGGGGAGGAGTGCCCATACCAGCCCCGGACCCCAAACCAATTCAACACATATTTTTATGGGACATGGGCCAGACATTTGGAGAGGGAACAAAAAAGGCAGAAGCCTGACGCTGCCGATGCCCCTTCTGACGCCCGTCAGAAGCGCCAACGGAGACCACGGGATGTACTGGACCCCGGTCCTGCCCCCCCTCAGCACAATCGGCGTACTGCACTGAACCCCCCAAGCCAACCAGACAACGTCCAGCAACCTGCAGACAACGTCCAGCAACCTGCAAACAACGTCCAGCAACCTCCAGACAACGTCCAGCAACAAGACAAGAGAGGACAATCGCAAAGGGAAAGAAGGATGCAAAATAGAGCTAAAGGTATTTATGCCCTAATTATGCATGTGCATGTGCATGTGCATGTATGTGTATGTGTGTGTGTGTGTGTGTGTGTGTGTGCATCACATGTGTGCCAACCCTCATTGTTTCTTCTCTTTCTCTCTCTTTTCTTTTTTGGGGTGCCATTCCAGTTTGAGCCAGTTGCCCGTGACCGAGAGTCCGCTCACTGTCAGTCCATGTGTTCTGGGGCAGCTTGCCTGCCGGCATAGCGTGTTATACGCCAGCCTTCGCCTGCTCATGGAAACTGGTGGGAGTCCACCTGTCCTGGCCTGCCACAGCGGTATGGAGACTCCTCCATGCCGTGGTACTCTGGTGCTCCTCTGTATGGGGAAGCCGGTGTTACGGTGTGTGCACTCGCCTCGTGGCTAACCTCGATCTCAAAGTGGTTAGCCCCTCAGGGCGTGGCCGGGAGTCAGGGTATGAAGAGACACGGGACTTGGGGTAAAGGGACCGAGCTCGATCTAGTGCCGAGAGACCCGGTGGGGCTCTCCCCACGGTTGCGGCGGCACAAAAGCTGTGAATGACATCCCATTTCCTCTTCTTTGAACTTCGATATGAGCATACATGGTGTTTGTACGCGCTGGTGTGTGTATGTGGGTGTGTGTGTGTCTCCAGGGATCCTTGAGGTCATGGATGATGGCAGAGCGGAAGTTATTGGGGATGCGCGTGTGTGTGTGTCCGTGCATTGCCCCCCCCCCCCCCTGCCTGCTACGGTTGCTTCTTTGCATTGCCTTGCATAGGACGCCATTTGTTCCCCTGTGTCTCTTGCAGGTGAGGAAATGACAGCCGACGGGGGCGAATCCTCACCAATTTCTGCCACGCGGTCGGGTCTTGTGCCTGCTAAGGGTGGTGCAGGGAAAGGGCGGAAACAGCAATCCGGTTTGCGGTCTTATTTTGGATTCACTGCCCCTGCTGCTCCCTCACCTGCTTCACCTACGTCACCTGCCGCACCTGAGACCCCTGTACAGTCGCAAGGCGGGGATACGAACACTAGGGTTGTCCCTGGGGAACACCGTCAGAGGAAGGACTGGGCTGGGGGTATGGAAAAGGCGCAGCGCAGGGGGGTTGAACCTGCCCGAACAGATTTTTCAGAAAAGGAGATGGAGCTTTTCCGCAAACTGACAGAGAGGTATCAGTCTGGGTCAAGCAAGCGGTGGGTTAAAATTTCACAGGCGTGGGACAAGGCCATTCAAACGTGGGAGGGGGAGGAGTGCCCATACCAGCCCCGGACCCCAAAGCAATTCAACACATATTTTTATGGGACATGGGCCAGACATTTGGAGAGGGAACAAAAAAGGCAGAAGCCTGACGCTGCCGATGCCCCTTCTGACGCCCGTCAGAAGCGCCAACGGAGACCACGGGATGTACTGGACCCCAGTCTTGCCCCCCCTCAGCACAATCGGCGTACTGCACTGAACCCCCCAAGCCAACCAGACAACGTCCAGCAACCTGCAGACAACGTCCAGCAACCTGCAGACAACGTCAAGCAACCTGCAGACAACGTCCAGCAACCTCCAGACAACGTCCAGCAACAAGACAAGAGAGGACAATCGCAAAGGGAAAGAAGGATGCAAAATAGAGCTAAAGGTATTTATGCCCTAATTATGCATGTGCATGTGCATGTGTATGTATGTGTATGTGTGTGTGTGTGTGTGTGTGCATCACATGTGTGCCAACCCTCATTGTTTCTTCTCTTTCTCTCTCTTTTCTTTTTTGGGGTGCCATTCCAGTTTGAGCCAGTTGCCCGTGACCGAGAGTCCGCTCACTGTCAGTCCATGTGTTCTGGGGCAGCTTGCCTGCCGGCATAGCGTGTTATACGCCAGCCTTCGCCTGCTCATGGAAACTGGTGGGAGTCCACCTGTCCTGGCCTGCCACAGCGGTATGGAGACTCCTCCATGCCGTGGTACTCTGGTGCTCCTCTCTATGGGGAAGCCGGTGTTACGGTGTGTGCACTCGCCTCGTGGCTAACCTCGATCTCAAAGTGGTTAGCCCCTCAGGGCGTGGCCGGGAGTCAGGGTATGAAGAGACACGGGACTTGGGGTAAAGGGACCAAGCTCGATCTAGTGCCGAGAGACCCGGTGGGGCTCTCCCCACGGCTGTGGCGGCACAAAAGCTGTGAATGACATCCCATTTCCTCTTCTTTGAATTTCGATATGAGCATACATGGTGTTTGTACGCGCCGGTGTGTGTATGTGGGTGTGTGTGTGTCTCGGGGGATCCTTGAGGTCATGGATGATGGCAGAGCGGAAGTTATTGGGGATGCGCGTGTGTGTGTGTCCGTGCATTGCCCCCCCCCCCCCCTGCCTGCTACGGTTGCTTCTTTGCATTGCCTTGCATAGGACGCCATTTGTTCCCCTGTGTCTCTTGCAGGTGAGGAAATGACAGCCGACGGGGGCGAATCCTCACCAATTTCTGCCACGCGGTCGGGTCTTGTGCCTGCCAAGGGTGGTGCAGGGAAAGGGCGGAAACAGCAATCCAGTTTGCGGTCTTATTTTGGATTCAGTGCCCCCGCTGCTCCCTCACCTGCTTCACCTACGTCACCTGCCGCACCTGAGACCCCTGTACAGTCGCAAGGCGGGGATACGAACACTAGGGTTGTCCCTGGGGAACACCGTCAGAGGAAGGACTGGGCTGGGGGTATGGAAAAGGCGCAGCGCAGGGGGGTTGAACCTGCCCGAACAGATTTTTCAGAAAAGGAGATGGAGCTTTTCCGCAAACTGACAGAGAGGTATCAGTCTGGGTCAAGCAAGCGGTGGGTTAAAATTTCACAGGCGTGGGACAAGGCCATTCAAACGTGGGAGGGGGAGGAGTGCCCATACCAGCCCCGGACCCCAAAGCAATTCAACACATATTTTTATGGGACATGGGCCAGACATTTGGAGAGGGAACAAAAAAGGCAGAAGCCTGACGCTGCCGATGCCCCTTCTGACGCCCGTCAGAAGCGCCAACGGAGACCACGGGATGTACTGGACCCCAGTCCTGCCCCCCCTCAGCACAATCGGCGTACTGCACTGAACCCCCCAAGCCAACCAGACAACGTCCAGCAACCTGCAGACAACGTCCAGCAACCTGCAGACAACGTCCAGCAACCTGCAGACAACGTCCAGCAACCTCCAGACAACGTCCAGCAACAAGATAAGAGAGGACAATCGCAAAGGGAAAGAAGGATGCAAAATAGAGCTAAAGGTATTTATGCCCTAATTATGCATGTGCATGTGCATGTGTATGTATGTGTATGTGTGTGTCTGTGTGTGTGTGTGTGTGTGTGCATCACATGTGTGCCAACCCTCATTGTTTCTTCTCTTTCTCTCTCTTTTCTTTTTTGGGGTGCCATTCCAGTTTGAGCCAGTTGCCCGTGACCGAGAGTCCACTCACTGTCAGTCCATGTGTTCTGGGGCAGCTTGCCTGCCGGCATAGCGTGTTATACGCCAGCCTTCGCCTACTCATGGAAACTGGTGGGAGTCCACCTGTCCTGGCCTGCCACAGCGGTATGGAGACTCCTCCATGCCGTGGTACTCTGGTGCTCCTCTCTATGGGGAAGCCGGTGTTACGGTGTGTGCACTCGCCTCGTGGCTAACCTCGATCTCAAAGTGGTTAGCCCCTCAAGGCGTGGCCGGGAGTCAGGGTATGAAGAGACACGGGACTTGGGGTAAAGGGACCGAGCTCGATCTAGTGCCGAGAGACCCGGTGGGGCTCTCCCCACGGCTGCGGCGGCACAAAAGCTGTGAATGACATCCCATTTCCTCTTCTTTGAATTTCGATATGAGCATACATGGTGTTTGTACGCGCTGGTGTGTGTATGTGGGTGTGTGTGTGTCTCCAGGGATCCTTGAGGTCATGGATGATGGCAGAGCGGAAGTTATTGGGGATGCGCGCGTGTGTGTGTCCGTGCATTGCCCCCCCCCCCCCCCTGCCTGCTACGGTTGCTTCTTTGCATTGCCTTGCATAGGACGCCATTTGTTCCCCTGTGTCTCTTGCAGGTGAGGAAATGACAGCCGACGGGGGCGAATCCTCACCAATTTCTGCCACGCGGTCGGGTCTTGTGCCTGCTAAGGGTGGTGCAGGGAAAGGGCGGAAACAGCAATCCAGTTTGTGGTCTTATTTTTCCATTCACTGCCCCTGCTGCTCCCTCACCTGCTTCACCTACGTCACCTGCCGCACCTGAGACCCCTGTACAGTCGCAAGGCGGGGATACGAACACTAGGGTTGTCCCTGGGGAACACCGTCAGAGGAAGGACTGGGCTGGGGGTATGGAAAAGGCGCAGCGCAGGGGGGTTGAACCTGCCCGAACAGATTTTTCAGAAAAGGAGATGGAGCTTTTCCGCAAACTGACAGAGAGGTATCAGTCTGGGTCAAGCAAGCGGTGGGTTAAAACTTCACAGGCGTGGGACAAGGCCATTCAAACGTGGGAGGGGGAGGAGTGCCCATACCAGCCCCGGACCCCAAAGCAATTCAACACATTTTTTTATGGGACATGGGCCAGACATTTGGAGAGAGAACAAAAAAGGCAGAAGCCTGACACTGCCGATGCCCCTTCTGACGCCCGTCAGAAGCGCCAACGGAGACCACGGGATGTACTGGACCCCAGTCCTGCCCCCCCTCAGCACAATCGGCGTACTGCACTGAACCCCCCAAGCCAACCAGACAACGTCCAGCAACCTGCAGACAACGTCCAGCAACCTGCAGACAACGTCCAGCAACCTGCAGACAACGTCCAGCAACCTGCAAACAACGTCCAGCAACCTCCAGACAACGTCCAGCAACAAGACAAGAGAGGACAATCGCAAAGGGAAAGAAGGATGCAAAATAGAGCTAAAGGTATTTATGCCCTAATTATGCATGTGCATGTGCATGTGTATGTATGTGTATGTGTGTGTGTGTGTGTGTGTGTGTGTGTGTGCATCACATGTGTGCCAACCCTCATTGTTTCTTCTCTTTCTCTCTCTTTTCTTTTTTGGGGTGCCATTCCAGCTTGAGCCAGTTGCCCGTGACCGAGAGTCCGCTCACTGTCAGTCCATCTGTTCTGGGGCAGCTTGCCTGCCGGCATAGCGTGTTATACGCCAGCCTTCGCGTGCTCATGGAAACTGGTGGGAGTCCACCTGTCCTGGCCTGCCACAGCGGTATGGAGACTCCTCCATGCCGTGGTACTCTGGTGCTCCTCTCTATGGGGAAGCCGGTGTTACGGTGTGTGCACTCGCCTCGTGGCTAACCTCGATCTCAAAGTGGTTAGCCCCTCAGGGCGTGGCCGGGAGTCAGGGTATGAAGAGACACGGGACTTGGGGTAAAGGGACCGAGCTCGATCTAGTGCCGAGAGACCCGGTGGGGCTCTCCCCACGGCTGCGGCGGCACAAAAGCTGTGAATGACATCCCATTTCCTCTTCTTTGAATTTCGATATGAGCATACATGGTGTTTGTACGCGCTGGTGTGTGTATGTGGGTGTGTGTGTGTCTCCAGGGATCCTTGAGGTCATGGATGATGGCAGAGCGGAAGTTATTGGGGATGCACGTGTGTGTGTGTGTCCGTGCATTGCCCCCCCCCCCCCCCTGCCTGCTACGGTTGCTTCTTTGCATTGCCTTGCATAGGACGCCATTTGTTCCCCTGTGTCTCTTGCAGGTGAGGAAATGACAGCCGACGGGGGCGAATCCTCACCAATTTCTGCCACGCGGTCGGGTCTTGTGCCTGCCAAGGGTGGTGCAGGGAAAGGGCGGAAACAGCAATCCAGTTTGCGGTCTTATTTTGGATTCAGTGCCCCCGCTGCTCCCTCACCTGCTTCACCTACGTCACCTGCCGCACCTGAGACCCCTGTACAGTCGCAAGGCGGGGATACGAACACTAGGGTTGTCCCTGGGGCACACCGTCAGAGGAAGGACTGGGCTGGGGGTATGGAGCAGCGCAGGGGGGTTGAACCTGCCCGAACAGATTTTTCAGAAAAGGAGATGGAGC
This sequence comes from Eutreptiella sp. 'Long Island Sound 2002', assembly GCA_964036045.1. Classification (NCBI taxonomy): domain Eukaryota; phylum Euglenozoa; class Euglenophyceae; order Eutreptiales; family Eutreptiaceae; genus Eutreptiella; species Eutreptiella sp. 'Long Island Sound 2002'. The sequence continues at coordinate 12,511,284 of OZ038403.1, forward strand.
TTTTCCGCACACTGACAGAGAGGTATCAGTCTGGGTCAAGCAAGCGGTGGGTTAAAATTTCACAGGCGTGGGACAAGGCCATTCAAACGTGGGAGGGGGAGGAGTGCCCATACCAGCCCCGGACCCCAAAGCAATTCAACACATTTTTTTATGGGACATGGGCCAGACATTTGGAGAGAGAACAAAAAAGGCAGAAGCCTGACGCTGCCGATGCCCCTTCTGACCCCCGTCAGAAGCGCCAACGGAGACCACGGGATGTACTGGACCCCAGTCCTGCCCCCCCTCAGCACAATCGGCGTACTGCACTGAACCCCCCAAGCCAACCAGACAACGTCCAGCAACCTGCAGACAACGTCCAGCAACCTGCAGACAACGTCCAGCAACCTGCAGACAACGTCCAGCAACCTGCAAACAACGTCCAGCAACCTCCAGACCACGTCCAGCAACAAGACAAGAGAGGACAATCGCAAAGGGAAAGAAGGATGCAAAATAGAGCTAAAGGTATTTATGCCCTAATTATGCATGTGCATGTGCATGTGTATGTATGTGTATGTGTGTGTGTGTGTGTGTGTGTGTGCATCACATGTGTGCCAACCCTCATTGTTTCTTCTCTTTCTCTCTCTTTTCTTCTTTGGGGTGCCATTCCAGTTTGAGCCAGTTGCCCGTGACCGAGAGTCCGCTCACTGTCAGTCCATGTGTTCTGGGGCAGCTTGCCTGCCGGCATAGCGTGTTATACGCCAGCCTTCGCGTGCTCATGGAAACTGGTGGGAGTCCACCTGTCCTGGCCTGCCACAGCGGTATGGAGACTCCTCCATGCCGTGGTACTCTGGTGCTCCTCTCTATGGGGAAGCCGGTGTTACGGTGTGTGCACTCGCCTCGTGGCTAACCTCGATCTCAAAGTGGTTAGCCCCTCAGGGCGTGGCCGGGAGTCAGGGTATGAAGAGACACGGGACTTGGGGTAAAGGGACCGAGCTCGATCTAGTGCCGAGAGACCCGGTGGGGCTCTCCCCACGGCTGCGGCGGCACAAAAGCTGTGAATGACATCCCATTTCCTCTTCTTTGAATTTCGATACGAGCATACATGGTGTTTGTACGCGCTGGTGTGTGTATGTGGGTGTGTGTGTGTCTCCAGGGATCCTTGAGGTCATGGATGATGGCAGAGCGGAAGTTATTGGGGATGCGCGTGTGTGTGTGTGTGTGTCCGTGCATTGCCCCCCCCCCCCCCCCCTGCCTGCTACGGTTGCTTCTTTGCATTGCCTTGCATAGGACGCCATTTGTTCCCCTGTGTCTCTTGCAGGTGAGGAAATGACAGCCGACGGGGGGGAATCCTCACCAATTTCTGCCACGCGATCGGGTCTTGTGCCTGCTAAGGGTGGTGCAGGGAAAGGGCGGAAACAGCAATCCAGTTTGCAGTCTTATTTTGGATTCAGTGCCCCCGCTGCTCCCTCACCTGCTTCACCTACGTCACCTGCCGCACCTGAGACCCCTGTACAGTCGCAAGGCGGGGATACGAACACTAGGGTTGTCCCTGGGGAACACCGTCAGAGGAAGGACTGGGCGGGGGGTATGGAAAAGGCGCAGCGCAAGGGGGGTTGAACCTGCCCGAACAGATTTTTCAGAAAAGGAGATGGAGCTTTTCCGCACACTGACAGAGAGGTATCAGTCTGGGTCAAGCAAGCGGTGGGTTAAAACTTCACAGGCGTGGGACAAGGCCATTCAAACGTGGGAGGGGGAGGAGTGCCCATACCAGCCCCGGACCCCAAAGCAATTCAACACATTTTTTTATGGGACATGGGCCAGACATTTGGAGAGAGAACAAAAAAGGCAGAAGCCTGACACTGCCGATGCCCCTTCTGACGCCCGTCAGAAGCGCCAACGGAGACCACGGGATGTACTGGACCCCAGTCCTGCCCCCCCTCAGCACAATCGGCGTACTGCACTGAACCCCCCAAGCCAACCAGACAACGTCCAGCAACCTGCAGACAACGTCCAGCAACCTGCAGACAACGTCCAGCAACCTGCAGACAACGTCCAGCAACCTGCAAACAACGTCCAGCAACCTCCAGACAACGTCCAGCAACAAGACAAGAGAGGACAATCGCAAAGGGAAAGAAGGATGCAAAATAGAGCTAAAGGTATTTATGCCCTAATTATGCATGTGCATGTGCATGTGTATGTATGTGTATGTGTGTGTGTGTGTGTGTGTGTGTGTGTGTGCATCACATGTGTGCCAACCCTCATTGTTTCTTCTCTTTCTCTCTCTTTTCTTTTTTGGGGTGCCATTCCAGCTTGAGCCAGTTGCCCGTGACCGAGAGTCCGCTCACTGTCAGTCCATCTGTTCTGGGGCAGCTTGCCTGCCGGCATAGCGTGTTATACGCCAGCCTTCGCGTGCTCATGGAAACTGGTGGGAGTCCACCTGTCCTGGCCTGCCACAGCGGTATGGAGACTCCTCCATGCCGTGGTACTCTGGTGCTCCTCTCTATGGGGAAGCCGGTGTTACGGTGTGTGCACTCGCCTCGTGGCTAACCTCGATCTCAAAGTGGTTAGCCCCTCAGGGCGTGGCCGGGAGTCAGGGTATGAAGAGACACGGGACTTGGGGTAAAGGGACCGAGCTCGATCTAGTGCCGAGAGACCCGGTGGGGCTCTCCCCACGGCTGCGGCGGCACAAAAGCTGTGAATGACATCCCATTTCCTCTTCTTTGAATTTCGATATGAGCATACATGGTGTTTGTACGCGCTGGTGTGTGTATGTGGGTGTGTGTGTGTCTCCAGGGATCCTTGAGGTCATGGATGATGGCAGAGCGGAAGTTATTGGGGATGCGCGTGTGTGTGTGTGTCCGTGCATTGCCCCCCCCCCCCCCCTGCCTGCTACGGTTGCTTCTTTGCATTGCCTTGCATAGGACGCCATTTGTTCCCCTGTGTCTCTTGCAGGTGAGGAAATGACAGCCGACGGGGGCGAATCCTCACCAATTTCTGCCACGCGGTCGGGTCTTGTGCCTGCCAAGGGTGGTGCAGGGAAAGGGCGGAAACAGCAATCCAGTTTGCGGTCTTATTTTGGATTCAGTGCCCCCGCTGCTCCCTCACCTGCTTCACCTACGTCACCTGCCGCACCTGAGACCCCTGTACAGTCGCAAGGCGGGGATACGAACACTAGGGTTGTCCCTGGGGCACACCGTCAGAGGAAGGACTGGGCTGGGGGTATGGAGCAGCGCAGGGGGGTTGAACCTGCCCGAACAGATTTTTCAGAAAAGGAGATGGAGCTTTTCCGCACACTGACAGAGAGGTATCAGTCTGGGTCAAGCAAGCGGTGGGTTAAAATTTCACAGGCGTGGGACAAGGCCATTCAAACGTGGGAGGGGGAGGAGTGCCCATACCAGCCCCGGACCCCAAAGCAATTCAACACATTTTTTTATGGGACATGGGCCAGACATTTGGAGAGAGAACAAAAAAGGCAGAAGCCTGACGCTGCCGATGCCCCTTCTGACCCCCGTCAGAAGCGCCAACGGAGACCACGGGATGTACTGGACCCCAGTCCTGCCCCCCCTCAGCACAATCGGCGTACTGCACTGAACCCCCCAAGCCAACCAGACAACGTCCAGCAACCTGCAGACAACGTCCAGCAACCTGCAGACAACGTCCAGCAACCTGCAAACAACGTCCAGCAACCTCCAGACCACGTCCAGCAACAAGACAAGAGAGGACAATCGCAAAGGGAAAGAAGGATGCAAAATAGAGCTAAAGGTATTTATGCCCTAATTATGCATGTGCATGTGCATGTGTATGTATGTGTATGTGTGTGTGTGTGTGTGTGTGTGTGCATCACATGTGTGCCAACCCTCATTGTTTCTTCTCTTTCTCTCTCTTTTCTTCTTTGGGGTGCCATTCCAGTTTGAGCCAGTTGCCCGTGACCGAGAGTCCGCTCACTGTCAGTCCATGTGTTCTGGGGCAGCTTGCCTGCCGGCATAGCGTGTTATACGCCAGCCTTCGCGTGCTCATGGAAACTGGTGGGAGTCCACCTGTCCTGGCCTGCCACAGCGGTATGGAGACTCCTCCATGCCGTGGTACTCTGGTGCTCCTCTCTATGGGGAAGCCGGTGTTACGGTGTGTGCACTCGCCTCGTGGCTAACCTCGATCTCAAAGTGGTTAGCCCCTCAGGGCGTGGCCGGGAGTCAGGGTATGAAGAGACACGGGACTTGGGGTAAAGGGACCGAGCTCGATCTAGTGCCGAGAGACCCGGTGGGGCTCTCCCCACGGCTGCGGCGGCACAAAAGCTGTGAATGACATCCCATTTCCTCTTCTTTGAATTTCGATACGAGCATACATGGTGTTTGTACGCGCTGGTGTGTGTATGTGGGTGTGTGTGTGTCTCCAGGGATCCTTGAGGTCATGGATGATGGCAGAGCGGAAGTTATTGGGGATGCGCGTGTGTGTGTGTGTGTGTCCGTGCATTGCCCCCCCCCCCCCCCTGCCTGCTACGGTTGCTTCTTTGCATTGCCTTGCATAGGACGCCATTTGTTCCCCTGTGTCTCTTGCAGGTGAGGAAATGACAGCCGACGGGGGGGAATCCTCACCAATTTCTGCCACGCGATCGGGTCTTGTGCCTGCCAAGGGTGGTGCAGGGAAAGGGCGGAAACAGCAATCCAGTTTGCGGTCTTATTTTGGATTCAGTGCCCCCGCTGCTCCCTCACCTGCTTCACCTACGTCACCTGCCGCACCTGAGACCCCTGTACAGTCGCAAGGCGGGGATACGAACACTAGGGTTGTCCCTGGGGAACACCGTCAGAGGAAGGACTGGGCGGGGGGTATGGAAAAGGCGCAGCGCAAGGGGGGTTGAACCTGCCCGAACAGATTTTTCAGAAAAGGAGATGGAGCTTTTCCGCAAACTGACAGAGAGGTATCAGTCTGGGTCAAGCAAGCGGTGGGTTAAAAATTTCACAGGCGTGGGACAAGGCCATTCAAACGTGGGAGGGGGAGGAGTGCCCATACCAGCCCCGGACCCCAAAGCAATTCAACACATATTTTTATGGGACATGGGCCAGACATTTGGAGAGGGAACAAAAAAGGCAGAAGCCTGACGCTGCCGATGCCCCTTCTGACGCCCGTCAGAAGCGCCAACGGAGACCACGGGATGTACTGGACCCCAGTCCTGCCCCCCCTCAGCACAATCGGCGTACTGCACTGAACCCCCCAAGCCAACCAGACAACGTCCAGCAACCTGCAGACAACGTCCAGCAACCTGCAGACAACGTCCAGCAACCTGCAGACAACGTCCAGCAACCTCCAGACAACGTCCAGCAACAAGACAAGAGAGGACAATCGCAAAGGGAAAGAAGGATGCAAAATAGAGCTAAAGGTATTTATGCCCTAATTATGCATGTGCATGTGCATGTGTATGTATGTGTATGTGTGTGTGTGTGTGTGTGTGTGTGCATCACATGTGTGCCAACCCTCATTGTTTCTTCTCTTTCTCTCTCTTTTCTTTTTTGGGGTGCCATTCCAGTTTGAGCCAGTTGCCCGTGACCGAGTGACCGAGTGACCGTGACCCGTGACACTGTCAGTCCATGTGTTCTGGGGCAGCTTGCCTGCCGGCATAGCGTGTTATACGCCAGCCTTCGCCTGCTCATGGAAACTGGTGGGAGTCCACCTGTCCTGGCCTGCCACAGCGGTATGGAGACTCCTCCATGCCGTGGTACTCTGGTGCTCCTCTCTATGGGGAAGCCGGTGTTGCGGTGTGTGCACTCGCCTCGTGGCTAACCTCGATCCCAAAGTGGTTAGCCCCTCAGGGCGTGGCCGGGAGTCAGGGTATGAAGAGACACGGGACTTGGGGTAAAGGGACCGAGCTCGATCTAGTGCCGAGAGACCCGGTGGGGCTCTCCCCACGGCTGCGGCGGCACAAAAGCTGTGAATGACATCCCATTTCGTCTTCTTTGAATTTCGATATGAGCATACATGGTGTTTGTACGCGCTGGTGTGTGTATGTGGGTGTGTGTGTGTCTCCAGGGATCCTTGAGGTCATGGATGATGGCAGAGCGGAAGTTATTGGGGATGCGCGTGTGTGTGTGTCCGTGCATTGCCCCCCCCCCCCCCCTACCTGCTACGGTTGCTTCTTTGCATTGCCTTGCATAGGACGCCATTTGTTCCCCTGTGTCTCTTGCAGGTGAGGAAATGACAGCCGACGGGGGCGAATCCTCACCAATTTCTGCCACGCGGTCGGGTCTTGTGCCTGCCAAGGGTGGTGCAGGGAAAGGGCGGAAACAGCAATCCAGTTTGCGGTCTTATTTTGGATTCACTGCCCCTGCTGCTCCCTCACCTGCTTCACCTACGTCACCTGCCGCACCTGAGACCCCTGTACAGTCGCAAGGCGGGGATACGAACACTAGGGTTGTCCCTGGGGAACACCGTCAGAGGAAGGACTGGGCTGGGGGTATGGAAAAGGCGCAGCGCAGGGGGGTTGAACCTGCCCGAACAGATTTTTCAGAAAAGGAGATGGAGCTTTTCCGCAAACTGACAGAGAGGTATCAGTCTGGGTCAAGCAAGCGGTGGGTTAAAATTTCACAGGCGTGGGACAAGGCCATTCAAACGTGGGAGGGGGAGGAGTGCCCATACCAGCCCCGGACCCCAAAGCAATTCAACACATATTTTTATGGGACATGGGCCAGACATTTGGAGAGGGAACAAAAAAGGCAGAAGCCTGACGCTGCCGATGCCCCTTCTGACGCCCGTCAGAAGCGCCAACGGAGACCACGGGATGTACTGGACCCCAGTCCTGCCCCCCCTCAGCACAATCGGCGTACTGCACTGAACCCCCCAAGCCAACCAGACAACGTCCAGCAACCTGCAGACAACGTCCAGCAACCTGCAGACAACGTCCAGCAACCTGCAGACAACGTCCAGCAAACTCCAGACAACGTCCAGCAACCTCCAGACAACGTCCAGCAACAAGACAAGAGAGGACAATCGCAAAGGGAAAGAAGGATGCAAAATAGAGCTAAAGGTATTTATGCCCTAATTATGCATGTGCATGTGCATGTGTATGTATGTGTATGTGTGTGTGTGTGTGTGTGTGTGTGTGTGTGCATCACATGTGTGCCAACCCTCATTGTTTCTTCTCTTTCTCTCTCTTTTCTTTTTTGGGGTGCCATTCCAGTTTGAGCCAGTTGCCCGTGACCGAGAGTCCGCTCACTGTCAGTCCATGTGTTCTGGGGCAGCTTGCCTGCCGGCATAGCGTGTTATACGCCAGCCTTCGCCTGCTCATGGAAACTGGTGGGAGTCCACCTGTCCTGGCCTGCCACAGCGGTATGGAGACTCCTCCATGCCGTGGTACTCTGGTGCTCCTCTCTATGGGGAAGCCGGTGTTACGGTGTGTGCACTCGCCTCGTGGCTAACCTCGATCTCAAAGTGGTTAGCCCCTCAGGGCGTGGCCGGGAGTCAGGGTATGAAGAGACACGGGACTTGGGGTAAAGGGACCGAGCTCGATGTAGTGCCGAGAGACCCGGTGGGGCTCTCCCCACGGCTGCGGCGGCACAAAAGCTGTGAATGACATCCCATTTCCTCTTCTTTGAATTTCGATATGAGCATACATGGTGTTTGTACGCGCTGGTGTGTGTATGTGGGTATGTGTGTGTCTCCAGGGATCCTTGAGGTCATGGATGATGGCAGAGCGGAAGTTATTGGGGATGCGCGTGTGTGTGTGTCCGTGCATTGCCCCCCCCCCCCCTGCTTGCTACGGTTGCTTCTTTGCATTGCCTTGCATAGGACGCCATTTGTTCCCCTGTGTCTCTTGCAGGTGAGGAAATGACAGCCGACGGGGGCGAATCCTCACCAATTTATGCCACGCGGTCGGGTCTTGTGCCTGCTAAGGGTGGTGCAGGGAAAGGGCGGAAACAGTAATCCAGTTTGCGGTCTTATTTTGGATTCACTGCCCCTGCTGCTCCCTCACCTGCTTCACCTACGTCACCTGCCGCACCTGAGACCCTTGTACAGTCGCAAGGCGGGGATACGAACACTAGGGTTGTCCCTGGGGAACACCGTCAGCGGAAGGACTGGGCTGGGGGTATGGAAAAGGCGCAGCGCAGGGGGGTTGAACCTGCCCGAACAGATTTTTCAGAAAAGGAGATGGAGCTTTTCCGCAAACTGACAGAGAGGTATCAGTCTGGGTCAAGCAAGCGGTGGGTTAAAATTTCACAGGCGTGGGACAAGGCCATTCAAACGTGGGAGGGGGAGGAGTGCCCATACCACCCCCGGACCCCAAAGCAATTCAACACATATTTTTATGGGACATGGGCCAGACATTTGGAGAAGGAACAAAAAAGGCAGAAGCCTGACGCTGCCGATGCCCCTTCTGACGCCCGTCAGAAGCGCCAACGGAGACCACGGGATGTACTGGACCCCAGTCCTGCCCCCCCTCAGCACAATCGGCGTACTGCACTGAACCCCCCAAGCCAACCAGACAACGTCCAGCAACCTGCAGACAACGTCCAGCAACCTGCAGACAACGTCCAGCAACCTGCAGACAACGTCCAGCAACCTGCAGACAACGTCCAGCAACCTCCAGACAACGTCCAGCAACAAGACAAGAGAGGACAATCGCAAAGGGAAAGAAGGATGCAAAATAGAGCTAAAGGTATTTATGCCCTAATTATGCATGTGCATCTGCATGTGTATGTATGTGTATGTGTGTGTGTGTGTGTGTGTGTGTGTGTGTGTGTGTGCATCACATGTGTGTGAACCCTCATTGTTTCTTCTCTTTCTCTCTCTTTTCTTTTTTGGGGTGCCATTCCAGTTTGAGCCAGTTGCCCGTGACCGAGAGTCCGCTCACTGTCAGTCCATGTGTTCTTGGGCAGCTTGCCTGCCGGCATAGCGTGTTATACGCCAGCCTTCGCCTGCTCATGGAAACTGGTGGGAGTCCACCTGTCCTGGCCTGCCACAGCGGTATGGAGACTCCTCCATGCCGTGGTACTCTGGTGCTCCTCTCTATGGGGAAGCCGGTGTTACGGTGTGTGCACTCGCCTCGTGGCTAACCTCGATCTCAAAGTGGTTAGCCCCTCAGGGCGTGGCCGGGAGTCAGGGTATGAAGAGACACGGGACTTGGGGTAAAGGGACCGAGCTCGATCTAGTGCCGAGAGACCCGGTGGGGCTCTCCCCACGGCTGCGGCGGCACAAAAGCTGTGAATGACATCCCATTTCCTCTTCTTTGAATTTCGATATGAGCATACATGGTGTTTGTACGCGCTGGTGTGTGTATGTGGGTGTGTGTGTGTCTCCAGGGATCCTTGAGGTCATGGATGATGGCAGAGCGGAAGTTATTGGGGATGCGCGTGTGTGTGTGTCCGTGCATTGCCCCCCCCCCCCCTGCCTGCTACGGTTGCTTCTTTGCATTGCCTTGCATAGGACGCCATTTGTTCCCCTGTGTCTCTTGCAGGTGAGGAAATGACAGCCGACGGGGGCGAATCCTCACCAATTTCTGCCACGCGGTCGGGTCTTGTGCCTGCTAAGGGTGGTGCAGGGAAAGGGCGGAAACAGCAATCCAGTTTGCGGTCTTATTTTGGATTCACTGCCCCTGCTGCTCCCTCACCTGCTTCACCTACGTCACCTGCCGCACCTGAGACCCCTGTACAGTCGCAAGGCGGGGATACGAACACTAGGGTTGTCCTTGGGGAACACCGTCAGAGGAAGGACTGGGCTGGGGGTATGGAAAAGGCGCAGCGCAGGGGGGTTGAACCTGCCCGAACAGATTTTTCAAAAAAGGAGATGGAGCTTTTCCGCAAACTGACAGAGAGGTATCAGTCTGGGTCAAGCAAGCGGTGGGTTAAAATTTCACAGGCGTGGGACAAGGCCATTCAAACGTGGGAGGGGGAGGAGTGCCCATACCAGCCCCGGACCCGAAAGCAATTCAACACATATTTTTATGGGACATGGGCCAGACATTTGGAGAGGGAACAAAAAAGGCAGAAGCCTGACGCTGCCGATGCCCCTTCTGACGCCCGTCAGAAGCGCCAACAGAGACCACGGGATGTACTGGACCCCAGTCCTGCCCCCCCTCTCTATGGGTAAGTACCTCTCTATGGGGAAGCCGGTGTTACGGTGTGTGCACTCGCCTCGTGGCTAACCTCGATCTCAAAGTGGTTAGCCCCTCAGGGCGTGGCCGGGAGTCAGGGTATGAAGAGACACGGGACTTGGGGTAAAGGGACCGAGCTCGATCTAGTGCCGAGAGACCCGGTGGGGCTCTCCCCACGGCTGCGGCGGCACAAAAGCTGTGAATGACATCCCATTTCCTCTTCTTTGAATTTCGATATGAGCATACATGGTGTTTGTACGCGCTGGTGTGTGTATGTGGGTGTGTGTGTGTCTCCAGGGATCCTTGAGGTCATGGATGATGGCAGAGCGGAAGTTATTGGGGATGCGCGTGTGTGTGTGTCCGTGCATTGCCCCCCCCCCCCCCTGCCTGCTACGGTTGCTTCTTTGCATTGCCTTGCATAGGACGCCATTTGTTCCCCTGTGTCTCTTGCAGGTGAGGAAATGACAGCCGACAGGGGCGAATCCTCACCAATTTCTGCCACGCGGTCGGGTCTTGTGCCTGCCAAGGGTGGTGCAGGGAAAGGGCGGAAACAGCAATCCAGTTTGCGGACTTATTTTGGATTCACTGCCCCTGCCGCTCCCTCACCTGCTTCACCTACGTCACCTGCCGCACCTGAGACCCCTGTACAGTCGCAAGGCGGGGATACGAACACTAGGGTTGTCCCTGGGGAACACCGTCAGAGGAAGGACTGGGCTGGGGGTATGGAAAAGGCGCAGCGCAGGGGGGTTGAACCTGCCCGAACAGATTTTTCAGAAAAGGAGATGGAGCTTTTCCGCAAACTGACAGAGAGGTATCAGTCTGGGTCAAGCAAGCGGTGGGTTAAAATTTCACAGGCGTGGGACAAGGCCATTCAAACGTGGGATGGGGAGGAGTGCCCATACCAGCCCCGGACCCCAAAGCAATTCAACACATATTTTTATGGGACATGGGCCAGACATTTGGAGAGGGAACAAAAAAGGCAGAAGCCTGACGCTGCCGATTCCCCTTCTGACGCCCGTCAGAAGCGCCAACGGAGACCACGGGATGTACTGGACCCCAGTCCTGCCCCCCCTCAGCACAATCGGCGTACTGCACTGAACCCCCCACGCCAACCAGACAACGTCCAGCAACCTGCAGACAACGTCCAGCAACCTGCAGACAACGTCCAGCAACCTCCAGACAACGTCCAGCAACCTCCAGACAACGTCCAGCAACAAGACAAGAGAGCACAATCGCAAAGGGAAAGAAGGATGCAAAATAGAGCTAAAGGTATTTATGCCCTAATTATGCATGTGCATGTGCATGTGTATGTATGTGTATGTGTGTGTGTGTGTGTGTGTGTGTGTGTGCATCACATGTGTGCCAACCCTCATTGTTTCTTCTCTTTCTCTCTCTTTTCTTTTTTGGGGTGCCATTCTAGTTTGAGCCAGTTGCCCGTGACCGAGAGTCCGCTCACTGTCAGTCCATGTGTTCTGGGGCAGCTTGCCTGCCGGCATAGCGTGTTATACGCCAGCCTTCGCCTGCTCATGGAAACTGGTGGGAGTCCACCTGTCCTGGCCTGCCACAGCGGTATGGAGACTCCTCCATGCCGTGGTACTCTGGTGCTCCTCTCTATGGGGAAGCCGGTGTTACGGTGTGTGCACTCGCCTCGTGGCTAACCTCGATCTCAAAGTGGTTAGCCCCTCAGGGCGTGGCCGGGAGTCAGGGTATGAAGAGACACGGGACTTGGGGTAAAGGGACCGAGCTCGATCTAGTGCCGAGAGACCCGGTGGGGCTCTCCCCACGGCTGCGGCGGCACAAAAGCTGTGAATGACATCCCATTTCCTCTTCTTTGAATTTCGATATGAGCATACATGGTGTTTGTACGCGCTGGTGTGTGTATGTGGGTGTGTGTGTGTCTCCAGGGATCCTTGAGGTCATGGATGATGGCAGAGCGGAAGTTATTGGGGATGCGCGTGTGTGTGTGTGTCCGTGCATTGCCCCCCCCCCCCCCCTGCCTGCTACGGTTGCTTCTTTGCATTGCCTTGCATAGGACGCCATTTGTTCCCCTGTGTCTCTTGCAGGTGAGGAAATGACAGCCGACGGGGGCGAATCCTCACCAATTTCTGCCACGCGGTCGGGTCCTGTGCCTGCTAAGGGTGGTGCAGGGAAAGGGCGGAAACAGCAATCCAGTTTGCGGTCTTATTTTGGATTCACTGCCCCTGCTGCTCCCTCACCTGCTTCACCTACGTCACCTGCCGCACCTGAGACCCCTGTACAGTCGCAAGGCGGGGATACGAACACTAGGGTTGTCCCTGGGGAACACCGTCAGAGGAAGGACTGGGCTGGGGGTATGGAAAAGGCAGGGGGGTTGAACCTGCCCGAACAGATTTTTCAGAAAAGGAGATGGAGCTTTTCCGCAAACTGACAGAGAGGTATCACTCTGGGTCAAGCAAGCGGTGGGTTAAAATTTCACAGGCGTGGGACAAGGCCATTCAAACGTGGGAGGGGGAGGAGTGCCCATACCAGCCCCGGACCCCAAAGCAATTCAACACATATTTTTATGGGACATGGGCCAGACATTTGGAGAGGGAACAAAAAAGGCAGAAGCCTGACGCTGCCGATGCCCCTTCTGACGCCCGTCAGAAGCGCCAACGGAGACCACGGGATGTACTGGACCCCAGTCCTGCCCCCCCTCAGCACAATCGGCGTACTGCACTGAACCCCCCAAGCCAACCAGACAACGTCCAGCAACCTGCAGACAACGTCCAGCAACCTGCAGACAACGTCCAGCAACCTGCAGACAACGTCCAGCAACCTGCAGACAACGTCCAGCAACAAGACAACAGAGGACAATCGCAAAGGGAAAGAAGGATGCAAAATAGAGCTAAAGGTATTTATGCCCTAATTATGCATGTGCATGTGCATGTGTATGTATGTGTATGTGTGTGTGTGTGTGTGTGTGTGTGTGTGTGCATCACATGTGTGCCAACCCTCATTGTTTCTTCTCTTTCTCTCTCTTTTCTTTTTTGGGGTGCCATTCCAGTTTGAGCCAGTTGCCCGTGACCGAGAGTCCGCTCACTGTCAGTCCATGTGTTCTGGGGCAGCTTGCCTGCCGGCATAGCGTGTTATACGCCAGCCTTCGCCTGCTCATGGAAACTGGTGGGAGTCCACCTGTCCTGGCCTGCCACAGCGGTATGGAGACTCCTCCATGCCGTGGTACTCTGGTGCTCCTCTCTATGGGGAAGCCGGTGTTACGGTGTGTGCACTCGCCTCGTGGCTAACCTCGATCTCAAAGTGGTTAGCCCCTCAGGGCGTGGCCGGGAGTCAGGGTATGAAGGGACACGGGACTTGGGGTAAAGGGACCGCGCTCGATCTAGTGCCGAGAGACCCGGTGGGGCTCTCCCCACGGCTGCGGCGGCACAAAAGCTGTGAATGACATCCCATTTCCTCTTCTTTGAATTTCGATATGAGCATACATGGTGTTTGTACGCGCTGGTGTGTGTATGTGGGTGTGTGTGTGTCTCCAGGGATCCTTGAGGTCATGGATGATGGCAGAGCGGAAGTTATTGGGGATGCGCGTGTGTGTGTGTCCGTGCATTGCCCCCCCCCCCCCCCCTGCCTGCTACGGTTGCTTCTTTGCATTGCCTTGCATAGGACGCCATTTGTTCCCCTGTGTCTCTTGCAGGTGAGGAAATGACAGCCGACGGGGGCGAATCCTCACCAATTTCTGCCACGCGGTCGGGTCTTGTGCCTGCTAAGGGTGGTGCAGGGAAAGGGCGGAAACAGCAATCCAGTTTGCGGTCTTATTTTGGATTCACTTCCCCTGCTGCTCCCTCACCTGCTTCACCTACGTCACCTGCCGCACCTGAGACCCCTGTACAGTCGCAAGGCGGGGATACGAACACTAGGGTTGTCCCTGGGGAACACCGTCAGAGGAAGGACTGGGCTGGGGGTATGGAAAAGGCGCAGCGCAGGGGGGTTGAACCTGCCCGAACAGATTTTTCAGAAAAGGAGATGGAGCTTTTCCGCAAACTGACAGAGAGGTATCAGTCTGGGTCAAGCAAGCGGTGGGTTAAAATTTCACAGGCGTGGGACGGGCCATTCAAACGTGGGAGGGGGAGGAGTGCCCATACCAGCCCCGGACCCCAAAGCAATTCAACACATATTTTTATGGGACATGGGCCAGACATTTGGAGAGGGAACAAAAAAGGCAGAAGCCTGACGCTGCCGATGCCCCTTCTGACGCCCGTCAGAAGCGCCAACGGACACCACGGGATGTACTGGACCCCAGTCCTGCCCCCCCTCAGCACAATCGGCGTACTGCACTGAACCCCCCAAGCCAACCAGACAACGTCCAGCAACCTGCAGACAACGTCCAGCAACCTGCAGACAACGTCCAGCAACCTGCAGACAACGTCCAGCAACCTCCAGACAACGTCCAGCAACAAGACAAGAGAGGACAATCGCAAAGGGAAAGAAGGATGCAAAATAGAGCTAAAGGTATTTATGCCCTAGTTATGCATGTGCATGTGCATGTGTATGTATGTGTATGTGTGTGTGTGTGTGTGTGCATCACATGTGTGCCAACCCTGATTGTTTCTTCTCTTTCTCTCTCTTTTCTCTTTTGGGGTGCCATTCCAGTTTGAGCCAGTTGCGCGTGACCGAGAGTCCGCTCACTGTCAGTCCATGTGTTCTGGGGCAGCTTGCCTGCCGGCATAGCGTGTTATACGCCAGCCTTCGCCTGCTCATGGAAACTAGTGGGAGTCCACCTGTCCTGGCCTGCCACAGCGGTATGGAGACTCCTCCAATTCGTGGTACTCTGGTGCTCCTCTCTATGGGGAAGCCGGTGTTACGGTGTGTGCACTCGCCTCGTGGCTAACCTCGATCTCAAAGTGGTTAGCCCCTCAGGGCGTGGCCGGGAGTCAGGGTATGAAGAGACACGGGACTTGGGGTAAAGGGACCGAGCTCGATCTAGTGCCGAGAGACCCGGTGGGGCTCTCCCCACGGCTGCGGCGGCACAAAAGCTGTGAATGACATCCCATTTCCTCTTCTTTGAATTTCGATATGAGCATACATGGTGTTTGTACGCGCTGGTGTGTGTATGTGGGTGTGTGTGTGTCTCCAGGGATCCTTGAGGTCATGGATGATGGCAGAGCGGAAGTTATTGGGGATGCGCGTGTGTGTGTGTCCGTGCATTGCCCCCCCCCCCCCCCCTGCCTGCTACGGTTGCTTCTTTGCATTGCCTTGCATAGGACGCCATTTGTTCCCCTGTGTCTCTTGCAGGTGAGGAAATGACAGCCGACGGGGGCGAATCCTCACCAATTTCTGCCACGCGGTCGGGTCTTGTGCCTGCTAAGGGTGGTGCAGGGAAAGGGCGGAAACAGCAATCCATTTTGCGGTCTTATTTTGGATTCACTTCCCCTGCTGCTCCCTCACCTGCTTCACCTACGTCACCTGCCGCACCTGAGACCCCTGTACAGTCGCAAGGCGGGGATACGAACACTAGGGTTGTCCCTGGGGAACACCGTCAGAGGAAGGACTGGGCTGGGGGTATGGAAAAGGCGCAGCGCAGGGGGGTTGAACCTGCCCGAACAGATTTTTCAGAAAAGGAGATGGAGCTTTTCCGCAAACTGACAGGGAGGTATCAGTCTGGGTCAAGCAAGCGGTGGGTTAAAATTTCACAGGCGTGGGACGGGCCATTCAAACGTGGGAGGGGGAGGAGTGCCCATACCAGCCCCGGACCCCAAAGCAATTCAACACATATTTTTATGGGACATGGGCCAGACATTTGGAGAGGGAACAAAAAAGGCAGAAGCCTGACGCTGCCGATGCCCCTTCTGACGCCCGTCAGAAGCGCCAACGGAGACCACGGGATGTACTGGACCCCAGTCCTGCCCCCCCTCAGCACAATCGGCGTACTGCACTGAACCCCCCAAGCCAACCAGACAACGTCCAGCAACCTGCAGACAACGTCCAGCAACCTGCAGACAACGTCCAGCAACCTGCAGACAACGTCCAGCAACCTGCAGACAACGTCCAGCAACCTCCAGACAACGTCCAGCAACAAGACAAGAGAGGACAATCGCAAAGGGAAAGAAGGATGCAAAATAGAGCTAAAGGTATTTATGCCCTAATTATGCATGTGCATGTGCATGTGTATGTATGTGTATGTGTGTGTGTGTGTGTGTGTGCATCACATGTGTGCCAACCCTCATTGTTTCTTCTCTTTCTCTCTCTTTTCTTTTTTGGGGTGCCATTCCAGTTTGAGCCAGTTGCCCGTGACCGAGAGTCCGCTCACTGTCAGTCCATGTGTTCTGGGGCAGCTTGCCTGCCGGCATAGCGTGTTATACGCCAGCCTTCGCCTGCTCATGGAAACTGGTGGGAGTCCACCTGTCCTGGCCTGCCACAGCGGTATGGAGACTCCTCCATGCCGTGGTACTCCGGTGCTCCTCTCTATGGGGAAGCCGGTGTTACGGTGTGTGCACTCGCCTCGTGGCTAACCTCGATCTCAAAGTGGTTAGCCCCTCAGGGCGTGGCCGGGAGTCAGGGTATGAAGATACACGGGACTTGGGGTAAAGGGACCGAGCTCGATCTAGTGCCGAGAGACCCGGTGGGGCTCTCCCCACGGCTGCGGCGGCACAAAAGCTGTGAATGACATCCCATTTCCTCTTCTTTGAATTTCGATATGAGCATACATGGTGTTTGTACGCGCTGGTGTGTGTATGTGGGTGTGTGTGTGTCTCCAGGGATCCTTGAGGTCATGGATGATGGCAGAGCGGAAGTTATTGGGGATGCGTGTGTGTGTGTGTCCGTGCATTGCCCCCCCCCCCCCCCTGCCCGCTACGGTTGCTTCTTTGCATTGCCTTGCATAGGACGCCATTTGTTCCCCTGTGTCTCTTGCAGGTGAGGAAATGACAGCCGACGGGGGCGAATCCTCACCAATTTCTGCCACGCGTCTTGTGCCTGCTAAGGGTGGTGCAGGGAAAGGGCGGAAACAGCAATCCAGTTTGCGGTCTTATTTTGGATTCACTGCCCCTGCTGCTCCCTCACCTGCTTCACCTACGTCACCTGCCGCACCTGAGACCCCCGTACAGTCGCAAGGCGGGGATACAAACACTAGGGTTGTCCCTGGGGAACACCGTCAGAGGAAGGACTGGGCTGGGGGTATGGAAAAGGCGCAGCGCAGGGGGGTTGAACCTGCCCGAACAGATTTTTCAGAAAAGGAGATGGAGCTTTTCCGCAAACTGACAGAGAGGTATCAGTGTGGGTCAAGCAAGCGGTGGGTTAAAACTTCACAGGCGTGGGACAAGGCCATTCAAACGTGGGAGGGGGAGGAGTGCCCATACCAGCCCGGACCCCAAATCAATTCAGTACATATTTTTATGGGACATGGGCCAGACATTTGGAGAGGGAACAAAAAAGGCAGAAGCCTGACGCTGCCGATGCCCCTTCTGACGCCCGTCAGAAGCGCCAACGGAGACCACGGGATGTACTGGACCCCAGTCCTGCCCCCCCTCAGCACAATCGGCGTACTGCACTGAACCCCCCAAGCCAACCAGACAACGTCCAGCAACCTGCAGACAACGTCCAGCAACCTGCAGACAACGTCCAGCAACCTGCAGACAACGTCCAGCAACCTCCAGACAACGTCCAGCAACAAGACAAGAGAGGACAATCGCAAAGGGAAAGAAGGATGCAAAATAGAGCTAAAGGTATTTATGCCCTAATTATGCATGTGCATGTGCATGTGTATGTATGTGTATGTGTGTGTGTGTGTGTGTGTGTGTTTGTGTGCATCACATGTGTGCCAACCCTCATTGTTTCTTCTCTTTCTCTCTCTTTTCTTTTTTGGGGTGCCATTCCAGTTTGAGCCAGTTGCCCGTGACCGAGAGTCCGCTCACTGTCAGTCCATGTGTTCTGGGGCAGCTTGCCTGCCGGCATAGCGTGTTATACGCCAGCCTTCGCCTGCTCATGGAAACTGGTGGGAGTCCACCTGTCCTGGCCTGCCACAGCGGTATGGAGACTCCTCCATGCCGTGGTACTCTGGTGCTCCTCTCTATGGGGAAGCCGGTGTTACGGTGTGTGCACTCGCCTCGTGGCTAACCTCGATCTCAAAGTGGTTAGCCCCTCAGGGCGTGGCCGGGAGTCAGGGTATGAAGAGACACGGGACTTGGGGTAAAGGGACCGAGCTCGATCTAGTGCCGAGAGACCCGGTGGGGCTCTCCCCACGGCTGCGGCGGCACAAAAGCTGTGAATGACATCCCATTTCCTCTTCTTTGAACTTCGATATGAGCATACATGGTGTTTGTACGCGCTGGTGTGTGTATGTGGGTGTGTGTGTGTCTCCAGGGATCCTTGAGGTCATGGATGATGGCAGAGCGGAAGTTATTGGGGATGCGCGTGTGTGTGTGTCCGTGCATTGCCCCCCCCCCCCCCCTTGCCTGCTACGGTTGCTTCTTTGCATTGCCTTGCATAGGACGCCATTTGTTCCCCTGTGTCTCTTGCAGGTGAGGAAATGACAGCCGACGGGGCCGAATCCTCACCAATTTCTGCCACGCGGTCGGGTCCTGTGCCTGCTAAGGGTGGTGCAGGGAATGGGCGGAAACAGCAATCCAGTTTGCGGTCTTATTTTGGATTCACTGCCCCTGCTGCTCCCTCACCTGCTTCACCTACGTCACCTGCCGCACCTGAGACCCCTGTACAGTCGCAAGGCGGGGATACGAACACTAGGGTTGTCCCTGGGGAACACCGTCAGAGGAAGGACTGGGCTGGGGGTATGGAAAAGGCGCAGCGCAGGGGGGTTGAACCTGCCCGAACAGATTTTTCAGAAAAGGAGATGGAGCTTTTCCGCAAACTGACAGAGAGGTATCAGTCTGGGTCAAGCAAGCGGTGGGTTAAAATTTCACAGGCGTGGGACAAGGCCATTCAAACGTGGGAGGGGGAGGAGTGCCCATACCAGCCCCGGACCCCAAAGCAATTCAACACATTTTTTTATGGGACATGGGCCAGACATTTGGAGAGGGAACAAAAAAGGCAGAAGCCTGACGCTGCCGATGCCCCTTCTGACGCCCGTCAGAAGCGCCAACGGAGACCACGGGATGTACTGGACCCCAGTCCTGCCCCCCCTCAGCACAATCGGCGTACGGCACTGAACCCCCCAAGCCAACCAGACAACGTCCAGCAACCTGCAGACAACGTCCAGCAACCTGCATACAACGTCCAGCAACCTCCAGACAACGTCCAGCAACAAGACAAGAGAGGACAATCGCAAAGGGAAAGAAGGATGCAAAATAGAGCTAAAGGTATTTATGCCCTAATTATGCATGTGCATGTGCATGTGTATGTATGTGTATGTGTGTGTGTGTGTGTGTGTGTGTGTGTGTGTGCATCACATGTGTGCCAACCCTCATTGTTTCTTCTCTTTCTCTCTCTTTTCTTTTTTGGGGTGCCATTCCAGTTTGAGCCAGTTGCCCGTGACCGAGAGTCCGCTCACTGTCCGTCCATGTGTTCTGGGGCAGCTTGCCTGCCGGCATAGCGTGTTATACGCCAGCCTTCGCCTGCTCATGGAAACTGGTGGGAGTCCACCTGTCCTGGCCTGCCACAGCGGTATGGAGACTCCTCCATGCCGTGGTACTCTGGTGCTCCTCTCTATGGGGAAGCCGGTGTTACGGTGTGTGCACTCGCCTCGTGGCTAACCTCGATCTCAAAGTGGTTAGCCCCTCAGGGCGTGGCCGGGAGTCAGGGTATGAAGATACACGGGACTTGGGGTAAAGGGACCGAGCTCGATCTAGTGCCGAGAGACCCGGTGGGGCTCTCCCCACGGCTGCGGCGGCACAAAAGCTGTGAATGACATCCCATTTCCTCTTCTTTGAATTTCGATATGAGCATACATGGTGTTTGTACGCGCTGGTGTGTGTATGTGGGTGTGTGTGTGTCTCCAGGGATCCTTGAGGTCATGGATGATGGCAGAGCGGAAGTTATTGGGGATGCGCGTGTGTGTGTGTCCGTGCATTGCCCCCCCCCCCCCCCTGCCTGCTACGGTTGCTTCTTTGCATTGCCTTGCACAGGACGCCATTTGTTCCCCTGTGTCTCTTGCAGGTGAGGAAATGACAGCCGACGGGGGCGAATCCTCACCAATTTCTGCCACGCGTCTTGTGCCTGCTAAGGGTGGTGCAGGGAAAGGGCGGAAACCGCCATCTAGTTTGCGGTCTTATTTTGGATTCACTGCCCCTGCTGCTCCCTCACCTGCTTCACCTACGTCACCTGCCGCACCTGAGACCCTTGTACAGTCGCAAGGCGGGGATACAAACACTAGGGTTGTCCCTGGGGAACACCGTCAGAGGAAGGACTGGGCTGGGGGTATGGAAAAGGCGCAGCGCAGGGGGGTTGAACCTGCCCGAATAGATTTTTCAGAAAAGGAGATGGAGCTTTTCCGCAAACTGACAGAGAGGTATCAGTGTGGGTCAAGCAAGCGGTGGGTTAAAATTTCACAGGCGTGGGACAAGGCCATTCAAACGTGGGAGGGGGAGGAGTGCCCATACCAGCCCCGGACCCCAAATCAATTCAACACATATTTTTATGGGACATGGGCCAGACATTTGGAGAGGGAACAAAAAAGGCAGAAGCCTGACGCTGCCGATGCCCCTTCTGACGCCCGTCAGAAGCGCCAACGGAGACCACGGGATGTACTGGACCCCAGTCCTGCCCCCCCTCAGCACAATCGGCGTACTGCACTGAACCCCCCAAGCCAACCAGACAACGTCCAGCAACCTGCAGACAACGTCCAGCAACCTGCAGACAACGTCCAGCAACCTGCAGACAACGTCCAGCAACCTGCAGACAACGTCCAGCAACCTCCAGACAACGTCCAGCAACAAGACAAGAGAGGACAATCGCAAAGGGAAAGAAGGATGCAAAATAGAGCTAAAGGTATTTATGCCCTAATTATGCATGTGCATGTGCATGTGTATGTATGTGTATGTGTGTGTGTGTGTGTGTGTGTGTGTGTGTGCATCACATGTGTGCCAACCCTCATTGTTTCTTCTCTTTCTCTCTCTTTTCTTTTTTGGGGTGCCATTCCAGTTTGAGCCAGTTGCCCGTGACCGAGAGTCCACTCACTGTCAGTCCATGTGTTCTGGGGCAGCTTGCCTGCCGGCATAGCGTGTTATACGCCAGCCTTCGCCTGCTCATGGAAACTGGTGGGAGTCCACCTGTCCTGGCCTGCCACAGCGGTATGGAGACTCCTCCATGCCGTGGTACTCTGGTGCTCCTCTCTATGGGGAAGCCGGTGTTACGGTGTGTGCACTCGCCTCGTGGCTAACCTCGATCTCAAAGTGGTTAGCCCCTCAGGGCGTGGCCGGGAGTCAGGGTATGAAGAGACACGGGACTTGGGGTAAAGGGACCGAGCTCGATCTAGTGCCGAGAGACCCGGTGGGGCTCTCCCCACGGCTGCGGCGGCACAAAAGCTATGAATGACATCCCATTTCCTCTTCTTTGAATTTCGATATGAGCATACATGGTGTTTGTACGCGCTGGTGTGTGTATGTGGGTGTGTGTGTGTCTCCAGGGATCCTTGAGGTCATGGATGATGGCAGAGCGGAAGTTATTGGGGATGCGCGTGTGTGTGTGTCCGTGCATTGCCCCCCCCCCCCCCCTGCCTGCTACGGTTGCTTCTTTGCATTGCCTTGCATAGGACGCCATTTGTTCCCCTGTGTCTCTTGCAGGTGAGGAAATGACAGCCGACGGGGGGGAATCCTCACCAATTTCTGCCACGCGGTCGGGTCCTGTGCCTGCTAAGGGTGGTGCAGGGAAAGGGCGGAAACAGCAATCCAGTTTGCGGTCTTATTTTGGATTCACTGCCCCTGCTGCTCCCTCACCTGCTTCACCTACGTCACCTGCCGCACCTGAGACCCCTGTACAGTCGCAAGGCGGGGATACGAACACTAGGGTTGTCCCTGGGGAACACCGTCAGAGGAAGGACTGGGCTGGGGGTATGGAAAAGGCGCAGCGCAGGGGGGTTGAACCTGCCCGAACAGATTTTTCAGAAAAGGAGATGGAGCTTTTCCGCAAACTGACAGAGAGGTATCAGTCTGGGTCAAGCAAGCGGTGGGTTAAAATTTCACAGGCGTGGGACAAGGCCATTCAAACGTGGGAGGGGGAGGAGTGCCCATACCAGCCCCGGACCCCAAAGCAATTCAACACATATTTTTATGGGACATGGGCCAGACATTTGGAGAGGGAACAAAAAAGGCAGAAGCCTGACGCTGCCGACGCCCCTTCTGACGCCCGTCAGAAGCGCCAACGGAGACCACGGGATGTACTGGACCCCAGTCCTGCCCCCCCTCAGCACAATCGGCGTACTGCACTGAACCCCCCAAGCCAACCAGACAACGTCCAGCAACCTGCAGACAACGTCCAGCAGCCTGTAGACAACGTCCAGCAACCTGCAGACAACGTCCAGCAACCTGCAGACAACGTCCAGCAACCTCCAGACAACGTCCAGCAACAAGACAAGAGAGGACAATCGCAAAGGGAAAGAAGGATGCAAAATAGAGCTAAAGGTATTTATGCCCTAATTATGCATGTGCATGTGCATGTGTATGTATGTGTATGTGTGTGTGTGTGTGTGTGTGTGCATCACATGTGTGCCAACCCTCATTGTTTCTTCTCTTTCTCTCTCTTTTCTTTTTTGGGGTGCCATTCCAGTTTGAGCCAGTTGCCCGTGACCGAGAGTCCGCTCACTGTCCGTCCATGTGTTCTGGGGCAGCTTGCCTGCCGGCATAGCGTGTTATACGCCAGCCTTCGCCTGCTCATGGAAACTGGTGGGAGTCCACCTGTCCTGGCCTGCCACAGCGGTATGGAGACTCCTCCATGCCGTGGTACTCTGGTGCTCCTCTCTATGGGGAAGCCGGTGTTACGGTGTGTGCACTCGCCTCGTGGCTAACCTCGATCTCAAAGTGGTTAGCCCCTCAGGGCGTGGCCGGGAGTCAGGGTATGAAGATACACGGGACTTGGGGTAAAGGGACCGAGCTCGATCTAGTGCCGAGAGACCCGGTGGGGCTCTCCCCACGGCTGCGGCGGCACAAAAGCTGTGAATGACATCCCATTTCCTCTTCTTTGAATTTCGATATGAGCATACATGGTGTTTGTACGCGCTGGTGTGTGTATGTGGGTGTGTGTGTGTCTCCAGGGATCCTTGAGGTCATGGATGATGGCAGAGCGGAAGTTATTGGGGATGCGCGTGTGTGTGTGTCCGTGCATTGCCCCCCCCCCCCCCTGCCTGCTACGGTTGCTTCTTTGCATTGCCTTGCATAGGACGCCATTTGTTCCCCTGTGTCTCTTGCAGGTGAGGAAATGACAGCCGACGGGGGCGAATCCTCACCAATTTCTGCCACGCGTCTTGTGCCTGCTAAGGGTGGTGCAGGGAAAGGGCGGAAACAGCAATCCAGTTTGCGGTCTTATTTTGGATTCACTGCCCCTGCTGCTCCCTCACCTGCTTCACCTACGTCACCTGCCGCACCTGAGACCCCTGTACAGTCGCAAGGCGGGGATACGAACACTAGGGTTGTCCCTGGGGAACACCGTCAGAGGAAGGACTGGGCTGGGGGTATGGAAAAGGCGCAGCGCAGGGGGGTTGAACCTGCCCGAACAGATTTTTCAGAAAAGGAGATGGAGCTTTTCCGCAAACTGACAGAGAGGTATCAGTGTGGGTCAAGCAAGCGGTGGGTTAAAATTTCACAGGCGTGGGACAAGGCCATTCAAACGTGGGAGGGGGAGGAGTGCCCATACCAGCCCCGGACCCCAAATCAATTCAACACATATTTTTATGGGACATGGGCCAGACATTTGGAGAGGGAACAAAAAAGGCAGAAGCCTGACGTTGCCGATGCCCCTTCTGACGCCCGTCAGAAGCGCCAACGGAGACCACGGGATGTACTGGACCCCAGTCCTGCCCCCCCTCAGCACAATCGGCGTACTGCACTGAACCCCCCAAGCCAACCAGACAACGTCCAGCAACCTGCAGACAACGTCCAGCAACCTGCAGACAACGTCCAGCAACCTGCAGACAACGTCCAGCAACCTGCAGACAACGTCCAGCAACCTCCAGACAACGTCCAGCAACAAGACAAGAGAGGACAATCGCAAAGGGAAAGAAGGATGCAAAATAGAGCTAAAGGTATTTATGCCCTAATTATGCATGTGCATGTGCATGTGTATGTATGTGTATGTGTGTGTGTGTGTGTGTGTGTGTGCATCACATGTGTGCCAACCCTCATTGTTTCTTCTCTTTCTCTCTCTTTTCTTTTTTGGGGTGCCATTCCAGTTTGAGCCAGTTGCCCGTGACCGAGAGTCCACTCACTGTCAGTCCATGTGTTCTGGGGCAGCTTGCCTGCCGGCATAGCGTGTTATACGCCAGCCTTCGCCTGCTCATGGAAACTGGTGGGAGTCCACCTGTCCTGGCCTGCCACAGCGGTATGGAGACTCCTCCATGCCGTGGTACTCTGGTGCTCCTCTCTATGGGGAAGCCGGTGTTACGGTGTGTGCACTCGCCTCGTGGCTAACCTCGATCTCAAAGTGGTTAGCCCCTCAGGGCGTGGCCGGGAGTCAGGGTATGAAGAGACACGGGACTTGGGGTAAAGGGACCGAGCTCGATCTAGTGCCGAGAGACCCGGTGGGGCTCTCCCCACGGCTGCGGCGGCACAAAAGCTGTGAATGACATCCCATTTCCTCTTCTTTGAATTTCGATATGAGCATACAAGGTGTTTGTACGCGCTGGTGTGTGTATGTGGGTGTGTGTGTGTCTCCAGGGATCCTTGAGGTCATGGATGATGGCAGAGCGGAAGTTATTGGGGATGCGCGTGTGTGTGTGTCCGTGCATTGCCCCCCCCCCCCCTGCCTGCTACGGTTGCTTCTTTGCATTGCCTTGCATAGGACGCCATTTGTTCCCCTGTGTCTCTTGCAAGTGAGGAAATAACAGCCGACGGGGGCGAATCCTCACCAATTTCTGCCACGCGGTCGGGTCCTGTGCCTGCTAAGGGTGGTGCAGGGAAAGGGCGGAAACAGCAATCCAGTTTGCGGTCTTATTTTGGATTCACTGCCCCTGCTGCTCCCTCACCTGCTTCACCTACGTCACCTGCCGCACCTGAGACCCCTGTACAGTCGCAAGGCGGGGATACGAACACTAGGGTTGTCCCTGGGGAACACCGTCAGAGGAAGGACTTGGCTGGGGGTATGGAAAAGGCGCAGCGCAGGGGGGTTGAACCTGCCCGAACAGATTTTTCAGAAAAGGAGATGGAGCTTTTCCGCAAACTGACAGAGAGGTATCAGTCTGGGTCAAGCAAGCGGTGGGTTAAAATTTCACAGGCGTGGGACAAGGCCATTCAAACGTGGGAGGGGGAGGAGTGCCCATACCAGCCCCGGACCCCAAAGCAATTCAACACATTTTTTTATGGGACATGGGCCAGACATTTGGAGAGGGAACAAAAAAGGCAGAAGCCTGACGCTGCCGATGCCCCTTCTGACGCCCGTCAGAAGCGCCAACGGAGACCACGGGATGTACTGGACCCCAGTCCTGCCCCCCCTCAGCACAATCGGCGTACTGCACCGAACCCCCCAAGCCAACCAGACAACGTCCAGCAACCTGCAGACAACGTCCAGCAACCTGCAGACAACGTCCAGCAACCTGCAGACAACGTCCAGCAACCTGCAGACAACGTCCAGCAACCTCCAGACAACGTCCAGCAACAAGACAAGAGAGGACAATCGCAAAGGGAAAGAAGGATGCAAAATAGAGCTAAAGGTATTTATGCCCTAATTATGCATGTGCATGTGCATGTGTATGTATGTGTATGTGTGTGTGTGTGTGTGTGTGTGTGTGTGCATCACATGTGTGCCAACCCTCATTGTTTCTTCTCTTTCTCTCTCTTTTCTTTTTTGGGGTGCCATTCCAGTTTGAGCCAGTTGCCCGTGACCGAGAGTCCGCTCACTGTCAGTCCATGTGTTCTGGGGCAGCTTGCCTGCCGGCATAGCGTGTTATACGCCAGCCTTCGCCTGCTCATGGAAACTGGGGGGAGTCCACCTGTCCTGGCCTGCCACAGCGGTATGGAGACTCCTCCATGCCGTGGTACTCTGGTGCTCCTCTCTATGGGGAAGCCGGTGTTACGGTGTGTGCACTCGCCTCGTGGCTGACCTCGATCTCAAAGTGGTTAGCCCCTCAGGGCGTGGCCGGGAGTCAGGGTATGAAGACACACGGGACTTGGGGTTAAGGGACCGAGCTCGATCTAGTGCCGAGAGACCCGGTGGGGCTCTCCCCACGGCTGCGGCGGCACAAAAGCTGTGAATGACATCCCATTTCCTCTTCTTTGAATTTCGATATGAGCATACATGGTGTTTGTACGCGCTGGTGTGTGTATGTGGGTGTGTGTGTGTCTCCAGGGATCCTTGAGGTCATGGATGATGAGCGGAAGTTATTGGGGATGCGCGTGTGTGTGTGTCCGTGCATTGCCCCCCCCCCCCCCTGCCTGCTACGGTTGCTTCTTTGCATTGCCTTGCATAGGACGCCATTTGTTCCCCTGTGTCTCTTGCAGGTGAGGAAATGACAGCCGACGGGGGCGAATCCTCACCAATTTCTTCCACGCGGTCGGGTCTTGTGCCTGCCAAGGGTGGTGCAGGGAAAGGGGGGAAACAGCAATCCAGTTTGCGGTCTTATTTTGGATTCACTGCCCCTGCTGCTCCCTCACCTGCTTCACCTACGTCACCTGCCGCACCTGAGACCCCTGTACAGTCGCAAGGCGGGGATACGAACACTAGGGTTGTCCCTGGGGAACACCGTCAGAGGAAGGACTGGGCTGGGGGTATGGAAAAGGCGCAGCGCAGGGGGGTTGAACCTGCCCGAACAGATTTTTCAGAAAAGGAGATGGAGCTTTTCCGCAAACTGACAGAGAGGTATCAGTCTGGGTCAAGCAAGCGGTGGGTTAAAATTTCACAGGCGTGGGACAAGGCCATTCAAACGTGGGAGGGGGAGGAGTGCCCATACCAGCCCCGGACCCCAAAGCAATTCAACACATATTTTTATGGGACATGGGCCAGACATTTGGCGAGGGGACAAAAAAGGCAGAAGCTTGACGCTGCCGATGCCCCTTCTGACGCCCGTCAGAAGCGCCAACGGAGACCACGGGATGTACTGGACCCCAGTCCTGCCCCCCCTCAGCACAATCGGCGTACTGCACTGAACCCCCCAAGCCAACCAGACAACGTCCAGCAACCTGCAGACAACGTCCAGCAACCTGCAGACAACGTCCAGCAACCTGCAGACAACGTCCAGCAACCTGCAGACAACGTCCAGCAACCTGCAGACAACGTCCACCAACCTCCAGACAACGTCCAGCAACAAGACAAGAGAGGACAATCGCAAAGGGAAAGAAGGATGCAAAATAGAGCTAAAGGTATTTATGCCCTAATTATGCATGTGCATGTGCATGTGTATGTATGTGTATGTGTGTGTGTGTGTGTGTGTGTGTGTGCATCACATGTGTGCCAACCCTCATTGCTTCTTCTCTTTCTCTCCCTTTTCTGTTTTGGGGTGCCATTCCAGTTTGAGCCAGTTGCCCGTGACCGAGAGTCCGCTCACTGTCAGTCCATGTGTTCTGGGGCAGCTTGCCTGCCGGCATAGCGTGTTATACGCCAGCCTTCGCCTGCTCATGGAAACTGGTGGGAGTCCACCTGTCCTGGCCTGCCACAGCGGTATGGAGACTCCTCCATGCCGTGGTACTCTGGTGCTCCTCTCTATGGGGAAGCCGGTGTTACGGTGTGTGCACTCGCCTCGTGGCTAACCTCGATCTCAAAGTGGTTAGCCCCTCAGGGCGTGGCCGGGAGTCAGGGTATGAAGAGACACGAGACTTGGGGTAAAGGGACCGAGCTCGATCTAGTGCCGAGAGACCCGGTGGGGCTCTCCCCACGGCTGCGGCGGCACAAAAGCTGTGAATGACATCCCATTTCCTCTTCTTTCAATTTCGATATGAGCATACATGGTGTTTGTACGCGCTGGTGTGTGTATGTGGGTGTGTGTGTGTCTCCAGGGATCCTTGAGGTCATGGATGATGGCAGAGCGGAAGTTATTGGGGATGCGCGTGTGTGTGTGTCCGTGCATTGCCCCCCCCCCCCCCTGCCTGCTACGGTTGCTTGTTTGCATTGCCTTGCATAGGACGCCATTTGTTCCCCTGTGTCTCTTGCAGGTGAGGAAATGACAGCCGACGGGGGCGAATCCTCACCAATTTCTGCCACGCGGTCGGGTCTTGTGCCTGCTAAGGGTGGTGCAGGGAAAGGGCGGAAACAGCAATCCAGTTTGCGGTCTTATTTTGGATTCACTGCCCCTGCTGCTCCCTCACCTGCTTCACCTACGTCACCTGCCGCACCTGAGACCCCTGTACAGTCGCAAGGCGGGGATACGAACACTAGGGTTGTCCCTGGGGAACACCGTCAGAGGAAGGACTGGGCTGGGGGTATGGAAAAGGCGCAGCGCAGGGGGGTTGAACCTGCCCGAACAGATTTTTGAGAAAAGGAGATGGAGCTTTTCCGCAAACTGACAGAGAGGTATCAGTCTGGGTCAAGCAAGCGGTGGGTTAAAATTTCACAGGCGTGGGACAAGGCCATTCAAACGTGGGAGGGGGAGGAGTGCCCATACCAGCCCCGGACCCCAAAGCAATTCAACACATATTTTTATGGGACATGGGCCAGACATTTGGAGAGCGAACAAAAAAGGCACAAGCCTGACGCTGCCAATGCCCCTTCTGACGCCCGTCAGAAGCGCCAACGGAGACCACGGGATGTACTGGACCCCGGTCCTGCCCCCCCTCAGCACAATCGGCGTACTGCACTGAACCCCCCAAGCCAACCAGACAACGTCCAGCAACCTGCAGACAACGTCCAGCAACCTGCAGACAACGTCCAGCAACCTGCAGACAACGTCCAGCAACCTGCAGACAACGTCCAGCAACCTCCAGACAACGTCCAGCAACAAGACAAGAGAGGACAATCGCAAAGGGAAAGAAGGATGCAAAATAGAGCTAAAGGTATTTATGCCCTAATTATGCATGTGCATGTGCATGTGTATGTATGTGTATGTGTGTGTGTGTGTGTGTGTGCATCACATGTGTGCCAACCCTCATTGTTTCTTCTCTTTCTCTCTCTTTTCTTTTTTGGGGTGCCATTCCAGTTTGAGCCAGTTGCCCGTGACCGAGAGTCCGCTCACTGTCAGTCCATGTGTTCTGGGGCAGCTTGCCTGCCGGCATAGCGTGTTATACGCCAGCCTTCGCCTGCTCATGGAAACTGGTGGGAGTCCACCTGTCCTGGCCTGCCACAGCGGTATGGAGACTCCTCCATGCCGTGGTACTCTGGTGCTCCTCTCTATGGGGAAGCCGGTGTTACGGTGTGTGCACTCGCCTCGTGGCTAACCTCGATCTCAAAGTGGTTAGCCCCTCAGGGCGTGGCCGGGAGTCAGGGTATGAAGACACACGGGACTTGGGGTAAAGGGACCGAGCTCGATCTAGTGCCGAGAGACCCGGTGGGGCTCTCCCCACGGCTGCGGCGGCACAAAAGCTGTGAATGACATCCCATTTCCTCTTCTTTGAATTTCGATATGAGCATACATGGTGTTTGTACGCGCTGGTGTGTGTATGTGGGTGTGTGTGTGTCTCCAGGGATCCTTGAGGTCATGGATGATGGCAGAGCGGAAGTTATTGGGGATGCGCGTGTGTGTGTGTCCGTGCATTGCCCCCCCCCCCCCCCCCTGCGTGCTACGGTTGCTTCTTTGCATTGCCTTGCATAGGACGCCATTTGTTCCCCTGTGTCTCTTGCAGGTGAGGAAATGACAGCCGACGGGGGCGAATCCTCACCAATTTCTGCCAGGCGGTCGGGTCTTGTGCCTGCTAAGGGTGGTGCAGGGAAAGGGCGGAAACAGCAATCCAGTTTGCGGTCTTATTTTGGATTCACTGCCCCTGCTGCTCCCTCACCTGCTTCACCTACGTCACCTGCCGCACCTGAGACCCCTGTACAGTCGCAAGGCGGGGATACGAACACTAGGGTTGTCCCTGGGGAACACCGTCAGAGGAAGGACTGGGCTGGGGGTATGGAAAAGGCGCAGCGCAGGGGGGTTGAACCTGCCCGAACAGATTTTTCAGAAAAGGAGATGGAGCTTTTCCGCAAACTGACAGAGAGGTATCAGTCTGGGTCAAGCAAGCGGTGGGTTAAAATTTCACAGGCGTGGGACAAGGCCATTCAAACGTGGGAGGGGGAGGAGTGCCCATACCAGCCCCGGACCCCAAAGCAATTCAACACATATTTTTATGGGACATGGGCCAGACATTTGGAGAGGGAACAAAAAAGGCAGAAGCCTGACGCTGCCGATGCCCCTTCTGACGCCCGTCAGAAGCGCCAACGGAGACCACGGGATGTACTGGACCCCAGTCCTGCCCCCCCTCAGCACAATCGGCGTACTGCACTGAACCCCCCAAGCCAACCAGACAACGTCCAGCAACCTGCAGACAACGTCCAGCAACCTGCAGACAACGTCCAGCAACCTGCAGACAACGTCCAGCAACCTGCAGACAACGTCCAGCAACCTCCAGACAACGTCCAGCAACAAGACAAGAGAGGACAATCGCAAAGGGAAAGAAGGATGCAAAATAGAGCTAAAGGTATTTATGCCCTAATTATGCATGTGCATGTGCATGTGTATGTATGTGTATGTGTGTGTGTGTGTGTGTGCATCACATGTGTGCCAACCCTCATTGTTTCTTCTCTTTCTCTCTCTTTTCTTTTTTGGCGTGGAATGCTGTGATTTGTGAGCCAGTGGTGGCATGCGGTTAAGAATGGGGTACGCACTCTTATGGTGTTCGGCAATTTGCTGTGTGGCACAACTGATTGTCCACTTGCACCTGGCCTGGCTGTGCAACTGTGTCTGTTGCATCCAAGGCAATACATTTCTCTATGTATTTCACAGAATGCTTCGTGTTTGGGAATTTCAGGTTGTTCCTGCACCGCTGTGAACCGCATGTACGGCCATGGCTCCTTGACAGGCGACTGGCCACAGTGTGCATGTCAATGTATGGGCCAGTTTACAGCATCTGCACCCAGAAACCAAAGCCCATTTGGGCGTGGAATGCTGTGAATTGTGAGCCAGTGGTGGCATGCGGTTAAGAATGGGGTACGCACTTTTATGCTGTTCGGCAATTTGTTGTGTGGCACAACTGATTGTCCACTTGCACCTGGCCTGGCTGTGCAACTGTGTCTGTTGCATCAAAGGCAATACATTTCTCTATGTATTTCACAGAATGCTTCGTGTTTGGGAATTTCAGGTTGTTCCTGCACCGCTGTTAACCGCATGTACGGCCATGGCTCCTTGACAGGCGACTGGCCACAGTGTGCATGTCAATGTATGGGACAGTTTACAGCATCTGCACCCAGAAACCAAAGCCCAAATGGCACTCCAGTTTGAGCCAGTTGCCCGTGACCGAGAGTCCGCTCACTGTCAGTCCATGTGTTCTGGGGCAGCTTGCCTGCCGGCATAGCGTGTTATACGCCAGCCTTCGCCTGCTCATGGAAACTAGTGGGAGTCCACCTGTCCTGGCCTGCCACAGCGGTATGGAGACTCCTCCATGCCGTGGTACTCTGGTGCTCCTCTCTATGGGGAAGCCGGTGTTACGGTGTGTGCACTCGCCTCGTGGCTAACCTCGATCTCAAAGTGGTTAGCCCCTCAGGGCGTGGCCGGGAGTCAGGGTATGAAGAGACACGGGACTTGGGGTAAAGGGACCGAGCTCGATCTAGTGCCGAGAGACCCGGTGGGGCTCTCCCCACGGCTGCGGCGGCACAAAAGCTGTGAATGACATCCCATTTCCTCTTCTTTGAATTTCGATATGAGCATACATGGTGTTTGTACGCGCTGGTGTGTGTATGTGGGTGTGTGTGTGTCTCCAGGGATCCTTGAGGTCATGGATGATGGCAGAGCGGAAGTTATTGGGGATGCGTGTGTGTGTGTGTCCGTGCATTGCCCCCCCCCCCCCCTGCCTGCTACGGTTGCTTCTTTGCATTGCCTTGCATAGGACGCCATTTGTTCCCCTGTGTCTCTTGCAGGTGAGGAAATGACAGCCGACGGGGGGGAATCCTCACCAATTTCTGCCACGCGGTCGGGTCTTGTGCCTGCTAAGGGTGGTGCAGGGAAAGGGCGGAAACAGCAATCCAGTTTGCGGTCTTATTTTTCCATTCACTGCCCCTGCTGCTCCCTCACCTGCTTCACCTACGTCACCTGCCGCACCTGAGACCCCTGTACAGTCGCAAGGCGGGGATACAAACACTAGGGTTGTCCCTGGGGAACACCGTCAGAGGAAGGACTGGGCTGGGGGTATGGAAAAGGCGCAGCGCAGGGGGGTTGAACCTGCCCGAACAGATTTTTCAGAAAAGGAGATGGAGCTTTTCCGCAAACTGACAGAGAGGTATCAGTCTGGGTCAAGCAAGCGGTGGGTTAAAATTTCACAGGCGTGGGACAAGGCCATTCAAACGTGGGAGGGGGAGGAGTGCCCATACCAGCCCCGGACCCCAAAGCAATTCAACACATATTTTTATGGGACATGGGCCAGACATTTGGAGAGGGAACAAAAAAGGCAGAAGCCTGACGCTGCCGATGCCCCTTCTGACGCCCGTCAGAAGCGCCAACGGAGACCACGGGATGTACTGGACCCCAGTCCTGCCCCCCCTCAGCACAATCGGCGTACTGCACTGAACCCCCCAAGCCAACCAGACAACGTCCAGCAACCTGCAGACAACGTCCAGCAACCTGCAGACAACGTCCAGCAACCTGCAGACAACGTCCAGCAACCTCCAGACAACGTCCAGCAACAAGACAAGAGAGGACAATCGCAAAGGGAAAGAAGGATGCAAAATGGAGCTAAAGGTATTTATGCCCTAATTATGCATGTGCATGTACATGTGTATGTATGTGTATGTGTGTGTGTGTGTGTGTGTGCATCACATGTGTGCCAACCCTCATTGTTTCTTCTCTTTCTCTCTCTTTTCTGTTTTGGGGTACCATTCCAGTTTGAGCCACTTGCCCGTGACCGAGAGTCCGCTCACTGTCAGTCCATGTGTTCTGGGGCAGCTTGCCTGCCGGCATAGCGTGTTATACGCCAGCCTTCGCCTGCTCATGGAAACTGGTGGGAGTCCACCTGTGCTGGCCTGCCACAGCGGTATGGAGACTCCTCCATGCCGTGGTACTCTGGTGCTCCTCTCTATGGGGAAGCCGGTGTTACGGTGTGTGCACTCGCCTCGTGGCTAACCTCGATCTCAAAGTGGTTAGCCCCTCAGGGCGTGGCCGGGAGTCAGGGTATGAAGAGACACGGGACTTGGGGTAAAGGGACCGAGCTCGATCTAGTGCCGAGAGACCGGGTGGGGCTCTCCCCACGGCTGCGGCGGCACAAAAGCTGTGAATGACATCCCATTTCCTCTTCTTTGAATTTCCATATGAGCATACATGGTGTTTGTACGCGCTGGTGTGTGTATGTGGGTGTGTGTGTGTCTCCAGGGATCCTTGAGGTCATGGATGATGGCAGAGCGGAAGTTATTCGGGATGCGCGTGTGTGTGTGTCCGTGCATTGCCCCCCCCCCCCCCTGCCTGCTACGGTTGCTTCTTTGCATTGCCTTGCATAGGACGCCATTTGTTCTTCTGTGTCTCTTGCAGGTGAGGAAATGACAGCCGACGGGGGCGAATCCTCACCAATTTCTGCCACGCGGTCGGGTCTTGTGCCTGCTAAGGGTGGTGCAGGGAAAGGGCGGAAACAGCAATCCAGTTTGCGGTCTTATTTTTCCATTCACTGCCCCTGCTGCTCCCTCACCTGCTTCACCTACGTCACCTGCCGCACCTGAGACCCCTGTACAGTCGCAAGGCGGGGATACGAACACTAGGGTTGTCCCTGGGGAACACCGTCAGAGGAAGGACTGGGCTGGGGGTATGGAAAAGGCGCAGCGCAGGGGGGTTGAACCTGCCCGAACAGATTTTTCAGAAAAGGAGATGGAGCTTTTCCGCAAACTGACAGAGAGGTATCAGTCTGGGTCAAGCAAGCGGTGGGTTAAAATTTCACAGGCGTGGGACAAGGCCATTCAAACGTGGGAGGGGGAGGAGTGCCCATACCAGCCCCGGACCCCAAAGCAATTCAACACATATTTTTATGGGACATGGGCCAGACATTTGGAGAGGGAACAAAAAAGGCAGAAGCCTGACGCTGCCGATGCCCCTTCTGACGCCCGTCAGAAGCGCCAACGGAGACCACGGGATGTACTGGACCCCAGTCCTGCCCCCCCTCAGCACAATCGGCGTACTGCACTGAACCCCCCAAGCCAACCAGACAACGTCCAGCAACCTGCAGACAACGTCCAGCAACCTGCAGACAACGTCCAGCAACCTGCAGACAACGTCCAGCAACCTCCAGACAACGTCCAGAAACAAGACAAGAGAGGACAATCGCAAAGGGAAAGAAGGATGCAAAATGGAGCTAAAGGTATTTATGCCCTAATTATGCATGTGCATGTGCATGTGTATGTATGTGTATGTGTGTGTATGTGTGTGTGCATCACATGTGTGCCAACCCTCATTGTTTCTTCTCTTTCTCTCTCTTTTCTTTTTTGGGGTACCATTCCAGTTTGAGCCACTTGCCCGTGACCGAGAGTCCGCTCACTGTCAGTCCATGTGTTCTGGGGCAGCTTGCCTGCCGGCATAGCGTGTTATACGCCAGCCTTCGCCTGCTCATGGAAACTGGTGGGAGTCCACCTGTCCTGGCCTGCCACAGCGGTATGGAGACTCCTCCATGCCGTGGTACTCTGGTGCTCCTCTCTATGGGGAAGCCGGTGTTACGGTGTGTGCACTCGCCTTGTGGCTAACCTCGATCTCAAAGTGGTTAGCCCCTCAGGGCGTGGCCGGGAGTCAGGGTATGAAGAGACACGGGACTTGGGGTAAAGGGACCGAGCTCGATCTAGTGCCGAGAGACCCGGTGGGGCTCTCCCCACGGTTGCGGCGGCACAAAAGCTGTGAATGACATCCCATTTCCTCTTCTTTGAATTTCGATATGAGCATACATGGTGTTTGTACGCGCTGGTGTGTGTATGTGGGTGTGTGTGTGTCTCCAGGGATCCTTGAGGTCATGGATGATGGCAGAGCGGATGTTATTCGGGATGCGCGTGTGTGTGTGTCCGTGCATTGCCCCCCCCCCCCTGCCTGCTACGGTTGCTTCTTTGCATTGCCTTGCATAGGACGCCATTTGTTCTTCTGTGTCTCTTGCAGGTGAGGAAATGACAGCCGACGGGGGCGAATCCTCACCAATTTCTGCCACGCGGTCGGGTCTTGTGCCTGCTAAGGGTGGTGCAGGGAAAGGGCGGAAACAGCAATCCAGTTTGCGGTCTTATTTTTCCATTCACTGCCCCTGCTGCTCCCTCACCTGCTTCACCTACGTCACCTGCCGCACCTGAGACCCCTGTACAGTCGCAAGGCGGGGATACGAACACTAGGGTTGTCCCTGGGGAACACCGTCAGAGGAAGGACTGGGCTGGGGGTATGGAAAAGGCGCAGCGCAGGGGGGTTGAACCTGCCTGAACAGATTTTTCAGAAAAGGAGATGGAGCTTTTCCGCAAACTGACAGGGAGGTATCAGTCTGGGTCAAGCAAGCGGTGGGTTAAAATTTCACAGGCGTGGGACAAGGCCATTCAAACGTGGGAGGGGGAGGAGTGCCCATACCAGCCCCGGACCCCAAAGCAATTCAACACATATTTTTATGGGACATGGGCCAGACATTTGGAGAGGGAACAAAAAAGGCAGAAGCCTGACGCTGCCGATGCCCCTTCTGACGCCCGTCAGAAGCGCCAACGGAGACCACGGGATGTACTGGACCCCAGTCCTGCCCCCCCTCAGCACAATCGGCGTACTGCACTGAACCCCCCAAGCCAACCAGACAACGTCCAGCAACCTGCAGACAACGTCCAGCAACCTGCAGACAACGTCCAGCAACCTGCAGACAACGTCCAGCAACCTGCAGACAACGTCCAGCAACCTCCAGACAACGTCCAGCAACAAGACAAGAGAGGACAATCGCAAAGGGAAAGAAGGATGCAAAATGGAGCTAAAGGTATTTATGCCCTAATTATGCATGTGCATGTGCATGTGTATGTATGTGTATGTGTGTGTGTGTGTGTGTGTGCATCACATGTGTGCCAACCCTCATTGTTTCTTCTCTTTCTCTCTCTTTTCTTTTTTGGGGTGCCATTCCAGTTTGAGCCAGTTGCCCGTGACCGAGAGTCCGCTCACTGTCAGTCCATGTGTCATGGGGCAGCTTGCCTGCCGGCATAGCGTGTTATACGCCAGCCTTCGCCTGCTCATGGAAACTGGTGGGAGTCCACCTGTCCTGGCCTGCCACAGCGGTATGGAGACTCCTCCATGCCGTGGTACTCTGGTGCTCCTCTCTATGGGGAAGCCGGTGTTACGGTGTGTGCACTCGCCTCGTGGCTAACCTCGATCTCAAAGTGGTTAGCCCCTCAGGGCGTGGCCGGGAGTCAGGGTATGAAGAGACACGGGACTTGGGGTAAAGGGACCGAGCTCGATCTAGTGCCGAGAGACCCGGTGGGGCTCTCCCCACGGCTGCGGCGGCACAAAAGCTGTGAATGACATCCCATTTCCTCTTCTTTGAATTTCGATATGAGCATACATGGTGTTTGTACGCGCTGGTGTGTGTATGTGGGTGTGTGTGTGTCTCCAGGGATCCTTGAGGTCATGGATGATGGCAGAGCGGAAGTTATTGGGGATGCGCGTGTGTGTGTGTCCGTGCATTGCCCCCCCCCCCCCCTGCCTGCTACGGTTGCTTCTTTGCATTGCCTTGCATAGGACGCCATTTGTTCTTCTGTGTCTCTTGCAGGTGAGGAAATGACAGCTGACGGGGGCGAATCCTCACCAATTTCTGCCACGCGGTCGGGTCTTGTGCCTGCTAAGGGTGGTGCAGGGAAAGGGCGGAAACAGCAATCCAGTTTGCGGTCTTATTTTGGATTCACTGCCCCTGCTGCTCCCTCACCCGCTTCACCTACGTCACCTGCCGCACCTGAGACCCCTGTACAGTCGCAAGGCGGGGATACGAACACTAGGGTTGTCCCTGGGGAACACCGTCAGAGGAAGGACTGGGCTGGGGGTATGGAAAAGGCGCAGCGCAGGGGGGTTGAACCTGCCCGAA
Source organism: Eutreptiella sp. 'Long Island Sound 2002' (assembly GCA_964036045.1). Lineage (NCBI taxonomy): Eukaryota > Euglenozoa > Euglenophyceae > Eutreptiales > Eutreptiaceae > Eutreptiella > Eutreptiella sp. 'Long Island Sound 2002'. The sequence continues at coordinate 12,548,577 of OZ038403.1, forward strand.
CAGATTTTTCAGAAAAGGAGATGGAGCTTTTCCGCAAACTGACAGAGAGGTATCAGTCTGGGTCAAGCAAGCGGTGGGTTAAAATTTCACAGGCGTGGGACAAGGCCATTCAAACGTGGGAGGGGGAGGAGTGCCCATACCAGCCCCGGACCCCAAAGCAATTCAACACATATTTTTATGGGACATGGGCCAGACATTTGGAGAGGGAACAAAAAAGGCAGAAGCCTGACGCTGCCGATGCCCCTTCTGACGCCCGTCAGAAGCGCCAACGGAGACCACGGGATGTACTGGACCCCAGTCCTGCCCCCCCTCAGCACAATCGGCGTACTGCACTGAACCCCCCAAGCCAACCAGACAACGTCCAGCAACCTGCAGACAACGTCCAGCAACCTGCAGACAACGTCCAGCAACCTGCAAACAACGTCCAGCAACCTGCAGACAACGTCCAGCAACCTCCAGACAACGTCCAGCAACAAGACAAGAGAGGACAATCGCAAAGGGAAAGAAGGATGCAAAATAGAGCTAAAGGTATTTATGCCCTAATTATGCATGTGCATGTGCATGTGTATGTATGTGTATGTGTGTGTGTGTGTGTGTGTGTGCATCACATGTGTGCCAACCCTCATTGTTTCTTCTCTTTCTCTCTCTTTTCTTTTTTGGGGTGCCATTCCAGTTTGAGCCAGTTGCCCGTGACCGAGAGTCCGCTCACTGTCAGCCCATGTGTTCTGGGGCAGCTTGCCTGCCGGCATAGCGTGTTATACGCCAGCCTTCGCCTGCTCATGGAAACTGGTGGGAGTCCACCTGTCCTGGCCTGCCACAGCGGTATGGAGAGTCCTCCATGCCGTGGTACTCTGGTGCTCCTCTCTATGGGGAAGCCGGTGTTACGGTGTGTGCACTCGCCTCGTGGCTAACCTCGATCTCAAAGTGGTTAGCCCCTCAGGGCGTGGCCGGGAGTCAGGGTATGAAGAGACACGGGACTTGGGGTAAAGGGACCGAGCTCGATCTAGTGCCGAGAGACCCGGTGGGGCTCTCCCCACGGCTGCGGCGGCACAAAATCTGTGAATGACATCCCATTTCCTCTTCTTTGAATTTCGATATGAGCATACATGGTGTTTGTACGCGCTGGTGTGTGTATGTGGGTGTGTGTGTGTCTCCAGGGATCCTTGAGGTCATGGATGATGGCAGAGCGGAAGTTATTGGGGATGCGCGTGTGTGTGTGTCCGTGCATTGCCCCCCCCCCCCCTGCCTGCTACGGTTGCTTCTTTGCATTGCCTTGCATAGGACGCCATTTGTTCCCCTGTGTCTCTTGCAGGTGAGGAAATGACAGCCGACGGGTGCGAATCCTCACCAATTTCTGCCACGCGGTCGGGTCTTGTGCCTGCTAAGGGTGGTGCAGGGAAAGGGCGGAAACAGCAATCCAGTTTGCGGTCTTATTTTGGATTCACTGCCCCTGCTGCTCCCTCACCTGCTTCACCTACGTCACCTGCCGCACCTGAGACCCCTGTACAGTCGCAAGGCGGGGATACGAACACTAGGGTTGTCCCTGGGGAACACCGTCAGAGGAAGGACTGGGCTGGGGGTATGGAAAAGGCGCAGCGCAGGGGGGTTGAACCTGCCCGAACAGATTTTTCAGAAAAGGAGATGGAGCTTTTCCGCAAACTGACAGAGAGGTATCAGTCTGGGTCAAGCAAGCGGTGGGTTAAAATTTCACAGGCGTGGGACAAGGCCATTCAAACGTGGGAGGGGGAGGAGTGCCCATACCAGCCCCGGACCCCAAAGCAATTCAACACATATTTTTATGGGACATGGGCCAGACATTTGGAGAGGGAACTCTCTCTTTTCTTTTTTCGGGTGCCATTCCAGTTTGAGCCAGTTGCCCGTGACCGAGAGTCCGCTCACTGTCAGTCCATGTGTTCTGGGGCAGCTTGCCTGCCGGCATAGCGTGTTATACGCCAGCCTTCGCCTGCTCATGGAAACTGGTGGGAGTCCACCTGTCCTGGCCTGCCACAGCGGTATGGAGACTCCTCCATGCCGTGGTACTCTGGTGCTCCTCTCTATGGGGAAGCCGGTGTTACGGTGTGTGCACTCGCCTCGTGGCTAACCTCGATCTCAAAGTGGTTAGCCCCTCAGGGCGTGGCCGGGAGTCAGGGTATGAAGAGACACGGGACTTGGGGTAAAGGGACCGAGCTCGATCTAGTGCCGAGAGACCTGGTGGGGCTCTCCCCACGGCTGCGGCGGCACAAAAGCTGTGAATGACATCCCATTTCCTCTTCTTTGAATTTCGATATGAGCATACATGGTGTTTGTACGCGCTGGTGTGTGTATGTGGGTGTGTGTGTGTCTCCAGGGATCCTTGAGGTCATGGATGATGGCAGAGCGGAAGTTATTGGGGATGCGCGTGTGTGTGTGTGTCCGTGCATTGCCCCCCCCCCCCCTGCCTGCTACGGTTGCTTCTTTGCATTGCCTTGCATAGGACACCATTTGTTCCCCTGTGTCTCTTGCAGGTGAGGAAATGACAGCCGACGGGGGCGAATCCTCACCAATTTCTGCCACGCGGTCGGGTCTTGTGCCTGCTAAGGGTGGTGCAGGGAAAGGGCGGAAACAGCAATCCAGTTTGCGGTCTTATTTTGGATTCACTGCCCCTGCTGCTCCCTCACCTGCTTCACCTACGTCACCTGCCGCACCTGAGACCCCTGTACAGTCGCAAGGCGGGGATACGAACACTAGGGTTGTCCCTGGGGAACACCGTCAGAGGAAGGACTGGGCTGGGGGTATGGAAAAGGCGCAGCGCAGGGGGGTTGAACCTGCCCGAACAGATTTTTCAAAAAAGGAGATGGAGCTTTTCCGCAAACTGACAGAGAGGTATCAGTCTGGGTCAAGCAAGCGGTGGGTTAAAATTTCACAGGCGTGGGACAAGGCCATTCAAACGTGGGAGGGGGAGGAGTGCCCATACCAGCCCCGGACCCCAAAGCAATTCAACACATATTTTTATGGGACATGGGCCAGACATTTGGAGAGGGAACAAAAAAGGCAGAAGCCTGACGCTGCCGATGCCCCTTCTGACGCCCGTCAGAAGCGCCAACGGAGACCACGGGATGTACTGGACCCCAGTCCTGCCCCCCCTCAGCACAATCGGCGTACTGCACTGAACCCCCCAAGCCAACCAGACAACGTCCAGCAACCTGCAGACAACGTCCAGCAACCTGCAGACAACGTCCAGCAACCTGCAGACAACGTCCAGCAACCTCCAGACAACGTCCAGCAACAAGACAAGAGAGGACAATCGCAAAGGGAAAGAAGGATGCAAAATAGAGCTAAAGGTATTTATGCCCTAATTATGCATGTGCATGTGCATGTGTATGTATGTGTATGTGTGTGTGTGTGTGTGTGTGTGTGTGCATCACATGTGTGCCAACCCTCATTGTTTCTTCTCTTTCTCTCTCTTTTCTTTTTTGGCGTGCCATTCCAGTTTGAGCCAGTTGCCCGTGACCGAGAGTCCGCTCACTGTCAGTCCATGTGTTCTGGGGCAGCTTGCCTGCCGGCATAGCGTGTTATACGCCAGCCTTCGCCTCCTCATGGAAACTGGTGGGAGTCCACCTGTCCTGGCTTGCCACAGCGGTATGGAGACTCCTCCATGCCGTGGCACTCTGGTGCTCCTCTCTATGGGGAAGCCGGTGTTACGGTGTGTGCACTCGCCTCGTGGCTAACCTCGATCTCAAAGTGGTTAGCCCCTCAGGGCGTGGCCGGGAGTCAGGGTATGAAGAGACACGGGACTTGGGGTAAAGGGACCGAGCTCGATCTAGTGCCGAGAGACCCGGTGGGGCTCTCCCCACGGCTGCGGCGGCACAAAAGCTGTGAATGACATCCCATTTCCTCTTCTTTGAATTTCGATATGAGCATACATGGTGTTTGTACGCGCTGGTGTGTGTATGTGGGTGTGTGTGTGTCTCCAGGGATCCTTGAGGTCATGGATGATGGCAGAGCGGAAGTTATTGGGGATGCGCGTGTGTGTGTGTCCGTGCATTGCCCCCCCCCCCCCTGCCTGCTACGGTTGCTTCTTTGCATTGCCTTGCATAGGACGCCATTTGTTCCCCTGTGTCTCTTGCAGGTGAGGAAATGACAGCCGACGGGGGCGAATCCTCACCAATTTCTGCCACGCGGTCGGGTCTTGTGCCTGCCAAGGGTGGTGCAGGGAAAGGGCGGAAACAGCAATCCAGTTTGCGGTCTTATTTTGGATTCACTGCCCCTGCTGCTTCCTCACCTGCTTCACCTACGTCACCTGCCGCACCTGAGACCCCTGTACAGTCGCAAGGCGGGGATACGAACACTAGGGTTGTCCCTGGGGAACACCGTCAGAGGAAGGACTGGGCTGGGGGTATGGAAAAGGCGCAGCGCAGGGGGGTTGAACCTGCCCGAACAGATTTTTCAGAAAAGGAGATGGAGCTTTTCCGCAAACTGACAGAGAGGTATCAGTCTGGGTCAAGCAAGCGGTGGGTTAAAATTTCACAGGCGTGGGACAAGGCCATTCAAACGTGGGAGGGGGAGGAGTGCCCATACCAGCCCCGGACCCCAAAGCAATTCAACACATATTTTTATGGGACATGGGCCAGACATTTGGAGAGGGAACAAAAAAGGCAGAAGCCTGACGCTGCCGATGCCCCTTCTGACGCCCGTCAGAAGCGCCAACGGAGACCACGGGATGTACTGGACCCCAGTCCTGCCCCCCCTCAGCACAATCGGCGTACTGCACTGAACCCCCCAAGCCAACCAGACAACGTCCAGCAACCTGCAGACAACGTCCAGCAACCTGCAGACAACGTCCAGCAACCTGCAGACAACGTCCAGCAACCTGCAGACAACGTCCAGCAACCTCCAGACAACGTCCAGCAACAAGACAAGAGAGGACAATCGCAAAGGGAAAGAAGGATGCAAAATAGAGCTAAAGGTATTTATGCCCTAATTATGCATGTGCATGTGCATGTGTATGTATGCGTATGTGTGTGTGTGTGTGTGTGTGTGTGTGCATCACATGTGTGCCAACCCTCATTGTTTCTTCTCTTTCTCTCTCTTTTCTTTTTTGGGGTGCCATTCCAGTTTGAGCCAGTTGCCCGTGACCGAGAGTCCGCTCACTGTCAGTCCATGTGTCATGGGGCAGCTTGCCTGCCGGCATAGCGTGTTATACGCCAGCCTTCGCCTGCTCATGGAAACTGGTGGGAGTCCACCTGTCCTGGCCTGCCACAGCGGTATGGAGACTCCTCCATGCCGTGGTACTCTGGTGGTCCTCTCTATGGGGAAGCCGGTGTTACGGTGTGTGCACTCGCCTCGTGGCTAACCTCGATCTCAAAGTGGTTAGCCCCTGAGGGCGTGGCCGGGAGTCAGGGTATGAAGAGACACGGGACTTGGGGTAAAGGGACCAAGCTCGATCTAGTGCCGAGAGACCCGGTGGGGCTCTCCCCACGGCTGCGGCGGCACAAAAGCTGTGAATGACATCCCATTTCCTCTTCTTTGAATTTCGATATGAGCATACATGGTGTTTGTACGCGCCGGTGTGTGTATGTGGGTGTGTGTGTGTCTCCAGGGATCCTTGAGGTCATGGATGATGGCAGAGCGGAAGTTATTGGGGATGCGCGTGTGTGTGTGTCCGTGCATTGCCCCCCCCCCCCCTGCCTGCTACGGTTGCTTCTTTGCATTGCCTTGCATAGGACGCCATTTGTTCCCCTGTGTCTCTTGCAGGTGAGGAAATGACAGCCGACGGGGGCGAATCCTCACCAATTTCTGCCACGCGGTCGGGTCTTGTGCCTGCCAAGGGTGGTGCAGGGAAAGGGCGGAAACAACAATCCAGTTTGCGGTCTTATTTTGGATTCACTGCCCCCGCTGCTCCCTCACCTGCTTCACCTACGTCACCTGCCGCACCTGAGACCCCTGTACAGTCGCAAGGCGGGGATACGAACACTAGGGTTGTCCCTGGGGAACACCGTCAGAGGAAGGACTGGGCTGGGGGTATGGAAAAGGCGCAGCGCAGGGGGGTTGAACCTGCCCGAACAGATTTTTCAGAAAAGGAGATGGAGCTTTTCCGCAAACTAACAGAGAGGTATCAGTCTGGGTCAAGCAAGCGGTGGGTTAAAATTTCACAGGCGTGGGACAAGGCCATTCAAACGTGGGAGGGGGAGGAGTGCCCATACCAGCCCCGGACCCCAAAGCAATTCAACACATATTTTTATGGGACATGGGCCAGACATTTGGAGAGGGAACAAAAAAGGCAGAAGCCTGACGCTGCCGATGCCCCTTCTGACGCCCGTCAGAAGCGCCAACGGAGACCACGGGATGTACTGGACCCCAGTCCTGCCCCCCCTCAGCACAATCGGCGTACTGCACTGAACCCCCCAAGCCAACCAGACAACGTCCAGCAACCTGCAGACAACGTCCAGCAACCTGCAGACAACGTCCAGCAACCTGCAGACAACGTCCAGCAACAAGACAAGAGAGGACAATCGCAAAGGGAAAGAAGGATGCAAAATAGAGCTAAAGGTATTTATGCCCTAATTATGCATGTGCATGTGCATGTGTATGTATGTGTATGTGTGTGTGTGTGTGCATCACATGTGTGCCAACCCTCATTGTTTCTTCTCTTTCTCTCTCTTTTCTTTTTTGGGGTGCCATTCCAGTTTGAGCCAGTTGCCCGTGACCGAGAGTCCGCTCACTGTCAGTCCATGTGTTCTGGGGCAGCTTGCCTGCCGGCATAGCGTGTTATACGCCAGCCTTCGCCTGCTCATGGAAACTGGTGGGAGTCCACCTGTCCTGGCCTGCCACAGCGGTATGGAGACTCCTCCATGCCGTGGTACTCTGGTGCTCCTCTCTATGGGGAAGCCGGTGTTACGGTGTGTGCACTCGCCTCATGGCTATCCTCGATCTCAAAGTGGTTAGCCCCTCAGGGCGTGGCCGGGAGCCAGGGTATGAAGAGACACGGGACTTGGGGTAAAGGGACCAAGCTCGATCTAGTGCCGAGAGACCCGGTGGGGCTCTCCCCACGGCTGCGGCGGCACAAAAGCTGTGAATGACATCCCATTTCCTCTTCTTTGAATTTCGATATGAGCATACATGGTGTTTGTACGCGCCGGTGTGTGTATGTGGGTGTGTGTGTGTCTCCAGGGATCCTTGAGGTCATGGATGATGGCAGAGCGGAAGTTATTGGGGATGCGCGTGTGTGTGTGTCCGTGCATTGCCCCCCCCCCCCCCCTGCCTGCTACGGTTGCTTCTTTGCATTGCCTTGCATAGGACGCCATTTGTTCCCCTGTGTCTCTTGCAGGTGAGGAAATGACAGCCGACGGGGGCGAATCCTCACCAATTTCTGCCACGCGGTCGGGTCTTGTGCCTGCCAAGGGTGGTGCAGGGAAAGGGCGGAAACAGCAATCCAGTTTGCGGTCTTATTTTGGATTCACTGCCCCCGCTGCTCCCTCACCTGCTTCACCTACGTCACCTGCCGCACCTGAGACCCCTGTACAGTCGCAAGGCGGGGATACGAACACTAGGGTTGTCCCTTGGGAACACCGTCAGAGGAAGGACTGGGCTGGGGGTATGGAAAAGGCGCAGCGCAGGGGGGTTGAACCTGCCCGAACAGATTTTTCAGAAAAGGAGATGGAGCTTTTCCGCAAACTGACAGAGAGGTATCAGTCTGGGTCAAGCAAGCGGTGGGTTAAAATTTCACAGGCGTGGGACAAGGCCATTCAAACGTGGGAGGGGGAAGAGTGCCCATACCAGCCCCGGACCCCAAAGCAATTCAACACATATTTTTATGGGACATGGGCCAGACATTTGGAGAGGGAACAAAAAAGGCAGAAGCCTGACGCTGCCGATGCCCCTTCTGACGCCCGTCAGAAGCGCCAACGGAGACCACGGGATGTACTGGACCCCAGTCCTGCCCCCCCTCAGCACAATCGGCGTACTGCACTGAACCCCCCAAGCCAACCAGACAACGTCCAGCAACCTGCAGACAACGTCCAGCAACCTGCAGACAACGTCCAGCAACCTCCAGACAACGTCCAGCAACAAGACAAGAGAGGACAATCGCAAAGGGAAAGAAGGATGCAAAATAGAGCTAAAGGTATTTATGCCCTAATTATGCATGTGCATGTGCATGTGTATGTATGTGTATGTGTGTGTGTGTGTGTGTGTGTGTGCATCACATGTGTGCCAACCCTCATTGTTTCTTCTATTTCTCTCTCTTTTCTTTTTTGGGGTGCCATTCCAGTTTGAGCCAATTGCCCGTGACCGAGAGTCCGCTCACTGTCAGTCCATGTGTTCTGGGGCAGCTTGCCTGCCGGCATAGCGTGTTATACGCCAGCCTTCGCCTGCTCATGGAAACTGGTGGTAGTCCACCTGTCCTGGCCTGCCACAGCGGTATGGAGACTCCTCCATGCCGTGGTACTCTGGTGCGCCTCTCTATGGGGAAGCCGGTGTTACGGTGTGTGCACTCGCCTCGTGGCTAACCTCGATCTCAAAGTGGTTAGCCCCTCAGGGCGTGGCCGGGAGTCAGGGTATGAAGAGACACGGGACTTGGGGTAAAGGGACCGAGCTCGATCTAGTGCCGAGAGACCCGGTGGGGCTCTCCCCACGGCTGCGGCGGCACAAAAGCTGTGAATGACATCCCATTTCGTCTTCTTTGAATTTCGATATGAGCATACATGGTGTTTGTACGCGCTGGTGTGTGTATGTGGGTGTGTGTGTGTCTCCAGGGATCCTTGAGGTCATGGATGATGGCAGAGCGGAAGTTATTGGGGATGCGCGTGTGTGTGTGTCCGTGCATTGCCCCCCCCCCCCCCCCTGCCTGCTACGGTTGCTTCTTTGCATTGCCTTGCATAGGACGCCATTTGTTCCCCTGTGTCTCTTGCAGGTGAGGAAATGACAGCCGACGGGGGCGAATCCTCACCAATTTCTGCCACGCGGTCGGGTCTTGTGCCTGCTAAGGGTGGTGCAGGGAAAGGGCGGAAACAGCAATCCAGTTTGCGGTCTTATTTTGGATTCACTGCCCCTGCTGCTCCCTCACCTGCTTCACCTACGTCACCTGCCGCACCTGAGACCCCTGTACAGTCGCAAGGCGGGGATACGAACACTAGGGTTGTCCCTGGGGAACACCGTCAGAGGAAGGACTGGGCTGGGGGTATGGAAAAGGCGCAGCGCAGGGGGGTTGAACCTGCCCGAACAGATTTTTCAGAAAAGGAGATGGAGCTTTTCCGCAAACTGACAGAGAGGTATCAGTCTGGGTCAAGCAAGCGGTGGGTTAAAATTTCACAGGCGGGGGACAAGGCCATTCAAACGTGGGAGGGGGAGGAGTGCCCATACCAGCCCCGGACCCCAAAGCAATTCAACACATTTTTTTATGGGACATGGGCCAGACATTTGGAGAGAGAACAAAAAAGGCAGAAGCCTGACGCTGCCGATGCCCCTTCTGACGCCCGTCAGAAGCGCCAACGGAGACCACGGGATGTACTGGACCCCAGTCCTGCCCCCCCTCAGCACAATCGGCGTACTGCACTGAACCCCCCAAGCCAACCAGACAACGTCCAGCAACCTGCAGACAACGTCCAGCAACCTGCAGACAACGTCTAGCAACCTGCAGACAACGTCCAGCAACCTGCAAGCAACGTCCAGCAACCTCCAGACAACGTCCAGCAACAAGACAAGAGAGGACAATCGCAAAGGGAAAGAAGGATGCAAAATAGAGCTAAAGGTATTTATGCCCTAATTATGCATGTGCATGTGCATGTGTATGTATGTGTATGTGTGTGTGTGTGTGTGTGTGTGTGTGTGTGTGTGTGTGCATCACATGTGTGCCAACCCTCATTGTTTCTTCTCTTTCTCTCTCTTTTCTTCTTTGGGGTGCCATTCCAGTTTGAGCCAGTTGCCCGTGACCGAGAGTCCGCTCACTGTCAGTCCATGTGTTCTGGGGCAGCTTGCCTGCCGGCATAGCGTGTTATACGCCAGCCTTCGCCTGCTCATGGAAACTGGTGGGAGTCCACCTGTCCTGGCCTGCCACAGCGGTATGGAGACTCCTCCATGCCGTGGTACTCTGGTGCTCCTCTCTATGGGGAAGCCGGTGTTACGGTGTGTGCACTCGCCTCGTGGCTAACCTCGATCTCAAAGTGGTTAGCCCCTCAGGGCGTGGCCGGGAGTCAGGGTATGAAGAGACACGGGACTTGGGGTAAAGGGACCGAGCTCGATCTAGTGCCGAGAGACCCGGTGGGGCTCTCCCCACGGCTGCGGCGGCACAAAAGCTGTGAATGACATCCCATTTCCTCTTCTTTGAATTTCGATATGAGCATACATGGTGTTTGTACGCGCTGGTGTGTGTATGTGGGTGTGTGTGTGTCTCCAGGGATCCTTGAGGTCATGGATGATGGCAGAGCGGAAGTTATTGGGGATGCGCGTGTGTGTGTGTCCGTGCATTGCCCCCCCCCCCCCCCTGCCTGCTACGGTTGCTTCTTTGCATTGCCTTGCATAGGACGCCATTTGTTCCCCTGTGTCTCTTGCAGGTGAGGAAATGACAGCCGACGGGGGGGAATCCTCACCAATTTCTGCCACGCGGTCGGGTCTTGTGCCTGCCAAGGGTGGTGCAGGGAAAGGGCGGAAACAGCAATCCAATTTGCGGTCTTATTTTGGATTCACTGCCCCCGCTGCTCCCTCACCTGCTTCACCTACGTCACCTGCCGCACCTGAGACCCCTGTACAGTCGCAAGGCGGGGATACGAACACTAGGGTTGTCCCTGGGGAACACCGTCAGAGGAAGGACTGGGCTGGGGGTATGGAAAAGGCGCAGCGCAGGGGGGTTGAACCTGCCCGAACAGATTTTTCAGAAAAGGAGATGGAGCTTTTCCGCAAACTGACAGAGAGGTATCAGTCTGGGTCAAGCAAGCGGTGGGTTAAAAATTTCACAGGCGTGGGACAAGGCCATTCAAACGTGGGAGGGGGAGGAGTGCCCATACCAGCCCCGGACCCCAAAGCAATTCAACACATATTTTTATGGGACATGGGCCAGACATTTGGAGAGGGAACAAAAAAGGCAGAAGCCTGACGCTGCCGATGCCCCTTCTGACGCCCGTCAGAAGCGCCAACGGAGACCACGGGATGTACTGGACTCCAGTCCTGCCCCCCCTCAGCACAATCGGCGTACTGCACTGAACCCCCCAAGCCAACCAGACAACGTCCAGCAACCTGCAGACAACGTCCAGCAACCTGCAGACAACGTCCAGCAACCTGCAGACAACGTCCAGCAACCTCCAGACAACGTCCAGCAACAAGACAAGAGAGGACAATCGCAAAGGGAAAGAAGGATGCAAAATAGAGCTAAAGGTATTTATGCCCTAATTATGCATGTGCATGTGCATGTGTATGTATGTGTATGTGTGTGTGTGTGTGTGTGTGTGTGTGCCAACCCTCATTGTTTCTTCTCTTTCTCTCTCTTTTCTTTTTTGGGGTGCCATTCCAGTTTGAGCCAGTTGCCCGTGACCGAGAGTCCGCTCACTGTCAGTCCATGTGTTCTGGGGCAGCTTGCCTGCCGGCATAGCGTGTTATACGCCAGCCTTCGGCTGCTCATGGAAACTGGTGGGAGTCCACCTGTCCTGGCCTGCCACAGCGGTATGGAGACTCCTCCATGCCGTGGTACTCTGGTGCTCCTCTCTATGGGGAAGCCGGTGTTACGGTGTGTGCACTCGCCTCGTGGCTAACCTCGATCTCAAAGTGGTTAGCCCCTCAGGGCGTGGCCGGGAGTCAGGGTATGAAGAGACACGGGACTTGGGGTAAAGGGACCGAGCTCGATCTAGTGCCGAGAGACCTGGTGGGGCTCTCCCCACGGCTGCGGCGGCACAAAAGCTGTGAATGACATCTGATTTCCTCTTCTTTGAATTTCGATATGAGCATACATGGTGTTTGTACGCGCTGGTGTGTGTATGTGGGTGTGTGTGTGTCTCCAGGGATCCTTGAGGTCATGGATGATGGCAGAGCGGAAGTTATTGGGGATGCGCGTGTGTGTGTGTCCGTGCATTGCCCCCCCCCCCCCCCCCGCCTGCTACGGTTGCTTCTTTGCATTGCCTTGCATAGGACGCCATTTGTTCCCCTGTGTCTCTTGCAGGTGAGGAAATGACAGCCGACGGGGGCGAATCCTCACCAATTTATGCCACGCGGTCGGGTCTTGTGCCTGCCAAGGGTGGTGCAGGGAAAGGGCGGAAACAGCAATCTAGTTTGCGGTCTTATTTTGGATTCACTGCCCCTGCTGCTCCCTCACCTGCTTCACCTACGTCACCTGCCGCACCTGAGACCCCTGTACAGTCGCAAGGCGGGGATACGAACACTAGGGTTGTCCCTGGGGAACACCGTCAGAGGAAGGACTGGGCTGGGGGTATGGAAAAGGCGCAGCGCAGGGGGGTTGAACCTGCCCGAACAGATTTTTCAGAAAAGGAGATGGAGCTTTTCCGCAAACTGACAGAGAGGTATCAGTCTGGGTCAAGCAAGCGGTGGGTTAAAATTTCACAGGCGTGGGACAAGGCCATTCAAACGTGGGGGCGGGAGGAGTGCCCATACCAGCCCCGGACCCCAAAGCAATTCAACACATATTTTTATGGGACATGGGCCAGACATTTGGAGAGGGAACAAAAAAGGCAGAAGCCTGACGCTGCCGATGCCCCTTCTGACGCCCGTCAGAAGCGCCAACGGAGACCACGGGATGTACTGGACCCCAGTCCTGCCCCCCCTCAGCACAATCGGCGTACTGCACTGAACCCCCCAAGCCAACCAGACAACGTCCAGCAACCTGCAGACAACGTCCAGCAACCTGCAGACAACGTCCAGCAACCTGCAGACAACGTCCAGCAACCTCCAGACAACGTCCAGCAACCTCCAGACAACGTCCAGCAACAAGACAAGAGAGGACAATCGCAAAGGGAAAGAAGGATGCAAAATAGAGCTAAAGGTATTTATGCCCTAATTATGCATGTGCATGTGCATGTGTATGTATGTGTATGTGTGTGTGTGTGTGTGTGTGTGTGTGTGTGCATCACATGTGTGCCAACCCTCATTGTTTCTTCTCTTTCTCTCTCTTTTCTTTTTTGGGGTGCCATTCCAGTTTGAGCCAGTTGCCCGTGACCGAGAGTCCGCTCACTGTCAGCCCATGTGTTCTGGGGCAGCTTGCCTGCCGGCATAGCGTGTTATACGCCAGCCTTCGCCTGCTCATGGAAACTGGTGGGAGTCCACCTGTCCTGGCCTGCCACAGCGGTATGGAGACTCCTCCATGCCGTGGTACTCTGGTGCTCCTCTCTATGGGGAAGCCGGTGTTACGGTGTGTGCACTCGCCTCGTGGCTAACCTCGATCTCAAAGTGGTTAGCCCCTCAGGGCGTGGCCGGGAGTCAGGGTATGAAGAGACACGGGACTTGGGGTAAAGGGACCGAGCTCGATGTAGTGCCGAGAGACCGGGTGGGGCTCTCCCCACGGCTGCGGCGGCACAAAAGCTGTGAATGACATCCCATTTCCTCTTCTTTGAATTTCGATATGAGCATACATGGTGTTTGTACGCGCTGGTGTGTGTATGTGGGTGTGTGTGTGTCTCCAGGGATCCTTGAGGTCATGGATGATGGCAGAGCGGAAGTTATTGGGGATGCGCGTGTGTGTGTGTCCGTGCATTGCCCCCCCCCCCCCCCCGCCTGCTACGGTTGCTTGTTTGCATTGCCTTGCATAGGACGCCATTTGTTCCCCTGTGTCTCTTGCAGGTGAGGAAATGACAGCCGACGGGGGCGAATCCTCACCAATTTCTGCCACGCGGTCGGGTCTTGTGCCTGCTAAGGGTGGTGCAGGGAAAGGGCGGAAACAGCAATCCAGATTGCGGTCTTATTTTGGATTCACTGCCCCTGCTGCTCCCTCACCTGCTTCACCTACGTCACCTGCCGCACCTGAGACCCCTGTACAGTCGCAAGGGGGGGATACGAACACTAGGGTTGTCCCTGGGGAACACCGTCAGAGGAAGGACTGGGCTGGGGGTATGGGAAAGGCGCAGCGCAGGGGGGTTGAACCTGCCCGAACAGATTTTTCAGAAAAGGAGATGGAGCTTTTCCGCAAACTGACAGAGAGGTATCAGTCTGGGTCAAGCAAGCGGTGGGTTAAAATTTCACAGGCGTGGGACAAGGCCATTCAAACGTGGGAGGGGGAGGAGTGCCCATACCAGCCCCGGACCCCAAAGCAATTCAACACATATTTTTATGGGACATGGGCCAGACATTTGGAGAGGGAACAAAAAAGGCAGAAGCCTGACGCTGCCGATGCCCCTTCTGACGCCTGTCAGAAGCGCCAACGGAGACCACGGGATGTACTGGACCCCAGTCCTGCCCCCCCTCAGCACAATCGGCGTACTGCACTGAACCCCCCAAGCCAACTAGACAACGTCCAGCAACCTGCAGACAACGTCCAGCAACCTGCAGACAACGTCCAGCAACCTGCAGACAACGTCCAGCAACCTGCAGACAACGTCCAGCAACCTCCAGACAACGTCCAGCAACAAGACAAGAGAGGACAATCGCAAAGGGAAAGAAGGATGCAAAATAGAGCTAAAGGTATTTATGCCCTAATTATGCATGTGCATGTGCATGTGTATGTATGTGTATGTGTGTGTGTGTGTGTGTGTGTGTGTGCATCACATGTGTGCCAACCCTCATTGTTTCTTCTCTTTCTCTCTCTTTTCTTTTTTGGGGTGCCATTCCAGTTTGAGCCAGTTGCCCGTGACCGAGAGTCCGCTCACTGTCAGTCCATGTGTTCTTGGGCAGCTTGCCTGCCGGCATAGCGTGTTATACGCCAGCCTTCGCCTGCTCATGGAAACTGGTGGGAGTCCACCTGTCCTGGCCTGCCACAGCGGTATGGAGACTCCTCCATGCCGTGGTACTCTGGTGCTCCTCTCTATGGGGAAGCCGGTGTTACGGTGTGTGCACTCGCCTCGTGGCTAACCTCGATCTCAAAGTGGTTAGCCCCTCAGGGCGTGGCCGGGAGTCAGGGTATGAAGAGACACGGGACTTGGGGTAAAGGGACCGAGCTCGATCTAGTGCCGAGAGACCCGGTGGGGCTCTCCCCACGGCTGCGGCGGCACAAAAGCTGTGAATGACATCCCATTTCCTCTTCTTTGAATTTCGATATGAGCATACATGGTGTTTGTACGCGCTGGTGTGTGTATGTGGGTGTGTGTGTGTCTCCAGGGATCCTTGAGGTCATGGATGATGGCGAAGCGGAAGTTATTGGGGATGCGCGTGTGTGTGTGTCCGTGCATTGCCCCCCCCCCCCCCCGCCTGCTACGGTTGCTTCTTTGCATTGCCTTGCATAGGACGCCATTTGTTCCCCTGTGTCTCTTGCAGGTGAGGAAATGACAGCCGACGGGGGCGAATCCTCACCAATTTCTGCCACGCGGTCGGGTCTTGTGCCTGCCAAGGGTGGTGCAGGGAAAGGGCGGAAACAGCAATCCAGTTTGTGGTCTTATTTTGGATTCACTGCCCCTGCTGCTCCCTCACCTGCTTCACCTACGTCACCTGCCGCACCTGAGACCCCTGTACAGTCGCAAGGCGGGGATACGAACACTAGGGTTGTCCCTAGGGGACACCGTCAGAGGAAGGACTGGGCTGGGGGTATGAAAAAGGCGCAGCGCAGGGGGGTTGAACCTGCCCGAACAGATTTTTCAGAAAAGGAGATGGAGCTTTTCCGCAAACTGACAGAGAGGTATCAGTCTGGGTCAAGCAAGCGGTGGGTTAAAATTTCACAGGCGTGGGACAAGGCCATTCAAACGTGGGAGGGGGAGGAGTGCCCATACCAGCCCCGGACCCCAAAGCAATTCAACACATATTTTTATGGGACATGGGCCAGACATTTGGAGAGGGAACAAAAAAGGCAGAAGCCTGACGCTGCCGATTCCCCTTCTGACGCCCGTCAGAAGCGCCAACGGAGACCACGGGATGTACTGGACCCCACTCCTGCCCCCCCTCAGCACAATCGGCGTACTGCACTGAACCCCCCAAGCCAACCAGACAACGTCCAGCAACCTGCAGACAACGTCCAGCAACCTGCAAACAACGTCCAGCAACCTCCAGACAACGTCCAGCAACCTCCAGACAACGTCCAGCAACAAGACAAGAGAGGACAATCGCAAAGGGAAAGAAGGATGCAAAATAGAGCTAAAGGTATTTATGCCCTAATTATGCATGTGCATGTGCATGTGTATGTATGTGTATGTGTGTGTGTGTGTGTGTGTGTGTGTGTGCATCACATTTGTGCCAACCCTCATTGTTTCTTCTCTTTCTCTCTCTTTTCTTTTTTGGGGTGCCATTCCAGTTTGAGCCAGTTGCCCGTGACCGAGAGTCCGCTCACTGTCAGTCCATGTGTTCTGGGGCAGCTTGCCTGCCGGCATAGCGTGTTATACGCCAGCCTTCGCCTGCTCATGGAAACTGGTGGGAGTCCACCTGTCCTGGCCTGCCACAGCGGTATGGAGACTCCTCCATGCCGTGGTACTCTGGTGCTCCTCTCTATGGGGAAGCCGGTGTTACGGTGTGTGCACTCGCCTCGTGGCTAACCTCGATCTCAAAGTGGTTAGCCCCTCAGGGCGTGGCCGGGAGTCAGGGTATGAAGAGACACGGGACTTGGGGTAAAGGGACCGAGCTCGATCTAGTGCCGAGAGACCCGGTGGGGCTCTCCCCACGGCTGCGGCGGCACAAAAGCTGTGAATGACATCCCATTTCCTCTTCTTTGAATTTCGATATTAGCATACATGGTGTTTGTACGCGCTGGTGTGTGTATGTGGGTGTGTGTGTGTCTCCAGGGATCCTTGAGGTCATGGATGATGGCAGAGCGGAAGTTATTGGGGATGCGCGTGTGTGTGTGTGTCCGTCCATTGCCCCCCCCCCCCCCCTGCCTGCTACGGTTGCTTCTTTGCATTGCCTTGCATAGGACGCCATTTGTTCCCCTGTGTCTCTTGCAGGTGAGGAAATGACAGCCGACGGGGGCGAATCCTCACCAATTTCTGCCACGCGGTCGGGTCTTGTGCCTGCCAAGGGTGGTGCAGGGAAAGGGCGGAAACAGCAATCCAGTTTGCGGTCTTATTTTGGATTCACTGCCCCTGCTGCTCCCTCACCTGCTTCACCTACGTCACCTGCCGCACCTGAGACCCCTGTACAGTCGCAAGGGGGGGATACGAACACTAGGGTTGTCCCTGGGGAACACCGTCAGAGGAAGGATCTTAGCTCAGCCGTGCCTGAGCTTTGGTTTTGCTCGTCGGGTGGTGTGTGTGTGCGCATGCGTGTGTGCAGTGAGCCTCTGTACTTGTAGAGCATTTTTGCTTGTTGCCAGCAGACCATAGGTGGTCACACGTAGAGCCTGCTCCGTGACACTTTGGAACGACCCGGTCTGTGAATATGTCAGTTGACGATTTTGCCGTCTTCGCGAAGGGAACAATTTGTTCCCAGTTCATTGATAGCGTTCCCATGCTGGAGATAGCCAGGGCTGCCTCGCAGGTGGAGATGAAGCTGTCGGTGCTGCTGGAACGCAGGTCAGAGTGGGAGGCTAGTTTCGTCGCCAAGTACGGAATCGAGTTGGGGGAGGTGGGGCTGGTGAAGATGATCGCCTCGTATTGCGTCATGGCCCAGTGCGACCTGGATGTGGCGTCGCTGGGCTTTGTCAAGGTGGAGGTACCACCCCAACAGCCGCAGACGGTGTCGCCAGAGCTTCTGGAGCTCAAGCAGTTGGTTCAGGGACAGGCCCTTGTGATGGAGGGCCTGCGCAAGCAGTTGGAGGCGGTCAGTGCCAAGGCCGAGGCGGAGTCCAAGAGGAAAATGGCGAAGGTCCCGCCGCTGTGTAAAGCGGAAATCGTGAAGGTGAGGGAGTTGGATTCTAAGCCCCAGTGGGTCTTCGCCAGCCTTCTCGCGCTGTCCACCTTGTTGTGGCGCAGGGAGGTGCCCCAACACGAATACGTCTCCAAGTACAAGGACAAGGAAAAGTTCACGGACGCCATCCTGGACGAGCTGGCGCCGGTGGTGGACGCGGACTCCGCGGACACGGAAGTGTGGCAGCTGGAGTCCATGGATGATGACGAACTTACGCGCCTTCGGAGTTTTGTCCAGGCGGTCTGGACGTTCACGGTGACTAGCCTGTCGGCATACAGGGGCAAGAAGGGCTTGGACCCCGGACCGGTCGGTGAGGGGTCGGACGCGGCCGAGGATGCGTCCGATGTGCCTGTGCTGTCCGCTGGTTGTACGGGAGCGGCGGAGGAGGAGGTGGTGGGGCGGCGGCTGCAAGCCATGAAGGGTAAGTTCCGCGTTGAGGGGGGCCGCCGCCTGTACACCGCCAAGCCGGGTGCCGAGCCGATGGACGTCACCAATGCCCCGGTGACAGCGTGTCGGGCATGCAAGAACGCTGGGAGGGGAGTGAAACGGCATTGGTTTCACGAGTGCCCCGGCTTTGACTGATGGGGAAGCTGCCCCATCCGGCCCATCCCTCCCGAGCCCCGGGGGGCCTTGGTGGTTCTCGGACCGTCGGACTTCCGGGATGGCGAGGACGTGGTCTGGCGCCTGGTGTGGGCAGCGTGGAGACGGATATGGAAGGAGGATGAGATCACCTCCGTGGACGCCCTGCAGGCTTCCTCCTGGGCTAAAAGCACCATGGGTACGTATTGTACCCACTTCCGCAAGATGGCCCTCTGGGTGGGCTACACGCCCACATCCGAGCTTGAACAAGCGGCGTGCCGCTACATTTTCCAGTTATGGGGACTGGGGTACTCGGGAAGCTCCCTCAAGGTCGCAGTGTCGGCGTTCCGGGCACTGGAGGACATGGGATGGCTGCCCGCGTTCGTCAGTCGCCGGGTCTGGCGCTGTGCCAAGTGGGCGCCCACGGAGCCGGCCCTACGGCCCTACGCAGGTTTGGACGACCTCCGCAACTTCGCGCTGGCTTGCACGGAGCGACCGCAGTGGACCGTCTATGGGATGGCAGTCCTGGCATTCACCTGCCTTCTGCGGGTGGGTGAGGCCGCGCCCCTCCGTCGGGGGGGATCCCGGTGTCGGGGATTGGCGTTCCGCACGGTCAAGGTGGCGCCGCGCATCGTGCGCAGGCGACTCGGGAAGTATGCCCAAGAGTGGCTGGGCTGGCTCGATGCCACGGGGGCCACGTCTGCTGTCGTCGGAGCGCAATTCTGTCCGCAGGGACCAGCTTTCATGCAGTCGGTCATGGCTGCCGCGTTGGGGGGCAGCGACAACCCCCACGCCAGGTGGCACGCATGGAGGCGAGGGGGCTCCGCGGCCCTGCGATGGTTGGGGCTGCCCATCAAGTGGCTGGCTTGGTGGGGGCGGTGGCTTTCGGAGACGGTGGCAGTCCACTACGCCGACGCGCCCGACGACTTCGTCGTCACGACCGAGGCTGTCCTCCCCTGGCCCCCTGACAACCATGCAGGAGAGTTCGTTTGGCGCGCCGTGTCCCTCCGGGACGTTTTCCCGAAGGAGCTCCTGGAGCTCTGTGCCCCTGATGCCGATGAGCCCCCACAATGGGGAGGTGACGGGGATGGGTCGGCAGGAGGTCGGGGTGGATCGTGCCCTGGGGAGTCCGCGAGTCCTGCCGCTGCGGGAGCTGCTGGGAGGGAGGACCGGGCTGGCGCACGTGACCCGGGGGCCCCTCCGGCCCTTACGGCTGTTGAGGGGTCCTCAGGACGCGGGCGCCGGCCGCGGGGAGACGGGGGGGGGGAAGTCATTGATGTGGATGCAGACCCCCCACCTGCCTCCGCAGCAGGCTCCTCCATCAGGCGGCTGCGCATCGCGGCCCGCAGGACGGGTGAGGTCGCGTCCGTCTTGGGCAAGCGGAAGGCCGCGGGCCCGGCCAGGATTGTGGGTGCGGCTGCCCGAACGGCAATTTCCCGTCGCGTCGGAGCTGGGTCAGTGGGTGCGGGAGCGCCTTCGGACCGGTGAGTGGGACGCCTGGTTGTGCTCCCTGCGGGCTTGTCTGCCCCGCGCACCGCCTGGTTTACTGGAGCGTCGCCTGTTGCAGTTTCTGGAGTGGGGCAGTGAAGCTGCCCGTGATCTCAGACAGCCGGAGTTTCTGCGAGTCTTGGCTGTGGCTTTGTCCTCATTTAGCCCTGAGGTTTGGGAGTCGCTCTTGCATGATTCGACGTCGCCCAAATTGCTTATGCAGCGTATCAGGGAGGAGGTATTGGCGCGGGGTTTGGGGCCGGTGGGGCGTGTGGATATCCCCCGCGAGGTCTGGGATAGTTGTGTGCCGGACGGCTTCGCAGAATTGGTAGGCAGGCAGTTTTCTGGGATAATTCCCCCGTCGGATGAGGCGGTGGTCATGATGAGGGCATTGCGGGACCAGGGTTTGCTTTTCCCCCTGCCGCCGGGGTCACCTGGGCCCAATGGGGGTGTTTTTGCGATACCCAAGACGGAGGAGAAGTGCAGTTTGATTGTCAATCTGGTGCCCCTTAATGAGGAGATGCGGTCTCGGCCGGAGAAGTTCTCCCTCCCCTCTGTGGAGGTGTTGGCCCTTTTGGCGCAGGTGGCACAGCAAGGGTCCTCCTTTTTCCTCCCCTCTTTTTATGCCCGAGCGCGTTGCATGAGGCCGGTGTGGGATATTCTGTCCCTGCCGGGGGGGGGGGGGGAAGAGCTGTGCATGTGCCACATCGACCTGAGTAATTGCTTTTGGTCACTTCAGCTGCCGCGCGAGTTCTGGGGGGCCTTTCGCGTCTCGGATGGAGAGGGGGGGGTGTTGGCTTTCCGGTGCTTGCCCTTTGGGTGGAAGTACAGCCCCCTCCTGTGCCAGCGAGTGTTAGAGGGTCTGGTGGCCGGCGCGGGGCTGTTGGGGGTGCTGGTTTTGATTTACTTGGATGATGTCCTGGTTGTGGGGCGCGGCCGCGCGCGTGTGCGAGAGCAGACGGCAAGGGCGGCGGAGGCGTTGCGCCGTGCAGGTGCTGTAGTCAGCCCAAAGAGTACGTTAGAGCCTGTGCAGCGGCTGGTGTGGCTGGGGAAGGATATTGATTTGCAGGGGGGGGAGGTGCGGACTGCTGGCAACGCGTGGGAAGCTCTGTTTGCGCATTGGTTGAGGTTGTCTGTGGGACCCTGTAGGGTAAAACGGCTGCAGCAGTTCTTGGGGCGGGCACAGTGGATATGTCGCCCGGGTTCTGGGCACAGTCCGCACCTGTCTGGTGTGTGGGCTCATGTGCTCTGGGCGCCCCCCCGGCTGCCGTTTACCCCAGTGCGTTTGCTTAAGTCTATGTGCGTGGCGTGCGTGCTTGCCAGGAGGCAATGGTCAGTGGTGTCCCTCCCCAGGGTGGTGAAGCGATCGCCGTTGGTTGTTTACGTCGACGCGGCGCTGGACGCGGGTGAATACCGGCTGGGCCTGTTTTCGATGGATGTGGGTTCTCGATCGCTTGTGCCCGCGGAGCAACCGCCCAACCAGCAGTGTGCGGAGGCTGCCGCGCTGCTCTGGGGCTTGAGGCTCATCCTCAATGTAGGCGTTCGGGAGGCCCATTTGTTTGGGGATAATGCGGCGGCGCTAGTGCAGTTCCTTCGGTGTAAAGCCAAGGTGGGGCGTAAATTCCAGCAGTCCATTCTGAAGCGTTTCCGCTACCTGTGGGCGTCGTGCCCAGGCTTCACGGTATATATGCACTGGGTGCGTGGTTCACATAATCCCGCTGATCCTATCAGTAGGTTGAGTGACAACTTCAATGGAGATCTGGGTTTGGCGCGCGAGGTGGCGGCGCGCAGGGTTGGGGATCTCTGGGCCTTTCCCGATAGGCGCACGGTTTTTTTGTGGACCCTGGGGGTGCCTATGGGGCCCTTTGTTCTGCCGCATTCGTGGAGAGCGGGCCTGTGGTCCCCGGGGGGTGGTGAAGGGGGGGCGGAGTTCCACGAGGTTTTTTTGCAGTACCGCTTGGAGGAGTCGGTGGGTGCAATGACTTGATGTCGTGTGATTTATGTTTGGGGCGGCCGTATACTTCGAGGGTGTGGCGTGCGTTGCGCATGGGAGCCGCTGGGTCTCAGACCTGCGCCGGGGGGGGGGGGGGGGGGGGGGGTTATGCGGCAGTTTGGCATGAACGAGACCCACGAGGAGGCGGCACACTGACGAGATGTGCCACAGGAGACGTGCGTGTTTTGCCTCGTGTTTGCGTGTTTGCTTGTGGTTTTAGCAAAATCTTAGCTCAGCCGTGCCTGAGCTTTGGTTTTGCTCGTCGGGTGGTGTGTGTGTGCGCATGCGTGTGTGCAGTGAGCCTCTGTACTTGTAGAGCATTTTTGCTTGTTGCCAGCAGCCCACCCGTCCCGCCCAATGACGCTATTTGCGACTTCTATTGCCCATACCGGGCTTTTGTGACTGCCCACGAGGAGGCGGCACACTGACGAGATGTGCCACAGGAGACGTGCGTGTTTTGCCTCGTGTTTGCGTGTTTGCTTGTGGTTTTAGCAAAATCTTAGCTCAGCCGTGCCTGAGCTTTGGTTTTGCTCGTCGGGTGGTGTGTGTGTGCGCATGCGTGTGTGCAGTGAGCCTCTGTACTTGTAGAGCATTTTTGCTTGTTGCCAGCAGACCATAGGTGGTCACACGTAGAGCCTGCTCCGTGACACTTTGGAACGACCCGGTCTGTGAATATGTCAGTTGACGATTTTGCCGTCTTCGCGAAGGGAACAATTTGTTCCCAGTTCATTGATAGCGTTCCCATGCTGGAGATAGCCAGGGCTGCCTCGCAGGTGGAGATGAAGCTGTCGGTGCTGCTGGAACGCAGGTCAGAGTGGGAGGCTAGTTTCGTCGCCAAGTACGGAATCGAGTTGGGGGAGGTGGGGCTGGTGAAGATGATCGCCTCGTATTGCGTCATGGCCCAGTGCGACCTGGATGTGGCGTCGCTGGGCTTTGTCAAGGTGGAGGTACCACCCCAACAGCCGCAGACGGTGTCGCCAGAGCTTCTGGAGCTCAAGCAGTTGGTTCAGGGACAGGCCCTTGTGATGGAGGGCCTGCGCAAGCAGTTGGAGGCGGTCAGTGCCAAGGCCGAGGCGGAGTCCAAGAGGAAAATGGCGAAGGTCCCGCCGCTGTGTAAAGCGGAAATCGTGAAGGTGAGGGAGTTGGATTCTAAGCCCCAGTGGGTCTTCGCCAGCCTTCTCGCGCTGTCCACCTTGTTGTGGCGCAGGGAGGTGCCCCAACACGAATACGTCTCCAAGTACAAGGACAAGGAAAAGTTCACGGACGCCATCCTGGACGAGCTGGCGCCGGTGGTGGACGCGGACTCCGCGGACACGGAAGTGTGGCAGCTGGAGTCCATGGATGATGACGAACTTACGCGCCTTCGGAGTTTTGTCCAGGCGGTCTGGACGTTCACGGTGACTAGCCTGTCGGCATACAGGGGCAAGAAGGGCTTGGACCCCGGACCGGTCGGTGAGGGGTCGGACGCGGCCGAGGATGCGTCCGATGTGCCTGTGCTGTCCGCTGGTTGTACGGGAGCGGCGGAGGAGGAGGTGGTGGGGCGGCGGCTGCAAGCCATGAAGGGTAAGTTCCGCGTTGAGGGGGGCCGCCGCCTGTACACCGCCAAGCCGGGTGCCGAGCCGATGGACGTCACCAATGCCCCGGTGACAGCGTGTCGGGCATGCAAGAACGCTGGGAGGGGAGTGAAACGGCATTGGTTTCACGAGTGCCCCGGCTTTGACTGATGGGGAAGCTGCCCCATCCGGCCCATCCCTCCCGAGCCCCGGGGGGCCTTGGTGGTTCTCGGACCGTCGGACTTCCGGGATGGCGAGGACGTGGTCTGGCGCCTGGTGTGGGCAGCGTGGAGACGGATATGGAAGGAGGATGAGATCACCTCCGTGGACGCCCTGCAGGCTTCCTCCTGGGCTAAAAGCACCATGGGTACGTATTGTACCCACTTCCGCAAGATGGCCCTCTGGGTGGGCTACACGCCCACATCCGAGCTTGAACAAGCGGCGTGCCGCTACATTTTCCAGTTATGGGGACTGGGGTACTCGGGAAGCTCCCTCAAGGTCGCAGTGTCGGCGTTCCGGGCACTGGAGGACATGGGATGGCTGCCCGCGTTCGTCAGTCGCCGGGTCTGGCGCTGTGCCAAGTGGGCGCCCACGGAGCCGGCCCTACGGCCCTACGCAGGTTTGGACGACCTCCGCAACTTCGCGCTGGCTTGCACGGAGCGACCGCAGTGGACCGTCTATGGGATGGCAGTCCTGGCATTCACCTGCCTTCTGCGGGTGGGTGAGGCCGCGCCCCTCCGTCGGGGGGGATCCCGGTGTCGGGGATTGGCGTTCCGCACGGTCAAGGTGGCGCCGCGCATCGTGCGCAGGCGACTCGGGAAGTATGCCCAAGAGTGGCTGGGCTGGCTCGATGCCACGGGGGCCACGTCTGCTGTCGTCGGAGCGCAATTCTGTCCGCAGGGACCAGCTTTCATGCAGTCGGTCATGGCTGCCGCGTTGGGGGGCAGCGACAACCCCCACGCCAGGTGGCACGCATGGAGGCGAGGGGGCTCCGCGGCCCTGCGATGGTTGGGGCTGCCCATCAAGTGGCTGGCTTGGTGGGGGCGGTGGCTTTCGGAGACGGTGGCAGTCCACTACGCCGACGCGCCCGACGACTTCGTCGTCACGACCGAGGCTGTCCTCCCCTGGCCCCCTGACAACCATGCAGGAGAGTTCGTTTGGCGCGCCGTGTCCCTCCGGGACGTTTTCCCGAAGGAGCTCCTGGAGCTCTGTGCCCCTGATGCCGATGAGCCCCCACAATGGGGAGGTGACGGGGATGGGTCGGCAGGAGGTCGGGGTGGATCGTGCCCTGGGGAGTCCGCGAGTCCTGCCGCTGCGGGAGCTGCTGGGAGGGAGGACCGGGCTGGCGCACGTGACCCGGGGGCCCCTCCGGCCCTTACGGCTGTTGAGGGGTCCTCAGGACGCGGGCGCCGGCCGCGGGGAGACGGGGGGGGGGAAGTCATTGATGTGGATGCAGACCCCCCACCTGCCTCCGCAGCAGGCTCCTCCATCAGGCGGCTGCGCATCGCGGCCCGCAGGACGGGTGAGGTCGCGTCCGTCTTGGGCAAGCGGAAGGCCGCGGGCCCGGCCAGGATTGTGGGTGCGGCTGCCCGAACGGCAATTTCCCGTCGCGTCGGAGCTGGGTCAGTGGGTGCGGGAGCGCCTTCGGACCGGTGAGTGGGACGCCTGGTTGTGCTCCCTGCGGGCTTGTCTGCCCCGCGCACCGCCTGGTTTACTGGAGCGTCGCCTGTTGCAGTTTCTGGAGTGGGGCAGTGAAGCTGCCCGTGATCTCAGACAGCCGGAGTTTCTGCGAGTCTTGGCTGTGGCTTTGTCCTCATTTAGCCCTGAGGTTTGGGAGTCGCTCTTGCATGATTCGACGTCGCCCAAATTGCTTATGCAGCGTATCAGGGAGGAGGTATTGGCGCGGGGTTTGGGGCCGGTGGGGCGTGTGGATATCCCCCGCGAGGTCTGGGATAGTTGTGTGCCGGACGGCTTCGCAGAATTGGTAGGCAGGCAGTTTTCTGGGATAATTCCCCCGTCGGATGAGGCGGTGGTCATGATGAGGGCATTGCGGGACCAGGGTTTGCTTTTCCCCCTGCCGCCGGGGTCACCTGGGCCCAATGGGGGTGTTTTTGCGATACCCAAGACGGAGGAGAAGTGCAGTTTGATTGTCAATCTGGTGCCCCTTAATGAGGAGATGCGGTCTCGGCCGGAGAAGTTCTCCCTCCCCTCTGTGGAGGTGTTGGCCCTTTTGGCGCAGGTGGCACAGCAAGGGTCCTCCTTTTTCCTCCCCTCTTTTTATGCCCGAGCGCGTTGCATGAGGCCGGTGTGGGATATTCTGTCCCTGCCGGGGGGGGGGGGGGAAGAGCTGTGCATGTGCCACATCGACCTGAGTAATTGCTTTTGGTCACTTCAGCTGCCGCGCGAGTTCTGGGGGGCCTTTCGCGTCTCGGATGGAGAGGGGGGGGTGTTGGCTTTCCGGTGCTTGCCCTTTGGGTGGAAGTACAGCCCCCTCCTGTGCCAGCGAGTGTTAGAGGGTCTGGTGGCCGGCGCGGGGCTGTTGGGGGTGCTGGTTTTGATTTACTTGGATGATGTCCTGGTTGTGGGGCGCGGCCGCGCGCGTGTGCGAGAGCAGACGGCAAGGGCGGCGGAGGCGTTGCGCCGTGCAGGTGCTGTAGTCAGCCCAAAGAGTACGTTAGAGCCTGTGCAGCGGCTGGTGTGGCTGGGGAAGGATATTGATTTGCAGGGGGGGGAGGTGCGGACTGCTGGCAACGCGTGGGAAGCTCTGTTTGCGCATTGGTTGAGGTTGTCTGTGGGACCCTGTAGGGTAAAACGGCTGCAGCAGTTCTTGGGGCGGGCACAGTGGATATGTCGCCCGGGTTCTGGGCACAGTCCGCACCTGTCTGGTGTGTGGGCTCATGTGCTCTGGGCGCCCCCCCGGCTGCCGTTTACCCCAGTGCGTTTGCTTAAGTCTATGTGCGTGGCGTGCGTGCTTGCCAGGAGGCAATGGTCAGTGGTGTCCCTCCCCAGGGTGGTGAAGCGATCGCCGTTGGTTGTTTACGTCGACGCGGCGCTGGACGCGGGTGAATACCGGCTGGGCCTGTTTTCGATGGATGTGGGTTCTCGATCGGTTGTGCCCGCGGAGCAACCGCCCAACCAGCAGTGTGCGGAGGCTGCCGCGCTGCTCTGGGGCTTGAAGCTCATCCTCAATGTAGGCGTTCGGGAGGCCCATTTGTTTGGGGATAATGCGGCGGCGCTAGTGCAGTTCCTTCGGTGTAAAGCCAAGGTGGGGCGTAAATTCCAGCAGTCCATTCTGAAGCGTTTCCGCTACCTGTGGGCGTCGTGCCCAGGCTTCACGGTATATATGCACTGGGTGCGTGGTTCACATAATCCCGCTGATCCTATCAGTAGGTTGAGTGACAACTTCAATGGAGATCTGGGTTTGGCGCGCGAGGTGGCGGCGCGCAGGGTTGGGGATCTCTGGGCCTTTCCCGATAGGCGCACGGTTTTTTTGTGGACCCTGGGGGTGCCTATGGGGCCCTTTGTTCTGCCGCATTCGTGGAGAGCGGGCCTGTGGTCCCCGGGGGGTGGTGAAGGGGGGGCGGAGTTCCACGAGGTTTTTTTGCAGTACCGCTTGGAGGAGTCGGTGGGTGCAATGACTTGATGTCGTGTGATTTATGTTTGGGGCGGCCGTATACTTCGAGGGTGTGGCGTGCGTTGCGCATGGGAGCCGCTGGGTCTCAGACCTGCGCCGGGGGGGGGGGGGGGGGGGGGGTTATGCGGCAGTTTGGCATGAACGAGACCCACGAGGAGGCGGCACACTGACGAGATGTGCCACAGGAGACGTGCGTGTTTTGCCTCGTGTTTGCGTGTTTGCTTGTGGTTTTAGCAAAATCTTAGCTCAGCCGTGCCTGAGCTTTGGTTTTGCTCGTCGGGTGGTGTGTGTGTGCGCATGCGTGTGTGCAGTGAGCCTCTGTACTTGTAGAGCATTTTTGCTTGTTGCCAGCAGCCCACCCGTCCCGCCCAATGACGCTATTTGCGACTTCTATTGCCCATACCGGGCTTTTGTGACTGCCCACGAGGAGGCGGCACACTGACGAGATGTGCCACAGGAGACGTGCGTGTTTTGCCTCGTGTTTGCGTGTTTGCTTGTGGTTTTAGCAAAACTGGGCTGGGGGTATGGGAAAGGCGCAGCGCAGGGGGGTTGAACCTGCCCGAACAGATTTTTCAGAAAAGGAGATGGAGCTTTTCCGCAAACTGACAGAGAGGTATCAGTCTGGGTCAAGCAAGCGGTGGGTTAAAATTTCACAGGCGTGGGACAAGGCCATTCAAACGTGGGAGGGGGAGGAGTGCCCATACCAGCCCCGGACCCCAAAGCAATTCAACACATATTTTTATGGGACATGGGCCAGACATTTGGAGAGGGAACAAAAAAGGCAGAAGCCTGACGCTGCCGATGCCCCTTCTGACGCCTGTCAGAAGCGCCAACGGAGACCACGGGATGTACTGGACCCCAGTCCTGCCCCCCCTCAGCACAATCGGCGTACTGCACTGAACCCCCCAAGCCAACTAGACAACGTCCAGCAACCTGCAGACAACGTCCAGCAACCTGCAGACAACGTCCAGCAACCTGCAGACAACGTCCAGCAACCTGCAGACAACGTCCAGCAACCTCCAGACAACGTCCAGCAACAAGACAAGAGAGGACAATCGCAAAGGGAAAGAAGGATGCAAAATAGAGCTAAAGGTATTTATGCCCTAATTATGCATGTGCATGTGCATGTGTATGTATGTGTATGTGTGTGTGTGTGTGTGTGTGTGTGCATCACATGTGTGCCAACCCTCATTGTTTCTTCTCTTTCTCTCTCTTTTCTTTTTTGGGGTGCCATTCCAGTTTGAGCCAGTTGCCCGTGACCGAGAGTCCGCTCACTGTCAGTCCATGTGTTCTTGGGCAGCTTGCCTGCCGGCATAGCGTGTTATACGCCAGCCTTCGCCTGCTCATGGAAACTGGTGGGAGTCCACCTGTCCTGGCCTGCCACAGCGGTATGGAGACTCCTCCATGCCGTGGTACTCTGGTGCTCCTCTCTATGGGGAAGCCGGTGTTACGGTGTGTGCACTCGCCTCGTGGCTAACCTCGATCTCAAAGTGGTTAGCCCCTCAGGGCGTGGCCGGGAGTCAGGGTATGAAGAGACACGGGACTTGGGGTAAAGGGACCGAGCTCGATCTAGTGCCGAGAGACCCGGTGGGGCTCTCCCCACGGCTGCGGCGGCACAAAAGCTGTGAATGACATCCCATTTCCTCTTCTTTGAATTTCGATATGAGCATACATGGTGTTTGTACGCGCTGGTGTGTGTATGTGGGTGTGTGTGTGTCTCCAGGGATCCTTGAGGTCATGGATGATGGCGAAGCGGAAGTTATTGGGGATGCGCGTGTGTGTGTGTCCGTGCATTGCCCCCCCCCCCCCCCGCCTGCTACGGTTGCTTCTTTGCATTGCCTTGCATAGGACGCCATTTGTTCCCCTGTGTCTCTTGCAGGTGAGGAAATGACAGCCGACGGGGGCGAATCCTCACCAATTTCTGCCACGCGGTCGGGTCTTGTGCCTGCCAAGGGTGGTGCAGGGAAAGGGCGGAAACAGCAATCCAGTTTGTGGTCTTATTTTGGATTCACTGCCCCTGCTGCTCCCTCACCTGCTTCACCTACGTCACCTGCCGCACCTGAGACCCCTGTACAGTCGCAAGGCGGGGATACGAACACTAGGGTTGTCCCTAGGGGACACCGTCAGAGGAAGGACTGGGCTGGGGGTATGAAAAAGGCGCAGCGCAGGGGGGTTGAACCTGCCCGAACAGATTTTTCAGAAAAGGAGATGGAGCTTTTCCGCAAACTGACAGAGAGGTATCAGTCTGGGTCAAGCAAGCGGTGGGTTAAAATTTCACAGGCGTGGGACAAGGCCATTCAAACGTGGGAGGGGGAGGAGTGCCCATACCAGCCCCGGACCCCAAAGCAATTCAACACATATTTTTATGGGACATGGGCCAGACATTTGGAGAGGGAACAAAAAAGGCAGAAGCCTGACGCTGCCGATTCCCCTTCTGACGCCCGTCAGAAGCGCCAACGGAGACCACGGGATGTACTGGACCCCACTCCTGCCCCCCCTCAGCACAATCGGCGTACTGCACTGAACCCCCCAAGCCAACCAGACAACGTCCAGCAACCTGCAGACAACGTCCAGCAACCTGCAAACAACGTCCAGCAACCTCCAGACAACGTCCAGCAACCTCCAGACAACGTCCAGCAACAAGACAAGAGAGGACAATCGCAAAGGGAAAGAAGGATGCAAAATAGAGCTAAAGGTATTTATGCCCTAATTATGCATGTGCATGTGCATGTGTATGTATGTGTATGTGTGTGTGTGTGTGTGTGTGTGTGTGTGTGCATCACATTTGTGCCAACCCTCATTGTTTCTTCTCTTTCTCTCTCTTTTCTTTTTTGGGGTGCCATTCCAGTTTGAGCCAGTTGCCCGTGACCGAGAGTCCGCTCACTGTCAGTCCATGTGTTCTGGGGCAGCTTGCCTGCCGGCATAGCGTGTTATACGCCAGCCTTCGCCTGCTCATGGAAACTGGTGGGAGTCCACCTGTCCTGGCCTGCCACAGCGGTATGGAGACTCCTCCATGCCGTGGTACTCTGGTGCTCCTCTCTATGGGGAAGCCGGTGTTACGGTGTGTGCACTCGCCTCGTGGCTAACCTCGATCTCAAAGTGGTTAGCCCCTCAGGGCGTGGCCGGGAGTCAGGGTATGAAGAGACACGGGACTTGGGGTAAAGGGACCGAGCTCGATCTAGTGCCGAGAGACCCGGTGGGGCTCTCCCCACGGCTGCGGCGGCACAAAAGCTGTGAATGACATCCCATTTCCTCTTCTTTGAATTTCGATATGAGCATACATGGTGTTTGTACGCGCTGGTGTGTGTATGTGGGTGTGTGTGTGTCTCCAGGGATCCTTGAGGTCATGGATGATGGCAGAGCGGAAGTTATTGGGGATGCGCGTGTGTGTGTGTGTCCGTCCATTGCCCCCCCCCCCCCCCTGCCTGCTACGGTTGCTTCTTTGCATTGCCTTGCATAGGACGCCATTTGTTCCCCTGTGTCTCTTGCAGGTGAGGAAATGACAGCCGACGGGGGCGAATCCTCACCAATTTCTGCCACGCGGTCGGGTCTTGTGCCTGCCAAGGGTGGTGCAGGGAAAGGGCGGAAACAGCAATCCAGTTTGCGGTCTTATTTTGGATTCACTGCCCCTGCTGCTCCCTCACTTGCTTCACCTACGTCACCTGCCGCACCTGAGACCCCTGTACAGTCGCAAGGCGGGGATACGAACACTAGGGTTGTCCCTGGGGAACACCGTCAGAGGAAGGACTGGGCTGGGGGTATGGAAAAGGCGCAGCGCAGGGGGGTTGAACCTGCCCGAACAGATTTTTCAGAAAAGGAGATGGAGCTTTTCCGCAAACTGACAGAGAGGTATCAGTCTGGGTCAAGCAAGCGGTGGGTTAAAATTTCACAGGCGTGGGACAAGGCCATTCAAACATGGGAGGGGGAGGAGTGCCCATACCAGCCCCGGACCCCAAAGCAATTCAACACATATTTTTATGGGACATGGGCCAGACATTTGGAGAGGGAACAAAAAAGGCAGAAGCCTGACGCCGCCAATGCCCCTTCTGACGCCCGTCAGAAGCGCCAACGGAGACCACGGGATGTACTGGACCCCAGTCCTGCCCCGCCTCAGCACAATCGGCGTACTGCACTGAACCCCCCAAGCCAACCAGACAACGTCCAGCAACCTGCAGACAACGTCCAGCAACCTGCAGACAACGTCCAGCAACCTCCAGACAACGTCCAGCAACAAGACAACAGAGGACAATCGCAAAGGGAAAGAAGGATGCAAAATAGAGCTAAAGGTATTTATGCCCTAATTATGCATGTGCATGTGCATGTGTATGTATGTGTATGTGTGTGTGTGTGTGTGTGTGTGTGTGTGTGTGTGTGTGTGTGTGCATCACATGTGTGCCAACCCTCATTGTTTCTTCTCTTTCTCTCTCTTTTCTTTTTTGGGGTGCCATTCCAGTTTGAGCCAGTTGCCCGTGACCGAGAGTCCGCTCACTGTCAGTCCATGTGTTCTGGGGCAGCTTGCCTGCCGGCATAGCGTGTTATACGCCAGCCTTCGCCTGCTCATGGAAACTGGTGGGAGTCCACCTGTCCTGGCCTGCCACAGCGGTATGGAGACTCCTCCATGCCGTGGTACTCTGGTGCTCCTCTCTATGGGGAAGCCGGTGTTACGGTGTGTGCACTCGCCTCGTGGCTAACCTCGATCTCAAAGTGGTTAGCCCCTCAGGGCGTGGCCGGGAGTCAGGGTATGAAGAGAGAGGGGACTTGGGGTAAAGGGACCGCGCTCGATCTAGTGCCGAGAGACCCGGTGGGGCTCTCCCCACGGCTGCGGCGGCACAAAAGCTGTGAATGACATCCCATTTCCTCTTCTTTGAATTTCGATATGAGCATACATGGTGTTTGTACGCGCTGGTGTGTGTATGTGGGTGTGTGTGTGTCTCCAGGGATCCTTGAGGTCATGGATGATGGCAGAGCGGAAGTTATTGGGGATGCGCGTGTGTGTGTGTCCGTGCATTGCCCCCCCCCCCCCCCTGCCTGCTACGGTTGCTTCTTTGCATTGCCTTGCATAGGACGCCATTTGTTCCCCTCTGTCTCTTGCAGGTGAGGAAACGACAGCCGACGGGGGCGAATCCTCACCAATTTCTGCCACGCGGTCGGGTCTTGTGCCTGCTAAGGGTGGTGCAGGGAAAGGGCGGAAACAGCAATCCAGTTTGCGGTCTTATTTTGGATTCACTGCCCCTGCTGCTCCCTCACCTGCTTCACCTACGTCACCTGCCGCACCTGAGACCCCTGTACAGTCGCAAGGCGGGGATACGAACACTAGGGTTGTCCCTGGGGAACACCGTCAGAGGAAGGACTGGGCTGGGGGTATGGAAAAGGCGCAGCGCAGGGGGGTTGAACCTGCCCGAACAGATTTTTCAGAAAAGGAGATGGAGCTTTTCCGCAAACTGACAGAGAGGTATCAGTCTGGGTCAAGCAAGCGGTGGGTTAAAATTTCACAGGCGTGGGACAAGGCCATTCAAACGTGGGATGGGGAGGAGTGCCCATACCAGCCCTGGACCCCAAAGCAATTCAACACATATTTTTATGGGACATGGGCCAGACATTTGGAGAGGGAACAAAAAAGGCAGAAGCCTGACGCTGCCGAATCCCCCTCACGACGCCCGTCAGAAGCGCCAACGGAGACCACGGGATGTACTGGACCCCAGTCCTGCCCCCCCTCAGCACAATCGGCGTACTGCACTGAACCCCCCAAGCCAACCAGACAACGTCCAGCAACCTGCAGACAACGTCCAGCAACCTCCAGACAACGTCCAGCAACCTCCAGACAACGTCCAGCAACCTCCAGACAACGTCCAGCAACAAGACAAGAGAGGACAATCGCAAAGGGAAAGAAGGATGCAAAATAGAGCTAAAGGTATTTATGCCCTAATTATGCATGTGCATGTGCATGTGTATGTATGTGTATGTGTGTGTGTGTGTGTGTGTGTGTGTGCATCACATGTGTGCCAACCCTCATTGTTTCTTCTCTTTCTCTCTCTTTTCTTTTTTGGGGTGCCATTCCAGTTTGAGCCAGTTGCCCGTGACCGAGAGTCCGCTCACTGTCAGTCCATGTGTTCTGGGGCAGCTTGCCTGCCGGCATAGCGTGTTATACGCCAGCCTTCGCCTGCTCATGGAAACTGGTGGTAGTCCACCTGTCCTGGCCTGCCACAGCGGTATGGAGACTCCTCCATGCCGTGGTACTCTGGTGCTCCTCTCTATGGGGAAGCCGGTGTTACGGTGTGTGCACTCGCCTCGTGGCTAACCTCGATCTCAAAGTGGTTAGCCCCTCAGGGCGTGGCCGGGAGTCAGGGTATGAAGAGACACGGGACTTGGGGTAAAGGGACCGAGCTCGATCTAGTGCCGAGAGACCCGGTGGGGCTCTCCCCACGGGTGCGGCGGCACCAAAGCTGTGAATGACATCCCATTTCCTCTTCTTTGAATTTCGATATGAGCATACATGGTGTTTGTACGCGCTGGTGTGTGTATGTGGGTGTGTGTGTGTCTCCACGGATCCTTGAGGTCATAGATGATGGCAGAGCGGAAGTTATTGGGGATGCGCTTGTGTGTGTGTCCGTGCATTGCCCCCCTGTCTCTTGCAGGTGAGGAAATGACAGCCGACGGGGGCGAATCCTCACCAATTTCTGCCACGCGGTCGGGTCTTGTGCGTGCCAAGGGTGGTGCAGGGAAAGGGCGGAAACGGCAATCCAGTTTGCGGTCTTATTTTGGATTCACTGCCCCTGCTGCTCCCTCACCTGCTTCACCTACGTCACCTGCCGCACCTGAGACCCCTGTACAGTCGCAAGGCGGGGATACGAACACTAGGGTTGTCCCTGGGGAACACCGTCAGAGGAAGGACTGGGCTGGGGGTATGGAAAAGGCGCAGCGCAGGGGGGTTGAACCTGCCCGAACAGATTTTTCAGAAAAGGAGATGGAGCTTTTCCGCAAACTGACAGAGAGGTATCAGTCTGGGTCAAGCAAGCGGTGGGTTAAAATTTCACAGGCGTGGGACAAGGCCATTCAAACGTGGGGGCGGGAGGAGTGCCCATACCAGCCCCGGACCCCAAAGCAATTCAACACATATTTTTATGGGACATGGGCCAGACATTTGGAGAGGGAACAAAAAAGGCAGAAGCCTGACGCTGCCGATGCCCCTTCTGACGCCCGTCAGAAGCGCCAACGGAGACCACGGGATGTACTGGACCCCACTCCTGCCCCCCCTCAGCACAATCAGCGTACTGCACTGAACCCCCCAAGCCAACCAGAAAACGTCCAGCAACCTGCAGACAACGTCCAGCAACCTGCAGACAACGTCCAGCAACCTGCAGACAACGTCCAGCAACCTCCAGACAACGTCCAGCAACCTCCAGACAACGTCCAGCAACCTCCTGACAACCTCCAGACAACCTCCAGACAACCTGCAGCAACCTCCAGACAACGTCCAGCAACCTCCAGACAACCTGCAGCAACCTCCAGACAACCTGCAGCCACCTCCAGACAACCTCCATCAACATCCAGCCGGCCAACCGGCGCCCCAACCCCACACTCTTCAGGACGTCCCCCTGCAGAGGTCACCTCCCAGCCAGCCAGCATCTACCGTGCATCCTGCTTTCTTATTGCAGCCCAGGGCACCATACCCTGCTGCTGCCCCCCCCCAAATCCCACCTCAAGCATTGCCACCTAACCTACTTCATCCCAACCCATTGCAAGCCCCGTTATTGAATTTTGCTGACCCATTGCAGCTGCAGATGCAGCTACAGGCGTTGACCTACCTCCAGACCTTCCGGAACCCTAACCACAGGCCCCCATAATCCTGCTATGGTAGGACAAATGTTTGGGTGACTGCCAAGCCAGCCATCCCGGAACGGACAGAGTGCCCTGCTTGGGCACATGTCACACTTGTCACACTTGTCATGTTCTTTGTCGTATGTATGCCTCCCTTTGCTTTTGCCTGTGCCAGTTGTGTGATGGTGAAGTACTTCATGTCCAGGCACAAAGTACTGTTGCCCCCTTTGCCCCTCAGTCCAGTTGATGGTGAGGTACTTCATGTCCAACTACAAAGTACTTTTGCCACCTTACCATGATGAAGTAGCTTGGCTGGAGTCCCTACCATGATGAAGTAGTTTGTCCGACCTTCCCTACCATGCTAAAGTAGTTTGCCCGACCTTCCCTACCATGATAAAGTGGTCCAAGCTTCCCTACCATGGATTTTCCCCTACCACAGTGAACTCCTTGCCAGGATTCACCCCATTATCAGAGGGAATAGGGTTAGGGTTACTGACCAAAACTCGCCAACCCTGTCACAATGAATGTTGTCTGCAGATCCTAAAAACAGCCTGATTCCAGGAGCCACCCAGCTAGCGCTGGGTTCCCGGCGGCGAGTTAACCCTCCTGGAATCAGGCTGCTTTTTAGGATCTGCGCACACCGTTCTGCGGCACTTCAAAGTACTTTCCTACCACGGATAATCCCCTACCACAGTGAACTCAGTGCCGAACTTTGCCCCCGAGCGGAGAAATTATCCTTTCATTCCTGAACGTTATGGATGTGTTTTTTATATCCGTCTGATCAAAACGTCTGTATTTTCTGTAGTTAACTTGGGGCGAGATTTCAGGGCGATACTGTAGATACAGTAATCGGCAGTTAACGATCATCGTCCCGAAATCTGGAGCGACCGAGCCACAGTTAATGATTATCGTCCTGAAATCTGGGCCAACCTTTGCCTGTTGAAGTGCTCCGCTGTTGAATGTTCTCTCCGTCGAGAGGAAGTTGGCAGCGGCAAAGAGTAAGGAAAGGGATGGTAAGATATTGGCACGCTTGTTGAGTGCCTCTTTGGTCCCTAAGGAGGGGTCGTTCTATGCGAGATTTGGGTTCATGGAGGTAGAGAGGTGTGCAGAAAAACACATCTAAGAATGCCCAGAAATCGGCTCCGAAGACGCACTCGGAGAGCCACAAGGCGGCCCCAACTCAGACCTTTAACCATAGTGGCGCAAATTTTGTGTACCCACCCATGTTCTTGCCCGAGTATACTCACTCAAAAGGCGCAAAAATTTGCGCTTTGCTTGACATTCTTGTCCCGCGAAAGTAAAGAAAAGTTGACAAAGTGCAAAGTTTTGCGCAAAATCGACAAATTTTGCGCTTTTTTTTGCACTATTTCGTAAGATTTCGCACATTTGCCCATGTCGAAAGTGCAAAGGGTTAGGGTGAAGAAGTGCAAATATGCAGGCAATAGGCAGGGGGGGGGTACTTTTCAGGTCCGTGTTGGGCCTGTGTTAACACAACACATGAGGGGGCCGGGGGGTACTTTTCACCGCCTGTGTTGGGGCCGTGTTAACACGTCCAATAGGTGGTGTGTTGTGGAAAACAACACAATACAACACAACACAACACAACACAACACAACACAACCCAACACAACACAACACAACACAACACAACACAACACAACGTGCAGTAGGCATAGGGAGGGGGGGGGGGTCGGAATCTCCGTGTGCCGCCCTGTTTTGTGCCGTGCCGTGCCGTGCCGCCTATGGGGGGGGGGGGGGCAAAGAGGCCTTGTGCCGTGCCGTGCCAAGTGTTCCTACCCAACAAGATCCTTTGTAGAGGCACGCATGCATCAGTGGTTCTGATTGGGAAGGCATGTTGCTCTTTCTCGTGACTGTTGCATTTGCAACTTTTTGTGTGTTGTCTCTTGGTGTTGCACCGGTTGTTTTATGCAACTCATTCATGACTTTAATTCAATTATTAATGTGACTCAAATGTGATCATCGCATGTTGTTGTTGAAGATGTGCGATGGTTCATGTTGCTAAATTCGGAATTGTCATAGTGGGACGCAAATTTTTTTTCAAGAAGTTTGCATGGATCATTGGGTTGCTTTTCCTTGCATGTCTTTCTATGTCACTTTGTGCCATTTGACGAATATTTTGGAACGATTTTTGGGCCCGAGACAAGAAAACAAATGAATTGGGCCCATGTGACTTTTGCTTTACCTAACGTTTGCATTGTGCAAGTTTTGATCTAGTTTTGGCGAAAATCAAACACCAATCCCATTGTTGTTGCAGATTATGCTTTTTTGAGCCGTTGAGCCTCTGCTGTGCATGCTTGCATTGTGTTGTACGCAACCAAGACACGCTTCAAGAATCTAAAGTTCGTGTCAACGTTTGTTCACGTCAAGAACAACCACACATACTCACCATGTCATCATTGAACGATGCGGATTTTGAGCGGTTGGAAAAAACAATCACCGGCAGTATGACAAGCTTTTTGAAAGAGATTTTTGCTGGAAATACGAAAAATTTAAAGAAGGCGACGGCATGCGGTCTTTGTTCGGGAATCGAAAACAACAGCGTTCCAACAAGGGGAAACAATCGGATAACAATCGAGGCCGTTCGTCGTGGGCACGCAGGAGCCCTTGCTACATCTGTGCACGTTTTGGACACACGGCGCGTGATCATGGTATGTCGTATCCCTACTCCGATGAGATCGAACGCTGGTACAAGCTAACACAAAAGCACTGGCTGATTATACTAAAGCTTTCTGAGTCCATAGACGGCGACCGCGTTGAGTGGGAAGACGTGGCAAAGGAGATACACGTGGACGTGGCCGGCTGGCCAAAAATGCCACACAAGCGGGGATTGGCGCGCGTTTTGCATGCGAAAGTGGGTCTGGAACCATGGACGACCATCGATGATGTCGGTACAGATTGCTCTCCGTCTCAGTGCTTTACCCCTGATGACCTCAAACGGGAAGAAGAATCATCACAGGATTCCACTTCTATCAAGAACACACTGAGCGACCTCGGATTCACTACGGAGTGGAAGTCTAGCATTGATTCAAAATTGGTCACGCTCGAAAATAATGTCGGAGGTCTACAAAAATCCCAAAATGCCTCTCTTGGTATGATGCAAATGATGTTGGAAGCACAAGGCATTCCAAAACACCTCATCGAAGCGAGGATGCGAGACGCCGGTTTTTCGTGTGAACCCCAAGGACATGCCCAACCCTTGAGCAAAAAACCACCAGAAACTCCCATCCGCCCACAATCGTCTTCAAATCGCACCAACCCTTCCCCTCCACGCGAGCCGGTTGTCGATGTCGACATGAATTCCGATGCCGATTTATTTGATGAACCACCAGAACCGATTTGGAGTGATGATACCTCATCTGCCCTTGCCATACCAATCAGCAGTATGAAACAAGGGGCACTAGCGCGCTGCTCTAATGAGAAGGTGACATCGTTCGTACTAAAAACACGCTCCAAATGCGAACTGGTGGCTCTTTTGAGCCATGTGTGCGAAAGCGGTGTATTCTCCATCCTACCCGACGACCAGGCTAAACACTGGAAGTTCCACGTCATCCATGCTGCTGCAGGATTCAGCATCGTTGAGGCCAGGGTGGTATGCAAAGCAAAGACGGACGGGCATGTGGTAGTCAACACAATGGATCCCCGGGGAGAGGTGGTACCAATGAAAGCGTACAAAGCGTCACAAGGCGTTGAAGTGCCTCTGTCCAACATCTATGGCTGTGCCGAGGGAGCCCGCCTCACACTGGCACGCGCTGCCGAATCTTCCCAACATCGATTGTCAGCCGAAGGCCTCTTTAAAATCTAACTGCATTCTGTGCCATGCCTCTTCCTACCGATTTGCAGTCCCTGCTCCCACCCCACATGGTAGAACTCTTGAATCGCCAGTGGGAGGAAATGATTGAAAGACAGTCGGTAATCCGCTCTCTGCAATCTTCTATCGTGGACATTCGTGCAGACCTCCAGCACCATGACATCTCTACTGCGCGTACCCCTTGTTATTCTGACTTGTCTGGTGATACCGACAAATCCTCGGAGTTCAGTGATGCGTCTCACACGACTTCAGAGATATCTAACGATTTTTCCGCCCTCATCCCGCTCACAGCTAACATGGATCCATCTCCTGGGTACACATGAAAAATGACACAAGAAAAAAAACCCAAAACAAAACAAGGAATGA
The DNA here is from genome assembly GCA_964036045.1 of Eutreptiella sp. 'Long Island Sound 2002'. Taxonomy (NCBI): domain Eukaryota; phylum Euglenozoa; class Euglenophyceae; order Eutreptiales; family Eutreptiaceae; genus Eutreptiella; species Eutreptiella sp. 'Long Island Sound 2002'. The sequence goes on from OZ038403.1 coordinate 12,587,729, forward strand.
CACAACACAACACAACACAACATAACACAACATAACACAAAAGGAAAACAACACAACACAACACAACACAACACAACCCAACACAACCCAACCCAACCCAACGCAACAGAACACAACACATCACATCACAACACAACACAAAATCTTTGGCTTCTTGTGTTGCCATGGGGTCGACAAATGGGGGGGCTACTTTTCAAGTCCGTGTTGGGCCTGTGTTAACACAACACAGGAGGGGCTTGGGGGGTACTTTCTACCTCTGTGTTGGCCGGCTGTGTTCACACGCCTAATGTCCTGCATCTTTTTCTGCAAAATTTGAGTGTACTTGGACAAAAAGGTGGCTGCGTCCTAACGAACACGTAGCAACTTTCAGGGGGCTTTTTTGAGCCGTCTAGCCAAAGTTAGGGTGGGGGTCATTTGAGTCCACAAAAAGCAGCCTTTCGAACCTGCCTCGGGCCATCCTGCACAAGCTGAACCAAACGGTGGGATGGTGACTCTACATAGCACTGACTTGTGATGAAGTTTCATTACACCCCCGTCAGGGCAGATGGAGGCGAATGGCTCTTGGGATCCCATTGGTCAACCTGAACAGCAATAATTCGTGCGTCTCAGCCTTCACGGTGCGTATTTCCTGCTGCAGGGCAAGGGTGACGATCGTCGCAGCCCGGCAAGTCGAAAACAGGTCATAGAGGATTGTTGTAGCAAACAGGTCGGCGGATCCTCAGACAAACAAATGAGTAGGTTACTACATGTAGAGATGGTAAGATAAAGCGAAAACGAACTGGATAGGATGGTGCAGAATGGTCTCACACCCACCTGTTTGCACCTTATGCAGTTAATGGCCGTGTGATCAGCTTTCTCTTTGCGAGTTCTTGCCACCGTCTCTTGTGGACAACATCCGAGTGGCTGTAAATAGAGGTACGGATGATTCAACTACTACGTAGATACTAGTACGTAGATGCATACCTTTCGACTCTCCAATTGCATAATGCATGCTTTATTGTAACTGCTAAGATCTGTTCACATAGACGCGTACGTGTTGAAATCTCAACACGTACGCGTTGGTTTTTCCTTTGTTGGAAATTTGTCATTTTTCATGCAAAATTCATGTGTTGGGTATCACCTTACCCATCGCAATTAAACCCCTCTTTGCGCTTCCCCTACACCACTGGGTGCCACTGCAAACATTGCCGACCGTAGGTCGCCTTCTCCCTCTGCAGAGTGTCCCGAAAACTATACTGAATTTCCCAAAACCTTGCTTTGAGATTGTCCTCTGACGCGTGCGTGTCGGAAGTGCAACGCGTACGCGTTGGGTGCGTGGCGCGTACGTGTTGGTGCTTCGACGCGTACGCGTTGGTAACTTAACACGTACGCGTCGAAACAGCAACGCGTACGTGTTAGATTACGGACGCGTACGCGTTGATCTGCTGGTGCGTACGCAGTTCGTACGCACCGCCTACGTGTTATGTGCTATGGCAGCTGGTTGGTCTAGAGGTATGTGCATGTTCCTTGCGTTTCGGAACCCTGGGTTCGAACCCTTGCATACGCACTGTGTCTGCACCTTAGGATGAGGACACACAAGAGCAGGAGAGGGCGTGAGGCGACCCCAATTAAACCGCATGACCAGGGGCCCACAAAGGAGGTGGATCCGGCCGGAGACGCGATGAGGAGATGCTTGCCAAATACCTACCTAGTGGGGCAACCAACAAACACAGGCGCTGAAGATAGGCATTGAAATGAGACCACCAGCTGCCCTTGGTTTTTTTAGTAATAAGGCCTGCACCAGAACACCATGATGAATGCAATGTGCATTGAAGACGTAGTATAGTATAGTATAGTATAGTATATATACTTGCCCAAAGCAATTCAATGGAATCCCAAATCAGATATCATACACAAGAGCTGAAACACCATACAGACTCCTAAGGCGCGTTGGCCTTCCAATACGTTTTGTGTTCCTTCACGTGTGGTTGTTGTGTCCATGCACGCACCCATACATCCCACCCCCTCTTTAACAAACCCCAATCCAGATTATCATTTTTTACAACTTCCCTCCACCCTTTCACGAAAACTTGCCTCACCAGTCTACCTCTCCGTCCCCGTACCCCCCCTTTTACTTTCCTTGCCCCCCCCTTGAAGCTCCTAAACCGAATCTCTGTTTTCAGAGTCTTGTGCCTTTCTTCTGCCTTGAAGGCAGCAAAGGCGCCAGAGGCATGCCACTGATTAGCATACCCAAGCATGTGGTCAACCCAAAGGTGCACCCACAGGGTTTGCCCCAGTTGGCACCTTTCGTGATGCACTGCCATTTGGGGTAGCACATTTTTTAGGGTGTCAATTTCTTGGGCTCCTAACAGCCCCTCCTTTTTGGCAATGGTTGCACTTTTGTGCAAACAGTTCCACCGCGAGTCAAAATTTTGCGCCCAAGTGTGACCCCCTTCCACGACATGTTGCAAGAGACCTTCATCATTCAGCCCTACAATGAGGGGACCCCAGGCCTTTGTCGAAACAAATAGAATTGCTGCGCTCTGTTCACAACGGAGTGACGGTTTGTCACCTGCCTGCCGTGCGATGTCTTGCGGTGCAACATCGTGTGAGGCAACCCTGCAAGGATTTACATGGGTCTGCACCCATGTAATAGCGCGTCACTTTGTGAAGCGATGGTGCTGTACAAGAGCCCTCCAGCATCCATCAAGGCCACTGTGAGTTACACGTGTGACCCCATGCAATGCATAGTCGGGAGGCCTGTACTTGGGCACAATGCTACGTAGCACCTGCCCGTACCAGGTCCAGTGTGACAGAATGGGTGAAAGTCCCTTTCCAAAGTCGCGATCGCACCGTGCCCTGCAATTGCCGCATACCCAGCACACTGGGTCCACACTGGTGCAGTTCCATCTTTTGATGCCTGCCATTGCCTGTTGTGCAACGACATCTGCAACCAGGAAAATATGGGGTTTTTCCATGTAACCCCCTCGTACCTCATACCTTGTGTTTAGGGCCTCTTGCACCTGCTCATCCATTTTGCTAACCCTTGTGAGCGATCGCAGCACAGCACGTTTTTCAGAGCCGTGCAAAATGCACCAGCTACCAAGCGGGTTGCCCGATCCAAGCACTCCAAGCATAAAATGCTCGAACCGCCGCTTGTGTAGTTGTGTACCATCCACACATAGGCGTACCCATAGGTTCGGGTACAAATTTCCCTTACGGGCGGCCATCATGAGTCCCAGCTTCTCCCTCAAATTTGTACCGGCCCCCAGCAATGTGTGGTCCCCGTCCATTGCATTGTAGTCCACTACTGGTGGTGCACTAAGTTCCTCCTTCACACGTCTGATTTCATCAAGGGGGCATTTGATCCTTGACGTAGGGATGGAGTACTGGAGGGCCCGCCAGCTTTTGCCCTCTTTGCGGCAATCCCAGAGGAGGGCCTCGGCATGCCACATCTGGTTTTTGGGCATGGGCCCTTCCATCGTTTTCAAAATGAGGGTGCCCACGTTTTCGCCAGCTTGCACTTGCCAGGTTGGGCCAAGAATTTCTGTGACTGCCGTTTGCAGCTCGGCCATCCGTTCCCATCTCTTAGTCCTTCCCAGCTGTTGGTACTCCTTGAACGCGGGCATGTTCCTTGAGGGGGAAAAAAAACCCTAGGGAAAGACAACAAGGGGGGGGGGTGCATGGACACAACAAGGTTCACACGTGTAGGCAACATGCAACACGTACGTCTGCGCCCATGAGCCGCGTACGCGTCCCATTCTTAATGCGTACGTTCCACGACACCGAATCGTACGTTTCATGAACGCAACGCGTACGCGCCAGAACAGCGAATCGTACGCGTCATGACCCCAGCGCGTACGCACCAACACAGCAACGCGTACGATGCAACACTGTAACGCGTACGCACCACGTACGCCAGCGCGTACGCGCCCCTGCCACAACGCGCGCGTGTTGACGCACACTTCACCCATCAATCATTAATGCACAATGCATGCACATGCTACCCTGCACATAGCCGGAACCCAAGACTGCGCAGCAGTTCCAGGTCCTCCCAGGACACCTTGCCAAGACCAACCTGGGTAAAAAACACCGGTGCGTAGCGCTCACCACGCCACGGGGCTGGCATGTGCAAAGCACCACTGCAAAAAACAACCCCATTCCGGGCATCCAATGCCACCCCATCCTCATCCACTCTGTCTTGGCCCTCTTGCCCTGCAACACATGCCATTGTGTAGGGACGGGTTCCCTTTACGGGTTCCCTTTAGTTCCCTCTTTGCAGCTTCACTCTTAAGTCCCTAATCTCACTGTCTTTTTCTCTTCGCTCTTCCTCCCACTTTACACGCTCTTCCCTCAGCATGTCCTCTGCAGCTTTCTGTGCCGCCGCACTCTCCTTGCGCACCTTCTCAAGTTGCACAATTCGCGCCTTTAGCTGCGCCTGTGTGTCCTTGAGGTGCTCACGCAGTGGTCCTGAGGGGGAGATGGGGGGCTGTTGGGGGACTACGGGCCCCCCCTTGGCACCAAGCTTTGGTTTCTTGGCACGGGACATACGAGAACCGTGCCGCGATTGGTCGGTGTCGTAGCCCTCCTCTTCCCCCCCCCGTCCCCGTGTCCCTCTTCCCCCCAACCTTCCCCGCAGGGAGAAGCTTCCACCTCTCCATTGCACCCTCCACCTCCGCAACAACAGCAGCGTCGGTGATTGGGAGGTAACCCGCCACCCCTGACCACTGAGCACGCTTGGCCTGCTTGAGCTGCCCTCCTTGCACACGCCACGTCTGCACGTAACTGTGGCTGTCACCTTTGATCTGGTACAAAGTCCCCCCAATAAAAACTGCTGCAGGGTCCCTGCCAACGGCATGGCCCTTCATCCACATGGGAAAGCGGACGGTCATGGGCTCAAGCCATCTGACCGCACCACCTTTACCTTCGCCTGCAACGTAACCTGATCAAAAAAACTATACTTGGCAACATCAACGTTGTCCACCACATCCTCCTTACTCACCTGCACCAGCTGCCCTGCAATTGTCCCTATCGACTCAGGGTCCGGGGCAACCAAGGGAACGCCTGGGGGGCTCTGAAGAAGCGCCTTCGGCTTCAGCGCCTTCCGGCCCGAATCCGGAGGCGTCGGGTGCACGTGTGCTTCAGAGGGCCAAGGGCGCCGCTCCTTGTACTTGAAGGGGGTGACGTTCAACTGCAAGAGGAAAGCGTAGAGACACGTTAATTATGAAACAACACGTGTGGGCAGCACACGCAACACGTACGTGTTGGTACATTAGCGCGTACGATCTACTTGGGCAACACGTACGTGCTAGTACGTCAACGCGTACGAGGCGCTCGGGCAACGCGTACGTGTTGCTACCCCAACACGTACGATCTGCGTGGCCTACACGTACGTGTTGGCAGGTCAACACGTACACACCAAAAACGTAACGTGTACGATGCACTTGCACAAAACGTACGCGGTGCGTACGTGCCCCATGCGCAAGACATGCATACCTCCCCATAATTATCACAATGGTCCATGCACCCACATGAGTACGCCATTCCGCCCGTCGCCGTCGGCCGCTGCACCACCCAGTTCTGCTCCACCGCCTCCGCAACACTGGCGGGCGCCACATGCAGGGCATGCCCCATGGCTGCCCACTCCATCCATTCCGGCCCATCCTCATCCCGCCTCAACACGTAACCACACGTGGCAAACGTGAACACCAACGAACCTTTCTCAGCCGTAAACCGTGTCCCGCCGTCAACACTTGCCTTTGGGAGGTACCAACGGTGAAACCGGGCCAAGGGACATGGTGGCTCCTCGGGGCCTGGGGGGCACTTAAAAAAGAAAGTTGCACCTTGCACACCGTGGCCCAAAATCACAACGTCGCCACAATAGGGGATAGCTTGCCGTCGCCGAACAAGCAACGCCGCCGAAAAATGGGTAAAAGATTCCCAAGGGATGGGAACACCTTTCGCATCTTTCAGAAATTGAACCATAGGAGGAAGGGCATACAATTGGCGAGCAAGATGCACCTTTGACATGGTGGCAGCATGCTCCGTTGGGACAAACGGGATGAACAAAGTGTAGCGCCCCTTCTCCCCACCACCCGCCCCGCGATGAAAGGTGCAACCTTTTAAAAGAAGGATGTCACCCAATTCCATGGAACCCACATCCCAACGATTGGACTCATGTTGCCCAACCTGATGTGAACCCACTCCGACTTGCAAAGCACACTCGGGAGGAACATTGTCCAAGGGAATAAAGACTTCGATGCAATCCTTCATCCAAGGTGGACCCGTAAGGTTGTGATCCGAATGGACCAACTGATACCCATCCCATGGGGCGCATGGGGTACAATGTAGCAATTTGAGATCCACGGGTTTCAACGCACTCCACTCAACACCCTGAATGCGCGTCACCGCACCCAACACTTGCGTGCGCAACTCCTCGGGCAACCATTTCGAAGACTGTTTTGTTTGCTTCCGAATCACGTTGGCACTTGCATAAGTGTCATCTTCCAACGTAATCACCTCCCAATCACGGGGGGCAATGTCAACGTTTAAAATGGCTTCGCCAATAACACTATCAAACGAATGCCGTTCAATGAAATAACCGGCATGTGCAAACCCATGCACATTTTCAACGGGTGCGTCCGGAAGCAATTGGTTTGAGGGCAAGGGCATATCACAAAAAAATGGTGTGGGTGCACCGTAACCCAATGCAAAAACCTCTGCTGCGGTTGCATACACATATGGCGTTGAGCAATCGGGGAGGTAATTTACCGAAAGCGGTGGGGGCACACATTGAATGGGGCCATGCTCATTCCATTCATCCGATGCACAACCCATGTACCGCACAAAGGAGTCCGTGCGACAAATGCTATCCACGTCACTGGCAACGGGATTGGGGAAAAGGGTACCATCATTGAGCACCGCATATTTGTGGGTAAGGGTCTTGGCAACTCTCTTACGCAAGGACGCATTCATAGTTGTGAAAAGTGCGTCATGCTCACCAACACTCAAACTAATGGAAACCATGAGCAAACGCTCACCCACAAACTCATACAAAGCAGCAGGGAGAAGGGTGTGGGGCATTGCATCGGCATTGGGCCATGCAAGAACGGAACGACTATCAACAACAGCAATAACACCTAGTGCTTGCGCATTCACATCGAAGAGCAAAAGATCTTGCCATGAACTTGGCAATTCCGGGAGACCGTTAATGTCTTCCTCACCCAACGCCAAATGAACAACAACAACACCATGAACACCGTGAGCAAGATCTCCTGCCTCACGAGTGTCCGTGAACCAACGCTCCACCGATTCATCCTCCTCCAGCAACCCAACCTCCAAGGCCCGCTTCACAATCTCGGCGTGCCTATTGCCTTCGGCCACCTCCTCATCCTCCTCCTCCTCCTCCTCCTCCAAATCCACGTCTCCCTCCACCACGTCTTGACCCACACTTGTCCTTGGCGCCCTCCTTGCCACGGCCCCGGCTTCGGCGGCAGGCACGGAGCCTTTCCTCGCCACCTTCTTCTTTCCGGGTTTTTTCTTGCCGGGCATGTGTGCAGAAAAGCACTAAGGAAAGGAAAACAGACATGAAGGAAAGTAAAAGTGTTTCTTTGTCACGTCAAAAGGAGCACAATTCAACCGCCAGTACTGCAGACAGCGTACGGGCACCATAGGCAGCGCGCACGCGTTGCGGTGTGAGTGCGTACGCGCCAAAATACCAACGCGTACGCGCCAAAATACCAGCGCGTACGCACTCAGAACACAACGCGTACGCACTCAGATCACAACGTGTACGCGCTGCTTCGCTGGTTCATGCGCGTTACAAAATCAGTGCGTACGATAACGCGTACGCATACATGTGAACAAAATGGGGCAGATCTTAGCAGTTACAATACTGCTTCTCAGCACCACATGAGACGAAACATGTCGAATTCGCAATTATGAGATTTATGCTGCATCGCGGCCCTGCAAAATGAAAGAAAATTACACCGCATTGCTTTCCGGAGGTGAAATCGATCAATTTCAATTGCATTTGTGGAATGAATGTTGGATTTTCTTAAGTCGCGAAGGGCGGGGCTGTAGAGGTAAATCTCCTTTACCGACTATGAGTGGTCTGTGTCCCATCTTGGGACCCTAACGTGGCTGGGGCTCAGCCATTCGACATCCCCAGTCCTGTCGACACGTGTGAATTTGTTGGGCGTGCCAACAACATCAAACATTTTCTCCTGTGCCCGCCATTCGCCCGTTCCCTAGCATGAGTCGCGTGCACACAGTGATGAGTCTGGTTGCGTGAGGGTAAAGGATAACGCCAGGCGAGAATTCTGATCGTGTTTTTCGACGCGAAGACAATTTTTTGCCCGTGCGTATTGTGCTGTTTGCCAATACGGAGATTGAACGTTTGCTTCTACGTTTCAAACACCCAACACTCGTATCACAGAAATTTGTTGCGCAACATGGTGGCGGCTTTGTTCGAGCACTTGCCTTCGTGTGCTTGCAAAGTGCCCTCCCCTGGCCACCTGACGAGTGTTACGAGTGCCTTGACGGCCTTAATTCTGATATCCGATTTATATAAGGAAAACGGGCTATTAACCCGTTTTTTTACCAAAAAAAAAGGGCTGTAGTCAGCGAAGGATCTCAAGATGTTCCTCATGTGCCCGAACAGGTAGCCCCCATTGCACCTGTGGAGGTTCCTCACGTGCCCCAACAGGTAGCCCCCATTGCACCTGTGGATGTTCCTCCCGTGCCTGAACAGGTAGCCCTCATTGCACCTGTGGCAGATTCGAGCCCAGGAAAGATTAGTGTGACCTCCTCACAATCGGCTTGCTCGGTGGACTTGCTTGCTGATTGTAAGAGTGCGTCTTCTAACTCAGAATGGGATTATGAAGAGCGGCCCTTGACCCAGGTTTCCCTCAAGCGGTCTTTTGACCAAGGACGCGAAGAGTATAAGGCTGCTGCTTATGCGGCTCCCCCAAGTGCAGAAAATGCCCGTATTTCGCAGGATCTGTCTGATGCTCCCATGCCTTTCCCTAAGATGCGACGGCCCAAGGCACCGGCTGCAGAACGCCGGGTTGCATCTGAATTCATCTGTCATAGGTGCTCACGTGAGATTAATGTGTGGCGTAAGTTGCGCGGCATGACCCGCGTTTTTTGTGCTATGTGCAATGCACCATACCATGAAACGTGCATGGGGAAGGTTGCCAAAGATGGTTCCATGCTTGGCCCTTGTTGCGCACAGGAGTGAGTTTTATTGAAGTGATTTTATAATTCGGATTCGGCGAATGCCTCGCTCTAACCCTATTTCCATCCTTTCCTTCTCATGGTACCACATGGTACTCGGATTCGGAGGACAAAATCATCAAAACTAACATGCTAACCAAAGGTGACTATTCAAAACTATCCTGTGCAGTGTATGTACAGTGGAGACGTTTTTCCCCATGCCGGTGGCAGGCTTTTTATTCACGTCATCCAACATTTGAGTTTGTATATCAGTCTCTGGCTTTGCTTCTTCTCAAAGGGTGCTTTGCTGGGCAAGGGGAACCCACACCGGACACTTGGGTGGTTATTGGGGGGACAGCCCGTTTTTTACGAAAAAAAAACGGGCTGTCCGGAGGGGATGTCACTACACCAGCAACAACCTCAGCATTATTCTCGGGGATGCCACTACACCACCAACAACCTCAGCATTATTCTCGGGGATGCCGAGCGAGGTGCTTTCCAAAAGAAAGTCCTCGTCCAAGAGGCCAGGCGCCGGGGGCTTAGAGGCTGGAGCATGTCCACTCAAGATGCCTGCCACTTTGTGAGCAGTGTCCCTTGATGCTTGGTGATACACCATCATTGTGTTGGGCCTTACTTTAAAGTACTTAGAAGTCTCGGGCAATGGCAACCCTGAGTTAGCAGCTTTAGTCATGGCTGCACGTCGAGCCAAGTCCTTGAACACCAATTTGCGTTTAAGTACCTTAGAGGCCTTGTTTTGGCTCCGTTGCAACCCCCTGGGGACCTGGCGCTAAAAACAGGTCACAACCCGTTTTTTTTTTGGTAAAAAAACGGGCTGTCCGGAGACAGCCCGTTTTGTTTTGGTAAAAAAACGGGTTATGTGGCAGGGGACGGACAACCCGTTTTTTTACCAAAAAAAAACGGGCTGTTAACCCTTTTTTAAAAATGGGGCAGCTACATGCATGCTTGCCGACGTTGCCCACGTTGCCTCCTTTTTACCCACACCGTCCCTAATCAATTGCTGCCTCACGTCGTTCCACTTGCTCTCCATCATGTGGCACGCATGTCGGGTTGGCCCTGTCAGGATTGAAGACTTTGACCCTGTGAATTTTATTCCTAAAATCCGAGGCCTACTATGCGACCACTACAAGTCATGTCAACTTGATTTCTTCAATGGTGTTTCACGATCTTCCGGTCTCCCCACTAAAAAGTGAATCGTTGAAGTCTTGATTTGCGTTACATGGCATATGAACTCTTGATTTTCTAATGCACTGTAACCCATGTGATTAGACATTTCCTGGTGGAACCTGCCTGCTTTACCTACATTTGTCACTCGCTTCTTCCATAAAGGTCCTTGTGTCCACATGACGACGGTTGGGCGTGTTTGCATTCGGGTGCTTTGCTCGGCTGTTTTGGCTAGGTGGCTGATTGGGTGGCTGGCTAGGTGGATGGCTGGCGTAGGTGGCTGATTGGGTGGGTGGCTGGCAAGCCGGCCAACCCCCCCCCTCTGGCTGGCGCGCCTCCCTCCGGGCCTTGAGTCCAAACACGCGGCAACTCCGACATGTCACGGCTGCGATAGAAATGCAACAGGCGCCACGCAATAATAAGCCTATCTCAGACGACTTGCCGAGAAGACCAGTCGATTTTCTCTCTAACCGGGAAATCATGGAACTACCCGACCCACAAGAGGCATATTGCAAAGTACTCACGTTCCAATCCATTCGCATGACCTTGATGGCCAGATCAAAACGAAGTGACTCAGGTGCAGGGAAAAGCATAAGGGCCGCACAAGCATTGCGTGCATGAGACGTAGCGTACATATTCATATTAGAGATGACGGGAACAACATGCGGTAACGACAACGAAGAGAACTGCAACCCCATTTCCCGCGAAGAGCTGCATTAGTAGGGGCCACCATGGAGCAGCCTCCCACATGCGCACCACCAAAAGAACCTTCAAGCGGGGGAGGGATACTGGGGGTAGGATTGTAACGTAAGTTACAAACGTAAGTTACGACGTAACTTATGGCCGTAAATTACGTAAGTTACGGCGATCACACATTAATGCGGGCCGTAAGTTACGCCCCGACCAAAATTTTTCGCCACCCCTTCTCCATAGGCCTCTTTTCACACACATGAAGACTAAAGGCGCTATTTGGGATGAATACACCATTGTTGAGTTCAAAGATGATGGGAAAACACCCAAAACGGTTCAATGCAAGCACCCTGTAACAAGGCACATGCTTTTACCCGCACAATAATGAGACATGTACCCACATGTACCCACATGTCTTACCCACTAAAATTTTTTGCACAGGGTACAAGGTGCGTCTGGCGTTGCAGGGTGGCATGTCGCATGCAAAGGGTGAAGGGGCCGGCAACATTGAGGGGACTTGGCCTCCTTGAGACCCGAGGGTTAATTGGTAAGCCCTGCAGGGACCGGTAGCCTCCGGCGGGTATGTGTTTCTTCCCTTGTCTTTCGTTGTTCAGTCGCCTCACAGTTGCGCCTTGTGCAGTCTTTTTTCACCACACATTGGTGAGAAGGTTGTGTGCTGTGTGGACCGCTTGTTCGCGCGCACAATAGAACTCAGAAAGGCCAGCACGACGCACGGTATGTATATGTGTGCCGCATTTGTCTGTGCACGCTTCTCGGTTCGTCTTTGGTGCCCCCTTTCTGATGCAATGTTTTTTTTTTTTGCCTCCCTGCCGTTTGTGTCGCTGCCCTGGGTATGCATCTGTGTGCCACATTTGTGCATGCACGTTTCTCGGTTTTTGTTGCCCCCTTTACGATGCAATGATTCCGCTTTTTTTTTTTGCTCCCCTGTTATTTGTGTTGTTGCCCTACGTGCAGGCCGAATCAAGACGTGAACAACAGAACAAAAGAAAAAATTCGACAGAACCCAAAGCATCAAGGTGCCTATGTATTTGTGTGCCACATTTGTGCATGCACGTTTCTCGGTTCGTCTTTGGTGTCCCTTTCTGCCTGTCACCACGTTTCCTTATTTTTGTCTCCTTCTCTTTATTTTCGTTCGTGATGTTGTAGGCCGTACTCAATGGCTAGAACAAAGAGGACCAAAGCCCTTCCCAAGCCCAAGGAAGCCCCCATCCCCGAGAGAAGCAACCCCCCAGCGGAGGAGGACGACGAGGGGGTGGACGAGGAAGAGCCGGACCCGCCCTTTCCCCCACCCGAATGGTCAAAACGGAGGGCATGGGAAACGGTTTTCAAAAGTTTCCAGAGCGTGGCAAATGGGGAGGAAGTGATCGCCTTGCTGAAAAAGCCCGTGAGAGCACGCAATCACTGGTGGGGGAAAGTGAAGGTAGCAGACGCAGCAGGGTTCACTCTCAGTCAGCTCCACCACTATGGGCCTGCCACGCCCGACAGCATGGTGAGCAAGGAGGAGACATTGCAGTGGCGGAGGTTGTTGTGCGTGTGGGTGTTAAATCCGGTGGAGGACTGGTTAGAGGAAGGGGAGGACAGTGTGAGTCTGTCGGATGACGAAAAAGCGATGTCGGAAAAAGCGCAAAAAGCCCAGGCAGGAAAAAATTTGCGCAAGCGGCCCTGTTTCGTAGAAGAAACAAAGAAGGGCACACTGGTCAAGAAACCGGCCACCACGCGTGCAGATAGGGCCGCCAGCACTGCAGCGCACAAAGACCGCCTCGCAGATGTTGATGCACATCTGCAGGAATACAACCTCAGTGTCATCCGCTGCAAAAAGCACCAAATGGAATGCCTGAGGTCAAGCGACCGAGGGGCCCAGGGCCATGCGCGTTCGCTTTTTGCAGCCGCCATCGTCGTTGTGATGTATGCCAGCCGGGACGTCATGGAGGTGGCCATGGGTTGGCCCGGGCGCCTCTGCTACAGCCAGAAGGCAAGCCAGAAGGTATTGGAGGCAGACCGTGGGTGCATCGCCGGTCGGGACCCTGAGTTTGCGCGTGCTTTGCTGGTAGAGGCGGGCAAATGCTCGCGCTGTGACGAGGACGAGGGCAAGGACAACAGAATCAGTTACAGCCCGCCCCCAAGTGTTGCACACGGCCAGGATGATGGATTCTCCCCAGAGCACGCCACTAGGGACGCCGGTGTTGAGGGGCAAGAGGCGCGGATGGCACTGCCACGTTCCTGGGCCGACATCCAACAATCACATGAACTGGATCGGCGGAGGAAATCAAAGAGCTGCGACAGGGCCAGCTGGGGTGTGGAGGACATGACCGAGTGGTCCGAAGAGGAATGCCGCAAGCGCATCCAACGACTAACGCGGCAACGCAATCTGTTGCGCTTCCACATGGTGGACAACATGGGGTGGGAAGACCCCAGTGAGGAGGGGAGGACAGGAACGGTGCGTGCCCGGAGCCCATCGCTGGAGGCCCGCACTGGCCCCAAACGGCATGCCGCAATGGGAGGTAGGATGTTGCCGCCACCACAGCGAGGTGCTCCCCGACAGGTGCGAGGTGATGTCAACTGGTACGTGTGGGCCTACCCCTGGGACTACGGTCCACAGCCACACCACCGACAACCCAGCCGGTATGAGGATTTGTCAAACCCGCAGGACCCCGACGGCGGGTGGGACGAGGAGAACCCGCAGGACCCCGACAGCGGGTGGGACGAGGAGAACCAGCAGTATGGCATGGAGAGGGTACATTTGCGGGTACGTGGGTAAATGGGTAAAACAGGCATTTTGCCCACTTTACCCGCATATGTACCCGCACGGGTATATTTGCGGGTACAATACAAAAATAGCAATTTCTCCCTTGTTAACCGTTGTTTTGCATTTTACATTCGCGGGTACACTACAAAAATAGCAATTTGTCCCTTGTTAACCGTTTCTTTGCGCTGTGCAGGTGAACATCGTCCACCAGCGCAGCCCGCCGCGCCCACCGCGCCGCCGCAGTCCGCCACCACCCCGCGGTGAGCCACTAACAACCCAACTAGACCCCTGGCATGAACCCCCGCCGATGACCGACTGGTATGCAGCCCCCCCCCCCCCGCCGCCGCCTTCCGCTTGTTTGCATGTACACGCATGTGTACACGCCTAACCTCCATAACTTTCCCGTTTGCATTCGTGTGTGCCATGCAAGAACTGTAGTTTCAATTTCTCTCCTTTGTTTTCTCCTAGACCATCAAAGAAGACCCCTCACGGGGTGAAGAATCTCATGCTAATTGCATTTGTCTTTCTTCATTTTTTCTGCAATGCTGAATTTTTTTCAAGCAGGTCAAGTGCATTTGTCTTTACTGATTTATTCTGCAATGCTGCAATTTTTTCAAGCAGGTCAGGTGCATTTGTCTTTACTCATTTATTCTGCAATGCTCAAATTGGGGTACATGGAAGATCACTGCCAGTGTTTCTAAAGTTGCAGTTGCGCGTTTTCTTCGTGTTTGCTATTGTATAGTTGTATGTGTGGAGAAGGAAAGGCATGGGAAACGAATGTGGTGCACCACAACAAAAATAGTGTACCAGCATGAAAAAATTGCAAAAGGTATAAACCGCGTACACAAATAGCCTGATCATTTATGTGAAGCGTGCCGGTAGGGAACGAGATCCAGCAGGTCAGCTGGTTCAGCATGTCCGCCAGGTCCAGGTTCACCGCCCACAAGTTGGAATCCCATGTGGTGTAGCGTTCTTCTTTAGTGCCCGACGATTACGGTGAGCGGAGGCCGCTTTGCACGTGGAGGAACCCTTGCCTGGTATCGCCATTTACGATGGCGATTGGGGAATTCCCGAGATTGTGGACCCCATGACTGGTCCGCTGTTGGGATCAATGCGCCGTAGTCTTGCTAGACAGGGCCATGCCCGCTTGGCCGAGCTCGTGCCTAATTGGTTTGCCTTCAAGCTAGGCATTGGCATGCTTCGGCCCCACTGCATCGACGACCTGTGGGATCTTGATGCCCTAGCATTCAACCCTATGATGAAGCGTCTGCTGAAACGGGAGGACTACTATGCGATTAATAGGCTGGCCCGGCCTCCAATAGGTCCCCTGTTGCGGCGCTGCAACAGGCGGTGGCGCGCTGCCTGGCATCCAGGCAATTCAATGTGTGGGGATGAGGCAGTGGCACCCCACAAGGGGAAAAGAGCTGGCATTCTCCGGCAGTTCATCCCCCGCAAACCCCATTCTACGGGGTTAAAATTGTACGTGTTGGCCGATGGATCCGGCCCGTATGTGTACCACGTTTACCTTTACACGGATGCTATGCGGGGTTGATCCTCGACTAAGGGCACCGACTCCGGCAGCATCCCGCTTTGCAAGCATGATGAAGGGGGTACCACGGGTTGCCAAATGTTCCGCCGCGGCATGTGAACTGAAATACGAGTCCACAACCAGACAACAGTCCTCGGGCACCAAGGTGGCCCATTTCTTCACCATTTCAGCCGCTGTCGCACGGCCTGCAACCCCCCGTGCCCGGTGTAGTGGGCGCCGAGTTGTGTGCGGAAGGATACCCCCTACGGAATCTACAAGTACAAGAACCCGAAGGTGGGGAGGAAACCGGCACGTGTTGTCCCTTTCTTCAGCAATGTGAGGGCCCCACGGGGGTGGCACACACACAAACGAGGGTACCATTTGCCCCCTCTTGTGTACATGTATCGGCACATGTCCCCTGCCGTGGACACATGCAACCATTTGGCCTTGCAATTGCGGGAGCCAAATAGGTTTCCACGCTGGCCAATGGCGGTACGTGCGAAGTTGCTGCGGTCCGCCGTCGGGAACGCGTTTGCTATTTGCAAACAAGCGGAATTGGTGGCACCGTGTGAAACATTGCGTGACTTTCAATGGCGTATCATCAAAGCCATTGCGTCGGATGTAGTGATGGAAGGTCAGAATTTCAGTTACCCACTTTACCCGCGAGTTTACCCGCGAATTTACCCGCAAATGTACCCGCGCGGGTAAATTTGCGGGTAAAAATTAACATGTGATTTTACCCGCTTAACCGCGAATTTACCAGCAAATGTACCCGCGCGGGTACATTTGCGGGTCCATTTTGATGTGGTTTTACCCACCAAATTTGGCATGTCCCCACTCATACCTAGCACTTTTACCCAAATGTTTTTGGGGGTACCCGCATCAAGATTTGCAGTTTTTTTTGGGGGGGGGGTTTCCAAGGGGGGGGGGGGGGTCGAGGTGTGGGCCTTTTGCAGGAAATGGCCCCGGGAACAAACCCGTTCTTTTTTGATTACCGAAAATTATACTGTGCAGGATGAAGACAGGTCCCATGTTTTGCTGGGTCTACGTGAATTAGCCTCAGGCAGTGGATGGGTGTGCAGCGATAGGGCACGCTTGGCCTTGCTTTATTTAATCGGCAAAGGTAAGTCTTTGCACAAGCCTGTGATTACGTGGCGTCCTATATGTGCTAACTGTGCCCCAGTCGTACCTCGTTGGCGCTTGCGCATTGCGGCGCGAGCTTTCACCTGTTTTTTGCGACTCCTCAGCAAAGAGGTTACTGGCTGCTTCTTACACCTGTCCATTCAAGATGTCGCGGGGTGGCTTGATGACTTGAACAGTTGGGGCTGCACTGTGATCGGTGAAGCTGACTGCAAAGATCAGTTTAACCGCATCCTGCCCAGGGATGTACTACAGCATCTAGACGATGCTACCCAGTGGCTGCGGAATGAACGTCAATGGCGAGCCACCCAGATCTTTTGGTCGATACATAAGTATGATAAATGCTTGGATAGGTGCGGGAAAGCGAATGCGTATAATTTTGACGTGATCAGCCATGAAGAATTGACCGGCCTGATCCGTTTTTGCCTGCAGGAAGACAGATTTTGCGTCGCTGTCGGACAATGTTGGTCCCGTGCCTTTGCTTTACCGATGGGAGGCCCGTTCAGCGCTCAAGCAGCGGACCTACATAGCATTTGGAAATTTCATTTGAATAAACAACGTTTTTACGAGCTGGGTGAGTTATCATTCACTGCCAGAGGTTTCCGCATATGGAAGAATCCAAATGGGCGCATTGTGTCTTTGGCACAGTTCAGAGATAACATATTGGTTGCCGCTGTAGGGGTCGGTGCAACATGGGCCATGGCGGATGTCTGTAGGTTGTTGGCGACTGCTTGGTCGCTGCGGGTGCTGTGTCCTTGCATTACTGACACCAACCAGGACTGCTTGCGCCAGTGCATGGGCAGTACCTTGTATGCGCTGGGGCTTGCGGCTAGCCGACATGGGTCCTGTGGCACTGTGTGCGTGCACCCCTCTGCCCTGGATGCAAGCTGGAATCTGAAACATGGTGCCCCTTTACAGTCTGCATGGGCTGTTAATGAGACCAGCCTGACCAACCTGTTTACAGGTGTGTTAATGAACTACCGTCGTTTCTTGTCTTCTTGGGGCGATTACCTCCTGTCCGCTTCAGCATGGCTACAAGTCAGCCTGCTGTGTGAACACCCGAAGGGTGTGGCTGTCCGGGCTTGACAGCATGCTTTACATCGTTTACTGAGTCACACACCACATGACGTTTCTCTTAGCAAGCGGTGGGTCACATGTATTGCACACCACATGCCCTGTTCGGACAGTCATGTCCGGTCTTGTCTGCGCCAGTGGCTTCAGAAATATGCAGTGTGGCACGGGAACCGGTATGCCTCTTGGCATATACCACATGAGGACAGCCACACTGATTGGTGTGCTGACTGGTCCATATGGGCGGAGTAGCCCCCCACACCAAGGGGGGCGGGGGGAGGGGGTCAGGATTGTGATGTTGTGCTGGTTTTGTTCTTTTAAAAGAGACGCCAATGTCTGATTTGCTTCTTGTAAGCGACACTACTGCAGCGTGTTCATGGCATGGCTGGCCCAGTCTGAGCGGGCATCCACTGTGCATATGATGCAGGTCCGCGGTGCTGCTGTTCGCCACAGACATTGGCGAAAGGCGCCTAGGACCGGACATTCCGGTTCGTGATCAGCCTTGATCTCTTTTTGGCTGTGCATGCTGTTGCTTGCGTGATCTCCCAGAGCGCAATCACCACTTGACACACCCACGTGTCACCGCACGGGGGTCGAGGGGCCCCGTCCTGACAGTTGGGTATCCGGCCTACGGGGTTGATCCCTCAGGGTTCGCACCGGTCCCATGGGTGGGCATGACAGAGGGTTAGCTCAGAATACCGTGGGAGCTTCACAGTGGGTTGCCCAAGCCCACCGCCTATCACCACTGACGTGCGCCACGAACTCAAACACCGTGATCAGCCGCAAAGCACTTCAGGTGCAACCAATGCCCACAGGTTGCACACTTCCAAGTGGCCCTCCGGCCGCCGCAGTGTTTGCAATACCCCGAATTACCATTGCCGGCCACGGGGCAATGTAATGTACCATGCCCGTGGGTACAAGTGGGTACACGGAAAGTAGCGGGTACATGTGGGTACATGTGTGCAAAATGTGTGGGTAAATCTCGCGGGTTGGCAATCCATGTACCGTTCGTAGCCAAAGGAATATCCGCACATATCCGTGGCAGTTGGCACAATTCTTATATCCGTGGCATAGGGGCCCGAGGATATCGGCACATATCCGTGGCATTGACTCGGGATCCTTGCACGCAACCCTCCCCTGGCCCTTGATGCCTCACCACTTGGAGGAGAACAAATCCGAAACGTGTTTTCTCTCACGGGTCCAAGGTGTGATTTGTCTCATGGAGCTTCAAGTAAGCTCTCATGGTCTATCACCGCTCTTGGCCTGTGGGAGAGTCATCCGGAAGGCAGAGTAGGAAAAATCATTGACCGCTCTGTCCGCAGCCAGCGTCGGTTTTTGCTTAGTTACTTTCACGACTTCAACCCCCTGAGGTGCATCCTTCGTGAAAGAGAGGTACAGCACACATCCAGTGACTTGCCTGCCATTCTCTCGCCATTCTCTTGATATATGGACAAAAATTATGTAGCCCTGCTCGATGTGCCCCACCACCTGCACGACGCTGTGCGCCTTTTCCTGTGCCGTTTCCAGTCCGCAGTGTATGATATCCCCATGAAATGGGAACTTGAAGGGGACACTGTAGCCTGGTGCGAAGCCTCCCTAACGATTTCAGGCATGTTTGTCGTGAAAGGGGTCCCAACAGGTCCCAATGAGTCTGCATGGCAACTCTGGCACCAGTGGCCAGACAAATGGTCACCAAGTTGCCCTGTCACCCTGCAGTCTATGATACCCTGCTGCCAGAAAGTTGAATTTCCAAGCCATTATCCAAGGATGTGGCTTCAAATCCTACCCCTGGAGGTGGTGGTGGATGCC
Organism: Eutreptiella sp. 'Long Island Sound 2002'; assembly: GCA_964036045.1. Taxonomy (NCBI): domain Eukaryota; phylum Euglenozoa; class Euglenophyceae; order Eutreptiales; family Eutreptiaceae; genus Eutreptiella; species Eutreptiella sp. 'Long Island Sound 2002'. The sequence goes on from OZ038403.1 coordinate 12,607,111, forward strand.
CATCAGAGTTAGATTGCACACTTTAGGACTCCTCGAAGACATCCCTTTACACCAGGTGAAACTGTGGTATACCCAGGGACTTGCCCTGGGAGGGACGCAGGGAGGGCACATTTTGCGCAGCACAGTTGGCCTCAAACACCCGAAGTGCACTCAATGCTAAAGTGTAGGCGAAAATCGAGACCTTTTGCTGTATGCAGATTGATGCTTTGACAAGCTGTTGAGCCTTTGCTCTATCATTGCGTTTGCATTGTGTTGTATGCAAAGACAAGGATAGGGTTGAAAAGGACGCTGAGATTCTTTCGCGGTACCATAAAAAGGAGGAAGGTGAGGTAGAAGCGGAACCTTCTATTACTGCTATTCCTATTCCTGCTTCTCCTAAGGAAGAGAAGGCTTCTAATCGTGACACTTTGTCACCAAAGCATGACATTGTGTGTGTTAGCCTCAGTCCAGTTAAAGTAGAGAAGAAACGGAAGGACCGCGAAAACCGTGAATCGCCCATTCAAACGGCCAGTTCACGAAGGGTACGCGGACACCTTCTCCATCCTCTGCAAAGATGATCATTGATCTAACTGCAGAAGAGGAGTATGAAACCTTCCCGTTGACACAATTGAGTGAGAAAGAGCCTGTACGTGAGCTCAATGAGAAGGAGAGCATTGTATATGAACGTGAGATGTACCGTTCTCGTGCATGGCCCGCCCCAGCAACACCTGCCAAGGCCCCAATAAGTCAGGATTTATCGGGCATTCCATCTCCTTTTGCTCAGGCTGCATTTGAAGAGAAACCCCAAAAAAAGGTGAAAAAGGAAGTCCAGGTGAAAAAGGAAATGCAATTAAGAAGAATGCATGTGGCACCCAAAGACCGGTCACGTGTCCCAGTAGACCATCTATATGTGCATGGCTATATCTTCCATGTTTGGAGAGAGCTTACTTGAAGCTCCGTGAGACAAATCACACCTCGGACATTTTTCATGATTTGTTGCCTGCCACGGGATATCCGCAAATATCCGTGGCATTGACCCGGGATATCATCGCTGCTGTATCCCGGGTCAATGCCACGGATATCTGCCGATATCCTCGGGCCCATGCCACGGATATAAAGCAACCTGAACTTCAGTGTACCACTAATCAATGGGAATGGCACGGGATCGTGACTCATCAATGGTTCGGTGGCGGACTACAACTACAAACAATGGGGAACCTCAAGTGTACTAGAACAGCCAGCAGTTGAGTGGCAGAACACTCGCCCAACAATCGGTCCGTCGTAGGTTCGAAACCCGGCCGGTGATCATCGGCATGCGCCGGTCGATCCATCAACTCTGCTTTACCCAACCCTGGTTCAAATCCTTTTAAGCACAAACTTTTGACCCCCCAAGCCCACCCCCACCCCGCCCCCAAAAAAATGTGGTATCCAGATTCAGGGGGATAAAGGCCTCAAAATCAAAAAATGCATCAAGGGATCATTTTGTGGGGCAAGATAATGATTTTACAAGGGGTTAGACATCCAATATCATGCCTTGGGGTATGCTGCGCGAACGACCCCCAAAAAGGGTCCGCACCTGCGCTTGATCTAACAACCTCTCTTCGAGGTAATTTTGGCAAAATCCCAACGACCACAACGAATTTCTGAATCTTCTCATTTTGTGTGTACCTACAGCTACTGATGTTGCTGCTGCCTGCTGCTGCAGCTGTTTGCTGATAAAAGGGTTAGCTCCACCCTACACCCTCAAGCGGGTTATGAAACTTTACGAGTTCCACTAGCTCGGTGACTATAACTATGGCATACCCTTTGATACTCGCCCGCTCCCTTTGTTTTCTACCTCATTTCCTTTGATGATCAGCCCCTCCCTTTGATTTCTATGGCATTCCCTTGGATATTCAACCCAAACCACTATTTGCTGTTGGCAACCAGTCAAATACAGTGGGTTGTAGACATGGGAATTGTAGGTAAACTGGGGAATAACTTCTGGTGAACCAGAGGACAACGAGAGAGCTGTTAGTGAACTGTGGGTTGAATGTTGGGTAACTGCATGGAGGGTGTTGACCGCGCGGTGCGACGTGAGCCCGGCGCGCACAATATATGCTCACACTAAAAGTTGCTGAAACGTGGCCAGTGTGCACTATATGCAATGGTTGGGTGATGCTATTGGTGTGTATGGGTAAAACACGCTTTGGGGGCATTATCTGGGGGGAAGTGGTGATGATGCATGCACAAAAGTTTCCCATTTCAATGCATTTTCTCCGCGTCCCTGCATACCTTCCGAAAGGGTGTACATTGCACTAAAGCGTTGCATCCTCTGACACGCGCAGTGCGCGTGGTGCAGTGCGCGGTGCGTTTCAGCACCCTCATGTCTATTCGTTGTCGGTCAGCTCGCACCACATCACTTGCGAAAGCGTAGCACAGAAATCCTCTGGCTCAGGAAAGCACACTGGCACTACAGGGAAAGGCCGCCAGGGCCACCCTGCGATGGCGCACTTGAGATGTTTCAAACTGCTGGATTGGCCGTCACTTATGTCTTACTTCTTGAGAGACTGCTTGGGTCAAACGCAGTATTTCTCCATTGCACTTATTTCAAGCTTGCCTCTGGTGGTCCCACCTTTTCCTACACCCCTTTTGGAAGTGTGTGTGCGACCATTTAGGGGTCCTCTGCAGCAGGGGTAACGCTGCCGCGTGTGTGCATTTTCGCGGCTCCGCTCATAGTGTGTGGCCATGATGCTGCCCGCGTCTTAAGTGGGTGATGGGCCTTTGCTGCTTCCTGTTGTGGTGACGTGGGCCCTCGCTTTATGGTGCGCATAGTCGTGAGCACGCAGGACGAGGAAGGAAACCAGCGTGTATTGGTGCGGCTGCACGCATGCTGGGCTGCCGTGGTGGTTGTGGTCTACACGCTGTTGTCGTCGCTGGTGTTGGGGCCAATGCCGCTGAGCCTCACCTCGAAAGGTAGTTTAAAGATGCTCGACGTCTGAGGCGCACCTTTGGGAGATGGAGAGAGAGACAGAGGGGGCAGAGGGGTTGGAGAGGGTAGAGGGGGTAGAGGATGGAGAGTGCAGAGGTCTGGAGGGGGAACGGGGGTGCGGTGGAAGGGGCAGGAGGGGGTGGGGTGGGTGCAGAGGGTACGCTGGATAGAGGGCTGGCGGAGGGGGCACAGATAGAGGGACAGGGCATAGGGATGGAGCAGCACAATTATCATGTGCGAGTCTTGTCTGGGGTGCGCTTCTCCGCAAACGTTCTCGACCACTTTCGCCAAGACCTTCACCACCTCCTTCTCCACGACCTTCTCAACGATCTCCACAATCTTCTCCACAGGCCTCTCCACGATGTACATGCACACCTCAACGATCTTAAAACAAAACACTGCTAAAAGAGTCTGAGGGCCCATTTTCACAGGGCGAAATGGTTGGAATAGGGTCTAGGGTCAAGATCAGGTCCGTATTATTGTATCGTAAAGTGGGTAGCCGGGGTTGCAGCCATCACGCTCCTTTTTGTGCCCCTCTGCCAGCCTGATGTAATAGACTATAACACTTGCTTTGCGCACACCTGTTTCTGCATCCATCTCCTGCTGCCTGACGTCCAGCGTGCCAACATAAACCCGCAGCCGATGGGGAGCGCTTCCGTTGTCCTTGTCTTGCAAGAAGATGGAAGCGGCCCCATCTCCCTTGTGCCTCTTATCTTTCCAGCGGCATGTCTGCCTCTGCGTTTGTACGGAGGAGAGGGGATGCTGGAGATGGGGGAGGCGAGACAGCGGAAGAGGAGAGGGTTGTGGGAAGGCAAAGCTGACGGGATCACGTGTTTGTTGAAGATGGGAATCGTATCACATCTCTCAGGAACGGCCAAGACAACCCAAAATGGTGACTTTCCATATCTTCGTCCGCTTCTGCAGTCGTATGCAAATGTACCCCCCCCCCCTCCCCCTTTGTCCCGCCCCCCCCCCCTCCCTTGTCCATCCCCGCTCCATGGGGGGAGACCGCCACTTGGCCCATGAACAGGGCATGTCGGGCTTGCAAGTGAAGGGGGGGCGTCAATAGAGCCCCCAAAATCTGGGGGGGGGGATTGCAATTGACAGGCACCATGAATCAGTTATTGTGAACACGGGCGCCGAAGGCGCCGAAAATTGTTTTGAGCATTGAAAATGGTCAATTTTTTTTTCACCAAAGATATCGCAAATGATGACTTTTCTGATTCCCCTCCACGCGCTGATTCCAAAAATCCCATTTTCATTTTTTGCCGCCTTTTGGATTTGGGTTGAATACAGGGTTACCTCCGAGGCCCAGGGGTCAGTCTCGCTAGGATTTTGGGGGTCCCGTCAATTGAGCCTTTTTGGGGGGGGGTGGTCTAGCCAGGGGGCTCTATCGACCCCGCCCCCCCTCAATTGCAACCCCAGTTGCCCCAGTAGGAAATCAACAGGAAATCACACGCGCCGAAGAAAAATTTTAGTTGGGTATACTAGAATTCAGGTGACTGTTGTGTGGTGTCTGTCCCCCCCGGGGGGGTGGGGGGAACCGTCGTCCTTCGGGTGGTGGGGGGGGGATGGACATGGTGGGGGTGGGGAGTGCCACGTAGGAGGGGTGTGTGCACTGGCTGGACCGTATATGAATAGCGCCGTTGCGCGCGATTCGTGGGTTGAGGTCCTCAAGCAATCCCATGCAACTGGTGGCTCGTTGTTCCAAACAGTCATCCTTTCGTGCAAAGGCCGCCAACCCTCTTGGCCACTGGGAGGGTTTTCTGCGACGAGATGTGCGTACAAACACCCCCAACCTCGACAACACACTCCAAATCACTCCAGCCCCTCTAATTCCTACCAGCCCCCAACACCCTCAACACCCTGTCCCCTCGCTACCGTGCTTGCCCGCTTTCGTGCCACCCCTCCCCCCTCTGCTCTCTACCCCTTTCGCTTAACCTACTTTGTGTATCCTCAACCCCTACCCCTACCCCTCCACCCCCCATACGCCCTGTACCGCTTCTGCCCTCTCTATCGCATCTCTGCCTGCTTCCCCTTTCAGCCCCTGTATCCTCACTACCCCAACTCCAAGGATGCATGAGAAGGGAAGGGTCCTGAAAGGTGGGCCCAGAGGCGGTTAGGCAGGCGGTTGGAGGAGGGTGCCAAAGCCCTTGGGGGCGGTTACTGTCCTTTGCAAATGCCATTGAAGCCGGCACTTGGCGTCAGGGAGACAGTGGCTGGGCACAGGCTGGGCGCCGTGGAGGGGGCGGGGGGTTACCCCCCCCCCTTCCAATGCATCCCTGCCCTACCCCCTCTACTTTCTCTCACCCCTTACCCGCCTCCCCCCCCCCTGCCCCCCCGACCCTGTCCACCTCCACCACCTTCCCCTGCAGCCTCTCCCCTCTCCAAACCGTTGTCCCCTCTGCCCAAGGCATACGACAACTGGCAACGGTTTTGGATGTGCGGCGGCGTGTCAGTCACGCGATGGTGCTGCGGGCCAACACGTCGGCCGACCACGCCGGCCCGGCCGGCGAGGGGCACAGCCCCCCCGCCCCAACCGCCACGTGCCAGGCCCCGGCGTCTCCCAAGCCAAACCCCTGCCGGCACATGCCCTACGCCAGACCCGTGCAGGACACGTGCATCCCCATCGAGCCCATCGACCCCTCCGTCCCCGTCGGCCGCGGCCGCTTCATCGAGTGGCTGGCGCGCTCCAACAACGTGCCTCAACTCGGCAGGTGTGCGGGCCCCTGAAGGCCCCGGGCTGCGCCTTCGCGGCCGCGGGTTGCCCTCAGGCAGCGGCTTCTCTTTTTGGTTTTGGACCGGAGGCGCCGACCACCTGCAGTCAACCGTCAACCGGTGGCAGTTACTGGGCGGCTCTCGGCGGCTCTCAACGGTTGAGAGGGCCAACCGACGCGCCGTTGACGCCAGGTGGCAGATACATCGTCGTGTTCGGTGATAAAACGGCAGTTTTGGTGTGAGAGCCGTTTTGCACTGGAGTCTCTGTTGAGGGCCGTTCAGGCCCGCGTAAACCAAGCTGTACCCCCCGCCCCCCCCCCCCCCCGCATTGGTGAGCTAGCACCCATGGCCTTGTATGACATTCGCGTTCACCACGACCAGCTCCCAGTGGGTCTTCGTGATAACCGCATCCCGGGCACTGATCAGGCCTCCATGGGCAGAAGGTGCATTCTGGATTCCCCCCCCCCCCCAGGCAGGGGGATGCCCGCGGCAGTGCGGAGGCCCGCAGTAGTGTGGAGGCCTGCGTGTCATGGCAGAAGGTCCAAAGGCGAGAGGCCAATAGGCGCAGCCACAGGCCAACAGAGCCAAGCACCAAGGCCTTGTGCCACCCCCCCCCCCCCCCTCCGCTTGTCGTAACAGGGGCTTGTCCAGACACGGCGACCCCGTGATTCTGCATTTTTGGGTCCGTTTTGGAACCATCGTTTTGGCGGTTCCAGTCCATTAGAGAAGGTGTTTTGTCGCTTTGTAGATGCCAATCCTGATCCCCAGGCACCCTCACACCCACATGCACCTCCGCCCGCCCCTTCCCCCGAACGCCATCACCCCCACAGGCTACACAGCCGCCCCCCCCCCCCCACCCCCCACACTGCCTACACACCCATACACAAACACCCCCGTGGGGGGCCGCCTGTTCAGGTACCCGACCCCAACAGCTCCCACCCCCCCACACACCGGCGGGGGCGGGACGGAGGTGTCCACTTGGACGCGCCTGGCCAACGGCGTGGGCAGTTGCCCTCCTCCGTGCGGACCAGAGACGGGGTAGCGAAACAGGGACCGGGGGCTCCATCGGCACAACGTCCCAAGGGAAACGAAGGGTGGGATAGGCCAGGGAGGGAGAGGGAGGGCACGACGTTATGGAAGGCGGATGGGCGCCGCCGCCTGCGGAGGGAGAGGGTCCAAGGGAAGGGCAGTAGGTGGCGATCGCCCAATTGGCGCCGCCGGCTGCCGACCAAAAGGCACCAAAGGTGTCCCCCCCCCTCCCGGCCCCGCCCAGCCCCCCCCCCCCATCCCAGGCCCCCCGCCCACCACAACCCTCCCTCGGGGTCTCAAGTCCCAACAGGCGGCCCCCCATGAACACCCCCATACCCTCATATCTCAACACTCCTGGACCCCAAACACGTCACCGTCCCCCCTAAGGGCCATAGAGGCACTTCGGACAAACAAAGGTGTGCAAGGCATCACCTCGTTGCCTTGTTCGCTGCAGGTACGTCTCCCTTGACGTGTACCCCGCTCGGTATTACGTCGATCTCGGGGCCAACACGTACAAATCCTCGGTGGAGATATTCAAGAACACGTACCCTAACGCCTCCACTTTCAACATCATCGCCTTCGAGCCCGTTGCTGCTTTCTGGCCCACTTACGATGACCACCCGGACGTTGAATTGATCAAAAGTGCCGTGTGGACTGAGGTATTGCTTGTCAAAGCTGCCGCCCCCCTGCTGCTTGTGCTGCTGTTGATGCGGCTGTCGGTAGTGCTGCCCTCCGGCTGCTGCTACTGGTGCTGCCCTGTTCAATGCGAATACTATGGCTGCTGGTGCTGGTGGGGGTGCGATTCTCCATGCCAATGCTGCGGTGCTGGTGCTGGTGCTGGTGGGGGTGCTGGTGCTGGTGCTGGTGCTGGTGCTGGTGGGGGTGCTGGTGCTGGTGCTGGTGCTGGTGCTGGTGCTGGTGCTGGTGCTGGTGCTTCTGCTGGTGCTGGTGCTGGTGATGATGCTGGTGCTCGTGCAGTTGTTGACGATGTCAATGCTGGTGCTGGTGCTGGTGCTGGTGCTGGTGATGATGCTGGTGCTGGTGCTGATGCTGGTGCTGGTGCTGATGCTGGTGCTGGTGCTGGTGCTCGTGCTGATGCTGCTGCTGTTGCTGATGCTGGAGGTGGTGCTGTTGTTAACGATGGCAATGCTGGTGCTGATGCTGGTGCTGGTGCTGTTGCTGGTGCTGGTGCTGTTGCTGGTGCTGGTGCTGATGCTGGTGCTGGTGCTGGTGCTGGTGCTGATGCTGGTGCTGGTGCTGGTGCTGGTGCTGATGCTGGTGCTGGTGCAGTTGTTGACGATGCGAATGCTGATGCTGGTGCTGGTGCTGCTGATGTTTTCCGCTTCTGAATGCCAATGCTGCCGCTGCTGCTCTGCTGCTGCTGTTCCCTATTCCAATGCTGCGGTGCTGGTGCTGATGTTGGTGATGCTGTTCAAGGCCCAATGCAGGCGGCTCTGATGGTGGTGGTGCAGCGCCGCTGCAAGTGTGTCTGTTGCTGCTTCTCAGGCCACACCTGCTGCCCGTCCCCCCCCCCCACTTTCTCTACGCGGTCCGCGGCTCCCTGCCGCTTTGGCATGTCGTGTGACCTGCTGCCGCCCGCTGTCCCATGCCTCTCTGGTCGGGCGCAGGACACAACGCTGACGTTCTCGCTCCCGGGCACCGTCGGGGGTGGGCTCGATGCCGCGGCGCGCGGAGGCGACCGGCACTACAAGAACAAGCACCACGACCCTCGCCCCGTGAAGGTCAACGCGACGGACATCATCGCGTTCCTGAAGCGGCGGGTCCGCGAGGTGTGTGAGTGGCATTGCGCGGGGCATCCGAAGGCAAGGGGCTGGCCGGCCTGCGCTGACACGGCTCAAAGGCGGTCGCACGAGGCAGACGCCAGGGCTGCGCACGTGCGTACGCATGCACCGCAGTCCAGAGCGGCGCTGGCTCACGCGCAACCAACGGGCGCATGCGGATGAAGTGCTGCAGTGCGCAGTCTGTCGGCGGGCCGGCAGCACATGGCGTTGTCTGCGCAGAACAGGCCTTGAAAACAGGGCTTCGTGAAGGCAGCGGGATTAGTCTTGTTTGGTGGCAAGCATTTCTTTCCCCACCACCGGGTGCGCTTTGGATGAGGCCTCGGGTACCCCCTCGCCCCGAGTGTTGGTGTGGAAAGTTTTTTGGGGCCAAATAAAACAATGGGGAGGTGGTGCAAGGGCCACAGAAGTGAAAAATGGGGTATCACGTCAGTGCTGGTAGGATCGTAAGCAGAGTACTGAGAACAGGTAATTTTTTTGTGATCCAACAGCCCTAAGAATAGTCCTTTTCACCCCAAATACTGGTTTGGCCAACATCAAAATGAACAAGAATGAGTAAAATACTCCACATTACCGTGTTGTTGGGTGTATGTTGGGGTGGTGTGGGCTACTTTTAGTGTAAAGTGTTTAGTGCCAGTGCCGGTTAGGATCCTGCAAACAGTGATGTCAGACCATATTTTTTAGCCCTTAGTACCCCTTGGTGGGTCCCACTACTGTATCTCAACCATCTACAAAACATGTTGTTTCAAGCTCCTCGCCCCCAAATTGGGGGCAGGTGTCCTTATGTCCTGCAGTTTTGCAGCCTCGGCAGCTCAAAAATGGAAATTTTGGGAACTGATTTTTTTTAATCCTTTGACCATGCAAAATGATCAAATATGCTATGTGCTCTGTGTGGGGGGTATGACTGAAACGCGACCACAGTGCATTCTTTTCCTGACGTGCAGTAACAAGGCTATTCCGGACCGCAGAACAGTCTGTCAACCACCGTTCACCCTTGTTTAACGCCTCAGTGAAACTCCACAACCGAACACCGGCCCCGTCCAGACCGAACTCATGGCGCAGGATCTTATCGTGACCATGGGGTAGGTATGCTGGGGTATAATCATATTTTTCTTCTGGCGACGGAATCTGTGTGGAAGCCTTCAATAGTTGCTTTGCAAGGGACAATTTCGTCAACGCTGATTGGAGTCTGTCATGCAGAAGGCGTAGCTCCTGATCTACACCAGTTAAGCAGACACTGCTGGTCGGGATGCAAAGCACTTTGGGGGGATCCTAGAGCCATGCAGGATTGTTTTGAGGCCACGGTTCCGTGTATTTCTAGACACATTATTTAGGCTCATCAGCGTTGACAGCTCTCCAGTCGCTCCGCTTGTTTTGGTGACCAGTCCACCAATAATTCGTCCATTAGCGCGTCAGGCCAGAGGTCGTCTGCTGGTATCCCAGTTACCGGCTGCAGGGCCATGTACCATTCAGCATCAGTGGAACCAGGTCTCTTCTTTTTTGGTCTGTTGTCTGGCGAAATTGCTGCGGAAGAACTAGAGGCGCCGTCACTCTTCTGCCTTGCCTCTCGTGGCGGCATGGTTCGTTGCGACAGTGCATCAACATCAATGGTGTCGTGCGTCACGTCTTGGTAGGGAGTTCGGATCTTGGGATGATTTTTGCTACAATCAGTGCCTTGTCAAACGCTGTCAGTGCGGACTGGTGGTGCATCACAGTGGTATCCGTTTTCAGCTGTGCCTGGGCATGTTTTTTCAGGGCAAGGTCAAATCCAGTCATTCTCTCTTAATTTTGGCTCATCCGCTTTTCGACATCCGATTTCCAGTTGAGTAGCCTCTCCACTTGTCCTTCAATGATGGTAACGTCTGTCTCGATGTCACGAATTGAAGATACAGCCTCTTCAGTTTTACTCTGACGTTTCTCCAAATCCTCCATTCGGCCCAGGGCAGAGTCCAGCCCAGAGGTGGTGGCAGACAATTTTTTGCTCATTTCTCGTTGTGCTACTGGCAGCCGTTTGAAGCATTCTTCCCAGTCGTGGCCCCGTACACCGCACCATTTGCACCCTCGAACATCATCATCCGACCCCCCCCCTCTCGTGAGGTTGCAGGTGGTTTTGTCGTGAAACAAATGGCTTTGTGAACACTTGTTTGTGGGCAGGTGCTTGCAATTTTTTGAAGCTCCGCAAGCCGCTGTTTTGGCCACAATGTTTCTGTTTCTCCATGCGGTGGGTCATGTCGGCCAAAACATTAAGGATTCAGACGGCAAAAAACTTCGAAGATGTGTGACCCTCTCCCCTTCTCCCGTGCAGTGCAGTGGGGCGCAGTGGGGTGTCGCACAAGTCGCTGCGGTATCGGAGCGTAGCTACACCTGCCCAGTCCTTGACCTACTGCACACGTACAAGCAGATGACGACGGCATATGTGCAGGTCAGACCACCACGCATCTCCTGTACAGTCATTGATGCGGGCAGGTGGGCACGCGTCCACGGACAGGGCCGTAGGCATCTCCCCTGCGCTCCCTATTGACCTATTTTCGAAATGCTTGGATCGGTGTGGGTTTGATGCAGTGGCCTGGCATCGGGGGGCCATGCGGGTCACAGCGTGACGGACGGTTTGTACGCGCGCAGCCAGCGGTAGATGGCAGTCGGTACCAGCAATCATTTTCCCTCTGCGCGGTTCTCTACAGGGTCAGCCCCGACATAGTGGCTCCGCAGTTCTACCTGTTGGAACCTGCACGTTTAAGAACATGACTCGGATGCGGCTGGGCGACACGTCTACGCGTCTATAGCATAGACCTAACAGACCTAACACCTGGAAAAATTGATCACTTTAGCCTACCAAATTTGTTGGCTGTAGCGGTAGGTAGCAGTTGGTGCCAGCAATCCACATTTTCACCTGCAGAGTTTTTGTACTTAACGCATACACGACGTGGGGTGTACTGTGCGGTGTATTACGTGCGCTGAACGGACAGGCGCATGCTGCCAACGGCAAGGGGTTCCCGTGAGGCCCCCCCCCCCCCAACACCCAAACAGCTTATAGGTTATTATAGCCTGCACTCCCACCGCTGTTGTTCCTTCACGCTCAGGTGAAGGGTTTTTTCCCTGTCTCCATTGTAGCCTGAGCTACCCATTGTTTTTGTTCTTTTGATGTTTCGGAGCACAATTGCTCCGCAGGACCGGATGGAGGTCACCGACGTCAACTCCTTCGACATGCACGCGGTGCTCCGCTGCCCGCTACTGGGCCTGGCGAACATCGACAACAACAACACGCTGGTCCCGGTCTCGGCCAACGATGAGGGGGCCAGCAACCGCGGGGCGTCGCAACAAGGACTGCGGTCCTCGGCGCCGCCGTCTTTCAGCCTGACAGACAGCGGGCTGTCTGGGTACTGCACGGTATGGTGGACGACAGCTGGGTCCTGATGCAGAGAGTGCTGCAGACCATCCACCACATGCTGCAGACCATCCAGCCCATGATGCCGAACACGCTGCACTACCGGGTGGACCAGAAATTGTTGGTCGTGACCGCCGCTGCGTACACGTTGTCCGACTACAGTGACAGGGGGTGCAGCGCATCGGCTCCTAGGGCCAGAGCTGGGCGGCCCTCTGGCCTTTTGGCTGTCGAGGGCTGCCGGCTGTGGTGCTGGGTGCCGCGCGCGTCCTCCTCTTCACCCACGACTACCCTCGGACCCTGCTGCGGTACTTCGGTGGGCTGGGTCACTATAACGGAGAGTACGGACCTCTGGGAGCCTGGCTGCTGTACTTCGGTGGGTTGGTCCACTATAACGGAGAGTACGGACCGCTGGACAAAGTCGTCACGAAGATCTGCATACGGGCCCCAGGGGAACGCGCACCGAGAGTCTACTCCTACTCGAAGTCCACAGGCCCCCAGTCGTCCGTTATATTGGGCCTGCCCACAAAAGTACTGCAGCCAGGCCTCCAGTGGTCCGTACCTTCCGTTGTATTGTACCTGCCCATCGAAGTACCGCAGCCAGGCCCCCAACGGTCCGTATCCCGGCGGATCCACGGACGCTCCTCCGTCCGTACCCGGTAGAACAAAGCGGCGGGCACGTAGTTGGGGAAGGCGGGAGCGATCCGCAAATCCAAATCCATGTCACTCAACTCGCCATCGAGGGACCCGCCCCGTAGGTCGCCAGGGCGGAGCCTGCCACACCCGGCTGAAGGTGGCCTCCTGTTTTGATTCACGTCCTCTGGAGAGCCAAGAGGACCGCTCAAAAACCCATTCCGGTAGCGGGATCGGCGGGCGCGCCGTCGTCGGTCACGCCACGGGGCACAAGGGCGGTGGCGTCTTCAGGACTGCTACCAGCAGGACCCCCGCGAGGCTGGCGGCGCCGGGCCGGGAACTCAGGCGCTTGCCCCGGCTGTTGGTCCCGACGGGCCTTCCCGCTCCTATCAGCGGGCCCAGGTTGGCCACCGGGCTTGGGATGCGGCACAGCCGCGGGTTTAGAGGCAAGCTAGACGGCCTTACGGAGCCCATCGATCTCCGCACGTTGCTGCTTCACCTGGGCTTGCAGATTGGCAACAGCGTCACTAGCGGGGCCCATATCTACTGCATACCGCCCCCTGGAGTCCGGCCCCTCAAAGAAGAAATATGGCTCGCCAGCCTGGACCGGCGGACGGACGGAGACCCGAAAGGATGCCCCCAAAGACACGGCGCGCTTGTAGGCCATGGGAAGCCGCATGCCGCCGCCGCCGCTGATGCGCCCCTCTGCACTGTCTGGGACATGGTCCAGAATATCCTGGTTCAACCGGACGAACTCCTCACATACGGGCGGCAAGAGGGGAAAAGGACACGCAAGGATCTTCGGCAGGTTCCGAGACTTGAGCTGGGGATGTCGGTCCTTGTGGTCCTCCTCCATCATTTCGGTAACGACGACGTTGTGGGCCCGAGTGCGTGACGGAAGGTCCCTGTAGCGGAGCAGAATGGCGGCGTAGACCTGCGGGTTATCGGCCCAGACCAGGTGGGAGTAAAGGAGGACATCCTCGATGACCAACTCACCCTTCTCGGCCCACCATATGATCTGGGTCTTCGCCTCGTCGGCCGAGTAAGTATTGATGATCCTCCCTCGCTTGGGGTGCCCCGTGGGATAACGCGTATTGCCGTAGAGGTGCTCGAAGACCTCCATGTAAGCCTTCTTGTGTGCCGTGTCGAGATCCGCCTCCCTCTCGAGGCGGCGCCGTTCATCGGCGTGCACTGGCGTTCCTCCTCACGGCGCTCGCTCTCCAACTCAACTACCTTTCGAGGGCCCGTGCCAGCTCCAAAGTGGACCGGCCCGAAGCGGGGTTGTCCATGCCGGCTTCTCTGAGATCGTACTGCCGCGCCAGCGTCTCGATGCGCTTGTTCTTGAACTCCTCGCTCCCGGGCCCGGCACGGATGGCTGCAGCGGCCGCGTCAACTGCGGGGTCCCGCCCCAACGTAGACCAGTCATTGAGTACGCCACCACGCAGCCGTAGGACCAAGTCCAGCGTGGACTCCCTCTCGACGTTGTAGTCGGCGAGAGTACGGCGGGCCTCGAGCTGTTTGCCCGCATACAGCAACCTCTGCATACCAGGGGGAACGCGCACCTTGGCCTGGACCCCCAGCATCACTGCCGCTACCGAGTCGGCGGACCTGACATCCAGGCTGCGGTACTTTGGTGTGCAGGTCCAATATAACGGAAGGTACGGACCGCTGGGTGCCTGGCTGCGGTGCTTCGGTGGGCAGGTCCAATATAACGGAAGGTACGGACCACTAGGGGCCTGGTTGCGGTACTTTGGTGGGCAGGTCCAATATAACGGAAGGTACCTGGTCCGTGACCTGGTCGCGCGGCTCCTCTGGATTTTGGAGAGGCCCTCGTGTGCCAGTATGCCAGTGCACGTTCGGTATCATTGGACTATGGCGGTTGTCCGCCGGGTTTCTGGGCGCCTGACCACTGTCGTCTACGACTCTGCCCGGCATCCGGCCACCGCCAGGGACATCACCTCCCATTTCACGCGCGATCTCGGCCTCACACGGCTGGTGATTGTGGCGCACACCAAGCACTTCCGGGGGTCCGCCGAGTGCGGCCTCCATGTCTTTTTCGTGGGCGCCTAAGCCGCGTACGGCACCAGGCCCTTACCACAGGCCCAGTTGACGCCCCCACGCTACGTCTCCCTCCACGCGTGGCGGGCAATGTTGACTGAGTGCCGCCCCTTGACGCAGCATCTCACGGCGCTCCTCGCCACCGCGTGTCCCGTCTTTGCCTCCATGATCGGCTTTGACGACGTCGTGCGCGCTGGGGCCCCGACGTCCACTGAGATTCCCCTGTCGCCCGCTGCAGATGGACCTCAGGGGGCCTTGGGGCTCGGCCCGGTGCGCTATCCCCTCGACGTGCCTGAGGAGCCTCCACCTGTGGCCCATCGCACCCGCGCGCAGCGCTCGGCGCACGACGCCGACGCTCAGCGTGCAGCGGCAGCCACTTTCGACCTAGCGAGTTTGACCGAGGAGTCCGTTGTGCAGACGCCCGTGCCCCCGTTGTGGTTCCTCTCCAAGGCCGCGTCCGCCGGCCTGAGCGGGGCGACTGTTGCCCTCGTCCGCGAGTTCTGCCATCACTGCGATTCCGGTGGGGGGGGGGCAGGCGACCGTCAGCCTTGCCCGGCTCACTTCGGCCACCGCGGATTCGGTTTTCTGGGTGTCCCGACACGATTGTCGCTCCGACCGCCTTCTTCTCCGCCTTTTCCGTGATTGCGCAACCCAGATTGTGGCTCCAGTGAGGGCCCGGGCCGCCGCGCGAGAGGATAAGCTGCACATGGCCTACCGTGCCTTTCAGCGGCACACGTACTTGACTAACACCGCCGTGGATGCCCCAGTCCTGGACACCGTCTTTCGTGACCTACCGTCTACGGGATGGAGTAATCTGCCCTGCAGGGCCCTTACCTGGTGGGAGGGGCGCTTTACCCTGCCCGCTGGCATCGGGTGGGACCCGGGCACGCTTACCAACAAGGTGGCTGCGGTGGCGCACATTGCACCGGAGCAGCACTTCGTGGCCCTCGCCTACGCGGGCGGGGCCATTGTGGTGCGGGACAGCTGGCACGGGGCGGGCGCGACGGGCGCGCGGTTTGACGCTCGGAGGGCCGCCTACGGCGACGCCACGTTGTGTTGCGCTGGCGTCTTCGCCTCTTTTCTCCGTCGCCACTGCGGCCTGCCCGTTCAGCCCGAGGCTGTGTACGCGTCCTGTCGACGCCAGCAGGAGACGGAGTGTGGGGTGGAGGCCGTGAATAACACCCTCCAGACCATCTACGCGCTCACCAAGCCAGGGACCCTGACTAGGGCCCACATTCGTGAGGCCCACAACTTCTATCTGGGGCTTTCGCGGGCAGGAGTTGAGCCGGCGTATCGCCCGAGTTTCCGTTGGTCCGTATTGCTGTCCTGTGCTCTGACCACGCGGGAGCTGTCCCCTGTCCCCGATCCGTCCGTCCCCTTGGTGCCGGTGCCTTCTGCGGAAGCGACGTGCCCGCCAGGGCTGGCTTCTCTGCCCGAGGTGTGGCCCGGTCGCCCTCCCCCTGCATTGTCCGCTGCAGAGCGGTTGCAGGTGACACAGACTCGGCACGGAACGGTTGTCCCCTCCCCTGACCCTGTCGCCCACGGGAAGGTGACCCCGCCCGCAGGGACTCACGCGCGCGCCTCTACCTCCCCGACGTCGGCGACAGAACCGTCATCGCTGGGTACGGCGCTGTCCGCCGCGCCCCGGGATGGCGCCCCTAGGCCCGGGTCGGCCCGGGTCGCGTCCCGCGGGACATGCCGGGACTGCTCGAACCCCTGGTCACCCAAACACGTGTGCGGGAGCTTCTGCCACTGGCATCACCCCACCATTGTCGAGACCGCTAAGGGGACGGATCGGCGCTGTGGGTGTGCTCCTGCCATGCGCCGGGGTTGCCGCCTACCAACCTTGGAAATCGCGGGGCTGCACACTTGATGGGTCCATGCGTCTTTGGCCCAGCGCCCGAGGGGGAGCCGAAGTGGGACACTATTTCTATGGGGGACGCGTGCGCTACAAGGCCCTCCACCAACACGGTGTTTTTCGCGCCGCGGGAAGGCGCGCCAGCCATGCTTCACAATGAAGTGGAGCGTGCGCTCCGTGACGTGCCGCGGGGGTCGCATATCCGCCTCTCCATGGCGCGCCGTGGGGCCCATCGGATCTAGTGCATGGCGCGGCTTCTGCGGGCCCCTGCTCGGTCTGCCTTGGGCGAGGCCGATCTCCTCGCACGCTGGTGCGACAAGTGCTGTCAATTTGAGTCTCAGGATCCAGCCTACCTTCAACTCCCGGACCCTGACTTCACCTACTTTACCCTCGGCCGCGTTCAGGCTCTCCCGGAGTTCGTGTCGAGCTGTGGCTATGAGGACGACAACGACATGGGGAGCGACTACGGCGACGAGGCCACGGATCCATCCGAGGTCGATGCCCTGCGTAACCAGCTCGACGATCCGGCACGCGCTACGCTCGCGGCAATCGACAGCGCCCCCGCGGGCACCTGGAGGGTCCTTGATGCCAAGCGGTGGCACCCGCTGGGCAAGGCTCTGGAGTGTCCTCGCCATGTGCATCCCCTCGTGTGGTCCGGCATGTCACCGAAGACACGCCAGTCCCACCTACGTTGGATTCACCGTATCCGCCATCTGCCGGACGAGTTCAACAACACGCCCCTACCGAAGGCGGTGGTCGCGATGGTTCTACGGGAGGCAAGGAAGCGCCACTGGGCGTGGAGCACCATTTCGTCCTCGCTGTCCACGGTGGCGTCTGCCCTGCGTGACCTCCACTACTAAGTTCCGTCCTACAACGGGGCCGCCATCAACATTCGGACGGACCCCTATTTCCGCAGGGCGGCGTCCCATGCCACACGCAAGGCACGGGTCTGGGCCCGCAGAAGTCAGCCCCTCTCAGCTACGCCGACTTTGATGTGCTTGAGGCCCAACTACGGGGGAGCGATGCCTGGTACCTGCTACAACCGGCTTGGTACCTGGCAGCACGCGTCGGCGACACACACCGCCTCGACCCGGCGAACGTGCGCATCGCGGACGCCGCGGGTGCGCATGGCAGCGTCGCGGTCGAGGCCTTGTTCAGAGAGGGCAAAGGTGCATTCTTTTGGGGGCCGTACACCATTCACAGTACTATGCGTGCCCCCGTGGCCAAGCAGCTGAAGGTTCTTCAACGAGCGGCGGCAAGCGGCGCGGCGCGCTTCCCCGCATTGGGACCCGGGCGACGCCCCCTATCACACCTTCTCCGAGACTGCGCAGCGTGAGCTGTCGGTGGCCTTGGGCAAGTTCCCCGGTCACAGCTGCCGCAGTGGGGCCTCGGTCTGCAACGCTAGGGCCGGGGCCACTGACGCCGAGCTCCAGTTGCTGTCCGGTCACAAGCGCCGGGATACCCTCCTCCGCTACCTCGGCTGGGGGCATCAGAGCACTAAAGCGGTTGGCGCAGCCGCCCACAGGGCGACCGAGCTCTCGCGGGCAGTCACCCCGACGAACGGGGATGTTGCCGCACCGATGAAGATGGGGCGGTGGTCGGGGTTCAACGGGGAGCGTGGACGTCGTGTGCGGGCCCCACCGTCTCTATTCCCGCGGCAGGCGCAGCTGGCATTTGAGTTAGGGTTGACGGATGACTATGATTGGACCCAGGATGCGTTTAAGGATTGGACCCTCCATGCCCGTGCCGTCTCCAGCGTCGACCTGCCGGCAGTGCGCGCCACCATCGAGTTTGATGACCTTCCGCCGGCCTTTGACGGGGCTGTCAGTCTGCTTCAGAGCGCCGGGTGCTATGGAATTGCCGATCGCCCGCTCCTCACCGCGTCGCAAGTACCCGTCTCCAAGTTCACCCACGAGCAGTGGACCCGATTCCTGGAGGTGGGTAAAATACGACCCCTGGGGGGCCAACAGATTCGCTCCGGCGTGCATGGGTTCGCCGTGCCCCAGCCTGCCAAGCGGCGGTGGCGCCCCGTCTTTGAGACCCTTTACAATCCCTTCTTCCAGCAGTCGCTGGTTCCCCCGCTATCCTATCCCTCCCTCGAGCGCCGCCGTTGCATTTCGGGTTACACATACCGGCTGGAGCTCGACCACTTCGCCTGGTTCGACCAGCTTCCCCTGCTGGGCGTGGGCAGTTACCATGTCGTGCGCTCCGCCATGCCTATCCGGTGGGACAATGCGGAGCATGAGCTATTTTGTCTGGAGCGCCTCCCCATGGGTGCCACGCAGTCTTGCGGGGTCGCCAACACGACCACATGGGCGCTCATGGAGCCCATCATCCGGATGGAGGGGGTGTTCATTACCTCCATGGTCGACAACGTCATCATCTGCTCCAACGACCCGCACTGTTTCGTGCGGGCCGTGCAGCTTTACCTGGCGCGCGCACAGCGGTGTTCCGCCGATCTGAACGACATCGAGGTCGCCGGCCGCAAGGTTCCCGTGCCCTCTGATCCGGAGAATATTCTGCGCCTGGGCGCACAGCTCGGCTCCGGGCCGGCGGCCTTCTTGGGGGCGGGGTATGTAGGCAACCGGGTGCGGAATCAACCGCGCAAGGTCACCAAGCTGATGGCCGCCTTTGCGCGGATGCGGGATGCTTGCGAAGACCTCCAGGTTGTGGAGACGCAGCGTCAGTTGGCCTTCTTTGTGGGGCTGTGCTCGTGGATGGCGAACACCCGCAACGTCTCGCTCAGGGAGCATTGGAACGTACTCCGCTTGTTCTCCCGTTTGGCCCAGCAGGTCGGTAGCCGGGATATGCAGCTCCCCATCACGCCCCGTGTCCTCGACGTCCTGACCCGCTGGCGAGTGACCATAGCGCCATGTGTCATGGTCAGCTTAGGCCCGGTTCCGCCACGGGCGGGTTCTCCTTGGCCTACCACCTGAATTCCTTTTTCAGGTCCCTGTACTCCTTCAGCCCTGATGCCGCCGCATTTTACGTCGAGGGCCCTGAGAACATTGCCGACGCTCCCTCGCGCGTTGCTCGCTTGGGCGGCCCACAAATTGTTAAGGAAGTTTTTCACATGCAATTTCCCCCGTTGGCTGCCTTTTTCCATCCGTTTGTGCAGCCCAGGGCGCGCCCGTGGTGGTGCGTCGGAGTGCCTGGCGTCTGTGGGCAAGCCTGGTTCGTGAACCACTGGGTGCCTGGGGGTTGGTTGCAGTTTTATTTAACATTGGCTTATGTGTGCGGGGGCTATTCATACGCCATTTTCGTACCGATGGGACTTTTTTCTGAGGTCGAGCCATTTGTGGTGTAGTGCCTATCTGTTGGTTTTGGCTGCTGCAGTGCGACGGCTTATAGGTTATTATAGCTTGCACTCCCACCGCTGTTGTTCCTTCACGCTCAGGTGAAGGGTTTTTCCCCTTTTTCCATTGTAGCCTGAGCTACCCATTGTTTTTGTTGCCAGCCGCCACCCACTTACTCCGCCTTTGTTTTTCACGTCATCAGTTTCGCCAGGGCGACCGCTGTGTCGCCCTGGGTCTGCAGGCCTATAAGTATCCGCCAGAGCTATTTAGGCCTGGTGGGGTGTTCATACACCACTTTCGTACCGATGGGAGTTTTTTCCGAGGTCCAGCCATTTGTGGTGTAGTGCCTGTCTGTTGGCTTCGGCTCCTGCAGTGCAATAGGGTGAAAAACACACAAAGAGGGGCTAAAACATGCTTTACATAGCGTATTTGATCATTTTACATGGTCAAATTATAAAAAAAATCAGTCTCAGAAATTCCATCGCCTTCGGCACGTCCACCTCGCAGAGAATCTACCCCAAGCAACACACACCCAAAAAAGGGTAAAAACTACATAAATACAGGCTAAAACATTTGCATATCTTTGGATGCTCATTTTAGGTGATCACAATACCAAAAAAATAAGTTTCGGAAACTTCCGATTTTGAGCTATATAGGCTGTAAAAAGTGCATAAGCACTTTGTGCCCCCCGCCCCCCCCCCTTTTGCTCTGTCGGCCCAAATTTCGGCCACCACAAAGCGAGGGTGCAGACCGTGGGCTGGTTCCCCTTGGGGACCAGAAAACTGGGGAGCGAACCTTTTGCTGCCCCTACCCCCCCCCCCAACAGAAATGGGGCCGGACCGAAAGCAGGCCCAGCATCCCCCCGCCCCCCAGCATGCCCTCGCACCCTCACTGCAGGCCGTCACATGGTGATCGAGGTCCCTCCCCTCACGGACAGCGGACGCCGAACGACGAGTATGTTGGGATCTGGGACCCGCATGGTAACACAGTAGGTGGTCCTCCTCTCCCAAACAAGTGAGCCACTGAGCCCATCCACCACTCTACCCCCCCCCCCCCCCCCCGGCCTGCGCCCCCGACGGGAGGGGTGTACCGAGTCGGCGCCCTCAGGGCCTAAAAAGTGGAGGCTGTGAAGGGCTCACAGCTTGACCGGCCTGCCCAGGGAACCTCCAGGTGTGCGCGCGCCTCTCCAACTTCATCATAGACGCCTTGGGCCGGCACAGCCCCGTGCACCCCAGTGCAGTTGTGGGCAACCCTTGGACGCCAGACAGCCACCAGCCGACCCCTCCCCCCCCCCCCCTCGTCCTCAACGGAGAGGCCGTTCGGGTGTGGTGCCCTCCGGGCCCCCTAGTCTACGCGGGCTTCAGCGCCGCAGCCAGTGCAGCCAGCACCGGTGGCACCCAAGGCAGGGAAGCACTCTCTCCGCCCTGGTGCCCCTCCACCTGCCAAGAGTACGCCCTCGGCCGTGTGGAGCCAGACCCAGCCCGCGTGGCAGCACCGCCTGTGCCGAAGGTAGTCAAGGAGTGCGGGTCTGACCCCAGTCCTGCCACGTACCACCACCTTCCCGTGCCAGCAGGGCGTCGTGGAGTGGCTGGGTCGCATGTCCTTGTCACGTGGAGGTTGCGAGCCCAGGCCCCCATCTCCCCCGGCGGGCTCAGAGTCAGGCTCTCTAGCCTCCGTGGCGGGGCCTAGAGCACCAGGCACACATTTCCCCGCGCCATGTGCGCCAACGCCGGACTACAACGGAGCAAGCACGTGTGCCACAGCCCCCCCCCCCCCCTCAGACACACAAGGGCACATACACACAGGCACGGCGGCATCTCCCGCCCGCGAGCGCCACCTCGGGGTCTGGTGTCTGGGGACCAGACACCCGGGTACAGACGCCCAGTTTGGCAGGGAAGGCGGCGCGGACCGTGGTTAGGCGACCAGGTGAGGCCTTCACCCAACCCAACCCAACCCCCCCCGTTTGGACCCCCACCCCGCGCGCACCCCATACCCAAATAGGGTGAAAAACACATAAATACGGCCTAAAACATGCTTTACGCATCTTGGATCATCATGTGACGTATTTAACCGGCTCCGTAAGGCCGTCCGGCTTGCCTCTAAACCCGCGGCTGTGCCGCATCCCAACCCCGGTGGCCAACCTGGGCCCGCTGATAGGAGCGGGAAGCCCCGTCGGGACCAACAGCCGGGCCAAGCGCCTGAGTTCCCGGCCCGGCGCCGCCAGCCTCGCGGGGGTCCTGCTGGTAGCAGTCCTGACGACACCACCGCCCTTGTGCCCCGTGGCGTGACCGACGACGGCGCGCCCGCCGATCCCGCTACCGGGATGGGTTTTGGAGCGTCCTCTTGGCTCTCCAGAGGACGTGAATCAAAACAGGAGGCCACCTTCAGCCGGGTGTGGCAGGCTCCGCCCTGGCGACCTACGGGGCGGGTCCCTCGCTGGCGAGTTGAGTGACATGGATTTGGATTTGCGGATGCCTCCCGCCTTCCCCAACTACGTGCCCGCCGCTTTGTTCTACCGGGTACGGACGGAGGAGCATCCGTCGATCCGCCGGGACCTGGTCCGTGACCTGGTCGCGCGGCTCCTCTGGATTTTGGAGAGGCCCTCGTGTGCCAGTATGCCAGTGCACGTTCGGTATCATTGGACTATGGCGGTTGTTCGCTGGGTTTCTGGGCGCCTGACCCCCGTCGTCTACGACTCCGCCCGGCATCCGGCCAGCGCCAGGGACATCACCTCTCATTTCACGCGCGATCTCGGCCTCGCATGGCTGGTGATTGTGGCGCACACCAAGCACTTCCGGGGGTCCGCCGAGTGCGGCCTCCATGTCTTTTTCGTGGGCGCCTGGGCCGCGTACGGCACCAAACCCTTACCACAGGCCCAGTTGACGCCCCCACGCTACGTCTCCCTCCACGCGTGGCGGGCAATGTTGACTGAGTGCCGCCCGTTGACGCAGCATCTCACGGCGCTCCTCGCCGCCGCGTGTCCCGACTTTGCCTTCATGATCGGCTTTGACGACGTCGTTCCGCGGTGGGGCCCCGACGTCCGCTACGATTCCCCTGTCTCCCCCTGCAGACGGACCTGAGGGGGCCTTGGGGCTCGGCCCGGTGCGCTATCCCCTCGACGTGCCTAAGGAGCCTCCACCTGTGGCCCATCGCACCCGCGCGCGGCGCTCGGCGCACGACGCCGACGCTCAGCATGCCGCGGCAGCCACTTTCGACCTAGCGAGTTTGACCGAGGAGTTCGTTGTGCAGACGCCCGTGCCCCTGTCGTTGTTCCTCTCCAGGGCCGCCTCCGCCGGCCTGAGCTGGGCGATTGTTGCCCTCGTCCGCGAGTTCTACCATCGCTGCGATCCCGGTCTGGGGGGGCAGGCGACCGTCAGCCTTGCCCGGCTCACTTCGGCCACCGCGGATTCGGTTTTCTGGGTGTCCCGACACGATTGTCGCTCCGACCGCCTTCTTCTCCGCCTTTTCCGTGACTGCGCAACCCAGATTGTGGCCTCAGTGAGGGCCCGGGCCGCCGCGCGAGGATAAGCTGCACATGGCCTACCGTGCCTTTCAGCGGCACATGTACTTGACTAACACCGCCGTGGATGCCCTAGTCCTGGACACCGTCTTTCGTGACCCACCGTCTACGGGATGGAGTTATCTGCCCTGCAGGGCCCTTACCTGGTGGGAGGGGCGCTGTACCCTGCCCGCTGGCATCGGGTGGGACCCGGGCACGCTTACCAGCAAGGTGGCTGCGGTGGCGCACATTGCACCGGAGCAGCACTTCGTGGCCTTCGCCTACGCGGGCGGGGCCATTGTGGTGCGGGACGGTTGGCACGGGGCGGGCGCGACGGGCGCGCGGTTTGACGCTCGGAGGGCCGCCTACGGCGACGCCACGTTGCGTTGTGCTGGCGTCTTCGTCTCTTTTCACCGTCGCCACTGCGGCCTGCCCGTTCAGCCCGAGGCTGTGTACGCGTCCTGTCGACGCCAGCAGGAGACGGAGTGTGGGGTGGTGGCCGTGAATAACACCCTCCAGACCATCTACGCGCTAACCAAGCCAGGGACCCTGACTAGGGCCCACATTCGTGAGGCCCACAACTTCTATCTGGGGCTTTCACGGGCACGAGTTGAGCCGGCGTATCGCCCGACTTTCCTTTGCTCCGTATTGCCGTCTTGTGGTCCGACCACGCGGGAGCTGTCCCCTGTGCCCAATCCGTCCGTCCCCTTGGTGCCGGTGCCTTCTGCGGAAGCGACGTGCCCGCCAGGGCTGGCTTCTCTGCCCGAGGTGTGGCCCGGTCGCCCTCCCCCTGCATTGTCCGCTGCAGAGCGGTTGCAGGTGACACAGACTCGGCACGGAACGGTTGTCCCCTCCCCTGACCCTGTCGCCCACGGGAAGGTGACCCCGCCCGCAGAGACTCACACGCGCGCCTCTACCCCCCCGACGTCGGCGACAGGGCCCTCCACCGACACGGTGTTTTTCGCGCCGCGGGAAGGCGCGCCAGCCATGCACCACAATGAAGTGGAGCGTGCGCTCCGTGACGTGCCGCGGGGGTCGCATATCCGCCTCTCCATGGCGCGCCGTGGGGCCCATCGGGTCCAGTGCGTGGCACGGCTTCTGCGGGCCCCTGCTCAGTCAGCCTTGGGCGAGGCCGAGGTCCTCGCACGCTGGTGCGACAAGTGCTGTCAATTTGAGTCTCAGGATCCAGCCTACCTTCAACTCCCGGACCTTGACTTCACCTACTTTACCCTCGGCCGCGTTCAGGCTCTTCCGGAGTTCGTGTCGAGCTGTGGCTATGAGGACGACGACGACATGGGGAGCGACTACGGCGACGAGGCCGCGGATCCATCCGAGGTCGATGCCCTGCGTAACCAGCTCGACGATCCGGCACGCGCTACGCTCGCGGCAATGGACAGCGCCCCCGCGGGCACCTGGAGGGTCCTTGATGCCAAAGCGGTGGCACCCGCTGGGCAAGGCTCTGTAGTGTCCTCGCCATGTGCATCCCCTCGTGTGGTCCGGCATGTCACCGAAGACACGCCAGTCCCACCTACGTTGGATTCACCATATCCGCCATCTGCCGGACGAGTTCAACAACACGCCCCTACCGAAGGCGGTGGTCGAGATGGTTCTACGGGAGGCAAGGAAGCGCCACTGGGCGTGGAGCACCATTTCGTCCTCGCTGTCCACGGTGGCGTCTGCCCTGCGTGACCTCCAGTACTAAGTTCCGTCCTAAAACAGGGCCGTCATCGACATTCGGACGGACCCCTATTTCCACGGGGCGGCGTCCCATGCCACACGCAAGGCACGGGTCACCGC
The DNA here is from genome assembly GCA_964036045.1 of Eutreptiella sp. 'Long Island Sound 2002'. NCBI lineage: Eukaryota > Euglenozoa > Euglenophyceae > Eutreptiales > Eutreptiaceae > Eutreptiella > Eutreptiella sp. 'Long Island Sound 2002'. The sequence goes on from OZ038403.1 coordinate 12,632,130, forward strand.
ACTGCGCCCGCAGAAGTCAGCCCCTCTGAGCTACGCCGACTTTGATGTGCTTGAGGCCCAACTACGGGGGAGCGATGCCTGGTACCTGCTACAACCGGCTTGGCAACTGGCAGCGCGCGTCGGCGACACACGCCGCCTCGACCCGGAGAACGTGCGCATCATGGACGCCGCGGGTGCGCATGGCAACGTCGCGGTCGAGGCCTTGTTCACGGAGGGCAAAGGTGCATTCTTTTGGGGGCCGTACACCATTCACAGTAGTATGCCTGCCCCCGTGGCCAAGCGGCTGAAGGCGTTCTTCCACAAGCGGCGGCAAGCGGCGCGGCGCGCTTCCCCGCATCGGGACCCGGGCGACACCCCCTATCACACTTTCTCCCACACTGCCCAGCGTGAGCTATCGGTGGACGCGCGCAAAGCGGTGTTCCGCCGATCTGAACGACATCGAGGTCGCCGGCCGCAAGGTTCCCGGGCCCTCTGATCCGGAGGATATTGTGCGCCTGGGCGCACAGCTCGGCTCCGGGCCGGCGGCCTTCTTGGGGGAGGAGTGTGTGGGCAACCGGGTGCGGAATCAACCGCGCAAGGTCGCCAAGCTGATGGCCGCCTTTGCGCGGATGCGGGATGCTTGCGAAGACCCCCAGGTCGCAGAGACGCAGCGTCAGCTGGCCTTCTTTGTGGGGTTCTGCTCGTGGATGGTGAATACCCTCAATGTCTCGCTGAGGGAGCATTGGGACGTACTCCGCTTGTTCTCCCGTTTGGCCCAGCAGGTCGGTAGCCAGGATATGCAGCTCCCCATCACGCCCCGTGTCCTAGACGTCCTAACCCGCTGGAGACTGACCATAACGCCATGTGTCATGGTCAGCTTAGGCCCGGTTCCGCCACGGGCGGGTTCTCCCTGGCCTACCACCTGAATTCCTTTTTCAGGTCCCTGTACTGTTTCAGCCCTGATGCCGCCGCATTTTATGTCGAGGGCCCTGAGAACATTGCCGACGCTCCCTCGCGCGCTGCCCGCTTGGGCAGCCCACAAATTGTTAAGGAAGTTTTTCACATGCAATTTCCCCCGTTGGCTGCTTTTTTCCATCCGTTTGTGCAGCCCAGGGCGCGCCCTTGGTGGTGCGTCTGAGTGCCTGGCGCCTGTGGGCAAGCCTGGTTTGTGAACCTCTCGGTGCCTGGGGGTTGGTTGCTTTTTATTTAACATTGGCTTATGTGTGCAGGGGGTGTTCATACGCCACTTTCGTACCGATGGGAGTTTTTTCGGAGATCCAGCCATTTGTGGTGTAGTGCCTGTCTGTTGGTTTTGGCTGCTGCAGTGCAACAGCTTATAGGTTATTATAGCTTGCACTCCCACCGCTGTTGTTCCTTCACGCTCAGGTAAAGGGTTTTTCCCCTTTTTCCATTGTAGCCTGAGCTACCCATTGTTTTTGTTGCCCGCCGCCACCCACTTACTCCGCCTTTGTTTTTCACGTCATCAGTTTCGCCAGGGCGACCGCTGAGTCGCCCCCGGTCTTCAGGCCTATAATTATCCGCCAGAGCTATTTAGGCCTGGTGGGGTGTTCATACACCACTTTCGTACCGTTGGGATTTTTTTCCGAGGTCCAGCCATTTGTGGTGTGGTGCCTGTCTGTTGGTTTCGGCTGCTGCTGTGCGATAGGGTGAAAAACACCAAAAGAGGGTATTGCGCTTTTAATCTCCAGGAGCCTATGTACAGAGGTCGAGGGGCTGGGGGGAAAGGGCCGATCTCGGAGTTCTGCGCCCCCCCCCCCCCCTCCAGCCTGCGCTCCCGACGAGAGGGGTGTACCGAGTCGGCGCCCTCAGGGCCTAAAAAGTGGAGTCTGTGAAGGGCTCACAGCTTGACCGGCCTGCCCAGGGAACCTTTAGGTGTGCACGCGCCCCTCCAACTTCATCGTAGACGCCTAGGGCCGGCACAGCCCCGTGCACTCCAGTGCAGCTGTGGGCGACCCCTGGAAGCCAGACAGCCACCCGCCGACCCCTGCCACCCCCCCCCTCCTCAACGGAGAGGCCGTTCGGGTGTGGTGCCCTCTGGGCCCCCTCGTCTACGCGGGCTGCAGCGCCGCAGCCAATGCAGCCAGCACCGGTGGCACCCAAGGCAGGGAAGCACTCTCTCCGCCCTGGTGCCCCTCCACCTGCCAAGAGTACGCCCTCGGCCGTGGGGAGCCAGACCCAGCCCGCGTGGCAGCACCGCCTGTGCCGAAGGTAGTCAAGGAGTGCGGGTCCGACCCCAGTCCTGCCACGTACCACCACCTTCCCGTGCCAGCAGGCAGTCGTGGAGTGGTTGGGTAGCATGTCCTTGTGACGTGGAGGTTGCGAGCCCAGGCCCACATCTCCCCCCGGCGGGCTCAGAGTCAGGCTCTCTAGCCTCCCTGCCGGGGCCTAGAGCACCAGGCACACATTTTCCCGTGCCATGTGCGCCAACGCCAGACTACAACGGAGCAAGCACGTGTGCCATAGCCCCCCCCCCCCCCCTCAGACACACAAGGGCACATACACACAGGCACGGCGGCATCTCCCGCCCGCGAGCGCCACCGCGGGGTCTGGCGGCGGTTAGCAGTCCGGTAGGCCTGGTGACCAGACACCCGGGTACAGACGCCCAATCCGGCAGGGAAGGCGGCGCGGACCGTGGTTAGGCGACCAGGTGAGCCCTTCACCCAACCCAACCCAACCCAACCCCGTTCGGACCCCCCCCCCCCCGCGCGCACCCAATACCCAAATAGGGTGCAAAACACAAAAATACGGCCTAAAACATGCTTTACGCATCTTGGATCATCATTTGAGGTAATTAAAAAAGAGTTTCCAAAACTTTGATTTTTGACTGCCTAACGTGACCAAAGGCACAGGCAGGTTGTGTACCAATCCCTTGGGACCCCCCCCCCCCCCCCACACACACCCTGGCACCCAATACCCATATCAGGTGAAAAATACGTAAATACGGCCCAAAACATGCTTTACATAGCTTGGATGGTCATTTTAGGTGATCATGGTATCAAAAAAATGATTTTTGAAAACTTCAATTTTTGAGCTGTCGAGGGTGAAAAACTACATCAGCAGGTTATGCACCAATCCCTTGGGGGAGCCCCCCCCCCCCAATACCCAAATAAGGTGAAAAACACATACATACGGCCTGCAACATGCTTTACAGGTTTCGAAAACCGCGATTTTTGAGCGGTCCAAGGTGACAAACTGTATAAGCCGGTTGTGCACCAAACCCTTGGGAGAACCCCCCACCCCCCGGCGCCCAAATAATGTGAAAACCACATAAATGCGGCCTGAAACATGCTTTAAACACCTTGGATGGGCATTTTACGTGATCACAATATCAAAAAAATAAGTTGCGAAAACTTCGATTTTTGAGTTGTCCAAGGTGAAAAACTGCATTAGCAGGTTGTGTACAGGCCCATTCACTGGGCCGTTATTGGTGGAAACAGTCATTTCGCATCTTTGGCATTGGGTTTGAACGGCCCTCGGCAATGCTACAGAGTGCCAATAAAACGTCCTTTTGTATCCCTGTAGGCATAGCTTGTCACAACATCCCCACACACACCCCTCAGAGTGGGTACCACGTAGTCACCGAGGTCGCCAAAACCACCAACATATCAAAAATGGCTGAAAAGTGCATAAACTGCAACAATGCTCGTCCCACTCCGCCCCATACAAATTCCATGGAGTCGGGACCCGAAAACACTTTTTCGGCTCAAGATCGAAAACAACAAAAGATTCATGATTTTCAACCCAAAAAAAGGAGGGCTTTTTTTTTTACCCCCCCCACCCCCCCGACGTCCCTCAAAAGCTCAAAAATGTGGGTTTCAAGGGGGGGGGGGGTCTAGGGGGTCCGGACCAAAAACTCTTTGGGGGATGCGTTTATTGGACTAAATATTGATTTTACAACGGGATAATTCAACCCCTTGGGGTAGGGTACGCGAAAAGGCCCAAAAAACCCAAAATGGGGGGGGGGCATGTGGCCTTTTGCTCCATATACGCGCCTGCGTGGCTTTGATCTAACAGCCTCTGTGAGGTGATTTCCATTTTTGAGCTGCTGGGGCTGGAAAACCGCATGACCAGGTTGTGCCCTAGACCCCTTGGGAGCCCCCTTCCCCCCAACACCCAAATCCGGTGAAAAACACAAAAAGAGGGTTCCAAAACATGCGGCCTTGGGCAGGTTCCCCGATCACAGCTGCCGCAGCATACGCCGTGGGGCCTTGGTCTGCAACGCTAGGGCCGGGGCCACTGACGCCGAGCTCTAGTTGCTGTCCGGTCACAAGCGCCGGGATACCCTCCTCCGCTACCTCGGCTGGGGGCATCAGAGCACTGAAGCGGTTGGCGCAGCCGCCACCAGGGCGACCAAGCTCTCGCGGGCAGTCACCCCGACGGGCGGGGATGTTGCCGCACCGATGAAGACGAGGCGGTGGTCGGGGTTCAACGGGGAGCGTGGACGTCGTGTGCGGGCCCCACCGTCTCTATTCCCGCGGCAGGCGCAGCCGTCATTTGAGTTAGGGTTGACGGATGACTATAATGGGACCCAGGATGCGTTTAAGGATTGGACCCTCCATGCCCATGCCGTCTCCAGCGTCGACCTGCCGGCAGCGCGCGCCACCATCGAGTTTGATGACCTCCGGGCGGTCTTTGACGGGCGGTCAGTCTGCTTCAGAGCGCCGGGTGCTATGGAATTGCCGATCGCCCGCTCCTCACCGCGTCGCAAGTACCCGTCTCCAAGTTCACCCACGAGCAGTGGACTCGATTCCTGGAGGTGGGTAAAATACGACCCCTGGGGGGCCAACAGATTCGCTCCGGCGTGCGAGGGTTCGCCGTGCCCCAGCCTGCCAAGCGGCGGTGGCGCCCCGTCTTTGAGACCCTTTACAATCCCTTCTTCCAGCAGTCGCTGGTTCCCCCGCTATCCTATCCCTCCCTCGAGCGCCGCCGTTGCATTTCGGGTTACACATACCGGCTGGAGCTCGACCACTTCGCCTGGTTCGACCAGTTTCCCCTGCTGGGCGTGGGCAGTTACCATGTTGTGCGCTCCGCCATGCCTATCCGGTGGGACAATGCGGAGCATGAGCTGTTTTGTCTGGAGCGCCTCCCCATGGGTGCCACGCAGTCTTGTGGATTCGGAACTCAAGTAATTCAGCCCAGCGTCCCAAATTGCTTTCTCCGTCAGTATGTTGTATGGCTTGGCTGTAGCTGTTACAAAGCTGCACGGCTTGCACGAAACTGTGCAGGTCGTTGGAGCAGATGATGACGTTGTCGACCATGGAGGTAATGAACACCCCATCCATCCGGATGATGGGGTTTCACAAGAACCCCCTGCTTGGGATGATCCGAGCGTGTTCGCATGTGCACGACTGGTCAATGTCCACACCCGTGTATGGTCATGTTGTCTACGTCATTTTCCATGTCCAGCTCTTTTGCCTTTACGTTGGCCGAACGGAATGTGCCCTCGTACAGCGGCTGAGAAAACACTGGACTACTGCGCGGTCTGGGTCTGAAGACAGCCCTTTTTACAACATGCTGCTTCGCACAGGCATCCACCATTGGACAATAGCCCCCCTGCAAAAAACAACGTGTAAAATCACCGCCTGTTTTCATGAACGTGCCTGGTGGTTCAAGTGGCGTAAGTGGGCACTAAATGCCTGTGCACCAGCCATCCCCTCAGCTACAGACAGCACTGCCCCACCCCCGCAACACACAAAACGCCTGGGTACAGTCCTGAGACGCCTGCACTCCGCTCGTGTTGACGGTGACCATGCGCAGATACATTTTTTACAAAAGGAAGCCTCCGCGATAGCCTCAGGGCTCAACATTCCATACGTTCCTGCGCCGGTTGTCAAGGTGCCAGACCTCACAGGCCAGCAACGGGGTGCAGTGAATGCTGTTGTCAGGGGCATGGTGTACCACGGTGGCAACGCCAAGCTGTCCAGGCCTCAATCCGTGTTGTGAGAACAGTGCCACACACACTGCGAAAAGTGGTAGAGAAACATCAAAACAAAGCAGCATGGGACACGACAAGACCAGAGTGCTGTTGTGATAATGCACACAGGCCATTGTGGGAGGCCTTGGGTCACATCACCATGTTGGATGGGCATTTTGCCCTGTTACCTGTCAACTTGCAACATCAAGGCGCCGTTATCCGGTCAGGTGACCCCATTCCGCAGCACGGGCAAAAGTCGAGGGCTGACTGTATCAGTGACTTAGAGCGTCTTGCGTCTGCACTACACACACACATACCAGACCCCACCGAGACCATACCGCGTGCCATGCTTACTGAGTCCGGTGACACACTCCGCTTCATTCGGAAATCAGTTGACGCACTCTGTTCTGTGGCGTATGTTAGAATCGTAGATAAGCATTCCTCTGCCATGTGGGCTTTTTGCAGGCAGTGGGCCTGGGATCAGCATGTGAAATTCGTGACAGATGAAGGGTATGTTAGAGTGACAGAAACACCGGACCAGGTGGAGCGCAGACTGAAGAATCGTGTCTCTGCCGGTGGGTGGAAAGGAGGGGCACATGCCAGAGTTGCACTGATGTACCTGCTGGGTAAGGCTAAAGCCCTGGGCCACAATACCATGCTGTGGAGGCCAATTGCAGCTGCCAGTCGACCCTTCGTCAGTCGTCACACACTGCGCATTGCAGCGCGTGCGTTTACATGTTTTTTGCGCGCATTGCGTGAGTCCATCACTGCTTCCATTTTGGTGTTGCGTGTAACCGATATTGCACCCTGGGTACGCGCGCTGAGTGAGTGGGGCGCCACGTGTATTGGTGAGGCAGACTGCAAAGAGCAGTTCAACAGGATTAAACCCAATGTGACAGTTCAGGAATTAAAGGAAGCATCCCAGTTTTTATACCATAAGAGGCGGTGGGGCGCGGAGGCCATTATATGGAGTGTTCATCGCGACTGCAAAGACCTTGACCGTGCAGGTCGAGCAGCTTCATCTGCTTTTTGGCATCTGTCGCACGAGGAGCTTACGCAGCTTGTACATTTTTCCTGGACAGAGCACAACCAAGTTTGGTGTTCGGGTGCAATGTGGCGCCGATCCGACGCCAGCCCAATGGGTGGGTCATTTTCAGCGCAGTGCGCAGACCTGCACAGTCTGTGGGCACTAAAGCAAGGCACCGAAATCATGAAACGTTTTGGAAAACTGAGCGTGCACGGGTCATTTCCTGCATGGGAGACGCCAGCTGGCAACACAGTGTCCCTGTCACAGTTTCGTGACAACGTCAACGTGGCAGCCAAAGGGCCGTCGGCAAAATTTGAAATGGCCCGGGTCTGCAGTGCCCTGTCTGAATGTTGGAGTTTGCCTGTCCACTGTGACTGCCTTAGCAGGGGTGATGTGTGCGATGCAAGTTGCATGGGCGAGAGTCTACGCATCCTGGGAGTTACCATTTATGTTGGGACTTCTGTTGTATGTTTCTCAACCCCTTCTGCACTAAATAATGAATGGCACCTCAAATGGGGACCGTCGTTACACAGCCCATGGGCGGTCAGCATAGGACACTTGTCTAATATATTCACTGGCTCATTAGTCAATTCGCCGCCCTTCAATTTTTCTTGGGCGTGTTTGCTGCTTAGCATCAGTGCATGGATGCAGTTAGCCTATTTATGCGACCATAAGTCGGCCACTGTTTTACGTGCAATGAAAGGTGCTGTCCACAGGGTATGCAGCAGGTGCCCCTGGTGTGTAGACGCAACCATTTCTTGGGCTGTAGTGCAGGCACGAAACCTGCCGTCGACACCCAGTCGCACGATTGAATTGCTGAAAGCCTGGCTCCAAAGGGAAGCTTATTGGCATGATGGCATGTACGTGTCCTGGCATGCCCCGCACGAGGGTCAGTGCTCAGCGATATGTGCACCATGGGATAGAGATTTTACGGTACTGTCACGCTTCCAGGACATGCATAAAGAAGGCAGATGACCGGGGGGGGGGGTGTTTAGGTGAACCACGGAATCAGCATGGCATGTGACATATATCAGAGATTTGCTTATTTTTCTGTTGTCTGCTTGGCGAGACTAATTGTTGCTGCTGCGACAGTAGAAGGTTGTATCTTTACAGTAGTGCCAAAGTGCCTGCTCACGGTGACTGTTTCATAAGATAGAGTCGCGGTGTCATCTGACACTGTGATCTCTGTAGGTCAAGTCGACATCAGTTACGTTCCAGTACGTGGTGAGCGACTGCCGCTTCTTGCTGCACTTCTCTTACCAGACCGAAAGGCGCCTATGGTACCACTGATGAGGCTCTTGTTTTGATCTTGCACGTCTGCCTGTCCCTACCAGACAGCAACTCAAAAAGACTCCGTACGGGGGGGGGGGGGGGCTCCTAAGGGGTCTAGGGCACAACCTGTTTATGCAGTTTTTCAGCCTCAGCAGCTCAAAATGGAAATTTCGGAAACTGATTTTTTTGATACTCTGACCATGCAAAATGATCAAATATGCTATGTAAAGCACGTTTTGGGACCCCCTTTATGTGTTTTTCACCCTAATCCGGTTTTTTTTTGGGGGGAGGTGGCTCCCAAGGGGTCTAGGGCACACACAACCTGGTCATGCAGTTTTGCAGCCCCGGCAGCTCAAAAATGGACATTTCCGAAACTGATTTTTTTGGCATTCTTACCATCCAAAATGATCAAATGTCCTTTATAGAGCATGTTTTAGCCCCTCTTTATGTGTTGTTCACCCTATTTGGGTGTTGGGAGGGAAAGGGACTGGGCCACAACCTACTTATGCAGCCTTACAGCCTCGGCAGCTCAAGAATGGTCGTCCCACTCCCCTCTTCGAGGTGCCTTGCCCAAGGCAGCAGAATTTTTTCCCTACACCACTGGAAAAGTTTTCAAAATCCTGGGTGGGTGGGTCTCCGAAATCACCCCCTTTCCCTGCTGCTGATTAGCAAATCCCTGGTGTTTGTGTGTGTGTGTTGGCGGGGGGGGGGGGGGTTCCAACGCCCAAGACTACAGTAGGAACATAATTACCAACCTAAACATATGCAGTAATTTGGAGGCTAATGCATTTTCTGCTCACAATGTTGCTTTACATTTGGCAAGTGTCCTTCCTGAGTCGAGGCTGCACAAAGGCTTGGCATGCAAAAGGTCAGCAGGAGTTAGGAGCTGGGCATCAAAGAACTAAAACAGGGAAAACCGGTGGTCCTCCCTTCACCAGCAGGAGATGGAGGCCCAGCATCAGAGAGCTAAGCAGCTAAACACAGTCATACGTTGTTTGCTCGTCCCAAGCTGAGCATCGGCCCAGCGTTGTAGGAGCAAAGGCCCGTGCGGCACCCGCTACCAGAGGATTCTTGCACTGTAACGTGTGGACGCGTGTGTGTGGACTCTTTGTAAGCTAGCCTAGGCTCAGGGGCGGGGTGCTGGGGGCAGAGCTGAGCTCCCTCGGTCTCAGGATGCGATCGGTCGTTGTCCTGTCCCGATCCCCTAAACAGAAAGTGTGAGGCAGAACACCGACGATTGGCGACGACAATTTCGCCCGACCTGCCCGCGGCCGTCCACAGGCCCAGTCACTGCTCCTCCTCGTCCACACACACGCACACCCATTGGGAGCCTCCGGGACTGAGTGGCAACGCCACGGGCTCGCGCTCGCATCCGCTGTTTGCGATGTGACGTTGGGGACTTGGCCCCACCGCAACAAGGCCCTGCGTTGTAGCCCCTCTCCACAGGAGGACTTTGTGGTGGTGAAGATGGACATCGAGGCCACGGAGTACGCGGTCCTCCCGGAAATGATCAATCGTAACGTACTGCCCCTCATTGACGAGTTGTTTGTGGAGTTCCATTTCCGGGAGCTGCATCAGGACTTCCCGCGTGCTGCCGCGCACCACAGCCGCAAGCAGAGCGTGGCTCTGCTGAAGCAACTGCGGGAGCTGGGGGTGTACTGCCATGAGCATGCCTGAGCGCGGGGGCCAGGGTCGGCGCGGGCGCGGGCGTTCAGAGGGCGGCAAGACACTGGTCGCCGCCGCGGGAGATGTGGCGGAGCGGCTGTGGCAGAAGGTGGTATTGGGTGTGTGCCGGTTGGGGGGTCTTCGGAGCGTAGATTTGGATTTGATGGCCAGGGGTCAGGCCCAATGGCATCGACATCAGCGAGTCATGCCCGCAGATGCATGTGCGGTCTGTGCCCGAGAGTGATGAGGTAGAGAAAGGTTTGCGCCCGGGGGGGGGGGGGGGGCTGAAGGAGGGGGGGAGGGGGTTCCAGCGTTTCCACTTGTCAGTGAACTCAAGAGGTGTTTGACAGTTGGATCCGGGGGGCCGTCACAGGGCGGTGGTTGCGACGCTCCGCTGCACTGCCCCCGCTTTTGTCCGCTCAGTGGACTGCCCACGGGCATCTTCGTGTCTCGCGCCCCTGACAGAACGGTGCCTATGGTCTTTTAGGCCACTGACGAGCCACATTTCTTCCTGCGCTTTGCACTGCCTGCCGCTGGTGCACCCGTGCAATAGTCCTTCCTTCGGGGGCTCTCGTGACAGGCCACTCCAACGAGGCCGGTCCAAACACGGGTAATGACTCACCACCTGCACCGCGAAGCGGGCCTGGAAAAGGACTTTTTCGATGGCAAAATCCCTGCCATACCTCAGAGAGATCAGCGCATCGTGGGGATCAGTTGAGCCCTGTATGATGGAGTACCTCAGGACCGCGTCCCCTGCCCCCCAAACCTTCCCCGTCGCCCACAGGGATGCATTGGAGGTGGGGGGGGGGGCGTACCTCCCCCCTGCAGGGCGCCGATCTTATGACCAGCCACTGTCTCTTTGACGCCGAGTGCCGGCTTCAGTGGCATTTGTAACCGCCCCCAACCGCTTCAGCAACCTCCTCCAACAGCCTGTCTAACCGCTTCTGGGGCTGCCTCTGGGGTCCCTTCCCCTCTCATGCAGCCCTGCCCATCAGCCCATCGGGGGTGCCCGTCACGGGAGCCCTGAAGGGGTGGAGGGGCTCTGGAAACGGGCTCCAACGACCCCCCACCGCACGCGCCAAAATTTTGCATTACCCCCTCAAAAGGCATGTGCCGTTGGTGACCTCAATTGCTGCGGATCGACAGCCCTTCAGGAGTTCCGGGTCAAGGCATCGCGGGGGTTCTGGTTGCAGAAGGTGTTGCCCGCAGCAAAGCGGGGTGCTGTTACGTCGTGGTGCCGCCGGAGGAGCCCTTGTCACTCTTCTCTTTGACTCTGCTGTCGTGGTGCACCTCCACAGATCACGCGGGCAGTGGTGCGGGACATACGCCTCTACCGGGGATGGTGACCCCACTTGTTTCGATGATGGGCTGCCGTGCCCGGGGGACGTTGGGCTGGCCACACAACAATCACTGCGTCTTCCCCTCAGGGGCGGGATTTGGTCGTTTCTGCCGGGGGGGGAGGGGGACCGGGTTAAATGGTGCTCTCTGCAGGAGGTCGCTGGGCAGGGGTCCCACTATGGCCAGGTCGGGGGGTAGGATGGCATCCACTTGCTTGGTGCTGCAAAACCGGATTTTTCGCCTACACACCGTCGTCAAAACCCTGCAATCGAAGTTTTTTTTTTTGAAAAGAAATTTTTTTTTCACTTTTTCAGTTTTCTCGTGACATTGCACTTGCTATCAGCCTATTTGAGCATTTCTTCCCTTTCACGTAGTCTCCGGCCATCCAAGGTTTTTCCTGAATAAAAAGTGTATAATGACTTTGGGGAAGGGGGAGGGCTGGCTGTGCAATATAATACAGGCGCTGGTAGGCTTGGGGTTGGAAGTCCGGGTGCCCCTCCTCATCCGACGGATCTGCAGGCACTGTGTATGTGTGTCCCCCCTAAGAACCTGCACCATGCCTTGTTCCCTTTGTCGTGCCTGGCCTCCTGCTGCACATGCCCACTGCTGTCCACCAAAGAGCAAGCAGTGGTGAAGGTGAGGACGGCGCATGTGTCCTCTCTTTGCCACCCTTGCCAAGACAACATTCATGAGGGCGTGAAGACTTTTTGCCCTCATGCCTTTTCTCTGCTCTGCTCCCTGTCTTTGTCCAGATGGATTCTCTTGGAAAATTTTTATGCTTTTTTGTTCCCCCAGGGGGTCATACATCTCTTGGCACTCGCCTCGACGCACTGCCATGGCATCAGTAGGTACCCAGGCCTATTTCAGGCCTCTTGTGCATTCCTTTGCAGTGGCTGTCACGCTGAGTAGGTCTGTAAACTCCTGCAGCTGCCCGGCGGAGAACTTCGGCTCGCCATGAACGCTTGCCATGCCTGTGGTCAGGCCGCTTCAGTGCATCGTCCTCCGGTGGGGGACGGCCATGCCTCAAACGCAAAGAAAAAACAACAACAACATCCATGTGGGCCAGGAAGGCCTCGGCCCAATGCCATCTGTGCTGCTGCTGGTGATGGCAGTTACCAGCGCCGGCAGCAAGGGAACATCGAAAAGGAGACAGGCACTATCGCTTGAAGTGCCCGGGCATCACCAACAAAAAGATGCCTGAGGTGCCCAACGTGAGGTGATTGGTGGTGGTACCGTTGTGATCATACACGTGCCACAATGGGGTCGAATTTGTAATGGTTCGCGTGGTGGATCTTGGCCACCAGGCTCTGGCCCACCAATGTGAAATGCAGCCCTCTTAGCCTCTTCTTGGGGTGGGTCCTGTACGCCGACACCCCCCCCCCCTTTGTGGGGAATGCAGGAAGATCCGAGGCACCGAAAGATGGATCATTGGCCATCGAAATTCATTGGCCATGGCCGGAGGGGTGGGGGTTTTGACTGCATCTGTGTACCCCCCCCTCCCCTCGCACAAGCACCGCCTTGTCTAAGCACCAGGTCCAGTGACCGTCACTTTTACCGAATTTTCTGACCACACCTCTTATGTTCAGAAACTAGGCAAAGCGTGCTTGTGTGCCGATTGTAGAGGGAAAGAGGGGCTGTGTCATGCTTGTGATGAGTCCTCCTGCTCATAACAACATTATGCTTCGTACTGCACCCCACTGCTCTTAGTTTTGGTGTAATTCTCAGCCATGACTAATGTCATTACTCCTGGCTAGGCTGCCACCTACATCCAGTCCACCGGTGGCTGTGAGCTTGTGGCACCTGGGGGGGGGGGATGACATTGCATGACAAGCGTACACAGCGTACACACAAACAATGGAGAAGAAGAAATTTTTTCTGCCCCCAAATATATCATTTGGGACCCTGGTGGAAGCAAGAAGCAAACGGATGCCATCGTTGCATCCGGAATGAGTTTTCGAAGTGGGTAGGTACTCACGAAATCCTCCAACTCAACGGCATGTCAAAAATATGGCAAAAACACGGTTTTGACCGTAGCGAACCCTAGCCTAGAAACTAAAAAACAAAAAAAAAAAAAGAGAGACATGAGAGCATTGGATCACTCAGAGGAGATTGTGGCATATGGGGGGGGGGGGGGACGACATTGCATGACAAGCGTACACAGCGTACACACAAACAATGGAGAAGGAGAATTTTTTTTGCCCCCAAATATATCATTTGGGACCCTGGTGGAAGCAAGAAGCAAACGGATGCCATGGTTGCATCCGGAATGAGTTTTCGAAGTGGGTAGGTACTCACGAAATCCTCCAACTCAACGGTATGTCAAAAATATGGCAAAAACACGGTTTTGACCGTAGCCAACCCTACCCTAGAAACTAAGAAAAAAAAAAAAAAAAGAAACATGGGAGCATCTGATCACTCAGAGGAGACAGTGCTATATGGGGGGGGGGGATGACATTGCATGACAAGCGTACACATCGTACACACAAACAATGGAGAAGGAGAATTTTTTGTTGCCCCCAAATATATCATTTGGGACCCTGGTGGAAGCAAGAAGCAAACGGATGCCATCGTTGCATCCGGAATGAGTTTTCGAAGTGGGTAGGTACTCACGGAATCCTCCAACTCAACGGTATGTCAAAAATATGGCAAAAACACGGTTTTGGCCTCAGCCAACCCTACCCTGGAAACTAAAATAAAGAAAAAAAAAGACATGACGGCATTGGATCACTCAGAGGAGACAGTGGCACCTGGGGAGGGGGGATGACATTGCATGACAAGCGTACATAGCGTACACACAAACAATGCAGAAGGAGAACTTTTTTTTTGCCCCCAAAATATATCATTTGGGACCCTGGTGGAAGCAAGAAGCAAACGGATGCCATCGTTGCATCCGGAATGAGTTTTCGAAGTGGGTAGGTACTCACGAAATCCTCCAACTCAACGGTATGTCAAAAATATGGCAAAAACACGGTTTTGACCGTAGCCAATCCTACCCTAGAAACTAAAAAAAAAAAAAAAAAAGACACATGGGAGCATTGGATCACTCAGAGGAGACAGTGGCACCTGGGGGGGGGGGATGACATTGGATGACAAGCGTACACAGCGTACACACAAACAATGGAGAAGGAGAATTTTTTTTGCCCCCAAATATATCATTTGGGACCCTGGTGGAAGCAAGAAGCAAACGGATGCCATCGTTGCATCCGGAATGAGTTTTCGAAGTGGGTAGGTACTCACGAAATCCTCCAACTCAACGGTATGTCAAAAATATGGCAAAAACTCGGTTTTGACCGTAGCCAACCCTACCCTAGAAACTAAAATAAAGAAAAGAAAAAAAAAAGAGAGACATGACAGCATTGGATCACTCAGAGGAGACAGTGGCACCTGGGGGGGGGGGGATGACATTGCATGACAAGCGTACATAGCGTACACACAAACAATGCAGAAGGAGAACTTTTTTTTTGCCCCCAAATATATCATTTGGGACCCTGGTGGAAGCAAGAAGCAAACGGATGCCATCGTTGCATCCGGAATGAGTTTTCGAAGTGGGTAGGTACTCACGAAATCCTCCAACTCAACGGTATGTCAAAAATATGGCAAAAACACGGTTTTGGCCTCAGCCAACCCTACCCTAAAAACTAAAAAAAAAAAAAAAAAAAAAAAACACATGAGAGCATTGGATCACTCAGAGGAGACAGTGGCACCTGGGGGGGGGGGGATGACATTGCATGACAAGCGTACACAGCGTACACACAAACAATGGAGAAGGAGATTTTTTTTGCCCCCAAATATATCATTTGGGACCCTGGTGGAAGCAAGAAGCAAACGGATGCTATCGTTGCATCCAGAATGAGATTTCGAAGTGGGTAGGTACTCACGAAATCCTCCAACTCAACGGTATGTCAAAAATATGGCAAAAACACGGTTTTGACCGTAGCCAAGCCTACCCTAGAAACTAAAATAAAAAAAATAAAATATAAATAAAAAAAGAGACATGAGAGCATTGGATCACTCAGAGGAGACAGTGGCACCTGGGGAGGGGGGATGACATTGCATGACAAGCGTACATAGCGTACACACAAACAATGCAGAAGGAGAACTTTTTTTTTGCCCCCAAAATATATCATTTGGGACCCTGGTGGAAGCAAGAAGCAAACGGATGCCATCGTTGCATCCGGAATGAGTTTTCGAAGTGGGTAGGTACTCACGAAATCCTCCAACTCAACGGTATGTCAAAAATATGGCAAAAACACGGTTTTGACCGTAGCCAATCCTACCCTAGAAACTAAAAAAAAAAAAAAAAAGACACATGGGAGCATTGGATCACTCAGAGGAGACAGTGGCACCTGGGGGGGGGGGATGACATTGGATGACAAGCGTACACAGCGTACACACAAACAATGGAGAAGGAGAATTTTTTTTGCCCCCAAATATATCATTTGGGACCCTGGTGGAAGCAAGAAGCAAACGGATGCCATCGTTGCATCCGGAATGAGTTTTCGAAGTGGGTAGGTACTCACGAAATCCTCCAACTCAACGGTATGTCAAAAATATGGCAAAAACTCGGTTTTGACCGTAGCCAACCCTACCCTAGAAACTAAAATAAAGAAAAGAAAAAAAAAAGAGAGACATGACAGCATTGGATCACTCAGAGGAGACAGTGGCACCTGGGGGGGGGGGGATGACATTGCATGACAAGCGTACATAGCGTACACACAAACAATGCAGAAGGAGAACTTTTTTTTTGCCCCCAAATATATCATTTGGGACCCTGGTGGAAGCAAGAAGCAAACGGATGCCATCGTTGCATCCGGAATGAGTTTTCGAAGTGGGTAGGTACTCACGAAATCCTCCAACTCAACGGTATGTCAAAAATATGGCAAAAACACGGTTTTGGCCTCAGCCAACCCTACCCTAAAAACTAAAAAAAAAAAAAAAAAAAAAAAAACACATGAGAGCATTGGATCACTCAGAGGAGACAGTGGCACCTGGGGGGGGGGGGATGACATTGCATGACAAGCGTACACAGCGTACACACAAACAATGGAGAAGGAGATTTTTTTTGCCCCCAAATATATCATTTGGGACCCTGGTGGAAGCAAGAAGCAAACGGATGCTATCGTTGCATCCAGAATGAGATTTCGAAGTGGGTAGGTACTCACGAAATCCTCCAACTCAACGGTATGTCAAAAATATGGCAAAAACACGGTTTTGACCGTAGCCAAGCCTACCCTAGAAACTAAAATAAAAAAAATAAAATATAAATAAAAAAAGAGACATGAGAGCATTGGATCACTCAGAGGAGACAGTGGCACCTGGGGGCGGGGGGGATGACATTGCATGACAAGCGTACATAGCGTACACACAAACAATGTAGAAGGAGAACTTTTTTTTGGCCCCCAAATATATCATTTGGGACCCTGGTGGAAGCAACAAGCAAACGGATGCCATCGTTGCATCCGGAATGAGTTTTTCAAGTGGGTAGGTACTCACGAAATCCTCCAACTCAACGGTATGTCAAAAATATGGCAAAAACACGGTTTTGACCGTAGCCAACCCTACCCTAAAAACTAAAAAGAAAAAAAAAGGAAAAAAAAATACACATGAGAGCATTGGATCACTCAGAGGAGATTGTGGCCCCTGGGGGGGGGGGGGGGATGACATTGCATGACAAGCGTACACAGCGTACACACAAACAATGGAGAAGAAGAAATTTTTTTGGCCCCCAAATATATCATTTGGGACCCTGGTGGAAGCAAGAAGCAAACGGATGCCATCGTTGCATCCGGAATGAGTTTTCGAAGTGGGTAGGTACTCACGAAATCCTCCAACTCAACGGTATGTCAAAAATATGGCAAAAACACGGTTTTGACCGTAGCCAACCCTACCCTAGAAACTACAAAAAAAAAAAAAAGAGAGACATGAGAGCATTGGATCACTCAGAGGAGACAGTGGCCCCTGGGGGGGGGGATGACATTGCATGACAAGCGTACATAGCGTACACACAAACAATGCAAAAGGAGAACTTCTTTTTTGCCCCCAAATATATCATTTGGGACCCTAGTGGAAGGAAGAAGCAAACGGATGCCATCGTTGCATCCCGAATGAGTTTTCCAAGTGGGTAGGTACTCACGAAATCCTCCAACTCAACGGTATGTCAAAAATATGGCAAAAACACGGTTTTGACCGTAGCCAACCCTACCCTAAAAACTAAAAAGAAAAAAAAAGAAAAGAAAAAAAAAAGAGACATGAGAGCATTGGATCACTCAGAGCAGACAGTGGCACCTGGGGGCCGGGGATGACATTGCATGACAAGCGTACACACAACCAATGGAGAAGGAGAATTTTTTTTTGCCCTCAAGTATATCATTTGGGACCCTGGTGGAAGCAGGAAGCAAACGGATGCCATCGTTGCATCCGGAATGAGTTTTCGAAGTGGGTAGGTACTCACGAAATCCTCCAACTCAACGGTATGTCAAAAATATGGCAAAAACACAGTTTTGACCGTAGCCAACCCTACCCTAAAAACTAAAAAGAAAAAAAAAAAAAGAGAGACATGAGAGCATTGGATCACTCAGAGGAGATTGTGGCACCTGGGGGGGGGGGGGGGACGACATTGCATGACAAGCGTACACAGCGTACACACAAACAATGGAGAAGGAGAATTTTTTTTTGCCCCCAAATATATCATTTGGGACCCTGGTGGAAGCAAGAAGCAAACGGATGCCATCGTTGCATCCGGAATGAGTTTTCGAAGTGGATAGGTACTCACGAAATCTTCCAACTCAACGGTATGTCAAAAATATGGCAAAAACACGGTTTTGACCGAAGCCAACCCTACCCTAGAAACTAAAAAAAAAAAAAAAAAAAAAGACACATGAGAGCATTGGATCACTCAGAGGAGACAGTGGCACCTGGGGGGGGGGGATGACATTGGATGACAAGCGTACACAGCGTACACACAAACAATGGAGAAGGAGAATTTTTTTTGCCCCCAAATATATCATTTGGGACCCTGGTGGAAGCAAGAAGCAAACGGATGCCATCGTTGCATCCGGAATGAGTTTTCGAAGTGGGTAGGTACTCACGCAATCCTCCAACTCAACGGTATGTCAAAAATATGGCAAAAACTCGGTTTTGACCGTAGCCAACCCTACCCTAGAAACTAAAATAAAGAAAAGAAAAAAAAAAGAGAGACATGACAGCATTGGATCACTCAGAGGAGACAGTGGCACCTGGGGGGGGGGGGATGACATTGCATGACAAGCGTACATAGCGTACACACAAACAATGTAGAAGGAGAACTTTTTTTTGGCCCCCAAATATATCATTTGGGACCCTGGTGGAAGCAAGAAGCAAACGGATGCCATCGTTGCATCCGGAATGAGTTTTTCAAGTGGGTAGGTACTCACGAAATCCTCCGACTCAACGGTATGTCAAAAATATGGCAAAAACACGGTTTTGACCGTAGCCAAGCCTACCCTAGAAACTAAAATAAAAAAAATAAAATATAAATAAAAAAAGAGACATGAGAGCATTGGATCACTCAGAGGAGACAGTGGCACCTGGGGGCGGGGGGGATGACATTGCATGACAAGCGTACATAGCGTACACACAAACAATGTAGAAGGAGAACTTTTTTTTGGCCCCCAAATATATCATTTGGGACCCTGGTGGAAGCAACAAGCAAACGGATGCCATCGTTGCATCCGGAATGAGTTTTTCAAGTGGGTAGGTACTCACGAAATCCTCCAACTCAACGGTATGTCAAAAATATGGCAAAAACACGGTTTTGACCGTAGCCAACCCTACCCTAAAAACTAAAAAGAAAAAAAAAGGAAAAAAAAAATACACATGAGAGCATTGGATCACTCAGAGGAGATTGTGGCCCCTGGGGGGGGGGGGGGGGATGACATTGCATGACAAGCGTACACAGCGTACACACAAACAATGGAGAAGAAGAAATTTTTTTGGCCCCTAAATATATCATTTGGGACCCTGGTGGAAGCAAGAAGCAAACAGATGCCATCGTTGCATCCGGAATGAGTTTTCGAAGTGGGTAGGTACTCACGAAATCCTCCAACTCAACGGTATGTCAAAAATATGGCAAAAACACGGTTTTGACCGTAGCCAACCCTACCCTAGAAACTACAAAAAAAAAAAAAAAGAGAGACATGAGAGCATTGGATCACTCAGAGGAGACAGTGGCACCTGGGGGGGGGGATGACATTGCATGACAAGCGTACATAGCGTACACACAAACAATGCAAAAGGAGAACTTCTTTTTTGCCCCCAAATATATCATTTGGGACCCTAGTGGAAGGAAGAAGCAAACGGATGCCATCGTTGCATCCCGAATGAGTTTTCCAAGTGGGTAGGTACTCACGAAATCCTCCAACTCAACGGTATGTCAAAAATATGGCAAAAACACGGTTTTGACCGTAGCCAACCCTACCCTAAAAACTAAAAAGAAAAAAAAGGAAAAGAAAAAAAAAAGAGACATGAGAGCATTGGATCACTCAGAGCAGACAGTGGCACCTGGGGGCCGGGGATGACATTGCATGACAAGCGTACACACAACCAATGGAGAAGGAGAATTTTTTTTTGCCCTCAAGTATATCATTTGGGACCCTGGTGGAAGCAGGAAGCAAACGGATGCCATCGTTGCATCCGGAATAAGTTTTCGAAGTGGGTAGGTACTCACGAAATCCTCCAACTCAACGGTATGTCAAAAATATGGCAAAAACACAGTTTTGACCGTAGCCAACTCTACCCTAAAAACTAAAAAGAAAAAAAAAAAAGAGACATGAGAGCATTGGATCACTCAGAGGAGATTGTGGCACCTGGGGGGGGGGGGGACGACATTGCATGACAAGCGTACACAGCGTACACACAAACAATGGAGAAGGAGAATTTTTTTTTGCCCCCAAATATATCATTTGGGACCCTGGTGGAAGCAAGAAGCAAACGGATGCCATCGTTGCATCCGGAATGAGTTTTCGAAGTGGGTAGGTACTCACGAAATCTTCCAACTCAACGGTATGTCAAAAATATGGCAAAAACACGGTTTTGACCGAAGCCAACCCTACCCTAGAAACTGAAATAAAAGAAGAAAAAAAAAAGAGACATGACAGCATTGGATCACTCAGAGGAGACAGTGGCATATGGGGGGGGGGGGGATGACATTGCATGACAAGCGCACACAGTGTTCACACAAACAATGGAGAAGGAGAATGTTTTTTTGCCCCCAAATATATCATTTGGGACCCTGGTGGAAGCAAGAAGCAAACGGATGCCATCGTTGCATCCGGAATGAGTTTTCGAAGTGGGTAGGTACTCACGGAATCCTCCAACTCAACGGTATGTCAAAAATATGGCAAAAACACGGTTTTGGCCTCAGCCAACCCTACCCTGGAAACTAAAATAAAGAAAAAAAAAGACATGACAGCATTGGATCACTCAGAGGAGACAGTGGCACCTGGGGAGGGGAGATGACATTGCATGACAAGCGTACATAGCGTACACACAAACAATGCAGAAGGAGAACATTTTTTTTGCCCCCAAAAATCTCATTTGGGACCCTGGTGGAAGCAAGAAGCAAACGGATGCCATCGTTGCATCCGGAATGAGTTTTCGAAGTGGGTAGGTACTCACGAAATCCTCCAACTCAACGGTATGTCAAAAATATGGCAAAAACACGGTTTTGACCGTAGCCAATCCTACCCTAGAAACTAAAAAAAAAAAAAAAAAAAAAAAAAGACACATGAGAGCATTGGATCACTCAGAGGAGACAGTGGCACCTGGGGGGGGGGGATGACATTGGATGACAAGCGTACATAGCGTACACACAAACAATGCAGAAGGAGAATTTTTTTTTTGCCCCCAAATATATCATTTGGGACCCTAGTGGAAGCAAGAAGCAAACGGATGCCATCGTTGCATCCGGAATGAGTTTTCGAAGTGGGTAGGTACTCACGAAATCCTCCAACTCAACGGTATGTCAAAAATATGGCAAAAACTCGGTTTTGACCGTAGCCAACCCTACCCTAGAAACTAAAATAAAGAAAAGAAAAAAAAAGAGAGACATGACAGCATTGGATCACTCAGAGGAGACAGTGGCACCTGGGGGGGGGGGGATGACATTGCATGACAAGCGTACATAGCGTACACACAAACAATGCAGAAGGAGAACTTTTTTTTTGCCCCCAAATATATCATTTGGGACCCTGGTGGAAGCAAGAAGCAAACGGATGCCATCGTTGCATCCGGAATGAGTTTTCGAAGTGGGTAGGTACTCACGAAATCCTCCAACTCAACGGTATGTCAAAAATATGGCAAAAACACGGTTTTGGCCTCAGCCAACCCTACCCTAAAAACTAAAAAAAAAAAAAAAAAAAACACATGAGAGCATTGGATCACTCAGAGGAGACAGTGGCACCTGGGGGGGGGGGGGATGACATTGCATGACAAGCGTACACAGCGTACACACAAACAATGGAGAAGGAGATTTTTTTTGCCCCCAAATATATCATTTGGGACCCTGGTGGAAGCAACAAGCAAACGGATGCCATCGTTGCATCCGGAATGAGTTTTTCAAGTGGGTAGGTACTCACGAAATCCTCCAACTCAACGGTATGTCAAAAATATGGCAAAAACACGGTTTTGACCGTAGCCAACCCTACCCTAAAAACTAAAAAGAAAAAAAAGGAAAAAAAAAATACACATGAGAGCATTGGATCACTCAGAGGAGATTGTGGCCCCTGGGGGGGGAAGGGGATGACATTGCATGACAAGCGTACACAGCGTACACACAAACAATGGAGAAGAAGAAATTTTTTTGGCCCCCAAATATATCATTTGGGACCCTGGTGGAAGCAAGAAGCAAACGGATGCCATCGTTGCATCCCGAATGAGTTTTCCAAGTGGGTAGGTACTCACGAAATCCTCCAACTCAACGGTATGTCAAAAATATGGCAAAAACACGGTTTTGACCGGAGCCAACCCTACCCTAAAAACTAAAAAGAAAAAAAAAGAAAAGAAAAAAAAAGAGACATGAGAGCATTGGATCACTCAGAGCAGACAGTGGCACCTGGGGGCCGGGGATGACATTGCATGACAAGCGTACACACAACCAATGGAGAAGGAGTATTTTTTTTTGCCCTCAAGTATATCATTTGGGACCCTGGTGGAAGCAGGAAGCAAACGGATGCCATCGTTGCATCCGGAATGAGTTTTCGAAGTGGGTAGGTACTCACGAAATCCTCCAACTCAACGGTATGTCAAAAATATGGCAAAAACACAGTTTTGACCGTAGCCAACCCTACCCTAAAAACTAAAAAGAAAAAAAAAAAAAGAGAGACATGAGAGCATTGGATCACTCAGAGGAGATTGTGGCACCTGAGGGGGGGGGGGACGACATTGCATGACAAGCGTACACTGCGTACACACAAACAATGGAGAAGGAGAATTTTTTTTTGCCCCCAAATATATCATTTGGGACCCTGGTGGAAGCAAGAAGCAAACGGATGCCATCGTTGCATCCGGAATGAGTTTTCGAAGTGGGTAGGTACTCACGAAATCTTCCAACTCAACGGTATGTCAAAAATATGGCAAAAACACGGTTTTGACCGAAGCCAACCCTACCCTAGAAACTGAAATAAAAGAAGAAAAAAAAAGAGACATGACAGCATTGGATCACTCAGAGGAGACAGTGGCATATGGGGGGGGGGGATGACATTGCATGACAAGCGCACACAGCGTACACACAAACAATGGAGAAGGAGAATGTTTTTTTGCCCCCAAATATATCATTTGGGACCCTGGTGGAAGCAACAAGCAAACAGATGCCATCGTTGCATCCGGAATGAGTTTTCGAAGTGGGTAGGTACTCACGAAATCCTCCAACTCAACGGTATGTCAAAAATATGGCAAAAACACGGTTTTGACCGTAGCCAACACTACCCTAAAAACTAAAATAAACAAAAAAACAAAAAAAAGAGACATGAGAGCATTGGATCACTCAGAGGAGACAGTGGTACCTGGGGGGGGGGGGGACGACATTGCATGACAAGCGTACACAGCGTACACACAAACAATGGAGAAGGAGAATTTTTTTTTGCCCCCAAATATATCATTTGGGACCCTCGTGGAAGCAAGAAGCAAACAGATGCCATCGTTGCATCCGGAATGAGTTTTCGAAGTGGGTAGGTACTCACGAAATCCTAGAACTCAACGGTATGTCAAAAATATGGCAAAAACACGGTTTTGACCGCGGCAAACCCTACCCTAAAAACTAAAATACAAAAATGAGAGCATTGGATCACTCAGAGGAGACAGTGGCACCTGGGGGGGGGGGGATGACATCGCATGACAAGCGTACACAGCGTACACACAAACAATGCAGAAGGAGAACTTTTTTTTTGCCCCCCAATATATCATTTGGGACCCCCGTGGAAGCAAGAAGCAAACGGATGCCATCGTTGCATCCGGAATGAGTTTTCGAAGTGGGTAGGTACTCACGAAATCTTCCAACTCAACGGTATGTCAAAAATATGGGAAAAACACAATTTTGACCGTAGCCAACCCTACCCTAACAACTAAGAAAAAAAGAAAAAAAAAGACACATGAGAGCATTGGATCACTCACAGGAGATTGTGGCACCTGGGGGGGGGGGGGATGACATTGCATGACAAGCGTACACAGCGTACACACAAACAATGGAGAAAGAAAAAATTTTTTTGCCCCAAAATATATCATTCGGGACCCTGTTGGAAGCAAGAAGCAAACGGATGCCATCGTTGCATCCGGAATGAGTTTTCGAAGTGGGTAGGTACTCACCAAATCCTCCAACTCAACGGTATGTCAAAAATATGGCAAAAACTCGGTTTTGACCGCAGCCAACCCTACCCTAGAAACTAAAATAAAGAAAAAAAAAAAAAAAGAGACATGACAGCATTGGATCACTCAGAGGAGACAGTGGCACCTGGGGGGGGGGGGGGGATGACATTGCATGACAAGCGTACACAGCGTACACACAAACAATGGAGAAGGAGAATTTTTTTTGCCCCCAAATATATCATTTGGGACCCTGGTGGAAGCAAGAAGCAAACGGATGCCATCGTTGCATCCGGAATGAGTTTTCGAAGTGGGTAGGTACTCACGAAATCTTCCAACTCAACGGTATGTCAAAAATATGGCAAAAACACGGTTTTGGCCGCAGCGAACCCTACCCTAAAAACTAAAATAAACAAAAAAAAAAGGGACATGAGAGCATTGGATCACTCAGAGGAGACAGTGGCATATGGGGGGGGGGGGCATGACATTACATGACAAGCGTACACAGCGTACACACAAACAATGGAGAAGGAGAATTTTTTTTGGCCCCCAAATATATCATTTGGGACCCTGGTGGAAGCAAGAAGCAAACGGATGCCATCGTTGCATCCGGAATGAGTTTTCGAAGTGGGTAGGTACTCACGAAATCCTCCAACTCAACGGTATGTCAAAAATATGGCAAAAACACGGTTTTGACCGTAGCCAACCCTACGCTAGGAACTACAAAAAAAAAAAAAAGAGAGACATGAGAGCATTGGATCACTCAGAGGAGACAGTGGCACCTGGGGGGGGGGATGACATTGCATGACAAGCGTACATAGCGTACACACAAACAATGCAAAAGGAGAACTTCTTTTTTGCCCCCAAATATATCATTTGGGACCCTAGTGGAAGGAAGAAGCAAACGGATGCCATCGTTGCATCCGGAATGAGTTTTCCAAGTGGGTAGGTACTCACGAAATCCTCCAACTCAACGGTATGTCAAAAATATGGCAAAAACACGGTTTTGACCGTAGCCAACCCTACCCTAAAAACTAAAAAGAAAAAAAAAGAAAAGAAAAAAAAAAGAGACATGAGAGCATTGGATCACTCAGAGCAGACAGTGGCACCTGGGGGCCGGGGATGACATTGCATGACAAGCGTACACACAACCAATGGAGAAGGAGTATTTTTTTTTGCCCTCAAGTATATCATTTGGGACCCTGGTGGAAGCAGGAAGCAAACGGATGCCATCGTTGCATCCGGAATGAGTTTTCGAAGTGGGTAGGTACTCACGAAATCCTCCAACTCAACGGTATGTCAAAAATATGGCAAAAACACAGTTTTGACCGTAGCCAACCCTACCCTAAAAACTAAAAAGAAAAAAAAAAAAAAAGAGAGACATGAGAGCATTGGATCACTCAGAGGAGATTGTGGCACCTGGGGGGGGGGGGTGACATTGCATGACGAGCGTACACAGCGTACACACAAACAATGGAGAAGGAGAATTTTTTTGCCACCAAATATATCATTTGGGACCCTGGTGGAAGCAAGAAGCAAACGGATGCCATTGTTGCATCCGGAATGAGTTTTCGAAGTGGGTAGGTACTCACGAAATCTTCCAACTCAACGGTATGTCAAAAATATGGCAAAAACACGGTTTTGACCGTAGCGAACCCTACCCTAAAAACTAAAATAAACAAAAAAAAAAGAGACATGAGAGCATTGGATCACTCAGAGGAGACAGTGGCATATGGGGGGGGGGGGGCATGACATTGCATGACAAGCGTACACATCGTACACACAAACAATGGAGAAGGAAAATTTTCTTTGCCCCCAAATATGTCATTTGGGACCCTGGTGGAAGCAAGAAGCAAACGGATGCCATCGTTGCATCCGGAATGAGTTTCCGAAGTGGGCAGGTACTCACGAAATCCTCCAACTCAACGGTATGTCAAAAATATGGCAAAAACACGGTTTTGACCGTAGCCAACCCTACCCTAAAAACTAAAAAGAAAAAAGAAAAAAAAAAGACACATGAGAGCATTGGATCACTCACAGGAGATTGTGGCACCTGGGGGGGGGGGTGACATTGCATGACAAGCGTACACAGGGTACACACAAACAATGGAGAAGGAGAATTTTTTTTTGGCCCCCAAATATATAATTTGGGACCTTGGTGGAAGCAAGAAGCAAACGGATGCCATCGTTGCATCCGGAATGAGTTTTCTAAGTGGGTAGGTACTCACGAAATCCTCCACCTCAACGGTATGTCAAAAATGTGGCAAAAACACGGTTTTGACCGTAGCCAACCCTACCCTAGAAACTACAAAAAAAAAAAAAAGAGAGAGACATGAGAGCATTGGATCACTCAGAGGAGACAGTGGCATATGGGGGGGGGGATGACATTGCATGACAAGCGTACACAGCGTACACACAAACAATGGAGAAGGAGAATTTTTTTTTGCCCCCAAATATATCATTTGGGACCCTGGTGAAAGCAAGAAGCAAACGGATGCCATCGTTGCATCCGGAATGAGTTTTCGAAGTGGGTAGGTACTCACGAAATCCTCCAACTCAACGGTATGTCAAAAATATGGCAAAAACTCGGTTTTGACCATAGCCAACCCTACCCTAGAAACTACAAAAAAAAGAAAAAAAAAAGAGACATGAGAGCATTGGATCACTCAGAGGAGACAGTGGCACCTGGGGGGGGGGGATGACATTGCATGACAAGCGTACATAGCGTACACACAAACAATGCAGAAGGAGAACTTTTCTTTTGCCCCCAAATATATCATTTGGGACCCTAGTGGAAGCAAGAAGCAAACGGATGCCATCGTTGCATCCCGAATGAGTTTTCGAAGTGGGTAGGTACTCACGAAATCCTCCAACTCAACGGTATGTCAAAAATATGGCAAAAACACGGTTTTGACCGTAGCCAACCGTACCCTAAAAACTAAAAAAAAAAAAAAGAGACATGAGAGCATTGGATCACTCAGAGGAGACAGTGGCACCTGGGGGCGGGGGATGACATTGCATGACAAGCATACACAGCGTACACACAACCAATGGAGAAGGAGCATTTTTTTTTGCCCTCAAGTATATCATTTGGGACCCTGGTGGAAGCAGGAAGCAAACGGATGCCATCGTTGCATCCGGAATGAGTTTTCGAAGTGGGTAGGTACTCACGAGATCATCCAACTCAACGGTATGTCAAAAATATGGCAAAAACACAGTTTGGACCGTAGCCAACCCTACCCTAAAAACTAAAAAAAACAAAAAAAAAAAAGAGAGAGACATGAGAGCATTGGATCACTCAGACGAGATTGTGGCACCTGGGGGGGGGGGGGATGACATTGCATGACAAGCGTACACAGCGTACACACAAACAATGGAGAAGGAGAATTTTTTTTGCCCCCAAATATATCATTTGGGACCCTGGTGGAAGCAAGAAGCAAACGGATGCCATAGTTGCATCCGGAATGAGTTTTCGAAGTGGGTAGGTACTCACGAAATCCTCCAACTCAACGGTATGTCAAAAATATGGCAAAAACACGGTTTTGTCCGTAGCCAACACTACCCTAAAAACTAAAATAAACAAAAAACAAAAAAAAAGAGACATGAGAGCATTGGATCACTCAGAGGAGACAGTGGCACCTGAGGGGGGGGGGGGCGACATTGCATGACAAGCGTACACAGCGTACACACAAACAATGGAGAAGGAGAATTTTTTTTTGCCCCCACATATATCATTTGGGACCCTCGTGGAAGGAAGAAGCAAACGGATGCCATCGTTGCATCCGAAATGAGTTTTCGAAGTGGGTAGGTACTCATGAAATCCTAGAACTCAACGGTATGTCAAAAATATGGCAAAAACACGGTTTTTACCGCGGCCAACCCTACCTTAAAAACTAAAATAAAAAAAATGAGAGCATTGGATCACTCAGAGGAGACAGTGGCACCTGGGGGGGGGGGGGATGACATTGCATGACAAGCGTACACAGCGTACACACAAACAATGTAGAAGGAGAACTTTTTTTTTGCCCCCAAATATATCATTTGGGAACCCCGTGGAAGGAACAAGCAAACAGATGCCATCGTTGCATCCGGAATGAGTTTTCGAAGTGGGTAGGTACTCACGAAATCCTCCAACTCAACGGTATGTCAAAAATATGGGAAAAACACGGTTTTGACCGTAGCCAACCCTACCCTAAAAACTAAAAGAAAAAAAAAAAAAAAGAGACATGAGAGCATTGGATCACTCAGAGGAGACAGTGGCACCTGGGGGGGGGGGGGACGACATTGCATGACAAGCGTACACAGCGTACACACAAATAATGGAGAAGAGGAATTTTTTTTTGCCCCCAAAAATCTCATTTGGGACCCTGGTGGAAGCAAGAAGCAAACGGATGCCATCGTTGCATCCGGAATGAGTTTTCGAAGTGGGTAGGTACTCACGAAATCCTCCAACGCAACGGCATGTCAAAAATATGGCAAAAACACGGTTTTGACCGTAGCCAACCCTACCCTAAAAATGAAGAAGAAAAAAAAAAGAGAGAGAGAGAGACATGAGAGCATTGGATCACTCAGAGGAGACAGTGGCACCTGGGGGGGGGGGATGACATTGCATGACAAGCGTACACAGCGTACACACAAACAATGGAGAAGGAGTATTTTTCTTTGCCCCCAAATATATATCATTTGCGACCCTGCTGGAAGCAAGAAGCAAACGGATGCCATCGTTGCATCCGGAATGAGTTTTCGAAGTGGGTAGGTACTCACGAAATCCTCCAACTCAACGGTATGTCAAAAATATGGCAAAAACACGGTTTTGACCGTAGCCAACCCTACCCTAAAAATGAAGAAGAAAAAAAAAAGAGAGAGAGAGAGACATGAGAGCATTGGATCACTCAGAGGAGACAGTGGCACCTGGGGGGGGGGGATGACATTGCATGACAAGCGTACACAGCGTACACACAAACAATGCAGAAGGAGAACTTTTTTTTTGTTCCCAAATATATCATTTGGGACCTTGGTGGAAGCAAGAAGCAAACGGATGCCATCGTTGCATCCTGAATGAGTTTTCGAAGTGGGTAGGTACTCACGAAATCCTCCAACTCAACAGTATGTCAGAAATATGGCAAAAACACGGTTTTGAGTGTAGCCAACCCTACCATAAAAACCAAAAGAAAAAAAAAAAAGAGACATGAGAGCATTGGATCACTCAGAGGAGACAGTGGCACCTGGGGGGGCGGGGGGGACGACATTGCATGACAAGCGTACACAGCGTACACACAAACAATGCAGAGGGAGAACTTTTTTTTTGCCCCCAAAAATCTCATTTGCGACCCTGGTGGAAGCAAGAAGCAAACGGATGCCATCGTTGCATCCGGAATGAGTTTTCGAAGTGGGTAGGTACTCACGAAATCCTCCAACTCAACAGTATGTCAAAAATATGGCAAAAACACGGTTTTGACCGTAGCCAACCCTACCCTCAAAACTAAAAGAAAAAAAAAAAAAAGAGACATGAGAGCATTGGATCACTCAGAGGAGACAGTGGCACCTGGGGGGGGGGGACGACATTGCATGACAAGCGTACACAGCGTACACACAAACAATGGAGAAGGAGCATTTTTTTTTGCCCCCAAATATATCATTTGGGACCCCGGTGGAAGCAAGAAGCAAACGGATGCCATCGTTGCATCCGGAATGAGTTTTCGAAGTGGGTAGGTACTCACGAAATCCTCCACCTCAACGGTATGTCAAAAATATGGCAAAAACACGGTTTTGACCGTAGCCAACCCTACCCTAAAAACTAAAAGAAAAAAAAAAAAGAGACATGAGAGCATTGGATCACTCAGAGGAGACAGTGGCACCTGGGGGGGGGGGGTGACGACATTGCATGACAAGCGTACACAGCGTACACACAAACAATGGAGAAGGAGTATTTTTTTTTGCCCCCAAATATATCATTTGCGACCCTGCTGGAAGCAAGAAGCAAACGGATGCCATCGTTGCATCCGGAATGAGTTTTCGAAGTGGGTAGGTACTCACGAAATCCTCCAACTCAACGGTATGTCAAAAATATGGCAAAAACACGGTTTTGACTGTAGCCAACCCTACCCTAAAAACTAAAAGAAAGAAAAAAAAAAAAGAGGCATGAGAGCGTTGGATCACTCAGAGGAGACAGTGGCACCTGGGGGGGGGGGGACGACATTGCATGACAAGCGTACACAGCGTACACACAAACAATGGAGAAGGAGCATTTTTCCCCCCAAAAATATCATTTGGGACCCTGGTGGAAGCAAGAAGCAAACAGATGCCATCGTTGCATCCGGATTGACTTTTCGAAGTGGGTAGGTACTCACGAAATCCTCCAACTCAACGGTATGTCAAAAATATGGCAAAAACACGGTTTTCACCGAAGCCAACCGTACCCTAAAAACTGAAAAAAAAAAAAAGAACAAAAGAGGCATGAGAGCATTGGATCACTCAGAGGAGACGGTGGCACCTGGGGGGGGGGGGGGGGACGACATTGCATGACAAGCGTACACAGCGTACACACAAACAATGGAGAAGGAGCATTTTTTTTTGCCCCCAAAAATCTCGTTTGGGACCCTGGTGGAAGCAAGAAACAAACGGATGCCATCGTTGCATCCGGATTGACTTTTCGAAGTGGGTAGGTACTCACGAAATCCTCCAACTCAACGGTATGTCAAAAATATGGCAAAAACACGGTTTTCACCGAAGCCAACCCTACCCTAAAAACTGAAAAAAAAAAAAAAGGAAAAAAGAGGCATGAGAGCATTGGATCACTCAGAGGAGACGGTGGCACCTGGGGGGGGGGGGGGGGGGACGACATTGCATGACAAGCGTACACAGCGTACACACAAACAATGGAGAAGGAGCATTTTTTTTTGCCCCCAAAAATCTCGTTTGGGACCCTGGTGGAAGCAAGAAACAAACGGATGCCATCGTTGCATCCGGAATGAGTTTTCCAAGTGGGTAGGTACTCACGAAATCCTCCAACGCAACGGCATGTCAAAAATATGGCAAAAACATGGTTTTGACCGTAGCCAACCCTACCCTAAAAACTAAAAGAAAAAAAAAAAAAAAGAGGCATGAGAGCATTGGATCACTCAGAGGAGACAGTGGCACCTGGGGGGGGGGGGGCGACATTGCATGACAAGCGTACACAGCGTACACACAAACAATGGAGAAGGAGCATTTTTTTTTGCCCCTAAAAATCTCTTTTCGGACCGTGGTGGAAGCAAGAAGCAAACGGATGCCATCGTTGCATCCGGAATGCGTTTTCGAAGTGGGTAGGTACTCACGAAATCCTCCAACTCAACGGTATGTCAAAAATATGGCAAAAACACGGTTTTGAACGTAGCCAACCCTACCCTAAAAACTAAAAACAAAAAAAAAACAAAAAAAAAGAGACATGAGAGCATTGGATCACGCAGAGGAGACAGTGGCACCTTGGGGGGGGGGGATGACATTGCATGACAAGCGTACACGGGGTACACACAAACAATGGAGAAGGAGAATTTTTTTTGCCCCCAAATATATCATTTGGGACCCTTGTGGAAGCAAGAAGCAAACGGATGCCATCGTTGCATCCGGAATGAGTTTTCGAAGTGGGTAGGTACTCACGAAATCCTCCAACTCAACGGTATGTCAAAAATATGGCAAAAACACGGTTTTGACCGTAGCCAACCCTACCCTAAAAACTAAAAGAAAAAAAAAAAAAAAGAGACATGAGAGCATTGGATCACTCAGAGGAGACAGTGGCACCTGGGGGGGGGGGACGACATTGCATGACAAGCGTACACAGCGTACACACAAACAATGGAGAAGGGGCATTTTTTTTGCCCCCAAATATTTCATTTGGGACCCCGGTGGAAGCAAGAAGCAAACGGATGCCATCGTTGCATCCGGAATGAGTTTTCGAAGTGGGTAGGTACTCACGAAATCCTCCACCTCAACGGTATGTCAAAAATATGGCAAAAACACGGTTTTGACCGTAGCCAACCCTACCCTAAAAACTAAAAGAAAAAAAAAAGAGACATGAGAGCATTGGATCACTCAGAGGAGACAGTGGCACCTGGGGGGGGGGGGCGACATTGCATGACAAGCGTACACAGCGTACACACAAACAATGGAGAAGGAGTGTTTTTTTTCGCCCCCAAATATATAATTTGCGACCCTGCTGGAAGCAAGAAGCAAACGGATGCCATCGTTGCATCCGGAATGAGTTTTCCAAGTGGGTAGGTACTCACGAAATCCTCCAACTCAACGGTATGTCAAAAATATGGCAAAAACACGGTTTTGACTGTAGCCAACCCTACCCTAAAAACTAAAAGAAAGAAAAGAAAAAAAAAGAGGCATGAGAGCGTTGGATCACTCAGAGGAGACAGTGGCACCTGGGGGGGGGGGGACGACATTGCATGACAAGCGTACACAGCGTACACACAAACAATGGAGAAGGGGCATTTTTTTTGCCCCCAAATATTTCATTTGGGACCCCGGTGGAAGCAAGAAGCAAACGGATGCCATCGTTGCATCCGGAATGAGTTTTCGAAGTGGGTAGGTACTCACGAAATCCTCCACCTCAACGGTATGTCAAAAATATGGCAAAAACACGGTTTTGACCGTAGCCAACCCTACCCTAAAAACTAAAAGAAAAAAAAAAGAGACATGAGAGCATTGGATCACTCAGAGGAGACAGTGGCACCTGGGGGGGGGGGGCGACATTGCATGACAAGCGTACACAGCGTACACACAAACAATGGAGAAGGAGTGTTTTTTTTCGCCCCCAAATATATAATTTGCGACCCTGCTGGAAGCAAGAAGCAAACGGATGCCATCGTTGCATCCGGAATGAGTTTTCCAAGTGGGTAGGTACTCACGAAATCCTCCAACTCAACGGTATGTCAAAAATATGGCAAAAACACGGTTTTGACTGTAGCCAACCCTACCCTAAAAACTAAAAGAAAGAAAAGAAAAAAAAAGAGGCATGAGAGCGTTGGATCACTCAGAGGAGACAGTGGCACCTGGGGGGGGGGGGACGACATTGCATGACAAGCGTACACAGCGTACACACAAACAATGGAGAAGGAGCATTTTTTTCCCCAAAAAATATCATTTGGGACCCTGGTGGAAGCAAGAAGCAAACGGATGCCATCGTTGCATCCGGAATGAGTTTTCCAAGTGGGTAGGTACTCACGAAATCCTCCAACTCAACGGTATGTCAAAAATATGGCAAAAACACGGTTTTCACCGAAGCCAACCCTACCCTAAAAACTAAAAAAAAAAAAGAAGGAAAAAAGAGGCATGAGAGCATTGGATCACTCAGAGGAGACAGTGGCACCTAGGGGGGGGGGGTGACATTGCATGACAAGCGTACACATCGTACACACAAACAATGGAGAAGGAGCATTTTTTTTTGCCCCCGAAAATCTCATTTGGGACCCTGGTGGAAGCAAGAAACAAACGGATGCCATCGTTGCATCCGGAATGAGTTTTCGAAGTGGGTAGGTACTCACGAAATCCTCCAACGCAACGGCATGTCAAAAATATGGCAAAAACATGGTTTTGACCGTAGCCAACCCTACCCTAAAAAATAAAAGAAAAAAAAAAAAAAAGAGACATGAGAGCATTGGATCACGCAGAGGAGACAGTGGCACCTTGGGGGGGGGGGATGACATTGCATGACAAGCGTACACAGGGTACACACAAACAATGGAGAAGGAGAATTTTTTTTGCCCCCAAATATATCATTTGGGACCCTCGTGGAAGCAAGAAGCAAACGGATGCCATCGTTGCATCCGGAATGAGTTTTCGAAGTGGGTAGGTACTCACGAAATCCTCCAACTCAACGGTATGTCAAAAACATGGCAAAAACACGGTTTTGACCGTAGCCAACCCTACCCTAAAAACTAAAACTAAAAAAAAATAAAAAAAAAAAAAAAAAGAGAGAGACATGAGAGCATGGGATCACTCAGAGGAGACAGTGGCACCGGGGGGGGGGGGGATGACATTGCATGACAAGCGTACACAGCGTACACACAAACAATGGAGAAGGAGAATTTTTTTGCCCCCAAATATATCATTTGGGACCCTGGTGGAAGCAAGAAGCAAACGGATGCCATCGTTGCATCCGAAATGAGTTTTCAAAGCGGGTAGGTACTCCCGAAATCCTCCAACTCAACGGTATGTCAAAAATATGGCAAAAACACGGTTTTGACCGTAGCCAACCCTACCCTAAAAACTAAAAGAAAAAGAAAAAAAAAAGAGACATGAGAGCATTGGATCACTCAGAGGAGACAGAGGCACCTGGGGGGGGGGGGCGACATTGCATGACAAGCGTACACAGCGTACACACAAACAATGGAGAAGAAGCATTTTTCTTTGCCCCCAAATATATCATTTTCGACCCTGCTGGAAGCAAGAAGCTAACGGATGCCATCGTTGCATCCGGAATGAGTTTTCGAAGTGGGTAGGTACTCACGAAATCCTCCAACTCAACGGTATGTCAAAAATATGGCAAAAACAGGGTTTTGACCGTAGCCAGCCCTACCCTAAAAACTAAAACTACAAAGAAAAAAAACAAAAAAAAAGAGAGAGAGACATGAGAGCATGGGATCACTCAGAGGAGACAGTGGCACCTGGGGGGGGGGATGACATTGCATGACAAGCGTACACAGCGTACACACAAACAATGGAGAAGGAGCATTTTTTTTTGCCCCCAAATATATCATTTGGGACCCTGGTGGAAGCAAGAAGCAAACTAATGCCATCGTTGCATCCGGAATGAGGTTTCGAAGTGGGTAGGTACTCACGAAATCCTCCAACTCAACGGTATGTCAAAAATATGGCAAAAACACGGTTTTGACCGTAGCCAGGCCTACCCTGAAAACTAAAAGAAAAAAAAAAAAAAAGAGGCATGAGAGCGTTGGATCACTCAGAGGAGACAGTGGCACCTGGGGGGGGGGGATGACATTGCATGACAAGCGTACACAGGGTACACGCAAACAATGGAGAAGGAGAATTTTTTTTGCCCCCAAATATATCATTTGGGACCCTCGTCGAAGCAAGAAGCAAACGGATGCCATCGTTGCATCCGGAATGAGTTTTCGAAGTGGGTAGGTACTCACGAAATCCTCCAACTCAACGGTATGTCAAAAATATGGCAAAAACACGGTTTTGACCGTAGCCAACCCTACCCTAAAAACTAAAACTAAAAAAAAAAAAAAAAAGAGAGAGACATGAGAGCATGGGATCACTCAGAGGAGACAGTGGCACCAGGGGGGGGGGATGACATTGCATGACAAGCGTACACAGCGTACACACAAACAATGGAGAAGGAGCATTTTTTTTGCCCCCAAATATATCATTTGGGACCCTCGTGGAAGCAAGAAGCAAACGGATGCCATCGTTGCATCCGGAATGAGTTTTCGAAGTGGGTAGGTACTCACGAAATCCTCCAACGCAACGGCATGTCAAAAATATGGCAAAAACATGGTTTTGACCGTAGCCAACCCTACCCTAAAAACTAAAAGAAAAAAAAAAAAAAAGAGACATGAGAGCATTGGATCACTCAGAGGAGACAGTGGCACCTGGGGGGGGGGGGACGACATTGCATGACAAGCGTACACAGCTTACACACAAACAACGGAGAAGGAGCATTTTTTTTTGCCCCCAAATATATCATTTTGGGACCCTGGTGGAAGCAAGAAGCAAACGGATGCCATCGTTGCATCGGGTATGAGTTTTCGAAGTGGGTAGGTACTCACGAAATCCTCCAACTCAACGGTATGTCAAAAATATGGCAAAAACACGGTTTTGACCGTAGCCAACCCTACCCTAAAAACTAAAAGTAAAAAAAAAAAAAAAAGAGAGAGAGACATGAGAGCATTGGATCACTCAGAGGAGACAGTGGCACCGGGGGGGGGGGGATGACATTGCATGACAAGCGTACACAGCGTACACACAAACAATGGAGAAGGAGAATTTTTTTTGCCCCCAAATATATCATTTGGGACCCTGGTGGAAGGAAGAAGCAAACAGATGCCATCGTTGAATCCGGAATGAGTTTTAGGAGTGGGTAGGTACTCACGAAATCCTCCAACTCAACGGTATGTCAAAAATATGGCGAAAACACGGTTTGGACCGTAGCCTGGCCTACCCCAAAAACTAAAAAAAGAAAACAAAAAAAAACAAGAGACATGAGAGCATTGGATCACTCTGAGGAGACAGTGGCATATGGGGGGGGGGGATGACATTGCATAACAAGCGTGCACAGCGTACACACAAACAATGGAAAAGGAGAATTTTTTTTTGCCCCCAAATATATCATTTGGGACCCTTGTGGAAGCAAGAAGCAAACGGATGCCATCGTTGCATCCGGAATGCGTTTTCGAAGTGGGTAGGTACTCACGAAATCCTCCAACTCAACGGTATGTCAAAAATATGGCAAAAACACGGTTTTGACCGTAGCCAACCCTACCCTAATAACTAAAATAAACAAAAAAAAAGAAAAAAAAAGAGACATGAGAGCATTGGATCACTCAGAGCAGACAGTGGAATATGGGGGCGGGGGATGACATTGCATGACAAGCGTACACAGCGTACACACAAACAATGGAGAAGGAGAATTTTTTTTTGCCCCCAAATATATCATTTGGGACCCTGGTAGAAGCAAGAAGCAAACGGATGCCATTGTTGCATCCGGAATGAGGTTTCGAAGTGGGTAGGTACTCACGAAATCCTTCAACTCAACGGTATGTCAAAAATATGGCAAAAACACGGTTTTGACCGTAGCTAACCCTACCCTAAAAACTACAAACAAAAAAAAAACAAAAAAAAAGACAGACATGAGAGCATTGGATCACTCAGAGGAGACAGTGGCACCTGGGGGGGGGGGGGGGACGACATTGCATGACAAGCGTACACAGCTTACACACAAACAATGGAGAAGGAGCATTTTTTTTGCCCCCAAAAATCTCATTTGGGACCCTGGTGGAAGGAAGAAGCAAACGGATGCCATCGTTGCATCCGGTAGGAGTTTTCGAAGTGGGTAGGTACTCACGAAATCCTCCAACTCAACGGTATGTCAAAAATATGGCAAAAACACGGTTTTGACCGTAGCCAACCCTACCCTAAAAATTAAAGACAAAAAAAAAAAAAAAGAGAGAGAGACATGAGAGCATTGGATCACTCAGAGGAGACAGTGGCACCGGGGGGGGGGGGATGACATTGCATGACAAGCGTACACAGCGTACACACAAACAATGGAGAAGGAGAATTTTTCTGGCCCCCAAACATATCATTTGGGACCCTGGTGGAAGTAAGAAGCAAACGGATGCCATCGTTGAATCCGGAATGAGTTTTTCAAGTGGGTGGGTACTCACGAAATCCTCCAACTCAACGGTATGTCAAAAATATGGCAAAAACACGTTTTGACCGTAGCCAGGCCTACCCTAAAAACTAAAAAAAAAAACAAAAAAAAAAAAGAGACATGAGAGCATTGGATCACTCTGAGGAGACAGTGGCATATTGGGGGGGGGGATGACATTGCATGACAGGCGTACACAGCGTACACACAAACAATGGAGAAGGAGAATTTTTTTTTGCCCCCAAATATATCATTTGGGACCCTTATGGAAGCAAGAAGCAAACGGATGCCATCGTTGCATCCGGAATGCGTTTTCGAAGTGGGCAGGTACTCACGACATCCTCCAACTCAACGGTATGTCAAAGATATGGCAAAAACACGGTTTTGACCGTAGCCAACCCTACCCTAATAACTAAAATAAACAAAAAAAAAGAAGAAAAAAAAGAGACATGAGAGCACTGGATCACTCAGAGCAGACAGTGGAATATGGGGGCGGGGGATGACATTGCATGACAAGCGTACACAGCGTACACACAAACAATGGAGAAGGAGAAGTTTTTTTTTTGCCCCCAAATATATCATTTGGGACCCTGGTAGAAGCAAGAAGCAAACAAATGCCATTGTTGCATGCGGAATGAGGTTTTTGAAGTGGGTAGGTACTCACGAAATCCTTCAACTCAACGGTATGTCAAAAATATGGCAAAAACACGGTTTTGACCGTAGCCAACCCTACCCTAAAAATTAAAGACAAAAAAAAAAAAAAAAGAGAGAGAGACCTGAGAGCATTGGATCACTCAGAGGAGACAGTGGCACCGGGGGGGGGGGGATGACATTGCATGACAAGCGTACACAGCGTACACACAAACAATGGAGAAGGAGAATTTTTTTGGCCCCCAAACATATCATTTGGGACCCTGGTGGAAGTAAGAAGAAAACGGATGCCATCGTTGAATCCGGAATGAGTTTTTCAAGTGGGTGGGTACTCACGAAATCCTCCAACTCAACGGTATGTCAAAAATATGGCAAAAACACGTTTTGACCGTAGCCAGGCCTACCCTAAAAACTAAAAAAAAAAACAAAAAAAAAAGAGACATGAGAGCACTGGATCACTCAGAGCAGACAGTGGAATATGGGGGCGGGGGATGACATTGCATGACAAGCGTACACAGCGTACACACAAACAATGGAGAAGGAGAAGTTTTTTTTTTGCCCCCAAATATATCATTTGGGACCCTGGTAGAAGCAAGAAGCAAACAAATGCCATTGTTGCATCCGGAATGAGGTTTTTGAAGTGGGTAGGTACTCACGAAATCCTTCAACTCAACGGTATGTCAAAAATATGGCAAAAACACGGTTTTGACCGTAGCTAACCCTACCCTAAAAACTACAAACAAAAAAAAAACAACAAAAAAAGACAGACATGACAGCATTGGATCACTCAGAGGAGACAGTGGCACTTGGGGGGGGGGGGGGATGACATTGCATGACAAGCGTACACAGCGTACACACAAACAATGGAGAAGGAGCATTTTTTTCCCCCCAAATATATCATTTGCGACCCTCGTGGAAGCAAGAAGCAAACGGATGCCATCGCTGCATCCGGAATGAGTTTTCCAAGTGGGTAGGTACTCACGAAATTCTCCAACTCAACAGTATGTCAAAAATATGGCAAAAAAAGGATTTTGACCGTAGCCAACCCTACCCTAACAACTAAAAACAAAAAAAAAAACAAGAGACATGAGAGCATTGGATCACTCAGAGGAGACAGTGGCACCTGGGGGGGGGGGGACGACATTGCATGACAAGCGTACACAGCGTACACACAAACAATGGAGAAGGAGAATTTTTTTTGCCCCCAAATATATTATTTGGGACCCCGTTGGAAGGAAGAAGCAAACGGATGCCATCGTTGAATCCGGAATGAGTTTTTGAAGTGGGTAGGTACTCACGAAATCCTCCACCTCAACGGTATGTCAAAAATATGGCAAAAACACGGTTTTGACCGCAGCCGGGCCTACCCTAAAAACTAAAAAAAAAAACAAAAAAAAAGAGACATGAGAGCACCCGATCACTCAGAGGAGACAGTGGCATATGGGGGGGGGGGGGGATGATATTGCATGACAAGCGTACACAGCGTACACACAAACAATGGAGAAGG
This sequence comes from Eutreptiella sp. 'Long Island Sound 2002', assembly GCA_964036045.1. Classification (NCBI taxonomy): domain Eukaryota; phylum Euglenozoa; class Euglenophyceae; order Eutreptiales; family Eutreptiaceae; genus Eutreptiella; species Eutreptiella sp. 'Long Island Sound 2002'. Next base: position 12,671,719 of record OZ038403.1, read on the forward strand.
AGATTTTTTTTTTGCCCCCAAATATATCATTTGGGACCCTGGTGGAAGCAAGAAGCAAACGGATGCCATTGTTGCATCCGGAATGAGTTTTTGAAGTGGGTAGGTACTCACGAAATCATTCAACTCAACGGTATGTCAAAAATATGGCAAAAACACGGTTTTGACCGTAGCCAACGCTACCCTAAAAATTAAAAACAAAAAAAAAAAAAAAAAGAGAGAGAGACATAAGAGCATTGGATCACTTAGAGGAGACAGTGGCACTTCGGGGGGGGGGGGATGACATTGCATGACAAGCGTACACAGCGTACACACAAACAATGGAGAAGGAGAATTTTTATTTGCCCCGAAATTTATCATTTGGAACCCTTGTGGAAGCAAGAAGCAAACGGATGCCATCGTTGCATCCGGAATGAATTTTTGAAATGGGTAGGTACTCACGAAATCCTACAACTCAACGGTATGTCAAAAATATGGCAAAAACACGGTTTTGACCGTAGCCAACCCTACCTCAAAAACCAAAAACAAAAAAAAAGAAGAAAAAAAAAGGAGAGACATAAGAGCATTGGATCACTCAGAGGAGACAGTGGCACGTAGGGGGGGGGGGGATGACATTGCATGACAAGCGTACACAGCGTACACACAAACAATGGAGAAGGAGAATTTTTTTTGCCCCCAAATATATCATTTGGGACCCTGGTGGAAGCAAGAAGCAAACAGATGCCATCGTTGCATCCGGATTGAGTTTTTGAAGTGGGTAGGTACTCACGAAATCCTCCAAGTCAACGGTGTGTCAAAAATATGGCAAAAACACGGTTTTGACCGTAGCCAACCCTACCCTAAAAACTAAAATAAACAAAAAAAAAAAACAAAAGAAAAGACACATGAGAGCATTGGATCACTCAGAGCAGACAGTGGAATATGGGGGCGGGGGATGACATTGCATGACAAGCGTACACAGCGTACACACAAACAATGGAGAAGGAGGACTTTTTTTTTTGCCCCCAAATATATCATTTGGGACCCTGGTAGAAGCAAGAAGCAAACGGATGCCATCGTTGCATCCGGAATGAGTTTTCGAAGTGGGTAGGTACTCACGAAATCCTACAACTCAACGGTATGTCAAAAATATGGCAAAAACACGGTTTTGACCGTAGCCAACCCTACCTCAAAAACCAAAAACAAAAAAAAACAAAAAAAAGAGAGACATAAGAGCATTGGATCACTCAGAGGAGACAGTGGCACCTAGGGGGGGGGGGGGTGACATTGCATGACAAGCGTACACAGCGTACACACAAACAATGGAGAAGGAGAATTTTTTTTTGCCCCCAAATATATCATTTGGGACCCTGGTGGAAGCAAGAAGCAAACGGATGCCATCGTTGCATCCGGAATGAGTTTTTGAAGTGGGTAGGTACTCACGAAATCCTCCAACTCAACGGTATGTCAAAAATATGGCAAAAACACGGTTTTGACCGTAGCCAACCCTATCCTAAAAGCTAAAAAAAGAAAAAAAAAAAGAGAGACATGAGAGCATTGGATCACTCAGAGGAGACAGTGGCACCTAGGGGGGGGGGGGTGACATTGCATGACAAGCGTACACAGCGTACACACAAACAATGGAGAAGGAGCATTTTTTTTGCCCCCAAATATATCATTTGGGACCCTGGTGGAACCAAGAAGTAAAGATATGCCATCGTTGCATCCGGAATGAGTTTTCGAAGTGGGTAGGTACTCACGAAATCCTCCAACTCAACGGTATGTCAAAAATATGGCAAAAACACGGTTCTGATTGTAGCCAACCCTACCCTAATAACTAAAATAAACAAAAAAAAAGGAAAAAAAAAAGAGACATGAGAGCATTGGATCACTCAGAGCAAGCAGTGGAATATGGGGGCGGGGGATGACATTGCATGACAAGCGTACACAGCGTACACACAAACAATGGAGAAGGAGAATTTTTTTTTGCCCCCAAATATATCATTTGGAACCCTGGTGGAAGCAAGAAGCAAACGGATGCCATCGTTGCATCCGGAATGAGTTTTCGAAGTGGGTGGGTACTCACGAAATCCTCCAACTCAACGGTATGTCAAAAATATGGCAAAAACACGGTTTTGACCGTAGCCAACCCTACCCTAAAAACTACAATAAAAATAAAAAATAAAAAAAGAGACATGAGAGCATTGGATCACTCAGAGGAGACAGTGGCACCTGGGGGGGGGGGGATGACATTGCACGTACATTACACTGTCTCCTCTGAGTGATCCAATGCTCTCATGTTTCTTTTTTTTATTTTTTTTATTTTTTAGGGTAGGGTTGGCTACGGTCAAAACCGTGTTTTTGCCATGTTTTTGACATACCGTTAAGTTGGAGGTTTTCGTGAGTACTTACCCACTTCGAAAACTCATTCGGGATGCAACGATGGCATCTGTTTGCTTCTTGCTTCCACCAGGGTCCAAAACGATATATTTGGGGGCAAAAAAAATTCTCCTTCTCCATTGTTTGTGTGTACGCTGTGTACGCTTGTCGTGCAATGTCATCCCCCCCCCATATGCCACTGTCTCCTCTGAGTGATCAAATGCTCTCATGTCTCTTTTTTTTTTTTCGTTTATTTTAGTTTTCAGGGTAGGGTTGGCTACGGTCAAAACCGTGTTTTTGCCTCATCCCCCCCCCCCCCAGGTGCCACTGTCTCCTCTCAATGATCCAATGCTCTCATGTCTCTTTTTTTTTTTTTTTTTTTTTTCAGTTTTTAAGGTAGGGTTTGCTGCGGTCAAAACTGTGTTTTTGCCATATTTTTGACATACCGTTGAGTTGAAGGATTTCGTGAGTAGCTACCCACTTCGAAAACTCCTTCCGGATGTAATGATGGCATCTGTTTGCTTTTTGCCCCCACCAGGGTCCCAAATGATATATTTGGGGGCAAAAAAAAACTCTCCTTCTCCATTGGTTGTGTGTACGCTGTGTACGCTTGTCATGCAATGTCATCCCCCGCCCCTAGGTGCCACTGTCTCCTCTGAGTGATCCAATGCTCTCATGTCTCTTTTTTTTTGTTTTTTGCTTTTAGTTTTTAGGGTAGGGTTGGCTACGGTCAAAACCGTGTTTTTGCCATATTTTTGACATACCGTTGAGTTGGAGGATTTCGTGAGTACCTATCCACTTAGAAAACTCATTCCGGATGCAACGATGGCATTCGTTTGCTTCTTGCTTCCACCAATGTCCCAAATGATATATTTGGGGCAAAAAAAAATTCTCCTTCTCCATTGTTTGTGTGTACGCTGTGTACGCTTGGCATGCAATGTCATCCCCCCCCCCCAGGTGCCACTGTCTCCTCTGAGTGATCCAATGCTCTCATGTCTCTTTTTTTTTTTTCTTCTAGTTTTGAGGGTAGGGTTGGCTACGGTCAAAACCGTGTTTTTGCCATATTTTTGACATGCCGTTGAGTTGGAGGATTTCGTGAGTACCTACCCACTTGGAAAACTCATTCCGGATGCAACAATGGCATCCGTTTGCTTCTTGCTTCCACCCGGGTCCCAAAATGATATATTTGAGGGCAAAAAAAATTCTCCTTCTCCATTGTTTGTGTGTACGCTGTGTACGCTTGTCATGCAATGTCATCCCCCCCCCCCAGGTGCCACTGTCTCATCTGAGTGATCCAATGCTCTCATGTCTCTTTTTTTTATTAATTCTTTTTAGTTTTTAGGGTAGGGTTGGCTACGGTCAAAACCGTGTTTTTGCGATACTTTTGACATACCGTTGAGTTGGAGGATTTCGTGAGTACCTACCCACTTCGAAAACTCATTCCGGATGCAACGATGGCGTCCGTTTGCTTCTTGCTTCCACTAGGGTCCCAAATGATATATTTCGGGGCAAAAAAAAACTTCTCCTTCTCCATTGTTTGTGTGTACGCTGTGTACGCTTGTCATGCAATGTTGTCCCCCCCCCCCCCAGGTGCCACTGTCTCCTCTGAGTGATCCAATGCTCTCATGTCTCTTTTTTTTTTTTTCTTTTTAGTTTTTAGGGTGGGCTTAGCTACGGTCAAAACCGTGTTTTTGCCATATTTTTGACATACCGTTCAGTCTGAGGATTTCGTGAGTACCTACCCACTTCGAAAAGTCATTCCGGATGCAACGATGGCATCCGTTCACTTCTTGCTTCCACCAGGGTCCCAAATGATATATTTGGGGGCAAAAAAAAATTCTCCTTCTCCATTGTTTGTGTGAACACTGTGTACGCTTGTCATGCAATGTCACCCCCCCCCCCCCCATATGCCACTGTCTCCTCTGAGTGATCCAATGCTCTCATGTCTCTTTTTTTTTTTGTTTATTTTAGTTTTTAGGGTAGGGTTGGCTACGGTCAAAACTGTGTTTTTGCCATATTTTTGACATACCGTTGAGTTGGAGGATTTCGTGAGTACCTACCCACTTCGAAAACTCATTCCGGATGCAACGATGGCATCCGTTTGCTTCTTGCTTCCACCAGGGTCCCAAATGATATATTTGGGGGCAAAAAAATTCTCCTTCTCCATTGTTTGTGTGTACGCTGGGTACGCTTGTCATGCAATGTCATCCCCCCCCCGCAGGTGCCACTGTCTCCTCTGAGTGATCCAATGCTCTCATGTCTCTTTTTTTTTTGTTTTTAGTTTTTAGGGTAGGGTTGGCTACGGTGAAAACCGTGTTTTTGCCATGTTTTTGACATACCGTTGAGTTGGAGGATTTCGTGAGTACCTACCCACTTCGAAAACTCATTCCGGATGCAACGATGGCATCCGTTTGCTTCTTGCTTCCACCAGGGTCCCAAATGATATATTTGGGGGCAAAAAAAATTGTCCTTCTCCATTGTTTGTGTGTACGCTGTGTACGCTTGTCATGCAATGCAATCCCCCCCCCCGAGGTGCCACTGTCTCCTCTCACTGATCCAATGCTCTCATGTCTCTTTTTTTTTTTTTTTCAGTTTTTAAGGTAGGGTTGGCTACGGTGAAAACTGTGTTTTTGCCATATTTTTGACGTACCGTTGAGTTGGAGGATTTCGTGAGTACTGACCTACCCACTTCGAAAACTCCTTCCGGATGCAATGATGGCATCCGTTTGCTTCTTGCCCCCACCAGGGTCCCAAATGATATATTTGGGGGCAAAAAAAAATTGTCCTTCTCCATTGGTTGTGTGTACGCTGTGTACGCTTGTCATGCAATCTCATCCCCCGCCCCCAGGTGCCACTGTCTCCTCTGAGTGATCGAATGCTCTCATGCCTTTTTTTTTGTTTTTAGTTTTTAGGGTAGGGAGTAAGAAAAAGTCACTGCCATGTCTTTCTTGGAGGGCTTGATCCAGGCTAAGCCCCCCCTTAAAACCCTTTGTTGATGCTGAGACAAACTTAAGTGTTTTTATCTCTCTTTTGTGGCCTAAAGTACACTTTCTCAAGGTAACTAGGGTTGTGACCCTAGCCCCCCCCATGAAGTTCACCCCTACCACTCAACTGAGCGGAGGTACCTTCCTTCATGGAGGTCATACCAAAATAAATCAGGCATTCCATGCTTGTGGGCCTTGGAGGTTAAGCCTAAGTGGTCTCCCACCCCAAGACCCCTATACTCAATTGAATCTACCACTTATTGTGGTCCTACTTTGTAACTGTTTCTGAATTCAGTTGCTTGGCCAAGTCATTTTCTGTGTGGTCCTGACATCTATGCCCCTCAGTCCTAACCAGCACCATTCCACCCAAAAGAGTGCACATGAAGTGCCTATTGCAACCACTGAGGCTAGAGTCTGACCAATTTTCATATAAAACCTTTTGCATTATTCATTTGTGATTGAATCTATGTTCATATACCTGCTTTGTCTATCTGCAGCCCTTCTGTGTTACACTGGATTCCAAAACCAATCATTGATTTCATTGATTCGATCCATATTCAGTCCTTGCTCTACTTGCTGCTTTGGTTTGGGGTTTTCCACTACAAAACCAACTTGCAGGAATACATCAAAAGACCTAGGGCATAATTCAAGGACATCTTTCCGGTAGCAGAGACAGTCCCTTGAGACCTTTTGAACCGACCCTGAGAAGTGCAGAACAAAAGCTCAACAAAAAGTCCATAATGTCCACACCAAGTGTAAGGACCTGGCCTATCCGAACTGTCCAAGTACAAATGGGCAGTGTGGTCCACCCAATGAGTGAACCACCACACCGAGCACCACATCACCTCAGTGGCGCATCTGGGTCCCAAGGAGATCCAGAACGCAGAAGGGCGGAGAAGAATAAAGGCCTTACCACCGAGGCCTTAGCAGCACACGGTGGAGACAGCTTCAGTCACCTCCACAGACGTGTGGCTGCTTCAGTATCACGATCCAATTGCCCAGCTTCATCCTCAACTGCCATTGAAGGACCTGAGGAATATGAGAAGCTGAAGATGAAGATGGATGAGTACATCATGCACGATGAGTACTACAAATCCATCCGTGGGGAAGATGGAGAGGAACCACTGGCTGTACATGGGTCAAGACCACGTACGGATCTAGGGTCCTACTCACACTCAGGCCCTCCGTCTACTGCATCCCTGCCAAGACGACTACGACCTGAGTACCCAACCCCAAGGGCTCCCGAAGTGGGCCCAACTCGAGTCGAAGAACATCATCCAAGGCCAACCTACGGTGCCCTGGATCAAACGGCCGAGCTGCTGGCCAAATTCCTGTCTGGATCAGAAGATCCAGATGTGACGGCCTTATCAGAGGCCATTAAGGCTAAACTGGGTATTGCAGAACCCTTACCCAAGCCTGAGTTCCTCTCTCTCTCTCCAGAGCTGAGTACCCTGGCCGAAGATCTCAAGAGATCGAGGGTCTCAAGGCTGTTGCCTAAGGTTACCTGCCCCAGCCCCTTTCACCCCCGTGCCAGGACTGTGCCTATGGCGGACCTACAGGACGTGCCTGTCACAGAGAGTGAGAGAAGAGGGCTCTCAGCCCTGGCCCCACTTGCCGGCGTGTCGCCTTCAGGCCTAACTCCGGGGGGTGGGAAGATGGGCAGACCGATTGCCCAGGCGAACATCCAGCTGGAACTGCCGGAGTTCGACCCTAAAAACCTGCCAGAATGGGCAGAAGAATTTGCGGAGTTCCTTTTGTTGACTGGCCAATCCCATGTGGATGTGGCCACCAAATGTTCACTGCTAAAACGCTCATGCAAAAAGAAATTTTTGCAAAAACAGGTCAAACAGATTGTGAAAACCTGTTCTACTTGGGCGGAGGTACTCCTGAGGTTAGAGAAAACATTCCCAGTCTATGAGACTGACCTCAGCGTACGCACACAAATCGAGGAGCTACCTATGCTCCCGGAGTTTCCATCCGCTGCGCGAATTTCTGAGTATGTGTGCGACATGGAGTACTTATTTTCGAGGATGAATGTGGGCTCCTACGGAGCCACTGAGCCCCACCTGTGGCTCATGAGTAAGATCCCCCAGCGTACGTGGGATGATTGCCGCTCAACCTCTGAGAGGAAGAGCAGGACCCACTCGTATGATACACTGGTGGATCTCTTGATTGAGCTAGCTCTTGAGAGAGAGAACGACTCCCACATGGAGAAGTTCCTCAAGAAACATTTGGGACGAGGTGGTACCCCTACCCCTGAACGTGGCGAAGGGAAGGGGCATAAAAATCCCACTAACACCAACCAGGGAGGCGGTAAAGGGAGGGGCAACCTACGTGCCATGAACGAGGTTCCAACTGATGCAGGCACCCCCCCCCCTATTTTACTGCCGACCTGTCAATGACAAGGGGGGACCTTGTCATGCCTCTGACTGCGATCTTCGCAGTGGCTGTATGCTGCAGATGAAACGTCAGCAGCATACTAAAGATGGGAAAACTGTGACCCATCAGGACCACTTCAGGTGTACCATCACCTGTGGTTACTGTGGCAAGCGTCGTCACTATGAGGACGAATGCCACATCAAGAAACGCGAGAGTGACAAACTCAAGCGTCAGGAGGCGGAGCGCCAGAAGAACCCGACGCCCGCCAGGAATCCCCCGAATGGGGATAAAGGTAAAGGAGGTGGCAAGGGGGGTGGTAAGACTGGACCCCCTAACCCCCAGAGGCGCTCATCAGCGCCTGTTGCTACGCCTACTCCTGCTGCCACACCCGCTCCTGCCGCAGGTGTCCCCCAGAAGCGACCCGAAGGGGATAACGCTACCCCTGAGGGGAATAATTCTAAAAAGAGGCGCTTGGCCTGGATGGCCAAGTCCCTCATGGCTGCAGGAGTGGATGTGAAATTCCCTGATGAGGAATAGGGGGGCGGCTCCGAAGAGGAGGACTTGGTTTTCTGGATCCTCGTGAAAATCGGGGATCAGGTTTTTCGAGCAGTGCTTGATACCGGTGCAACACTTTCCATAGTGGCCCGGCGCCTGCTTAAAACTTTCAAGAAGACTAAGACCGTGGCCATAAGAGTAGGGGATGGGCGTACCATCCATTCCTTGGGGGGGGTCGATGTGACCATCTGTCTGGGCGACGAAACCGTGACTCAACACTGCAGAGTGTTGGACACTGACGCCTTTGACATTGTCATTGGCACTGACTTTCTAAGAAGAAACCCCCAGGTTAAAATGCTGTCCCTACAGCGACCTTACTCTTTGCACTGCGACTTTGGCAGTGGGCTATTCTCCGTTCCTTTGGAGCTGTCAGGACGAAAAGAGTCTGGGCTGCGCTACGCAGCCAAGACGAACTATCGTACTGAAAATTACCAACTGGCCCGTCATGTTCTCGAAAATGGACTGGCGGCCCTTCAGGTAAACCTGGATGAGATCCAGGTGGAATTGTTTGCGAGCCAACAACAGCACATCATGCAGTTGTACTGCTCGAAACAAACGAACAATGCTTTCCGTTTCTTCTGGAAAGCAATGGGCCTAGCGTATGCTAACCCTCCCTTCTCCCTGCTCGCGAAGGTCCTGACCAAGATCGCTTATGAGGGAGGAAGGGTTGTTATGTGCACCCCTGACTGGGGTTGCTCTGGTGAACATGCCTACTGGCGCCGTATGCTTGACCGAATGACCGTGGGAAGAGTGCAACTCCCCGACGGCCCCATCTATGTGCCTGAGGACTCAGACACAGCTATGCAGGCCCCTGAGTGGGCCAGTTTCCTGTCCATCATCGATGGATCTCTCAATCCTGTACCCCTGTGTGACCTGGACCAGGTGCTACTAAAAGAGGTCATGGCCGAAAATCGTGGCCTGACCCTTTATGATCTCAAAAATCGATCTCCTGAGCACCTATCTGCCACACTTACAGGGTGTGAGTCTCCTGATGACTATCTGGAACCTGCAGCTGTAAAAGAGGATGCTGACGACCAACTGTCTGAGATCGCCAGCACTATTCCCTCTGTGGATCCCAGCTGTGTTGACCTAAAACATAGTGCTTTCCTGGCCCAGCTGTTGCTAGAGGAGGTAGATCTAGAGTCAACCTCTGAACCCGCTTCCTCTGTTGGGAAACCAGTGCTACACATGCAGCCTGTGCACACAGGTGAACCCGTGGCCCGGAGTACTGATGCTCTGGCACGGCCTGCTGCTAATAACATGCCCTTGTCTGAGCATGACACGCAAGAACTCCGACGGCTGTTGTACCTGAAGGCCGAAGGTATTGAGCGCCAAGAGCGGCTGCAATACCTCAGACAGACCTGGAAATACTCCATCTGGTCTGAGGAGGACGATGAATCCTATACGCTGCCTGATCCTGAGATACCTCTAGTGTACTCTCTACACTATGGGCAGCAATGTCCCCCTGAGTGGGACGATGGTACTGTACCTGCCGAAACTGCTGATCGGCATAAAAAGAAAGAACATGGAAAAAGCAACCTCCATGCTGAGGAGGATTTCCTTCAGAAAGTCGAGAGTCTTAACCTTGACCCCCGCCTGAAGAAACTGCTGATAACATATGAGGAGGTGTTCGGCGCCTTGCCGCCTCCCCTATCTTGCAAAAAACTGGTCCAGATGGACCTGAAATTGAAACCAGAATTTGAAAAGACGCGAGTGAGGCGTCGTCCCTATCCCGCTCCACAGGAACAGGTTGAAGAAATCGAGCGCCAGATCCAAGAATGCATTGATGCTGGCCTCGTTGAAGAGTACAAACATGGGGACTATCCCCATCACTGCAGCCCCTGTTTCCTTGTTGCCAAACCAGGGTCGACTGCTCTACGTCTTGTTGTAGACTATGGTGAGGTCAACAAGAAAACCCAGAACCACTCAGGGAGTATTCCTAACATGGAAAACACCCTGGAGCGTATTGCCAAATGTAGGTATAAGACCAAAATGGACAAACGCTCTGGTTTCTGGCAGGTTGACCTAACCGCCGCAGCTCAGGAGCTGCTTGCCTTTATAACCCCTAAGGGTCGTGTCTTCAAGTGGAAGGTTATGCCTTTCGGGGTGGCTAACGCCCCAGCGCTCTTCCAGGAGCTTATGAACAAAATTTTGTACATACTGAGGCGCAGGCCTCTAGTACAAGAGTTGATTTCTCGGGGTGCAGAAATGGAGGCTCACATCGACGACGTGAGTTTGGGTACTAATACCAAAGAGGACCATGTCCTTCTCCTACGTGAATTCTTCACTGTTTGTCAAGAAAACCATCTCCGAATCAAACTCGAAAAATGTGAGTTCATGAAAGAGGAGATGGAGTATTTGGGTTTCGACGTGGGGTATGGCTGGTGGAAACCAGCCACGTCTAAGATGCAGCCCCTACAGGACATGCAGATTCGCGATGACCCTAAGAAGGGTCTACACGATGTGAGGAGTTTTGTGGGCGCCTGTAATTTCTATCGGCGTCACATCCACAATTTTACTTACTCCTCTGCACCCCTCACTGACCTAATCAAGAAAACTACTCCCTGGAGGTGGACCTCCAGAGAGGAAGAGTGTTTCCAGGAGTTGAAGAAGAAGATTGCCTCCTCCAACTGCCTGGGAGTTCCCCGCCCCGAGGGCGAGATAGTCCTGATCACTGATGCCAGTGATGTAGGGGGGGGAGGTACGATCTATCAATGGCAGGAGCTTAACCCCGCTGAGCTAACCCACTGCCATTATCGTACTACTGGACTGAACCGTGATGGTTCGTTGAAACACGACTATCCTACCAGTGAGTGGCGACTGGTGCCACTGGGACACTGGAATTGGAAGTGGAACCAAGCGCGTTCCAACTACAGCACCTATGACCAGGAACTCCTGGCCGGTATGTTGGTGCTATCTTCACAATCCCGACTCCTGGGGTCTAACCCTATTGTCTGGCTGTGTGACCAGGAGCCTGTGAAGTCATTTCAGAAGGGCCCACCACCAGAGAAAGCGAAGCTAAAACGGTGGTGGACTTACCTGAGCCAGTTCAGGCTGACAGTGCATCATATCCCCGGGATTAAGAATGAACTGTCTGACTATATATCGCGCAACAACTTCGATGCGCTTATTGGTGAGAGCTCTGAGGCGCTCGCCAAAGAGGCTTTCCAGCGTATGGATGTCCAGCTTGACCTGTCCATGCGCACTGCTGGAATCCTGGAGGGTTGGAGTCTAACCGACTATCAGTCAGAGTATGAAGAAATTCTCCAAACCCTCAACACTGGTCTCGAACCCCGTGTCATTGACGGGCACCAGTGGTATAAAAACAATCAGTACCTCTTCTACGAGGACCGAATTGTGGTGCCTGAGGCACGACTAGATGGGTGTCTACAGTGGTCCCATCTCAGTTCCGGTCACACTGGCGCTAATCGCTCAGTGGACTTCTTCCGTGAGTGTTTCTACTCCAGTCTAACCCTGACTGAACTGAGGTCGCGTATGCAGACCATTGTGGATGCTTGTGGCTGTCATGCCAGCAAGCAGAGCGACGGTAGGGATAGGGGTCTGATCTCCAGCTTACCCATACCCTATTGTGCTAACTCTCTTCTCTACGTGGATTACATCCACGGCCTACCACGCTTTGGCGGCTATGATAGTTGCCTCGTGGTCACCTGTGGTCTATCTCGCTTCACCCGTGTGTTCCCTTGCAATAAGAAAATCACAGGTGAGCAGACTGTGAAAATGTTGGTCGAACAATGGTTCGAACCCTATGGAGCACCTAAACAGGTGCACTCTGATGAAGATGTACGCATCCGCAGTGACACTGGGTGGTACAAACGAGTGCTAAATGCCCCCAACGTGGAGGTAACCACAGGTGTGCCCTACACTCACACGTCTAACCCTCTCTGTGAGAGACAGAACCGTGTGGTGGAGCAAAACTTAAGAATCCTGATGAAACAGGAGCGCACCAAGGACTGGGTACGCCTAGTGCCCTGGGCAGTTCTGTCCATGAACTCACAGCGGAGCTCTTCTACGGGTTTCACCCCCCACGAACTGTTCCATGGAGGACGACCTGCTTGGTTCTTCAAAACCCCCTTTCCTGAGGACTTCAAGAGCCCTGTAGGAGATTGGCTAGAACACAAGCAGTCTCTGGCTAACCAGGCTGGTACTAACCTGAGGCACATTCGTGACCGTGAACAGAGCCGACGGAACCGCCTACGGCGACCTGCCAGCTTCAAGGTTGGTGACCTTGTTTTGGTACACCATTCACGCCTACCCTCCTGGCCACGTAACTGCCTACAGGACCCTTACTTTGGACCCTATCGTATCATCAGGATAGATGGATCCAGGATCCATGTCAGGTGCAGTCCACGTCTAGGTGGTGAACTGCTATGTGCTCCTAAGCAGCTGAGGCACTATCACTCCCCTGACGACTTGTCTTGGGATGAGTGGCGCCTCAGCGACAGTGAGATTGAACGTATAGACCTAGAGAACGCTGCCAGTCCAGAGGAGGCAGACGAACTCGAAGAGATGACTGCCGATGAGATGGCAGTCGATGGTTACTACGTGGTTGCAGGTATTGCTCGCCACGAGTATAAACAGGGCTGGAAATTCCTTACCCTGTGGGATGGCTATGGGTTGTCCGAGGCGACCTGGGAACCTATGTCAGCCTTCATACAACCAGATGGGAGTATCAACCCCATCTTCCGCACTTACCTCGTTGAGAACAACGAGGGGCAGCTCCTAACCCGTGCTGAGACTATGTCCCAGCGTAAGAAGCGAAACTAATTACCCTGTGTCAGTCAACTGACCCTGTCTGTGCCCTGCAGACCCATGCCTATGGTTTCCAGCGTGAGCCAGGTGGCCGCTTATCAAGATTGCAGCCACCCAGCGAGTGTTTGCCTTGTTGACCATGTGTTGCATGGGTACTGCCCTAATGTAATGACCTTGGTGAGCCAACGAAGAACGGTGGCTTTCTACACCAGGGGGGAATGACAAGCAAGGTGTTATGAGGCAAGGTGTGTCTTCCCTCCTTGGGGACAAGCGAGCCCACAGTTAGGACCCCTGACTGGTCCAGACCCATGGGGTTCTACCCTTCCTTTCAGGGTTTACCTTACCCTTACCTGCCATGACGTATGTGTGAGTGTGCTAGTCCTAAGGTCCTGAGAGCAAGCCGCAGAAGTGGTGTCCTAATTATACCCAAGTCTGCGCCCTTGCTAACCCTGGAGGGTTGGCTTATTGATGCCACGGGGTACGCCCCGGGTCTCCCCTCCCCTATGCGCCCAATTTCTGTGCTGGCGCAAAACCTTGGGGGAATACCCAGAGAGTTAGTCCAGGTATTGTTTTCCCTACCTACCTGGCTACTACAGGGAGGGGTGGCCAAAAGCTATGAAGGCATGCAAAACGCCTGTTTGCTATGTGGCCAAAAACACTAACCTAACCACTGTCACAGCCCACCAGCCCAGCTAAAATTGCAGGAAAAGGGTGGGACAGTGACACGCCCCCTACAGGTCCTACACACCCTACAGTGGCACCATCCTGGTGGGCGAGCACTGGGCAACTGGCTCTAGCCCCCACTCAGGACTACCACTCCTACACGCACACTCTACTTGGCGTTGCGGAGGTGAAGTTCTCATGGGTCCTAACGACCCTCCTGTGAAAAGGACAAGAGAACACAGCGCTCCTAAGCAGCTGTGGCCTAACAGGGGACGCCACAACGCGTTTCCCCTGCTAGGGCTTGGAGGGAAGGGGTGCTCTCGTTGCGTGCACAGCGCAGATGTCGTTGAAGTCGGACTGTCCTCGCCACTCCTGGCTGAGGCACAGTGATTTGATTTGTGATCAGCGCCCCTGTTTTGCTGGGGCAGAAAAATGGTAGCCGCCGAAGGCAGCTGCTGCGTGCACCAATCACCCTAACCTCTCCCACCTGTACAAAAGAGGCAGATGAAGGGGCGTTTGCGACTGTGGAACCAAGCCACACTCCAGGTATTATACCCTTCTCAGTGTGACCTATAATACGCTGTTCGCAAACACGCTGCAGATGCAGCTACCCCTGTCAAGCAAGCAAGCTTTAAGAAACTCCTCGGGTTCTCTTAAAGAACGTACCGAGGAGCCTCTGGGTAACCTAAACAAGGTTTACCGTGCGCAATTCGCGTGGCCTACCCTTTAATGCATCATGTGCACGCAGGGAAGGGAGGCTTAACCACAGACTCAACCAGGAGGTGAGCTCCTCCTGGGCTAACCTACCTTACTTACCATGCATCGTGTGAATGCCGCATTGAAACGAACACAAAACAAACCTAAGCGTTTTAAGCAACTCAACTTGAACGCTACGGCCGCACACGTACAAACGCTAACCTGTGAGAAAAGAAACAAGGGTGGATTAGGGATACAGGTGAAGCGATACAGCGTGTGGATGCCTAGATTAGGCACATGCATCGCGAGCACAGCGCATATTCTAACCCTACATACGCGCTGCGCGCTCCATTCGCATCACATACCTTTCACTCCTGCTTCCACCTATGCAGAGCACGCGAGATGAACACCCGACCCCCCAACGAGCACAGCGTTAACAACCCTAACGTTTTGACGGAGCAACCAACACGAACGCAATGCGTGAGTGTGAAATGACACAGACATACCTGAGAGACGGGTTGTTGAACTGCTCTGTGGTGCGGGCTGATTGTGAATACTTTACTCTGAAGTTTATAAAAATTTTGATGCAACTGTGCAAAATTTTCTTTAAAACTTTAAAAACTACGGCTCATACCTTCTTTTCCAAATGCCGTTTTCGCTTGCGCAACCCTTTTCTTGGCGTCCGCTTCGTTTGCGCTTGTCTGCGACTTTAAGTTATGTGTAAAAATGACGATTTCCCGCGTGGTTTCGTCGATTTTCAACGATTTCACTTGCTAAATCGCAGCCCCTTCCGCAAAACCGCAGGAATCACTCCCTGCTGGTTCCATTTTCTATTTTTTTCAGCTCCTGGGGGTTTGTGTCCTCCATTGGGAGTATTGCTCCGCCCTGGCCCTTGGTCAGGACGTTTACTACAACGCTGTTTATACGGCGATTACCGTCCGCATTAGAGCGTTCGGCTGTACCCTAGTGGACAGACACATGTGCTCTAGCCAGGGAGTCCTGGGTTCAATTCCCACTGCCCCCACACTTTTTCCAAAA
Source organism: Eutreptiella sp. 'Long Island Sound 2002' (assembly GCA_964036045.1). NCBI lineage: Eukaryota > Euglenozoa > Euglenophyceae > Eutreptiales > Eutreptiaceae > Eutreptiella > Eutreptiella sp. 'Long Island Sound 2002'. The sequence goes on from OZ038403.1 coordinate 12,687,159, forward strand.
GTTTTCGCCGCACGCCGGCGACTTTTGAGGAATGCCCCTTCGAAGGGACATCATTCACGGTACATTACACTGTTTTTCAAGGGTCCATACAGTGTGATAGGCTTCTATGAAGTGATGAGAATGTTTTCTGTAAGTTTAATGCATTTTTTGAGGTAATTTTGGGAATATTTGAGCCTTTTTCCTTGGTCCTACTAGCTTGATCAACTAGTACTCCAGGGGGGAGTAAGAAAAAGTCACTGCCATGTCTTTCTTGGAGGGCTTGATCCAGGCTAAGCCCCCCCTTAAAACCCTTTGTTGATGCTGAGACAAACTTAAGTGTTTTTATCTCTCTTTTGTGGCCTAAAGTACACTTTCTCAAGGTAACTAGGGTTGTGACCCTAGCCCCCCCCATGAAGTTCACCCCTACCACTCAACTGAGCGGAGGTACCTTCCTTCATGGAGGTCATACCAAAATAAATCAGGCATTCCATGCTTGTGGGCCTTGGAGGTTAAGCCTAAGTGGTCTCCCACCCCAAGACCCCTATACTCAATTGAATCTACCACTTATTGTGGTCCTACTTTGTAACTGTTTCTGAATTCAGTTGCTTGGCCAAGTCATTTTCTGTGTGGTCCTGACATCTATGCCCCTCAGTCCTAACCAGCACCATTCCACCCAAAAGAGTGCACATGAAGTGCCTATTGCAACCACTGAGGCTAGAGTCTGACCAATTTTCATATAAAACCTTTTGCATTATTCATTTGTGATTGAATCTATGTTCATATACCTGCTTTGTCTATCTGCAGCCCTTCTGTGTTACACTGGATTCCAAAACCAATCATTGATTTCATTGATTCGATCCATATTCAGTCCTTGCTCTACTTGCTGCTTTGGTTTGGGGTTTTCCACTACAAAACCAACTTGCAGGAATACATCAAAAGACCTAGGGCATAATTCAAGGACATCTTTCTTAGGGTTGGCTACGGTGAAAACCGTGTTTTTGCCATATTTTTGACATACCGTTGAGTTGGAGGATTTCGTGAGTACCTACCCACTTCGAAAACTCATTCCGGATGCAACGATGGCATCCGTTTGCTTCTTGCTTCCACCAGGGTCCAAAAATGATATATTTGGGGGCAAAAAAATTCTCCTTCTCCATTGTTTGTGTGTACGCTGTGTACGCTTGTCATGCAATGTCATCCCCCCCCCCAGGTGCGACTGTCTCCTCTGAGTGATCCAATGCTCTCATGTCACTTATTTTTTTTTGTTTATTTTAGTTTTTAGGGTAGGGTTGGCTACGGTCAAAACCGTGTTTTTGCCATATTTTTGACATACCGTTGAGTTGGAGGATTTCGTGAGTACCTACCCACTTCGAAAACTCATTCCGGATGCAACGATGGCATCCGTTTGCTTCTTGCTTCCACCAATGTCCCAAATGATATATTTGGGTGCAAAAAAAAATTCTCCTTCTCCATTGTTTGTGTGTACGCTGTGTACGCTTGTCATGCAATGCAATCCCCCCCCCGAGTTGGCCACTGTCTCCTCTCACTGATCCAATGCTCTCATGTCTCTTTTTTTTTTTTTTTTTCAGTTTTTAAGGTAGGGTTGGCTACGGTCAAAACTGTGTTTTTGCCATACTTTTGACGTACCGTTGAGTTGGAGGATTTCGTGAGTACCTACCCACTTCGAAAACTCCTTCCGGATGCAATGATGGCATCCGTTCGCTTCTTGCCCCCACCAGGGTCCCAAATGATATATTGCGGGGCAAAAAAAAATTGTCCTTCTCCATTGGTTGTGTGTACGCTCTGTACGCTTGTCATGCAATCTCATCCCCCGCGCCCAGGTGCCACTGTCTCCTCTGAGTGATCGAATGCTCTCATGTCTCTCTTTTTTTTTTTTTTGTTTTTAGTTTTTAGGGTAGGGTTGGCTACGGTCAAAACCGTGTTTTTGCCATATTTTTGACATACCGTTGCTTTGGAGGATTTCGTGGGTACCTACCCACTTCATAAACTCATTCCGGATGCAGCGATGGCATCCGTTTGCTTCTTGCTTCCACCAATGTCCCAAATGATATATTTGGAGGCAAAAAAAAATTCTCCTTCTCCATTGTTTGTGTGTACGCTGTGTACGCTTGTCATGCAATGCAATCCCCCCCCCCAGGTGCCACTGTCTCCTCTCACTGATCCAATGCTCTCATGTGTCTTTTTTTGTTTTGTTTTTTTTCAGTTTTTAAGGTAGGGTTGGCTACGGTCAAAACTGTGTTTTTGCCATATTTTTGACGTACCGTTGAGTTGGAGGATTTCGTGAGTACCTACCCACTTCGAAAACTCCTTCCGGATGCAATGATGGCATCCGTTTGCTTCTTGCCTCCACCAGGGTCCCAAATGATATATTTGGACGCAAAAAAAATTGTCCTTCTCCATTGGTTGTGTGTACGCTGTGTACGCTTGTCATGCAATCTCATCCCCCGCCCCCAGGTGCCACTGTCTCCTCTGAGTGATACAATGCTCTCATGTCTCTTTTTTTTTTTTTGTTTTTAGTTTTGAGGGTAGGGTTGGATACGCTCAAAACCGTGTTTTTGCCATATTTTTGACCTACCGTTGCTTTGGAGGATTTCGTGAGTACCTACCCACTTCGAAAACTCATTCCGGATGCAACGATGGCATCTGTTTGCTTCTTGCTTCCACCAGGGTCCCAAATGATATATTTGGGGGGAAAAAAAATTCTCCTTCTCCATTGTTTGTGTGTACGCTGTGTACGCTTGTCATCCAATGTCATCCCCCCCCCCCCAGGTGCCACTGTCTCCTCTGAGTGATCCAATGCTCTCATGTCTCCTTTTTTTTTTTTCTTTTAGTTTTGAGGGTAGGGTCGGCTACGGTGAAAACCGTGTTTTTGCCATATTTTTGACATACCGTTGAGTTGGAGGATTTCGTGAGTACCTACCCACTTCGAAAACTCATTCCGGATGCAACGATGGCATCCGTTTGCTTCTTGCTTCCACCAGGGTCCCAAATGATATATTTGGGGGCAAAAGGAAAATATCTCCTTCTCCATTGTTTGTGTGTACGCTGTGTACGCTTGTCATGCAATGCAATCCCCCCCCCGAGGTGCCACTGTCTCCTCTCACTGATCCAATGCTCTCATGTCTCTTTTTTTTTTTTTTTTTTTCAGTTTTTAAGGTAGGGTTGGCTACGGTGAAAACTGTGTTTTTGCCATATTTTTGACGTACCGTTGAGTTGGAGGATTTCGTGAGTACCTACCCACTTCGAAAACTCCTTCCGGATGCAATGATGGCATCCGTTTGCTTCTTGCCCCCACCAGGGTCCCAAATGATAAATTTGGGGGCAAAAAAAATGTCCTTCTCCATTGGTTGTGTGTACGCTGTGTACGCTTGTCATGCAATCTCATCCCCCGCCCCCAGGTGCCACTGTCTCCTCTGAGTGATCGAATGCTCTCATGCCTTTTTTTTTTGTTTTTAGTTTTTAGGGTAGGGTTGGATACGGTCAAAACCGTGTTTTTGCCATATTTTTGACATACCGTTGCTTTGGAGGATTTCGTGAGTACCTACCCACTTCGAAAACTCATTCCGGATGCAGCGATGGCATCCGTTTGCTTCTTGCTTCCACCAGGGTCCCAAATGATATATTTGGGGGGGAAAAAATTCTCCTTCTCCATTGTTTGTGTGTACGCTGTGTACGCTTGTCATGCAATGTCATCCCCCCCCCCAGGTGCCACTGTCTCCTCTGAGTGATCCAATGCTCTCATGTCTCCTTTTTTTTTTTCCTTTTAGTTTTGAGGGTAGGGTTGGCTACAGTGAATACCGTGTTTTTGCCATATTTTTGACATACCGTTGAGTTGGAGGATTTCGTGAGTACCTACCCACTTCGAAAACTCATTCCGGATGCAACGATGGCATCCGTTTGCTTCTTGCTTCCAACAGGGTCCCAAAATGATATATTTGGGGGCAAAAAAAATTCTCCTTCTCCATTATTTGTGTGTACGCTGTGTACGCTTGTCATGCAATGTAATCCCCCCCCCCAGGTGCCACTGTCTCCTCTGAGTGATCCAATGCTCTGATGTCTCCTTTTTTTTTTTTCTTTTTAGTTTTTAGGGTAGGGTTGGCTACGGTCAAAACCGTGTTTTTGCCATATTTTTGACATACCGTTGAGTTGGAGGATTTCCTGAGTACCTACCCACTTCGAAAACTCATTCCAGATGCAACGATGGCATCCGTTTGCTTCTTGCTTCCAACAGGGTCCCAAATGATATATTTCGGGGCAAAAAAAAATTCTCCTTCTCCATTGTTTGTGTGTACGCTATGTACGCTTGTCATGCAATGTCATCCCCCCCCCATATGCCACTGTCTCCTCTGAGTGATCCAATGCTCTCATGTCTCTTTTTTTTTGGTTTATTTTAGTTTTTAGGGTAGGGTTGGCTACGGTCCAAACCGTGTTTTTGCCATATTTTTGACATACCGTTGAGTTGGAGGATTTCGTGAGTACCTACCCACTTCGAAAACTCATTCCAGATGCAACGATGGCATCCGTTTGCTTTTTGCTTCCACCAGGGTCCCAAATGATATATTTGGGGGCAAAAAAAATTCTCCTTCTCCCTTGTTTGTGTGTACGCTGTGTACGCTTGTCATGCAATGTCGTCCCCCCCCCCCCCATATGCCACTGTCTCCTCTGAGTGATCCAATGCTCTCATGTCTCTTTTTTTTTTTTTTTCAGTTTTTAAAGTAGGGTTGGCTACGGTCAAAACTGTGTTTTTGCCATATTTTTGACATACCGTTGAGTTGGAGGTTTTCGTGAGTACCTACCCACTTCGAAAACTCCTTCCGGATGCAATGATGGCATCCGTTTGCTTCTTGCCCCCACCAGGGTCCCAAAATATATATTCTGGGGCAAAAAAAAATTGTCCTTCTCCATTGGTTGTGTGTACGCTGTGTACGCTTGTCATGCAATGTCATCCCCCGCCCCCAGGTGCCACTGTCTCCTCTGAGTGATCCAATGCTCTCATGTCTCTTTTTTCTTTTTTTTTTTTTTGTTTTTAGTTTTTAGGGTAGGGTTGGATACCGTCAAAACTGTGTTTATGCCATATTTTTGACATACCGTTGCTTTGGAAGATTTCGTGAGTACCTACCCACTTCGAAAACTCATTCCGGATGCAACGATGGCATCCGTTTGCTTCTTGCTTCCACCAGGGTCCCAAATGATATATTTGGGGGCCAAAAAAAATTCTCCTTCTCCATTGTTTGTGTGTACGCTATGTACGCTTGTCATGCAATGTCGTCCCCCCCCCAATATGCCACTGTCTCCTCTGAGTGATCCAATGCTCTCATGTCTCTTTTTTTTTCTTTTTTTTTCTTTTAGTTTTGAGGGTAGGGTTGGCTACGGTCAAAACCGTGTTTTTGCCATATTTTTGACATACCGTTGAGTTGGAGGATTTCGTGAGTACCTACCCACTTCGAAAACTCATTCCGGATGCAACGATGGCATCCGTTTGCTTCTTGCTTCCACCAGGGTCCCAAATGATATATTTGGGGGCAAAAAAAAATTCCCCTTCTCCATTGTTTGTGTGTACGCTGTGTACGCTTGTCATGCAATGTCATCCCCCCCCCCCAGGTGCCACTGTCTCCTCAGAGTGATCCAATGCTCTCATGTCTCTTTTTTTTTCTTTTTTTTTTTTTTTAGTTTTGAGGGTAGGGTTGGCTACCTTCAAAACCGTGTTTTTGCCATATTTTTTGACATACCGTTGAGTTGGAGGATTTCCTCAGTACCTACCCACTTCGAAAACCCATTCCAGATGCAACGATGGCATCCGTTTGCTTCTTGCTTCCACCAGGGTCCCAAATGATATATTTGGGGGCAAAAAAAAATTCCCCTTCTCCATTGTTTGTGTGTACGCTATGTACGCTTGTCATGCAATCTCGTCCCCCCCCCCATATGCCACTGTCTCCTCTGAGTGATCCAATGCTCTCATGTCTCTTTTTTTTTCTTTTTTTTTTTTTTTAGTTTTGAGGGTAGGGTTGGCTACCGTCAAAACCGTGTTTTTGCCATATTTTTGACATACCGTTGAGTTGGAGGATTTCGTGAGTACCTACCCATTGCGAAAACTCATTCCGGATGCAACGATGGCATCCGTTTGCTTCTTGCTTCCACCAGGGTCCCAGATGATATATTTGGAGGCAAAAAAAAATTCTCCTTCTCCATCGTTTGTGTGTACGCTGTGTACGCTTGTCATGCAATGTCATCCCCCCCCCCCCCAGGTGCCACTGTCTCCTCTTAGTGATCCAATGCTCTCATGTCTCTTTTTTTTTTTTCTTTTTAGTTTTTAAGGTAGGGTTGGCTACGGTCAAAACCGTGTTTTTGCCATATTATTGACATACCGTTGAGTCTGAGGATTTCGTGAGTACCTACCCACTTCAAAAACTCATTCCGGATGCAACGATGGCATCCGTTTGCTTCTTGCTTCCACGAGGGTCCCAAATGATATATTTGGAGGCAAAAAAAATTCTCCTTCTCCATTGTTTGTGTGTACGCTATGTACGCTTGTCATGCCATGTCGTCCCCCCCCCGCATATGCCATTGTCTCCTCTGAGTGATCCAATGCTCTCATGTGTCTTTTTTTTTCTTTTTTTTTTTCCTTTTAGTTTTGAGGGAAGGGTTGGCTACGGTCAAAACCGTGTTTTTGCCATATTTTTGACATACCCTTGAGTTGGAGGATTTCGTGAGTACCTACCCACTTCGAAAACTCATTCCGGATGCAACGATGGCATCCGTTTGCTTCTTGCTTCCACCAGGGTCCCAAATGATATATTTGGGGGCAAAAAAAAATTCTCCTTCTCCATTGTTTGTGTGTACGCTGTGTACGCTTGTCGTGCAATGTCGCCCCCACCCCCCCCCAGGTGCCACTGTCTCCTCTGAGTGATCCAATGCTCTCATGTCTCTTTTTTTTTTCTTTTTTTTTCCTTTTAGTTTTGAGGGAAGGGTTGGCTACGGTCAAAACCGTGTTTTTGCCATATTTTTGACATACCGTTGAGTTGGAGGATTTCGTGAGTACCTACCCACTTCGAAAACCCATTCCAGATGCAACGATGGCATCCGTTTGCTTCTTGCTTCCACCGGGGTCCCAAATGATATATTTGGGGGCAAAAAAAAATTCTCCTTCTCCATTGTTTGTGTGAACGCTATGTACGCTTGTCATGCAACGTTGTCCCCCCCCCCCATATGCCATTGTCTCCTCTGAGTGATCCAATGCTCTCATGTCTTTTTTTTTTCCTTTTTTTTTCTTTTAGTTTTGAGGGTAGGGTTGGCTACGGTCAAAACCGTGTTCTTGCCATATTTTTGACATACCGTTGAGTTGGAGGATTTCGTGAGTACCTACCCACTTCGAAAACTCATTCCGGATGCAACGATGGCATCCGTTTGCTTCTTGCTTCCACCAGGGTCCCAAATGATATATTTGGGGGCAAAAAAATTTCCCTTCTCCATCGTTTGTGTGTACGCTGTGTAGGCTTGTCATGCAATGTCATCCCCCCCCCCCCCCAGGTGCCACTGTCTCCTCTAAGTGATCCAATGCTCTCATGTCTCTTTTTTTTTTTCTCTTTTTAGTTTTTAAGGTAGGGTTGGCTACGGTCAAAACCGTGTTTTTGCCATATTTTTGACATACCGTTGAGTCTGAGGATTTCGTGAGTACCTACCCACGTTGAAAACTCATTCCGGATGCAACGATGGCATCCGTTTACTTCTTGCTTCCACCAAGGTCCCAAATGATATATTTGGGGGCAAAAAAAAAATTCTCCTTCTCCCTTGTTTGTGTGTACGCTGTGTACGCTTGTCATGCAATGTCATCCCCCCCCCCCAGGTGCCACTGTCTCCTCTGAGTGATCCAATGCTCTCATGTCTCTTTTTTTTTTTTTTTCTAGTTTTTAGGGTAGCGTTGGCTACGGTCAAAACCGTGTTTTTGCCATATTTTTGACATACCGTTGAGTTGGAGGATTTCGTGAGTACCTACCAACTTCGAAAACTCATTCCGGATGCAACGATGGCATCCGTTTGCTTCTTGCTTCCACCAGGGTCCCAAATGATATATTTGGGGGCAAAAAAAAATCCTCCTTCTCCATCGTTTGTGTGTACGCTGTGTAGGCTTGTCATGCAATGTCATCCCCCCCCCCCAGGTGCCACTGTCTCCTCTGAGTGATCCAATGCTCTCATGTCTCTTTTTTTTTTCCTTATTTCTTTTTGTTTTTTAAGGTAGGGTTGGCTACGGTCAAAACCGTGTTTTTGCCATATTTTTGACATACCGTTGAGTCTGAGGATTTCGTGAATACCTACCCACGTCGAAAACTCATTCCGGATGCAACGATGGCATCCGTTTACTTCTTGCTTCCACCAGGGTCCCAAATTATATATTTGGGGGCAAAAAAAAATTCCTCTTCTCCCTTGTTTGTGTGTACGCTGTGTACGCTTGTCATGCAATGTCATCCCCCCCCCCCCCCCAGGTGCCACAATCTCGTCTGAGTGATCCAATGCTCTCATGTCTCTCTCTTTTTTTTTTTTTTGTTTTTTTTAGTTTTTAGGGTAGGGTTGGCTACGGTCCAAACTGTGTTTTTGCCATATTTTTGACATACCGTTGAGTTGGATGATCTCGTGAGTACCTACCCACGTCGAAAACTCATTCCGGATGCAACGATGGCATCCGTTTACTTCTTGCTTCCACCAGGGTCCCAAATTATATATTTGGGGGCAAACAAAAATTCCTCTTCTCCCTTGTTTGTGTGTACGCTGTGTACGCTTGTCATGCAATGTCATCCCCCCCCCCTTCAGGTGCCACTGTCTCCTTTGAGTGATCCAATGCTCTCATGTCTCTTTTTTTTTCTTTTTTTTTTCTAGTTTTTAGGGTAGGGTTGGATACGGTCAAAACCGTGTTTTTGCCATATTCTTTGACATACCGTTGAGTTGGAGGATTTCGTGAGTACCTACCCACTTCGAAAACTCATTCCAGATGCAACGATGGCATCCGTTTGCTTCTTGCTTCCACCAGGGTCCCAAATGATATATTTTGGGGGCAAAAAAAAATTCTCCTTCTCCACTGTTTGTGTGTACGCTATGTACGCTTGTCATGCAATGTCTCCCCCCCCCCCCCCATATGCCACTGTCTCCTCTGAGTGATCCAATGCTCTCATGTCTCTTTTTTTTCCTGTTTTTTTTTTGTTTTAGTTTTGAGGGTAGGGTTGGCTATGGTCAAAACCGTGTTCTTGCCATATTTTTGACATACCGTTGAGTTGGAGGATTTCGTGAGTACCAACCCACTTAGAAAACTCCTTCCGGATGCAACGATGGCATCCGTTTGCTTCTTGCTTCCACCACGGTCCCAAATGATCTATTTGGGGGTAAAAAAAATTCTCCTTCTCCATTGTTTGTGTGTACGCCGTGTACGCTTGTCATGCAATGTCGCCCCCCCCCCCCAGGTGCCACTGTCTCCTCTGAGTGATCCAATGCTCTCATGTCTCTTTTTTTTTTTTTTTTAGTTTTTAGGGTAGGGTTTTGCTACGGTCAAAACCGTGTTTTTGCCATATTTTTTGACATACCGTTGTGTTGGAGGATTTTGTGAGTACCTACCCACTTTGAAAACTCATTCCACATGCAACGATGGCATCCGTTTGCTTCTTGCTTCCACCAGGGTCCCAAATGATATATTTGGGGGCAAAAAAAAATTCTCCTTCTCCATTGTTTGTGTGTACGCTATGTACGCTTGTCATGCAATGTCGCCCCCCCCCCCCCCATATGCCACTGTCTCCTCTGAGCGATCCAATGCTCTCATGTCTCTTTTTTTTTTCTGTTTTTTTTTCTTTTAGTTTTGAGGGTAGGGTTGGCTACGGTCAAAACCGTGTTCTTGCCATATTTTTGACATACCGTTGAGTTGGAGGATTTTGTGAGTACCTACCCACTTCGAAAACTCATTCCGGATGCAACGATGGCATCCGTTTGCTTCTTGCTTCCAGCAGGGTCCAAAATGATATATTTGGGGGCAAAAAAAATTTCTCTTTCTCCATTGTTTGTGTGTACGCTGTGTACGCTTGTCATGCAATGTCATCCCCCCACCCCCCAGGTGCCACTGTCTCCTCTGAGTGATCCAATGCTCTCATGTCTCTTTTTTTTTTTTTCTTTTCAGTTTTTAGGGTAGGGTTGGCTACGGTCAAAACCGTGTTTTTGCCATATTTTTGACATACCGTTGAGTTGGAGGATTTCGTGAGTACCTACCAACTTCGAAAACTCATTCGGAATGCAACGATGGCATCCGTTTGCTTCTTGCTTCCACCAGGGTCCCAAATGATATATTTGGGGGCAAAAAAAAAATCTCCTTCTCCATTGTTTGTGTGTACGCTATGTACGCTTGTCATGCAATGTCATCCCCCCCCCCCAGGTGCGACTGTCTCCTCTGAGTGAACCAATGCTCTCATGTCTCTTTTTTTTTTTTCTAGTTTTTAGGGTAGCGTTGGCTACGGTCAAAAATGTGTTTTTGCCATATTTTTGACATACCGTTGAGTTGGAGGATTTCGTGAGTACCTACCCACTTCGAAAACTCATTCCGGATGCAACCATGGCATCCGTTTGTTTCTTGCTTCCACCAGGGTCCCAAATGATATATTTTGGGGGGGAAAAAATTCTCCTTCTCCATTGTTTGTGTGTACGCTGTGTACGCTTGTCATGCAATGTCATCCCCCCCCCCCCCGGGTGCCACTGTCTCCTATGAGTGATCCAATGCTCTCATGTCTCTTTTTTTTTCCTTTTTTTTTCTTTTCAGTTTTTAGGGTAGGGTTGGCTACTGTCAAAACCGTGTTTTTGCCATATTTTTGACATACCGTTGAGTTGGAGGATTTCGTGAGTACCTACCCACTTCGAAAACTCATTCCGGATGCAACGATGGCATCCGTTTGCTTCTTGCTTCCACCAGGGTCCCAAATGATATATTTGGGGGCAAAAGAAAATTCTCCTTCTCCATTGTTTGTGTGTACGCTGTGTACGCTTGTTATGCAATGTCATCCCTCCCCCCCAGGGTGCCACTGTCTCCCCTGAGTGATCCAATGCTCTCATGTCTCTTTTTTTTTCTTTTAGTTTTTAGGGTAGGGTTGGCTACGGTCAAAACCGTGTTTTGGCCATATTTTTGACATACCGTTGAGTTGGAGGATTTCGTGAGTACCTACCAACTTCGAAAACTCGTTCCGGCTGCAACGATGGCATCCGTTTGCTTCTTGCTTCCACCAGGGTCCGAAATGATATATTTGGGGGCAAAAAAAAATTCTCCTTCTCCATTGTTTGTGTGTACGCTATGTACGCTTGTCATGCAATGTCATCCCCCCCCCCCCAGGTGCGACTGTCTCCTCTGAGTGATCCAATGCTCTCATGTCTCTTTTTTTTTCTTCTAGTTTTTAGGGTAGGGTTGGCTACGGTGAAAACCGTGTTTTTGCCATATTTTTGACATACCGTTGAGTTGGAGGATTTCGTGAGTACCTACCCACTTCAAAAACTGATTCCGGATGCAACGATGGCATCCGTTTGCTTCTTGCTTCCACCAGGGTCCCAAATGATATATTTGGGGGGAAAAATTCTCCTTCTCCATTGTTTGTGTGTACGCTGTGTACGCTTGTCATGCAATGTCATCCCCCCCCCCCTAGGTGCCACTGTCTCCTCTGAGTGATCCAATGCTCTCATGTCTCTTTTTTTTCCTTTTTTTTTCTTTTTAGTTTTTAGGGTAGGATTGGCTACTGTCAAAACCGTGTTTTTGCCATATTTTTGACATACCGTTGAGTTGGAGGATTTTGGTGAGTACCTACCCGCTTCGAAAACTCATTCCGGATGCAACGATGGCATCCGTTTGCTTCTCGCTTCCACCAGGGTCCCAAATGATATATTTGGGGGCAAAAAAAAATTCTCCTTCTCCATTGTTTGTGTGTACGCTGTGTACGCTTGTCATGCAATGTCATCCCCCCCCCCCCCCAGGTGCCACTGTCTCCTATGAGTGATCCAATGCTCTCATGTCTCTTTTTTTTTCCTTTTTTTTTCTTCTTTTAGTTTTTAGGGTAGGGTTGGCTACTGTCAAAACCGTGTTTTTGCCATATTTTTGACACACCGTTGAGTTGGAGGATTTCGTGAGTACCTACCCACTTCGAAAACTCATTCCGGATGCAACCATGGCATCCGTTTGCTTCTTGCTTCCACCAGGGTCCCAAATGATATATTTGGAGGCAAAAAAAAATTCTCCTTCTCCATTGTTTGTGTGTACGCTGTGTACGCTTGTTATGCAATGTCATCCCCCCCCCTCCAGGGTGCCACTGTCTCCTCTGAGTGATCCAATGCTGTCATGTCTCTTTTTTTTTTTTCTTTTAGTTTTTAGGGTAGGGTTGGCTACGGTCAAAACCGTGTTTTTGCCATATTTTTGACATACCGTTGAGTTGGAGGATTTCGTGAGTACCTACCCACTTCGAAAACTCATTCCGGATGCAACGATGGCATCCGTTTGCTTCTTGCTTCCACCAGGGTCCCAAATGATATATTTGGGAGGAAAAAAATTCTCCTTCTCCATTGTTTCTGTGTACGCTATGTACGCTTGTCATGCAATGTCATCCCCCCCCCCCAGGTGCGACTGTCTCCTCTGAGTGATCCACTGCTCTCATGTCTCTTTTTTTTTCCTTTTTTTTTCTTTTTAGTTTTTAGGGTAGGATTGGCTACTGTCAAAACCGTGTTTTTGCCATATTTTTGACATACCGTTGAGTTGGAGGATTTCGTGAGTACCTACCCACTTCGAAAACTCATTCCGGATGCAACGATGGCATCCGTTTGCTTCTTGCTTCCACCAGGGTCCCAAATGATATATTTGGGGGCAAAAAAAAATTCTCCTTCTCCATTGTTTTGTGTGTACGCTGTGTACGCTTGTCATGCAATGTCATCCCCCCCCCCCAGGTGCCACTGTCTCCTATGAGTGATCCAATGCTCTCATGTCTCTTTTTTTTTTCCTATTTTTTTTCTTTTCAGTTTTTAGGGTAGGGTTGGCTACTGTCAAAACTGTGTTTTTGCCATATTTTTGACATACCGTTGAGTTGGAGGATTTCGTGAGTACCTACCCACTTCGAAAACTCATTCCGGATGCAACGATGGCGTCCGTTTGCTTCTTGCTTCCACCAGGGTCCCAAATGATATATTTGGAGGCAAAAAAAATTCTCCTTCTCCATTGTTTGTGTGTACGCTGTGTACGCTTGTCATGCAATATCATCCCCCCCCCCCAGGTGCCACTGTCTCCTATGAGTGATCCAATGCTCTCATGTCTCTTTTTTTTTTCCTTTTTTTTTCTTCTTTTAGTTTTTAGGGTAGGGTTGGCTACTGTCAAAACCGTGTTTTTGCCATATTTTTGACATACCGTTGAGTTGGAGGATTTCGTGAGTACCTACCCACTTCGAAAACTCTTTCCGGATGCGACCATGGCATCCGTTTGCTTCTTGCTTCCACCAGGGTCCCAAATGATATATTTGGAGGCAAAAAAAAATTCTCCTTCTCCATTGTTTGTGTGTACGCTGTGTACGCTTGTTATGCAATGTCATCCCCCCCCCTCCAGGGTGCCACTGTCTCCTCTGAGTGATCCAATGCTCTCATGTCTCTTTTTTTTTTCTTTTAGTTTTTAGGGTAGGGTTGGCTACGGTCAAAACCGTGTTTTTGCCATATTTTTGACATACCGTTGAGTTGGAGGATTTCGTGAGTACCTACCCACTTCGAAAACTCATTCCGGATGCAACCATGGCATCCGTTTGCTTCTTGCTTCCACCAGGGTCCCAAATGATATATTTGGGGGGAAAAAAATTCTCCTTCTCCATTGTTTGTGTGTACGCTATGTACGCTTGTCATGCAATGTCATCCCCCCCCCCCCAGGTGCGACTGTCTCCCCTGAGTGATCCAATGCTCTCATGTCTCTTTTTTTTTCCTTTTTTTTTCTTTTTAGTTTTTAGGGTAGGATTGGCTACTGTCAAAACCGTGTTTTTGCCATATTTTTGACATACCGTTGAGTTGGAGGATTTCGTGAGTACCTACCCACTTCGAAAACTCATTCCGGATGCAACGATGGCATCCGTTTGCTTCTTGCTTCCACCAGGGTCCCAAATGATATATTTGGGGGCAAAAAAAAATTCTCCTTCTCCATTGTTTTGTGTGTACGCTGTGTACGCTTGTCATGCAATGTCATCCCCCCCGCCCAGGTGCCACTGTCTCCTATGAGTGATCCAATGCTCTCATGTCTCTTTTTTTTTCCCTTTTTTTTTTCTTTTCAGTTTTTAGGGTAGGGTTGGCTACTGTCAAAACTGTGTTTTTGCCATATTTTTGACATACCGTTGAGTTGGAGGATTTCATGAGTACCTACTCCACTTCGAAAACTCATTCCGGATGCAACCATGGCATCCAATTGCTTCTTGCTTCCACCAGGGTCCCAAATGATATATTTGGAGGCAAAAAAAAATCTCCTTCTCCATTGTTTGTGTGTACGCTGTGAACGCTTGTTATGCAATGTCATCCCCCCCCCCCCGCAGGGTGCCACTGTCTCCTCTGAGTGATCCAATGCTCTCATGTCTCTTTTTTTTTTTCTTTTAGTTTTTAGGGTAGGGTTGGCTACAGTCAAAACCGTGTTTTTGCCATATTTTTGACATACCGTTGAGTTGGAGGATTTCGTGAGTACCTACCCACTTCGAAAACTCATTCCGGATGCAACGATGGCATCCGTTTGCTTCTTGCTTCCACCAGGGTCCCAAATGATATATTTGGGGGGGAAAAAATTCTCCTTCTCCATTGTTTGTGTGTACGCTATGTACGCTTGTCATGCAATGTCATCCCCCCCCCCCAGGTGCCACTGTCTTCTCTGAGTGATCCAATGCTCTCATGTCTCTTTTTTTTTTTTTTCTAGTTTTTAGGGTAGGGTTGGCTACGGTCAAAAATGTGTTTTTGCCATATTTTTGACATACCGTTGAGTTGGAGGATTTCGTGAGTACCTACCCACTTCGAAAACTGATTCCGGATGCAACGATGGCATCCGTTTGCTTCTTGCTTCCACCAGGGTCCCAAATGATATATTTGGGGGGAAAAAATTCTCCTTCTCCATTGTTTGTGTGTACGCTGTGTACGCTTGTCATGCAATGTCATCCCCCCCCCCCAGGTGCCACTGTCTCCTATGAGTGATCCAATGCTCTCATGTCTCTTTTTTTTTTCTTTTAGTTTTTAGGGTAGGGTTGGCTACGGTCAAAACCGTGTTTGGCCATATTTTTGACATACCGTTGAGTTGGAGGATTTCGTGAGTACCTACCCACTCCGAAAACTCATTCCGGATGCAACGATGGCATCCGTTTGCTTCTTGCTTCCACCAGGGTCCCAAATGATATATTTGGGGGCAAAAAAAAAATTCTCCTTCTCCATTGTTTGTGTGTACGGAATGTACGCTTGTCATGCAATGTCATCCCCCCCCCCCAGGTGCGACTGTCTCCTCTGAGTGATCCAATGCTCTCATGTCTCTTTTTTTTTTTTTTCTAGTTTTTAGGGTAGGGTTGGCTACGGTGGAAACCGTGTTTTTGCCATATTTTTGACATACCGTTGAGTTGGAGGATTTCGTGAGTACCTAACCACTTCAAAAACTGATTCCGGATGCAACGATGGCATCCGTTTGCTTCTTGCTTCCACCAGGGTCCCAAATGATATATTTGGGGGGAAAAAATTCTCCTTCTCCATTGTTTGTGTGTACGCTGTGTACGCTTGTCATGCAATGTCATCCCCCCCCCCCCCCAGGTGCCACTGTCTCCTATGAGTGATCCAATGCTCTCATGTCTCTTTTTTTTTCCTTTTTTTTCTTTTTGGTTTTTAGGGTAGGATAGGCTACTGTCAAAACCGTGTTTTTGCCATATTTTTGACATACCGTTGAGTTGGAGGATTTCGTGAGTACCTACCCACTTCGAAAACTCATTCCACATGCAACGATGGCATCCGTTTGCTTCTTGCTTCCACCAGGGTCCAAAAATGATATATTTGGGGGCAAAAAAATTCTCCTTCTCCATTGTTTGTGTGTACGCTGTGTACGCTTGTCATGCAATGTCATCCCCCCCCCCCAGGTGCCACTGTCTCCTATGAGTGATCCAATGCTCTCATGTCTCTTTTTTTTCCCTTTTTTTTTCTTTTTAGTTTTTAGGGTAGGATTGGCTACGGTCAAAACCGTGTTTTTGCCATATTTTTGACATACCGTTGAGTTGGAGGATTTCGTGAGTACCTACCCACTTCGAAAACTCATTCCGGATGCAACGATGGCATCCGTTTGCTTCTTGCTTCCACCAGGGTCCCAAATGATATATTTAGGGGCAAAAAAAAATTCTCCTTCTCCATTGTTTTGTGTGTACGCTGTGTACGCTTGTCATGCAATGTCATCCCCCCCGCCCAGGTGCCACTGTCTCCTATGAGTGATCCAATGCTCTCATGTCTCTTTTTTTTTCCCTTTTTTTTTTCTTTTCAGTTTTTAGGGTAGGGTTGGCTACTGTCAAAACTGTGTTTTTGCCATATTTTTGACATACCGTTGAGTTGGAGGATTTCATGAGTACCTACTCCACTTCGAAAACTCATTCCGGATGCAACCATGGCATCCAATTGCTTCTTGCTTCCACCAGGGTCCCAAATGATATATTTGGAGGCAAAAAAAAAATCTCCTTCTCCATTGTTTGTGTGTACGCTGTGTACGCTTGTTATGCAATGTCAGCCCCCCCCCCCGCAGGGTGCCACTGTCTCCTCTGAGTGATCCAATGCTCTCATGTCTCTTTTTTTTTTTTCTTTTAGTTTTTAGGGTAGGGTTGGCTACAGTCAAAACCGTGTTTTTGCCATATTTTTGACATACCGTTGAGTTGGAGGATTTCGTGAGTACCTACCCACTTCGAAAACTCATTCCGGATGCAACGATGGCATCCGTTTGCTTCTTGCTTCCACCAGGGTCCCAAATGATATATTTGGGGGGGGGAAAAAATTCTCCTTCTCCATTGTTTGTGTGTACGCTATGTACGCTTGTCATGCAATGTCACCCCCCCCCCCCCAGGTGCCACTGTCTTCTCTGAGTGATCCAATGCTCTCATGTCTCTTTTTTTTTCCCTTTTTTTTTTCTTTTCAGTTTTTAGGGTAGGGTTGGCTACTGTCAAAACTGTGTTTTTGCCATATTTTTGACATACCGTTGAGTTGGAGGATTTCATGAGTACCTACTCCACTTCGAAAACTCATTCCGGATGCAACCATGGCATCCAATTGCTTCTTGCTTCCACCAGGGTCCCAAATGATATATTTGGAGGCAAAAAAAAATCTCCTTCTCCATTGTTTGTGTGTACGCTGTGTACGCTTGTTATGCAATGTCACCCCCCCCCCCAGGGTGCCACTGTCTCCTCTGAGTGATCCAATGCTCTCATGTCTCTTTTTTTTTATTTTAGTTTTTAGGGTAGGGTTGGCTACGGTCAAAACCGTGTTTTTGCCATATCTTTGACATACCGTTGAGTTGGAGGATTTCGTGAGTACCTACCCACTTCAAAAACTGATTCCGGATGCAACGTTGGCATCCGTTTGCTTCTTGCTTCCACCAGGGTCCCAAATGATATATTTGGGGGGGAAAAATTCTCCTTCTCCATTGTTTGTGTGTACGCTGTGTACGCTTGTCATGCAATGTCATCCCCCCCCCCCAGGTGCCACTGTCTCCTATGAGTGATCCAATGCTCTCATGTCTCTTTTTTTTCCCTTTTTTTTTCTTTTTAGTTTTTAGGGTAGGATTGGCTACGGTCAAAACCGTGTTTTTGCCATATTTTTGACATACCGTTGAGTTGGAGGATTTCGTGAGTACCTACCCACTTCGAAAACTCATTCCGGATGCAACGATGGCATCCGTTTGCTTCTTGCTTCCACCAGGGTCCCAAATGATATATTTGGGGGCAAAAAAAAATTCTCCTTCTCCATTGTTTTGTGTGTACGCTGTGTACGCTTGTCATGCAATGTCATCCCCCCCGCCCAGGTGCCACTGTCTCCTATGAGTGATCCAATGCTCTCATGTCTCTTTTTTTTTCCCTTTTTTTTTTCTTTTCAGTTTTTAGGGTAGGGTTGGCTACTGTCAAAACTGTGTTTTTGCCATATTTTTGACATACCGTTGAGTTGGAGGATTTCATGAGTACCTACTCCACTTCGAAAACTCATTCCGGATGCAACCATGGCATCCAATTGCTTCTTGCTTCCACCAGGGTCCCAAATGATATATTTGGAGGCAAAAAAAAAATCTCCTTCTCCATTGTTTGTGTGTACGCTGTGTACGCTTGTTATGCAATGTCAGCCCCCCCCCCCGCAGGGTGCCACTGTCTCCTCTGAGTGATCCAATGCTCTCATGTCTCTTTTTTTTTTTTCTTTTAGTTTTTAGGGTAGGGTTGGCTACAGTCAAAACCGTGTTTTTGCCATATTTTTGACATACCGTTGAGTTGGAGGATTTCGTGAGTACCTACCCACTTCGAAAACTCATTCCGGATGCAACGATGGCATCCGTTTGCTTCTTGCTTCCACCAGGGTCCCAAATGATATATTTGGGGGGGGGAAAAAATTCTCCTTCTCCATTGTTTGTGTGTACGCTATGTACGCTTGTCATGCAATGTCACCCCCCCCCCCCAGGTGCCACTGTCTTCTCTGAGTGATCCAATGCTCTCATGTCTCTTTTTTTTTCCCTTTTTTTTTTCTTTTCAGTTTTTAGGGTAGGGTTGGCTACTGTCAACACTGTGTTTTTGCCATATTTTTGACATACCGTTGAGTTGGAGGATTTCATGAGTACCTACTCCACTTCGAAAACTCATTCCGGATGCAACCATGGCATCCAATTGCTTCTTGCTTCCACCAGGGTCCCAAATGATATATTTGGAGGCAAAAAAAAAATCTCCTTCTCCATTGTTTGTGTGTACGCTGTGTACGCTTGTTATGCAATGTCAGCCCCCCCCCCCCGCAGGGTGCCACTGTCTCCTCTGAGTGATCCAATGCTCTCATGTCTCTTTTTTTTTTTTCTTTTAGTTTTTAGGGTAGGGTTGGCTACAGTCAAAACCGTGTTTTTGCCATATTTTTGACATACCGTTGAGTTGGAGGATTTCGTGAGTACCTACCCACTTCGAAAACTCATTCCGGATGCAACGATGGCATCTGTTTGCTTCTTGCTTCCACCAGGGTCCCAAATGATATATTTGGGGGCAAAAAAAAATTCTCCTTCTCCATTGTTTTGTGTGTACGCTGTGTACGCTTGTCATGCAATGTCATCCCCCCCGCCCAGGTGCCACTGTCTCCTATGAGTGATCCAATGCTCTCATGTCTCTTTTTTTTTCCCTTTTTTTTTTCTTTTCAGTTTTTAGGGTAGGGTTGGCTACTGTCAAAACTGTGTTTTTGCCATATTTTTGACATACCGTTGAGTTGGAGGATTTCATGAGTACCTACTCCACTTCGAAAACTCATTCCGGATGCAACCATGGCATCAAATTGCTTCTTGCTTCCACCAGGGTCCCAAATGATATATTTGGAGGCAAAAAAAAATCTCCTTCTCCATTGTTTGTGTGTACGCTGTGTACGCTTGTTATGCAATGTCAGCCCCCCCCCCCCCCGCAGGGTGCCACTGTCTCCTCTGAGTGATCCAATGCTCTCATGTCTCTTTTTTTTTTTTCTTTTAGTTTTTAGGGTAGGGTTGGCTACAGTCAAAACCGTGTTTTTGCCATATTTTTGACATACCGTTGAGTTGGAGGATTTCGTGAGTACCTACCCACTTCGAAAACTCATTCCGGATGCAACGATGGCATCCGTTTGCTTCTTGCTTCCACCAGGGTCCCAAATGATATATTTGGGGGGGGAAAAATTCTCCTTCTCCATTGTTTGTGTGTACGCTATGTACGCTTGTCATGCAATGTCATCCCCCCCCCCCAGGTGCCACTGTCTTCTCTGAGTGATCCAATGCTCTCATGTCTCTTTTTTTTTTTTTCTTCTAGTTTTTAGGGTAGGGTTGGCTACGGTCAAAAATGTGTTTTTGCCATATTTTTGACATACCGTTGAGTTGGAGGATTTCGTGAGTACCTACCCACTTCGAAAACTGATTCCGGATGCAACGATGGCATCCGTTTGCTTCTTGCTTCCACCAGGGTCCCAAATGATATATTTGGGGGGAAAAAATTCTCCTTCTCCATTGTTTGTGTGTACGCTGTGTACGCTTGTCATGCAATGTCATCCCCCCCCCCCAGGTGCCACTGTCTCCTATGAGTGATCCAATGCTCTCATGTCTCTTTTTTTTTTCTTTTAGTTTTTAGGGTAGGGTTGGCTACGGTCAAAACCGTGTTTGGCCATATTTTTGACATACCGTTGAGTTGGAGGATTTCGTGAGTACCTACCCACTCCGAAAACTCATTCCGGATGCAACGATGGCATCCGTTTGCTTCTTGCTTCCACCAGGGTCCCAAATGATATATTTGGGGGCAAAAAAAAAATTCTCCTTCTCCATTGTTTGTGTGTACGCTATGTACGCTTGTCATGCAATGTCATCCCCCCCCCCCAGGTGCGACTGTCTCCTCTGAGTGCTCCAATGCTCTCATGTCTCTTTTTTTTTTTTTTTCTAGTTTTTAGGGTAGGGTTGGCTACGGTGAAAACCGTGTTTTTGCCATATTTTTGACATACCGTTGAGTTGGAGGATTTCGTGAGTACCTAACCACTTCAAAAACTGATTCCGGATGCAACGATGGCATCCGTTTGCTTCTTGCTTCCACCAGGGTCCCAAATGATATATTTGGGGGGGAAAAATTCTCCTTCTCCATTGTTTGTGTGTACGCTGTGTACGCTTGTCATGCAATGTCATCCCCCCCCCCCCCCCAGGTGCCACTGTCTCCTATGAGTGATCCAATGCTCTCATGTCTCTTTTTTTTTCCCTTTTTTTCCTTTTTGGTTTTTAGGGTAGGATAGGCTACTGTCAAAACCGTGTTTTTGCCATATTTTTGACATACCGTTGAGTTGGAGGATTTCGTGAGTACCTACCCACTTCGAAAACTCATTCCATATGCAACGATGGCATCCGTTTGCTTCTTGCTTCCACCAGGGTCCCAAATGATATATTTGGGGGCAAAAAAAAATTCTCCTTCTCCATTGTTTGTGTGTACGCTGTGTACGCTTGTCATGCAATGTCATCCCCCCCCCCTAGGTGCCACTGTCTCCTATGAGTGATCCAATGCTCTCATGTCTCTTTTTTTTTTCCTTTATTTTTTCTTTTCAGTTTTTAGGGTAGGGTTGGCTACTGTCAAAACCGTGTTTTTGCCATATTTTTGACATACCGTTGAGTTGGAGGATTTCGTGAGTACCTACCCACTTCCAAAAACTCATTCCGGATGCAACGATGGCATCCAATCGCTTCTTGCTTCCACCAGGGTCCCGAATGATATATTTGGAGGCAAAAAAAAATTCTCCTTCTCCATTGTTTGTGTGTACGCTGTGTACGCTTGTTATGCAATGTCACCCCCCCCCCCCAGGGTGCCACTGTCTCCTCTGAGTGATCCAATGCTCTCATGTCTCTTTTTTTTTATTTTAGTTTTTAGGGTAGGGTTGGCTACGGTCAAAACCGTGTTTTTGCCATATTTTTGACATACCGTTGAGTTGGAGGATTTCGTGAGTACCTACCCACTTCAAAAACTGATTCCGGATGCAACGTTGGCATCCGTTTGCTTCTTGCTTCCACCAGGGTCCCAAATGATATATTTGGGGGGGAAAAATTCTCCTTCTCCATTGTTTGTGTGTACGCTGTGTACGCTTGTCATGCAATGTCATCCCCCCCCCCCAGGTGCCACTGTCTCCTATGAGTGATCCAATGCTCTCATGTCTCTTTTTTTTCCCTTTTTTTTTCTTTTTAGTTTTTAGGGTAGGATTGGCTACGGTCGAAACCGTGTTTTTGCCATATTTTTCACATACCGTTGAGTTGGAGGATTTCGTGAGTACCTACCCACTTCGAAAACTCATTCCACATGCAACGATGGCATCCGTTTGCTTCTTGCTTCCACCAGGGTCCCAAATGATATATTTGGGGGCAAAAAAAAATTCTCCTTCTCCATTGTTTGTGTGTACGCTGTGTACGCTTGTCATGCAATGTCATCCCCCCCCCCCCAGGTGCGACTGTCTCCTCTGAGTGATCCAATGCTCTCATGTCTCTTTTCTTTTTCCTTTTTTTTTCTTTTCAGTTTTTAGGGTAGGGTTGGCTACTGTCAAAACCGTGTTTTTGCCATATTTTTGACATACCGTTGAGTCTGAGGATTTCGTGAGTACCTACCCACTTCGAAAACTCATTCCAGATGCAACCATGGCATCCAATCGCTTCTTGCTTCCACCAGGGTCCCGAATGATATATTTGGAGGCAAAAAAAAATTCTCCTTCTCCATTGTTAGTGTGTACGCTGTGTACGCTTGTCATGCAATGTCATCCCCCCCCCCCAGGTGCCACTGTCTCCTATGAGTGATCCAATGCTCTCATGTCTCTTTTCTTTTTCCTTTTTTTTTCTTTTCAGTTTTTAGGGTAGGGTTGGCTACTGTCAAAACCGTGTTTTTGCCATATTTTTGACATACCGTTGAGTTGGAGGATTTCGTGAGTACCTACCCACTTCGAAAACTCATTCCGGATGCAACCATGGCATCCAATCGCTTCTTGCTTCCACCAGGGTCCCGAATGATATATTTGGAGGCAAAAAAAAATTCTCCTTCTCCAGTGTTAGTGTGTACGCTATGTACGCTTGTCATGCAATGTCATCCCCCCCCCCCAGGTGCCACTGTCTCCTATGAGTGATCCAATGCTCTCATGTCTCTTTTTTTTTCCTTTTTTTTTCTTTTCAGTTTTTAGGGTAGGGTTGGCTACTGTCAAAACCGTGTTTTTGCCATATTTTTGACATACCGTTGAGTTGGAGGATTTCGTGAGTACCTACCCACTTCGAAAACTCATTCCGGAGGCAACGATGGCATCTGTTTGCTTCTTGCTTCCACCAGGGTCCCAAATGATATATTTGGGGGCAAAAAAAATTTCTCCTTCTCCATTGTTTGTGTGTACACTATGTACGCTTGTCATGCAATGTCATCCCCCCCCCCCAGGTGCGACTGTCTCCTCTGAGTGATCCAATGCTCTCATGTCTCTTTTTTTCTTTTTTTTTCTAGTTTTTAGGGTAGGGTTGGCTACGGTCAAAAATGTGTTTTTGCCATATTTTTGACATACCGTTGAGTTGGAGGATTTCGTGAGTACCTACCCACTTCGAAAACTCATTCCGGATGCAACGATGGCATCCGTTTGCTTCTTGCTTCCACCAGGGTCCCAAATGATATATTTGGGGGGAAAAAAGTTCTCCTTCTCCATTGTTTGTGTGTACGCTGTGTACGCTTGTCATGCAATGTCACCCCCCCCCCCCAGGTGCCACTGTCTCCTATGAGTGATCCAATGCTCTCATGTCTCTTTTTTTTTTCCTTTTTTTTTCTTTTTAGTTTTCAGGGTAGGATTGGCTACTGTCAAAACCGTGTTTTTGCCATATTTTTGACATACCGTTGAGTTGGAGGATTTCGTGAGTACCTACCCACTTCAAAAACTCATTCCGGATGCAACGATGGCATCCACTTGCTTCTTGCTTCCACCAGGGTCCCAAATGATATATTTGGGGGCAAAAAAAAATTCTCCTTCTCCATTGTTTGTGTGTACGCTATGTAGGCTTGTCATGCAATGTCATCCCCCCCCCCCAGGTGCCACTGTCTCCTCTGAGTGATCCAATGCTCTCATGTCTCTTTTTTTTTTTTTTTCTTTTTAGTTTTTAAGGTAGGGTTGGCTACGGTCAAAACCGTGTTTTTGCCATATTTTTGACATACCGTTGAGTCTGAGGATTTCGTGAGTACCTATCCACCTCGAAAACTCAGTCCGGATGCAACGATGGCATCTGTTTACTTCTTGCTTCCACCAGGGTCCCAAATGATATATTTGGGGGCAAAAAAAAATTCTTCTTCTCCCTTGTTTGTGTGTACGCTGTGTACGCTTGTCATGCAATGTCATCCCCCCCCCCCAGGTGCCACTGTCTCCTCTGAGTGATCCAATGCTCTCATGTCTCTTTTTGTTTCTGTTTTTTTTTTTTTTTAAGTTTTGAGGGTAGGGTTGGCTCCGGTCAAAACCGTGTTCTTGCCATATTTTTGACATACCGTTGAGTTGGAGGATTTCGTGAGTACCTACCCACTTCGAAAACTCATTCCAGATGCAACGATGGCATCCGTTTGCTTCTTGCTTCCACCAGGGTCCCAAATGATATATTTGGGGGCAAAAAAAAATTCTCCTTCTCCACTGTTTGTGTGTACGCTGTGTACGCTTGTCATGCAATGTTGTCCCCCCCCCCCATATGCCACTGTCTCCTCTGAGTGATCCAATGCTCTCATGTCTCTTTTTTTTTCTGTTTTTTTTTCTTTTAGTTTTTAGGATAGGGTTGGCTACGGTCAAAATCGTGTTTTTGCCATATTTTTTGACATACCGTTGTGTTGGAGGATTTCCAGAGTACCTACCCACTTCGAAAACTCATTCCACATGCAACGATGGCATCTGTTTGCTTCTTGCTTCCACCAGGGTCCCAAATGATATATTTGGGGGCAAAAAAAAATTCTCCTTCTCCATTGTTTGTGTGTACGCTATGTACGCTTGTCATGCAATGTCGTTCCCCCCCCCCCATATGCCACTGTCTCCTCTGAGTGATCCAATGCTCTCATGTCTCTTTTTTTTTTTTTTTTTTTAGTTTTGAGGGGAGGGTTGGCTACGGTCAAAACCGTGTTTTTGCCCTAATTTTGACATACCGTTGAGTTGGAGGATTTCGTGAGTACCTACCCACTTCGAAAACTCATTCCGGATGCAACGATGGCATCCGTTTGCTTCTTGCTCCCACCAGGGTCCCGAATGATATATTTTGGGGGCAAAAAAAATTCTCCTTCTCCGTTGTTTGTGTGTACGCTGTGTACGCTTGTCATGCAATGTCGTCTCCCCCTCCCCTAGGTGCCACTGTCTCCTCTGAGTGATCCAATGCTCTCATGTCTCCCTTTTTTTTTTTCCTTTCTTTTTAGTTTTTAGGGTAGAGTTGGCTACGGTCAAAAATGTGTTTTTGCCATATTTTTGACATACCGTTGAGTCTGAGGATTTTGTGAGTGCCTACCCACTTCGAAAACTCATTCCGGATGCAACGATGGCATCCGTTTACTTCTTGCTTCTACCAGGGTCCCAAATGATATATTTGGGGGCAAAAAAAAATTCTCCTTCTCCATTGTTTGTGTGTACGCTGTGTACGCTTGTCATGCAATGTCATCCCCCCCCTCCCAGGTGCCACTGTCTCCTCTGAGTGATCCAATGCTCTCATGTCTCTTTTTTTTTTTTTTTTTAGTTTTTAGGGTAGAGTTGGCTACGGTCAAAACCGTGTTTTTGCCATATTTTTTGACATACCGTTGAGTTGGAGGATTTCGTGAGTACCTACCCACTTCGAAAACTCATTCCGGATGCAACGATGGCATCCGTTTGCTTCTTGCTTCCACCCGGGTCCCAAATGATATATTTGGGGGCCAAAAAAAAATTCTCCTTCTCCATTGTTTGTGTGTACGCTATGTACGCTTGTCATGCAATGTTGTCCCCCCCTCCCATATGCCACTGTCTCCTCTGAGTGATCCAATGCTCTCATGTCTCTTTTTTTTTTCTGTTTTTTTTTATTTTAGTTTTGAGGGTAGGGTTGGCTACGGTCAAAACCGTGTTCCTGCCATATTTTTGACATACCGTTGAGTTGGAGGATTTTGTGAGTACCTACCCACTTCGAAAACTCATTCCGGATGCAACGATGGCATCCGTTTGCTTCTTGCTTCCAGCAGGGTCCAAAATGATATATTTGGGGGCAAAAAAAAATTCTCCTTCTCCATTGTTTGTGTGTACGCTGTGTACGCTTGTCATGCAATGTCATCCCCCCCCCCCCAGGTGCCACTGTCTCCTCTGAGTGATCCAATGCCCTCATGTCTCTTTTTTTTTTCTTTTCAGTTTTTAGGGTAGGGTTGGCTACTGTCAAAACCGTGTTTTTGCCATATTTTTGACATACCGTTGAGTTGGAGGATTTCGTGAGTACCTACCCACTTCGAAAACTCATTCCGGATGCAGCTGTAGCATTCAATTGCTTCTTGCTTCCACCAGGGTCCCAAATGATATATTTGGAGGCAAAAAAAATTCTCCTTCTCCATTGTTTGTGTGTACGCTGTGTAGGCTTGTTATGCAATGTCATCCCCCCCCCCCCCAGGGTGCTACTGTCTCCTCTGAGTGATCCAATGCTCTCATGTCTCTTTTTTTTTTCTTTTGGTTTTTAGGGTAGGGTTGGCTACGGTCAAAACCGTGTTTTTGCCATATTTTTGACATACCGTTGAGTTGGAGGATTTCGTGAGTACCTACCCACTTCAAAAACTGATTCCGAATGCAACGTTGGCATCTGTTTGCTTCTTGCTTCCACCAGCGTCCCAAATGATATATTTGGGGGGGGAAAAAATTCTCCTTCTCCATTGTTTGTGTGTACGCTGTGTACGCTTGTCATGCAATGTCATCCCCCCCCCCCAGGTGCCACTGTCTCCTATGAGTGATCCAATGCTCTCATGTCTCTTTTTTTTTCCTTTTTTTTTCTTTTTAGTTTTTAGGGTAGGATTCGCTACGGTCAAAACCGTGTTTTTGCCATATTTTTGACATACCGTTGAGTTGGAGGATTTCGTGAGTACCTACCCACTTCGAAAACTCATTCCACATGCAACGATGGCATCCGTTTGCTTCTTGCTTCCACCAGGGTCCCAAATGATATATTTGGGGGCAAAAAAAAATTCTCCTTCTCCATTGTTTGTGTGTACGCTGTGTACGCTTGTCATGCAATGTCATCCCCCCCCCCTAGGTGCCACTGTCTCCTATGAGTGATCCAATGCTCTCATGCCTCTTTTCTTTTTCCTTTTTTTTTCTTTTCAGTTTTTAGGCTAGGGTTGGCTACTGTCAAAACC
This sequence comes from Eutreptiella sp. 'Long Island Sound 2002', assembly GCA_964036045.1. NCBI lineage: Eukaryota > Euglenozoa > Euglenophyceae > Eutreptiales > Eutreptiaceae > Eutreptiella > Eutreptiella sp. 'Long Island Sound 2002'. The sequence continues at coordinate 12,714,227 of OZ038403.1, forward strand.
TTGTTTTTGCCATATTTTTGACATACCGTTGAGTTGGAGGATTTCGTGAGTACCCACCCACTTCGAAAACTCATTCCGGATGCAACGATGGCATCCGTTTGCTTCTTGCTTCCACCAGGGTCCCAAATGATATATTTGGGGGCAAAAAAAAATTCTCCTTCTCCATTGTTTGTGTGTACGCTATGTACGCTTGTCATGCAATGTCATCCCCCCCCCCCCAGGTGCGACTGTCTCCTCTGAGTGATCCAATGCTCTCATGTCTCTTTTTTTTTTCCTTTTTTTTTCTTTTTCGTTTTCAGGGTAGGATTGGCTACTGTCAAAACCGTGTTTTTGCCATATTTTTGATATACCGTTGAGTTGGAGGATTTCGTGAGTACCTACCCACTTCGAAAACTGATTCCGGATGCAACGATGGCATCCGTTTGCTTCTTGCTTCCACCAGGGTCCCAAATGATATATTTGGGGGGAAAAAGTTCTCCTTCTCCATTGTTTGTGTGTACGCTGTGTACGCTTGTTATGCAATGTCATCCCCCCCCCCCCAGGTGCCACTGTCTCCTATGAGTGATCCAATGCTCTCATGTCTCTTTTTTTTTTCCTTTTATTTTCTTTTTCGTTTTCAGGGTAGGATTGGCTACTGTCAAAACCGTGTTTTTGCCATATTTTTGATATACCGTTGAGTTGGAGGATTTCGTGAGTACCTACCAACTTCGAAAACTCATTCCGGATGCAACGTTGGCATCCGTTTGCTTCTTGCTTCCACCAGGGTCCCAAATGATATATTTGGGGGCAAAAAAAATTCTCCTTCTCCATCGTTTGTGTGTACGCTATGTAGGATTGTCATGCAATGTCTCCCCCCCCCCCCCAGGTGCCACTGTCTCCTCTGAGTGATCCAATGCTCTCATGTCTCTTTTTTTTTTTTTCTTTTTAGTTTTTAGGGTAGGGTTGGCTACGGTCAAAACCGTGTTTTTGCCATATTTTTGACATACCGTTGAGTCTGAGGATTTCGTGAGTACCTATCCACCTCGAAAACTCATTCCGGATGCAACGATGGCATCCGTTTACTTCTTGCTTCCAGCAGGTTCCCAAATGATATATTTGGGGGCAAAAGAAATTCTTCTTCTCCCTTGTTTGTGTGTACGCTGTGTACGCTTGTCATGCAATGTCATCCCCCCCCCCCCAGGTGCCACTGTCTCCTCTGAGTGATCCAATGCTCTCATGTCTCTTTCTTTTTCTGTTTTTTTTTCTTTCAGTTTTGAGGGTAGGGTTGGCTCCGGTCAAAACCGTGTTTTTGCCATATTTATGACATACCGTTGAGTTGGAGGATTTCGTGAGTACCTACCCACTTCGAAAACTCATTCCGGATGCAACGATGGCATCCGTTTGCTTCTTGCTTCCACCAGGGTCCCAAATGATATATTTGGGGGCAAAAAAAAATTCTCCTTCTCCACTGTTTGTATGTACGCTATGTACGCTTGTCATGCAATGTTGTCCCCCCCCCCCCCATATGCCACTGTCTCCTCTGAGTGATCCAATGCTCTCATGTCTCTTTTTTTTCTGTTTTTTTTTTCTTTTAGTTTTTAGGATAGGGTTGGCTACGGTCAAAACCGTGTTTTTGCCATATTTTTTGACATACCGTTGTGTTGGAGGATTTCGTGAGTACCTACCCACTTCGAAAACTCATTCCACATGCAACGATGGCATCTGTTTGCTTCTTGCTTCCACCAGGGTCCCAAATGATATATTTGGGGGCAAAAAAAAATTCTCCTTCTCCATTGTTTGTGTGTACGCTATGTACGCTTGTCATGCAATGTCGTTCCCCCCCCCCCCCCATATGCCACTGTCTCCTCTGAGTGATCCAATGCTCTCATGTCTCTTTTTTTTTTTTTTTTTTTTTAGTTTTGAGGGTAGGGTTGGCTACGGTCAAAACTGTGTTTTTGCCATATTTTTGACATACCGTTGAGTTGGAGGATTTCGTGAGTACTAGTAAGAAAAAGTCACTGCCATGTCTTTCTTGGAGGGCTTGATCCAGGCTAAGCCCCCCTTAAAACCCTTTGTTGATGCTGAGACAAACTTAAGTGTTTTTATCTCTCTTTTGTGGCCTAAAGTACACTTTCTCAAGGTAACTAGGGTTGTGACCCTAGCCCCCCCCATGAAGTTCACCCCTACCACTCAACTGAGCGGAGGTACCTTCCTTCATGGAGGTCATACCAAAATAAATCAGGCATTCCATGCTTGTGGGCCTTGGAGGTTAAGCCTAAGTGGTCTCCCACCCCAAGACCCCTATACTCAATTGAATCTACCACTTATTGTGGTCCTACTTTGTAACTGTTTCTGAATTCAATTGCTTGGCCAAGTCATTTTCTGTGTGGTCCTGACATCTATGCCCCTCAGTCCTAACCAGCACCATTTCACCCAAAAGAGTGCACATGAAGTGCCTATTGCAACCACTGAGGCTAGAGTCTGACCAATTTTCTTTTAAAACCTTATGCATTTTTCATTTGTGATTGAATCTATGTTCATATACCTGCTTTGTCTATCTGCAGCCCTTCTGTGTTACACTGGATTCCAAAACCAATCATTGATTTCATTGATTCGATCCATATTCAGTCCTTGTTCTACTTGCTGCTTTGGTTTGGGGTTTTCCACTATAAAACCAACTTGCAGGAATACATCAAAAGACCTAGGGCATAATTCAAGGACATCTTTCCGGTAGCAGAGACAGTCCCTTGAGACCTTTTGAACCGACCCTGAGAAGTGCAGAACAAAAGCTCAACAACAAGTCCATAATGTCCACACCAAGTGTAAGGACCTGGCCTATCCGAACTGTCCAAGTACAAATGGGCAGTGTGGTCCACCCAATGAGTGAACCACCACACCGAGCACCACATCACCTCAGTGGCGCATCTGGGTCCCAAGGAGATCCAGAACGCAGAAGGGCGGAGAAGAATAAAGGCCTTACCACCGAGGCCTTAGCAGCACACGGTGGAGACAGCTTCAGTCACCTCCACAGACGTGTGGCTGCTTCAGTATCACGATCCAATTGCCCAGCTTCATCTTCAACTGCCATTGAAGGACCTGAGGAATATGAGAAGCTGAAGATGAAGATGGATGAGTACATCATGCACGATGAGTACTACAAATCCATCCGTGGGGAAGATGGAGAGGAACCACTGGCTGTACATGGGTCCAGACCACGTACGGATCTAGGGTCCTACTCACACTCAGGCCCTCCGTCTACTGCATCCCTGCCAAGACGACTACGACCTGAGTACCCAACCCCAAGGGCTCCCGAAGTGGGCCCAACTCGAGTCGAAGAACATCATCCAAGGCCAACCTACGGTGCCCTGGATCAAACGGCCGAGCTGCTGGCCAAATTCCTGTCTGGATCAGAAGATCCAGATGTGACGGCCTTATCAGAGGCCATTAAGGCTAAACTGGGTATTGCAGAACCCTTACCCAAGCCTGAGTTCCTCTCTCTCTCTCCAGGGCTGAGTACCCTGGCCGAAGATCTCAAGAGATCGAGGGTCTCAAGGCTGTTGCCTAAGGTTACCTGCCCCAGTCCCTTTCATCCCCGTGCCAGGACTGTGCCTATGGCGGACCTACAGGACGTGCCTGTCACAGAGAGTGAGAGAAGAGGGCTGTCAGCCCTGGCCCCACTTGCCGGCGTGTCGCCATCAGGCCTAACTCCGGGGGGTGGGAAGATGGGCAGACCGATTGCCCAGGCGAACATCCAGCTGGAACTGCCGGAGTTCGACCCTAAAAACCTGCCTGAATGGGCAGAAGAATTTGCGGAGTTCCTTTTGTTGACTGGCCAATCCCATGTGGATGTGGCCACCAAATGTTCACTGCTAAAACGCTCATGCAAAAAGAAATTTTTGCAAAAACAGGTCAAACAGATTGTGAAAACCTGTTCTACTTGGGCGGAGGTACTCCTGAGGTTAGAGAAAACATTCCCAGTCTATGAGACTGACCTCAGCGTACGCACACAAATCGAGGATGCTGTGCTCCCGGAGTTTCCATCCGCTGCGCGAATTTCTGAGTATGTGTGCGACATGGAGTACTTATTTTCGAGGATGAATGTGGGCTCCTACGGAGCCACTGAGCCCCACCTGTGGCTCATGAGTAAGATCCCCCAGCGTACGTGGGATGATTGCCGCTCAACCTCTGAGAGGAAGAGCAGGACCCACTCGTATGATACACTGGTGGATCTCTTGATAGAGCTAGCTCTTGAGAGAGAGAACGACTCCCACATGGAGAAGTTCCTCAAGAAACATTTGGGACGAGGTGGTACCCCTACCCCTGAACGTGGCGAAGGGAAGGGGCATAAAAATCCCACTAACACCAACCAGGGAGGCGGTAAAGGGAGGGGCAACCTACGTGCCATGAACGACGTTCCAACTGATGCAGGCACCCCCCCCCTGTTTTACTGCCGACCTGTCAATGACAAGGGGGGACCTTGTCATGCCTCTGACTGCGATCTTCGCAGTGGCTGTATGCTGCAGATGAAACGTCAGCAGCATACTAAAGATGGGAAAACTGTGACCCATCAGGACCACTTCAGGTGTACCATCACCTGTGGTTACTGTGGCAAGCGTCGTCACTATGAGGACGAATGCCACATCAAGAAACGCGAGAGTGACAAACTCAAGCGTCAGGAGGCGGAGCGCCAGAAGAACCCGACGCCCGCCAGAAATCCCCCGAATGGGGATAAAGGTAAAGGAGGTGGCAAGGGGGGTGGTAAGAATGGACCCCCTAACCCCCAGAGGCGCTCATCAGCGCCTGTTGCTACGCCTACTCCTGCTGCCACACCCGCTCCTGCCGCAGGTGTCCCCCAGAAGCGACCCCAAGGGGATAACGCTACCCCTGAGGGGAATAATTCTAAGAAGAGGCGCTTGGCCTGGATGGCCAAGTCCCTCATGGCTGCAGGAGTGGATGTGAAATTCCCTGATGAGGAATAGGGGGGCGGCTCCGAAGAGGAGGACTTGGTTTTCTGGATCCTCGTGAAAATCGGGGATCAGGTTTTTCGAGCAGTGCTTGATACCGGTGCAACACTTTCCATAGTGGCCCGGCGCCTGCTTAAGACTTTCAGGAAGACTAAGACTGTGGCCATAAGAGTAGGGGATGGGCGTACCATCCATTCCTTGGGGGGGGTCGATGTGACCATCTGTCTGGGCGACGAAACCGTGACCCAACACTGCAGAGTGTTGGACACTGACGCCTTTGACATTGTCATTGGCACTGACTTTCTAAGAAGAAACCCCCAGGTTAAAATGCTGTCCCTACAGCGTCCTTACTCTTTGCACTGCGACTTTGGCAGTGGGCTATTCTCCGTTCCTTTGGAGCTGTCAGGACGAAAAGAGTCTGGGCTGCGCTACGCAGCCAAGACGAACTATCGTACTGAAAATTACCAACTGGCCCGTCATGTTCTCGAAAATGGACTGGCGGCCCTTCAGGTAAACCTGGATGAGATCCAGGTGGAATTGTTTGCGAGCCAACAACAGCACATCATGCAGTTGTACTGCTCGAAACAAACGAACAATGCTTTCCGTTTCTTCTGGAAAGCAATGGGCCTAGCGTATGCCAACCCTCCCTTCTCCCTGCTCGCGAAGGTCCTGACCAAGATCGCTTATGAGGGAGGAAGGGTTGTTATGTGCACCCCTGACTGGGGTTGCTCTGGTGAACATGCCTACTGGCGCCGTATGCTTGACCGAATGACCGTGGGAAGAGTGCAACTCCCCGACGGCCCCATCTATGTGCCTGAGGACTCAGACACAGCTATGCAGGCCCCTGAGTGGGCCAGTTTCCTGTCCATCATCGATGGATCTCTCAATCCTGTACCCCTGTGTGACCTGGACCAGGTGCTACTGAAAGAGGTCATGGCCGAAAATCGTGGCCTGACCCTTTATGATCTCAAAAATCGATCTCCTGAGCACCTATCTGCCACACTTACAGGGTGTGAGTCTCCTGATGACTATCTGGAACCTGCAGCTGTAAAAGAGGATGCTGACGATCAACTGTCTGAGATCGCCAGCACTATTCCCTCTGTTGATCCCAGCTGTGTTGACCTGAAACATAGTGCTTTCCTGGCCCAGCTGTTGCTAGAGGAGGTAGATCTAGAGTCAACCTCTGAACCCGCTTCCTCTGTTGGGAAACCAGTGCTACACATGCAGCCTGTGCACACAGGTGAACCCGTGGCCCGGAGTACTGATGCTCTGGCACGGCCTGCTGCTAATAACATGCCCTTGTCTGAGCATGACACGCAAGAACTCCGACGGCTGCTGTACCTGAAGGCCGGAGGTATTGAGCGCCAAGAACGGCTGCAATACCTCAGACAGACCTGGAAATACTCCATCTGGTCTGAAGAGGACGATGAGTCCTATACGCTGCCTGATCCTGAGATACCTCTAGTGTACTCTCTACACTATGGACAGCAATGTCCCCCTGAGTGGGACGATGGTACTGTACCTGCCGAAACTGCTGATCGGCATAAAAAGAAAGAACATGGAAAAAGCAACCTCCATGCTGAGGAGGACTTCCTTCAGAAAGTCGAGAGTCTTAACCTTGACCCCCGCCTGAAGAAACTGCTTATAACCTATGAGGAGGTGTTCGGCGCCTTGCCGCCTCCCCTATCTTGCAAAAAACTGGTCCAGATGGACCTGAAATTGAAACCAGAATTTGAAAAGACGCGAGTGAGGCGTCGTCCCTATCCCGCTCCACAGGAACAGGTTGAAGAAATCGAGCGCCAGATCCAAGAATGCATTGATGCTGGCCTCGTTGAAGAGTACAAACATGGGGACTATCCCCATCACTGCAGCCCCTGTTTCCTTGTTGCTAAACCAGGGTCGACTGCTCTACGTCTTGTTGTAGACTATGGTGAGGTCAACAAGAAAACCCAGAACCATTCAGGGAGTATTCCTAACATGGAAAACACCTTGGAGCGTATTGCCAAATGCAGGTATAAGACCAAAATGGACAAACGCTCTGGTTTCTGGCAGGTTGACCTAACCGCCGCAGCTCAGGAGCTGCTTGCCTTTATAACCCCTAAGGGTCGTGTCTTCAAGTGGAAGGTTATGCCTTTCGGGGTGGCTAACGCCCCAGCGCTCTTCCAGGAGCTTATGAACAAAATTTTGTACATACTGAGGCGCAGGCCTCTAGTACAAGAGTTGATTTCTCGGGGTGCAGAAATGGAGGCTCACATCGACGACGTGAGTTTGGGTACTAATACCAAAGAGGACCATGTCCTTCTCCTCCGTGAATTCTTCACTGTCTGTCAAGAAAACCATCTCCGAATCAAACTCGAAAAATGCGAGTTTATGAAAGAGGAGATGGAGTATTTGGGTTTCGATGTGGGGTATGGCTGGTGGAAACCAGCCGCGTCTAAGATGCAGCCCCTACAGGACATGCAGATTCGCGATGACCCTAAGAAGGGTCTACACGACGTGAAGAGTTTTGTGGGCGCCTGTAATTTCTATCGGCGTCACATCCACAATTTTACATACTCCTCTGCACCCCTCACTGACCTAATCAAGAAAACTACTCCCTGGAGGTGGACCTCCAGAGAGGAAGAGTGTTTCCAGGAGTTGAAGAAGAAGATTGCCTCCTCCAACTGCCTGGGAGTTCCCCGCCCTGAGGGCGAGATAGTCCTGATCACTGATGCCAGTGATGTAGGGGGGGGAGGTACGATCTACCAATGGCAGGAGCTTAACCCCGCTGAGCTAACCCACTGCCATTATCGTACTACTGGACTGAACCGTGATGGTTCGTTGAAACATGACTATCCTACCAGTGAGTGGCGACTGGTGCCACTGGGACACTGGAATTGGAAGTGGAACCAAGCGCGTTCCAACTACAGCACCTATGACCAGGAACTCCTGGCCGGTATGTTGGTGCTATCTTCACAATCCCGACTCCTGGGGTCTAACCCTATTGTCTGGCTGTGTGACCAGGAGCCTGTGAAGTCTTTTCAGAAGGGCCCACCACCAGAAAAAGCGAAGCTAAAACGGTGGTGGACTTACCTGAGCCAGTTCAGGCTGACAGTGCATCATATCCCCGGGATTAAGAATGAACTGTCTGACTATATATCGCGCAACAACTTCGATGCGCTTATTGGTGAGAGCTCTGAGGCACTCGCCAAAGAGGCTTTCCAGCGTATGGATGTCCAGCTTGACCTGTCCATGCGCACTGCTGGAATCCTGGAGGGTTGGAGTCTAACCGACTATCAGTCAGAGTATGAAGAAATTCTCCAAACCCTCAGCACTGGTCTCGAACCCCGTGTCATTGACGGGCACCAGTGGTATAAAAACAATCAGTACCTCTTCTACGAGGACCGAATTGTGGTGCCTGAGGCACGACTGGATGGGTGCCTACAGTGGTCCCATCTCAGTTCTGGTCACACTGGCGCTAATCGCTCAGTGGACTTCTTCCGTGAGTGTTTCTACTCTAGTCTAACCCTGACTGAACTGAGGTCGCGTATGCAGACCATTGTGGATGCTTGTGGCTGTCATGCCAGCAAGCAAAGTGACAGTAGGGATAGGGGTCTGATCTCCAGCTTACCCATACCCTATTGTGCTAACTCTCTTCTCTACGTGGATTACATCCACGGCTTACCACGCTTTGGCGGCTATGATAGTTGCCTCGTGGTCACCTGTGGTCTATCTCGCTTCACCCGTGTGTTCCCTTGCAATAAGAAAATCACAGGTGAGCAGACTGTAAAAATGTTGGTCGAACAATGGTTCGAACCCTATGGAGCACCTAAACAGGTGCACTCTGATGAAGATGTACGCATCCGCAGTGACACTGGGTGGTACAAACGAGTGCTAAATGCCCTCAACGTGGAGGTAACCACATGTGTGCCCTACACTCACACATCTAACCCTCTCTGTGAGAGACAGAACCGTGTGGTGGAGCAAAACTTAAGAATCCTGATGAAACAGGAGCGCACCAAGGACTGGGTACGCCTAGTGCCCTGGGCAGTTCTGTCCATGAACTCACAGCGGAGCTCTTCTACGGGTTTCACCCCCCACGAACTGTTCCATGGAGGACGACCTGCTTAGTTCTTCAAAACCCCCTTTCCTGAGGACTTCAAGAGCCCTGTGGGAGATTGGCTAGAACACAAGCAGTCTCTGGCTAACCAGGCTGGTACTAACCTGAGGCACATTCGTGACCGTGAACAGAGCCGACGGAACCGCCTACGGCGACCTGCCAGCTTCAAGGTTGGTGACCTTGTTTTGGTACACCATTCACGCCTACCCTCCTGGCCACGTAACTGCCTACAGGACCCTTACTTTGGACCCTATCGTATCATCAGGATAGATGGATCCAGGATCCATGTCAGGTGCAGCCCACGTCTAGGTGGTGAACTGCTATGTGCTCCTAAGCAGCTGAGGCACTATCACTCCCCTGACGACTTGTCTTGGGATGAGTGGCGCCTCAGCGACAGTGAGATTGAACGTATAGACCTAGAGAACGCTGCCAGTCCAGAGGAGGCAGACGAACTCGAAGAGATGACTGCCGATGAGATGGCAGTCGATGGTTACTACGTGGTTGCAGGTATTGCTCGCCACGAGTATAAACAGGGCTGGAAATTCCTAACCCTGTGGGATGGCTATGGGTTGTCCGAGGCGACCTGGGAACCTATGTCAGCCTTCATACAACCAGATGGGAGTATCAACCCCATCTTCCGCACTTACCTCGTTGAGAACAACGAGGGGCAGCTCCTAACCCGTGCTGAGACTATGTCCCAGCGTAAGAAGCGAAACTAATTACCCTGTGTCAGTCTACTGACCCTGTCTGTGCCCTGCAGACCCATGCATATGGTTTCCAGCGTGAGCCAGATGGCCGCTTATCAAGATTGCAGCCACCCAGCGAGTGTTTGCCTTGTTGACCATGTGTTGCATGGGTACTGCCCTAATGTAATGACCTTGGTGAGCCAACGAAGAACGGTGGCTTTCTACACCAGGGGGGAATGACAAGCAAGGTGTTATGAGGCAAGGTGTGTCTTCCCTCCTTGGGGACAAGCGAGCCCACAGTTAGGACCCCTGACTGGTCCAGACCCATGGGGTTCTACCCTTCCTTTCAGGGTTTACCTTACCCTTACCTGCCATGACGTATGTGTGAGTGTGCTAGTCCTAAGGTCCTGAGAGCAAGCCGCAGAAGTGGTGTCCTAATTATACCCAAGTCTGCGCCCTTGCTAACCCTGGAGGGTTGGCTTATTGATGCCACGGGGTACGCCCCGGGTCTCCCCTCCCCTATGCGCCCAATTTCTGTGCTGGCGCAAAACCTTGGGGGAATACCCAGAGAGTTAGTCCAGGTATTGTTTTCCCTACCTACCTGGCTACTACAGGGAGGGGTGGCCAAAAGCTATGAAGGCATGCAAAACGCCTGTTTGCTATGTGGCCAAAAACACTAACCTAACCACTGTCACAGCCCACCAGCCCAGCTAAAATTGCAGGAAAAGGGTGGGACAGTGACACGCCCCCTACAGGTCCTACACACCCTACAGTGGCACCATCCTGGTGGGCGAGCACTGGGCAACTGGCTCTAGCCCCCACTCAGGACTACCACTCCTACACGCACACTCTACTTGGCGTTGCGGAGGTGAAGCTCTCATGGGTCCTAACGACCCTCCTGTGAAAAGGACAAGAGAACACAGCGCTCCTAAGCAGCTGTGGCCTAACAGGGGACGCCACAACGCGTTTCCCCTGCTAGGGCTTGGAGGGAAGGGGTGCTCTCGTTGCGTGCACAGCGCAGATGTCGTTGAAGTCGGACTGTCCTCGCCACTCCTGGCTGAGGCACAGTGATTTGATTTGTGATCAGCGCCCCGGTTTTGCTGGGGCAGAAAAATGGTAGCCGCCGAAGGCAGCTGCTGCGTGCACCAATCACCCTAACCTCTCCCACCTGTACAAAAGAGGCAGATGAAGGGGCGTTTGCGACTGTGGAACCAAGCCACACTCCAGGTATTATACCCTTCTCAGTGTGACCTATAATACGCTGTTCGCAAACACGCTGCAGATGCAGCTACCCCTGTCAAGCAAGCAAGCTTTAAGAAACTCCTCGGGTTCTCTTAAAGAACGTACCGAGGAGCCTCTGGGTAACCTAAACAAGGTTTACCGTGCGCAATTCGCGTGGCCTACCCTTTAATGCATCATGTGCACGCAGGGAAGGGAGGCTTAACCACAGACTCAACCAGGAGGTGAGCTCCTCCTGGGCTAACCTACCTTACTCACCATGCATCGTGTGAATGCCGCATTGAAACGAACACAAAACAAACCTAAGCGTTTTAAGCAACTCAACTTGAACGCTACGGCCGCACACGTACAAACGCTTACCTGTGAGAAAAGAAACAAGGGTGGATTAGGGATACAGGTGAAGCGATACAGCGTGTGGATGCCTAGATGAGGCACATGCATCGCGAGCACAGCGCATATTCTAACCCTACATGCGCGCTGCGCGCTCCATTCGCATCACATACCTTTCACTCCTGCTTTCACCTGTGCAGAGCACGCGAGATGAACACCCGACCCCCCAACGAGCACAGCTTTAACAACCCTAACGTTTTGACGGAGCAACCAACACGAACGCAATGCGTGAGTGTGAAGTGACACAGACATACCTGAGAGACGGGTTGTTGAACTGCTCTGTGGTGCGGGCTGATTGTGAATACTTTACTCTGAAGTTTATAAAAATTTTGATGCAACTGTGCAAAATTTTCTTTAAAACTTTAAAAACTACGGCTCATACCTTCTTTTCCAAATGCCGTTTTCGCTTGCGCAACCCTTTTCTTGGCGTCCGCTTCGTTTGCGCTTGTCTGCGACTTTAAGTTATGTGTAAAAATGACGATTACCCGCGTGGTTTCGTCGATTTTCAACGATTTCACTCGCTAAATCGCAGCCCCTTCCGCAAAACCGCAGGAATCACTCCCTGCTGGTTCCACTTTCTATTTTTTTTCAGCTCCTGGGGGTTTGTGTCCTCCATTGGGAGTATTGCTCCGCCCTGGCCCTTGGTCAGGACGTTTACTAAAACGCTGTTTATACGGCGATAACCGTCCGCATTAGAGCGTTCGGCTGTACCCTAGTGGACAGACACATGTGCTCTAAACAGGGAGTCCTGGGTTCAATTCCCACTGCCCCCACACTCTTTCCAAAAGTTTTCGCCTCACGCCGACGACTTTTGAGGAATGCCCCTTCGATGGGACATCATTCACGGTACATTACACTGTTTTTCAAGGGTCCATACAGTGTGATAGGCTTCTATGAAGTGATGAGAATGTTTTCTATAAGTTTAATGCATTTTTTGAGGTAATTTTGGGAATATTTGAGCCTTTTTCCTTGGTCCTACTAGCTTGATCAACTAGTACTCCAGGGGGGAGTAAGAAAAAGTCACTGCCATGTCTTTCTTGGAGGGCTTGATCCAGGCTAAGCCCCCCTTAAAACCCTTTGTTGATGCTGAGACAAACTTAAGTGTTTTTATCTCTCTTTTGTGGCCTAAAGTACACTTTCTCAAGGTAACTAGGGTTGTGACCCTAGCCCCCCCCATGAAGTTCACCCCTACCACTCAACTGAGCGGAGGTACCTTCCTTCATGGAGGTCATACCAAAATAAATCAGGCATTCCATGCTTGTGGGCCTTGGAGGTTAAGCCTAAGTGGTCTCCCACCCCAAGACCCCTATACTCAATTGAATCTACCACTTATTGTGGTCCTACTTTGTAACTGTTTCTGAATTCAGTTGCTTGGCCAAGTCATTTTCTGTGTGGTCCTGACATCTATGCCCCTCAGTCCTAACCAGCACCATTTCACCCAAAAGAGTGCACATGAAGTGCCTATTGCAACCACTGAGGCTAGAGTCTGACCAATTTTCTTTTCAAACCTTATGCATTTTTCATTTGTGATTGAATCTATGTTCATATACCTGCTTTGTCTATCTGCAGCCCTTCTGTGTTACACTGGATTCCAAAACCAATCATTGATTTCATTGATTCGATCCATATTCAGTCCTTGTTCTACTTGCTGCTTTGGTTTGGGGTTTTCCACTATAAAACCAACTTGCAGGAATACATCAAAAGACCTAGGGCATAATTCAAGGACATCTTTCTGTACCTACCCACTTCGAAAACTCATTCCAGATGCAACGATGGCATCCGTTTGCTTCTTGCTCCCACCAGGGTCCCGAATGATATATTTTGGGGGCAAAAAAAATTCTCCTTCTCCATTGTTTGTGTGTACGCTGTGTACGCTTGTCATGCAATGTCGTCTCCCCCCCCCCCTAGGTGCCACTGTCTCCTCTGAGTGATCCAATGCTCTCATGTCTCTTTTTTTTTTTTTTCCTTTCTTTTTAGTTTTTAGGGTAGAGTTGGCTACGGTCAAAAATGTGTTTTTGCCATATTTTTGACATACCGTTGAGTCTGAGGATTTCGTGAGTACCTACCCACTTCGAAAACTCATTCCGGATGCAACGATGGCATCCGTTTACTTCTTGCTTCCACCAGGGTCCCAAATGATATATTTGGGGGCAAAAAAAAATTCTCCTTCTCCATTGTTTGTGTGTACGCTGTGTACGCTTGTCATGCAATGTCATCCCCCCCCTCCCAGGTGCCACTGTCTCCTCTGAGTGATCCAATGCTCTCATGTCTCTTTTTTTTTTTTTTTTTTTAGTTTTTAGGGTAGAGTTGGCTACGGTCAAAACCGTGTTCTTGCCATATTTTTGACATACCGTTGAGTTGGAGGATTTTGTGAGTACCTACCCACTTCGAAAACTCATTCCGGATGCAACGATGGCATCCATTTGCTTCTTGCTTCCACCAGGGTCCCAAATGATATATTTGGGGGCAAAAAAACAATTCTCCTTCTCCATTGTTTGTGTGTACGCTATGTACGCCTGTCATGCAATGTCATCCCCCCCCCCAGGTGCGACTGTCTCCTCTGAGTGATCCAATGCTCTCATGTCTCTTTTTTTTTTTTTTTTTTTCTAGTCCTTAGGGTAGGGTTGGCTACGGTCAAAAATGTGTTTTTGCCATATTTTTGACATACCGTTGAGTTGGAGGATTTCGTGAGTACCTACCCACTTCGAAAACTCATTCCGGATGCAACCATGGCATCCGTTTGCTTCTTGCTTCCACCAGGGTCCCAAATGATATTTTTGGGGGGAAAAAAATTCTCCTTCTCCATTGTTTGTGTGTACGCTGTGTACGCTTGTCATGCAATGTCGTCCCCCCCCCCCCATATGCCACTGTCTCCTCTGAGTGATCCAATGCTCTCATGTCTCTTTTTTTTTTTTTTTTTTTTTAGTTTTGAGGCTAGGGTTGGCTACGGTCAAAACCGTGTTTTTGCCATATTTTTGACATACCGTTGAGTTGGAGGATTTCGTGAGTACCTACCCACTTCAAAAACTCATTCCGGATGCAACGATGGCATCCGTTTGCTTCTTGCTCCCACCAGGGTCCCGAATGATATATTTTGGGGGCAAAAAAAATTCTCCTTCTCCATTGTTTGTGTGTACGCTGTGTACGCTTGTCATGCAATGTCGTCTCCCCCCCCCCTAGGTGCCACTGTCTCCTCTGAGTGATCCAATGCTCTCATGTCTCTTTTTTTTTTCTTTTTCCCTTTCTTTTTAGTCTTTAGGGTAGGGTTGGCTACGGTCAAAACCGTGTTTTTGCCATATTTTTGACATACCGTTGAGTCTGAGGATTTCGTGAGTACCTACCCACTTCGAAAACTCATTCCGGATGCAACGATGGCATCCGTTTGCTTCTTGCTTCCACCAGGGTCCCAAATGATATATTTGGGGGCAAAAAAAAATTCTCCTTCTCCATTGTTTGTGTGTACGCTGTGTACGCTTGTCATGCAATGTCATCCCCCCCCTCCCAGGTGCCATTGTCTCCTCTGAGTGATCCAATGCTCTCATGTCTCTTTTTTTTTTTTTTTTTTAGTTTTTAGGGTAGAGTTGGCTACGGTCAAAACCGTGTTTTTGCCATATTTTTTGACATACCGTTGAGTTGGAGGATTTCGTGAGTACCTACCCACTTCAAAAACTCATTCCAGATGCAACGATGGCATCTGTTTGCTTCTTGCTTCCACCAGGGTCCCAAATGATATTTTTGGGGGGAAAAAAATTCTCCTTCTCCATTGTTTGTGTGTACACTGTGTACGCTTGTCATGCAATGTCGTCCCCCCCCCCCCCATATGCCACTGTCTCCTCTGAGTGATCCAATGCTCTCATGTCTCTTTTTTTTTTTTTTTTTTTTAGTTTTGAGGGTAGGGTTGGCTACGGTCAAAACCGTGTTTTTGCCATATTTTTGACATACCGTTGAGTTGGAGGATTTCGTGAGTACCTACCCACTTCGAAAACTCATTCCGGATGCAACGATGGCATCTGTTTGCTTCTTGCTCCCACCAGGGTCCCGAATGATATATATTGGGGGCAAAAAAAAATTCTCCTTCTCCATTGTTTGTGTGTACGCTGTGTACGCTTGTCATGCAATGTCGTCTCCCCCTCCCCTAGGTGCCACTGTCTCCTCTGAGTGATACAATGCTCTCATGTCTCTTTTTTTTTTTTTTTTCCCTTTCTTTTTAGTCTTTAGGGTAGGGTTGGCCACGGTCAAAACCGTGTTTTTGCCATATTTTTGACATACCGTTGAGTCTGAGGATTTCGTGAGTACCTACCCACTTCGAAAACTCATTCCGGATGCAACGATGGCATCTGTTTACTTCTTGCTTCCACCAGGGTCCCAAATGATATATTTGGGGGCAAAAAAAAATTCTCCTTCTCCATTGTTTGTGTGTACACTGTGTACGCTTGTCATGCAATGTCATCCCCCCCCTCCCAGGTGCCACTGTCTCCTCTGAGTGATCCAATGCTCTCATGTCTCTTTTTTTTTTTTTTTTTTTTTAGTTTTCAGGGTAGAGTTGGCTACGGTCAAAACCGTGTTTTTGCCATATTTTTTGACATACCGTTGAGTTGGAGGATTTCGTGAGTACCTACCCACTTCGAAAACTCATTCCGGATGCAACGATGGCATCCGTTTGCTTCTTGCTTCCACCAGGGTCCCAAATGATATATTTGGGGGCAAAAAAAAATTCTCCTTCTCCATTGTTTGTGTGTACGCTATGTACGCTTGTCATGCAATGTTGTTGCCCCCCCCCATATGCCACTGTCTCCTCTGAGTGATCCAATGCTCTCATGTCTCTTTTTTTTTTCTGTTTTTTTTTCTTTTAATTTTGAGGGTAGGGTTGGCTACGGTCAAAACCGTGTTCTTGCCATATTTTTGACATACCGTTGAGTTGGAGGATTTTGTGAGTACCTACCCACTTCGAAAACTCATTCCGGATGCAACGATGGCATCCATTTGCTTCTTGCTTCCACCAGGGTCCCAAATAATATATTTGGGGGCAAAAAAAAATTCTCCTTCTCCATTGTTTGCGTGTACGCTATGTACGCTTGTCATGCAATGTCATCCCCCCCCCCCAGGTGCGACTGTCTCCTCTGAGTGATCCAATGCTCTCATGTCTCTTTTTTTTTTTTTTCTTCTAGTTTTTAGGGTAGGGTTGGCTACGGTCAAAAATGTGTTTTTGCCATATTTTTGACATACCGTTGAGTTGGAGGATTTCGTGAGTACCTAGCCACTTCGAAAACTCATTCCGGATGCAACCATGGCATCCGTTTGCTTCTTGCTTTCACCAGGGTCCCAAATGATATATTTGGGGGGAAAAAAATTCTCCTTCTCCATTGTTTGTGTGTACGCTGTTTACGCTTGTGATGCAATGTCATCCCCCCCCCCCCTAGGTGCCACTGTCTCCTCTGAGTGATCCAATGCTCTCATGTCTCTTTTTTTTTTTTTCCTTTCTTTTTAGTTTTTAGGGTAGAGTTGGCTACGGTCAAAAATGTGTTTTTGCCATATTTTTGACATACCGTTGAGTCTGAGGATTTTGTGAGCACCTACCCACTTCGAAAACTCATTCCGGATGCAACGATGGCATCCGTTTACTTCTTGCTTCCACCAGGGTCCCAAATGATATATTTGGGGGCAAAAAAAAATTCTCCTTCTCCATTGTTTGTGTGTACGCTGTGTACGCCTGTCATGCAATGTCATCCCCCCCCTCCCAGGTGCCACTGTCTCCTCTGAGTGATCCAATGCTCTCATGTCTCTTTTTTTTTTTTTTTTTTAGTTTTTAGGGTAGAGTTGGCTACGGTCAAAACCGTGTTTTTGCCATATTTTTTGACATACCGTTGAGTTGGAGGATTTCGTGAGTACCTACCCACTACAAAAACTCATTCCAGATGCAACGATGGCATCCGTTTGCTTCTTGCTTCCACCAGGGTCCCAAATAATATTTTTGGGGGGAAAAAAATTCTCCTTCTCCATTGTTTGTGTGTACGCTGTGTACGCTTGTCATGCAATGTCGTTCCCCCCCCCCCATATGCCACTGTCTCCTCTGAGTGATCCAATGCTCTCATGTCTCTTTTTTTTTTTTTTTCTAGTTTTGAGGGTAGGGTTGGCTAATTTCAAAACCGTGTTTTTGCCATATTTTTGACATACCGTTGAGTTGGAGGATTTCGTGAGTACCTACCTACTTCGAAAACTCATTCCGGATGCAACGATGGCATCTGTTTGCTTCTTGCTCCCACCAGGGTCCCGAATGATATATATTGGGGGCAAAAAAAATTCTCCTTCTCCATTGTTTGTGTGTACGCTGTGTACGCTTGTCATGCAATGTCGTCTCCCCCCCCCCTAGGTGCCACTGTCTCCTCTGAGTGATCCAATGCTCTCATGTCTCTCTTTTTTTTTTTCCCTTTCTTTTTAGTCTTTAGGGTAGGGTTGGCTACGGTCAAAACCGTGTTTTTGCCATATTTTTGACATACCGTTGAGTCTGAGGATTTCGTGAGTACCTACCCACTTCGAAAACTCATTCCGGATGCAACGATGGCATCCGTTTACTTCTTGCTTCCACCAGGGTCCCAAATGATATATTTGGGGGCAAAAAAAAATTCTCCTTCTCCATTGTTTGTGTGTACACTGTGTACGCTTGTCATGCAATGTCATCCCCCCCCTCCCAGGTGCCACTGTCTCCTCTGAGTGATCCAATGCTCTCATGTCTCTTTTTTTTTTTTTTTTTTTTTTTTAGTTTTCAGGGTAGAGTTGGCTACGGTCAAAACCGTGTTTTTGCCATATTTTTTGACATACCGTTGAGTTGGAGGATTTCGTGAGTACCTACCCACTCCGAAAACTCATTCCAGATGCAACGATGGCATCCGTTTGCTTCTTGCTTCCACCAGGGTCCCAAATGATATATTTGGGGGCAAAAAAAAAATTCTCCTTCTCCATTGTTTGTGTGTACGCTATGTACGCTTGTCATGCAATGTTGTTGCCCCCCCCCCATATGCCACTGTCTCCTCTGAGTGATCCAATGCTCTCATGTCCCTTTTTTTTTTCTGTTTTTTTTTCTTTTAGTTTTGAGGGTAGGGTTGGCTACGGTCAAAACCGTGTTCTTGCCATATTTTTGACATACCGTTGAGTTGGAGGATTTTGTGAGTACCTACCCACTTCGAAAACTCATTCCGGATGCAACGATGGCATCCATTTGCTTCTTGCTTCCACCAGGGTCCCAAATGATATATTTGGGGGCAAAAAAAAATTCTCCTGCTCCATTGTTTGTGTGTACGCTATGTACGCTTGTCATGCAATGTCATCCCTCCCCCCCAAGTGCGACTGTCTCCTCTGAGTGATCCAATGCTCTCATGTCTCTTTTTTTTTCTTTCTAGTTTTTAGGGTAGGGTTGGCTACGGTCAAAAATGTGTTTTTGCCATATTTTTGACATACCGTTGAGTTGGAGGATTTCGTGAGTACCTACCCACTTCGAAAACTCATTCCGGATGCAACCATGGCATCCGTTTGCTTCTTGCTTTCACCAGGGTCCCAAATGATATATTTGGGGGGAAAAAATTCTCCTTCTCCATTGTTTGTGTGTACGCTGTGTACGCTTGTCATGCAATGTCATCCCCCCCCCCCCCCGGGTGCCACTGTCTCCTATGAGTGATCCAATGCTCTCATGTCTTTTTTTTTTCCTTTTTTTTTTCTTTTCAGTTTTTAGGGTAGGGTTGGCTACTGTCAAAACCGTGTTTTTGCCATATTTTTGACATACCGTTGAGTTGGAGGATTTCGTGAGTACCTACCCACTTCGAAAACTCATTCCGGATGCAACGATGGCATCCATTTGCTTCTTGCTCCCACCAGGATCCCAAATGACATATTTGGGGGCCAAAAAAAATTCTCCTTCTCCATTGTTTGTGTGTACGCTGTGTACGCTTGTCATGCAATGTCGTCTCCCCCCCCCCCCTAGGTGCCACTGTCTCCTCTGAGTGATCCAATGCTCTCATGTCTCTTTTTTTTTTTTTTTTTCCTTTCTTTTTAGTTTTTAGGGTAGAGATGGCTACGGTCAAAAATGTGTTTTTGCCATATTTTTGACATACCGTTGAGTCTGAGGATTTCGTGAGTACCTACCCACTTCGAAAACTCATTCCGGATGCAACGATGGCATCCGTTTACTTCTTGCTTCCGCCAGGGTCCCAAATGATATATTTGGGGGCAAAAAAAAATTCTCCTTCTCCATTGTTTGTGTGTACGCTGTGTACGCTTGTCATGCAATGTCATCCCCCCCCTCCCAGGTGCCACTGTCTCCTCTGAGTGATCCAATGCTCTCATGTCTTTTTTTTTTATTTTTTTTTAGTTTTCGGGTAGAGTTGGCTACGGTCAAAACCGTGTTTTTGCCGTATTTTTGACATACCGTTGAGTTGGAGGATTTCGTGAGTACCTACCCACTTCGAAAACTCATTCCGGATGCAACGATGGCATCCGTTTGCTTCTTGCTCCCACCAGGGTCCCGAATGATATATATTCGGGGCAAAAAAAATTCTCCTTCTCCATTATTTGTGTGTACGCTGTGTACGCTTGTCATGCAATGTCGTCTCCCCCCCCCCTAGGTGCCACTGTCTCCTCTGAGTGTTCCAATGCTCTCATGTCTCTTTTTTTTTTTTTTCCCTTTCTTTTTAGTCTTTAGGGTAAGGTTGGCTACGGTCAAAACCGTGTTTTTGCCATATTTTTGACATACCGTTGAGTCTGAGGATTTCGTGAGTACCTACCCACTTCGAAAACTCATTCCGGATGCAACGATGGCATCCGTTTACTTCTTGCTTCCACCAGGGTCCCAAATGATATATTTGGGGGCAAAAAAAAATCTGCTTCTCCATTGTTTGTGTGTACACTGTGTACGCTTGTCATGCGATGTCATCCCCCCCCTCCCAGGTGCCACTGTCTCCTCTGAGTGATCCAATGCTCTCATGTCTCTTTTTTTTTTTTTTTTTTTTAGTTTTCAGGGTAGAGTTGGCTACGGTCAAAACCGTGTTTTTGCCATATTTTTTGACATACCGTTGAGTTGGAGGATTTCGTGAGTACCTACCCACTTCGAAAACTCATTCCAGATGCAACGATGGCATCCGTCTGCTTCTTGCTTCCACCAGGGTCCCAAATGATATATTTGGGGGCAAAAAAAAATTCTCCTTCTCCATTGTTTGTGTGTACGCTATGTACGCTTGTCATGCAATGTTGTTGCCCCCCCCCATATGCCACTGTCTCCTCTGAGTGATCCAATGCTCTCATGTCTCTCTTTTTTTTCTGTTTTTTTTTCTTTTAGTTTTGAGGGTAGGGTTGGCTACGGTCAAAACCGTGTTCTTGCCATATTTTTGACATACCGTTGAGTTGGAGGATTTTGTGAGTACCTACCCACTTCGAAAACTCATTCCGGATGCAACGATGGCATCCATTTGCTTCGTGCTTCCACCAGGGTCCCAAATGATATATTTGGGGGCAAAAAAAAAATTCTCCTTCTCCATTGTTTGTGTGTACGCTATGTACGCTTGTCATGCAATGTCATCCCCCCCCCCCAGGTGCGACTGTCTCCTCTGAGTGATCCAATGCTCTCATGTCTCTTTTTTTTTTTTTTCTAGTTTTTAGGGTAGGGTTGGCTACGGTCAAAAATGTGTTTTTGCCATATTTTTGACATACCGTTGAGTTGGAGGATTTCGTGAGTACCTACCCACTTCGAAAACTCATTCCGGATGCAACCATGGCATCCCTTTGCTTCTTGCTTCCACCAGGGTCCCAAATGATATATTTGGGGGGAAAAAATTCTCCTTCTCCATTGTTTGTGTGTACGCTGTGTACGCTTGTCATGCAATGTCATCCCCCCCCCCCCGGGTGCCACTGACTCCTATGAGTGATCCAATGCTCTCATGTCTTTTTTTTTTCCTTTTTTTTTTCTTTTCAGTTTTTAGGGTAGGGTTGGCTACTGTCAAAACCGTGTTTTTGCCATATTTTTGACATACCGTTGAGTTGGAGGATTTCGTGAGTACCTACCCACTTCGAAAACTCATTCCGGATGCAACGATGGCATCCGTTTGCTTCTTGCTTTCACCAGGATCCCAAATGACATATTTGGGGGCAAAAAAAAATTCTCCTTCTCCATTGTTTGTGTGTACGCTGTGTACGCTTGTCATGCAATGTCATCCCCCCCCCCCCCTAGGTGCCACTGTCTCCTCTGAGTGATCCAATGCTCTCATGTCTCTTTTTTTTTTTTTTTCCTTTCTTTTTAGTTTTTAGGGTAGAGTTGGCTACGGTCAAAAATGTGTTTTTGCCATATTTTTGACATACCGTTGAGTCTGAGGATTTCGTGAGTACCTACCCACTTCGAAAACTCATTCCGGATGCAACGATGGCATCCGTTTACTTCTTGCTTCCACCAGGGTCCCAAATGATATATTTGGGGGCAAAAAAAATTCTCCTTCTCCATTGTTTGTGTGTACGCTGTGTACGCTTGTCATGCAATGTCATCCCCCCCCTCCCAGGTGCCACTGTCTCCTCTGAGTGATCCAATGCTCTCATGTCTTTTTTTTTTTTTTTTTTTTTAGTTTTCGGGTAGAGTTGGCTACGGTCAAAACCGTGTTTTTGCCATATTTTTTGACATACCGTTGAGTTGGAGGATTTCGTGAGTACCTACCCACTTCGAAAACTCATTCCGGATGCAACGATGGCATCCGTTTGCTTCTTGCTTCCACCAGGGTCCCAAATGATATATTTGGGGGCAAAAAAAAATTCTCCTTCTCCATTGTTTGTGTGTACGCTATGTACGCTTGTCATGCAATGTCATCCCCCCCCCCCATATGCCACTGTCTCCTCTGAGTGATCCAATGCTCTCATGTCTCTTTTTTTTTTCTGTTTTTTTTTCTTTTAGTTTTGAGGGTAGGGTTGGCTACGGTCAAAACCGTGTTCTTGCCATATTTTAGACATACCGTTGAGTTGGAGGATTTTGTGAGTACCTACCCACTTCGAAAACTCATTCCCGATGCAACGATGGCATCTGTTTGCTTCTTGCTTCCAGCAGGGTCCAAAATGATATATTTGGGGGCAAAAAAAAATTCTCCTTCTCCATTGTTTGTGTGTACGCTGTGTACGCTTGTCATGCAATGTCATCGCCCCCCCCCCCAGGTGCCACTGTCTCCTCTGAGTGATCCAATGCCCTCATGTCTCTTTTTTTTTTCTTTTTCTTTTTAGTTTTTAGGGTAGGGTTGGCTACTGTCAAAACCGTGTTTTTGCCATTTTTTTGACATACCGTTGAGTTGGAGGATTTTGTGAGTACCTACCCACTTCGAAAACTCGTTCCGGATGCAACGATGGCATCCATTTGCTTCTTGCTTCCACCAGGGTTCCAAATGATATATTTGGGGGCAAAAAAAAATTCTCCTTCTCCATTGTTTGTGTGTACGCTATGTACGCTTGTCATGCAATGTCATCCCCCCCCCCCAGGTGCGACTGTCTCCTCTGAGTGATCCAATGGTCTCATGTCACTTTTTTTTTTTTTTTTCTAGTTTTTAGGGTAGGGTTGGCTACGGTCAAAAATGTGTTTTTGCCATATTTTTGACATACCGTTGAGTTGGAGGATTTCGTGAGTACCTACCCACTCCGAAAACTCATTCCGGATGCAACCATGGCATCCGTTTGCTTCTTGCTTCCACCAGGGTCCCAAATGATATTTTTTGGGGGAAAAAAATTCTCCTTCTCCATTGTTTGTGTGTACGCTGTGTACGCTTGTCATGCAATGTCGTCCCCCCCCCCCCATATGCCACTGTCTCCTCTGAGTGATCCAATGCTCTCATGTCTCTTTTTTTTTTTTTTTTTTTAGTTTTGAGGGTAGGGTCGGCTACGGTCAAAACCGTGTTTTTGCCATATTTTTGACATACCGTTGAGTTGGAGGACTTCGTGAGTACCTACCCACTTCAAAAACTCATTCCGGATGCAACAATGGCATCCGTTTGCTTCTTGCTCCCACCAGGGTCCCGAATGATATATTTTGGGGGCAAAAAAAATTCTCCTTCTCCATTGTTTGTGTGTACGCTGTGTACGCTTGTCATGCAATGTCATCCCCCCCCCCCAAGTGCGACTGTCTCCTCTGAGTGATCCAATGCTCTCATGTCTCTTTTTTTTTTTTTTTCCCTTTCTTTTTAGTCTTTAGGGTAGGGTTGGCTACGGTCAAAAACGTGTTTTTGCCATATTTTTGACATACCGTTGAGTCTGAGGATTTCGTGAGTACCTACCCACTTCGAAAACTCATTCCGGATGCAACCATGGCATCCGTTTACTTCTTGCTTCCAACAGGGTCCCAAATGATATATTTGGGGGCAAAAAAAAATTCTCCTTCTCCATTGTTTGTGTGTACGCTGTGTACGCTTGTCATGCAATGTCATCCCCCCCCTCCCAGGTGCCACTGTCTCCTCTGAGTGATCCAATGCTCTCATGTCTCTTTTTTTTTTTTTTTTTTAGTTTTTAGGGTAGAGTTGGCTACGGTCAAAGCCTCGTTTTTGCCATATTTTTTGACATACCGTTGAGTTGGAGGATTTCGTGAGTACCTACCCACTTCGAAAACTCATTCCAGATGCAACGATGGCATCCGTTTGCTTCTTGCTTCCACCAGGGTCCCAAATGATATATTTGGAGGCAAAAAAAAATTCTCCTTCTCCATTGTTTGTGTGTACGCTATGTACGCTTGTCATGCAATGTTGTCCCCCCCCCCCATATGCCACTGTCTCCTCTGAGTGATCCAATGCTCTCATGTCTCTTTTTTTTTCTGTTTTTTTTTCTTTTAGTTTTGAGGGTAGGGTTGGCTACGGTCAAAACCGTGTTCTTGCCATATTTTTGACATACCGTTGAGTTGGAGGATTTTGTGAGTACCTACCCACTTCGAAAACTCATTCCGGATGCAACGATGGCATCCGTTTGCTTCTTGCTTCCAGCAGGGTCCAAAATGATATCTTCGGGGGCAAAAAAAAATTCTCCTTCTCCATTGTTTGTGTGTACGCTGTGTACGCTTGTCATGCAATGTCATCCCCCCCCCCCCAGGTGCCACTGTCTCCTCTGAGTGATCCAATGCCCTCATGTCTCTTTTTCTTTTTTCTTTTTAGTTTTTAGGGTAGGGTTGGCTACTGTCAAAACCGTGTTTTTGCCATATTTTTGACATACCGTTGAGTTGGAGGATTTTGTGAGTACCTACCCACTTCGAAAACTCGTTCCGGATGCAACCATGGCATCCATTTGCTTCTTGCTTCCACCAGGGTCCCAAATGATATATTTCGGGGCAAAAAAAAATTCTCCTTCTCCATTGTTTGTGTGTACGCTATGTACGCTTGTCATGCAATGTCACCCCCCCCCCCAGGTGCGACTGTCTCCTCTGAGTGATCCAATGCTCTCATGTCTCTTTTTTTTTTTTTTTTTCTAGTTTTTAGGGTAGGGTTGGCCACGGTCAAAAATGTGTTTTTGCCATATTTTTGACATACCATTGAGTTGGAGGATTTCGTGAGTACCTACCCACTTCGAAAACTCATTCCGGATGCAACCATTGCATCCGTTTGCTTCTTGCTTCCACCAGGGTCCCAAATGATATATTTGGGGGGGAAAAAATTCTCCTTCTCCATTGTTTGTGTGTACGCTGTGTACGCTTGTCATGCAATGTCATCCCCCCCCCCCCGGGTGCCACTGTCTCCTATGAGTGATCCAATGCTCTCATGTCTTTTTTTTTTCCTTTTTTTTTTCTTTTCAGTTTTTAGGGTAGGGTTGGCTACTGTCAAAACCGTGTTTTTGCCATTTTTTTGACATACCGTTGAGTTGGAGGATTTCGTGAGTACCTACCCACTGCGAAAACCCATTCCGGATGCAACGATGGCATCCGTTTGCTTCTTGCTTCCACCAGGATCCCAAATGAAATATTTGGGGGCAAAAAAAAATTCTCCTTCTCCATTGTTTGTGTGTACGCTATGTACGCTTGTCATGCAATGTTGTCCCCCCCCCCCATATGCCACTGTCTCCTCTGAGTGATCCAATGCTCTCATGTCTCTTTTTGTTTTCTGTTTTTTTTTCTTTTAGTTTTGAGGGTAGGGTTGGCTACGGTCAAAACCGTGTTCTTGCCATATTTTTGACATACCGTTGAGTTGGAGGATTTTGTGAGTACCTACCCACTTCGAAAACTCATTCCGGATGCAACCATGGCATCCGTTTGCTTCTTGCTTCCAGCAGGGTCCAAAATGATATATTTGGGGGCAAAAAAAAATTCTCCTTCTCCATTGTTTGTGTGTACGCTGTGTACGCTTGTCATGCAATGTCATCCCCCCCCCCCCCAGGTGCCACTGTCTCCTCTGAGTGATCCAATGCCCTCATGTCTCTTTTTTTTTTTTCTTTTTAGTTTTTAGGGTAGGGTTGGCTACTGTCAAAACCGTGTTTTTGCCATATTTTTGACATACCGTTGAGTTGGAGGATTTTGTGAGTACCTACCCACTTCGAAAACTCGTTCCGGATGCAACGATGGCATCCATTTGCTTCTTGCTTCCACCAGGTTCCCAAATGATATATTTGGGGGCAAAAAAAAATTCTCCTTCTCCATTGTTTGTGTGTACGCTATGTACGCTTGTCATGCAATGTCATCCCCCCCCCCCAAGGTGCCACTGTCTCCTCTGAGTGATCCAATGCTCTCATGTCTCTTTTTTTTTTTTTTTCTAGTTTTTAGGGTAGGGTTGGCTACGGTTAAAAATGTGTTTTTGCCATATTTTTGACATACCGTTGAGTTGGAGGATTTCGTGAGTACCTACCCACTTCCAAAACTCATTCCGGATGCAACCATGGCATCCGTTTGCTTCTTGCTTCCACCAGGGTCCCAAATGATATTTTTTTGGGGGAAAGAAATTCTCCTTCTCCATTGTTTGTGTGTACGCTGTGTACGCTTGTCATGCAATGTCATCCCCCGCCCCCGGGTGCCACTGTCTCCTATGAGTGATCCAAGGCTCTCATGTCTTTTTTTTTTCCCTTTTCTTTTCTTTTCCTTTTTTAGGGTAGGGTTGGCTACTGTCAAAACCGTGTTTTTGCCATATTTTTGACATACCGTTGAGTTGGAGAATTTCGTGAGTACCTACCCACTTCGAAAACTCATTCCGGATGCAACGATGGCATCCGTTTGCTTCTTGCTTCCACCAGGATCCCAAATGATATATTTAGGGGCAAAAAAAAATTCTCCTTCTCCATTGTTTGTGTGTACGCTGTGTACGCTTGTTATGCAATGTCATCCCCCCCCCGAGGTGCGACTGTCTCCTCTGAGTGATCCAATGCTCTCATGTCTCTTTTTTTTTTTTTCTATTTTTTAGGGTAGGGTTGCCTACGGTCAAAAATGTGTTTTTGCCATATTTTTGACATACCGTTGAGTTGGAGGATTTCGTGAGTACCTACCCACTTCGAAAACTCATTCCGGATGCAACGATGGCATCCGTTTGCTTCTTGCTTCCACCGGGGTCCCAAATGATATATTTGGGGGCAAAAAAAAAATCTCCTTCTCCATTGTTTGTGTGTATGCTGTGTACGCTTGTCATGCAATGTCATCCCCGCCCCGCAGGGTGCCACTGTCTCCTCTGAGTGATCCAATGCTCTCATGTCTCTTTTTTTTTTCTTTTAGTTTTTAGGGTAGGGTTGGCTGCAGTCAAAACCGTGTTTTTGCCGTATTTTTGACATACCGTTGAGTTGGAGGATTTCGTGAGTACCTACCCACTTCGAAAACTCATTCCGGATGCAACGATGGCATCTGTTTGCTTCTTGCTTCCACCAGGGTCCCAAATGATATATTTGGGGGCAAAAAAAAAATTCTCCTTCTCCATTGTTTGTGTGTACGCTATGTACGCTTGTCATGCAATGTCATCCCCCCCCCCAGGTGCGACTGTCTCCTCTGAGTGATCCAATGCTCTCATGTCTCTTTTTTTTTTTTTTCTAGTTTTTAGGGTAGGGTTGCCTACGGTCAAAAATGTGTTTTTGCCATATTTTTGACATACCGTTGAGTTGGAGGATTTCGTGAGTACCTACCCACTTCGAAAACTCATTCCGGATGCCACGATGGCAGCTGTTTGCTTCTTGCTTCCACCGGGGTCCCAAATGATATATTTGGGGGCAAAAAAAAATTCTCCTTCTCCATTGTTTGTGTGTATGCTGTGTACGCTTGTCATGCAATGTCATCCCCCCCCCGCAGGGTGCCACTGTCTCCTCTGAGTGATCCAATGCTCTCATGTCTCTTTTTCTTTTTTTTTTTTTTTTCTAGTTTTTAGGGTAGGGTTGGCTACGGTCAAAAATGTGTTTTTGCCATATTTTTGACATACTGTTGAGTTGGAGGATTTCGTGAGTACCTACCCACTTCGAAAACTCATTCCGGATGCAACGATGGCATCCGTTTGCTTCTTGCTTCCACCAGGGTCCCAAATGATATATTTGGGGGCAAAAAAAAATTCTCCTTCTCCATTGTTTGTGTGTACGCTGTGTACGCTTGTTATGCAATGTCATCCCCCCCACCCAGGGTGCCACTGTCTCCTCTGAGTGATCCAATGCTCTCATGTCTCTTTTTTTTTCTCTTTTAGTTTTTAGGGTAGGGTTGGCTACGGTCAAAACTGTGTTTTTGCCATATTTTTGACATACCGTTGAGTTGGAGGATTTTGTGAGTACCTACCCACTTCGAAAACTCATTCCGGATGCAATGGTGGCATCCGTTGGCTTCTTGCTTCCACCAGGGTCCCAAATGATATATTTGGGGGCAAAAAAAAATTCTCCTTCTCCATTGTTTGTGTGTACGCTATGTACGCTTGTCATGCAATGTCATCCCCCCCCCCCAAGGTGCCACTGTCTCCTCTGAGTGATCCAATGCTCTCATGTCTCTTTTTTTTTCTTCTAGTTTTTAGGGTAGGGTTGGCTACGGTCAAAAATGTGTTTTTGCCATATTTTTGACATACCGTCGAGTTGGAAGATTTCGTGAGTACCTACCCACTTCGAAAACTGATTCCGGATATAACGATGGCATCCGTTTGCTTCTTGCTTCCACCAGGGTCCCAAATGATATATTTGGGGGGGAAAAAATTCTCCTTCTCCATTGTTTGTGTGTACTCTGTGTACGCTTGTCATGCAATGTCATCCCCCCCCCCCCAGGGTGCCACTGTCTCCTTTGAGTGATCCAACGCTCTCATGTCTCTTTTTTTTTCTTTTAGTTTTTAGGGTAGGGTTGGCTACGGTCAAAACCCTGTTTTTGCCATATTTTTGACACACCGTCCGATGCGGGGAGGATCACGGAGGCTGCGGGGAGGACCGGGGAGGATGCGGGGAGGATCGGTGAGGATGCGGGGAGGACGCGGGGAGGACGCGGGGAGGACCAGGGAGGATGCGGGGAGGACCCGGGAGGATGCGGGGAGGATCGGGGGGGGTTGCGGGGAGGATGCGGGGAGGATCAGGGAGGATGCGGGGAGGACCGGGGAGAATGTGGGGACGATCGGGGAGGATGCAGGGAGGACCGGGGAGGATGCGAGGAGGACCGAAGAGGATGGGGGGAGGATCGGGGAGGATGCGGGGAGGACCGGGGAGGATGCGGGGATGACCGGGGAGGATGAGGGGTTGATCTGGAAGGATGCGGGTAGGATGCGGGGAGGACCGGGGAGGATGCGGGGAGGACCGGGGAGGATGCGGGGAGGACCGGGGAGGATGCGCGGAGGATTGGGGGGGATGCGGGGAGGACCGGGGAGGATGCGGGGAGGATCGGGGAGGATGCGGGAAGGACCGGGGAGGATGCGGGCAGGACCGGGGATGATGCCGGGTTGACCGGGGAGGATGCGGGGAGGACCGGGGAGGATGCGGGGAGGACCGGGGAGGATCTGACAGGATGCTGGGAGGATGCGGGGAGGATGCGGGGAGGATGCGGGGAGGACCGGGGAGGATGCGGGGAGGACCGGGGAGGATGCGGGGAGCATCGGGGAGGATGCGGGGAGGACCGGGGAGGATGCAGGGAGGACCGGGGAGGATGCGGTCAGGACCGGGGGGGATGCGACAAGGTTTGAGGTTTGAGGTTTGATTTTGCGGCCACTAGACGCCTTTCGGCCCCGGGGGGCCACCTGGTCGGGCCAGGTGATATCCTCCCCACCGGGTCCTAGTGGGGGGCCCTCCAAGACGCACCTCCTGCCTGGTGGCGGAGTCCCCCGGGTTCACAGAGCTCGGAGCCCCGTCCTTCCCCGGCGTCCCCGTTTCGCCACTCCCCGGTCAGTGCATCAATTCGCAGCCGTGGCTGCGGGCGCTTACCCACTGCGTCGCCCCCCTAATGCGTGGTCGCCCGGGGCGCCGGCGCCGCCGGGCCCGTGCTACTGGCTTGTCGCCAGTGGGACCCCCTTGGGCTGGCGCGGAGGCTGCCTAGCCTAGGGGTTGGGGCGTGGCGCTGTGCGCCACTACTGCCTTGGCGGGTGCAGTGTCCCGTCTGTGTGTGCGCGGCGCTCGCGGCCGGTTCGGGGGGGTTCGGGCCGGTACCTGGTGTTGTGTCTCCCCTTCTTCCCTCTTCCCGCCCCGCGTGTTCCGCGCTGCGTGTGGCGGGCCGTCCCGTCCGGGTGTCCCTTATCCTCGCTCGCTGGTACGCCATTCCATGCGGTCTGTGCGTTCTGCGCGCTCGGTCCGGTTGCCCTTCCGATGGTCCCCGTGTGTCCTTTTCGTGTGTGTGCGCTCGCGCTCTCGCGGTGTCCGCTCCCCGCTGGGTGGTGTGGCGCGCGCATCTCGCGTGGTCCCGGCACTGGGCGCTGGTAGGGCCGTTCCATGTGGTCCGTGCCCCTCCGCGTGTCCTGCCCCGGTCCAGTGCTCCGTCTGGCGTGCTTGGGGGGGGGCGGTCCGGTCCCAGTTCCCCCCTACTTGGCTTGGGGTTGTGGGGGCGGCGGCAGGGCGTCCCCGGGGGGTTGCCTTCGACCGTTGCGTGGGGCGTTCGGGGTCTTGCGCTCCTCTTCCCCCGACTGCCCGTCCACTGGGTGGGCTGTTGGGGTCTGCGTTGTGGGCGCGGGCGTGCGGTTGTGGGGGCCCCGCTCTGTTCCTGTGGGGGGGGAGAGAGGTGTCGACTTGGTGTCCAGGCGCCGATCCGCCGGATTCCCATGACGAGCCCGATGCGCACGGAGCTTCGCCCTGCGGGATGCGTGGGGGGGTTGGGGTGACCGTGGCTGGAGTGGTGCACCAATGTTCCAGTTCATGGCCCAGCAGAGCACCCCTACCGCGGGCTTACTCTTAGCACAGGGGGAGGGGGTTGCTGGCGCGTTTGTTCTGTGACCCGGGTGCCAGTGTATCTCAGAAGTCAGCCGCCCTGGAGGTAGCGCACCCGGCGCGCGCCGCGAAGGAGCTGGTTCGAACCCCGTGATCGGTGGTCTCCCACCGATCCCCTCGAATACCGGACAAGGCCTCCCGTCGACCTGTTCGAGTACAGGTGACGGTGCGCACTGCTGCAGGGGTGGGTGGCTCCCATGTGTTTTGTTTTTCTAGGGTGGGGGGTAAAACGAACGAGACCTCCACCCGATCCACCGGTATCGGTGGTGGCGCGAGTTGCTGGAGGGGGGGGTGGTTCCCACGTCGCCAACTAGAGAGCTCTACGTGCAGGGATCCCAGGAGCACCAACGCCTGGGATCGAACCCCCGCACTGGACGATTGAAGACCGACGCTCTCACTACTGGGCCGCGGGAGTCTCTTACGCGACTTAGGGGTGTCGTCGCCTATGAATCCTGTGCGTTGTGAAGCGTGTTGCGCGTGCCGGGAGGCCCCAGTCCACGTGCACGGGGTCGGGACAGGGGGGGAGGGGGCTGGGTGGGGTGCGGCACCAACGGATCACCGACTGACGTGCACAGGGGTAAGAGGCGGGCAGTAGCACCGCCGGATCGCCGACTGACTGTAGGGCGGGGGGTCGCTCTGCCTCTTTCCGTCCCTCTGCCTTCCCTGGGCAGGCAACAAAGCGGGCGTCACTGGCGTTGTGCTGTCCATGGGGGGTGTGGCCCCCCATACCACTCCGGTTCGTGCTCACCCGGCTTCTCTGGGTACGATCTGTGCGGCGTCCCGGTGCGCGGGCGTGGGCCCGCTTGTTCTTCGCGGCCCCCATGTGAGCCGGCGGCTGGAGCGGGGGGGCGGGTCACACTCCGGCTCCCCTCTCGGGTGGGGGGGGCCCATACCCCCTGCCTCGGGGGGGGTGTCCCTGCTCTCGTTCCGGGCGGCGGCCTGCGGTACCCCTTTCTGGCTCTCTCCGTGTCGCTGGCGCGCTCCCTTCCGGCGCGCGCGTGCGGTCGGGGCTGAAGTGCCGCCCCGGGGTGGGGGGGGGGTGAGGGGCGGCCCGTGGACCGCTCCCCTGGGGGCCCCAGCTGACCTGCAAACCCCCCCTCTGTTCCCTCGGAGTGGGCTGTGGTTACGGAAGGGTCATGCGGGGCGCGGCCTCCTTCGTGTTCCGTTGTGCGCGTTGCTCCGGCGCGCCGGTGTGGGTTCGCGGGAGCAGGTCCAGCCGCCGTTGCCCTTACCGTGTCGCCGTTCCTCCTGTGGGTGGGGGCGCCCCCCCGGCCCTGGGGGGGTGGAGGGCCGCGCCTGTGGCTCCCCAGCTGGGGTGGGTGCGGGGGGGGGGGGGGGGTGGGGGGGCCGCCCCCCCGCCCGCTCTCGGGCCTGTGTGGGAGGGGGGGGGGGGAGTGGGGGGGGGCCTTTGGTCCCCTGGCGATGCCTCCTGTCGGCCAAGGGGGGGGGGGGCGGCTTGGCAGTCCTGGCCCCGGGGGCCAGCCATCGGCCAGGGGGGTCGCGCCCTTCCCCCGCCCCCCTCTACCGAGAGCCGGATTCTCACGCAGTCCCTCTCTGGGGCCCCTCATCCCCCGGCCGTTGTCGCGCGGCGCTGGCCGGCCGGGGGTGGCCGTGAGGGTTAGCGGTCAGTGGTTAGCGGGTTGCGGGGCAGCAGGTTTCCCCCCGCGCTTGTTGTCTCCGCACTCCCTCCCGCGGGAGGTGGCGCGCCGCTTTCCCTGGGTAGGCAACAACGCGGGCGTCACTGGCGTCGTGCTGTCCATGGGGGGCGTGGCCCCCCATACCATTCCGGTTCGCGCCCACCCGGCTTCTCTGGGCACGATCTGCGCGGTGTCCCGGTGCGCAGGCGTGGGCCCACTTGTTCTTCGCGGCCCCCATTGGAGCCGGCGGCTGGGGCGGGGGGGCGGGTCACACTCCGGCTCCCCTCTCGGGCGGGGGGGGTCCATCCCCCCTGCCTCGGGGGGTGGGGGCCGGGGCCCCCGCGGCTGGCGGGCCGGTGGGGGGGCGGGGGGGGGGGGGTGTCGCGCCGCGGCCTCCCTGCTCTCGTTCCGGGCAGCAGCCTGCGGTACTCCTTTCTGGCTCTCTCCGTGTCGCCGGCGCGCTCCCTTCCGGCGCGCGCGTGCGGTCGGGGCTGAAGTGCCGCCCCGGGGTGGGGGGGGGGAGGGGCGGCCCGTGGATCGCCCCCCTGGGGGCCCCATCTGATTTTGAAACCCCCCCTCTGTCACCTCGGAGTGGGCTGTGGTTACGGGAGGGTCATGTGGGGCGCGGCCTCCTTCCTGTTCCGTTGTGCGCGTTGCTCCGGCACGCCGGTGTGGGTTCGCGGGAGCAGGTCCAGCCGCCGTTGCCCTTATCGCGTCGCCGTTCCTCCTGAGGGGGGGGCGCCCCCCCGGCCCTGGGGGGGCGGAGGGCCGCGCCTGTGGCTCCCCTGCTGTGGTGGGTGCGGGGGGGGGGTGGGGGGGCCGCCCCCGCGCCCGCCCTCGGGTCTGTGCGGGGGGGGGGGGGGTTGGGGGGGGCCCTTTGGTCCCCTGGCGATGCCTCTCGTCGGCCGGGGGGGAGGGGCGGGGGCGGCATGGCGGTCCTGGCCCCGGGGGCCAGCCATCAGCCAGGGGGTCGCGCCCTTCTCCCGCCCCCCCTATCGAGAGCCGGATTCTCGCGCAGGCCCTCGCCGGGGCCCCTCATCCCCCGGCCGTTGTCGCGCGGCGCTGGCCGGCCGGGGGTGGCCGTGAGGGTTAGCGGTCAGTGGTTAGCGGGTTGCGGGGCAGCAGGTTCCTCCCCGCGCTCGTTGTCTCCGCACTCCCTCCCGCGGGAGGTGGCGCGCCCTCGTACGTCGTGCCATACCGCGGGGGGGGCGTGGGTCGGGGGGCCCATCCCCCCCCCCCAACTCTCCCGTACCCGCCGTCTGGGCCTTCACCTGCGCCGCCGCTTGTGTGGGGGCTGGGGCTGCGGCGGCGGCGGGTTGTGCCGGCGGTAGCGCCAGTGGGCGAGGGCGCTACGCAAAGCCCGGGGGAGCCAGTTGTTGGCGTCCCTATCCGTGATGCGGAGCACCGCTCCCCCTTCCAGGAAGGCCGGCCACGTCGGCTCCCTGTCGGGCCACGCCGCCCGGATCACTGACCTGAGGACCCTCTCGTGGTCCTCTGGGGCCGCCCACCCCCCCGGGGGTACCTCTCGGTTTCCTTCGTCCCTCCAGAGGAGAACGGCATCGAAGGGCCGGTTCCGCGACCTCCTGGAGGTCCCCTGGTCCGCCCAGCATAACCACCCGTACACTTCCCCCACCAGGGGGAGGGTCTCCCCCCCCAGCGGGTCCGGGACCGCGCCCCAGTCCCGGTCCCATGGCCGGCCCTCCTCCGCCCCCCGTGCCGGCCCCCCTCGCTGCCCCTGCGCCTGCGGCGCCGATGCCGCGCCCCGTCCCCCCTCCGCCGAGGCCATCCGCGCCGGCTGCGCCCTCGGCGCGGGGGGGGCTTGCTGGTGCTGGTGTCGTGGGGGTTGGGGGGGGACGAGCTCGCCGGCGTCAGGGTCGATGTTGTAGAGGTGGTGGTGGTGGTGGTGGTGGTGGTGGTGGGTGTGGTGTGCCGGCATCTGTTGGATGCCGGGGGGGATGCACCTCACCGGCTGCACGTCCGGCTGCGGGGGCGCTCCGCCCTCTGCCCCCCTCCCTTCGCCCCGCCCTCCTCCCTGGGCTCCCATGCCCCGTCCCGCCTGTCCCTTGGGGCCCGCGGCGCCCTTGCCCTTGCCCTTGGGCCCCTTTCCAGTCCCATGCCCGTGTCGCGGGTCCCGCCTCCCGTCCACCACGCCCTGGCCCGCTCGCTCTCCCACCTCCCCCCGCCCCGCCCCCTGCACCTGGGCTCCCTGCCCGCGCCCCTGCGCGCCCTTCCCGTGCCCTGACCCCTCCCCTGCCCCCTGCCTGTCGCGCCGTCCGCTGCTCCCCTCCCCCCCGCCGCTGCGCCCTTCCTGGACCACTCGCCGGGCGTCCCGCTGCCTTTGCAGTTGCGGCAGCGTGACGCCCGGCGGCGAGCGCTCGCGCGTCGGGTGGCGGACGTGCCGCTCCCGCCCCGGGGGGAAGGGCTTGGGGGGGAACGGCTTGGGGGGGCTGGTGTGGGTGTGGGCGGGGTTGGCGTGGGCGCGGTACTTCGCGCTCTCCCTGCCGACTGCTGCTGCTGCGGCGGCCGCCGGTGAGGCGTCCGCGGCCCGGGCGGGGTTCTTCCCCCGCTTGCGCGGCGTGCTGGGGGCCGCGGCGTGGCGGGCCGAGGCGGCGTTGCGGCCCGCCGGGGTCGCGGCCGCAGCCCCTCGCGCGCCCTCCTCGCTCTCCTTCGCTGCCGTGGCGGCCGCCGACGAGGCGCCCGTGGCCGCGGTCGCAACCCCTCGCACGCCCTCCTCGTTCTCCTCTGCTGCCGCGGCGGCCGCCGGCGAGGCGCCCGCGGCCCGTGCGGGGTCCGTCGCAACCACTCGCGCGCCCTTCTTGCTCTCCTGTGCGGCTGCGGCAGCCCTCGGCGATGCGTCCGGCTCCTGCGCCGGGGCTGCCCCCCTTGTCGGCGGCGTGCTGGGGGCCGCGGCCGGGGCCGCGGCGTGGCTCGCCGCGGTCTCCGCCTCCTGCGCGTCTGGGCGGGGCGGGGCGGCGGGGCTGGCCGCTTGGGCGGCGGGGGCGGCCGTCTGGGCTGGCCCAGGTTCCCGGGCCGGCGGCGGCGGCCCGACCAGCACCGCCGCCTGCGCCAGCCTCCGCTCCTCGCGCTCCGCGAGGGTCTCCCCCGTCCACTCCGGGGAGGAGTCGGGGGAGCGGGAGCGGGACCGGCGGTGGTGGCGGTCGTCCCGCTGGAGGGACCCATCGGAGTCTGCCATCGCTGTTACTCTGGTAGGCATGCGTGGTGGCACGCGCGCCCTTCCCACTACCTCCTGGTGCATCAGTGCCGTGCCGTGGGCAGTGCCGTGTGGTGCTCTGCGGGGGGGAGGGGGGGAGGGGGTGGGGGGCCGGCTGTGGCGTCAGCCCCGCACGGCCGGGGGCCCGCGGCCATCCACCGGCATTGGGAGGGGAGGCGGGGGAGCCGTGCGGCCCACGCGTCGCGCCACAGCTCCCAGTCTGGGGCGGGGCCCAGGGCCCTGGGCCCCCGGGGGTCGTCAAGCGGTGTCGGGGGCAGCCGCACCAGGTGGACCCCCGTAACGGCGGTGACCTCCTGTGTGCGCAGGAAGGTGTGTACTCCGTCCCGCGCCGCGGGCGCGGGGGGGCGGGGTACGGGTGTGGCCCCATAGAGGTGGGTGGGGGTGATCCCCAGGATCCGCCCCGGGCCCCCGCGGGTCGCGACGACGAGGAGGAGGAGGGGGGTGCCAGGGCACTCTTGCCAGAGGACCTGCCCCCTGCACCTATGATTTTAGCAGCTGTTTTTTCCCAAAATTCAAAATCATGCATTTTCAGAACCGCGATATCAAACTGTACACAGTAGTACTGTTGTTTTTATGTTTTCTCAAATTTTTATTAAAATTATGCTGTCGCTGAAGCTGGAGCCGCAGATAAACTGTCAGCAACTGCCGCGTACGCGAGTTTCAGATTCCCGACCGCCGTGCTGGTGGGCACCCCTGGTCCTGGAGAGGGGGGGGGACAGGTCTGGGTTAGCCCAGCCGCGGGGCGCGTGCGTCGCCGGTGGGAGGGCGGGGCACCAAGTGGGCTCCCTGGGGAACGCCTCGTAGACGACGGCGTACGGGGGGGTAGGCCCGGTGCCGTCATACACCGGGTTGGTCGGCCGGGGGCGGGCGGACGCCTCGTCCGCGCCTTCCACGAACACTGTGACCTCGCCCACCTCCAGGTCCTCGTCCGGCGGGTGTAGAAGGTGGAGCGCCGCATCCAGCTCGGACACTCCCCCCGGGTACGTGGCCCGCGCCTGGTTCAGGTACGGGGCCGCGTCCCCGGGGTAGCGCGTCCTGAGGGCGTGCAGCAGGGCTGGGGCGCTACTGCGGAGGGACATGGCAGACCCCGCTCCCGTCAGCCGGAGGGTGTCCCCCATGGACAGGGGCCGACCCGACCGATTGGACTCGCGCCACTCCATCCAGTGCCCGTAGAGGGCCGCTTCCGGGCTGATGAGCCCCGGCCGGATGGCGTTCACGATCCGGTGCATTGCCGGGAGCAGCGTAGGGGCCCCCGCTCCGTTCAGGGCGCGGACGGCCGGGAGGGCGGTCTCGTTGAGGAAGGCGACAAGGACCGGGGAGGATTGGAGAGGACCGGGGAGGATGCAGGGAGAACCTGAGAGGATGCGGGGAGGACTGGGAAGGATGCGGGGAGGATCGGGGAGGATGCGGGGAGGACGGGGAAGGATGCGGGGAGGATAGGGGAGGATGCGTGGAGGACCGGGGAGGATTCCGGGAGGAACATGGAGGATGCGGGGACGATGCGCGGAGGATGCGGGAAGGATCGTGGAGGATGCGGCGAGGATCGGGGAGGATGCGGGGAGGACCGGGGAGGATGCAGGGACGATGCGGGGAGCACGCGGGAAGGACCGGGGAGGATGCGGGGAGGACCGGGGAGGATGCGGGGTTGACCGGGGAGGATGCGGGGACGACCGGGGAGGATGCGGGGAGGATCGGGCAGGATGCGGGGAGGACCGGGGAGGATGCGGGGAGGACCGGGAGATGCGGGGAGGATCTGGGAGGATGCGGGGAGGACCGGGGAGGATGCGGGGAGGACCGGAGAGGATGCGGGGAGGACCGGGGAGGATGCGGGGAGGACCGGGGAGGATCGGGGAGGTTCGGGGAGGATGCAGGGAGGACCGGGGAGGATGCGGGGAGGACTGGGGAGGATGCAGGGGGGATTGGGGAGAATGCGCGGGGGATGCAGGAAGGATCACGGAGGCTGGGGGGAGGACCCGGGAGGATGCGGGGAGGATCGGTGAGGATGCAAGCAGGATCAGGGAGGATGCGGAGAGGACTGGGAAGATGCGGGGAGGAAGGGGGAGGATGTGGCGATGATCGGGGAGGATGCAGGGAGGACCGGGGAGGCTGCGGGGAGGTCCGGGGAGGATGCGGGGAGGACCGGGGAGGATGTGGGGAGGACCGGGGAGGCTGCGGGGAGGATGCGGGGAGGATCGGGGAGGATGCGATCAGGACCAGGGGGGATGCGGGGGGGACCGGGGAGGATCCGGGAGGATGCGGGGAGGATCCTCCCGGGTCGTCCCCGCATCCTCCCCAATCCTCCCCTCATCCTCCCCGGTCCTCCCCACATCCTCTCCGATCCTCCCCGCATCCTCCCCGGTCCTCCCCGCATCCTCCCCGGTCCTCCCCGCGTCCTCTCCGCATCCACTTCGCGTCCTCCCCGATCCTCCCCGGTTCTCCCCGCATCCTCCCCAGTCCTGCCCGCATCCTCCCTGATCCTCGCCGCATCCTCCCTGGTCCTCCCCAATCCTCCTCGCATCCTCCCCGGTCCTCTCCGCATCCTCCCCGCATGGATGCCCGGGGAGGATGCGGGGAGGACCGGGGAGGATGCGGGGAGGATAAGGGAGGATGCGTGGAGGAACGGGGAGGATGCAGGGAGGATCGTGGAGGATGCGGCGAGGAGCGGGGATGATGCGGAGAGGACGGGGAAGGATGAGGAGAGGATGCAGGGAGCACGCGGGAAGGACCGGGGAGGATGCGGGGTTGACCGTGGAGGATGCGGGGAGGACCGGGAAGGATGCGGAGACGACCGGGGAGGATGCAGGGAGGACCGGCGAGGATGCGGGGAGGATCGGGGAGGATGCAGCAAGGACCGCGGAGGATGCGGAGAGGACCGCGGAGGATGCGGGGAGGACCGGAGAGGATGCGGGGAGGACCGGGGAGGATGCGGGGAGGATCGGGGATGATGCGTGGGCGACCGGGGAGGATGCGGGGAGGACCAGGGAGGATGCGGGGAGGATGCGGGGAGGATTGAGGAGGATGCGGGGAGGATCGTGGAGGATGCAGGGAGGATCGGGGAGGGTGCGGGGAGGACCGGGGAGGACGCGGGAAGGACCGGGGAGAATGCGGGGAGGACCGGGGATGATGCGGGGTTGACCGGGGAGGAGGCAGGGAGGACAGGGGAGGATGCGGGGAGGACCGGAGAGGATGTGGGGGGGACCGGGTAGGATGCGGGGGGGATGCGGGGATGATGCGGGGAGGACCGGGGAGGATGCGGGGAGGATCGGAGAGGTCCGGGGAGGATGCGGGGAGGATCGGGGAGGATGCGGGCAGGACTGGGGAGGACCGGGGAGGATCCGGGAGGATTGGGGAGGATGCGGGGAGGTTGCGGGGAGGACGCGGGGAGGACCGGGGAGAATGCGGGAGGACCGGGGAGGATGCGGGGAGGATCAGGGGGGGTTGCGGGGATGACCGGGGAGGATGCGGGGAGAATCGGGGGGGATGCGGGGAGGAGCGCGGAGGATGCGGGGATGACCAAGGAGGATGCAGGGAGGATGAGGGGATGATTGGGGAGGATGCGGCGACGACCGGGTAGGATGCGGGCAGGACCGGGGAGGATGCGGGGAGGATCGGGAAGGATCCGTGGAGGACCACGGAGGATGCGGGGAGGACCGGGGAGGATGCAGGGGGGGACTGGGGAGGATGCGCGGAGGATGGGGGAGGATGCAGGGAGGATCGTGGAGGATGCGGGGAGGATCGGGGAGGATGTGGGGAGGACCGGGGTGGATGCGGGCAGGATCGGAGAGGATGCAGGAAGGACTGGGGAGGATGCGGGGAGGACCGGGGAGGATGCGGGGAGGATCGGGGAGGATGCGTGGAAGACCAGGGAGGATGCGGGGAGGACCGGGGAGGATGCGCGGAGGATTAAGGAGGATGCGGGGAGGATCGGGAAGGATGCGGGGAGGATACGGGGGGGATCAGGGAGGATGCGGGGAGGATCGGGAAGGATGCGGGGGGGTCCGGGGAGGATGCGGGGAG
Source organism: Eutreptiella sp. 'Long Island Sound 2002' (assembly GCA_964036045.1). Lineage (NCBI taxonomy): Eukaryota > Euglenozoa > Euglenophyceae > Eutreptiales > Eutreptiaceae > Eutreptiella > Eutreptiella sp. 'Long Island Sound 2002'. The sequence goes on from OZ038403.1 coordinate 12,753,784, forward strand.
GACCGGGGAGGATGCGGGGAGGAGCGGGGAGGGTCGGGGGAGGATCAGGGAGCATGCGGGGGGGATCAGGCAGGATGCGGAGAGAAACGGGGAGGATGCGGGGAGGATCGGGGAGGATGTGGGGAGGTTCGGGGAGGATGCGGGGAGGACGGGGAGGATGCGGGGAGGACCGGGGAGGATGCGGGGGGGCCCGGGGAAGATGCGGGGAGGATCGGGCAGGATGCGGTCAGGACCAGGGAGGATGCGGGGAGGACCGGGGAGGATGCGGTCAGGACCGGGGGGGATGCGGGAAGGACCGGGGAGGATTGGGGAGGATGCGGGGAGGATGCGGGGAGGATGCGGGCGGGACCGGGGAGGACCGCAGAGGATGCGGGGAGGACCGGGGAGGATGCGGTCAGGACCGGGGGGGATGCAGGGAGGATCAGGGAGGATTGCAGAGGATCGGGGAGGATCGGGGAGGATGCGGGGAGGACCGGGGAGGATGCGGGGAGGACCGGGGAGGATGCGAGGAGCATCGGGGAGGACCGGGGAGGATGCGGGGGGGATTGGGGGGGATGCGGGCAGGACTGGGGAGGATGCGGGGAGGACCGGAGAGGATCGGGGAGGAACGGGGAGGATGCGGGGAGGATGCGGGGAGGACGCGGGGAGGACCGGGGAGGATGCGGGGAGGATCAGGGAGGATGCGGGGAGCACCGGGGAGAATGCGGGGGGGATCGGGGAGGATGCGGGGAGGACCGGGGAGGATGCGGGGATGACCGGTGAGGATGCGGGGAGGATGAGGGGATGATCGGGGAGGATGCAGGGAGGACCGGCGAGGATGCGGGGAGGACCGGGGAGGATGCAGGGAGGATCGGAGAGGATGCGTGGAGGACCGGGGAGGATGCGGGGAGGACCAGGGAGGATGCGGGGAGGACCGGGGAGGATGCGCGGAGGATTGGGGAGGATGCGGGGAGGACCGTGGAGGATGCGGGCAGGATCGGGGAGGATGCGGGGAGGACCGGGGAGGATGCGGGGAGGATGCGGGGAGGACGCGGGAAGGACCTGGGAGGATGCGGGGAGGACCAAAGATGATGCGGGGTTGACCGGGGAGGATGCGGGGAGGACCGGGAAGGATGCGGGGAGGACCGGGGAGGATGTGGGGGGGACCGGGGAGGATGCGGGGAGGATCTGGGAGGATGCGGGGAGGATGCGGGGATGATGCAGGGAGGACTGGGGAGGATGCGGGGAGGATCGTGGAGGACCGGGGAGGATGGGGGAGGAGGCGGCCAGGACTGGGGAGGATGCGGGGAGGACCGGGGAGGATCGGGGAGGATCGGGGAGGATGCGGGGAGGATGCAGGGAGGACGCGGGGAGGACCGGGGAGGATGCGGGGAGGATGCAGGGAGGATCAGGGGGGGTTGCGGGGAGGACCGGGGAGGATGCAGGGAGGATCGGGGACGATGCGGGGAGGACCGGGGAGGATACGGGGATGACCGGGGAGGATGTTGGGAGGATGAGGGGATGATTGGGGAGGATACGGGAAGGACCGGGTAGGATGCGGGGAGGACCGGGGGGGATGCGGGGAGGATCAAGGAGGATGTGTGGAGGACCGGGGAGGATGCAGGGGGGACCACGGAGGATGCGGGGAGGACGGGGGAGGATGCGCGGAGGATTGGGGAGGATGCAGGGAGGATAGTGGAGGATGCGGGGAGGACCGGGGAGGATGCGGGGAGGACCGGGGAGGATGCGGGGAGCATCAGGGAGGATGCGGGAAGGACCGGGGAGGATGCGGGGAGGACCGGGGATGATGCGGAGTTGACCGGGGAGGATGCGGGGAGGACTGGGAAGGATGCGGGGAGGACCGGGGAGGATGCGGGGAGGATCTGGGAGGATGCGGGCAGGATGCAAGGATGATGCGGGGAGGACCGGGGAGGATGCGGGGAGGACCGGGGAGGATGCGGGGAGGATCGAGGAGGATGCTGGGAGGACCGGGGAGGATGCGGAGAGGACCGGGGAGGATGCGGTCACGACCGGGGGGGATGCGGGGAGGACCGGGGAGTATGGAGGGACGACCGGGGAGGATGCGGGGAGGACTGGGGAGGATGCAGGGAGGATCGGGGAGGATGCGGGGAGGATCGGGGAGGATGCGGGGAGGATCGGGGAGGATGCGCGGAGGATCGGGGAGGATGCGGGCAGGACTTGGAGGATGCGAAGAGGACCGGGGAAGATGCGGGGAGGATCGGGGAGGATGCGGGGAGGATCATGGAAGATGCGGGGGGGATCAGGGAGGATGCAGGGAAGATCGGGAAGGATGCGGGGAGGTCAGGGGGGGATGCGGGGAGGAGCGGGGAGGGTGCGGGGAGGTTGGGGGAGGATGCGGGGAGGACCGGGGAGGATGCGGGGAGCATCAGGGAGGATGCGGGAAGGACCGGGGATGATGCCGGGTTGACCGGGGAGGATGCGGGGAGGACCGGGAAGGATGCTGGGAGGACCGGGGAGGATGCGGGGAGGATCTGGGAGGATGCGGGCAACATGCAAGGATGATGCGGGGAGGACCGGGGAGGATGCGGGGAGGACCGGGGAGGATGCGGGGAGGATCGAAGAGGATGCGGGGAGGACCGGGTAGGATGCGGAGAGGACCGGGGAGGATGCGGTCACGACCCGGGGGGGATGCGGAGAGGACCGGGGAGGATGGAGGGACGACCGGGGAGGATGCGGGGAGGACTGGGGAGGATGCGGGGAGGATCAGGGAGCATGCGGGGAGGATCGGGGAGGATGCGGGGAGGATCAAGGAGGATGCGGGGAGGACTTGGAGGATGCGAAGAGGACCGGGGAGGATGCAGGGAGGACCGGGGAGGATGCGGGGAGGATCATGGAAGATGCGGGGGGGATCAGGGAGGATGCGGGGAAGAGCGGGAAGGATGCGGGGACGTCCGGGGAGGATGCGGGGAGGAGCGGGGAGGGTGCGAGGAGGATCACGGAGGATGCGGGGAGGATCAGGGAGGATGCGGGGAGGACCGGGGAGGATGCGGGGAGGATCGGGGAGGATGCGGGGAGGTTCGGGGAGGATGCGGGGAGGACCGGGGAGGATGCGGGGAGGACCGGGGAGGATGCGAGCCAGCCGAGGTGACCGCCCCCGCCACCCAAGCAGCAAGCCCTGCCGCCCCGCCCCGGGAGGGGGCCCCAGACGCGCGGGAAGCGGAGACCGCAGCCCCAGCAAGCCAGCCCGCGGCCTTGACCGCGGCCCCCGGCACGCCACCGAAACGGGAGGTAGCCCCGGCGCAGGAACCGGACGCATCGCCGAGGGCTGCTGTAGCCGCAGAGGGGAGCGAGGAGGGCGCGCGAGGGGTTGCGACCGCGGCCCCGGCGAGCCGCGCCACCGGCTCGGCCGGCCACGCCGCGGCCCCCAGCACGCCGCAAAAGCGGGGTAAGGACCCCGCACGGGCCACGGGCGCCTCGCCCGCGGCCTCCGCAACAGCAGCAGTTGGCAGGGAGAGCGCGAAGTACCGCGCCCACGCCAACCCCACCCACACCCAGACCGGTCCCCCCAAGCCGTTACCCCCCAAGCCCTTCCCCCCCGGGGCGGGCGCGGCACATCCGCCCCCCGGCGCCTGAGCGCTCGCCGCCAGGCGTCACACTGCCGCAGCTGCAAAGACAGCGGGACGCCCGGCGCGTGATCCAGGAAGGAGGGGACGGAGCGCAGGCAGAGCTGCGTGCCAGCCACGGGAGCGCGGAGCAGGGTGCAGGAGGCGACAGGGGAAGTGCCCAGGAGCGCGGGCGAGGAGCGGGCAAGGGCACGCGCGGCACGGAGCAAGGGCGCAGCAGCGGAGGGGGGCAGCGCGCAGGCAGTGGACGGCGCGACTCAAGGCAGAGGGCCGGGAAGGCACCAGGGCACGGGAAGGGCACGCAGAGGCGCGGGCAGGGCGCCCAGCCGCAGGGAGCGGGGCGAGGGACGGTGGGCGTGCGGGCAGGCCAGGGCGTGGGGGACAGGGGGCGGGACCCACGGCACGGGCAGGGGGCCGGAAGGGGGCCCAAGGGCAAGGGCAAGGGCGCCACGGGCCTCAAGGGACAGACGGGACGGGGCATGGGAGCCCCGGGGGGAGGGCGGGCCGAGGAGAGGGGGGCGGGGGGCGGGGCGCCCCCCCAGCCGGACGTGCAGCCGGTGAGGTGCATCCCCCCCCGGCATCCAACAGATGCCGGCGCACCACACCTACCACCACCACCACCACCACCACCACCTCTACAACATCGACCGCGACGCTGGCGAGCTCGTCCCCCCCCAGCCCCCACGACCCCAGCACCAGCCAGCCCCCCCCCCGCCGATAGCAGAGCCGGCGCGGATGGCCTCGGCGGGGGGGGGGGCGGGGCGCGGCATTGGCGCCGCAGGCACAGGGGCAGCAGGGGGAGCCGGCGCGAGGGGCAGAGGGGGCCCGGCCCCGGGACCGGGACTGGGGCAGGATCCCGGACCCTCTGGGGAATGAGGCCCTCCCCCCTGGTGGGAGAGGTGTACGGATGGATGTGCTGGGCCAACCAGGGGACCACCAGGGTGTTGAGGAAGCGGCCCTTCGATGCCGTGCTCCTTCGGAGGGACGGAGGAGACCGGGAGGTACCCCCAGGGGGGGTGGGCAGCCCCTGAGGACCACGAGAGGGTCCTCAGGTCAGTGATCCGGGCGGCGTGGCCCGACAGGGAGCCGACGTTGCCGGCCTTCCTGGAAGGGGGGGCGGTACTGCGCATCACGGATGCGGACGCCAACAACTGGGTCCCCCGGGCCTTGCGCAGCGCCCTCACCCACTGGCGCTACCACCGGCGCAACCCGCCGCCACCACAGCCCCGGCCCCCACACAAGCAGCGGCGCAGGTGACGGCCCCAACGGTGGACGCGCGAAAGTTTGGGGGGGAGCTGGGCCCCCGACCCACGCCCCCCCCCTCGGTACAGCGTGTCCAAGGAGCGCGCGCCACCTCCCGCGGGGGGGAGGGCGGAGACAACGAACGCGGGGGGGAACCTACTGCCCCGCAGCCCGCTAACCGCTAACCGCTAACCCTCACGGCTGCCTATGGCCGGCCAGCGCCGCGCAACGACAGCGGAGGGGGCGAAGGGCCCCAGCGAGGGCCTGCACGAGGGTCCGGCTCTAGGTAGAGGGGGGTGGGGGAAGGGTGCGACCCCCCAGCCGATGGCTGGCCCCCGGGGCCGGGACCGCCATGCCGCCGCCCCCTCGCCCGTCAGGACGCGGCGCCAAGGGACCAGAGGGCCCCCCCCACTCCCCCCCCCCCCCCTCCCACTCGGGCCCAAGAGCGGGCGGAGGCAGACCGAAGAAACGGCGGCCCGGCACCCCCCCCGAAGAGGCCGCTGCACCCGGGGTGCGGGGGCACCACGGCCGAGGCAGGCGCCCTCACGCCCTGCCCGCTGCCGGCCGACGGCGGACCGACGGCGCCCAAGACAGCGCAAACGGAGCGGCCCTGTCAGAGGCCGGCCCGGGGAAGACGGGGGCGCGAACCAGGGCGGGGGGGTCCCCCCCCCCTCCCCCCCCCCCCCGCCGCACTGATCCGTTGGCGGCCAACCAGGCCACGCCCGACGCCCGCGGCCGCCCGGCAACCCCGTCGGCACGAGTATACCCCGGGGAAGCACGCCGGAGACGACGAATGGCAGGCCGACGCCCGACGGGGCGGAGGGCTGGGGAGGCGGCCACCCCACCCCTCCTCCCCCCCCGCTCCCCCCCCCCAGCTTGGAAGCCACAGGAGCGACCCTCCGCCCCTTCGGAGCCGAGGGGGCGCCCCCCCTCCCCCAGAAGGGACCACGACGCAGGGGGGGGGGATGCGGCTGGACCTGCACACCGCGCGCCCCAGCGCCCCCAGCCGCTCCCGCGGGGGTCCCGGCCGCAGGGCGAGCCCACACCAGCGTGCCGGAGCAACGCGCGGACCAAGCTTTGGGGGCGGCGCACGGCGGCGCACCAGAACAGTATGGAGGCCGCGCCCCACATGACCCTCCGATGACCACAGCCCACTCAGGGAGGGCGGAGGGGGGGTTCAGGTCTGCAGGTGCCCCCGGGGGAGCGGTCCGCGGGCCGCCCCTCACCCCCCCCCACACCCGGGGCGGCTCCGCGACCCCGACTGCACGCGCACGCCGGAAGGGAGTGCGCCGACGGCACGAGGGGGTCAGGATGGGGTACCGCGGGCCGCCGACCAGAGGGGGAGCAGGGAGGCCGCGGCGCGACCCCCCCCCCACCCCCCCCACCGGCCCGCAGGCCGCGTGGGCCACGGCTCCCAGCCCCCGAGGCAGGGGGGATGGTCCCCCCTCCCCCCGCCCGAGAGAGGAGCCGGAGCGCGGCCCGCCCCCGCGCCCCAGCCGCCGGCTCCCGCAGGAACCGCGGAGAACAAGCGAGCCTGCGCAACCGCGCCAGGACGCCGCACAGATCGCGCCCAGTGAAGGCGGGCGAGCACGAACCGGGGTGGTATTGGGGGCCACGCCCCCCATGGACAGGACGACGCCAGTGACACCCGCTTTGTTGCCTGCCCAAGGAAGGCAGAGGGATGGAACAAGGCAGAGCGACCCCCCGCCCTACAGGCCCCCCCCGGCGGCACAAACGGGGGGCACGGCGCACAGCCCCCCCCCCCCCCCCCAGCCCGCCCCCCGGCACGCGAACGCCACGGACCCGCCCCGCGGCACGCCGCCCCCACAGGGCGTGCAGACCAAGGGGACAGAGTAGGGCCCCCACACCCGCACGCCCGCGCCCAAAGCACGTGGATAGCGGACCCCAGCAGCCCGCCGAGTGGGCGGGCAGTCGGGGGAGGGGGAGCGCCTGACCCCAGACGCCCCTCACAGCAGTGGTAGGCACCCCCCCCGGGGACGCCCTTCCGCCACCCCCACAACCCCCAGCCAAGTAGGGGGGAACCGGGACCGGACAGCCCCGCCCTAGGCAAGCCAGACACAGCAAGGGACCGAGGCAGGACACGCAGAGGGGGACGGATTACGTGGAACGGCCCTAACAGCGCCCAGAGCCGGGACCGCGCGAGGTGCGCGCGCCACACCACCCCGGGGAGGGGGGAGCGGACGCCGCGAGAGCGCGAGCGCACACACAAGCAAAGGGCACGCGGGGACTACCAGAAGGGCAACCGGACGGAGCACGCGGAACGCACAGACCGCGTGGACTGGCGTCCCAGCGAGCGAGGGTAAGGGACACCCGGACGGGACGGCCCGCCACACGCAGCGGGGGACACACGGGGCGGGAAGAGGGAAACGGGAGAGACACAACACCAGGTACCGGCCCGAACCCCCCGAGCTGGCCGCGAGCGCCGCGCACACAGGAACGGGCCACTGCACCCGCCAAGGCAGTAGTGGCGCACAGCGCCAAGCCCCAACCCCTAGGCTAGGCAGCCTCCGCGCCAGCCCAAGGGGGTCCAACTGGCGACAAGCCAGTAGCACGGGCCCGGGGGCGCCGGTGCCCCGGGCAACCACGCATTACGGGGGCGACGCAGTGGGTAAGCGCCCGCAGCCACGGCTGCGAATTGATGCACTGACCGGGGAGTGGCTAAACGGGGAAGCCGAGGAAGGACAGGGCTCCGAGCCCTGTGAACCCGGGGGACTCCGCCAGCAGGCGGGAGGTGCGTCTTGGAGGGCCCCCCACTAAGACACGGTGGGGAGGATATCACCTGGCCCGACCAGGTTGCTTCCTCGGGCCGAAAGGCGTCTAGTACCCGCAAAATCAAACCTCAAACCTCAAACCTCCCCGATCCTCCCCGATCCTCCCAGATCCTCCCCGCAGCCTCCCCGATCCTCCCCGCATCCTCTGCGGTCCTCCCCGCGTCCTCCCCGCATCCTCCCCGCATGGATGTCTGGGGAAGATGCGCGGAGGATGAGGGGATGATCGGGGAGGATGCCGGGAGGACCGGGGAGGATGCGGGGAGGGCCGGGGAGGATGCGGGGAGGATGGGGGAGGATGCGTGGAGGACCGCGGAGGATGCCGGGAGGAACAAGGACGATGCGGGAAGGACCAGGGAGGATGCGCGGAGGATTGGGGAGGATGCGGGGAGAATCGTGGAGGATGCGGCGAGGATCGGGGAGGATGGGGAGAGGACCGGGGAGGATGCGGGGAGGATGCGGGTAGCACGCGGGAAGGACCGGGGAGGATGCGGGGAGGACGGCGGATGATGCGGGGTTGACCAGGGAGGATGCGGGGAGGACCAGGGAGGATGCGGGGAGGATCGGGGAGGATGCGGGGAGGACCAGGGAGGATGCGGGGAGGACCGGGGAGGATGCGGGGAGGATCGGGGAGGATGTGGGGAGGACCAGGGAGGATCGGGGAGGTCCGGGGAGGATGCAGGGAGGACCGGGGAGGATGCGGGGATGAGCGGGGAGGATGCGGGGAGGACTGGGGAGGATGCGGGGAGGATCCAGGAGGATGCGCCGGGGATGCGGGGAGGATCACGGAGGCTGCGGGGAGGACCGGGGAGGATGCGGGGAGGATTGGTGAGGATGCGGGGAGGATGCGGGGAGGACGCGGGGAGGACCTGGAAGGATGCAGGGAGGACCAGGGAGGATGCGGGGAGGATCAGGGGGGGTTGCGGGGAGGACCGGGGAGGATCCGGGGACGACCAAGGAGGATGCGGGGAGGACCAGGCAGGATGCGGGGAGGATCAGGGAGGATGCGGGGAGGAACAGGGAGGATGCGGGGAGGACCGGGGAGGATGCGGGGAGGATCAGGGAGGATGCGGGGAGGACCAGGGAGGATGCGGGGAGGTTGGGGGAGGATGCAGGGAGGACCGGGGAGGATGCGGGGATGAGCGGGGAGGATGCGGGGAGGACTGGGGAGGATGGGCGGAGGATCGAGGAGGATGCGCCGGGGGTGCGGGGAGGATCACGGAGGCTGCGGGGAGGACCGGGGAGGATGCGGGGAGGATTGGTGAGGATGCGGGGAGGATGCGGGGAGGACGCGGGGTGGATCGGGGAGGATGCGGGGAGGACCGGGGAGGATGCGGGGAGGATCGGGGGGGGTTGCGGGGAGGACCGGGGAGGATGCGGGGAGGATCGGGGAGGATGCGGGGATGACCCGGGAGGATGCGGGGAGGATGAGGAGATGATCGGGGAGGATGCGGAGAGGAGCGGGTAGGATGCGGGGAGGACCGGAGAGGATGCGGGGAGGATCGGGAAGGATGCGTGGAGGAACGGGGAGGATGCGGGGAGGACCGGGGAGGATGCGGGGAGGATCGGGGAGGATGCAGGGAGAACCGGGGAGGATGCGGTCAGGACCGGGGGGGATGCGGGGAGGACCGGGGAGGATCGGGGAGGATCGGGGAGGATGCAGGGAGGACCGGGGAGGATGTGGGGAGAACCTGAGAGAATGCGGGGAGGACTGGGGAGGATGCGGAGAGGATCGGGGAGGATGCGGGGAGGATCGGGGAGGATGCGGGGAGGATCGGGGAGGATGCCGGGAGGACTGGAGGATGCGAAGAGGACCAGGGAGGATGCGGGGAGGATGGAGGAGGATAGGGGGAGGATCGTGGAGGATGCGGGGAAGGTCAGGGAGGATGCGCGGAGGATCGGGAAGAATGCGGGGACGTCCGGGGAGGATGCGGGGAGGACAGGGGAGGATGCGGGGAGGAGAGGGGAGGGTGCGAGGAGGATCAGGGAGGATGCGGGGAGGATCAGAGAGGATGCGGGGAGGACCGGGGAGGATGCGGGGAGGTTGGGGGAGGATGCGGGGAGGTTGGGGGAGGATGCAGGGACTGGGGAGGATGCGGGGAGGACCGGGGAGGATGCGGGGAGGATCGGAGAGGACGCGGGGAGGACCGGGGAGGATGCCGGGAGGACCGGGGAGAATGCAGGGAGGATCGAGGAGGATGCCGGGGGGGGTCGGGGATGATGTGGGGAGGATCGGGGAGGATGCGGGGGGGACCGGGGATGATGCGGAGAGGACCGGGGAGGATGCGGCCAGGACCGCGTAGGATGCGAGGAGGACTGGGGAGGATATGGGGAGGATCGGAGAGGATGCGGGGAGGACCGGGGAGGATGCGGGGAGGACCGGGGAGGATGCAGGGGGGGATTGGGGAGGATGCGGGGAGGACCGGGGAGGATGCGGGGAGGACCGGGGAGGATGCGGGGAGGACCGGGGAGGATCGGGGAGGTTCGGGGAGGATGCAGGGAGGACCGGGGAGGATGCGGGGAGGAGCGGGGAGGATGCGGGGAGGACTGGGGAGGATGCGGGGAGGATGGGGGAGGTTGCGGGGAGGACCGGGGAGGATGCGGGGATGACCTGGGAGGATGCGGGCAGGATGCCGGGAGGACTGGGAGGATGCGGAGAGGACCGGGGAGGATGCGGGGAGGATCGGGGAGGATGCAGGGGGATCGTGGATGATGCTTGGAGGATCAGGGAGGATGGGGGGAGGATCGGGAAGGATGCGGGGAGGTCCGGGGAGGATGCGGGGAGTAAGAAAAAGTCACTGCCATGTCTTTCTTGGAGGGCTTGATCCAGGCTAAGCCCCCCTTAAAACCCTTTGTTGATGCTGAGACAAACTTAAGTGTTTTTATCTCTCTTTTGTTGCCTAAAGTACACTTTCTCAAGGTAACTAGGGTTGTGACCCTAGCCCCCCCCATGAAGTTCACCCCTACCACTCAACTGAGCGGAGGTACCTTCCTTCATGGAGGTCATACCAAAAAAAATCAGGCATTACATGCTTGTTGGCCTTGGAGGCTAAGCCTAAGTGGTCTCCCACCCCAAGACCCCTATACTCAATTGTTTCTACCACTTATTGTGGTCCTACTTTGTAACTGTTTCTGAATTCAGTTGCTTGGCCAAGTCATTTTCTGTGTGGTCCTGACATCTATGCCCCTCAGTCCTAACCAGCACCATTTCACCCAAAAGAGTGCACATGAAGTGCCTATTGCAACCTCTGAGGCTAGAGTCTGACCAATTTTCATATAAAACCTTTTGTATTATCCATTTGTGATTGAATCTATGTGCATAAACCTGCTTTGTCTATTTGCAGCCCTTCTGTGTTACACTGGATTCCAAAACCAATCATTGATTCGATCCATATTCAGTCCTTGCTCTACTTGCTGCTTTGGTTTGGGTTTTACAACTACAAAACCTGCAGGAATACATCAAAAGACCTAGGGCATAATTCAAGGACATCTTTCCGGTAGCAGAGGCAGTCCCTTGTGACCTTTTGAACCGACCCTGAGAAGAAGTGCAAAACAAAAGCTCAACAACAAGTCCAACATGTCCACGCCAAGCGTAAGGACCTGGCCTATCCGAACTGTCCAAGTACAAATGGGCAGTGTGGTCCACCCAATGAGTGAACCACCACACCGAGCACCACATCACCTCAGTGGCGCATCTGGGTCCCAAGGAGATCCAGAACGCAGAAGGGCGGAAGAGAATAAAGGCCTTACCACCGAGGCCTTAGCAGCACACGGTGGAGACAGCTTCAGTCACCTCCACAGACGTGTGGCTGCTTCAGTATCAAGATCCAATTGTCCAGCTTCATCCTCAACTGCCATTGAAGGACCTGAGGAATATGAGAAGCTGAAGATGAAGATGGATGAGAACATCATGCATGAGGAGTACTATAAATCCATCCGTGGGGAAGATGGAGAGGAGCCCTTAGCTGTACATGGATCCAGACCACGTACAGATCTAGGGTCCTACGCTCACTCAGGTCCCCCGTCCACAGCATCCCTGCCAAGACGACTACGACCTGAGTACCCAACCCCAAGGGCTCCCGAAGTGGGCCCAACACGAGTCGAAGAACACCATCCAAGGCCAACCTACGGTGCCCTGGATCAAACGGCCGAGCTGCTGGCCAAATTCCTGTCTGGATCAGAAGATCCAGATGTGACGGCCTTATCAGAGGCCATTAAGGCTAAACTGGGTATTGCAGAACCCTTACCCAAGCCTGAGTTCCTCTCTCTCTCTCCAGGGCTGAGTACCCTGGCCGAAGATCTCAAGAGATCGAGGGTCTCAAGGCTGTTGCCTAAGGTTACCTGCCCCAGCCCCTTTCACCCCCGTGCCAGGACTGTCCCTATGGCGGATCTACAGGACGTGCCTGTCACAGAGATCGAGAGAAGAGGGCTGTCAGCCCTGGCCCCTCTTGCCGGCGTGTCGCCTACAGGCCTAACTCCGGGGGGTGGGAAGACGGGCAGACCAATTGCCCAGGCGAACATCCAGCTGGAACTGCCGGAGTTCGACCCCAAAAATCTGCCTGAATGGGCAGAAGAATTTGCGGAGTTCCTTTTGTTGACTGGCCAATCCCATGTGGATGTGGCCACCAAATGTTCACTGCTAAAACGCTCATGCAAAAAGAAATTTTTGCAAAAACAGGTCAAACAGATTGTGAAAACCTGTTCTACTTGGGCGGAGGTACTCCTGAGGTTAGAGAAAACATTCCCAGTCTATGAGACTCACCTCAGCGTACGCACACAAATCGAGGAGCTACCTATGCTCCCGGAGTTTCCATCCGCTGCGCGAATTTCTGAGTATGTGTGCGACATGGAGTACTTATTTTCGAGGATGAATGTGGGCTCCTACGGAGCCACTAAGCCCCACCTGTGGCTCATGAGTAAGATCCCCCAGCGTACGTGGGATGATTGCCGCTCAACCTCTGAGAGGAAGAGCAGGACCCACTCGTATGATACACTGGTGGATCTCTTGATTGAGCTAGCTCTTGAGAGAGAGAACGACTCCCACATGGAGAAGTTCCTCAAGAAGCATTTGGGACGAGGTGGTACCCCTACCCCCGAACGTGGCGAAGGGAAGGGGCATAAAAATCCCACTAACACCAACCAGGGAGGCGGTAAAGGGAGGGGCAACCTACGTGCCATGAACGAGGTTCCAACTGATGCAGGCACACCCCCCCTGTTTTACTGCCGACCTGTCAATGACAAGGGGGGACCTTGTCATGCCTCTGACTGCGATCTCCGCAGTGGCTGTATGCTGCAGATGAAACGTCAGCAGCATACTAAAGATGGGAAAACTGTGACCCATCAGGACCACTTCAGGTGTACCATCACCTGTGGTTACTGTGGCAAGCGTCGTCACTATGAGGACGAATGCCACATCAAGAAACGCGAGAGTGACAAACTCAAGCGTCAGGAGGCGGAGCGCCAGAAGACCCCGACACCCGCCAGAAATCCCCCGAATTGGGATAAAGGTAAAGGAGGTGGCAAGGGGGGTGGCAAAACTGGACCCCCTAACCCCCAGAGGCGCTCATCAGCGCCCGTTGCTACACCTACTCCTGCTGCCACACCCGCTCCTGCCGCAGGTGTCCCCCAGAAGGGCCCCCAAGGGGATAACGCTACCCCTGAGGGGAAAAATTCTAAGAAGAAGCGCTTAGCCTGGATGGCCAAGTCCCTCATGGCTGCAGGAGTGGATGTGAAATTCCCTGATGAGGAATAGGGGGGCGGCTCCGAAGAGGAGGACTTGGTTTTCTGGATCCTCGTGAAAATCGGGGATCAGGTTTTTCGAGCAGTGCTTGATACCGGTGCAACACTTTCCATAGTGGCCCGGCGCCTGCTTAAAACTTTCAGGAAGACTAAGACTGTGGCCATAAGAGTAGGGGATGGGCGTACCATCCATTCCTTGGGGGGGGTCGATGTGACCATCTGTCTGGGCGACGAAACCGTGACCCAACACTGCAGAGTGTTGGACACTGACGCCTTTGACATTGTCATTGGCACTGACTTTCTAAGAAGAAACCCCCAGGTTAAAATGCTGTCCCTACAGCGTCCATACTCTTTGCACTGCGACTTTGGCAGTGGGCTATTCTCCGTTCCTTTGGAGCTGTCAGGACGAAAAGAGTCTGGGCTGCGCTACGCAGCCAAGACGAACTATCGTACTGAAAACTACCAACTGGCCCGTCATGTTCTCGAAAATGGACTGGCGGCCCTTCAGGTAAACCTGGATGAGATCCAGGTGGAATTGTTTGCGAGCCAACAACAGCACATCATGCAGTTGTACTGCTCGAAACAAATGAACAATGCTTTCCGTTTCTTCTGGAAAGCAATGGGCCTAGCGTATGCTAACCCTCCCTTCTCCCTACTCGCGAAGGTTCTAACCAAGATTGCTTATGAGGGAGGAAGGGTTGTTATGTGCACCCCTGACTGGGGTTGCTCTGGAGAAAAGTTTATAGTGTTCTCAGCACTGTGTTTTTGCTTCTCCTGCTGCTTGTTGTTGCTGTAGGGTGTCCTGCTGCTGGTTTTGGATGATGAAAAGCTTTTGTTTGTTGAAATACAGTAAAGCCAACTCAATCCAGGATAGCCCAAGCCAATAGTATGCAAGGAGAAGGTAATTCAGGATCAAAGCATGAAGGGCTGCAGTGTAAACAGTGAAAGATGATTAGATATTCACAGAAACTGCAACTCAGGATACAAATGAATGCATATTCACAGAGATAGCTGAAATGTTTTGGGAAAAGAGTTAGAAAACTGCCTCAGGATCACTCTCTCTCCATAGTGCCATCTTAGGAAATGTGCACTCTTTGTTTTGGGTCCCATATGTGCTGAGGTGGCATGGTATGTGGCGATGAGGTCACTGCCATGTCACATGGGATCTTCCTACTTAGTTAGGCTGACCAGGAATTGAACCCAGGACCTCTCAAAAAGAGGTGCCTAACCCCCTATGGTGCATACCACTAGGGCAGATAAGTATTCATGGAAAAACATAGATAAATTCATAGGCTCTACCTTAGGTATGTCAGTGCTCAGTCAACTCAGGAAAAGATGTTTTACTTCTGATTGAAAGGGGATTAAGGGGTCCACTCCATATCCTGATTGGGTGTTTGGTTCCATAGGTCAAAATGTGTTATCACCACTTTTGGCTGGACCAATACTAAGATAAAAATGCATGGATGCTCAGTGCATCTCTAATACAACTAGAGTATGTCCCTAAGCAATGGAAAAGCACTTTTTCTTACTCCCCCCTTGTGCTGTGGTGGCCACCACTGTCGCATTTTAGGAAAAAGGGAATTTTTCTTGGCCTTTCCTTGGTTTCCACATCTACTTTAAAATACCTACAGTCTCCCTCACACTGAAAAATGGGCGCTCACCATGGCTGGCGTCGTTTTGCTGCTCTGATTGTACAGTTTCCTAAAGAAGACTCAGCGCTCTTGGCGCTGCCGGGGCTCCTGTGGCTTGGTTGGGTTAGATTGGGAGCATGCCAAACATGTGCATATGCATCCCTCCTTCCAAGACGCAGCGTCGACACAACCCAAACGCAAGACACATTATACACACTCGCATGGGTTCTCGTAAACCTGCTGGCGACCTGTGACCTGTCTTAGGGCGAAGGGAGTCGAAAAAGAAATTAATTTGCCCCTTGGTGGGGTCTTGGTTCTGCTCAGTCTCTCCAGGCACCTGCGTTTCGGCCCGAACACGGCCTACTCAGCGAGGCTGCGCGTGGGTATCTGCAGAGGCAGGAATGGGAGAATTATGGACGAATCCACGCAAAAACGAAGCGACGACACCAAAATCCGTCAAATGACGGCGTAGAATTTTTCTGAAACGACACACCTGAGTAGAATCCAATTGTGCATCAAAGGCACATTTTTATAGAAATTATAGTCATCTCTGGATTTTTTAAATCCAGAAATTCATACGCATAAAATGGCGGCGCGCAGGAGCGGCTCCTAGCGAAGCGCCGGAAAATGGAAAAATAATGGAATTATAAACGTATGTATCACGTAGTCTTGAAAATGACGAGACACACATTAATAAACAAACATACAGATTCCACCCACACTAATAGAAGCTTCAAAAATTCAAGAATTCGAAAATCAATTGAAAAGACTTCAATGAATCAGGTATAAACTACAGGTATGCTCGTCTTGCATGCCGCATACACATTGCTCGTCTCGTGTCTCCGTGAACGAGTCGTGTAGCAGCGTTAACAAAGATAACCACGATAGGACGCGGTAGAGGGATTGATTAGAAAGATTGCAGATGATTAGCGGTCAGATCAGGGTGATTAGTCATACACACAAGTGCATAGCAACGTTCTTCGCGTGCGCCCCTTTTGTTCTCTCACCTTGCTTCACTTCCCAGCGGTAGGTAAGGTAGGTACGCCCAGGCGGGGCCAGCCCCTGGTGGAGTCAAGATTTACGCGTAGATGGGCAGGTTTGCCCACGAACTTGTCGCATACTCGTGCATGCACACACGCATTAAAGGGTAGGCCACGCGAAGTGCGCACGGTAAACCTTGTTTAGGCTACCCAGGGGCTCCTCGGTACGTTCTTTAAGAGAACCTGAGGAGTCCCTTAACGCTTGCTTGCTTGACAAGGGTAGCTGCTCCATGCAGCGTGTTTGCGGACAGCGTATTATAGGGCACACTGAGAAGGGTATAATACCTGGAGTGTGCCTTGGTTCCTCCGCCGCAAACGCCCTTTCATTTGCCTTTGTTTTACAGGTGGGCAGGTAGGGTGAGTGGTGCAGCAGCATTTTTTTATGCCCTGCTAAACAGGGGCGCAGATCACACAAACAAGTAACTCCGCTCCGCCTGTGGCAGAGCAGGGAGTCCGACTTCATCGACATCTGCGCTTTGCACACGAGAGCACTCCTTCCCTCCAAGCCCTTGCAGGGGAAACGCGTTGTGGCGTCCCCTGTGAGGCCACAGTTGCTTAGCAGCGCTGTGTTCTCTTGTCATTTCACAGGTGGGTCGCTAGGACCCTAGAGACCTTCCTCTTCGCAACGCCAAGTAGAGTGTGCGTGTAGGAGTGGTAGTCCTGAGTGGGGGCTAGAGCCAGTTGCCCAGTGCTCGCCCACCAGGATGGTGCCACTGTAGGGTGTGTAGGACCTGTAGGGGGCGTGTCACTGTCCCACCCTTTTCCTGCAATTTTAGCGGGGTTGGTGGGCTGTGACAGTGGTTAGGTTAGTGTTTTGGCCACATAGCAAACGGGCGTTTTGCATGCCTTCATAGCTTTTGGCCACCCCTCCCTGTAGTAGACAGGTAGGTAGGGAAAACAATACCTGGATTAACACTCTGGGTATTCCCCCAAGGTTTTGCGCCAGCACAGAAATTGGGCGCATAGGGGAGGGGAGACCCGGGGCGTACCCCGTGGCATCAATAAGCCAACCCTCCAGGTTCAGCAAGGGCGCAGACTTGGGTATAGTTAGGACACCACTTCTGCGGCTTGCTCTCAGGACCTTAGGACTAGCACACTCACACATACGCTTTGGCAGGTAAGGGTAAGGTTCAGTCCCTAGCTTTATTCTTTGAGGCAAGCGTCTCAGCGAGCCTCAACAACTCACCAAGGTTGTTCTGGGACAAGTAGTCAACCAGAACTGAGTTTAGGCGTCCCTCAGGTAGAACAAATGCAGAGAAGGGCTCCCAGGTGGCCTCTTCGACTCCAAACCCTTCCCAGAGGGTGAGGAAGCGCCAACCCTGGCGATAGCGGTGGCCTAGGGCAGACTTCACCAGGTAGAAGCCCTCCTTAGCCATCTCCTCGGCGTTCATGTCGGGGAGTTCACCTTCAACTTCCATAGGGCTGGCAGCCCCTTGTAGGTCCAGAGCGGCGATTTCCTCGTCGTTCAGCTCCCACTCCTCCCCACAGAGGTCTTCAGGATCATGGTAGCGCTTCAGGTGTTGAGCGGCGCACGCCAGGGTCCCCCCTAGACGGGGAGAACACCGCACGGTGATACGGTGTCCATCCACAGATAGGATCTTGTACGGCCCGAAGTATGGGTCATCGCTGGTAGAGCGTGGCCAGGCGGGTAGTCGACTGTGGTGCACCAACACCCAGTCCCCTTCTTGGTAGGTGGCCGGTACACGGTGCTTGTTCTTCTTGTTCCACTGAGGCTCCCTCACTCTCTGGAGCATAGCCTTGGCCTTGTCCACCTTCGCTTGTTGCTCTTGGACCCATTCACCCACAGAAGAATGGGTGTCCTCTGGATAGGGGGCATGTAGGAACCATGCCGGGCGCCCCATGAATAGCTCATGTGGCGAGTAGCCAGTAGCTGAACTCTCTTGGGAGTTCATCATCAAGGATATGACGGGGAGTAGTCTCACCCAGTCTCTGGTGCGTTCAGTTTTGCACCATATCCTGACGTTCTCCTTCAGGACACGAATCTGTCGCTCACATAGGGGGTTGCTCGTGTGAGAGTAGGGAATCCCCGTAGACACCTGGACATTGAGGGACCTCAGGATCCTCTTGTACCAGCCAGTATCTGAGCGTACTCGTACGTCCTCATCGGAGTTGGGCGCCCCATAGACACAAAACCACTCCTCCAGGAGTATCTTGATAGTCTCCTCTCCGGTAATGTGCTTGGTACATGGGAACACCCTGGTAAACCTGGTCAACCCACAGGTTACCACGAGGGCGAAGTCATAGCCCCCGAACTTCGGCATCTCCGTGTAGTCCACGTATAGAACACTGTTAGCACAGTGAGGGATGGGCAGGGTCGAGTAGAGACCTCTGTCCCTGATATCCCCTGGTTTACAGGACCTGCACGGGCACTTGTCCACGATAGGCAGGAGCGTCTTCCGCAGCTGGTCGTCAGTCCACGTAGTGTGGAACCACTGCTTGAACAGCCTCAGGGTACGGTCAGCACCCACATGACCACTGGACTCATGGGTCCACTCCAGCAGCGCTGGGACTCGGTCACTAGGCACCACGATGCGGTCCTCGTGCCAGAGGTAGCTCTTGTCCCGCTTCCACTGGTCTTGGTTGACCAGGAGGGGTTCAAGGCGTTTCTCCAGGCGCCGGTAGATATCCCCAAACTCCTGTAGGTACTCCGATTGTTGGAGTCCATCCAGGGGGCGTATCATGGTCATGTTTAGGTCCAGGTGTACGTCCATACGGCTGAACGCCTCCTTAGCCAGCGCTTCAGACCGGGCACCAATCAGGGCGTCGAAGTTGTTGCGGCTGATGTAGTCGGCGCACTCGTTCTTCACTCCCTGGATATGGTGTACCGTCAGCCGTAGTTGACTGAGGTAGGTCCACCAGCGAAGTAGCTTGGCCCTCTCAGGTGGGGGGCCCTTCTGGAAACTGCGGACCGGTTCTTGGTCGCACAGCCAGACCACAGGGTTACTCCCCAATAGTCGTGCTTGCGAGGATAGCACCAGCATACCCGCGAGCAATTCCTGCTCATAGGTGGAGTAGTTCCCCCTGGCCTGGTTCCACTTCCAGTTCCAGTGGCCCAGAGGTACTAGGACCCACTTGTCGTCAGGGTAGCTGTGCTTGAGGGTTCCATCTCGGTTGAGACCTTCCGTCCCCCATTGGGAAATGGCCGAGTCGAACTCCTCCTTCTCTAGTGCTTGCCATTGGAACAACGTTCCACCAGCGCCCACATTGCTGGCGTCGGTCACCAGGATAATCTCCCCTTGTGCCCTAGGCACGCCCAAGCACTTAGCGTTGGCTACCTTGTCTTTGAGCTCGTCAAACGCTTGTTGCTCTTGTGGGCCCCAGCGCCAAGTAGTACTCTTCTTGATCAAGTCCGTCAGAACGGCGCTGGTATAGGTGAAGTTCTTGATGTGGCGGCGATAGAAGTTGCACGCCCCAATGAAACTGCGTACATCATGAAGTCCTTTCTTGGGGTCTTCGTGTCGTACCTTGGCATCCATCAGGGGTTTGGCCTTAGAGGCCGCTGGGGTCCACCACCCATAGCCAATGTCAAACCCCAAGTACTGCATGGTCTCCTGCATGAACTCACACTTCTCCAGCTTGAGTCGTGTGTGGTTCTCCTGGCAGACCGCAAAGAACTCACCCAAGAGGATTAGGTGATCCTCCTGGGTATTGGTCCCGAGGCATACATCGTCGATGTGCGCCTCCATCTGGGCCCCACGGGATATGAGCTCCTGCACCTTAGGTCTCCTTCGTAGGATGGACAAGATCTTGTTCATCAGCTCTTGGAACAGAGCGGGTGCGTTAGCCACGCCGAATGGCATGACCTTCCACTTGAATACCCTCCCCTGAGGGGTGATGAAGGCCAGTAGTTCCTGCGCGTTGGGCGTCAGGTCCACTTGCCAGAATCCACTTCGCTTGTCCATCTTGGTCTTGTAGCGACAGGAGGCTATCTTCTCGAGGGTAGACTCCATATTGGGAATGGACCCTGAGTGGTTCAGCGTCTTCTTGTTCAGCTCTCCATAGTCCACTACCAGCCGTTTGGCTGTAGACCCAGGTTTAGCCACCAGGAAACAGGGGCTGCAGTGTAGGGGGTAGTCCCCGTCCTTGTACTCCAGGACTAGGCCAGCGTCGATACATTCTTGTATCTGTCTCTCGATCTCGTCGGCCTGCTCTTTAGGAGCTGGATAGGGTCTCTTCCGGATCTTGTGACCCACGAACTCGGGTTTCAGCTTGAGGTCCATCTGTACCAGCTTGTCGCATGAGGCTGGAGGGGGTAGTTCTCCGAACACCTCCAGATAGGTCCTTATCAGCTTTTGTACCCGCGGGTCCAGTACCTTGATCTTGTCCTCCATGTCCTCGTCGGAGTGTAAGTTGCTTGCCCCTTGAATAGACGTCGGGAGGTGGTCCTCCACCGACTCTTCGCCCGCGGTAGCATCCTTCAGCCCTTGGTAGGCATACAGAAGGTCTTGCTCAACCATCTCCGGTGGACGATGGCAACATAGGCACGCTTTAGGGGGGTCACATACACATTCCTCCGAGAGGTCGTCCTCCTCTGGGGTCCTCACATGGGCACCCCACACGCTCTTCATGAGCTTGAGATCTACCTCCCTTTGCCAGGTGGTGATCTTCTGTTCGAGGTCCTCCTTCAATTGGGATAGGTCTCCCATACGTCCTTGCTTCAGTGGCCACGAGCTGCGGGTAGGCTTCGCGTAGCATAGCTTTTTCGCCACCAACTTCCTCTTGGAATCCACATACTCCCTGAGCCTGGATCGAGGGTCCAGCTCTTCATCCACGGGGTCTTCCACCCTCATGGAGAGTAGGGGTTTTAGTGGGGCGACGTACTCGGCGTTCTCCACTTCTTCCACCGCAGTCTGCACGAAGAAGGCGTCGTGCTCAGTTTCGTCGTCTGAGTGGATAGAGCTAGGTAGCTCAGATAGTCCACACTCAGAGACTCCATCAGGAACAGGTACATGACAGGGAGAGTTGGGGGCGTTGGTATCAGTCACGACGTACTCATCTCCTCCGGGTGTAGTTTCAACAGCATCTTGAGGTCGTAGGCGATCCTTCAAGTCACCCAAGGCGAGTCCATCGCTTTCTCGTTGTATAGCCTGGACCAGAGTAGGGTCCAGGTCTTCCCAGGGGATGGTGGTAAGACTTCCGTCCACCACGCTGAGCATACTCCCCCATCCGGGCTTCCCAATGGGCGTCTTGCGTCCCAGAGGCACGTAGATGGCCTCATCAGGTAACCGCACAGAGCTGATAGTCAGCTTGTCAAGGAGGGTTCGCCAGTACTCGTTGCCCCCATGGGCTCCCCAATCGGGGGAACACAGGACCATACGGGAACGTTCCAAGGCCACCTTGGTCAGCACCTTCCCCAGTTCACTGAATCTGGGGTTCCCGTAGGCCATCCCGAAAGAGGGCCAGTAAAATTTGTAGCTGCAGTTCTTCCCCTTGCTGCAGTATAGGTCCAGTACATGCTGCTTGTCGCTGGCGAACAGCTCCACACTTAGGTCTTCTCGAGAGTAACCCAACTCCTTCAGACCTTGGTCTAGGACTTCCCCCAATAGTTGATAGTCCTCAGTTTTGGAGGCCGCCATCATGTTCGAGGGCTCCTCCTTCGATAGTCTCAGGTAACTCGAGGTATGTTCCGACTGCTCCAGTGGCACAGACTTCCTGCCACTGCCGTGGTCCACGTACAGGAGGTAGGGCGCTTGCAGCGTCAGGGATTGTATCTGGGAGTGCTGCACGAAGAAGTCAGTACCCAGTACAAAGTCGAAGGCATCAGTGTCCATCACATAGAACCGATGGGCGATAGTCCTGGAGCCCATAGGTACCTCCACTTCGCAGTCCCCGCAGCTGTGCACCACATGTCCATCCCCCATCCGTATAGCGGCGGTGGTCATGGTGTTCTTCAGGCTCCCACAAGGTAAAATTTTCTTGGCCACTATCGATATTGTGGCTCCAGTATCCAGTACTCCCAGGTATTCACGTCCCCCTAGTCGGATACGTACCCAAAACACCAGGTCTTGGGTGCCACCAGAGCGTCCCCGTCAGAATTCCGCGGGACAGGTCACCTCGAACCCCTTGTTCCGCAATTTGCGGGCCATCCTCATGAAACGGCTTCTCTTCTTGGCGTTGCCGTCGTCACCACCTTCATGCTCACGCTTGGCTCCTTGTTCTTGCTGGGCCTGCGTCTGTGAGCGTGTGGTGGGTCCAGACTGCCCTCCAGAGGGCTCGGAGTTCCCCCCTGGATTAGGGTTGGGGTTACCTCCGTTCTTGTCCTTGTTCTTGTTGTCGTTCTGGCGATTAGCGCCTCCTCCTCGTCCGCCTTGACCCTTGTCTTGACCACCTTGACCACGTCCTTTCGACTTGCCCTTGCCGGAGTCGTTGCCTTTGGCCTTGCCTCCACCTTTGCCTGAGCTTTTGCCAGGATCTTCCCCCTTAAGCTTCGCCGATAGGCGTTGCTTATGGTAGCACTCGTCCTCATAGTGCTTCCGCTTACCGCAGAATGCACACGTGATGGTGCAGCGGTAATGATCCGGCAGCTTCACCTTGGCGCCGGTGATCTTTTCCTGCTGCTTCCCCTGGACTACAAAGCAGTCTCGCTGCTCGCAGTCGGAGGCATGCTGCAGGTGGCCCTGTTCATCTCTGGCATCACACCAGAATAGCTCCTTCACGTTCTCCATTAGGCGGGCGTGGGCGTGTTTGGGGGTAGTCCCCTGCCCAGGTCGGGACCCTTGGTACCCTTTGCCTCCAGAACCTCCACCACCAGGACGGTAGTGGTTCAGGTGTTGGTCGCTCTCCTTCTCCAGCGCCATCTCCAGGAGCAGCACGCATAGATCCTCGTAGCGGAGGGATCTAGCCTTGCGCTCAGCCGTCAGACGGCACTCGTCCCATAGCTCACGGGGGAGCTTGGAGCACAACCAAAACAGCAGGTCGTTGCTGCTGTAGGAACCGGGCGTCAGTCGTCCAGCCCAGTGGTCCAGGTCCGCCAACAGCTCGGAGACCCTGCCGGGTTTGGGGTTGTTCGGCAGCACGGGCAGGTTCTGGATCTCGGCCCTGATGGAGAGGTCGGTCTCGTAGGTTGGGTACTGCCTCTCCAGGGCAACCAACACGTCGGCAAAGGTGGCAGAGTTGGTGACGATCTGCCTGACCTGCTTCTCCAGGTACTTCGTCTTGCAGCACTGCAGGAGCAGGTCGCACTTCACTCGCCCACTCGCGTGGGTTTGGCCGGTCAGTCGTAGGAACCGGCCAAAGTTCTCAGCGAACTCGCTGAGGTCCTTGCCTGTGAACTCAGGCAGGTTCACCACTATCTTGGAGGTGGCAATAGCCTTCGCCTCCTGAGCTCGGCGTCCTTCAGGGCGTCTGGTCTTCTTCTTCTTCTTCTTCTTCTTCTTACCCTTGGGGTCCTCGGGGTCCTCAGGGTCTTCGTCATCCGATGGCGAAGAAGAAGTCATCGACGGCGGCCCATCATCGGAGGGGTCTCCGCCTAGATCACTGGAGCCATAAGGCTCCACGTCCACCATAGCCCTTAGGGCTGTCAGCCCCAGCTGGTCCAGCTCGGCCCTCGTCGAGTTCGTCACGTGACTGTAGGGCGGCTGGGCTGTCCTCGGGACGAATGGACTTCTCGGTACTGCTGCAGGAGTCGGCATCGGTCGGCTCCTCAGGCTCCCCAGGGTATTTGTCAACCCCGCCGCCAGGTGGTTAGCCTGTACTCGGTGGGGTGACATTCCCACCGTCGTAGGTGACGCATGGGACGGGATCATCAGGGGCTGCGGTTTCTCCCTGATCTCTTGCGTGAGGTCGCTCACGATTTGCGAAGTGGCTCCTCGGAGCACCTCATTGATCTCCGACCGCGTCAGGGACCTGTTGGAGGATCTTCCCGATCCTCTACTCCTGCCGCCCAGAGATTCCGGTCCTTTCCTCAACCCACTCAGGGGTGCATACCCAGGTGCATAACCAGGAGCATACCCAGGAACATCCATGTAGGTTCCAGTGGCGTGGAGTGGATGGGGATAGTCAGCTGCATACCATCGCGGCGCAGCGCTGGAAGCCACAGGCTCACTGGCAGTAGTTGCCTCATGGAGCGCAGTGGTTGGTGGGCCCATACCATAGGCGGGGTAGGGAGGCATGCCAGTAAAGCCTGTGCCCTCTGCCATAGGTAGGTTGGTTGTGGAAGTGGATGTTGTGGCGGCTGGGAGTGTGGTGGTTATGGGAGAGGGTGATGCTTGGAGGCCAGAAGCGCTTTGTGCGCCTTCGAAGGTAGGTACATCCGTCGGGTCTTGCCCTTGCTCCTCTCCTTCGTCTGCTCCTTCCCCAGCATCCTTCTCGCTCTCGTTCTCTCTCTTCCTCTTCACAGGCTGAGGCTGAGAGACCACTTCCTTCACCGACAGGGCCCCAAAGGCCGTCTGGAGGCCATCCAAGGAGTCCTCCGCCGTATCCATTGGCCCATGTAAGGGCTCCACCGAAGGTACAGCGTCAGGCGCCGGCCTTGCCGGTGCCTCTGGCGCTGGCGCTGTGTTCACCTCGGCGTCCACTCTTCCTGGATCCATCTTAATCCGCCCTTCTGCTTGTATTTGCCTGCTCGGAGCACTGGTTGTACGGCGCGGGGTCGCTGCCGGTGCACAGAGACAGGCTGCCTCTTGCTACCAGAAAAGTTTATAGTGTTTTCAGCACTGTGTTTTTGCTTCTCCTGCTGCTTGTTGTTGCTGTAGGGTGTCCTGCTGCTGGTTTTGGATGATGAAAAGCTTTTGTTTGTTGAAATACAGTAAAGCCAACTCAATCCAGGATAGCCCAAGCCAATAGTATGCAAGGAGAAGGTAATTCAGGATCAAAGCATGAAGGGCTGCAGTGTAAACAGTGAAAGATGATTAGATATTCACAGACACTGCAACTCAGGATACAAATGAATGCATATTCACAGAGATAGCTGAAATGCTTTGGGAAAAGAGTTAGAAAACTGCCTCAGGATCACTCTCTCTCCATAGTGCCATCTTAGGAGATGTGCACTCTTTGTTTTGGGTCCCATATGTGCTGAGGTGGCATGGTATGTGGCGATGAGGTCACTGCCATGTCAGATGGGATCTTCCTACTTAGTTAGGCTGACCAGGAATTGAACCCAGGACCTCTCAAAAAGAGGTGCCTAACCCCCTATGGTGCATACCACTAGGGCAGATAAGTATTCATGGAAAAACATAGATAAATTCATAGGCTCTACCTTAGGTATCTCAGTGCTCAGTCAACTCAGGAAAAGATGTTTTACTTCTGATTGAAAGGGGATTAAGGGGTCCACTCCATATCCTGATTGGGTGTTTGGTTCCATAGGTCAAAATGTGTTATCACCACTTTTGGCTGGACCAATACTAAGATAAAAATGCATGGATGCTCAGTGCATCTCTAATACAACTAGAGTATGTCCCTAAGCAATGGAAAAGCACTTTTTCTTACTTCTGGTGAACATGCTTACTGGCGCCGTATGCTTGACCGAATGACCGTGGGGAGAGTGCAACTCCCCGACGGCCCCATCTATGTGCCTGAGGACTCAGACACAGCTATGCAGGCCCCTGAGTGGGCCAGTTTCCTGTCCATCATCGATGGATCTCTCAATTCTGTACCCCTGTGTGACCTGGACCAGGTGCTACTAAAAGAGGTCATGGCCGAAAATCGTGGCTTGACCCTTTATGATCTCAAAAATCGATCTCCTGAGCACCTATCTGCCACACTTACAGGGTGTGAGTCTCCTGATGACTATCTGGAACCTGCAGCTGTAAAGGAGGATGCTGACGACCAACTGTCTGAGATCGCCAGCACTATTCCCTCTGTTGATCCCAGCTGTGTTGACTTAAAACATAGTGCTTTCCTGGCCCAGCTGTTGCTAGAGGAGGTAGATCTAGAGTCAACCTCTGAACCCGCTTCCTCTGTTGGGAAACCAGTGCTACACATGCAGCCTGTGCACACAGGTGAACCCGTGGCCCGGAGTACTGATGCTCTGGCACGGCCTGCTGCTAATAACATGCCATTGTCTGAGCATGACACTCAAGAACTCCGACGGCTGTGGTACCTGAAGGCCGAAGGTATTGAGCGCCAAGAGCGGCTGCAATACCTCAGACAGACCTGGAAATACTCCATCTGGTCTGAGGAGGACGATGAGTCCTATACGCTGCCTGATCCTGAGATACCTCTAGTGTACTCTCTACACTATGGGCAGCAATGTCCCCCTGAGTGGGACGATGGTACTGTACCTGCCGAAACTGCTGATCGGCATAAAAAGAAAGAACATGGAAAAAGCAACCTCCATGCTGAGGAGGATTTCCTTCAGAAAGTCGAGAGTCTTAACCTTGACCCCCGCCTGAAGAAACTGCTTATAACCTATGAGGAGGTGTTCGGCGCCTTGCCGCCTCCCCTATCTTGCAAAAAGCTGGTCCAGATGGACCTGAAATTGAAACCAGAATTTGAAAAGACGCGAGTGAGGCGTCGTCCCTATCCCGCTCCACAGGAACAGGTTGAAGAAATCGAGCGCCAGATCCAAGAATGCATTGATGCTGGCCTCGTTGAAGAGTACAAACATGGGGACTATCCCCATCACTGCAGCCCCTGTTTCCTTGTTGCTAAACCAGGGTCGACTGCTCTACGTCTTGTTGTAGACTATGGTGAGGTCAACAAGAAAACCCAGAACCACTCAGGGAGTATTCCTAACATGGAAAACACCCTGGAGCGTATTGCCAAATGCAGGTATAAGACCAAAATGGACAAACGCTCTGGTTTCTGGCAGGTTGACCTAACCGCCGCAGCTCAGGAGCTGCTTGCCTTTATAACCCCTAAGGGTCGTGTCTTCAAGTGGAAGGTTATGCCTTTCGGGGTGGCTAACCTACAGCTGAGCGACCATGCAAATGTGCATAGTAGATCACCAAGAGTGTTAGGAATTTAGGATTGTCAAACAATGCAAATGATTGAACCATCGATCTACGATTTGCATCATTGCTTTGCACACCTTTGGGGAGGTTTGCTAAGGCGAGATCTCACAATTTGGCATGAATAAAGAACATTTTTAGTACTATCGAACTGCCTGTTTGAGGTATCTATGGCTTTCCATCGATAGGGTAACACATTGGGCGACAGGGAGGCGACAGGGAGGCGACAGGGAGGCGACGGGAAGGCGACAGGCAAGCGACAGGCAAGCGACAGGCAAGCGACAGGAGAGCGACAGGTTACCACGTTGGGCGACAGGGAGGCGAGAGGGAGGCGATAGGGAGGCGACAGGGAGGCGGCAGGAAGACGACAGGCAAGCGACAGGCAAGCGACAGGCAAGCGACAGGAGAGCGATAGGTTACCACGTTGGGCGACAGGGAGGCGACGGGGAGGCGACAGGGAGGCGACAGGGAGGCGGCAGGAAGACGACAGGCAAGCGACAGGAGGCCGACAGGGAGGCAACAGGAAATAGCGACAGGAGAGCGACAGGAGGGAACGACAGGAGAGCAACAGGAGAGCGACAGGAAGGCGCCAGGCAAAAAGTAGCATGGCGACAGGAAACGACAGGAAGCGACAGGAAGCGACAGGCTAGCGACAGGAGGGCGGCAGGAAAGCGACAGGGAAGCGACAGGGGAGCGACAGGGGAGCGGCAGGACAGCGACAGGGAAGCGACAGGCAAGCGACAGGGGAGCGACAGGGGGCTGAAAGTGCCGAAACAGCGACAGGGAGGCGACAGGGAGGCGACAGGATGGCGACAGGAGGGCGAGGTGGCCCGAATCTATTATTCACAGACTGTCAGCGCGATTGCAACTGCGACTTGCGATTTGCGCGCTGTTGCGCTGTTGCGCTGCGCTGTTGCGCTGCTGCTGTTCGAAGCCATAACACTACTGACGCGTTCCCGTGGGGGGCTGGCCACGGGACGCTGCGGTGGACACACGCAAGTGAGCAGGCAGGCAAAGCACTACGCTCACAAGGGCATCAATGCGTTGTCATGTGACAAAGCGTTTCAGAATCCTTGCCACTCTGCAAAGAGGGAACGAAAGTATGTACAGCAACACATCAGGATATGTACACATGGGGTTAAGACTGGACTGGGGTAAGGGCATCACAGGACCATAGACACTCAGTCCCAACTCATATCCCAACCCCAGGTCCGACCCTCTCAGTGGCTGATGGGGGCGGGGGCTCAAACACAACCCATGCCCTGCTCAGTCCGGACCCTGAAACCCTGCCAGTAGGGGGGGTGTCCCGCCCAGCCACAGGCGAGTTCCTGGAAACCAAGGGGCTCCAAGGCCAACCGACAGTAGCTCCCTATGCTCCCTGAATGGCAGGTCTCAACTCCACTCTGAGCCAGAGATATGGCCCCGCCATTATCACCCAGGAGTTGGTGGCTGAAAATGGGCTGTTTCAGCCCAAACTGAAATTAACTCAAAAATCCCCAAAATTGACCCCTCGTCCGGACCCGCCAGAGGTAGGGACGAGGCTACTGACCCTATGCCCTTCGAGTACGAACCCCCTGGAGCCCTCACCCAACCTGGTTCCCTCTGAGGTCCCGGCATCAGGGCAACACGGATGAGTCAAGTGGGGTCATGATGCCAAAATCACCAAATTGGTGTCATTCCCACGCGTGGCTCGCCCGGCCAAGGTAAGGCCAATAGCTCACAGGGTAGGAGGCAGGACCTAGGACTTATATCTGAGTGCACAACTTGGATTTAGGTCCCGCCTCTTTATGGGCTTAGAGAAATGGGGCCGCCAATTGACCACACGGAAGGGGGAAATTGGGGTCCCAAAATTGGGTCATTTTGGCTGCTTGAAATGAGCCAAAATTCAGTGTGCTCCCAATAGTATATTTCCACGCCGGCTTGGAGATCGGATCCGGCATTCCATACGTGATCCACTGGGAGTCCAACAGAGACTCCCATGCCCTTGGCTCTCAAAGATCTCCATGCCACCTGGCGTGGTGACGATCCCAATCGGATCCACAAATGCAAAAATGGCAAAATTGCCCATACTCAATTTGGCCTAGCGCCTTAACGAAGGCGGCTTCGCTTCGCCTACGTGGTGTGTGGACCATGGGGACCATTACCCATAACACCCATGTCATATATGGTCCATTGGTCCATGCGTCCGGCGTGCACGAGGGTTAGAACATAGTGCACGGCGGGCAGCAAAGGTGGAAAATTGCTCAAAATGGCCAAAAATGCGCACACTCATGGTTGGGGCAAATGAGGCACATGCCCGAGTTGGACCGGAGTGTGCCATAGGATTGATATCAAGTCATATGTGTCCAACATATCTTTGGGGAGTCGCCCAACTCCTCCGGTATTGGGAATGGCAGGGTCACCAAGTGAGCCCATGATTTGGGATAGTCCCAAATCGCCAACATGGCGGCCACGGTATGCCAAGCCTAAGAGGAGTTATTCGCCGGGTCCAAGATATGTTGGCTACCGAAGTATGTACCCTCATAACATACTTGGGTCATGATGTCAAATGAGCGCAACGTTGAGATACACGGTCGCCACTTGACATCATGACGAGCCAAAAATGGCAAAATTGGCACAAAGACAAACCAAAGTGCCTTGAAAGGCGCACAATTATATTATAATATCTTTGGCTTGGATCGTGCAATCAACTAATCCTTCTAAACACAATGACTTGACACCAATGACCTTCGATCCCACATATGTGCTCCACTTGGGGCGCCTTGAAAGGTTACGAGCGCTACTTCCCAAGTGGGCACATGAAAGTATGGAAAATTGCAAAACACACACCTTGCTCCCAACGCATCGCTTCGGGATCACCACACAAGCTTCCCTTCACGAAGGTTAGGCTTGCATTTGACTGTAGGGAGTATGGAGAAGGGGCTTGCACAATATGAGGTCCATTGGCGGGCTTGGCTTGGAGTAATGGACCCGCCAAATGGGCACGCAACACAACACATGGCACATACTCCATATTGCCTAAAAAGGTAGCTCCCACCACCATTTGTCATGCCCCTCCAAGGGCATAACTTTGTGTCAATCGCTCATAGGAACTCAAGGAGAGTTCCTATGCAACACCAACACTTGCGCGCTACACTCGAAAGCTATCTTAACGCACGCAATATCATGCCCAATGAGTTGTAACGCAAACTCTACCCTCTTGACCATGATCCACTACACTAGCGCGCACGTGTGGAGACGCAAGGCATATAATGCTTCCTAAATTACGTCGGGAGTATTGTGAATACATCCCACGTTTCCTTATCATCAATACTCGCAAGCAACACGAGATATGACCTTCCCAAGTGGCCTCACGAATCAACTTTGTTTTGCCCATATCTTTAAGACAAATGGAGGGCAGGATAAAAGGGAAGTTGATTCGTGCATACGGAAGCACGTAGGTCCACTCGAAAGAGGTCAAATCAAGTGCGGGGATGTCGAAGTCGAAAATCCGATTTCGACATCATGAAAAATTCGGATTAAGGTTGCGAGTATTAATTATGAAAATTGCGGAAGCATCCATGCAGTTCCTGGCGACTTTGGAGCCTTCGTGACGGATAGCGTTAAAATTTCCATTATAAACAGTTAAACTGGCGGTTACGGTAAATTCGCGATCCAACCGCCAGCAGTCAAAATAGTGAATATCAGAACGGAAGCGTAAAAATTGACGGAAACAATATGAAAATAAAACCCTGTTGATTCCTGATATTCTGATACACAACTCTCCGCTGGCGGTGCATCGGTTGCCGATGCGGGGCTTCACGGCACGGAACACGCCGTACATGGGGTTAGTGGACCGGAGACCGGTTGTATGCCGTAACCTGGCCATGGGGTTCTGGGTACCGCTTCACCCCCCTCCTTAGAGCAAACCCTGGGGGGGCTCGATAACACTCATGCATGGCAGCGGGTACCCAGGACCACTTCTTGAAGGGGGGGGGGAGTCACATCTCACCTCAGTAAGTCACAGTAAGATAGGTATCCCACAGTGGGATAGGTATGCTGCTGTAACAGCTCGTAGCACATGTATAGTATCAAGTGTCAAGTCCCGGGTCCTGGCGGCGATTGTTCGGCATCCAAAGGACCCGTTAACCCATACCAGGCGCACCGGGTGCCGGCTGCTACGGTCACCACCACAGTGGCAGTGGCATACACGGCCAACATAGGCGACACACGACGACCGAGGTGGTCCCACAAGTCGAGAGCGACCACAAAGATCCATCAGGCTACCCCAAGCTTCCCAAGGCCCGCCGACTGGGGAGAGTCCCCACGGGTCCTTCCTCGGGCGCACCATGTCCATATCCATACGACGCGAGTCCAGAGTGCCATAGTCGAACTCCTTACGAACCCCAGATCGCAAGGGAACTCCTCCTGAAGGGATCGGGCATCAAGGCCGTCTTTTCCCTCGCCCTACTGCCACGAAGGCCATACATGAGGGAGTCCTCATGCAGTGTGGGCGGAGGCGTCGACTCCTCAAACCACCAGTTTCCCAGGCAGACTGACCGAGGTCAGGAGCACCGGAGGCCGCCATCCGAATGCAAGTGCGTCTGCGAATCGGTAGGCTCACACTGGGACTGACAGT
Source organism: Eutreptiella sp. 'Long Island Sound 2002' (assembly GCA_964036045.1). Lineage (NCBI taxonomy): Eukaryota > Euglenozoa > Euglenophyceae > Eutreptiales > Eutreptiaceae > Eutreptiella > Eutreptiella sp. 'Long Island Sound 2002'. The sequence continues at coordinate 12,785,337 of OZ038403.1, forward strand.
GGCGGACCGCTGGGAGTGTAGTCAGGCAACTGGGCTTCCCGCCTGGCGCCATCAGGATCTCCACACATCACAGCGAATAGGGCAACACGGTAACACAGTCACTCAAACAGAAGAACATGTAATCAAGTACTGGTCCAGGCTGGACCAGGCTGTAAGAATATGTACACCGCGACTCAAGGCGCCTCTGTATCCCGATTCGTGGTGAGAAACAGTCCATCCCTCAGCGATGGGCTGATGACACTTAACATACAGATGCACATATCCTGGAGGGCAGAAAAACAAGCAACAATCCGGGTAAATAGGCGTGTAAACACACTCAGAACAGAGTGCCAAACCACGCCACGGTCAGGATAAGGCAAATGCAGGAGGATGGACAGGATAACGCCTGAGTTCAGGCATATATAGTCTCGAGACACACGTCGACTGGTCTGGATTCCGCAAATGCCATGGAACCAGACCACACACTCAAAAATCGCAATGCCGATGACAGCGGCATCCGTTGCGCAACGTCGTATTGGGCTTCAAGGCCCCAAGAGCTCAGAATTATGAAGGTCAGTCGCCCTACCTGGTTTCCCAAGGATTCAGCAGGGGGGGTGAGTGACGAATAGAATTGAAGAGAGGGGCCATCCTCCTCTGGATTCAGCAGGGGGGGTATATGGCCACTCTGTCACCGAAAGATGGAAGAGAGCAAGCAAGTAAGGGACGATTCGTCGGCCTCACAAGCGCTCATAACACATCAGGGGAGAGCTCAGGGCGCTGATCAGGCACCCCTGGCTGCAATCGCCCGGGTGAGTGCCGCCAAGTCCGAAACGTTGATCTTGGTCTTGTGCTTGCGGATGTACTCCATGAAGGGAGTATTGACCCGCGGCACAAACGAGGAGACGGGTTCCCAGGTGTCGTGGGACGGCCCATAGCCTCGCCAACGAACCTTGAACTCCAGACCTCCGGGTGCCGAGGCCTTCGGACGCTGAGCCAGGATCTTCTCGACAGTATAGTCGTCCTGCTCAGCATAGTCGTCGTCCGAATCGGCCTCATGTTTGGCGTAGTCCAGGGACACATGTCGGCCACGGAGGTCGGGTTCCCGCACACGGAGTTGACTCTCGTGGCTCTCCCGGAACTGTCCGTGACCCACCTTGATGCGGTAGGTGTCCTCACCAACCCTGCGGATCACCTCGCCCGGTGTGAACCAGGTCTTGGTGCGGTGGGTGCCCATGGGGCGGGGTCTGATCACCCACACCGGGTCTCCCACCCTGAACTTCTGCGCTGTCGAGCTCGGGGCGGACTTCTGACGCTCAGCATGCTCCTTCTCCAGCTGCTGGCGGATGTCCCGCGCCGTTTGCTCTTGCCGCGCGAAGAACTCCTTGGCATCCATAGCCATGCCATCACCAGACAAGGGAAGTCCCCTACCCAGGGGGTCCCTGCCAAACAGAATCTGGTCAGGGGACAAACCGCCCGGAGTGGGGGTGTCATGATGGGCCTTCAGAGCAGGCCACATCTCCTCGAACCAGTTCCGCCGTGGATTGGTGATGTGGATCTTGCGCAGCTTCTCGAACAGCTGCCGTCCAGCCACTTCAGCACGGCCGTTAGACCGGCTGAGATAGGCGACGCTCTTGGCATGACGTATCCCCATGAGGGAACACATAGCCTTGAACCAGCCACCAGTAAACTGGGGCCCTCGGTCACTGCAAATGGTGCGGGGGATGTCAAAGACGGTCAGCCAATGACGAATCATCATGACTGCTACTTCCTTGGCAAGCAACCCCTTTTTGCGTGCCGGAACAGCTACAACGTAGCCGCTGTGGCGGTCCACACAGAGAACCACACAGTCAAAGGTCTCCTTGCCAATGTGCACTTCGGGCATGGAGAAGACGTCCATGGCCACGCTCTCCATGGGCTGGTCAGGAACCGGGGTCCATTGGGCTTCCCCCTTGACGTTCCGGTTATCGGGATTGCAGGCCTGACAGACCGAGCAACCCTTCCTGACCTTCTTGATGGCGGTGTAGAGAACGATATGGTCGATCTCGAACCGACGCTGCATGTCAAGGGCTTGCTTCTTGACCCCTGGGTGCAGCATGTGGTGGTGCCAAGCTTCACAAAGCTCGAGCACCCGGGACTCCGGGACTAGCAGCTTACCATTCCGGTAGAGCTTGCCATCTTCCTCGGTCAGCCCCTTTGGCCACTTCTGCCCGTCGTCAGGGTCGGTCACAGCCCTATACTCGGCCGCAAAGGCCTCAGACTTGGCGTAGTCGTCGGTCCAGTCGTCCTGGAGGCAAGACTCCGGGAAGAGGTGCTTGTCGGACTCAGTCCCCACAGGGGGTGCCGGACCGGGCCTTCCGCCCGCGGCACCCACAGGGGCGAGTACACTGACCGTTCTGCTCACCCTCGAAGCGAGGGGGGCATCTGCAGCCATGACGACGAAGCATTTAGCACCCTCCTCCTCCATCAGGCGCTCCATTTCAATGATCCTCTTGGCTTCAGCGGTCTCAGCCTCATCGCCATGGGCAGAGATATCCTGCATGCCCTTGCTGGCGGGATAGGCCCACCTGCTGAGACAGTCCGCCACGGTGTTATCCTTTCCAGGAATATAAACAACCGTAAGGTCGAACTTGGCCAAGGTCTCGTGCCATCTTGCCCGTCGGGAGGCGGGACCTGAGGGGGTGTCCACGTGCTCCTTGTGCCACGACTGCAGACTCTGATGGTCGGTGCAGACGGTGACGGGATGGAGGGCTATGTACCCAGCCCATTTCCTGAGAGCCATGACGATGGCATACGCTTCCTTTTCACGGGGCGTCCACGTCCGTCTCTGGCCTTCCGCCAGGACTCGGCTCCAGAAGGCCACGGGCACGTGCCTCCCGTCGTCAAGCACTTGCTCCAACACAGCGCCAATGGCGTAGTCGGAAGCGTCGGTGCGCAGGACGAACCCCCGGTCGGGATCCACGAGGTGCAGACCCACTGCGGATAGCAGCGCCTGCTTCATCCCCTCAAAGGCACGGTCGGACTCTTCAGTCCAGACCAGAGCCTTCTTGGACCCCTTCTTGGTCTCCTCTCGGTTGCCCTTGAGCATGGTCGTCATGGGGGCTGCATACTCGGCATACATCTTGATATACCCCGAGTAGTAATTGCAGAACCCCAGATACGCCCGTAGCTCAGAGACCGTTTTGGGCTTTTCCCAGTGCTCAATCGCGGCCACCTTGCCAGGTATGGGCTTTCGCTGCCCGTTCCCGACCACGTGGCCAGCGAAGACCACCTCGCTTACCGCAATGGTGGCCTTGTCACTGCTGCCCGTGAGTTTGTGCCGAACCAGAAGGTCCAGCACTCGAGTGACGTCCCTCTCGTGTGCCTCCAGGAGCTCCTCGTAGCTCATGCTGGGGTCCCCGGACGCGATGATCACGTCGTCCACGAAGGGGTCCGCACAGTCGCGCACCGGCTCAAGCAGGTTCTCCAGCATCCGCTGAAAAGCCGCATTGCCGTTGGTGACGCCCATGGGCATCACCTTCCACTGGAGAGGTCCAAGTGGAGTGCTCATGGCTGTGCAGGCACGGGACTCTTCGGCGAGAGGCATCTGATGATAACCATGTTTCAGGTCAATCACCGTGAAGATCCTCCGCCGGTGTTGCTTTTGCAGCATGTCCTCAATGAGGGGCAGCGTATAGCTGTCGTGCTGCGTTTGGGCGTTCAGGCCGCGGTAGTCGACCACGAGCCGCCACTCACCGGCAACCTTCTTGGGGACGACGAAGCAAGGAGAGGCCCATTCGGAGTGGCACGGCTCGAGCCAGCCTCTCTGGATGAAGTCACGGAGGATCTTCTCCATGGCCTCTTTCCTCTCGCCCCTCAGGGCAAACTCCCGGTGTCGGTACACACGGGGGTCCTGCTTCAGTCGTATCTTGGCCTCGCCATACGGTCCACGCACCGGTGGGGGAAACACAGGCTTACCGCTGAAGAAAGTATCACCATACTTCTGCTTCAGCCTGGCCCTCAACGCCTGGATCTTGGGGCAGTCATCGGACTCCGCCTTGGCTTTTCCGGGCACTTGAACCACGGAGCTTACTTGAGGGGTAGCGACCCCGCTCGCTTTCGGCTCAGGTGGTCTTCCCAGGTGGCCCAAAGGGCCATCTCTGGTCTTGCCTCGGAATAGATCGCCGTAGGTGGGTGGGTTACCCCCGATTGGCTCGTCCTGGCTGGATAGGTGGTCCAGCACCCTCTGCACGAAGGTGTTCCCGTCATAGGAACCGGAGCCGATTGAGTCCACTTCCCACCAGGCTTTGTCCTGGCCTTTGCCCTCATGCTGGTTCCCCCAGTCGTGAAAGGGTTGATCCATATACCCCTGAACCAGATCCCACTCCTCTTCAGTGAGGGGGTCTTCGGAGTCCGATTCTTCGATGTCAACAGGGGGAACCGCAAAGCATTGCCTCCAAGGCTCTGCTATGATACGGTTGACACACACGAAGTCCGTGGTGTCGGCCTGATCAAGGCCCCCATCCACATAGTGGAATTCTGTTGGCCATCTCTGGGGTGGCATGGGCTGTCCCTTAGCGTCCTGATAGACACTCTCACCAGCCGGTAGGACGACCTTGTTCAAGGTCATGTTGGTCAATGAGGCTACCCAATGTCGGGTACTCTCCTCCTCGGTGCATCCCATAGGAATAACCAGCACTGCCTTGGAGCGGTCCTTGCGAATCTTCGCTATCGCTCTTGGAATGTCCCAACGGGGGTAATGGATCCACATCAATCCTTGATGCGGACCCCAGTGCTTCTTCCACGTGGAGTCCTGTGCGCTCCAGTACTTCTCACACACCCGCAGATGGGCGGAGGTTCCTGAGGAGAACGCATCCAGGGCCAGATCCGACGCTCCCAGGTCCGCTACCACTCGGTTCGCCACTTCCGGCCTTACGCCGTACTCCTGGTTTGCTGGCCCAGTGGGCTCAGTGTCCAGCGCGGCCACTTCGAGCTGATTGCGTTCGGGGTGGATCCATTGGCATTCCACATGGTGCTCAGGTGACGAAAGCCACGAGAGTTGGTCGTCCTGGTACAGGGTCATGGAAGCCTGGGCCGGGAGGACGCCGGAGTCCGTCTCCATCATGAAGTCGTACCCGACGATCATGTCCCAGTCCATCTCGGCCCCGTAGAAGCTACCGTGCAGGAGGATTTCCTTGCCGAGGTCTGGGCGGCTCAGCTCACGATGGTTCACGAACTGCAGCCCAATGGCCGCTTCCTTCGTGCCTCCCACCATGTACTGGCCGTTCGCCACCTTCAGCCTGACAGGTTTCCGACTGTCGGTCAGACACTCTGGTGGAAGTAGGCCAGCCTTGACCAAGCTGACTTGAGCTCCCGTGTCGACCAACACGTCGAAAACCTTTTCCACTTCCCCGCATAGGGCACGGACCTTAAGATGCAACTGCCGCTCGCGACCGACACGGCGCACGGCGTGCAAACTCAGGATCTCCGGCCGTTCCAGAAGCTCAAAAAGCGACTGGTGCAGGTCGTGGACAATGGGCTCAGGCTGCCCATCTGCAGCATCCAGCTGCGGTCCGGGTGATCCTCCGATACTCTCGGATAGATCCTGTAGTACATCAAACACGTTCTTGGTCGCGAAGGACGGACGGGTGCAAGGGTTCGTGCCTTCACTTGCCCTCACCCCGCCTCCGCAACTGGGCGCCAGACCGGGCCTTCCGCCCGCGGCAGTCCCCTTGTGCTTATCGACTCCCGACTGGGATGGCTCGGCGCTTCCCACGTCACCATCCTGCGACCGCCCTAGCTGGGGCCCTTGGCTGCAGAGGCTCCGCTAGGGGGCGTCGGTTGTGGAAGAGGGGGTGTTCTCCTCGGCCTCAACGTCGTTGATGCCCTTCTTCCTTCCCCCTTTCTTACCCTTGTTCTTGTCCTTGTCCCTGTTCTGGTCATTCTGGTTGTTCTCCTTGTTCTTGTTGTCCGATCTGGGGACCCAGTTCCGCTTGATCTCCTGGATCTCCTTGGCCAATTCGGTCCCCACCGACGACATCAGCTTGGCCAGCTCGTCCTTGTCCACCTCCATCTTGGCTTCCCGGATACTCGCGGGCGCACGCTTCTTCGACCCGTGCGCCTTCTTGTAAGCCTCCGTGTCGGCCTTGTGGACGGGGCATGTTCGGTGGTCATGGTTGAAGCCTTTCTTCCTCCCATAACACACGAAACAGCCCTGAGGGTGAGCTCGTATGAACTCCCCAAAGGACAGCGGAGGGTCGCCAATGCGGCGAGGGTCCCTCTTCTCCTTCTTCCTCCAACCCTGCTGCAGGGGCTTCCAGTTTCCCGGTTCGCTCCCCGCGCTCAGGTTGTTGGCCACGAAGGCACAAACGGCCACCTCGGCGGGCTCATCGTCGTCGTCATCGTCGACGAGAGTCTCATCGCCGCCGGCTCCCGCTGGATCCATGGCGGCTTCCCCGCCAGGTCCCTCGCCAACATAGTTGACGTCGCGGTCGCCGGGCCTCAACCCGCGGGTGTGGTGGAGGTTTCGGTACTCTTTGAGTACTTCCTCGCCAACCCACTCCAGGATCTCGTCGCAGCTCATCCGCGCCGGGATAGGCTGCAGACGGATGGTCTGGCCGCTCAACTCACAATCGTCAAGGCGCCACATCGCGGTCTTCTCGCCATCGCCCGAGACGGTGATGAGAAGAGCGTTCCGCAGGGAGTGCCGTTTGACATCCCGGGCCACGTTCTTCTTCGCCCAAGACACCACGTTCGTATGATACTCCTTGGGGAGCATCATCTTGACCGTGTGGTTGGACTTGGCCCTCTTGGATTACTCCTTGGTGACCCTCTTGATCCATGCCTCCGGCAGCATGGAGAGCAGGCGAGCCTGCTCGTCACCCTCGTTCCAATCCTCCACGTTGCGGCGGAAGAGGGTGTATTTCCCTCGGAAGTCCCGCCACTCTCGTAGGCGGATCTCCCGTCCATCATGCTCAAGCTTGATGGACTTCCAGCGCTTGGCCGCCACCTGCGGAGCGTCCACCCGCTCCTGCTCGTTGAGCCACTTCTTGGCTTCCTTGAGGGTCTTGATTTTCCCCTCCTTGGTCGCCATGAAGTATAGCTCTCCGAGCACTTCCGGCAGGCGGTACCTGAACCGTTTGAAGACATACTTCTCCGCATCAGCGGGAGGCAGGTCTTTAGTGACGGTCAGCCCCCAATTGTCCAGCTTCTCCAAGAAGCGGTCGAGGTTGAGGGGGTTGCCGTCGTACATGGGGGGCTTGATGTCCTTCAAGTCTTCCCACACGGCGGCGTCCGCGGCCTTAGAGACCATGAACGCCGGCCGCGAGGTCGACCGAGGTTCCCATCGGCCTCGCCCACGGACTCCCACGGCCGCCACGTCCATCTCCTCCATGGAATCCCTGTGGCTACGCCGCGGTTCCTCCACGTACGCTGAACCGAAATGTTCACGCCGTACTGCATCCATGTACGCATCCTCATCACGGCGCCGGCGGCTGCGTTCAGCGGCCTCCCGTCGTGCACCACGCGGCGGGCTGATGTCGAACTCCTCCAGGTCCAGGTCCAGGTCCTCACCTTCGCCGACATCCCACTCCACGTCTCCTCTGGGGACCTCATCCCTGAGTCCACCATAACGTCCTCCAGCCCTGGGGATTGGCACCGGGGCTGGTGGCGGGCGTCGGGGGCGTACAGGCGTCCGCGGTGGAGCACGGCAGTTGTGGTAGTCCGCGCTGAGCCACTCATCGCGCCATTCCTCACTGCCACTGCCGGGCGGCACGCGCTCATTGCGGCGGCCCGCGCTGTGGTGAGAGGGGGCGGTGAGAGAGGGGGCACTGGCGCTGGGGCGACTCCTGGGGGCTCCGCCGGGGGCGTGGGGTCTGCCTGGACCTGGTCCGGGTCCCCAGCCGTCGTCCGACGAGCCAGACTCCAGGGGTGGGTGGTCGCTGCCGACGCTCCCACGGACTTCCAGCGCGTCCAGCCTCTCCTGCAGGCCGCTGACGACGTTGGTCAGCGACTTGGTCTCGGCCCTGGCGATGTCCAGGTCCTTCTGCGCGCGCGCGGCGACCGTGGAGATGCGAGCCATCTCGCTCTTGCCCGTGTCTACCTCCAGCTCGAGCAACTGGACTCTCCTGCGGAGGTAGACAATCCACCGCCAGGTGGCATCCGGGTCGCCGTTCCCTGGTGGGTCGTCGGGGTCCCCAGGGGGTCCTCCAGGAGGGCCTCCGCCGGGTCCGCCCGGTCCAGGGGGTCCTCCCCCGCCTGGTGGTCCGCCTCCAGGGGGTCCACTTGGTGGGCGTCCTCCAGGGGGTCCTGAAGGTCCTCCGCCAGGGGGTCCCGGTGGGTCTCCGCCGGGTCGCCTCGGCGGGTCCGAGGATGGGCGCTTCCTCGTGATGCCGAACTCCATGTCGTCATCTTCGTCCATGTCGCCCCACCTGGGCGTCTCGGTCACGGAGGACTCGGAGCTCCGGTAGGGAGGAGGGGGATCCTCATCCTCACCTTCCATGGGGACGTCTCCGCCACCTCCGCCCGTCCAAGCCACCACTTGGCGATGTCGACGGCCTCGTTCATCCCCGTCACTGGCGGTGAAGAAGGGGTCACTGTCGTGGGGGTGCCCACCTGCTGGCCTCCGCGGCCTCTCGGGGGTCTTTTCCTTGCCCTTCCTCCGTCGACGGGCGGTGGTGCTACCGCTCCCACTGCTGCCCGTGTCCGCCTCATCCAGCTTCATCCTGGAGGAGGCGTCCCCTTCGAAAAGCCTTCGAAGGGTCTCCACTCGCGATCCTCCCGGGGGAGTCTCGTGGCGGAGTTTGGCCTCTGCCTCCTCCATTGCGGCGGCGGTGGCTGCGGCAGCTCGCGCTTCGGCCTCTTCCCGAGCACGAGCCGCCTCGGCTTCCCGGTCCTGCAGCAGCCGCGCCTTCTGCGCTTCCAACGCTGCCAGCTCCGCCTCCGTCTTGGCCTTCTCCTCAGCGACCTTCCGTCGCGCGGTCTCGATGGCTTCCTTCTTGGCGGCGTCCTCCTGGGCTTTAGCCGTCGCTTCGGCGTGGGCCCTTTCCTCCGCCTCCTTCTTTGCCCTTTCTTGGGCAAGCGCCTCTTCCAGCGCCTTCACCTCGGCCTCCTTGCAGGCAATGGCCTCCTGCGTCAGGCGGGCTTCCTCGTCGGCTGCCGCCAACTCACCGTTGACCTGGGCAGTTGCTGCCCCATGGGCGGCTACGGCCGTGAGTCCGGCCGCAATGGCCGCCATGGTCTGGGCGTGGATGGCCATGCCATGCGCCCACTCCGCAGCCTCCTCCTGGGCGATGCCGGCGGCGCCCTCCACAGCAGCGCTGTACTGCTTGGCCCGTTGCCGGGCAACCCGACGGTTGCAGGGCACACCACAGGCGCGCTCACAGGCGCGCGCCACGTCCCTTTCGGGAGCGACGCTGCTGCTGGAGCTGGCCTGGTCGGCCGGTATCCTCCCGCGGTGGGCCGACTCCACGTCGCTGCTGGGGCCTGCTGGGGCCTGCGGGGCCCTCAGGAGCAGCGGACCGGGCTTGGCCTGGGTCTGCTTGGCGACTTGGATGTAGTCGCCAAGGGTGGTGGAGCCGGGGTGGTGTCCACCATTGGGCCGTTGGGGACTGGGGGCTGGGGTTCCGCCCTTGGCGCCCTGGGCGGCTTCGGCAGCCAGGGACTCCTGGTACTCCCGCCACCTCCGGTCCCTCTTCTTGTCCCCGGCGGACCGCTTCTCCGTCCCCGGAGACGCGCTGCTGCTGCCCTGCAGCCTGCGCTCGCTTCCCGGTTCCGGGAACTTCTTCTCGATCACGTCCCACAGGGAGACGTTGATCGAGGCGCCCGACGGGTAGGCGTTGGGGTCCTCGTCCTCCTCAATCCCGTCGGGGCGCAGCCTTTCGCCGGGCCTGTCCGGCCGGGTCCACGTCCTCCAGCGCCTCTGCTGGTGGCGGTACTCGTACCCTTCCGCCCGCAGCCAGTCCTCCACGGCCTGCAGGCGGTCGGGGGCGATGTCCGTGCGGAGCTCGAAGCTCCTGGGCATGCCGCCTTCGCACTGGGGGTTGCTGTGGCGGTAGTGCTGGTCCCAAACCAACCCACGCAGCAGGCGTGCTGCATGGGGGTGGGGCCGCGGCCACGTCCTGCCCGCTTCCTGCCAATTCACCATGGCAGCGGGGGCGTAGATGGTCTCGAAGTCCTTGATGTGCACTCGTTCAACTCAACGAACTGGTTGTGGTTGTTGAGGAGGGTGCTGCAGCACTGGATTGGAAGTGCGGCTGGTGCTGGTCAGCCGGTGGTTGTGGAGGTGGTTGACGCGGCCTTGCTGGTCGGCCGATGGGACTCGGGGGCGGCCGATGGGGCTGATGCAGGAGTCCTGGTCCGTGCACCTCTTTCACGGCTGCTGCGCGGTCAGGGCGGTGCTCTGGACGGCGCTGCGGGCTCCGTGACGAACTCGGCGCTGTCGCTGAGTGGCGCTGCGAGCCGCTGCGCTGCGCTGCGAGAGGCTGCGCTGCGCTGCGAGCTGCGAGCTGCGCCGCGCTGCTGCGACGCGCTGCTCGGGGTTGGTGGCCCCGAGTGGCACGCGAGGGTTGGGTAACCCCGCGGCGGTGAAACGCTTTTGACGCGTTCCCGTGGGGGGCCGGCCACGGGACGCTGCGGTGGACACACGCAAGTGAGCAGGCAGGCAAAGCACTACGCTCACAAGGGCATCAATGCGTTGTCATGTGACAAAGCGTTTCAGAATCCTTGCCACTCTGCAAAGAGGGAACGAAAGTATGTACAGCAACACATCAGGATATGTACACATGGGGTTAAGACTGGACTGGGGTAAGGGCATCACAGGACCATAGACACTCAGTCCCAACTCATATCCCAACCCCAGGTCCGACCCTCTCAGTGGCTGATGGGGGCGGGGGCTCAAACACAACCCATGCCCGGCTCAGTCCGGACCCTGAAACCCTGCCAGTAGGGGGGGTGTCCCGCCCAGCCACAGGCGAGTTCCTCGGAACCAAGTGGCTCCAAGGCCAACCGACAGTAGCTCCCTATGCTCCCTTAATGGCAGGTCTCAACTCCACTCAGAGCCAGAGATATGGCCCCGCCATTATCACCCAGGAGTTGGTGGCTGAAAATGGGCTGTTTCAGCCCAAACTGAAATTAACTCAAAAATCCCCAAAATTGACCCCTCGTCCGGACCCGCCAGAGGTAGGGACGAGGCTACTGACCCTATGCCCTTCGAGTACGAACCCCCTGGAGCCCTCACCCAACCTGGTTCCCTCTGAGGTCCCGGCATCAGGGCAACACGGATGAGTCAAGTGGGGTCATGATGCCAAAATCACCAAAATTGGTGTCATTCCCACGCGTGGCTCGCCCGGCCAAGGTAAGGCCAATGGCTCACAGGGTAGGAGGCAGGACCTAGGACTTATATCTGAGTGCACAACATGGATTTAGGTCCGGGCTCCCTATGGGCTTAGAGAAATGGGGCGGCCAATTGACCACACGGAAGGGGGAAATTGGGGTCCCAAAATTGGGTCATTTTGGCTGCTTGAAATGAGCCAAAATTCAGTGTGCTCCCAATAGTATATTTCCACGCCGGCTTGGAGATCGGATCCGGCATTCCATACGTGATCCACTGGGAGTCCAACAGAGACTCCCATGCCCTTGGCTCTCAAAGATCTTCATGCCTCCTGGCGTGGTGACGATCCCAATTGGATCCACAAATGCAAAAATGGCAAAATTGCCCATACTCAATTTGGCCTAGCGCCTTAACGAAGGCGGCTTCGCTTCGCCTACGTGGTGTGTGGACCATGGGGACCATTACCCATAACACCCATGTCATATATGGTCCATTGGTCCGTGCGTCCGGCGTGCACGAGGGTTAGAACATAGTGCACGGCGGGCAGCAAAGGTGGAAAATTGCTCAAAATGGCCAAAAATGCGCACACTCATGGTTGGGGCAAATGAGGCACATGCCCGAGTTGGACTGGAGTGTGCCATAGGATTGATATCAAGTCATATGTGTCCAACATATCTTTGGGGCGTCGCCCAACTCCTCCGGTATTGGGAATGGCAGGGTCGCCAAGTGAGCCCATGATTTGGGATAGTCCCAAATCGCCAACATGGCGGCCACGGTATGCCAAGCCTAAGAGGAGTTATTCGCCGGGTCCAAGATATGTTGGCTACCGAAGTATGTACCCTCATAACATACTTGGGTCATGATGTCAAATGAGCGCAACGTCGAGATACACGGTCGCCACTTGACATCATGACGAGCCAAAAATGGCAAAATTGGCACAAAGACAAACCAAAGTGCCTTGAAAGGCGCACAATTATATTATAATATCTTTGGCTTGGATCGTGCAATCAACTAATCCTTCTAAACACAATGACTTGACACCAATGACCTTCGATCCCACATATGTGCTCCACTTGGGGCGCCTTGAAAGGTTACGAGCGCTACTTCCCAAGTGGGCACATGAAAGTATGGAAAATTGCAAAACACACACCTTGCTCCCAACGCATCGCTTCGGGATCACCACACAAGCTTCCCTTCACGAAGGTTAGGCTTGCAATTGACCGTAGGGAGTATGGAGAAGGGGCTTGCACAATATGAGGTCCATTGGCGGGCTTGGCTTGGAGTAATGGACCCGCCAAATGGGCACGCAACACAACACATGGCACATACTCCATATTGCCTAAAAAGGTAGCTCCCACCACGATTTGTCATGCCCCTCCAAGGGCATAACTTTGTGTCAATCGCTCATAGGAACTCAAGGAGAGTTCCTATGCAACACCAACACTTGCGCGCTACACTCGAAAGTTATCTTAACGCACGCAATATCATGGCCAATGAGTTGTAACGCAAACTCTACCCTCTTGACCATGATCCACTACACTAGCGCGCACGTGTGGAGACGCAAGGCATATAATGCTTCCTAAATTACGTCGGGAGTATTGTGAATACATCCCACGTTTCCTTATCATCAATACTCGCAAGCAACACGAGATATGACCTTCCCAAGTGGCCTCACGAATCAACTTTGTTTTGCCCATATCTTTAAGACAAATGGAGGGCAGGATAAAAGGGAAGTTGATTCGTGCATACGGAAGCACGTAGGTCCACTCGAAAGAGGTCAAATCAAGTGCGGGGATGTCGAAGTCGAAAATCCGATTTCGACATCATGAAAAATTCGGATTAAGGTTGCGAGTATTAATTATGAAAATTGCGGAAGCATCCATGCCGTTCCTGGCGACTTTGGAGCCTTCGTGACGGATAGCGTTAAAATTTCCATTATAAACAGTTAAACTGGCGGTTACGGTAAATTCGCGATCCAACCGCCAGCAGTCAAAATAGTGAATATCAGAACGGAAGCGTAAAAATTGACGGAAACAATATGAAAATAAAACCCTGTTGATTCCTGATATTCTGATACACAAATCTCCGCTGGCGGTGCATCGGTTGCCGATGCGGGGCTTCACGGCACGGAACACGCCGTACATGGGGTTAGTGGACCGGAGACCGGTTGTATGCCGTAACCTGGCCATGGGGTTCTGGGTACCGCTTCACTACCCCCCCGTTGAGACCTCGAAGAGGTCTCACTCACTTGGGCGGGCGTCACAACGTCGAATGAGAGCAGGCCCAGACAGAAAAAAAGTTTTTTGGGCCTCGACATGTGCTGGCTACAGAAGCATAACAGTGGACCAATCCTGGTCGAAACAGTGGACCAATTCTGGTCGAAACAGTGGACCAATTCTGGTCGAGATCACACACCGAGGTGCAGTCATGGGACACCCGTCGTCAGCGCCTCATTCACACGCCGTGTTCGACTTTGCCACGGCTGCGGCCTTCGGCGGAGGCTGCAGAAGACAACCTCGCCAGGCACACTGCACGGGCGCTGTACCCGCAGCAAGGCTGTGGGCACGTCGAACCATAACATACCATAGCATCGAAGCTGGATGCTCAGCAGACCAACAGGCCTGCACATCCGTCACCTCGACAGGCATATGGAGCATCCGATACCATTAATGGCATCCAGACTGTCGAATAAGCCATTACTTGGCATCCAGACATGTCGAGTCAGCAGTCCCTGCCCCACGTGTACGTATACGAAGGATCCACGGGAATTCGACATAGTTCATGTACCTCCTTCAATGTCTCGACGCCAGCCATGAACTTGAAGGTGTCATGACCCGTATAGTGTCGACGGATATCGCTGTCGAGAGCACGCTTCTGAATCAGGATACCAGATCGATGGTTCAGCAATCGAAGGTTGGGATCACCAGGTCGGTCATCGACGGGACACTTGTACTGGAATACGAAGACATGTTCACGGGCAAGCGCTCGAAATTGTCCAGGTCCCAGTGTCTGTGCCCTGGTCGAATAGAAATCCCACAGGCTCGACGGTTTCCAAGCGTCCTCACTCCACAGATCGGCCCGATTGGTGACCTCGAAAGAGTATCCGTCATGTCGACCAGTAGACCACCGATAGGTTTCCTTCGAACCAGTACCAGCGGCCATGCTGTGGTAGAACTGACCAGTTCGCGTATCGACCCGCCACCACGGCGTGTCGGCACAATGACGGCGCTGATGTCGTCCTTCTCAGGGCCGAGGGCATATCAGTCGACGATCTCAAGCGTGTTGGTTCGAGAACCTTCTTCTTGGAGTCGACCGAGGTGTTGATGGACATAGTGGCTGTCAGCGAGGGAGCTCTGCAGAGCGAATCGAACCGCTTTTGCAGTCACAAGGCTCGAAGCCGTGTCGACAATGACGGCTTCGAGGACTTGGTCTCGGCAGCTGACCTTGCGTCGATGTGCGGCCTTAAAGTTTTCGTGGATCGGCGTGAGGTACTTGAAGAACGGAATGTCGAAGTGGTGCTGATAGGCATTCGACTCCATCGACAAGAACCGGTGATCGAGGGGGTCCGGGTGGAACGGGTCGCTCGCAGGCGAGTCGGTCTTCTCGATCTCCTCCCGTTCGTCAGCATAGACGTCCCTTCGAAACCTGACCGTCCGACGCCAACGTTGTCCATCTTGGTATCCGGCCTCGTAGGGGGACATGAGGTATGTCGAGGTACCCAGGCGTCGAACCAAATCGGGGGCATCTACGAAAGGGAAAAGATCGACATACTCTTTATTCGATGAGTGAAGGGCAGCAATTCGTCGGATTGCCCTATCGAAGTCGTGGTACCCGAGTCGTCCGGGTCCAGTTTGGTAGATCGTCGCCAATTGGACAAGGTCGATGGGGGCGCCTGGTGCGACTGCGTTGTACGCGTAAGGTTCGACCTGTTCTCCTATTCGAAAGTATTCTTGGAGCTGGACCGCAAGGTCCTGCGTTCGATGAGGAGCACATCCATAGCGTTTATATCCGAGTCGAGAGGTGCCTCGAAGGCCGCGCAGTTGGTGTCGGCGAAGGAGCAAATCGACTTTGTACGCAAGGAAGGGGGGCTCGATCTTCGAAGAGCCAGTCGTTCGATTGGCAAACCTTTTGAAGATCACGGATAACTCCCATAATCGAAACTGCAACGGGAGCGTCTCGTCTCATCTTTTCGTGGGTCCAGAAGCGTCGATACTTGAAGATCAGGTCGATCCCATCCGCAACATTTATCAGGTCGTCGATACCAGAGATCTCTCGATGCATGCGGTTGAGTCGAGCAATTTGACTCAGCAGGGTATGTTCGGTGAGGTCTTGTCGGAATCCATAATCGAGCTCTTCATCATAATGTCGCCATTTCATGAGGGCCGCTCGAAAGTTTTGACAAGCCATTTCGATTTTCGTGTACCATTGATATCCTGGCTTACCACCAAGGTTTCCATGTTCATCGAAAGACGTGTCAGGGGCACTTCGAGCCATTTCGTACGGGAATGGTGCGGTTCGACCCCAACTGTCGATGCAGACGGTCTTGCCCAACTCGACGATGGCGGCATTTGCGTTCGACACGACTTCATAGTGTTTCTCGCTCAGGAACATGTGCGGCTTTCGAAGACCAGCCATGGTACTCGACGCAATAGTCAGCACCGATGGTTCGAGCTTAGTGTACTCCGTCTTCATCGGATCATCTTCATGTGTCCCAAATCGATAGGGTGGCTTCAATCCGAACGTTCCCAAGTGTCGAAGTTCGTCGATGGTCTCGATTTCATGATTGTACTGCGGCATGTTGTAGGGCTGCCATTTGGACTCTGGCACCGGCACAGACTCGTAGCTGGGTGGTGCTGTCGACCGCGCGGGTTCGTAAGGATATTCTGCTTCGTCGTCGGACTCGAGTGGCCAGGATTCAGCGTCGTAGTTGTAGTTATCATCGTGGTAATAGGAGTCGGCGTCGTGGTAGTAGGAGTCGGATTGGTTCGTTCGAGTAGAAGCTTGTGTTTTCGGGGCATTCGAATGCCAGGATTGGTCGACCCAGTCGTCTTCGACTTTCGGCTGTCCGGTACCTGGATCCTCTCTGGATGACCTCAATGTCCAGGTGTTCGGCCTCGATGTCGAAGAACTGCCGACCCATCCGGGCGCTGAACAGAAGAAGGAAGATCAGTCGTCGTACCCCGTGTAGCAAGCACGATCTTCATCATCAGAATCGAACCAGTCAGGGCTTGAGCACCGCTCTCGAAAGTATTCTGCATCGACCGGGGGAGGGGGCCCGTACAGCTTACAGAGTTCCGGCGGCATGTCGGGTGGAGTCCCTCCCTTCGTCGGTTCCAGAACAGGCAAGCTGGCCAGGGCTATCTCGAGCCATTCCAAGCCTTCGGCGCCTCCTGTTATGATGGGTCTTCCACTCGGCGCTATTCCCGCAAATTTCCCGCGAGGGAACACACCTCCCTTGCCTCCTTTCGATGGGCCTCCTTTTCCTTTCGAGCTCCCAGCATATGCCGACTGGCTGTAGTGCGGCGGTTCGAATGGATCGAGAGGTCGATTCGGACGAGTTGGCGCTGATGCTACCGACCAGCAGCGGCCAGTTGAAGTCGTCCTCGCTGGGGGTTCAATCGCGTCAACATCGATGACGTTCGACGATGTCGCTCGAGAAGGCGGAGGTCGAGAGGAAGCTCGGGGCGTCCGGGATGTAGTACCATAGGCGGAGGCTCCGGTGTTCAACCCGGAACCTCGCATGAGTTTTTCGAAAAACCACGCTGCAGAGAAGAGTAAGGGTGTTACTCAGTTACTCAGGGTGGAGTCGAAGGAACTCAAGGTACACAGGATCCTCTTCTAGAGCCTTGCTCGACTCCCAAGACCATGTGTCGTCATCCCATTCACAACGGTACAGGAATGTGCGGCGCTTTTTAGATCCCACTCGACGTCTAGCCACGATTTTGACAAGTCGAGGAGATTCTCCAGTTTTGACAGGGGGCATCGGAAACTCCCACACCGGCTGTCCCTCTCGATGGACGTAGGGTTTTATGCTGTCTCGATTGAAAACTCGCAACCCATCGAAGGGGGCAGGGATGTCCAGTTTGACATTCTCCCCCTTGTTCAGTACCTCGAGTATTTTGTAAGGGCCGCAACAGACAACATCGAGTTTCCCTTCATGTCGATATTCAGGCACCAACACCCACCATCGTTCACCGACTTCAGGCACTCGAACGTGTTGGTCCATTTGCAGGACCACATGCATCTGGCGTCGACGTTCCTCGGCAAGCATTGCACGCACAGAATCGAAGGTACGTTCCGCTCGTTGCATGTAATCATTGACGGTCGATGGTTCATGTGCATGAGAAGTCATTCGGGGAAAATCCAATGGAAAAAGGGGTGTTCGTCCTTCATCTATCTCGAACGGGGATAGTCGAAGACTATTGGATGTCAGGTTGTTGAACTGGATTTCGGCGAATAGGAGGTCGACATCCCACTCGTTGTTGCCGAAGATGCCGTGTGTACGCAGGCGCTGGAGGATGGACTGATTACTGCGCTCCGCCAGGCCATTGCCTCGAGGGCGGTTGGCCACTGTTTGATGCATCTCAATCTTGAAGCGCTGGGCCAACTCCTTCCACGCCTGAGACTCGAACAGCTTGTCTCGGTCAGAAACAATTTGTCGAGGGCATCCTTTCAATCGAATAACCTCACGTAGGAACACATAGATGAGGTCGTCGGCTGTCATATCCTTGCGACAAGGGATGAACATTCCACGCTTGGAGAATCGGTCGACTACAGTCATGATGGCATCATGGCCCCTTGTGGTCGGCGGCAATCCCGAAACCCAATCGACGGACACGCTGTGCCATTTGGTGTCGGGCACCGGCAAGGGTCTTGGGACTCTGGCGGTGTCGACTCGTCTTGATTTCGCCGCTTGACAGACATCGCAACTTAGTATGCATCGCTCGACATAGTGTCGTATGTGTGAACACACATAGTTGCGCTTAATCAGGGCCATGGTTCGAAGGACTCCTGAGTGGCCATAGAACTCCGACTCGTGATACATAGCCACAATCGACGTAACCAGCGTTCGGGGAACAAGCACACGTTTGCCCATCATCGACAAATGGAAGAATTTCCCATCATCGAACGACAACTTGGCATCTCGAAGCTGGTGTCGTGCCGCAGGGCTTCGAATTGCGACTTCGTAGATGTGTTTCGTCCGGGGGTCCTCCCGATAGGCTGCCGCCCACACAGCTGTCGAAGTCAAGTCTTTGCACTGATAATGTCGATGTACTCGGCGGTGTGTACCCTTAAGACTCGAAGGGTACGGGGTGTTCGGCCCAACTTTCGGCAAGGGAACCGATTGCAACGTGCCGTCACGGTGACGTCGACAGCGAATCAGTTCCGCCATGGTCGGTGCGTATCGAAGTTCATTGCCAAAGGTGACCCGAAGGGGGCGATCCATGCTTACATCGGGGAGGTCGTCGGTGTCAATAGACGTGTCTGGCTCATTGCCAGCCTCATCGAGATGCATGTTTGGTTGGTGTGAATTCTCAGCCATGATCTCGTCCGATGGTGCTGGATCCAGTCCCAGGTCCTCCGGCTCGGCAGTTGTCGCGCTCGACGGTCGCGGCTCCAGGTCCTCCGGCTCGACGGCGGGTTCGGTGTCGAATTGGAGGGCTGGTTCCGCTAGCTCATCTGCGTCAAGTTCCTTCCCCACGGAGCGTCCGCTTCGTAGTGAAACGTACAGGTGGTCGTACGGCTGGGGCCACACCTCGTCATGAGAGTATGTGTCTTCAAGTACATGTAGGAACTCATCGACAAGTTCTCCTTCCGGTGAAGCCCAGTTTTCGACCAGGGGAATTGCGAAGGCCCGTGTACGTGTAGCATTTTCGATCTCCATCAACTGCCGCGAAGTTAAACGAGAGCAGGCATCTGCCGCAGGGTTCTCGAGGCCCGGCACGTACCACAACGTCAGGTTGTATTCCTCGAGGAATTGGGACCATCGTGCTTGCCGTGGTGTCAGCGGTCGAGGACAGGTCTTGAAATATCGAAGACTTTCGTGGTCAGTGTGCACGTGCACCTGCTGCGGTCCTCGAAGTAGGTGAAACCATTGTTTCAAGGCTAATACGATGGCCAACAACTCCTGTTCTCGAATCGGGTATCGAGTTTCGGCAGGCTGCATTTTCCGCGACATGAAGGCAATAGGTCGAAGATGTCCCTTGTACTTCCCATGCGCACATCGTTGCGCCAGCGTAGCACCCACGCAGTCTTTCGAAGCATCTGTGTACAGGTGATACGGCTGTCGGGGGTCGATAGCACTGAGATGTGTCGCGCTGATCATCGCCTGCTTCAGCTTGTCGAAGGAAGCTTGGTGGACGGCCGTCCATTCCCACTCGAAGTCTGCCTTAAACATTGCAGTCAGAGGGGCTGCGACAGCTTGGAACCCTTCGACAAACTGCTGGTAAAATCCACACAATCCATTGAACTGTTGAACTTCATGAACCGTAGTTGGTGGAGGCCAACCTCGAATGACCTTGATCTTTTCGAGGTCCATGTGTACTCCATCTTGGTCGATGATGTATCCGCAGAAGGGCACTCGACTCTGAAAGAATGTGGATTTATCGATGCAGGGGAAGAGCTGGTGCTCACGGAGTAGGTCATGTACCAGGTCGAGGTGTCGTTGGTGTTCGTCCGCATCCTTCGAGAAGACGAGGATGTCGTCAATGTACACCCATACAAAAATCCCCAAGTGGTCTCGCAGGACATCATTCACGACGCGTTGGAACGTCGATGGTGCATTGCAGAGGCCAAAGGGCATAACAACCCACTCGAAGGCGCCAAATTGTGTGTTGAAGGCGGTTTTCTCAATATCTTCGTCTAGAATTCGGATCTGGTGGAACCCACTAACAAGGTCAATCTTTGAGAATACGGTGGAACCCCCCAATGTACTCAAGATGGATTGGATCGATGGTAAAGGATATCGATCTCGTACAGTTCGTGTATTCAACGCTCGGTAGTCGACGCACATACGCCATTTACCATTCGCTTTCTTCACCAGTAGGCAACCCGCTCCGTATGGACTCGAGGATGGTCTGATGCGACCAG
Organism: Eutreptiella sp. 'Long Island Sound 2002'; assembly: GCA_964036045.1. NCBI lineage: Eukaryota > Euglenozoa > Euglenophyceae > Eutreptiales > Eutreptiaceae > Eutreptiella > Eutreptiella sp. 'Long Island Sound 2002'. The sequence continues at coordinate 12,805,711 of OZ038403.1, forward strand.
ATCGATGCAACTTGTCCAATTGTCGTCGAAGTTCATCTAGTTGGCTCGGATCCATTTTGTAAGGGTGCACCCACGGTGGATTTTCTTCCGAATCGAGGCGTATTCGATGGTCTCTTCCAGGTCGATGCGGAGGTAGGTCTCCATATTCCGCTTTCTCCCGGTCGTAGAGGTCCGCCCACTTGTGTAATCGACTCGGTAGTTTGCGTCGAACAGGGTCAAGCCCGTCATCATTGTCATCGCTGGCTTGCATCTTATACATTTCATCGACCGGCACTGCTGGTCGAGGCATGCAACACAGAAATACTTGATCTCCCGTGAGATCAGATCGACGGATCTCTCTTTTGAGTTTCGGCAACGAAATGTACTCAATCTCCATATCGCTGCACTCCTCATCGGTGATACCATCTTCCGTTTCGGACTCATCGTACGTGTCAGTACTGCGCTGAACGTGTGTCGACGAGTGTAGGTCAGGGTGTTCGTTGGCATGTGGGGTAGGATTCCCAACCGGACTCGCTTTCGAGGAACTGGATGAAAGTATCGAAAGAAGGTCCAGCTTTGAAGCTGCTTGAAACTGTAGCTGGGTGGAATGTCGTGATTCGCCAAAAGACAACCGGTACGAAATCGAACCATGTTGGATGTCGGCGTATCGCTCCTTCCAGTTAACAGTTGGATTGTAGCTTCGAAGCCATGGTAGTCCAAGCACTACATCCGGCAAAATCTCCAAGACCTTGAAGTGGTGACGAAATACAAGCTCTCCAACTCGAACGTAAGCTCGCGTGTAGTACCGTACTTCGACTTGGACACCTCCTGCTGTCAAGACATGTCCAGGGTTTCTCAGTTTATAGAGGGGAAGTCGCGCCCTCTTTGCCGTTTGCATCGACATAAAGTCACTAGTCGCTCCACAGTCGACCAACAGTTCCACGCTGGAGTCGAAGGAGTCTTCTCGACATGCGCAAATGCGCCCTCGAACCGTGAACAGAGACGCATGCTCAGGTTCGGTTCCTTCGACAGTGACACTTCCAAGCGTCGAATTCTTTTCGGGTTTATTGGTGCTGGTGGTGGTGTTCAGCTCTTCTCGAGGACGTCCGCCACCAGGTCTTCGAAATTGCTTTCTAGGCCGTTGTAGGCCTGTCTCTGCTCTTGGAGCGGGATCGAAACCGTCCCTTGCTATCTCGACTTTGGTCTCGTTTCGGCGTGTTCGACCGTGATTCCCGGCGTTCTCGTCCTCGGGATGGCGGTCGACCTTTTGGACAGTCGCGTGCCAAGTGTCCTTGTTCGCCACAGTTGTAGCAACGTCTGCTTTCTCGACCATCTTGGCGTCCGCCATGTTGACGTCCGAACCGTTCACCAATGTAGGCATGTAACTCTTCTCGAAGTTTGGCAATTGCATCGAGATTCATCGGCTCTGCCACGGCCGAAGCCGTGGGCGCCGCAGCTGGGGTCGGCATCGATGTGACGCGTGGCGTTGGCATAGGGTTCGATGGAAACGTGGGAGTCGAAGTAGGTGGGACCATCATAGGCAGGGGTCTCGACACTGCAGGACCCAGGGTGTGATCTGATGTCGTTCTCGATGCGTTCTGTACTTCTTCCAGTTGATACCCAGCCGCAATGTAGGCTTCCGCGATGGTCTCTACCAAGGTATCGAATCCAAATGGATTATTAGAACGCCATCTCGAACGGACCTCAACGATGTATTGCCGACGCACAGCGTCATTCGACAACCCTTCAACAAATCGAGAGTTGACGAGGTAACCCATCTGGAGTTCATTCGTGTTGACCTTCGACTTGATAACGCATGTACGAAATTCTCGAACCCAATCTGCATGTCGGGGAAACTCGCTCTCTTTCAAGCTCAACATTCTCGACAAATACACTGGCTCATGGGATATGCAGTCGAAACGCTGGCCTAACACACGCATGAGCTCGAACCAGTCGTCCTGTACAACTTTCGTCAGGCTATGATAGTACTCAGCGGCATCACCATCGAGGAGGAATTACATCGTTGCTGCCTGATCGACGGGTGAGGTGATGTCCGACAGAGTGAAGGCTCGTAATAGATCTTCTTTCCATGTTCGAAATTCTCCGCATCCAGGTTTACCCGTGAACCTCTTGACCAGTTTGTTCAGGCGCTCGACACGGCGTCCCAAAATCTCCTGCGAAGGAGCACGTTGAACTACGAACTGGGGTAGTGGTTCGAAGGTAGGCCGCTGTAGGAGTGGTTGTTGTGGAGGGTGAGGTTGGTTCGAATTCGAAGAAGACGGTGGTTGCGGAAACTGTTGTTGTTGTGGTTGCGGAAACTGGATGTTGTTCGGAGGTGGTGGACTCGAAGTTCGTACAAATTCGTTAAGAAGGGCGTAACATTGCGACAATTCAAGCTCTACGCGTCGAAGCTCATGTGCAGCAGCTTGAGTTGCATTTTCCATCGAGGACTGCAAGGTATCGATGCGCTGGCCAGTTGCTGCTGTAGCACTTGCTGCTGTCGCCTGCAATGCATCGACGCGTTGTTCAGTTGCTGCGGTAGCACTTGCTGCTGTTGCCTGCAACACATCGACGCGTTGTTCCAATTCGATAACTTTGGCTTGAGTATCCGCAAGCTTCTGCGAACAGCTGTGAAGATCACAAGAGAGAGATGGAAACCACTCGCTTTCTCGACTAGCGATGCGCTCTGCGATGAACTTCTCTAACGAGGTCGAAAATTCGTGATGCAAGGGTGAATCACTTCGAAACAAACTGTCTCTGATGAAATGCAGCATAGCTGCGTCGTCGAAGGGCCGCTCCATTGTAGATCGAAGTCCAAATCAAGTTGACGGCGTTGCGGCGTCGAAGATTGATCTCCAAGATTGATCCTCCCCGCCACCTAGCTGGCTACCACTTGTTGTGATTTGTTTCTTGGGAACTCGACTGCACCCCTGTGCCTCTTTGTTTCTCAAAATCCGAAATCCAAAATCCCAATCGACAAACCTCGCAGGATCTTTAGACGGGGCACCAATAATAACACAATCTCGAGGACATAAACCCTGTTCAAGATCGAAGTATCTTACAGCGCTCATTCACAGTTGGCATTCGATGCTTCTTTATTATTCACAGACTGTCAGCGCAATTGCGACTGCGACTTGCGATTTGCGCGCTGTTGCGCTGTTGCGCTGCGCTGTTGCGCTGCTGCTGTTCGAAGCCATAACAACAGGACATGCAGATTCGCGATGACCCTAAGAAGGGTCTACACGACGTGAGGAGTTTTGTGGGCGCCTGTAATTTCTATCGGCGTCACATCCACAGTTTTACTTACTCCTCTGCACCCCTCACTGACCTGATCAAGAAAACTACTCCCTGGAGATGGACCTCCAGAGAGGAAGAGTGTTTCCAGGAGTTGAAGAAGAAGATTGCCTCCTCCAACTGCCTGGGAGTGCCCCGCCCTGAGGGCGAGATAGTCCTGATCACTGATGCCAGTGATGTAGGGGGGGGAGGTACGATCTACCAATGGCAGGAGCTCAACCCCGCTGAACTAACCCACTGCCATTATCGTACTACTGGACTGAACCGTGATGGTTCGTTGAAACATGACTATCCTACCAGTGAGTGGCGACTGGTGCCACTGGGACACTGGAATTGGAAATGGAACCAAGCCCGTTCCAACTACAGCACCTATGACCAGGAACTCCTGGCCGGAATGTTGGTGCTATCGTCACAATCCCGACTCCTGGGGTCTAACCCTATTGTCTGGCTGTGTGACCAGGAGCCTGTGAAGTCTTTTCAGAAGGGCCCACCACCAGAAAAAGCGAAGCTAAAACGGTGGTGGACTTACCTGAGCCAGTTCAGGCTGACAGTGCATCATATCCCCGGGATTAAGAATGAACTGTCTGACTATATATCGCGCAACAACTTCGATGCGCTTATTGGTGAGAGCTCTGAGGCGCTCGCCAAAGAGGCTTTCCAGCGTATGGATGTCCAGCTTGACCTATCCATGCGCACTGCTGGAATCCTGGAGGGTTGGAGTCTAACCGACTATCAGTCAGAGTATGAAGAAATTCTCCAAACCCTCAGCACTGGTCTCGAACCCTGTGTCATTGACGGGCACCAGTGGTATAAAAACAATCAGTACCTCTTCTACGAGGACCGAATTGTTGTGCCTGAGGCACGACTGGATGGGTGCCTACAGTGGTCCCATCTCAGTTCTGGTCACACTGGCGCTAATCGCTCAGTGGACTTCTTCCGTGAGTGTTTCTACTCTAGTCTAACCCTGATTGAACTTAGGTCGCGTATGCAGACCATTGTGGATGCTTGTGGCTGTCATGCCAGCAAGCAGAGCGACAGTAGGGATAGGGGCCTGATCTCCAGCTTACCCATACCCTATTGTTCTAACTCTCTTCTCTACGTGGACTACATCCACGGCCTACCACGCTTTGGCGGCTATGATAGTTGCCTCGTGGTCACCTGTGGTCTATCTCGCTTCACCCGTGTGTTCCCTTGCAATAAGAAAATCACAGGTGAGCAGACTGTAAAAATGTTGGTCGAACAATGGTTCGAACCCTATGGAGCACCTAAACAGGTGCACTCTGATGAAGATGTACGCATCCGCAGTGACACTGGGTGGTACAAACGAGTGCTAAATGCCCTCAACGTGGAGGTAACCACAGGTGTGCCCTACACTCACACGTCTAACCCTCTCTGTGAGAGACAGAACCGTGTGGTGGAGCAAAACTTAAGAATCCTGATGAAACAGGAACGCACCAAGGACTGGGTACGCCTAGTGCCCTGGGCAGTTCTGTCCATGAACTCACAGCGGAGCTCTTCTACGGGTTTCACCCCCCACGAACTGTTCCATGGAGGACGACCTGCTTGGTTCTTCAAAACCCCCTTTCGTGAGGACTTCCAGAGTCCTGTGGGAGATTGGCTGGAACACAAGCAGTCTCTGGCTAACCAGGCTGGTACTAACCTGAGGCACATTCGTGACCGTGGACAGAGCCGACGGAACCGCCTACGGCGACCTGCCAGCTTCAAAGTTGGTGACCTTGTTTTGGTACACCATTCACGCCTACCCTCCTGGCCACGTAACTGCCTACAGGACCCTTACTTTGGACCCTATCGTATCATCAGGATAGATGGATCCAGGATCCATGTCAGGTGCAGTCCACGTCTAGGTGGTGAACTGCTATGTGCTCCTAAGCAGTTGAGGCACTATCACTCCCCTGACGACTTGTCTTGGGATGAGTGGCGCCTCAGCGACAGTGAGATTGAACGTATAGACCTAGAGAACGCTGCCAGTCCGGAGGAGGCAGACGAACTTGAAGAGATGACTGCCGATGAGATGGCAGTCGATGGTTACTACGTGATTGCAGGTATTGCTCGCCACGAGTATAAACAGCGCTGGAAATTCCTTACCCTGTGGGATGGCTATGGGTTGTCCGAGGCGACCTGGGAACCTATGTCAGCCTTCATACAACCAGATGGGAGTATCAACCCAATCTTCCGCACTTACCTCGTTGAGAACAACGAGGGGCAGCTCCTAACCCGTGCTGAGACTATGTCCCAGCGTAAGGAGCGAAACTAATTACCCTGTGTCAGTCTACTGACCCTGTCTGTGCCCTGCAGACCCACGCCTATGGTTTCCAGCGTGAGCCAGGTGGCCGCTTATCAAGATTGCAACCACCCAGCGAGTGTTTCCCTTGTTGACCATGTGTTGCATGGGTACTGCCCTAATGTAATGACCTTGGTGAGCAAACGAAGAACGGTGGCTTTCTACACCAGGGGGGAATGACAAGCAAGGTGTTATGAGGCAAGGTGTGTCTTCCCTCCTTGGGGACAAGCGAGCCCACAGTTAGGACCCCTGACTGGTCCAGACCCATGGGGTTCTACCCTTCCTTACAGGGTTTACCATACCCCTAAGTGTGCTACGTATGTCTGTGTGAGTGTGCTAGTCCTAAGGTCCTGAGAGCAAGCCGCAGAAGTGGTGTCCTAATTATACCCAAGTCTGCGCCCTTGCTGAACCTGGAGGTTTGGCTTATTGATGCCACGGGGTACGCCCCGGGTCTCCCCTCCCCTATGCGCCCAATTTCTGTGCTGGCGCAAAACCTTGGGGGAATACCCAGCGTACTAATCCAGGTTTTGTTTTCCCTACCTATCTGTCTACTACAGGGAGGCGTGGCCAAAAGCTATGAAGGCATGCAAAACGCCGTTTTGCTATGTGGCCAAAACACTGACCTAACCACTGCCACAGCCCACCAACCCCGCTAAAATTGCAGGAAAAGGGTGGGACAGTGACACACCCCCTACAGGTCCTACACACCCTACAGTGGCACCATCCTGGTGGGCGCGCACTGGGCAACTGGCTCTAGCCCCCACTCAGGACTACCACTCCTACACGCACACTCTACTGGGCGTTGCGAAGGTGAAGGTCTCTTGGGTCCTAGCGACCCTCCTGTGAAATGGCAAGAGAACACAGCGCTCCTAAGCAGCTGTGGCCTAACAGGGGACGCCACAACGCGTTTCCCCTGCTAGGGCTTGGAGGGAAGGGGTGCTCTCGTTGCGATCACAGCGCAGATGTCGTTGAGGTTGAACTGTCCTCGCCAGTACTGGCTGAGGCACAGTGATTGGATTTGTGATCAGCGCCCCTGTTTTGCTGGGGCAGAAAAATGGTAGCCGCCGAAGGCAGCTGCTGCGTGCACCAATCACCCTTAACCTCTCCCACCTGTACAAAAGAGGCAGATGAAGGGGCGTTTGCGACTGTGGAACCAAGCCACACTCCAGGTATTATACCCTTCTCAGTGTGACCTATAATACGCTGTTCGCAAACACGCTGCAGATGCAGCTACCCCTGTCAAGCAAGCAAGCTTTAAGAAACTCCTCGGGTTCTCTTAAAGAACGTACCGAGGAGCCTCTGAGTAACCTAAACAAGGTTTACCGTGCGCAATTCGCGTGGCTTACCCTTTAATGCATCATGTGCACGCAGGGAAGGAAGGCTTAACCACAGACTCAACCAGGAGGTGAGCTCCTCCTGGGCTAACCTACCTTACTCACCATGCATCGTGTGAATGCCGCATTGAAACGAACACAAAACAAACCTAACCGTTTTAAGCAACTCAACTTGAACGCCACGGCCGCAAACGAACAAACGCTAACCTGTGAAGAAGGAAACAAGGGTGAAATAGGGATACAGGTGAAGCGATACAGCGTGTGGATGCCTAGATTAGGCACATGCATCGCGAGCACAGCGCATATTCTAACCCTACGTGCGCGCTGCGCGCTCCATTCGCATCACATACCTTTCATTCCTGCTTTCACCTGTGCAGAGCACAAGAGATGAGCACCCGACCCCCCAACGAGCACAACGTTAACAACCCTAACGTTTTGACTGAACAACCAACACGAACGCAATGCGTGAGTGTGAAGTGACACAGACATACCTGGAAGACGGGTTGTTGAACTGCTCTGTGGTGTGGGCTGATTTTGAATGCTTTACTCTGAAGTTTATAAAATTTTGATGCAACTGTGCAAAAATTTTCTTTAAAACTTTGAAAACTACGGCTCATACCTTCTTTTCCAAAAGCCGTTTTCGCTTGCGCAACCCTTTTCTTGGCGTCCGCTTCCTTTGCGCTTGTCTGCGACTTTAAGTTATGTGTAAAAATGACGATTTCCCGCGTGGTTTCGTCGATTTTCAACGATTTCACTTGCTAAATCGCAACCCCTTCCGCAAAACCGCAGGAATCACTCCCTGCTGGTTCCATTTTCTATTTTTTCCAGCTCCTGGGGGTTTGTGTCCTCCATTGGGAATATTGCTCCGCCCTGGCCCTTGGTCAGGACGTTTACTAAAACGCTGTTTATACGGCGATAACCGTCCGCATTGGAGCTTTCGACTGTACCCTAGTGGACAGACACATGTGCTCTGGACAGGGAGTCCTGGGTTCAATTCCCACTGCCCCCACACTTTTTCCAAAAGTTTTCGCCGCACGCCGGCGACTTTTGAGGAATGCCCCTTCGAAGGGACATCATTCACGGTACATTACACTGTTTTTCAAAGGTCCCTACAGTGTGATAGGCTTCTATGAAGTGATGAGAATGTTTTTGGTAAGTTTAATGCATTTTTTTTGAGGTAATTTTGGGAATATTTGTGCCTTTTTCCTTGGTCCTACTAGCTTAGCTAACTAGTACTCCAGGGGGGAGTAAGAAAAAGTCACTGCCATGTCTTTCTTGGAGGGCTTGATCCAGGCTAAGCCCCCCTTAAAACCCTTTGTTTATGCTGAGACAAACGTAAGTGTTTTTATCTCTCTTTTGTTGCCTAAAGTACACTTTCTCAAGGTAACTAGGGTTGTGACCCTAGCCCCCCCCATGAAGTTCACCCCTACCACTCAACTGAGCGGAGGTACCTTCCTTCATGGAGGTCATACCAAAATAAATCAGGCATTACATGCTTGTTGGCCTTGGAGGCTAAGCCTAAGTGGTCTCCCACCCCAAGACCCCTATACTCAATTGTTTCTACCACTTATTGTGGTCCTACTTTGTAACTGTTTCTGAATTCAGTTGCTTGGCCAAGTCATTTTCTGTGTGGTCCTGACATCTATGCCCCTGAGTCCTAACCAGCACCATTTCACCCAAAAGAGTGCACATGCAGTGCCTATTGCAACCTCTGAGGCTAGAGTCTGACCAATTTTCATATAAAACCTTTTGTATTATCCATTTGTGATTGAATCTATGTGCATAAACCTGCTTTGTCTATTTGCAGCCCTTCTGTGTTACACTGGATTCCAAAAGCAATCATTGATTCGATCCATATTCAGTCCTTGCTCTACTTGCTGCTTTGGTTTGGGTTTTACAACTACAAAACCTGCAGGAATACATCAAAAGACCTAGGGCATAATTCAAGGACATCTTTCTCGGGGAGGACCGGGGAGGATGCGGGGAGGAGCGGGGAGGGTGCGAGGAGGATCAGGGAGGATGCGGGGAGGATCAGGGACGATGCGGGGAGGACCGGGGAGGATGCGGGGAGGATCGGGGAGGATGCGGGGAGGTTCGGGGAGGATGCGGGGAGGACCAGGGAGGATGCGGGGAGGACCGGGGAGGATGCGGGGAGGATCGGAGAGGATGCGGGGAGGTCCGGGGAGGATGCGGGGAGGACCGGGGAGGATGCGGGGAGGAGCGGGGAGGGTGCGAGGAGGATCAGGGAGGATGCGGGGAGCATTAGGGAGGATGCGGGGAGGACCGGGGAGGATGCGGGGAGGTTGGTGGAGGATGCGGGGAGGTTGGGGGAGGTTGCGGGGAGGACTGCAGAGGATGCGGGGAGGACCGGGGAGGATGCGGGGAGTATCGGAGAGGATGCGGGGAGGACCGGGGAGGATGCGGGGAGGAACGGGGAGGATGCGGGGAGGATCGAGGAGGATGCGGGGAGGATCGGGGAAGATGTGGGGAGGATCGGGGAGGATGCGGGGAGGACCAGGGATGATGCGGAGAGGACCGGGGACGATGCGGCCAGGACCGGGGGGATGCTGTAAGGTTTTCGTGCAACCTATATTTTCGCTTCTTCAGTCTATTTTCCTGATATATGTGTACAAACTGAAATCGGCTATCTCAGCACTCTTTTGGACCGTGTTGGTATCAGTCAATCAGGAATTTCTGTAGTTTTACATTCATGGTGTTTTCACCATTTTCTGTGCTATAAAACTGAGTTTGGGTCGGCGACGGCCAGTCCTGAGATCGCGCGCGCCGATCCAGAAATTGTCGATTTCTGACGATTTTTAAGAGAATTCAATCAGTTGTATTGATAAGATTAATTCTATATCAGTTTTAGACATAAGCGGATGTTACGGCACTATCGCGACGCCGTTCCGTGCCAGTTTTTTTGGCGCAAGTATGCCATGTTCACGATTTTTTATAAAATTGTAGGTGTCTTGAATCCTGAAGTTAAGTACACCAAATCACAGCCCATTAGTGGGGCTTTGCATGCATATGCTGATTTGGTATCCAAACGCGTCGGTGCACCGGCACCACGCGTTGGGGGGAGATCCATGATCATGTTGTAAATATGCATTCTTTTGGTCATATTTCATTGTTATATGTCCCCCTTTGTTCATATCTTCTTAGGACATGAAAGGGACCATTTCGAAATCACTCCCGTGATTTCGTCGAACACGTAGTATGTTTCCGTCGCCTTTTGTGGTTGCATTTGGGGTGCATTTTTGGGTTATTTGAAGGAAAACTTGGATAAGATTCAAGGAAAACAAGTTCAAAGTCATTCATTTCCAGAAATGAAAAGAATTTCGAAACGCCCTCAACGACGATGACGACGACGACGACGACGACGTTGAAGACGACGACCACGACGACGCAAACATCGTCGACGAGATCTATGGAGCAATTGGTAAACCCCAAAATCATGTTCAAGAAGGTCCTTGGTGCCTACACCATTTGAGGACCGTTTGACTACTTTGAGCCCTATTACAAGGACATTGACGACCAAGGAGACCTTCAGCATCGCGCTGGGAGTGCGTAGCGCTGAAGAACAAGTTGCAGCGCGATTATCCCAATGGTGTGTGCGACTTGATATTTTTAAATTGATTACTCCAGTTGGGTGCCATGGACAAAGTGCCATGGACCTTTGGATGGTTCTCAAGATTGATTACTCCAGTTGGGTGCCATGGACAAAGTGCCATGGACCTTTGGATGGTTCTCAAGATTATATCATGATCATTGGTGAGTTCTCAACCTCCAGCAAGGACGACAGCGCTGCCCACATCCTGCAGATTACGAAGTGGTCAAGTTGGAAGTCAAAAATATGAAGATTTCAGAAAAAATAATTCATGGTATGGGCCAAGAAGATTGGTGACCAGAATTGTAATCATAATAACTATGGGCCATGAGAAATGGTCTTATTGGTTATTTCTGTATTATATTATATGATCAGTGGATGATTTTACAAACTGTGAATTTTTCTGATTTGCTTTGTGTTGTCTTTGGTTTTAGGGTCAGGACATCTCAGAAGTGCATTTTTTTATTTTTTGTTTGTTCACTATTTTTTTCCACTATTTTTCATTTTAAATTCTGGGCAGAGGTCATTTTTTTATGATTAATTTCTGTCCAGGATTGCAGAAATTTTACTGTGATTGAGCCTGGGGGTCAGAGGACCCTATGTGTGAGGCATTTGTGAGTGCCATGAGTGGTGTGTGTGTAGACATGTACATTACATGCGGGTACCGGAACCCAGCGGTGCCTCCTAAAATCCCAGGTCCGGGATCAAAGTAAAAATGTGTGTTTTTTCCTTGCTCCTCGGCTTATCTTCATAGATTCAGCCACAGAAGCACCCATTCTCTGTCGGTGTTTCTGAGCTTGGGAGGGGAGTGTTAACCCGTGGAGCAATTCAGTTGCGTGGTTAACACCCGACCCAAATGCTTTGCATTTTTCCCACCCAATTTTGTTGTTGCACTACACCTTTTTTGTGCTTTTCAGCCTGAGATGTGTCTCAGGACTTGGGAGGGGAGTGTAAGGTTTTCGTGCAACCTATATTTTCGCTTCTTCAGTCTATTTTCCTGATATATGTGTACAAACTGAAATCGGCTATCTCAGCACTGTTTTGGACAGTGTTGGTATCAGTCAATCAGGAATTTCTGTAGTTTTACATTCATGGTGTTTTCACCATTTTCTGTGCTATAAAACTGAGTTTGGGTTGGCGACGGCCAGTCCTGAGATCGCGCGCGCCGATCCAGAAATTGTCGATTTCTGACGATTTTTAAGAGAATTCAATCAGTTGTATTGATAAGATTAATTCTATATCAGTTTTAGACATAAGCGGATGTCACGGCACTATCGCGACGCCGTTCCGTGCCAGTTTTTTTGGCGCAAGTATGCCATGTTCACGATTTTTTATAAAATTGTAGGTGTCTTGAATCCTGAAGTTAAGTACACCAAATCACAGCCCATTGGTAGGGCTTTGCATGCATATGCTGATTTGGTTTCCAAACGCGTCGGTGCACCGGCACCACGCGTTGGGGGGAGACCCATGATCATGTTGTAAATGTGCATTGTTTTGGTCATATTTCATTGTTATATGTCCCCCTTTGTTCATATCTTCTTAGGACATGAAAGGGACCGTTTCGAAATCACTCCCGTGATTTCGTCGAACACGTAGTATGTTTCCGTCGCCCTTTGTGGTTGCATTTGGGGTGCATTTTTGGGTTATTTGAAGGAAAACTTGGATAAGTTTCAAGGAAAACAAGTTCAAAGTCATTCATTTCCAGAAATGAAAAGAAAGAAAGAAGCAATTCAGTTGCGTGGTTAGCAGATGCAGGGAGGATTGGGGAGGATGCGGGGAGGATCGGAGAGGATGCGGGGAGGACGGGGGAGGATGCGGGGAGGACCGGGGAGGATGCGGGGAGGATCGGGGAGGATGCGGGAAGGACCGGGGAGGATGCGGGGAGGACCGAGGAGGATGCGGGGGGGACCGGGGAGGATCGGGGAGGTTCGGGGAGGATGCAGGGAGGACCGGGGAGGATGCGGGTAGGAGCGGGTAGGATGCGGGGAGGACTGGGGAGGATGCGGGGAGGATCGGGGAGGATGTGCGGGGGATGCGGCGAGGATCACGGAGGCTGCGGGGAGGACCGGGGAGGATGCGGGGATGAGCAGGGAGGATGCGGGCAGGATGCGGGGAGGACTGGGAGGATGCGGAGAGGACCGGGGAGGATGCGGGGAGCATCGCAGAGGATGCGGGGAGGATCGTGGAGGATGCGGGGAGGATCAGGGAGGATGGGGAGAGGATCAGGAAGGATGCGGGGAGGTCCGGGGAGGATGCGGGGAGGACCGGGGAGGATGCGGGGGGAGCGGGGAGGGTGCGAGGAGGATCAGGGAGGATGCGGGGAGGATCAGGGACGATGCGGGGAGGACCGGGGAGGATGCGGGGAGGATCGGGGAGGATGCGGGAAGGTTAGGGGATGATGCGGGGAGGACCGGGGAGGATGCGGGGGGGACCGGGGAGGATGCGGGCAGGATCGGAGAGGATGCGGGGAGGACCGGGGAGGATGCGGGGAGGACCACGGAGGATGCGGGGTGGATCGGGGAGGATGCGTGGATGACCGGGGAGGATGCGGGGGGAGCGGGGAGGGTTCGAGGAGGATCAGGGAGGATGCGGGGAGGATCAGGGACGATGCGGGGAGGACCGGGGAGGATGCGGGGAGGATCGGGGAGGATGCGGGAAGGTTAGGGGAGGATGCGGGGAGGACCGGGGAGGATGCGGGGAGGACCAGGGAGAATGCGAGCAGGACCGGAGAGGATGCGGGGAGGACCGGGGAGGATGCGGGGAGGACCAGGGAGGATGCAGGGGGGGGCCCGGGAAAATGCGGGGAGGATCGGAGAGGATGCGGGGAGGACTGGGGAGGATGCGGGGAGGACCAGGGAGGATGCGTGGAGGACCGGGGATGATGCGGGGAGGACCGGAAGGATCGGGGAGGACTGGGGAGGATGCGGGAGTACCGGTGAGGATGCGGGGAGGATCGGAGAGGATGCGGGGAGGACCGGGGAGGATGCGGTGAGGACCGGGGAGGATGCGGGGAGGATCGAGGAGGATGCTGGGAGGACCGGGGAAGATGCGGGGGGGACCAGGGAGGATGCGGGCAGCATCGGAGAAGTTGCGGGGAGGACCGGGGATGATGCGGGGAGGACCAGGGAGGATGCGGGGAGGACCGGGGAGGATGCGTGGAGGACCGGGGAGGATGCGGGGAGGACCAGGGAGGATGCGGGGAGGACCCGGGAAAATGCGGGGAGGATCAGAGAGGATGCGGGGAGGACTGGGGAGGATGCGGGGAGGACCAGGGAGGATGCCGGGAGGATCGGGGAGGATGCGGGGAGGACCGGGGAGGATGCGTGGAGGACCGGGGATGATGCGGGGAGGACCGGAAGGATCAGGGAGGACTTGGGAGGATGCGGGGAGTACCGGGGAGGTTGCGGGGAGGATCGGAGAGGATGCGGGGAGGACGGGGGAGGATGCGGGGAGGACCGGGGAGGATGCGGGGAGGATCGAGGAGGATGCGGGGAGGACCGGGGAAGATGTGGGGAGGATTGGGGAGGATGCGGGGAGGACCAGGGATGATGCGGAGAGGACCGGGGAGGATGCGGCCAGGACCGGGGAGATGCGGGGAGGACTGGGGAGGATGCAGGGAGGATCGGAGAGGATGCGGGGAGGACCGGGGTGTAAGTGCGGCTAGCCCCATTTGCTCAGATTTTCAGACATTCTGCCCAGATTGGCTACATTTTGGTCATTTTCTTTGCTTCGGCGGAATTGCCGCCTCGCAGCTCAGTCACAGGATATTTCCTATATATTTCTGATATGCCGGATTTGATTCCGCGGTCCATTTCCCGTAAATCCGCCGCATTCCGCTATTTTAGCTGGAATCGCCATTTGCCGCTGACGCGCGCTCGCGGGCCAGATCGGCCAGACAATTTTACATAAATGGATTATTTAAATTCATTCGGACAGTTTTGGACACTCAGATGTATTTAGAATAATTCCCCTCAATTTTCTTCATAGACTGGGATTTTCTGCCGGACCACAATCAGCATGGATCTTGCTTCTGTTGTCGCTGCTCTCGCCTCCGTTGGTGTCCGAGTGTCCGGTTCTACCCCCAATAACAACATCCAGGGAGACTCCTCGCGTGCCTGCCCCACTGGTCTTGCCGGCCCCGAGCCCTCCGGCACCCACAACGACCCAGGGCAGCACTTTCATGGTAGCAGAGGCTACCTGAATGTTGTTCCTTTGGTGTCCCAACCACAGCTAGCCCCTCAGTACGGCCCCGTAGACTCCGCAACCTCCGGAGACGTAACGATTACGCTGCCGTGGTGCTGTGCGAACGAGGCCTTGAGAGGAATGCCTTGCGCAAGCCCAAATTGCCCAAGAAGGACACAAATCAGCAGCTGTGGAGGCCCAGATTACAATCAAGATCCCAGTCGAAATTGGCCATCAAGCAGCTGGAATCTCCCAGCCTACGCTAATGGCAACGCTCCGGTGGAGCTTACGGACCTGGCAGGTACTAATACTCCGTACCAATGTTCACATTTTGTGACCATCGATGCCGACATTGACGACATTGAGATGGGTGGTCCAGGTGAGGTACCTACCTATAATCGACCAGCCTCATGGGCACAATGGGACAACCATTTGTCTTCGGAAGTGGCCCGTAACCTTGAGGCGCTTGAGGCCCTGTGTCTATTAGCCACGTCTAAGCTGATAGGACAAGAAAGAATCGCCTCTGATTTTTTATTTGAATATTTTTTCCTCCTTCAAGAAGAAATTAATACCAGGATGTGGTGGTGTTCTCAAGAAGATGAATCTTTTACCATTTTCTTGCAGATCTGGGAGGCAAGCCCCTTCCCGAAGGAGAAGACCAAGGCACCGGTTGCCGGGCCCTCCGCCCCTCATCCCTCTGTTTCCATCCGCGACGATCTAGCCGCCGCGGTTGAGGAAGGAATTTTAGAGGCAGCTAGGCAGGCAAGCCTGGAAATTAGGACTGAAGGAGCTCCCCAAGTGGACTCCTGGCTGCGAACCACTGAGATTAGCGGTCCGACAGCCTGCTCAGGCCCTTCAGGACACGGTATGTACTGTCCTGCCGACTGCTCTTGCAGATTACAGCGAGATACTGAGCTCCAATTGCTCAAAGATCAGATGCAACTCATCATTCAGACGCTGGGAATTAAAGATCTTTTCAAGACCCACATGAGGTCTGAGGGCGCATCATCGGTGGAACAAACAACAGAACCGTCGGAGGAGGCGACAGAAATTTTTTCGATTGCTCCTTCGGTGGACTCTAAGACCACCGACGCAAGGATCAGCAGGACTAAGCTCAAGGAAAGGGTTACAATCTCTCGATCTCAGAGTAGATCGGCGAAGGCTAGGACTGAGGTTCAGAATGCCAAAAGAACTGCCTCCCGTACTACCCTTCCTGCTGTTGATTCCAATGCAATTGCCCAGATGTTGCTCGCCCAGACCCTCGCCGGAGCTGGTGTGGCTAATGATGCCGCCAAGGTGTCTACCATTACGGCCGGTGTTGGGCTGGATTCACTCCTAAATCCCACTTCATTGCGACTTCGTCAGGTTGCCAAGCAACCGAAGTATAATGGGAACCCCAGACGTTGGCCTCAGTTCCAACGGGAATTTAAACTGTGGGTTAAGACTCAAAAACTCCAGGATGATCAGTTCCTGATGGCGCTCTTGGACTGCCTTGAGGGAGCGCCGGCCAACACTTGGCTCAGAACCTGGAGTGATCGTGAAGATTCAAGTTCCCCCCTTACCTTTGATGAGGTGTGGGAACAGTTGGAGGTACGTGGATCCCGGCTGCCTGAGGACCATTACCACCAGATGTTGAAGAATTTTCCTTCGTTCTCTCGATTAATCTTGCATGAAGTGCAGGACAAGAGACAGCGCTTCTGGAATCTCGTAGAAGAATCTGAACATTCAGGCGAAAAATTTTCCAGTGCCGAGCTGAAAAATCTGATTTTTGACAAGATCCCCTCAGAAACCGCCGCCACCCTTCGGAATCGACAGTCCGAAGAAAAGGTCAAGACCTGGTGGGCGGAGATCGATGGCTTTGACGCCTCGGCCAACCGGTTTACCGTCAGGGAGGCACTTCAAAAGTGCTCCCCCACGTCGTTTACCAAGGTGAAATTCACTGAAAACACGTGGAAAATCAAGTTTAATGAACACGAGGATCGGGACTTGTTTGTCCAAGTGCTCAACAGGGGAGTAAGTTTCCACGGCCATCGCCTGAAGGCCAGGAACTGGGTGTTTTCGTTTACTCCGCAGGAACTGTGGGAAGAGGTTGAGAGGCTCGCTGACGCCGCCAATCAAAATTTTCATGAGGGTCTTGGGGGAAACAAGAACACCCAGCAAAACACCCAAAATGGGGCCCAAAAGGGCAACAAAAAAGTGAATGACACCCGGAATGTTCAGGATCATTGTAGCATCTGCCTTCTTTTAGGTTCTACGAACCGAGCTAAGACGCATTCTACTGCTAATCACCGATGGTCTGCTTACGATCACAAGGTGATTGGTGAAAATGTCAGTAATTCGCAGAATTCAGACAGGAATGACAGACAGGTGCATGGTGCCAAGGGGGGAAAGGGTAATTCGACTCCCTCCGGTGGCAACAAAAATACTGGAGGCCCTGGCGGGTCCCAAGGCAAAGGGAATCGGACTCCATCCGGTTCCGTTGGGCAGCCGAATGCCCAGACAGGTCCCAATGTCAACGCCGGAGGCGGAAATCGAAATCCAGGCCAAACCCCTCAATCCGGTACAAACAAAGGAAATGCTCCAGGATCACAGGGTAAGGGTAAGGGAAATCCTTCAGGAACCCCCTTCTCTGGTAAGGGCAGAGGGCGTGGTGACGGTGGTGGTCCATCATCTGGCGGCCGCGGCCGTGGACGAGGAAAGGGCAACCATCGTGTGGATCAGGTCTTAGGTGCAGACCAGGTGTCTGATGCGGATCGAGATTACGTCGAAAATGCTCTGAATCCAGCGGATGATCCGTTCCAAGATGAATGGATCGACGAAACAGGCTGTGTTCACAATGTTAACGCAGCCGCTGGAGGTCAGAACGCCTAGGGGAGCCACGAAAATCGCCCCTCCCCAGGCGATTTCAGGCATGATCCCCAAATTCCTGATCGACCATTACTTGATGTAGGGTCGCTTGTCTCCTCTCCCCTGGATCCGGCAGCGGATCCTTCTGTTGTAGTGGACGAGGTTGGTGTACAGTCCAAGCACAGGGCTCGTCAGTTCGTCACAAAGCTGTGGGTCTCTGATTGCAAAGGAAATTTCCACCTCGCCACCTGTTTGTGTGACAATGGATCAGAGGTAAATCTCCAATCCAATTCCTTCTTACCCGACGACTGCGTGTTTGAATCGCCTCATCCTGTTACCCTCGAGGGAGTTTCTGGACATTCTCTCGCAGGTGGGCAACGCGGTTGTTATATATCAACCCATTTGGTCGCTCAAGACCTTTGGGAGGAGCAAAATGTGGAAGAAGTTGTCCTTAAGGATGACTACTTCTATCGTGCTGACATAAAATATGACCTTTACTTGGGCCATCCTTGGCTTCGCAAGAACAGGGTAGCGCCCGTAGGTCATCGTCGTTGTTTTTTGCTGGAGTCAGGTCCTTTGGAGCGTCCTGAATTTCGTTTTTTGCACGCAGGGTTTAAAAGTGCAGAAGAATTTTTGAAGCAAAAAGTGACACCAAAATTTGGTGAAGATGTCACCATTGCAGAGGTGAATGGGAGTGCCGATTACTCCCAAGAGTTAGAATGTCTTCGTAGGGACTCCCAGCCACGACGCCCTTCGCGCTGGCACTCTTCATCCTACAGAGTTGTCGACAAATGGCGCGATGCAATTTGTGAATACTTTCATGAACATCATTCCTTTTGGCCACAGTATGATGCCTTTGCTAACCGTATGAACAAGCGCTTTGACAAGCACTTCAGCGACGCTTGGACCCACAAATGGGACAAGAAGTTGTGGATTAATCCTCCGTTTCACTTAATCCAGCAGGTCATCCACAAAATCAAGCAAGATAATACCCAGGCAATTTTGGTTGTGCCCTTGTGGGACGACAAGCCTTGGTTTCAGGAATTACAGGACATTTGTGTTGATTACATCGAACTTCCCAGGAAGATTAAGCTGTATGCCAGGGACGACACAGGTCCCCTGCCACAGCGGTCCTGGAGTTCGCTTGCATTCCTGGTGGATGGAAAGCTTTCTGACTCTAATTCTGCGGATTCTAGTACAGATTCCTGTGTTGGGTCTGAATTTGAGGTTGAGCGTGGTACTGATGATGAATCTATTTTTTCTGATTTTTGTCCGTCAGATACCCAAGGTGATTCAACGTCCAATGGATCCGCCTCGTCTCCCTCTTCCCCAATACGGTCGACATCGAAAAGAATCTTCAGTGCACGGGCGAGGAAAAATCTCCAATCGCGCCGCAAATTCAGAGTTTTTTATGAAAAACCCCCTGTGGAAGCTTTCATGGATCCTTTCGAGGAGCTGGATCGCGAAGAAAATCTCTGGGATTTCGACACACGACCCACCTATCTTCAAGAGGCAGTTGATACGGACCTGTTTAGGGACATCCGTAAGAAGATTCTTCCTGCCAAAGCCGAAGAAGTCGCCAAAGTTTTTTCGACAGTAATTCCTGGCGATCAGGTGGACACCGAATTGTGTTCAAAGTCAAGAGAAAAGATTTTTGATGAACGGAAGGACACAACCCTTTCAGGGAAGTTGAGCAAAGACCCCCCTGTCCGTGGACAGTTCGGTGAAGCCTTCATCGAGCTGCGTGAAGGGTACAAGGCAAAAAAACAGCGCCCTTATGAAAATCATGGACATAAACATGAGATCCTCAGAAAAATCATAGAGAGAAATCTCAGGGAATTTGGTTGGCTTGAGGGTTGTATGACCAGCGAATGGTGCTGTTCACCCTTCACAGTCCCGAAGCCACCGCCTGCAGACCAGAACACCATTGATGGTTGGCGAATGGTGGTTGATTTTCGCAATCTCAACGCCGAAACAAAGGCGGATTCACACCCCCTGCCCCTCATTGAGGAGGAAATCGCCAAGAGGGCAAGAGGTCGTTTGTTCTCTGTGCTGGATCTCCGTCACGGCTTTCACCAAATGCCGTTGAGGAAGGACAGCAGACCTCTTACTTGTATGTGCACGCCATGTGGCCCAGTGCAATGGACTGTCATGCCCATGGGGCTGAAGAACGCCCCCTCATTTTTTCAAAGAATGATGGAGGATGTGCTGTTCACAACCCATCCTGAGCTTCGTGCCTTTGTGAGTGTGTACATAGATGACATAATCATCGCGACGGAGGGGGAGGGACTGACCGAAGCCGAGCTGGTGGCCCTACATGAAAAGCAGCTGAACCAAGTTTTGGACATTCTTGATGCCAATCAGCTGATTTGTGGGCCAAAGAAGGGAAAATTATTTTTAAAATCAGTCGAATTTTGTGGTTCTCTCCTATAGAATGGCACTCGACGACCCAGTCCAGGGAAGCTCGTCGCTATTCAGAAGTGGAAGCGCCCTGAGACGATCACGGAGTTGAGAGGATTCCTGGGTTGTTGCAATTTTTACCACACTTTTGTGCCGAATTATGCCAAATTTGCTGCCCCCCTCACTGAATTTTTGAAGGTAGGGAGAGATGCGGGCAAGGCAGGTTCAAAGGTTCGTGTCAAGTGGACTGACGAGTGCGAGGAGGCCTTCCATCACTTGAGGGCAGCCCTTTGCGAAGTCGCCACGTTGCATGTGCCCCAATTTGACCGACCCTTCTACATTAGAACCGACGCATCTAGGTACGCGATCGGAGCTGTCCTTGAACAGGTTGATGAAGCCACCGGCGATCATTACCCTCTTGCATTTTGGTCACGGAAGCTAGCCCCACGCCAAATGCAATGGTCGCCGCGTGAGCAAGAGACTTACGCCATCATCTGTGCTTTAAAAAAGTACCAATCGTGGGTTGGCACCAATCGAGTCGAGGTCCTGACGGATCATCGATCTCTGGAGTATTGGGCCACCGAACACATTGATACTGTCGCGAGCCCAGCTGGTCGACGGGCCAGATGGCACGAATTTCTCTCTCTGTTTGACCTCCATGTGTCGTATCTGCCTGGAAAACACAACACGGTAGCGGATGCTCTGAGCCGATGGGCTTACCCCGCCTCAGAGGGGCTGCAAAGTACCAACATCCATGGTACGGAGCAGGACCGCCATGTAATCATCGAATGGGATCAGGAAGAAAGAAAACTCATTCGACGTGCATGCATGCAGTGCGCTGTTAAACAGCACGCATTGCCGTGTCACGACATCACGGCCATCACAGATCCAGCGCATGCTCACGAGATCTGCACCAAAACGCTGAAAGTTGTGGAAAAGGTCACCGATCCCTCCTCAGGGAGTGTGAAACGGTTTGACTATACCCGACGAGTAAGTCGATTTCGGTTGATCGAGGGCATTAAGCGTCGAGATCCGGCCAAAACTCCACCCCTGCCTAAGGATTCCCTGATCATCCGTGACTGGACGTCCGATTACCTGCAGGATCCCATGTTTAAAGAGGTCTTTGGAAATCTCAAATCCAAAGATGCTCACAGGGATGGGATTTTTGCAGAGTACTCGTTGGATGGGGGGAAGCTGTGGATGGAGGGTAAATTGTGTGTGCCAGACGCCCTAGCCCCCCGAGTGTTAAACTGGTGGCACAAATGGGAGTCCCCCCACGCACATGGCCGTCGACTGTGGTCGATGATTAAGCATAGGTTGTTTGGATCGAGGCTCTACACTCATTGCATGAAAGTAGCTGCCGGATGTGCCCAATGTGCTGTCTCGACGCCTCCCAGCGCGAAGAAGCACGGCCATCTGAGGCCTCATCCTATTCCGGAGCGTCTCTTTAACAGAGTCACCAGTGATTTCTTCTATCTCGGTGAGCTCGATGACGAAGAGTGCCATTGGACTAACAAAAAAGTCAATGGTGTGCTCCTTATTCAGTGCCGTCATTCCGGCTACATTCAAGTGTTGCCTTGCAACATTGAGTCGATGACTGGCAAGGCTGCCGCCAAATGGTGCGCGCAGACCTGGATGGGAGGCTGGGACGTCCCATCCGAGGTGGTCACGGACTCAGGCAAGGAGTACACCTCCGAATGGTGGAGAGAATTGTGTGCTCGCCTTGGAATCCACCACCTCAGGTGTGAAATCCACTCGCATCGAGCGCTGCCTGGCGAAAGAGCCGGCCGCTCTGTTATAAATATGCTTCGTAAGGAGCTCGCGAGTGAGAAGGATTTCCACTGGCTTGAAGTTCTCTTCGCATTGCTTCGCCGTTACCACAACACGCCTTTGTATCATGGCCTTTCTCCAAATGAAATTGTCTTTGGACGAAAGAAGTGTTGGTGGAACATGCCGTTGAATAATCCTCGCCCCTGTAAGGATGCTTCGCTGTTTTTGCACGAAGTCCAACGAGCAGATAAATCTGTGTCGAAATTAATCGAGAAGCATCAAGCTGACTGGCTTTGGGTCCAGAATCAAGGCCGAAAAAACCCCCACAATTTTGAAGTCGATGATCGAGTTTGGCTTCGAAAATCCGAAACCACCCTGGACGGAGATGACAAGCTTCTTCCCTTGTGGGAGGGGCCATTCGCTGTTACAGCGCGTCTTGGGGAGAACAGGTGGAGGATTCGTGTGGATGTCAGCAGGGAAATTGACGTTTCGGGCGATCGCCTCAAGAGAGAGATCCCCTCCCCCAAGGATCGAGTTAAACCCCTTTTTTGGACTGCGAAACACTTGTCCGATCGGGTCATCGAAGGGGGGAAGTACGAACTCAAGAGGATTGTTGAAGCAAGACGTGACGCCAAGGGCGAATGGGAATTTCTGTGTGAGTGGAGGGGCTTTGATTCCAGTCACAACAACTGGGAACCAGCCCAATCTTTTGTCCATGGATACACCAAGGGGTTCATCGACTTCTTGAAGAAGCACCCCGAAATTGGTGTACTCTTGACAGATTGTTTGTCGAAACCAGACAGACAAGTGGAGAGCGACGGAAAACGATTTGTGGTGAATCGAGATCCAGCCTTTTACGGCCCTCAGCAGCCACATTCCAGGGCTGATCCGTCGATCCCCCCTCCTGCGGTCAGGCCAGCCCAGGAGCCAAATGAGGACCAAGCTTCAAGTTCGGCCGCTGATCTGCAGCGCCCAAGCCGTACGAGGGCCAGGCCAGACAGGTTGGTGGTCACATGTATTCGTGCTTGGCCGAATTGAGGAAGCCATCCTACCACATTCTGCTCAATCCACTGTTCATTCTTTCTGTTTATGTCATGATGTGGAGAACTGCGAATGTTTGATAATTTGACGTCAATCAACTTTTTCTTTGGTCTCCGTTCGGCAGACAAGGCGTAGATACGCTGACGGAGTGTGCTGCCTTGTTCAGAGAAAACCAAACTCAGGCTTAATTCAGGCAGATTCGGGGTAATCTTGTCTCTGTTGGTCTGTGCATCTTTGGAATTTGGCTACTCGTGCAGATGGAAGCAAATGTACATAATCAAAACGCTGGCCAGCGACATTCACCCCTACAGGCAACTCCTGTAGTACTGGCTGCACCAGATGCGACGCCAGGAACTCAGATCATACCTTCATTTGCTGTGATGCTGACGCCAAAGTCCAGATTCAGATCCAGGATCCTCAAATTTACCTTGAATTTCTCAGGTTTGTCCATCATTCTGCCACTGTTGTACGAAACCCAGACGTCAATTGTTCAGACAATCTTCATCTAGGAGCTCTAGGGACTTCTAACAGCAACCTCTGAAGTCCGTAAGCTTCGTTGTATTTTTGGCACACGCCAATGTGAGCTCAATTCGACCAGAAACTGTCGAGAATGGTGAATCCAAGTGTCTTGTGGGATTCCATCGAAAGATTGGCCTTGTCCAAGTCGATTGACACCACCGCCACTGTAAATTCGGTGTCTCTCAGTTATATACTGTCAGTAAAGCGCCTTCAGAGAACCTTCGGCGCGTTACATGCCAAGGATCCAGGGCCAGCATGTCCCATCATGATGCATCATCACATGATCCACATTTTGATAGAATCTGTTAGATGCTCGCGAAGCAACGTGCCGGAAAGCACAATTGAGCTGAATAAACGACAATATATATTAACTTTAGTCTAAACGAAAGTGTTGGTAGTTTCAGTTGTACACATTCCGCTTCATTTCACCTTCATCTCAGAGAATTTACTCATGTTAGGACAATTTAGATTGATTTCCTTGTCATCTCCCATCATTCCTCGAAGATGTGTTTAGATCTAAGTGAACAGAAGAACATCTTTACCTTCGGTGGTTCACTTAGGGTCTGTAGACTACATGTGTATTTGTTTAACCTCTCTGTGATTGCTTAATCCCCTCAATCTCTGCTCAAATTCATTCTCATTTTTGCTGAATGTTGTGATCATCCACCAGATGCGCCAAATCTGAGCCACATGCTGTACTTTTCAGAACGAGAAAAGCGGGATAACACGATGTAGAGTTCGGCGAGGACACCGTAGCGTGCCCGCGACAGCGAAACTGTGCCAGAGCGCTGAGATGTCACTCCAATTCTTGATTCCCCCACTCAATCCACCAATAATCTACCTCATTCTCAACCAATGCATGGTTTGGTATCGATTCTCGATACGTTTACATGCTTTTTAGCCCTTGACCTAATGTTTTACTGCACGGAGGACTGTTCGTCACTTCTCATTCCGTCTCATTTCAGGTTCATCCAGCCTGATTCAGTGCCAATTCAGCCCAAATCAGGTCAGATCAAGCAGATTTCGCCCCATCGAGGCTACATTTCTATGTTTTTCTGGGACTTACCCGCACTACGTTCTTCGTTGACGTAGCGACACACCCCAGTGTGTTTTTGGAGGGGGAGTGTAAGTGCGGCTAGCCCCATTTGCTCAGATTTTCAGACATTCTGCCCAGATTGGCTACATTTTGGTCATTTTCTTTGCTTCGGCGGAATTGCCGCCTCGCAGCTCAGTCACAGGATATTTCCTATATATTTCTGATATGCCGGATTTGATTCCGCGGTCCATTTCCCGTAAATCCGCCGCATTCCGCTATTTTAGCTAGAATCGCCATTTGCCGCTGACGCGCGCTCGCGGGCCAGATCGGCCAGACAATTTTACATAAATGGATTATTTAAATTCATTCGGACAGTTTTGGACACTCAGATGTATTTAGAATAATTCCCCTCAATTTTCTTCATAGACTGGGATTTTCTGCCGGACCACAATCAGCATGGATCTTGCTTCTGTTGTCGCTGCTCTCGCCTCCGTTGGTGTCCGAGTGTCCGGTTCTACCCCCAATAACAACATCCAGGGAGACTCCTCGCGTGCCTGCCCAACTGGTCTTGCCGGCCCCGAGCCCTCCGGCACCCACAACGACCCAGGGCAGCACTTTCACGGGGAGGATGCGGGGAGGACCAGGGAGGATGCGGGGGGGATCGGGGAGGATGCGGGGAGGACCGGGGAGGATGCGGGGAGGACCCGGGAGGATGCGGGGAGGACCGGGGAGGATCGGGGAGGTTTGAAGAGGATGCGGGGAGGACCGAGGAGGATGCGGGGAGGAGCGGGGAGGATGCGGGGAGGACTGGGGAGGATGCGGGGAGGATCGGGGAGGATGCGCGGGGGATGGGGCGAGGATCACGGAGGCTGCGGGGAGGACCGGGGAGGATGCCGGGAGGAGCGGGGAGGGTGCGAGGAGGATCAGGGAGGATGCGGGGAGGATCCGGGACGATGCGGGGAGGACCGGGGAGGATGCGGGGAGGATCGGGGAGGATGCGGGGAGGTTCAGAGAGGATGCGGGGAGGACCGGGGAGGATGCGGGGAGGACCGGGGAGGATGCGGGGAGGATCGGAGAGGATGCGGGGAGGACCGGGGGGGATGCAGGGAGGACCAGGGAGGATGCGGGGTGGATCGGGGAGGATGCGGGGAGGATCGGGGAAGATGCGGGGAGGATCGGGGAGGATGCGGGGAGGACCGGGGATGATGCGGGAAGGAACCGGGAGGATGCGGGGAGGACCGGGGAGGATGCGGGGAGGACCGGAGAGGATG
Organism: Eutreptiella sp. 'Long Island Sound 2002'; assembly: GCA_964036045.1. Lineage (NCBI taxonomy): Eukaryota > Euglenozoa > Euglenophyceae > Eutreptiales > Eutreptiaceae > Eutreptiella > Eutreptiella sp. 'Long Island Sound 2002'. The sequence goes on from OZ038403.1 coordinate 12,831,293, forward strand.
CGGGGAGGACCAGGGAGGATGCGGGGAGGACCGGGAAGGATGCGGGGAGGATCGGAGAGGATGCGGGGAGGACTGGGGAGGATGCGGGGAGGACCGGGGAGGATGCGGGGAGAATCGGGGAGGATGCGGGGAGGACTGGGGAGGATGCGGGGAGGATCGGGGAGGATGCGCGGGGGATTCGGCGAGGATCACGGAGGCTGCGGGGAGGACCGGGGAGGATGCGGGGATGACCAGGGAGGATGCCGGCAGGATGCGGGGAGGACTGGGAGGATGCGGAGAAGACCGGGGAGGATGCGGGGAGGATCGCAGAGGATGCGGGGAGGATGGTGGAGGATGCGGGGAGGATCAGGGAGGATGGGGGGAGGATCAGGAATGATGCGAGGAGGTCCAGGGAGGATGCGGGGAGGACCGGGGAGGATGCGGGGAGGAGCGGGGAGGGTGCGAGGAGGATCAGGGAGGATGCGGGGAGGATCAGGGACGATGCGGGGAAGACCGGGGAGGATGCGGGGAGAATCGGCGAGGATGCAGGAAGGTTAGGGGAGGATGCGGGGAGGACCGGGGAGGATGCGGGGAGGACCGGGGAGGATGCCGGCAGGATCGGAGAGGATGCGGGGAGGACCGGGGAGGATGCGGGGAGGACCGGGGAGGATGCGGGGTGGATCGGGGAGGATGCGGGGAGGATCGGGGAAGATGCGGGGAGGACCGGGGAGGATGCGGGGAGGACCCGGGAGGATGCGTGGAGGACCGGGGAGGATGCGGGGAGGACCATGGAGGATGCGGTGAGGACCCGGGAAAATGCGGGGAGGATCGGAGAGGATGCGGAGAGGACTGGGGAGGATGCGGGGAGGACCGGGGAGGATGCGGGGAGGATACGGGAGGATGCGGGGAGGACCGGGGAGGATGCGTGGAGGACCGGGGATGATGCGGGGAGGACCGGGGAGGATCGGTGAGGACTGGGGAGGATGCGGGGAGTATCGGGGAGGATGCGGGGAGGATCGGAGAGGATGCGGCAAGGACCAGGGAGGATGCGGGGAGGACCGGGGAGGATGCGGGGAGGATGGAGGAGGATGTGGTGAGGGCCGGGGAAGATGTGGGGAGGATTGGGGAGGATGCGGGGAGGACCAGGGATGATGCGGAGAGGACCGGGGAGGATGCGGCCAGGACCGGGGAGGATGCGGGGAGGACTGGGGAGGATGCGGGGAGGATCGGAGAGGATGCGGGGAGGACCGGGGAGGATGCGGGGAGGACCGGGGAGGATGCGGGGAGGATCGGGGAGGATGCGGGGAGGACCGGGGAGGATGCGGGGAGGACCGGGGAGGATCGGGGAGGTTCGGGAAGGATGCGGGGAGGACCGAGGAGGATGCGGGGAGGAGCGGGGAGGATGCGGGGAGGACTGGGGAGGATGCGGGGAGGATCGGGGAGGATGCGCGGGGGATGCGCCGAGGATCACGGAGGCTGCAGGGAGGACCGGGGAGGATGTGGGGATGACCAGGGAGGATGCGTGGAGGATGCGGGGAGGACTGGGAGGATGCAGAGAGGACCGGGGAGGATGCGGGGAGGAATGGGGAGGATGCGGGGAGGATCAGGGAGGATTGGGGGAGGATCGGTAAGGATGCGGGGAGGTCCGGGGAGGATGCGGGGAGGACCGGGGAGGATGCGGGGAGGAGCAAGGAGGGTGCGAGGAGGATCAGGGAGGATGCGGGGAGGATCAGGGAGGATGCGGGGAGGACCAGGGATGATGCGGGGAGGATCGGGGAGGATGCGGGGAGGTTCAGGCAGGATGCGGGGAGGACCGGGGAGGATGCGGGGAGGACCGGGGAGGATGCAGGGAGAATCGGGGAGGATGCGGGGAGGACCGGGGAGGATGCTTGGAGGACCGGGAATGATGCGGGGAGGACCGGGGAGGATCGGGGAGGTTTGGGGAGGATGCAGGGAGCACCGGGGAGGATGCGGGGAGGAGCGGGGAGGATGCGGGAAGGACTGGGGAGGATGCGGGGAGGACCGGGGAGGATGCGGGGAGGACTGGGGAGGATGCGGGGAGGATCAGGGACGATGCGGGGAGGACCGGGGAGGATGCGGGGAGGATCGGGGAGGATGCGGGGAGGTTCAGGGAGGATGCGGGGAGGACCGGGGAGGATGCGGGGAGGACCGGGGAGGATGCAGGGAGGATCGGAGAGGATGCGGGGAGGACCAGGGGGGGTGCGGGGAGGACCGGGGAGGATGTGGGGAGGACCAGGGAGGATGCGGGGAGGACCCGGAAGGATGCGGGGAGGATCGGGGAGGATGCGGGGAGGACCGGGGAGGATGCTTGGAGGACCGGGAATGATGCGGGGAGGACCGGGGAGGATCGGGGAGGTTTGGGGAGGATGCAGGGAGCACCGGGGAGGATGCGAAGAGGAGCGGGGAGGATGCGGGAAGGACTGGGGAGGATGCGGGGAGGATCAGGGAGGATGCGCGGGGGATGCGGCGAGGATCACGGAGGCTGTGGGGAGGACCGGGGAGGATGCGGGGAAAATCGGGGAGGATGCGGGGAGGACCAGGGAGGATGCGGGGAGGACCGGGGAGGATGCGGGGAGGAGCGGGGAGGATGCGGGGAGGACTGGGGAGGATGCGGGGAGGATCGGGGGGGATGGGCGGGGGATGCGGCGAGGATCACGGAGGCTGCGGGGAGGACCGGGGAGGATGCGGGGATGACGAGGGAGGATGCGGGGAGGATGCAGGGAGGACTAGGAGGATGCAGAGAGGGACGGGGAGGATGCGAGGAGGATCCGGGAGGATGCGGGGAGGATCGTGGAGGATGTGGGGAGGATCAGGGAGGATGCGGGGAGGATCGGGAAGGATGCGGGGATGTCCGGGGAGGATGCGGGGAGGACCGGGGAGGATGCGGGGAGGAGCGGGGACGGTGCGGGGAGGATCAGGGACGATGCGGGGAGGACCGGAGGATACGGGAGGATCGGGGAGGATGCGGGGAGGTTCGGAAAGGATGCGGGGAGGATCGTGGAGGATGCGGGGAGTATCAGGGAGGATGCAGGGAGGATCGGGAAGGATGCGGGGAGGATCAAGGACAATGCGGGGAGGACCGGGGAGGATGCGGGGAGGAGCGGGGAGGATGCGGGGAGGACTGGGGAGGATGCGGGGAGGATCGGGGGGGATGGGCGGGGGATGCGGCGAGGATCACGGAGGCTGCGGGGAGGACCGGGGAGGATGCGGGGATGACCAGGGAGGATGCGGGGAGGATGCAGGGAGGACTAGGAGGATGCAGAGAGGGACGGGGAGGATGCGAGGAGGATCCGGGAGGATGCGGGGAGGATCGTGGAGGATGCGGGGAGGATCAGGGAGGATGCGGGGAGGATCGGAAAGGATGCGGGGATGTCCGGGGAGGATGCGGGGAGGACCGGGGAGGATGCGGGGAGGAGCGGGGACGGTGCGGGGAGGATCAGGGACGATGCGGGGAGGACCGGAGGATACGGGAGGATCGGGGAGGATGCGGGGAGGTTCGGAAAGGATGCGGGGAGGATCGTGGAGGATGCGGGGAGTATCAGGGAGGATGCAGGGAGGATCGGGAAGGATGCGGGGAGGATCAGGGACAATGCGGGGAGGACCGGGGAGGATGCGGGAGGATCGGGGAGGATGCGGGGAGGTTCGGGGAGGATGCGGGGAGGACCGGGGAGGATGCGGGGAGGACCGGTGAGGATGCGGGGAGGACCGGGGAGGATGCGGGGAGGATCGGGGAGGATGCGGGGAGGATCGGGGAAGATGAGGGGAGGATCGGGCAGGATGCGGGGAGGACCGGGGAGGATGCGGGGAGGACCGGGGAGGATGCGGGAAGGACCAGGGAGGATGCGGGGAGGACCGGGGAGGATGCGGGGAGCACCAGGGAGGATGCGGGGAGGACCCGGGAGGATGCTGGGAGGATCAGAGAGGATGCGGGGAGGACTGGGGAGGATGCGGGGAGGACCGGGGAGGATGCGGGGAGGATCGGGGAGGATGCGGGGAGGACCGGGGAGGATGCGTGGAGGACCGGGGATGATGCGGGGAGGACCGGGGAGGATCGGGGAGGTTCGGGGAGGATGCAGGGAGGACCGGGGAGGATGCGGGGAGGAGCGGAGAGGATGCGGAAAGGACTAGGGAGGATGCGGGGAGGGTCTGGGAGGATGCGGGGAGGACCGGGGAGGATGCGGGGAGGATTGGTGAGGATGCGGGGAATATGCGGGGAGGACGCGGGGAGGACCGGGGAGGATGCGGGGAGGATCGGGGGGGGGTTGCGGGGAGGACCGGGGAGGATGCGGGGAGGATCGGGGAGGATGCGGAGAGGACCGGGGAGGATGCGGGGAGTACCGGGGAGGATGCGGGGAGGATACGGGGGGGTTGCGGGGAGGACCGGGGAGGATGCGGGGAGGATCGGGGACGATGCGGGGAGGACCGGGGAGGATGCGGGGATGACCGGGGAGGATGCTGGGAGGATGGGAAAGGATGCGTGGAGGACCGGGGAGGATGCGGGGAGGACCGGGGAGGATGCGGGGAGGACCGGGGAGGATGCGCGGAGGATTGGGGAGGATGCAGGGAGGATCGTGGAGGATGCGGGGTGGATCGGGGAGGATGCGGGGAGGATCAGGGGGGGTTGCGGGGAGGACCGGGAAGGATGCGGGGAGGATCGGGGAGGATGCGGGGAGGACCGGGGAGGATGCGAGGATGACCGGGGAGGATGCGGGGAGGATTGGAAAGGATGCGTCGAGGACCGGGGAGGATGCGGGGAGGACCGGGGAGGATGCGGGGAGGACCGGGGAGGATGCGCGGAGGATTGGGGAGGATGCAGCGAGGATCGGGGAGGATGCGGGGAGGACCGGGGATGATGCGGGGAGGATCGGGGAGGATGCGGGAAGGACCGGGGAGGATGCGGGGAGGACCGGGGATGATGCGGGGTTGACTGGGGAGGATGCAAGGAGGACCAGGAAGGATGCGGCGAGGACCAGGGAGGATGCGGGGAGGACCGGGGAGGATGCGGGGAGGATCAGGGAGGATGCGTGGAGGATGCGGGGATGATGCGGGGAGGACCGGGGAGGATGCGGGGAGGACCGGGGAGGATGCAGGGAGGATCGGGGAGGATGCGGGGAGGATCGGGGAGGATGCAGGGAGGACCGGAGAGGATGCGGTCAGGACCGGGGGGGATGCGGGGAGGACCGGGGAGTATGCGCGGAGGATTGGGGAGAATGCAGGGAGAACCGGGGAGGATGCGGGGAGGACTGGGGAGGATGCGGGGAGGATCGGGGAGGATGCGGGGCGGATTGGGGAGGATGCGGGGAGGACTGGGAGGATGCGGGGAGGACCGGGGAGGATGCGGGGAGGATACGGGGGGGTTGCGGGGAGGACCGGGAAGGATGCGGGGAGGATCGGGGACGATGCGGGGAGGACCGGGGAGGATGCGGGGATGACCGGGGAGGATGCTGGGAGGATGGGAAAGGATGCGTGGAGGACCGGGGAGGATGCGGGGAGGACCGGGGAGGATGCGGGGAGGACCGGGGAGGATGCGCGGAGGATTGGGGAGGATGCAGGGAGGATCGTGGAGGATGCGGGGTGGATCGGGGAGGATGCGGGGAGGATCAGGGGGGGTTGCGGGGAGGACCGGGAAGGATGCGGGGAGGATCGGGGAGGATGCGGGGAGGACCGGGGAGGATGCGGGGATGACCGGGGAGGATGCGGGGAGGATTGGAAAGGATGCGTCGAGGACCGGGGAGGATGCGGGGAGGACCGGGGAGGATGCGGGGAGGACCGGGGAGGATGCGCGGAGGATTGGGGAGGATGCAGCGAGGATCGGGGAGGATGCGGGGAGGACCGGGGATGATGCGGGGAGGATCGGGGAGGATGCGGGAAGGACCGGGGAGGATGCGGGGAGGACCGGGGATGATGCGGGGTTGACTGGGGAGGATGCAAGGAGGACCAGGAAGGATGCGGCGAGGACCAGGGAGGATGCGGGGAGGACCGGGGAGGATGCGGGGAGGATCAGGGAGGATGCGTGGAGGATGCGGGGATGATGCGGGGAGGACCGGGGAGGATGCGGGGAGGACCGGGGAGGATGCAGGGAGGATCGGGGAGGATGCGGGGAGGACCGGGGAGGATGCAGGGAGGACCGGAGAGGATGCGGTCAGGACCGGGGGGGATGCGGGGAGGACCGGGGAGTATGCGCGGAGGATTGGGGAGAATGCAGGGAGAACCGGGGAGGATGCGGGGAGGACTGGGGAGGATGCGGGGAGGATCGGGGAGGATGCGGGGCGGATTGGGGAGGATGCGGGGAGGACTGGGAGGATGCGGGGAGGACCGGGGAGGATGCGGGGAGGAGCAGGGAGGGTGCGAGGAGGATCAGGGAGGATGCGGGGAGGATCAGGGAGTATGCGGGGAGGATAGGGGAGGATCGGGGAGGATGCGGGGAGGTTCGGGGAGGATGTGGAGAGGACCGGAGAGGATGCGGGGAGGAGCGGGGAGGGTGCGAGGAGGATCACAGAGGATGCGGGGAGGATCGGGGAGGATGCGGGGAGCACCAAGGAGGATGCGGGGAGGATCGCGGAGGATGCGGGGAGGACCAGGGAGGATGCGGGGAGGACCGGGGAGGATGCGGGGAGGACCGGGGAGGATGCGGGGAGGATCGGAGAGAATGCGAGGAGGACCGGGGAGGATGCGGGGAGGACCAGGGAGGATGCGGGGAGGATCGGGGAGGATGCGGGGAGGATCGGGGAAGATGTGGGGAGGATCAGGGAGGATGCGGGGAGGACCGGGGATGATGCGGGGAGGACCGGGGAGGATGCGGATAGGACCGGGGAGGATGCGGGGAGGACCGGGGAGGATGCGGGGAGGACCGGGGAGGATGCGGGGAGGACCGGGGAGGATGCGGGGAGGATCAGAGAGGATGCGGGGAGGACCGGGGAGGATGCGGGGAGGACCGGGGAGGATGCGGGGAGGATCAGAGAGGATGCGGGGAGGACCGGGGAGGATGCGGGGAGGACCGGGGAGGATGCGGGGAGGACCGGGGAGGATGCGGGGAGGACCGGGGAGGATGCGGGGAGGACCGGGGAGGATGCGGGGAGGATCGGAGAGAATGCGAGGAGGACCGGGGAGGATGCGGGGAGGACCAAGGAGGATGCGGGGAGGATCGGGGAGGATGCGGGGAGGATCGGGGAAGATGTGGGGAGGATCAGGGAGGATGCGGGGAGGACCGGGGATGATGCGGGGAGGACCGGGGAGGATGCGGGGAGGACCGGGGAGGATGCGGGGAGGACCGGGGAGGATGCGGGGAGGACCGGGGAGGATGCGGGGAGGACCGGGGAGGATGCGGGGAGGACCGGGGAGGATGCGGGGAGGACCGGGGAGGATGCGGGGAGGACCGGGGAGGATGCGGGGAGGACCGGGGAGGATGCGGGGAGGACCGGGGAGGATGCGGGGAGGATCGGAGAGAATGCGAGGAGGACCGGGGAGGATGCGGGGAGGACCAGGGAGGATGCGGGGAGGATCGGGGAGGATGCGGGGAGGATCGGGGAAGATGTGGGGAGGATCAGGGAGGATGCGGGGAGGACCGGGGATGATGCGGGGAGGACCGGGGAGGATGCGGATAGGACCGGGGAGGATGCGGGGAGGACCGGGGAGGATGCGGGGAGGATGCGGGGAGGACCGGGGAGGATGCGGGGAGGATCAGAGAGGATGCGGGGAGGATCGGGGAGGATGCGGGGAGGACCGGGGAGGATGCGGGGAGGACCGGGGAGGATGGGGGAGGTTCTGGGAGGATGCAGGGAGGACCGGGGAGGATGCGGGGAGGAGCGGCAAGAATGCGGGGAGGACTGGGGAGGATGCGGGGAGGATCGGGGAAGATGCGCGGGAAATGCGGCGAGCATCAGGGAGGATGCGGGGAGGACCGGGGAGGATGCGGGGAGGATCAGGGAGGATGCGGGGAGGTTCGGGGAGGATGTGGAGAGGACCGGGGAGGATGCGGGGAGGAGCGGGGAGGGTGCGAGGAGGATCAGGGAGGATGCGGGGAGGATCAGGGAGGATGCGGGGAGGACCGGGGAGGATGCGGGGAGGACCGGGGAGGATGCGGGGAGGACCGGGGAGGATGCGGGGAGGATCGGGGAGGATGCGGGGAGGACCGGGGAGGATGCGGGGATGACCGGGGAGGATGCGGGGAGGATGAGGGGATAAACGGGGAGGATGCGGGGAGGAGCGGGTAGGATGCGGGGAGGACCGGGGAGGATGCGGGGAGGATTGGAAAGGATGCGTGGAGGACCAGGGAGGATGCGGGGAGGACTGGGGAGGATGCGGGGAGGACAAGGGAGGATACGGGGAGGATCGGGGAGGATGCGGGGAGGATCGGGGAAGATGCGGGGAGGATCGGGGAGGATGCAGGGAGGACCGGGGATGATGCGGGGAGGACCAAGGAGGATGCGGGGAGGACCAGGGAGGATGCGGGGAGGACCGGGGAGGATGCGACAAGGACCAGGGAGGATGCGGGGAGGACCGGGGAGGATGCGGGGAGGATCAGAGAGGATGCGGGGAGGACCAGGGAGGTTGCAGGGAGGACCGGGTGTAAGTGCGGCTAACCCCCATCTACTCAGATTTTCACAGATCTGCCACAGATTGACTACATTTTGGTCATTTTCTCTGCTTCGGCGGAATCGCCGCCTCGCAGCTCAGTCTCAGGATCAGACCTATATATTTTTGATATGCCGGATCTGATTCCGGGGTCCATTCATCGTAAATCCGTCGCGTTCCGATCATTTACCTGGAATCGCCAATTGCCGCTGATGCGCGCCCGAAGCCAAATCAGCCAAATATTTTTTCACAATCGGATTTATATAAATCTTTTCAGACAGATATGGACACTCAGATGTACTTAGGATAATCCGCATCAATTTTCTTCATAGACTGGGATTTTCTGCCGGATAACAATCAGCATGGATCTTGCTTCCGTTGTTGCTGCTCTCGCCTCCGTTGGTGTCCGTGTATCCGGTTCTGCCCCCAACAGCAGCGTTCAGGTCGACACCTCGCGTGCCTGCCCCACTGGTCTTGCCGGCCCCGAGCCCTCCGGCACCATCAACGACCCAGGGCAGCACTTTCATGGTAGCAGAGGCTACCTGAATGTTGCTTCAGTGGTCTCTGCTCCACAGCCTGCTCCCCAGTACGGCCCCGTAGACCCCGCCGCTTCCGGAGAAGTAACGATTACGTTGCCCTGGTGCTGTGCGAACGAGGCCTTGAGAGGAATGCCTTGCGCAAGCCCAAGCTGCCCAAGAAGGGCGCACATCAGCAGCTGTGGAGCCCCAGATTACCATTATGATCCCAGTCGAAATTGGCCATCGAGCAGCTGGAATCCGCCGGCCTACGACGATGGCAACGCTCCGGTGGACCTTACGGAGCTGGCAGGTACCAACATTCCTTACCAATGTCCAACATTTGAGACCACGGACGCCGATCTGAACGACATTGAGATGGGCGGTCCAGGTGAGGTACCTAGCTATAATCGACCAGCCTCTTGGGCACAATGGGACGACCATTTGTCCCTAGAAGTGACCCGTAACCTTGAGGCCCTTGAGGCCCTTGAAACCAGACCGGGTGGTCAGGAGCAGAGGTCGCAGTGGCATGGGCAGCAACATTGCTTGGCACCGAAGACATAACGATAGTGTTGACTGAATAGTATCCTGCAAACAGATATGGTACACATAGCCAATGAAATACCTGATATGCACATATGAGAAATCCACCCTATCATCCACTAATTGATATAACTACTAAACATCCATGATTGCCTTATCTATCCCACATCCTATATTCCTAACAAGGAAATGGAATATGATATACCCTATCCCACATATATCCCATATATAGGGCCAAATAATGCTCCCTTAGGGGTGAAATGCCAGGGTAGGGTTGTGACCTGCTTCACCCCCCCACTTAAAACGACTGCCACGGGCAGGAAGTACATGCCCAAGAGGAACGTAGCAGTCACAAACAGCAGCAAATCACAGGTTAGTACATTCACTCCCATAGGGAATCGAACCTGCGCAAGCAGTCTCGGAGCCGGCCGCACGGCCGCTGGAGTAGATCCGATCGGTGGGAATCGAACCACCGCCAAAATACAGGAATTGACGAACGGGATCCCGCAGGTCCCGCAATAAGTAGTAGGCGAAATCGCGAGCTGTTGCGCGTAGAGTCTGGTCCCTGCGTGTCGCATGAGGCATGTGGGGTCCAGCAGGTAAGGGCAGGTAGTTTTTCAAAGAATTAAAACTAAAGGCAAAGTGAAATCACACTTTTAAACAAAACTGAAGGTAATGGTACATGCGAAGCGGTGCGACGCGAAAGTGCAAAAATTTCACATGTTGAAAAAGAAAAACTGCCAGGAGTATTGACGGGAATGTCCAACAGTAACGTCGGACTGTGCCCGCACAAGGGAGCACGTGGGGAAACAACGATAGAGGGCAGGGATGCATGTCTGACTTGTGCTCGCCACTGCCTTGTGCATGCCTAGGTCACTTAACAAACACGGCCACGATGGCCCACCGTGCGCGCGGTAGCTCACTAACTAGAGGAAAGAGGCCACGATGGCCTCAGGGTAAAAGAACCGCTGTAAACACTAGGCACAAAGAGAAACACGGGTACGATGCCCACACCTTGCACCCACGTGCTTTAGATCGTTTATGAGGGCTTGATGTGCTTGATGTTCTTGATGTGCTTGCCCGTAACGCTTGTAGTAATGAGTGAGCTCTTGCTTGTAAGATGTAAACTTGCTTGATTACTTGCTTGTAAAAGACCGAGACAAGGCCTAGCCAAAGGCCCACTTGTCAAACAGACCAGACACACAACAAAAATGCAACGAAGGCCGGTGTGCCTTGTGTGTGGATTGCCGGAAACCAGCCACGGCTGTGGCTAAATGCTACGGGCACGGCTCAGCCAAGGGCCGTGTCCGTGTGGATGCTTAATTTAGCATGTGTGTCACACGTGATGCACCACGTAGAGGGTAAAGGAGGAGGTACGGAGATGGGATGAGGGTGTGAGTAGACACACTTAAATAGACAAACCTCATAACCATGTAATAATAACCTGACCTCACTGCTAACCCCTCACCTAGGAGCCATACTACGTATATATATCATATATACACATAATAGAGCGATGCACACCGACAAACACAAGACACACTTGTGCGCGCACACCCATTGGCAGGGCCCGGGGGCACACACTCGCCCGGAGGGCATCACAGAGTGTGGGTCTTGCGGTGGCGGCCTTGGGGCACGTGATGGGGGCACTCCACACATACGGCACGTGCAAGAGCTTCCACAAACTACTCACGTACACACAACAAACAGTAAGCATATCCACAATAGAACACGTGTATAGATACGCCACCTTGTTGCTTGGTGTTCGTGTGTGTCTTGGGGGCGTGCGTATAAACACTTAGGTTAGCTTGCGTGTTACCTTTGTCGGTGGGTGTGCCACCGGCGGGCCGTAGCGCAGGGGGTCACCTCCAGGTCGCAAAATGGGGAGGTCGCCCGTACGGTCCCGCTGGTGTATCAGCCCACCCTGCTCCCCGGGGGCACGATGACACGCCCCGAAGGAGTTTTACTCCCCCAACCCCTCTACACCGTGTATGACGGATTCATGTTTACACCTCCGTGTGTAAACTTGGGCCGGTGTACACGGCTACAAAACCCCAAAGGTAGGTGTCAACCTAGGTCTTGCTTGTTCGGGGGGCGGGTGATAACCAACGTAATAGGCAACCATATAATCCCGTAACTAAATTAATGGCATGCGCACACACACGCTACCATTGGCCACGGGCACACCCGGTTTTGGTGTGTCTCGGACAGAGAGACTCGTGTGTGTTGTGGAAATCCAAGTCCACGCACGGGTCTCTATAAAGAAAAATGCCACGCCCATATCCTAACCCGTTTGGTTGGGTGTTGGGATAGAGGACCCCTCGGGTGTTGTGGAAATCCAAGTCCACTCGTGGGGAACTCTAGAGAAAACATTAATATACATATTCTCTCATAAACATATGCGTGTGCACACTCGCCCTTTTCATCATATTGTTTGTTCCCTCTCGTTGCAGGCAGGAATTCCCCCGAGAAATTCATCAAGGACATGAAGAGCACACCCAGCCAGCATGCGGCCCCATGCAATGGCAATGGAGGGTACCCACTCCCAACCCGGGCACGCATAGCGACCGGGGACAAATACCCAGGCGGCGGAGACGGCCCAAATCCGCAACGCCACTCTTTGCCTTTGAAGACCCCACCCACTCATAGAGTGACGGGGCAAAGGCACCCATTGCAATTCATATTAGAATACTTGTATTGTAGAGGACGACCCCTCCCTCTAGGCTTAAGTCCTCGCCGTATGTAGTGGCAATTTTGCACGCCACGAAACTTTTTCCACGTAATGTGAGCCACACGAGTACTTCGTACATTGTATACCTACCCTCGTGTGGACAAGGGCAAATCGATGGAAAACCATCACGCCCAACACAAAAAGGGAAAATGGATTGTACCCGCCAACCCAACGAAGTTTTCAAGCCTTCGCCATTTTGAGCAAATGATTTAGCTCGTTGGCTTGGGTCACGGGTCAGGGACGGTCGTGGGGTCGTGGTTTCGGTACGGGGCGGCACTCCGAAACCTTGCAAACACCACCATGCGCACAACCCGGCAGAGTCTTCGGGAAGTGCTTGCCACGTTGTTAGCACCCTTGACAGGGGGCGTCATCGTGGGCAGGACTGACGGCAGTAGTCCTGGTGGTGGTAGGAGTGCTCCAGTAAGACCCAAGGATAGGGGTTTGAATGGCATTAAGACCCCCGAAAGAACACGTCCCACTTCCGCCCCAGGCTATATGCCACGCCACCCCACCCCAAGGACTCTCAAGCCTTTAGCGGTGAGAGAGGTAGACGGTGGGGTAAACCTGCGGTACCCACCGCCCTGCTCCGGTGGGGATTTTTGTAACCGAGGAGCGCGCCGTGCATGCACATCTTCTTTCCTGTCTCCCACCGCTTCTCGCTCTCTCCTCCCTTCCCCAAACAATAATATATCCATATTGGTTAGGGTTTTCTTTTCGTGGCACGCTCATGAGAGCGGTCCACCAAGGTGGGCAAGGATGTCAACGGTTTGCGTGAGATTCTGTTTCTGCAAGTAATCTCTCCAAACTTTGTTGTAGGACGGTAAGAAGATTTCAACGGGTTCCTCGGTATCCCAATCTTTGGTATAACCCTCCCGCCGCACCTTGAAGAGAAGTCTCTTGCGGTAAGTACGGTGACTTAATATCTTCTTGACATTATAGGTGTCCTCCTCAAACTGGGAGGGCACTCTAGCAACCTCCTCCGTGTAATTTAGAGGCACGGGGGAGCGAGGGGAGTTGACCGTTTTCATTAAACAATCAACGTGGACGTCAACTAACCTCCGTTGGTCCACTTGAATAACATAGAGGTCGTGCGCCTTCTTGGCCACAACCTCATAGGGCCCATCCCAATAGGGACAAGTCTTATCGCCAAGATTTTTGCGTTGGCGACGGACCCATACGCGGTCCCCTTTTGAGAAATTGGGGGACATCCTCCTAGTCTTATTATACTTACGAGCCATTGTCTCTTGCACTTGAATCATAGCCCTCCGTGCAAGAGCAATAAGCTCCTCACGCCGTTGGAAGTAGTGAGCGGCGTCTTGGGCCACCCCCGTAGGCTCAGCAAGAGGAGGCCCCTTAGTACGGTTGTGTTTACCAAACACAATCTCGTTAGGTGTATAACCTGAAGGACCTGTAGTCTCATGCCACGCTCGTACAACGGCGGGCAAAACCTCTACCCAATTAGTTTTCTTCTTCTTCAAGGTAATGGCTTTAGCAACGGCACGCCTTAGCTGCTTGCCAGTATTTTCGGCCTTGCCATTACCTTGGTGCCTACCCGCGAGACACATAGTCGAGCGGGCACCAATCTTAGAACAAAGGGTTTGGAAATATTGGCTCACAAATTGTGGCCCACGGTCGGAGCATATTTCACGAGGGGCTCCGAACCTATCCACCCAGCGCTCCATTACCAAATGGGCCGCTCTTCTCCCCGTTAGCCCTTCATCCTTGTCTCCATGACGGGGTTTAGGAATAGGGATCGCGATGAGGTAGCCGGAAAGCCGGCATACACATAGGAGCATTCGGTCATACACCTCTCCATCGTGGGAGGTGGAAGGGTAGTGAACCACATCAAGCGCTATGGAGTCCATGGGCTCCATAGGTATAGGCATAGGGGTCATGTACCCTTGCTTGCGCTTGGTGTCATGCGTGTGAATGGCACATGAGGGACACGTTTGACATTGCAGTTCCACTGCTTTGTACAACCCCTCACCTTCCACGCCATGGTTAATTTCCTTCCAGTGTTTTTCCACACTGGAGGTAGTTAAGTGAAGTGCATCATGGTATTCGGCCACTAAACGATGCACTAGCGGCGTAGGAACACACCACCGTCCATTACGGACGAGCTTGTTATCCACCAACCTCACTCCATCTTGGAAGCTCCCATTCAAGGCATCTTGCCACATTTGTTTGTAGCGTTGACAATTTGGGTAGTGTTTAGCCCAATTTATCTCAAAAACATTGGGAGCATCCTCCCCATGTATAGGAGTCGCTTTCTTGTGGGACTTCCAAGATTTTTTTATCTTGACAATTCGCTCCAGTCTCCGAAGCTTTCTCTTTTGCTTCGTCCCCCCCCCCACTGGAGGCGAAGCCACAGGGGGTGGATCACAAGCGGGCGCCCCTTGAGCCCGAGGCGCCGCTTTAGACCTAGTAACAACGGGCGCCACAACCACCCTAAATACAAGGGGGCGGGCGAGAAGTTCCTCCTTCTCGGCCGCCATCATGTCCCGCACATCCCCGGCCGCTTGGGCCGTCCCATGTATGGACACATCACCCAACGCCGGGTTAGCAGGATAAGCCCAACGGGACAAGAAATCACCCACGGGGTTCACTGGCCCCGGAGTGTAAACCACATGGAGGTCGAATTTAGAGAACAATTCATCCCAACGTGCTTGGCGTGGAGAGGGACCCCCCACGGTTTTGAGGTCCTCTGTAGCCCAATTTTCAAGGCTACGGTGGTCCGTACGGACCTCCACGCGCTTGTTCCCCACCCAACCATGCCATTTTAAAAGCGCCGCCACTATGGCGTAGCACTCTTTCTCTCGAGGGCTCCAATTCAATTGGCTGCCTGACAATTTGCGGGAGAAAAAGGCAAGGGGGCGTAGGGCACCATCGGGGCCTTCCTGCTGTAGGGCCGCCCCCACCGCCCAATTACTAGCGTCCGGGGTGAGGACAAAGTCCTTATCCCAATCGGCTAGTTGGAGGGGAACAATATCCGTAATAGCACGCTTGAGCTTCAAAAAGGCCTCGTTAGCCGAAGCATTCCATGTTAGGCCTATCTTTTTGCCATTCTTATGCTTAGGCAAATCCTTCAACATATTAATCAAAGGGGTAGCTATGGAGGCGTAGTGTTGGACATAGCCCGAATAATAGTTGGCGAGCCCCAAGAACCCCCGGAGCTCCCGAACATTATCCGGTTTGTCCCAACGCTCAAGCGCCAACATTTTCCCTGGCGCCGGCCGACGTGTGCCATTTTCCAACACATGGCCACAAAACTCAACCGAACGAACAAAGAAATCGGTTTTGCTAACCGAAGCAACCAACTCCTCTTTTCGTAGCCTATCCAACACGGCACGCACGTTGCGGTCGTGGTTAGCCAATAGCTCCTCCTCCGTCGCACCGGAGGAACCAATAATAATATCATCAATATATACGTCCGCACAATCCAAACCCTGCAAAACATGGTCCATGACCCGTTGAAAAATAGCGGGCCCATTCTTGATACCCATAGGCATAACACGCCATTGGTATCGCTTACCCGCCAAATTCATGGCGGTCTTAGCCCGGGATTCAGGGTGAAGGGGAATTTGATGAAACCCTTTACTCAAGTCCACAATAGTGAAAATCTTGTGTTTGGATTGATTTTCCAGCATGTTTTCAATGAGGGGGAGGGGGTGTGCGTCGGGCAAGGTAGCCTCATTAAGTTGGCGGTAGTCCACCACGAGGCGCCACTTTCCTTTCTCTTTCTTGGGCACAACGAAACCGTTGGACGCCCATTCGGAGGCAGGGCACGGCTCAATCCAGCCACGAGCCAAAAAGTCCTCCACTATTTCTTGCTCCGCCGCAGCACGCTCCCCCACCAACCGTATAGGCTTCACGGACTTGGGTTTGGCGTTCGGGTATAGGTCAAGTTTAGCAAACCCCAACCGCTCCGTACCACGGACCTTAGGGTGTTCCTGGTCCGGACGGAGACGAACCTCCCCACTAAAAAAATCCCGCTCATAGTCCGCGAGGATGCGTTTCCTCATGAGCTCCACCTCCGGAGACACAATAGGCTCTTGGGTGGTGACAACGCCACCCACACGAGAAGCCGCCAACAATCGTGTGGCGCCTTTACGTTTTCGGTAACGCTTAACGGTAGTGGCCCTCCCACCCAATAACTCTCGTTCAATTTTCGCAATGCGTGAACGCACGCATTCTTGTGCCTCCAAATCTTCGGGGGTAGGATCAAGAGTAACGGGTGCGAGGAGTTTTTTATGGGTCGCCTGATACGTGAGGGTGCGCACCGAAGCCAAATGGTTAGGCACCCTTTCATCCTCCGACTCTTCCTCCGAGGTCATGCCCGGCTCGCCATCCGTGTTGGGGTTAGAGACGGCCGGTGCCAAAACGGAGGCCACATGACACTTAGTGGCCGCCAAATTTTCCTCCGCAATACCACCGTCCACGTATAGCGCCACCGTGGACCAATCCCGTTGAGGAAGGGGCGTGAGGCGGTCATTTTGATAGAGACAGGCTTTAGTCTCCGGCCCAGGAAGGTGGTACCCTTGCAAAGTAATTTCCATAAGGGGTTTCCACCACTCCCTATGTGTCCACTTCGGCCCTACGACGATGGCTCGTAGTTTTTCTTGCCGAATTTTCCGAACACAATCGGAAAACCGATGATAGGGAGGGCACATCCAATACAATTTGGAGGGGTCCGCGGGAGTGGAAAAGAAATCTTCAAGCGGCGAAACCCAACGGGTAGCCTGAGCCATACCCGGGACCCTATTGAAGGCGTCCACGTCGGGGTTTTTTCCAAATTGTTTTTTGACACGTGCGGCCCAATATGGCGTGAGGCCATAGTCAGACTGGGTCCACATGGACCCATCACGCCGCGTAGGTAGAACATCACGGGCAAGGGCTTCGGGAGCAAATTCAACGAGCTCCAAAGCACAAGCCCGGTCCTGTACGGGGGCCACGGAGGAAGCGGTCAAGGCATAGGATATGTGTTTCTCGGCCTCAACACGGTTAGGCGGTTCGCCACCAGGGGGCGTAACCACAATGGCCGGGGCAGGGTGCGTAGGAGCGACCGCCCCAATGACTGGAACGGTTAGGCCCCACACGGACTGACGTGACACCTTACCATGAATGGGTTTCACCAAAAATGGTTTGCCGGTTCGTGGAGCCTCACGGGAGTCTTCAATCCAAAAACGGGGGTGCACTGGATGGTGAGAGTACAAACAATTGAATCGGGCAAAATGGCTCACACAATGTTCGTAACCCCATGGGTGCCCCAAAACCATATCCCAAGGTAAATTCGGGACAAGGTACGGGGACACGCCATACTGGGCAACACGAGGAAGTGAAACACTACCATCCACAACCCCCGTAAATTGAATTTTGACGTCTATTTGCTCGTCCCCCCCCGGCAAAGGCGTCTCATTATCGGCTTGGAGTAGGCGCCTCCGTTGGGGGGATTCATATTTTTCGGAGAGTTGGTCTCCAAAAACGTTGGGGTTGGCCAAAGCGACCGCTTGGCACCCAAAATCCACCAAAACACGGAGGGCCTTGCGTTCTCCATTGGGCAAAACAACCTGAACGGAAAGTTCGGTTCGAATCTCACTAGTCACTATATGCCCCTTCATGACTTCCGAGGGAACGAGAGCCACGGTAGTGTCACAGGGGTGCCCGAGGTTTTCTTCTTTCAAAGGGGGCGCCTCTGGGCACCTCTACCAACGTCCGCGCCCGTTCGGCGCTCCCTTGCCTCCCTTATCGCCCTTGCCGCCGCCACCCTTATAACCACCACCACCCTTATCACCACCGCCACCCTTATCGCCACCCTTAGGCTTACCACCTTTAGACTTACCCGCAATGTTCCAATGAGTGTCATTGCACGGAGAATTAGGCTTACACGTCCAAAGGGTGGTATTGGTGGCACCCCAATCAATCCAAGACATGTCCATCTCCGTTTGTTTACGTGTTTTCCAATGTTTGGAACACGGAACCCAAAAGGTAGGTGGCGGTTTAGCCCCAGGGTCGACGGGTTTCTTCGCCGGAGGTTTAGAGTGACCCACGGCGTTGACGGAGGTGTCAGCGGGTTCGGCGGTGTCAGGGTCCGCCGTAGCCTCCGCATTAACCGCATGCACCGCGGTTTTATTGTGAGAAGGGCGATGAGTGTACGTCACCGTCGTCTTGTCTCCTTTATTGAGGCGTTCGAGAGCTTCCCTCTCCGACACGCTTTTATGGGCAAGGGCGTAGATTTCCGCAGGCTTCAAACGAGGCCTACGTTGCTCCACTTTCATAGTGTAGCCGCGTGTGTGAGGTGTGTTGTTGAGTTTCAAGATCCACTCCTGGAGAGCCGGGTCTTTGCAGTCAACTATCACCCCCGGCCCCGAATAGGAAACAATCTCAGGAATCGTAGTGCAAGCTTGAGCGCTATATTTCCTGAGTTCTTCTTCGAATGGGGCGCGACCCGGCGAAGGGTCAAGGCCACTAAAATCCACCACATAGCTGTCTGGGCTATTCTTAGCCTCTTGCTTGACGACCTTCTCCTTGATCCACGGGAGCTTGCTTAGGAGCTGCTCCCGGATCACGTGGGGACGAGTCTCATTGCTCAGAGGCAACAAACGTTGCCAACGAGCATAGAAATCTTCAAGGTCGATGAGGGTCACTTGCCCTTTAACCACCCTGGGGGTGAGGGCTCGCCACCTTTCATCAGCCCTTGAGGGGTCATACTCGTGGAAACGTTGTTCCAAAAAGTCCCACAACTCTTTGAGGGTGGGGGCCGTGCGTGTGTGGTGGGTGGCCTCGGCAACCCGGGCGTTGATGATCGCCTTTAGCCATGGGGGCAAGGTACTCAAAATCATTTTTGCCTCGTTGGCTTTTCGGTACATGGAATCACACCCCCCCAACCATTGTTGAAGCTTCTCCACCCACTCGTCGTAGCACTCTAGCTGCCCATTAAATTGCGGTTTAGGCATATCACTATCCTCCACCGCTTTGGTGTAACTATTTTGCACCATAGGCATTTGGTACGGGTGGTAAGCAGGGGGAGCCATGGTTGGGGGTACACCTCCACTTGCACTTGGTGCAACCTTCACTGGAGAGACTGTACACGTATCCGTAGGATGAGAGGGCGTGTACGAAGGTTTCCCAGGGGAAGTGAAAACATTTTTCGTGAGGGGATTAATGTTCCCCAACGAAGAGGTGTTCTCCTCTTCATTGGCCCACGGGGCCGTAGGCTCCGTGGGGTGTTCTTCGCCCTTAGGCGTCGCCCTCCACTCGGGAACAGCACGTTCTTTCTGCTTTTCGGCGATTCCCCTCCACGATGTAGGTTCTTGGGGGTGGGGTGTTCGTGGTGTTCTTCCCCCCCCCTCGGCCACCCCGAATCCGGACAAGCGTTCGGATGGTAGATGCAATCGTGGGATGGGTGGACGGAGAAAGGAAGGACACACCCACCACCGGATGAACCAGATGGCGCGCCCATGGGCGCCGTAGGCGCCGCAGGTGTAGGATCAGGAACGGGCGGAGGCGCCGATGGCGGGAGTGGGACCACCGTAACAGGTTCCGCAGGCGTGGAGTACCAGTGGTCCCACGCATCGATCCTAGATGCAACGGCGGCGTAACGTGCAGCGAGCAACTCCACTGCGCTAAAGCACTTAGTCGTGTTGCCGTTGGGCATCTTAAGATGATCCGACACACTAGCCTCCACCGCCTTAGAATCCCGTTGGTAGCCCTGAACCACCGCGTCAAACTTAGCCAACGTAGACAAGATTTGGGTCATCCGGTCCCCGTAGGACTGACTGATGCCCACGGTAGAGGCTACTGCCTGAGAAAGTTCCTGATGGGATCGCTGCAACTCCAGATTCTGATTTCGCAGGTCCCTCACCTGTGCCATCAGAGATTGGATGCACGTTTCGTAGTGCACCACACACCGGGGACAGCCACAGGTGTGCTGTAGGTCGTCCTCCCCCCGTGTAGGAGTGGGGCCCCCAGAATGTCGAAAAGATGGACCCCCCCCTCCACGAGGAGGAGATGACCCACCACCGCCCCCCCCAGCAGCCCCCCTTGCCACGGAGGGACCAGAGGGCCCCCCCGCAGGGCGAGACGGGGGTGTGGGGCGCGCAGCAACAGGCGCTGGCGCCCCCCCACTAGAGAAATGCCCCCCCCCCGAACCCCCACCACTAGATGGCCGAACCAGGTGCGGGATTCCTTGCACGTGCTCGATGTAAGCCACCTGGCGGTGGCGGGGTGACGGCGGAGGGGGAACATGACCAACAGTATTCGGTCGCGGCGGTGGGGGTGGGGAATCGTCCACCACAATATACTGTGGTGACTCATGAACCACCATAGGTGATCGAGTTCTCGGATGGGAAGCAGAAACAGGCTCCGATCCCGTTGCAACCTCTGGATCCCCCCCCCAATTGGGCAGTTGGGGGTCCTCCGTAGGAGATGTATTTGTGGGGGGAGAGACCAAATTTATTGGGAGGGTTGCTGAACCTCCCTCCACCTGATTCCCTCCCCCCCAGCACAGATTGTTGACCTTCGGCATTGCCGGAGAATCATCCACTAGGGATGGACGATCTTTCGTGCCACTCATAGGCACTGGAGATGTAGTACCGGCCCGGTCCCCCGTAGGCTCCGGAGATTCCACGACAAGACACGGGCGGTTTTTGACGCCGCTCATAGGCACCGGAGACTCTTCCACTGCAATGAACTGAGGGGCCGGAGAGTCCTCCACCGTGATGTAGTGGGGGGCCGGGGATTCTTCCACCAGCATGGGGCGATCCCTGGTCCCTGACATAGGTTCAGGAGGTGCAGGCGACGAGGCAACGGAAATAGGGGAATGATCGAGTTCATGACGTTCCAACACTCCAATCTCCTCCTCCTCATCGTCGTTCCACTGCTCCACCGCCAGGGGGAACCACTGGTCACACTCATCCTCCTCGATTTGCGTGGGGGATTCCTCGATGATCGTAGGATTTAGCCTGGATCCGCTCGGGGGATTGGGATACGCTCCCAAGGCAGGAGATTCCTCCACCAGGGAGGGAAACCGCCGCGATCCACTCATTGGAGTGGGCGACGATTCCACCACAGTGGGGTTCTGCCTGGTCCCCGACAGGGCTTGCTGGATCAGGGCCACGGCCTCTCGAGCCGGACCCAGATGGCCATGGGGATCAGGCGTGAGCGCGAGGACTTGACGGTTTTCAGCGTCGAGTTGGTCAACAATGGGGCTGATGGGCCCTGCCGCAAACAGGTTCTTTCTGACCTGAGGCTCTGGCAACCCCCCTAGCGACGGAGGAGTGCCAGAGTCGACCACGATAGGCCCCATTGGCGAAGCCATCGTACCCCAGTCGGCAGCGCGTGAGGGCGCAGCGTTCGTACGCTCGATCACCCCAGTAGATTGGTCGATTACTGCCCGATTCTCGGCGCTAGTAACGGTTCCCGAGCCCATAATAGGCGATTGTGGTCCTCTTATCGCTCCCTGAGGGTGGCCGTCTATTTCCCCCCCAACCATCCCAGGTACACCAGCTGGATTTCGAGGATGGGGGGCCCCGATGGGAACATTCGGGGATTTCGGAAACTTAGGATTTGTAGCCACTTGCGGCTTGGCCCGTTTTTGCGGCCCCTGCCCGGTCGATGGGGTCAGGGCCGAGGAGGTCCTGAGAGTGGGGACCTGGACACCCTCAGCTATCCCTCCCGGGGAAGAGATTTTTACTTTAATTTGGTCCATGATGTCTTGGACCGATCGCTTTCCGCGATGCCAAACGCCCAACAGAGACGAAAAATTTTCGCCTCTGCTACCATGAAACCAGACCGGGTGGTCAGGAGCAGAGGTCGCAGTGGCATGGGCAGCAACATTGCTTGGCACCGAAGACATAACGATAGTGTTGACTGAATAGTATCCTGCAAACAGATATGGTACACATAGCCAATGAAATACCTGATATGCACATATGAGAAATCCACCCTATCATCCACTAATTGATATAACTACTAAACATCCATGATTGCCTTATCTATCCCACATCCTATATTCCTAACAAGGAAATGGAATATGATATACCCTATCCCACATATATCCCATATATAGGGCCAAATAATGCTCCCTTAGGGGTAAAATGCCAGGGTAGGGTTGTGACCTGCTTCACCCTTTGTCTCTTAGCCTCGTCTAAGCTGATCGAACAAGAAAGAATCGCCTCTGATTTTTTAACGGAATATTTTTTCCTCCTTCAGGACGAAATTAATACCAGGATGTGGTGGCGTTCTCAAGAAGATGACACTTTTGCCATTTTTTTGCAGATCTGGGACGCAAGCCCCTTCCCGAAGGAGAAGGGCACGGCACCTGTTCCCGGGCCCTCCGCCCCTCATCCCCCTGTTTCCATCCGCGACGATCTAGCCGCTGCAGTTGAGGAGGATATTTTAGAGGCGGCCAGGCAGGCAAGCCTGGAAATCAGGGCTGGAGGAGCTCCCCAAGTGGACTCCTGGCTGCGGACCACCGAGATCAGCGGTCCGACAGCCTGCTCAGGCCCTTCAGGACACGGCATGTACTGTCCTGCCGACTGCTCCTGCAGATTCCAGCGAGATGCTGAGCTCCAAACGCTCAAAGATCAAATGCACCTCATCATTGAAACGCTGGGAATAAAAAATCTTTTCAAGACGCACATGCGGTCTGAGGGCGCCTCATCGGTGGAACAAGCAACAGAGCCGTCGGAGGAGGCGACAGAAATTTTTTCAATTGCTCCTTCGGTGGACTCCAGGACCACCGATGCAAGGATCAGCAGGACCAAGCTAAAGCAAAGGGTTAAAATCTCTCGTTCTGAGAGTAGGACGGCGAAGGCTAGGACTGAGGCTCAGAATGCCAAGCGAACTGCCTCCCGTACTGCCCCTCCTGCTGCTGATTCCAATGCCTTAGCCCAGCTGTTGCTCGCCCAGACCCTCGCCGGAGCTGGTGTGGCGAATGATGCCGCCAAGGTGTCTGCCATTACGGCCGGTGTTGGGCTGGATTCGCTTCTTAATCCTACTTCCTTGCGACTTTGTCAGGTTGCCAAGCAACCGAAGTATAATGGTAACCCCCGACGTTGGCCTCAGTTCCAACGGGATTTTAAACTGTGGGTTAAGACTCAAAAACTCCAAGATGATCAGTTCCTGATGGCCCTCTTGGAGTGCCTTGAGGGAGCGCCGGCCAACACTTGGCTCAGGACTTGGAGTGATCGCGAGGATACAAGTTCCCCCCTTACCTTTGATGAGGTGTGGGAACAGTTGGAGGTACGTGGATCCCGGCTGCCAGAGGACCATTACCATCAAATGTTGAAGAATTTTCCTTCATTCTCGCGATTAATCTTGCACGAAGTGCAAGACAAAAAACAGCGCTTCTGGAATTTAGTGGAAGAAGCTGAACATTCAGGCGAAAAATTTTCTAGTGCCGAGCTGAAAAATCTGATTTTTGACAAGATCCCCTCAGAAACTGCCGCCACCCTTCGGAACAAACAGTCCGAAGAAAAGGTCAAGACCTGGTGGGCGGAGGTGGAAGGCTTCGATGCCTCTGCCAACAGGTTCTCCGTCAGGGAGGCACTTCAAAAGTGCTCCCCCACGTCCTTCTCCAAGGTGAAATTCACTGAGGAAACGTGGAAAATCAAGTTTAATGAACACGAGGATCGGGACTTGTTTGTCCAAGTCCTCAACAGGGGAGTAAGCTTCCATGGCCATCGCCTGAAGGCCAAAAACTGGGTGTTTTCGTACACCCCGAAGGAACTCTGGGAGGAGGTTGAGCGGCGCGCCGACGCCGCCAATCAGAATTTCCATGAGGGTCTTGGGGGAAACAAGAATACCCAGCAAAACACCCAAAATGGGGCCCAAAAGGGCAACAAAAAGGTGAATGACACCCGGAATGTTCAGCAGCACTGTAGCATCTGCCTTCTTTTAGGTTCTACGAACCGAGCTAAGACGCATTCTACTGATAATCACCGATGGTCTCCTTACGATCACAAGGTGATTGGTGAAAATATCAGTAATTCGCAGAATTCAGAGAGGAATGACAGACAGGTGCATGGTGGAAAGGCTGGAAAAGGGAATCCGACCCCCTCCGGTGGAAACAAAAATCCTGGAGGCCCTGGCGGTTCCCAAGGCACAGGAAATCGGACTCCATCCGGCTCCGGTGGGCAGCCGAACGGCCAGAAAAATCCCAATAGCAACGCCGGAGGCGGAAATCGAAATCCAGGCCAAACCCCTCAATCCGGTACAAACAAGGGAAATGCTCCAGGATTCCAGGGTAAAGGTAAGGGAAATCCTTCTGGGACCCCTTTCTCTGGTAAGGGCAGAGGGCGTGGCGAAGGTGGAGGTCCATCATCCGGCGGCCGTGGCCGTGGACGTGGAAAGGGCAACCATCGTGTGGATCAGGTCTCAGGTGCAGATCAGGTGTCCGATGCGGATCGAGATTACGTCGAAAATGCCTTGAATCCAGCAGATGATCCGCTCCAAGATGAGTGGGTCGACGAATCAGGGTGTGTCCACAATGTTAACGCAGCTACTGGAGGTCAGAACGCCTAGGGGAGCCACGAAAATCGCCCCTCCCCAGGCGATTTCAGGGATGATCCCCAGATTCCTGCTCGACCACTACTGGATGTAGGGTCGCTTGTCTCCTCTCCCCTGGATCCGGCAGCGGATCCTTCTGTTGTAGTGGACGAGGTTGGTGTACAGTCCAAGCACAGGGCCCGTCAGTTTGTCACAAAGATGTGGGTCTCTGATCGCAAGGGCAATTTCCACCTCGCCACTTGTTTGTGTGACAATGGATCAGAGGTAAATCTCCAATCCAATTCCTTTTTGCCTGACGACTGCGTGTTTGATTCGCCTCTTCCTGTTACTCCCGAGGGAGTTTCTGGACACTCTCTCGCAGGTGGGAAACGCGGTTGTTATATATCAACTCATTTGGTCGCTCAAGACCTTTGGGAAGAAGGTAATGTGGAGGAAGTTGTCCTTAAGGATGACTACTTCTATCGTGCCGACATAAAGTATGACCTTTACTTGGGCCATCCTTGGCTTCGCAAGAACAGGGTGGCGCCCGTAGGTCATCGGCGTTGTTTTTTGCCGGAGTCAGGTCCCTTGGAGCGTCCGGAATTTCGTTTTTTGCACGCAGGGTTTAAAAGTGCAGAAGAATTTTTGAAGCAAAAGGTTACACCAAAGTTTGGCGAAGATGTCACCATTGCAGCGGTGAATGGGAGTGCCCATTACTCCCGAGAGTTAGAATGTCTTCGTAGGGACTCCCAGCCACGACGCCCTTCGCGCTGGCACTCTTCATCCTACAGAGTTGTCGACAAATGGCGCGATACAATTTGTGAATATTTTTATGAACACCATTCCTTTTGGCCACAGTATGATGCTTTTGCTAACCGTGAGAACAAGCGTTTTGACAAGCATTTTCGCGACGCTTGGACCCATAAATGGGACAAGAAGTTATGGATTAATCCTCCGTTTCACTTAATCCAGCAGGTCATCCACAAAATCAAGCAAGATAAACCCAGGCGATTTTAGTTGTGCCCTTGTGGGACGACAAGCCTTGGTTTCAGGAATTGCAAGACATTTGTGTAGATTACATCGAACTTCCCAGGAAGATTAAGCTGTATCCCAGGGACGACACAGGTCCCCTGCCACAGCGGCCCTGGAGTTCGCTTGCATTCCTAGTGGATGGAAAGCTTTCTGACTCAGATTCTGCTGATTCTGGTACTGATTCCTGTGTTGGGTCTGAATCTGAGGTTGAGCGTGGTACTGATGATGAATCTATTTTTTCTGATTTTTGTCCGTCAGATGCCCAAGGTGATCCAACGTCAAATGGATCCGCCTCGTCTCCCTCTTCCCCAATACGATCTACATCCAAAAGAATCTTCAGTGCACAGGCTAAGAAAAATTTTAAATCGCGCCGCAAATTCAGAGTTTTTTATGAAAAACCCCGTGTGGAAGCTTTCATAGATCCTTTCGAGGAGCTGGATCACGAAGAGAATCTCTGGAATGTCGACACTCGACCCACCTATCTTCAAGAGGCAGTTGATACGGACCTTTTTAGGGACATCCGTAAGAAGATTCTTCCTGCCAAGGCCGAAGAAATCGCCAAAGTTTTTTCGACAGTAATTCCTGGCGATCAGGTGGACACTGAGTTGTGTTCCAAGAAAAGAGACAAGATTTTTGAGGAACGGAAGGACACAACCCTTTCGGGGAAGTTGATCAAAGACCCCCCTGTCCGTGGGCAGTTCGGTGAAGCCTTCATCGAGCTTCGTGAAGGTTACAAGGCGAAGAAACAGCGTCCTTATGAGAACCATGGACACAAACATGAGATACTCAGAAAAATAATCGAGAGAAATCTCAGGGAATTTGGTTGGCTTGAGGGTTGTATGACCAGCGAATGGTGCTGTGCACCCTTCACAGTCCCGAAGCCGCCGCCTGCAGACCAGAACACTATTGATGGTTGGCGAATGGTTGTTGATTTTCGCAACCTCAATGCCGAAACCAAGGCGGATTCACACCCCCTGCCCCTCATTGAGGAGGAAATCGCCAAGAGGGCAAGAGGTCGTTTGTTTTCTGTGCTGGATCTCCGTCACGGCTTTCACCAAATGCCGTTGAGGAAGGACAGCCGACCTCTCACCTGTATGTGCACGCCATGTGGCCCAGTCCAGTGGACGGTCATGCCCATGGGCCTGAAGAACGCCCCTTCGTTTTTTTCAAAGAATGATGGAAGATGTGCTTTTTACAGCTCATCCTGAGCTTCGTGCCTTCGTGAGTGTGTACATAGATGACATCATCATCGCGACAGAGGGGGAGGGACTGACCGAAGCCGAGCTGGTGGCCCTACATGAAAAGCAGCTGAACCAGGTTTTGGACATTCTTGATGCCAATCAGCTGATTTGTGGGCCAAAGAAGGGAAAACTATTTTTAAAATCAGTCGAATTTTGTGGTTCTCTCCTTTAGAATGGCACCCGGCGACCCAGTCCAGGGAAGCTCGTCGCTATTCAGAAGTGGAAGCGCCCTGAGACGATCACGGAATTGAGAGGATTCCTGGGTTGTTGCAATTTTTACCACACTTTTGTGCCGAATTATGCCAAATTTGCTGCCCCCCTCACTGAATTATTGAAGGTAGGGAGAGATGCGGGCAAGGCAGGTTCAAAGGTTCGTGTCAAGTGGACTGACGAGTGCGAGGAGGCCTTCCATCACTTGAAGGCGGCCCTCTGCGAAGTCGCCACGTTGCATGTGCCGAAATTCGACCGACCCTTCTACATAAGAACCGACGCTTCTAGGTACGCGATCGGAGCTGTCCTTGAACAGGTTGATGAAGCCACCGGCGACCATTACCCTCTTGCATTTTGGTCTCGGAAGCTAGCCCCACGCCAAATGCAATGGTCGCCGCGTGAGCAAGAAACGTACGCCATAATTTGCGCTCTAAAGAAGTACCAATCGTGGGTTGGCACCAATCGAGTCGAGGTCCTGACGGATCATCGATCTCTGGAGTATTGGGCCACCGAACACATTGATACTGTCGCGAGCCCAGCTGGTCGACGGGCCAGATGGCACGAATTTCTCAGTCTGTTTGACCTCCATGTGTCGTATTTGCCTGGAAAACACAACACGGTAGCGGATGCTCTGAGCCGATGGGCTTACTCCGCTTCAGAGGGGCTGCAAAGTACCAACATCCATGGTACGGAGCAGGACCGCCACGTCCTAATCGAGTGGGATCAAGAGGAAAAAAAGCTCATTCGACGTGAATGCATGCAATGCTCTGTTAAACAGCATGCATTACCGTGTCATGACATCACGGCCTTTTCAGATCCGGCGCATGCTCATGAGATTATAACCAAATCACTGAAAGTCGTGGAGAAAGTCACCGATCCCTCCTCAGGGAGTGTGAAACGGTTTGACTATACCCGACGTGTAAGTGGATTTCGGTTGATCCAGGGCATTAAGCGTCGAGATCCGGCCAAAACTCCACCCCTGACGAAAGATTCCCTGATCATCCGTGACTGGACGTCCGATTATCTGCATGATTCCATGTTTAAAGAGGTCTTTGAGAATCTCAAATCCAAAGATGCTCACAAGGATGGAATCTATGCTGAGTACTCGTTGGATGGGGGGAAGCTGTGGATGGAGGGTAAATTGTGCGTACCAGACGCCCTGGCCCCCCGAGTGTTAAACTGGTGGCACAAATGGGAGTCCCCCCACGCACATGGCCGTAGATTATGGTCGATGATTAAACATAGGTTGTTTGGCTCAAGGCTATATACTCATTGCATGAAAGTAGCCGCCGGATGTGCCCAATGTGCTGTCTCGACGCCCCCCAGCGCGAAGAAGCACGGCCATCTGAGGCCACACCCTATTCCGGAGCGCCTCTTTAACAGAGTCACCAGTGATTTCTTCTATCTCGGTGAGCTCGATGACGAAGAGTGCCATTGGACTAATAAAAAGATCAATGGTGTGCTCCTTATTCAGTGCCGTCATTCTGGCTACATTCAGGTGTTGCCTTGCAACATCGAGTCAATGACTGGCAAGGCTGCCGCCAAATGGTGCGCGCAGACCTGGATGGGAGGTTGGGACGTCCCATCCGAGGTGGTTACGGACTCAGGCAAAGAGTACACCTCCGAATGGTGGAGAGAATTATGTGCTCGCCTTGGAATCCACCACCTCAGGTGTGAAATCCACTCGCATCGAGCGCTGCCTGGGGAAAGAGCCGGCCGCTCTATTATAAATATGCTTCGTAAGGAGCTCGCGAGTGAGAAAGATTTCCATTGGCTTGAAGTTCTCTTCGCATTGCTTCGCCGTTACCACAACACGCCTTTGTATCATGGCCTTTCTCCAAATGAAATTGTCTTTGGACGAAAGAAGTGTTGGTGGAACATGCCGTTGAATAATCCTCGCCCTTGTAAAGATGCTTCGTTGTTTTTGGACGAAATCCAACGAGCAGAAAAAACTGTGTCGAAATTAATCGATAAGCATCAAGCTGACTGGCTTTGGGTCCAGAATCAAGTTCGAAAAAACCCCCACAATTTTGAAGTCGATGATCGAGTTTGGCTTCGAAAATCCGAAACCACCCTGGACGGAGATGATAAGCTTCTTCCCTTGTGGGAGGGGCCATTCGCTGTTACAGCGCGTCTAGGTGAGAACAGGTGGAGGATTCGTGTGGATGTCAGCAGGGAAATTGACGTTTCGGGCGATCGCCTCAAGAGAGAGATCCCCTCCCCCAAGGATCGGGTTAAACCCCTTTTTTGGACTTCGAAATTTTTGTCCGATCGGGTCATCGAAGGGGGGAAGTACGAACTCAAGAGGATTTTAGAAGCAAGACGTGACGGAAAGGGCGAATGGGAATTTCTATGTGAGTGGAGGGGCTTTGATTCCAGTCACAACAACTGGGAACCAGCCCATTCTTTTGTCCATGGGTACACCAAGGGGTTCATCGACTTCCTCAAGAAGCACCCCCAAATTGGCGTACTCCTGACAGACTGTCTGTCAAAACCAGACAGACAGGTGGAGAGCGACGGAAAAAGACTTGTGGTGAATCGAGATCCAGCCTTTTACGGCCCTCAGCAGCCACATTCCAGGGTTGATCCGTCGATCCCCCCTCCTGCGGTCAGGCCAGCCTAGGAGCCAAATGAGGACCAAGCTTCGAGTTCGGCCGCTGATTTGCAGCGCCCAAGCCGTACGAGGGCCCCACCAGACAGGTTGGTGGTCACATGTATTCGTGCTTGGCCG
Organism: Eutreptiella sp. 'Long Island Sound 2002'; assembly: GCA_964036045.1. Taxonomy (NCBI): domain Eukaryota; phylum Euglenozoa; class Euglenophyceae; order Eutreptiales; family Eutreptiaceae; genus Eutreptiella; species Eutreptiella sp. 'Long Island Sound 2002'. Next base: position 12,861,356 of record OZ038403.1, read on the forward strand.
AATTGAGGGAGATCCGTCGTGACTTGAGTCGCCGGCGCCCTAGATTGGCTAACAGTCGTCTAGTCCAGGGCGTCATGGCACTCGTCGCTAGGGCTCAAGGGTGTAGGTTCGAAACCCTTGCATGTCCAACTCCTACAAAAGCTCCAGCCTCGCCCCGTCGACCACTTATTCCAATGTGAGTGTTCTGACGACTTGAAAAAACCACATTCTGCTCAATCCACTGTTCATTCGTTCTGATTATGTCATGATGTGGAGAACTGCGAATGTTTGATGATTTGACGTCAATCAACTTTCCTTTGGTCTCCGTTCGGCAGACAAGGCGTAGATACGCTGCCGAAAGCCACGGAGTGTGCTGCCGTGTTCAGAAAAAACCAAACTCAGGCTTAATTCAGGCAGATTCGGGGTAATCTTGTCTCTGTTGGTCTGTGCATTTTTGGAATTTGGCTACTCGTGCAGATGGAAGCAAATGTACATAGTAAAAACGCTGGCCAGCGACATTCACCCCTACAGGCACCCCCTGTAGTACTGGCTGCACCAGATGCGACGCCAGGAACTCAGATCTTACCTTCATTTGCCGTGATGCGGAAGCCAAAGTCCAGATTCAGATCCAGGATCCTCAAATTTGCCTTCAATTTCTCAGGTTTGTCCTTCGTTCTGCCATTGTTGCACGAAACCCCGACGTCAATTGTTCAGACAACCTTGAGACAGAGGCTCTAGGGACTTCTAAAAGCAACCTCTGAAGTCCGTAAGCTTCGTTGTATTTTTGGCACACGCCAATGTGAGCTCAATCCGACCTGAAACTGTCGAAAATGGTGAATCCAAGTGTCTTGTGGGACTCAATCCAAAGATGGGCCTTGTCCAAGTCGATTGACACCACCGCCACTGTAAATAAAGGACTTTTCGGTGTCTCTCAGTTATATACTGTCAGTAAAGTGCCTTCAGCGAACCTTCGGCGCGTTACATGCCAAGGATCCAGGGCCAGCATGTCCCATCATGATGCATCATCACATGATCCACATTTTCATAGAATCTGTTGGATGCTCGCGAACCAACGTGCCGGAAAGCACAATTGAGCTGAATAAACGACAATATATATTAACTTTAGTCTAAACGAAGGTATTAGTAGTTTCAGTTTTAGACATTCCGCTTCATTTCACCTTCATCTTAAGGAATTTGCTGATTTTAGGACATTTTAGGTTGATTTCCTTGTCATCTCCTCTCATTCCTCGAAGATCTGTGTACAGATAAGTGAACAGAAAAACATCCCTACCATCTGTGGTTCACTTAGGAGTTGCAGACTACATTTGTATTTGTTTTCCCTCTCTGTGACTGCTTCATCTCCTTCATCTCTGCTCCAATTGATTCTCAATCTTGCTGAATCTTGTGATCATCCACCAGATGCGCCAAATCTGAAGCACATGCTGCACTTTTCAGAACGAGAAAAGCGGGAGTAACACGATGTAGAGTACGTGGAGGACACCGTAGCGTGCCCGCGACAGCTAAACTGTGCCAGAGCGCCGAGATATCACTCCATTTCTGGATTCCCCCACTCAATCCACCAATAATCTACCTCATTCTCAACCAGTGCATGGTTTGGTATCGATGCTCGATACGTTTACATGCTTTTTAGCCCTTGACCTAATGTTTTACTGCACGGAGGACTGTTCGTCACTCCTCATTCTGTCTCATTTCAGGTTCATCCATCCTGATTCAGCGCCAATTCAGCCCAAATCAGGTCAGATCAAGCAGATTTCGCCCCATCGAGGCTACATTTCTATTTTTTTCTGGGACTTACCCGCACTACGTTCTTCGTTGACGTAGCGACACACCCCAGTGTGTTTTTGGAAGGGGAGTGTAAGTGCGGCTAACCCCCATCTACTCAGATTTTCACAGATCTGCCACAGATTGACTACATTTTGGTCATTTTCTCTGCTTCGGCGGAATCGCCGCCTCGCAGCTCAGTCTCAGGATCAGACCTATATATTTCTGATATGCCGGATCTGATTCCGCGGTCCATTCATCGTAAATCCGTCGCGTTCCGATCATTTACCTGGAATCGCCAATTGCCGCTGATGCGCGCCCGAAGCCAAATCAGCCAAATATTTTTTCACAATCGGATTTATATAAATCTTTTCAGACAGATATGGACACTCAGATGTACTTAGGATAATCCGCATCAATTTTCTTCATAGACTGGGATTTTCTGCCGGATAACAATCAGCATGGATCTTGCTTCCGTTGTTGCTGCTCTCGCCTCCGTTGGTGTCCGTGTATCCGGTTCTGCCCCCAACAGCAGCGTTCAGGTCGACTCCTCGCGTGCCTGCCCCACTGGTCTTGCCGGCCCCGAGCCCTCCGGCACCATCAACGACCCAGGGCAGCACTTTCACCGGGGAGGATGCGGGGAGGATCGGGGAGGATGCGGGGAGGACCGGGGAGGATGCGGGGAGGACCGGGGAGGATGCGGGGAGGACCGGGGAGGATGCGGGGGGGAGCGGGGAGGATGCGGGGAGGACTGGGGAGGATGCGGGGAGGATCGGGGAAGATGCGCGGAAAATGCGGCGAGGATCACGGAGGCTGCGGGGAGGACCGGGGAGGATGCGGGGAGGATCGGTGAGCATGCGGGGAGGATGCGAGGAGGACGCCGGGAGGACCAGGGAGGATGCGGGGAGGACCCAGGAGGATGCGAGGAGGATCGGGGGGGGTTGCGGGGAGGACCGGGGAAGATGCGAGGAGGATCGGGGAGGATGCGGGAAGGATCGGGGGGGATGCGGGGAGGACCGGGGAGGATGCGGGGAGGATCGGGGAGGATGCGGAGAGGACCGGGGAGGATGCGGGGAGGATGAGGGGATGATCGGGGAGGATGCGGGGAAGAGCGGGTAGGATGCGGGGAGGATGCAGGGAGGGTTGGAAAGGATGCGTGGAGGACCAGGGAGGATGCGGGGAGGACCGGGGAGGATGCGGGGAGGACCGGGGAGTATGCGCGGAGGATTCGGGAGGATGCAGGGAGGATCGTGGAGGATGCGGAGAGGATCGGGGAGGATGCGGGGAGGACCGGGGAGGACGCGGGGAGGATCGGAGAGGATGCGGCTGGGACCAGGTAGGATGCGGGGAGGACCGGGGATGATGCGGGGTTGACCGGGGATGATGCAGGGAGGACCGCGAAGGATGCGGGGAGGACCGGGGAGGATCTGGGAGGATGCGGGGAGGATGCTGGGATGATGCGGGGAGGACCGGGGAGGATGCGGGGAGGACTGGGGAGGATGCAGGGAGGATCGGGGAGGATGCGGGGAGGACGGGGGAGGATACAGGGAGGACCGGGGAGGATGCGGTCAGGACCGTGGGGGATGCGGGGAGGACTGGGAAGATCGGGGAGGATCGGGGAGGATGCAGGGAGGACCAGGGAGGATGCGGGGAGAACCTGAGAGGATGCGGGGAGGACTGGGAAGGATCCGGGGAGGATCGGGGAGGATGCGGGGAGGATCTGGGAAGATGCGGGGCGGATCGTAGAGGATGCGGGGAGGACTGGGAGGATGCGAAGAGGATCGGGGAGGATGCGGGGAGGATCGGGGACGATGCGGGGAGGTTCGTGGAGGATGCGGGGAGGTCCGGGGAGGATGCGGGGAGGACCGGGGAGGATGCGGGGAGGAGCGGGGAGGATGCGGGGAGGACTGGGGAGGATGCGGGGAGGATCGGGGAAGATGCGCGGGAAATGCGGCGAGGATCACGGAGGCTGCGGGGAGGACCGGGGAGGATGCGGGGAGGATGGGTGAGGATGCGGGGAGGATGCGAGGAGGACGCGGGGAGAACGGGAGGATGCGGGGAGGATCGGGAAGGATGCGAGGAGGATCGGGGGGGGTTGCGGGGAGGACCGGGGAAGATGCGAGGAGGATCGGGGAGGATGCGGGGAGGATCGGGGAGGATGCGGGGAGGACCGGGGAGGATGCGGGGAGGATCGGGGAGGATGCGGGGAGGACCGGGGAGGATGCGGGGAGGATGAGGGGATGATCGGGGAGGATGCGGGGAGGAGCGGCCAGGATGCGGGGAGGATGCGGGGAGGATGGGAAAGGATGCGTGGAGGACCAGGGAGGATGCGGGGAGGACCGGGGAGGATGCGGGGAGGACCGGGGAGTATGCGCGGAGGATTGGGGAGGATGCAGGGAGGATCGTGGAGGATGCGGAGAGGATCCGGGAGGATGCGGGGAGGACCGGGGAGGATGCAGAGAGGATCGGGGAGGATGCGGCAAGGACCAGGGAGGATGCGGGGAGGACCAGGGATGATGCGGGGTTGACCGGGGAGGATGCGGGGAGGATCTGGGAGGATGCGGGGAGGATGCGGGGATGATGCGGGGAGGACCGGGGAGGATGCGGGGAGCACCGGGAAGGATGCGGGGAGGACTGGGGAGGATGCGGGGAGGACCGGGGAGGATGCGGGGAGGATCTGGGAGGATGCGGGGAGGATGCGGGGATGATGCGGGGAGGACCGGGGAGGATGCGGGGAGGACCGGGGAGGATGCATGGAGGATCGGGGAGGATGCGGGGAGGACGGGGGAGGATGCAGGGAGGACCGGGGAGGATGCGGTCAGGACCGGGGGGGATGCGGGGAGGACTGGGAACATCGGGGAGGATCCGGGAGGATGCAGGGAGGACCGGGGAGGATGCGGGGAGAACCTGAGAGGATGCGGGGAGGTCTGGGGAGGATGCGGGGAGGATCGGGGAGGATGCGGGGAAGATCTGGGAGGATGCGGGGCGGATCGTGGAGGATGCGGGGAGGACTGGGAGGATGCGAAGAGAACCGGGGAGGATGCGGGGAGGATCGGGGATGATGCGGAGAGGTTCGTGGAGGATGCGGGGAGGTCCGGGGAGGATGCGGGGAGGACCGGGGAGGACGCGGGGAGGAGCGGGGAGGGTGCGAGGAGGATCAGGGAGGATGCGGGGAGGATAAGGGAGGATGCGGGGAGGACCAGGGAGGATGCGGGGAGGATCGGGGAGGATGCGGGGAGGTTTGGGGAGGATGCGGGGAGGACCGGGGGGGATGCGGGGAGGACCGGGGAGGATGCGGGGAGGACCAGGGAAGATGCGAGGAGGATCGGGGAGGATGGGGGGAGGACCGGGGATGATGTGGGGAGGACCGGGGAGGATGCGGGGAGGACCCGGGAGGATGCGGGGAGGATCGGGGAGGATGCGGGGAGGATGCGGGGAGGATCCGGGAGGATGCGGTCAGGACCAGGGGGGATGCGGGGGGGACCAGGGAGGATCGGGGAGGATGCGGGGAGGATCCTCCCGGGTCCTTCCCGCATTCTCCCCGATCCGCCCCGCATCCCCCCTGGTACCTGCCGCATCCTCCCTGGTCCTCCCCGCATCCTCCCCGCATCCTCCCCGCATCCTCTCCGATCCTCCCCGATCCTCCCCGGTCCTACCCGCATTCTCCCCAGTCCTATCCACATCCTCTCCGATCCTCGCCGCATCCTCCCCAGTCCTCCCCGATCCTCCTCGCATCCTCCCCGGTCCTCCCTGCATCCTCCCCGGTCCTCCCCGCATCCTCCCCGATCCTCCCCGATCCTCCCTGATCCTCCCCGCATCCTCCCCGATTCCTCCCCGCATCTTCCCCGCATGGATGACCGGGGAGGATGCGGGGAAGATGAGGGGATGATCGGGGAGGATGCAGGGAGGACCGGGGAGGATACCGGGAGGAACAGGGAGGATGCGGGGAGGACCGGGGAGGATGCGCGGACGATGCGGGGAGCACGCGGGAAGGACCGGGGAGGATGCGGGGAGGACCAGGGAGGATGCGGGGTCGACGGGGGAGGATGCGGGGAGGACCGGGGAGGATGCGGGGAGTACCGGGAAGGATGCGGGGACAACCGGGGAGGATGCGGGGACGACCGGGGAGGATGCGGGGAGGATCGGGGAGGATGCAGGGAGGACCGGGGAGGATGCAGGGAGGACCGGGGAGGATGCGGGGACATTGCGGGGAGCAAGCTGGAAGGACCGGGGAGGATGCGGGGAGGACCGGGGAGGATGCGGGGTCGACAGGGGACGATGCGGGGAGGACCGGGGAGGATGCGGATAGGACCGGGAAGGATGCGGGGACGACCGGGGAGGATGCGGGGACGACCGGGGAGGATGCGGGGAGGATCGGGGAGGATGCGGGGAGGACCGGGGAGGATGCGGGGAGGACCGGGGAGGATGCGGGGAGGATCAGGGAGAATGCGGGAAGGGCCGGGGAGGATCGGGGAGGTTCGGAGAGGATGCAGGGAGGACCGGGGAGGATGCGAGGAGGACTGGGGAGGATGCGGGGAGGATCGGGGAGGATGCGGGGAGGACCGGGGAGGATGGAGGGAGGACCGGGGAGGATGCGGGGAGGACCGGGGAGGATCGGGGAGGTTCGGAGAGGATGCAGGGAGGACCGGGGAGGATGCGAGGAGGACTGGGGAGGATGCGGGGAGGATCGGGGACGATGCGCGGGGGATGCGGGGAGGATCACGGAGGATGCGGGGAGGACCGGGGAGGATGCGGGGAGGATCGGTGAGGATGCGGGCAGGACTGGGAGGATGCGGGGAGGACCGGGGAGGATGTGGGGAGGATCTGGGAGGATGCGGGGAGGATCGGAGAGGATGCGGGGAGGATCGGGAAGGATGCGGGGAGGACCGGGGAGGATGCGTGCAGGACCGGGTAGGATGCCAGGAGGACCGGGGAAGATGCGGGGAGGATGCGGGGAGGATCGGGGAGGATGCGGTCAGGACCAGGGGGGATGCGGGGAGGACCGGGGAAGATCGGGGAGGATGCGGGGAGGATCCTCCCAGGTCCTCCGCACATCCTCCCCGATCCTCCCCGCATCCTCCCCGATCCTCCCCGGCCCTCCCCGCATCTTCCCCAGTCCTGCCCGCATCCTCTTCAATCCTCCCCACGTCCTCCCCGGTCCTCCCCAATCCTCCTCGCATCCTCCCCGGTCCTCCCCGCATCCTCCCCGGTCCTCCCCGCATCCTCCCCGATCCTCCCCGATCCTCCCCGCATCCTCTGCAGTCCTCCCCACATCCTCCCCGCATCCTCCCCGCATGGATGACCGGGGAGGATGCGGGGAGGAACAGGGTGGATGCGGGGAGGACCGGGGAGGATGCGCGGAGGATTGGGGGGAATGCGGGGAGGAATGTGGAGGATGCGGCAAGGATCGGGGAGGATGCGGGGAGGACCGGGGAGGATGCGGGGAGGATGCGGGGAGCACGCGGGAAGGATCGGAGAGGATGCGGGGAGGACCGGGGATGATGCGGGGTTGACCCTGGAGGATGCGGGGAGGACCGGGGAGGATGCGGGGAGAACCAGGAAGGACGCGGGGACGACCGGGGAGGATGCAGGGAGGACCGGGGAGGATGCGGGGAGGACCGGGGAGGATGCGGAGAGGATTGGGGAGGATGCGGGGAGGACCGGGGAGGATGCGGCGAGGATCGGGGAGGATGCGGGGAGGACTGGGGAGGATTCGGGGAGGACCGGGGAGGATCGGGGAGGTTTGGGGAGGATGCAGGGAGGACCGGGGAGGATGCGGGGAGGACCGGGGAGGATGCGGGGGGATCTGGGAGGATGCGGGGAGGATGCGGGGATGATGCGGGAATGACCGGGGAGGATGCGGGGAGGACCGGGGAGGATGCGGGGAGGATCAGGGAGGATGCGGGGAGGACCGGGGAGGATGCAGAGAGGACCGCGGAGGATGCGGTCAGGACCGGGGGGGATGCGGCGAGGACCGGGGAGGATCGGGGAGGATCGGGGAGGATGCAGGGACGACCGGGGAGGATGCGGGGAGAACCTGAGAGGAGTCGGGGCGGACTCAGGAGGATGCGGGGAGGAGCGGGGAGGATGCGGGGAGGATCGGGGAGGATGCGGGGAGGATCGGGGAGGATGCGGGGAGGACTGGGGAGGATGCCGGGGGGAGCGGGGAGGGTGCGAGGAGGATCAGGGAGGATGCGGGGAGGACTGGGAGGATGCGAAGAGGACCGGGGAGGATGCGGGGAGGATCGGGGAGGATGCGGGGAGGATCGTGGAGGATGCGGGGAGGATCGGGAAGAATGCGGGGAGGTCCGGGGAGGATGCGGGGAGGTTTGGGGAGGATGCGGGGAGCAGCGGGGAGGGTGCGAGGAGGATCAGGGAGGATGCGGGGAGGATCAGGGAGGATGCGGGGAGGACCGCGAAGGATGCGGGGAGGACCGGGGAGGATGCGGGGAGGTTCGAGGAGGATGCGGGGAGGACGGGGGAGCATGCGGGGAGGACCGGGGAGGATGCGGGGAGGACCAGGGAAGATGCGGGGAGGATCGGGAAGGATCCGGGGAGTACCAGGGATGATGCGGGGAGGACCGGGGAGGATGCGGGGAGGACCGCGGAGGATGAGGGGAGGATCAGGGAGGATGCAAGGAGGACCGGGGAGGATGCGGGGAGGATGCGGGGAGGATCGGGGAGGATGCGGTCAGGACCGGGGGGGATGCGGAGAGGACCGGGGAGGATTGGAAAGGATGCGGGGAGGATCCTCCCGGGTCCTCCCCGCATCCTCCCCGATCCTCCCCGCATCCTTCCCGGTCCTCCCCGCATCCTCCCCGATCCTCCCCGCATCCTCCCCGGTCCTCCCCGCATCCTCCCCGGTCCTCCCCGCGTCCTCCCCGCATTCTCCCCGCATTCTCCCCGATCCTCCCCGATCCTCCCCGGTCCTCCCCGCGGCCTCTGCAGTCCTGCCCGCATCCTCCCCGATCCTCCCCGCATCCCCCCCGGTCCTGCCCGATCCTCCTCGCATCCTCCCCGGTCCTCCCTGCATCCTCCCCGGTTCTCCCCCCATCCTCCCCAGTCATCCCCGCATCCTCCCCGATCCTCCCCGATCCTCCCCGATCCTCCCCACATCCTCCCCGATCCTCCCCGCATCCTCTGCAGTCCTCCCCGCGTCCTCCCCGCATCCTCTCCGCATGGATGACCGGGCAGGATGCGGGGAGGATGAGGGGATGATCGGGGAGGATGCGGGGAGGACCGCGGAGGATGCGGGGAGGACCGGGGAGGATGCGGGGAGGATGCGTGGAGGACCGGGGAGGATACCGGGAGGAACAAGGAGGATGCGGGCAGGACTGGGGAGGATGCGCGGAGGATTGGGGAAGATGCGGGGAGGATCGTGGAGGATGCGGCGAGGATCAGGGAGGAGGCGGGGAGGACCGGGGAGGATGCGGGGAGGATGCGGGGAGCATGCGGGAAGGACCGGGGAGGATGCGGGGAGGACCGGGGAGGATGCGGGGAGGACCGGGGAGGATGCGGGCCACCGGAGAGGATGCGTGGAGGACCGGGGAGGATGCGGGGAGGATCAGGGAGGATGCGGGGAGGACCGGGGAGGATGCGGGGAGGACCGAAGAGGATGCGGGGAGGATCGGGGAGGATGCGGGGAGGACCGGGGAGGTTGCGGGGAGGACCAGGGAGGATGCGGGGAGGACCAGGGAGGGAGGTTCGGGGAGGATGCAGGGAGGACCGGGGCAGGTGCGCGGGGGATGCGGGGAGGTTCGGGGAGGATGCGGGGGGGACCGGGGAGGATGCGGGGAGGATCGGGGGGGGTTGCAGAGAGGACCAGGGAGGATGCGGGGAGGATCAGGGAGGCTGCTAGGACGACCAGGGAGGATGCGGGGATGACCGGGGAGGATGCGGGGAGGATGAGGGGATGATCGTGGAGGATGCAGGGAGGAGCGGGTAGGATGCAGGGAGGACCGGGGAGGATGCTGGGAGGATCGGGAAGGATGCGTGGAGGACCGGGGAGGATGCGCGGAGGATTGGGGAGGATGCGGGGAGGACCGGGGAGGATGCGGAGAGGACTGGGGAGGATGCGGGGAGGATCAGGGAGGATGCGAGGAGGACCGGGGAGGATGCGGGGAGGATGCGGGGAGGACCGGGGAGGATGCGGGGAGGATCGGGGAGGATGCGGGGAGGACCGAGGAGGATGCGGAGAGGACCGGGGAGGATGCGGTCAGGACCGGGGGGGATGCGGGGAGGACCGGGGAGGATGCGGGGAGGATCAGGGAGGATGCGAGGAGGACCGGGGAGGATGCAGGGAGGACCGGGGAGGATGCGCGGAGGATTGGGGAGGATGCGGGGAGGATCGTGGATGATGCGGGGAGGACCGGGGAGGATGCGGGGAGGACCGGGGATGATGCGGGGTTGACCCTGCAGGATGCGGGGAGGACCGGGGAGGATGCGGGGAGAACCAGGAAGGACGCGGGGACGACCGGGGAGGATGCAGGGAGGACCGGGGAGGATGCGGGGAGGACCGGGGAGGATGCGGAGAGGATTGGGGAGGATGCGGGGAGGACCGGGGAGGATGCGGCGAGGATCGGGGAGGATGCGGGGAGGACTGGGGAGGATTCGGGGAGGACCGGGGAGGATCGGGGAGGTTTGGGGAGGATGCAGGGAGGACCGGGGAGGATGCGGGGAGGACCGGGGAGGATGCGGGGGGATCTGGGAGGATGCGGGGAGGATGCGGGGATGATGCGGGAATGACCGGGGAGGATGCGGGGAGGACCGGGGAGGATGCGGGGAGGATCAGGGAGGATGCGGGGAGGACCGGGGAGGATGCGGAGAGGACCGCGGAGGATGCGGTCAGGACCGGGGGGGATGCGGCGAGGACCAGGGAGGATCGGGGAGGATCGGGGAGGATGCAGGGACGACCGGGAAGGTTGCGGGGAGAACCTGAGAGGAGTCGGGGCGGACTAGAGAGGATGCGGGGAGGAGCGGGGAGGATGCGGGGAGGATCGGGGAGGATGCGGGGAGGATCGGGGAGGATGCGGGGAGGACTGGGGAGGATGCCGGGGGGAGCGGGGAGGGTGCGAGGAGGATCAGGGAGGATGCGGGGAGGACTGGGAGGATGCGAAGAGGACCGGAGAGGATGCGGGGAGGATCGGGGAGGATGCGGGGAGGATCGTGGAGGATGCGGGGAGGATCGGGAAGAATGCGGGGAGGTCCGGGGAGGATGCGGGGAGGTTTGGGGAGGATGCGGGGAGCAGCGGGGAGGGTGCGAGGAGGATCAGGGAGGATGCGGGGAGGATCAGAGAGGATGCGGGGAGGACCGCGAAGGATGCGGGGAGGACCGGGGAGGATGCGGGGAGGTTCGAGGAGGATGCGGGGAGGACGGGGGAGCATGCGGGGAGGACCGGGGAGGATGCGGGGAGGACCAGGGAAGATGCGGGGAGGATCGGGAAGGATCCGGAGAGTACCGGGGATGATGCGGGGAGGACCGGGGAGGATGCGGGGAGGACCGCGGAGGATGAGGGGAGGATCGGGGAGGATGCAAGGAGGACCGGGGAGGATGCGGGGAGGATGCGGGGAGGATCGGGGAGGATGCGGTCAGGACCGGGGGGGATGCGGAGAGGACCGGGGAGGATTGGAAAGGATGCGGGGAGGATCCTCCCGGGTCCTCCCCGCATCCTCCCCGATCCTCCCCGCATCCTTCCCGGTCCTCCCCGCATCCTCCCCGATCCTCCCCGCATCCTCCCCGGTCCTCCCCGCATCCTCCCCGGTCCTCCCCGCGTCCTCCCCGCATTCTCCCCGCATTCTCCCCGATCCTCCCCGATCCTCCCCGGTCCTCCCCGCGGCCTCTGCAGTCCTGCCCGCATCCTCCCCGATCCTCCCCGCATCCCCCCCGGTCCTGCCCGATCCTCCTCGCATCCTCCCCGGTCCTCCCTGCATCCTCCCCGGTTCTCCCCCCATCCTCCCCAGTCCTCCCCGCATCCTCCCCGATCCTCCCCACATCCTCCCCGATCCTCCCCGCATCCTCTGCAGTCCTCCCCGCGTCCTCCCCGCATCCTCCCCGCATGGATGACCGGGCAGGATGCGGGGAGGATGAGGGGATGATCGGGGAGGATGCGGGGAGGACCGCGGAGGATGCGGGGAGGACCGGGGAGGATGCGGGGAGGACCGGGGAGGATGCGTGGAGGACCGGGGAGGATACCGGGAGGAACAGGGAGGATGCGGGCAGGACTGGGGAGGATGCGCGGAGGATTGGGGAAGATGCGGGGAAGATCGTGGAGGATGCGGCGAGGATCAGGGAGGAGGCGGGGAGGACCGGGGAGGATGCGGGGAGGATGCGGGGAGCATGCGGGAAGGACCGGGGAGGATGCGGGGAGGACCGGGGAGGATGCGGGGAGGACCGGGGAGGATGCGGGCCACCGGAGAGGATGCGTGGAGGACCGGGGAGGATGCGGGGAGGATCAGGGAGGATGCGGGGAGGACCGGGGAGGATGCGGGGAGGACCGAAGAGGATGCGGGGAGGATCGGGGAGGATGCGGGGAGGACCGGGGAGGTTGCGGGGAGGACCAGGGAGGATGCGGGGAGGACCAGGGAGGGAGGTTCGGGGAGGATGCAGGGAGGACCGGGGCAGGTGCGCGGGGGATGCGGGGAGGTTCGGGGAGGATGCGGGGGGGACCGGGGAGGATGCGGGGAGGATCGGGGGGGGTTGCAGAGAGGACCAGGGAGGATGCGGGGAGGATCAGGGAGGCTGCTAGGAGGACCAGGGAGGATGCGGGGATGACCGGGGAGGATGCGGGGAGGATGAGGGGATGATCGTGCTGGATGCAGGGAGGAGCGGGTAGGATGCAGGGAGGACCGGGGAGGATGCTGGGAGGATCGGGAAGGATGCGTGGAGGACTGGGGAGGATGCGGGGAGGATCAGGGAGGATGCGAGGAGGACCGGGGAGGATGCGGGGAGGATGCGGGGAGGACCGGGGAGGATGCGGGGAGGATCGGGGAGGATGCGGGGAGGACCGAGGAGGATGCGGAGAGGACCGGGGAGGATGCGGTCAGGACCGGGGGGGATGCGGGGAGGACCGGGGAGGATGCGGGGAGGATCAGGGAGGATGCGAGGAGGACCGGGGAGGATGCGGGGAGGACCGGGGAGGATGCGCGGAGGATTGGGGAGGATGCGGGGAGGATCGTGGATGATGCGGGGAGGACCGGGGAGGATGCGGGGAGGACCGGGGAGGATGCGGGGAGGATCTGGGAGGATGCAGGGGGGGATTGGTGGGTTGTTGCGGGGAGGACCGGGGAGGATGCAGGGAGGACCGGGGAGGATGCGAAGAGGATCAGGAAGGATGCGGGGAGGACCAGGGAGGATGCGGAGAGGACCCGGGAGGATGCGGTCAGGACTGGGGGGGATGCGGGGAGGACCAGGGAGGATCGGGGAGGATCGGGGAGGATGCAGGGACGACCAGGGAGGGGGCGGAGAGAACCTGAGAGGATGCGGGGCGGACTGGGGAGGATGCGGGGAGGATCGGGGAGGATGCGGGGAGGATCGGGTAGGATGCGGGGAGGATCGGGGAGTACGCGGGGAGGACCGGGGAGGATGCGGGGGGGAGCGGGGAGGGTGCAAGGAGGATCAGGAAGGATGCGGGGAGGACCGGGTAGGATGCGGAGAGGACCCAGGAGGATGCGGTCAGGACCGAGGGGGATGCAGGGAGCACCGGGGAGGATCGAGGAGGATCGGGGAGGATGCAGGGACGACCGGGGAGGGGGCGGAGAGAACCTGAGAGGATGCGGGGCGGACTGGGGAGGATGCAGGGAGGATCGAGGAGGATGCGGGGAGGATCGGGGAGGATGCGGGGAAGATCGTGGAGGATGCGGGGAGGATCGGGGAGGATGCGAAGAGGATCGCGGAGGATGCTTGGAGGACCGGGGAGGATGCGGGGAGGACCGGGGAGGATGCGGGGAGGATCAGGGAGGATGCGGGGAGGATCAGGGAGGATGCGGGGAGGACCGGGGAGGATGCGGGGAGGATCGGGGAGGATGCGGGGAGGTTCGGGGAGGATGCGGGGAGGACCGGGGAGGATGCAGGGAGGACCGGGGAGGATGCGGGGAGGACCGGGGAAGATGCGGGGAGGATCGGGAAGGATCCGGGGATGACCGGGGATGATGCGGGGAGGATGGGGGAGGATGCGGGGAGGACCGGGGAGGATGCGGGGAGGATGCGGGGAGGATCGGGGAGGATGCGGTCAGGACCGGGGGGGATTTGGGGAGGACCTGGGAGGGTCGGGGAGGATACGGGGAGGATCCTCCCGGGTCCTCCCCGCATCCTTCCCGATCCTCCCCGCATCCTCCCCGGTCCTCCCTGCATCCTCCCCAATCCTCCCCCCATCCTCCCCGGTCCTCCCCGCATCCTCCCCGGTCCTCCCCGCGTCCTCCCCGCATCCTCCCCGCATCCTCACCGATCCTCCCCGATCCTCCCCGGTCCTCCCGGCATCCTCCCCAGTCCTGCCCGCATCCTCCCTGATCCTTTCAGCATCCTCCCCGGTCCTCCCTGCATCCTCCCCGATCCTCCCCGCATCCTCCCCGGGCCTCCCCGCATCCTTCCCGGTCCTCCCCGGGTCCTCCCCGATCCTCCTCGCATCCTCCCCGGTCCTCCCCGCATCCTCCCCGGTCCTCTCCGCAACCTCCCCAGTCCTCCCCGCATCCTCCCCGATCCTCCCTGATCCTCCCCTCATCCTCCCCCATCCTTCCCTGCATTCTCTGCCGTCCTCCCCATGTCCTCCCCGCATCCTCCCCGCATGGACGACGGAGGAGGATGCGGGGAGGATGAGGGGATGATCGGGGAGGATGCGGGGAGGACCGGGGAGGATGCGGGGAAGACCGGGGAGGATGCGCAGAGGATCGGGGAGGATGCGTGGAGGACCGGGGAGGATGCCGGGAGGAACAGGCAGGATGCGGGGAGGACCGGGGAGGATGCGCGGAGGATTGGGGAGGATGCGGGGAGGATCGTGGAGGATGCGGCGAGGATCGGGGAGGATGCGGGGAGGACCGAAGACGATGCGGGGAGGATGCGGGGATCACGGGGGAAGGACCGGGGAGGATGCGGGGAGGACCGGGGATGATGCGGGGTTGACCAGGGAGGATGCGGGGAGGACCGGGGAGGATGCGGGGAGGAACGGGGAGGATGCGGGGACAACCGGGGGGGATGCGTGGAGGACCGGGGAGGATGCGGGGAGGATCAGGGAGGATGCGGGGAGGACCGGGGAGGATGCGGGGAGGACCGGGGGGGATGCGGGGAGGATCGGGGAGGATGCGGGGAGGACCGGGGAGGATGCAGGGAGGACCGGGGAGGATGCAGGGAGGACCAGGGGGGATCGGGGAGGTTCGGGGAGGATGCAGGGAGGACTGGGGAGGATGCGGGGAGGAGCGGGGAGGATGCGGGGAGCACTGGGAAGGATGCGGGGAGGATCGGGGAGGATGCGCGGGGGATGCGGGGAGGATCACCGAGGCTGCGGGGAGGACCGGGGAGGATGCGGGGAGGATCGGTGAGGATGCAGGGAGGATGCGGGGAGGACACGGGGAGGACCGGGGAGGATGCGGGGAGGACCCGGGAGGATGCGGGGAGGATGCGGGGAGGATCGGGGAGGATGCGGTCATGACCGGGGGTGATGCGGGGAAGACCGGGGAGGATGGGGGAGGATGTGGGGAGGATCCCCCTGGGTCCTCCCCGCATCCTCCCCGATCCTCCCCGCATCCACCCCGTCCTCCCCGCATCCTTCCCGATCCTCCCCGATCTTCCCCGATCCTCCCCGGTCCTCCCCGCATCCTCCCCAGTCCTGCCCGCATCCTCCCTGACCCTCCCCGCATCCCCTCCGGTCCTCCCCGATCCTCCTCGCATCCTCCCCAGTCCTCCCCGCATCCTCCCCGATCCACCCGGATCCTCCCTGAGCCTCCCCGCATCCTCCCCGATCCTCCCCGCATCCTCTGCCGTCCTCCCCGCAACCTCCCCGCATCCTCCCCGCATGGATGACCGGGGAGGATGCGGGGAGGATGAGGGGATGAACGGGGAGGATGCGGGGAGGACCGGGGAGGATGCGGGGAGGACCGTGGAGGATGCGCGGAGGATTGGGGAGGATGCGGGGAGGATCGTGGAGGATGCGGCGAGGATCGGGGTGGATGCGGGGAGGACTCGGGAGGATGCGGGGAGGATGCGGGGAGCACGCAGGAAGGACCGGGGAGGATGCGGGGAGGACCGGGGATGATGCGGGGTTGACCGGGGAAGATGCGGGGCGGACCGGGGAGGATGCGGGGAGGACCGGGGAGGATGCGGGGACAACTGGGGAGGATGCGTAGAGGACCGGGGAGAATGCGGGGAGGATCGCGGATGATGCGGGGAGGACCGGGGAGGATGCAGGGAGGAACGGGGACGATGCGGGGAGGATCGGGGAGGATGCGGGGAGGACCGGGGAGGATGTGGGGAGGACCGGGGAGGATGCGGGGAGGACCGGGGATGATGCGGGGAGCACCAGGGAGGATCGGGGAGGTTCGGGGAGGATGCAGGGAGGACTGGGGAGGATGCGGGGAGGAGCGGGGAGGATACGGGGAGGACTGGGGAGGATGCGGGGAGGATCGGGGAGGATGCGCGGGGGATGCGGGGAGGATCACGGAGGCTGCGTGGAGGACCGGGGAGGATGCGGGGAGGACCGGGGAGGATGCGGGGAGGATCGGGGAGGATGCGGGGAGGACCGGGGGATGCGGGGATGAGCGGGGAGGATGCGGGGAGGATGAGAGGATGATCGTGGAGGATGCAGGGAGGAGCGTGTAGGATGCGGGGAGGACCGGGGAGGATGCTGGGAGGATCGGCAAGGATTCTTGGAGGACCGGGGAGGATGCGGGGAGGACCGGGGAGGATGCGGGGAGGACCGGGAAGGATGCGGGGAGGACCGGGGAGGATGCGCAAGATTGGGGAGGATGCAGGGAGGATCGTGGAGGATGCGGGGAGGATGCGGGGAGGACCGGGGAGGATGCAGGGAGGATCGGGGAGGACCGGGGAGGATGCGGGGAGGACCAGGGAGGATCGGGGAGGTTCGGGGAGGATGCACGGAGGACTGGGGAGGATGCGGGGAGGAGCGGGGAGGATACGGGGAGGACTGGGGAGGATGCGGGGAGGATCGGGGAGGATGCGCGGGGGATGCAGCGAGGATCACCGAGGCTGCGGGGAGGACAGGGGAGGATGCGGGGTGGATCGGTGAGGATGAGGGGAGGACCGGGGAGGACGCGGGGTGGACCGGGGAGGATGCGGGGAGGACCGGGGAGGATGCGGGGAGGATCGGGGAGGATGCGGGGAGGACCGGGGAGGATGCGGGGATGACCGGGGAGGATGCGGGGAGGATGAGAGGATGATCGTGGAGGATGCAGAGAGGAGCGTGTAGGATGCGGGGAGGACCGGGGAGGATGCTGGGAGGATCGGCAAGGATTCTTGGAGGACCGGGGAGGATGCGGGGAGGACCGGGGAGGATGCGGGGAGGACCGGGGAGGATGCGCAAGATTGGGGAGGATGCAGGGAGGATCGTGGAGGATGCGGGGAGGATGCGGGGAGGACCGGGGAGGATGCAGGGAGGATCGGGGAGGACCGGGGAGGATGCGGGGAGGACCAGGGAGGATCCGGGAGGCTCGGGGAGGATGCACGGAGGACTGGGGAGGATGCGGGGAGGAGCGGGGAGGATACGGGGAGGACTGGGGAGGATGCGGGGAGGATCGGGGAGGATGCGCGGGGGATGCAGCGAGGATCACCGAGGCTGCGGGGAGGACAGGTGAGGATGCGGGGTGGACCGGGGAAGATGCGGGGAGGACCGGGGAGGATGCGGGGAGGATCGGGGGGGGTTGCGGGGAGGACCGGGGAGGACCGGGGAGGATGCGGGAAGGACCGGGGAGGATGCGAGGATAACCGGGGAGGATGCGGGGAGGATGAGAGGATGATCGTGGAGGATGCAGGGAGGAGCGGGTAGAATGCGCGGAGGACCGGGGAGGATGCTGGGAGGATCGGCAAGGATGCTTGGAGGACCAGGGAGGATGCGGGGAGGACCGGGGAGGATGCGGGGAGGACCGGGGAGGATGCGCGGAGGATTGGGGAGGATACAGGGAGGATCGTGGAGGATGCGGGGAGGATGCGGGGAGGACCGGGGAGGATGCGGGGAGGATCGGGGAGGATGCGGGGAGGACCAGGGAGGATGCGGAGAGGACCGGGGAGGATGCGGAGATGATCGGGGAGGATGCGGGGAGGACCGGGGAGGATGCTGGGAGGATCCGGGAGGATGCAGGGAGGACCGGGGAGGATGCGGGGAGGACCGGGGAGGATGCAGGGAGGACCGGAGAGGATGCGGGGAGGATCGGGGAGGATGCGGGGAGGACCGGGGAGGATGCCGAGAGGACCGGAGACGATGCGGGGAGGATCGGGGAGGATGCGTGGAGGACCGGGGAGGATGCGGAGAGGACCGGGGAGGATGCGTTCAGGACCAGGGGGGAATGCGGGGAGGACCGGGGAGGATCGGGGAGGATCGGGGAGGATGCACGGACGACCGGAGAGGATGCGGGGAGAACCTGAGAGGATGCGGGGCGGACTGCAGAGGATGCGGGGAGCATCGGAAAGGATGAGGGGAGGATCGAGGAGGATGCGGGGAGGATCGGGGAGGATGCGGGGAGGATCGTGGAGGATGCGGGGAGGATCAGGGAGGATGCGGGGAGGATCGGGAAGGATTGGGGAGGTCCGTGGAGGATGCCGGGAGGACCGGAGAGGATGCGGGGAGGAGCGGGGAGGGTGCGAGGAAGATAAGCGAGGATGCGGGGAGGATCAGGGGGGATGCTGGGAGGAGCGGGGAGGATGCGGGGAGGATCGGCAAGGATGCGGGGAGGGCCGGGGAGGATGCGGGGAGGAGCGGGCAGGGTGCGAGGAGGATAAGGAAGGATGCGGGGAGGATCAGAGAGGATGCGGGGAAGAGCGGGGAGGATCAGGGAGGATGCAGGGAGGATCGGGGAGGATGCGGGGAGGATCGTGGAGGATGCGGGGAGGATCAGCGACGATGCGGGGAGGTCCGTCGAGGATGCGGGGAGGGCGGGGGAGGATGCGGGGAGGACCGGCGAGGGTGCAAGGAGGATAAGGGAGGATGCGGGGAGGATCAGGGAGGATGCGGGGAGGAGCGGGGAGGATGCAGGGAGGATCGGGGAGGATGCGGGGACGTTCGGGGAGGATGCGGGGAGGACCGGAGAGGATGCGGGGAGGACCGGGGAGGATGCGGGGAGGACCGGGGAGGATGCAGGGAGGATCGGGAAGGATCCGGGGAGAACCGGGGATGATGCGGGAAGAAAAGGGGAGGATGCGGGGAGGACCGGGGAGGATGCGGGGACGATCAGGGAGGATGCGGGGAGGACCGGGGAGGATGCGGGGAGGATGCGGGGACGATCGGGGAGGATGCGGGGAGGACCGGGGAGGATGCGGGGAGAATGCGGTGAGGACCGGGGAGGATCAGGGAGGATGCAGGGAGGATCGGGGAGGATGCGGGGAGGATAGGGGAGGATGCAGGGAGGATCGGGGGGGGGTTGCGGGGAGGACCGGGGAGGATGCGGGGAGGATCGGGGAGGATGCGGGGAGGACCGAGGAGGATGCGGGGATGACCGGGGAGGATGCGGGGAGGATGAGGGGATGATCGTGGAGGATGCAGGGAGGAGCCGGTAGGATGCGGGGAGGACCGGGGAGGATGCTGGGAGGATCAGGAAGGATGCTTGGAGGACCTTGGAGGTTGCAGGGAGGACAGGGGAGGATGCGGGGAGGACCGGGGAGGATGCGCGGAGGATTGGGGAGGATGCAGGGAGGATCGCGGAGGATGCGGGGAGGATGCGGGGAGGACCGGGGAGGATGCGGGGAGGATCGGGGAGGATGCGGGGAGGACCGGGGAGAATGCGGAGAGGACCGGAGAGGATGCGGTCAGGACCGGGGGGGATGCGGGGAGGACCGGGGAGGATGCGGGGAGGATCGGAGAGGATGCGGGGAGGACCGGGGAGGATGCGGGGAGGATTGGGGAGGATGCAGGGAGGACCGGGGAGGATGCGCGGAGGATTGGGGAGGATGCAGGAAGGATCGTGGATGATGCGGGGAGGACCGGGGAGGATGCGGGGAGGACCGGGGAGGATGCGGGGAGGATCGGGGATGCGGGGAGGACCCGGGAATATGCGGAGAGGACCGGGGAGGATGCGTTCAGGACCAGGGGGGATGCGGGGAGGACCGGGGAGGATGCGGGGAGGATCGGGGAGGATGCGGGGAGGACCGGGGAGGATGCGGGGAGGACCGGGGAGGATGCGCGGAGGATTGGGGAGGATGCAGGGAGGATCGTGGATAATGCGGGGAGGACCAGGGAGGATGCGGGGAGGACCGGGAGGATGCGGGGAGGATCGGCAAGGATGCGGGGAGGACCGGGGAGGATGCGGAGAGGACCGGGGAGGAGGCGGTCAGGACCGGGGGGGATGCGGGGAGGACCGGGGAGGATCCGGGAGGATCGAGGAGGATGCGGGGCGGACTGGGGAGGATGTGGGGAGGATCTGGGAGGATGCGGAGAGGATCGGGGAGGATCACGGGGATGCGGGGAGGATCGGAGAGGATGCGGGGAGGACTCGGAGGATGCGGAGAGGACCGGGGAGGATGCGGGGAGGATCGGGGAGGATGCGGGGAGGATCGTGGAGGTTGCGGGGAGGATCAGGGAGGATGCAGAAAGGTCCGTGGAGGATGCGGGGAGGACCGGGGAGGATGCGGGGAGGAGCGGGAAGGGTGCGAGGAGGATAAGGGAGGATGCGGTGAGGATCAGGGAGGATGCGGGGAGGAGCGGGGAGGATGCGCGGAGCATCGGGGAGGATGCGGGGAGGATGGGGGAGGATGCGGTCAGGACCGGGGGGGATGCGGGGAGGACAGGGGAGGATCGGGGAGGATGCGGGGAGGATTCTCCCGGGTCCTCCCCGCATCCTCCCCGATCCTGCCCGCATCCTTCCTGGTCCTCCCCGCATCCTCCCCGATCCTCCTCGCATCCTCCCCGGTCCTCCCCGCATCCTCCCCGCATCCTCCCCGATCCTCCCCGATCCTCCCCGGTCCTCCCCGCATCCTCCCCAGTCCTGCCCGCATCCTCCCCGATCCTCCCCGCATCCCTCCCGGTCCTCCCCGATCCTCCTCGCATCCTCCCCGGTCCTCCCCGCATCCTCCCCGGTCCTCCCCGCATCCACCCCGGTCCTCGCCGCATCCTCCCCGATCCTCCCCGATCCTCCCCGATCCTCCCCACATCCTCCCCGATCCTCCCCGCATCCTCTGCGGTCCTCTTCGCGTCCTCCCGGCATCCTCCCCGCATGGATGACCGGGGGGGATGCGGGGAGGATGAGGGGAGGATGCCGGGACGAACAGGGAGGATGCGGTGAGGATGTCAAGGATCGGGGAGGTTGCGGGGAGGATGCGCGGAGTATTGGGGAGGATGCGGGGAGGTTCGGGGAGGATGCGGGGAGGACCGGTGAGGATGCGGGGAGGACCGGGGAGGATGCGGGGAGAACCGGGGAAGATGCGGGGAGGATCTGGAAGGATCCGGGGTGTACCGGGGATGATGTGGGGAGGACCGGGGAGGACGCGGGGAGGACCGGGGAGGATGCGGGGAGGATCGGGGAGGATGCGGGGAGGACCGGGGAGGATGCGGGGAGGATGCCGGGAGGATCGGGGAGGATGCGGTCAGTACCGGGGGTGATGCCGGGAGGACCAGGGAGGATTGGTCCTCCCCGCATCCTCCCCGATCCTCCCTGCATCCTCCCCGGTCCTCCCCGCATCCTCCTTGATCCTCCCCGATCCTCCCCGATCCTCCCCGCATCCTCCCCGATCCTCCCCGCATCCTCTGCGGTCCTCCCCACGTCCTCCCCGCATCCTCCCCGCATGGATGACCCGGGAGGATGCGGGGAGCATGAGGGGATGATCGGGGAGGATGCGGGGAGGACCCGGGAGGATGCGGGGAGGACCGGGGAGGATGCGGGGAGGACCGGGGAGGATGCGGGGAGGATCGGGGAGGAGGCGTGGAGGACCGGGGAGGATGCCGGGACCAACAGGGAGGATGCGGGGAGGACCGGGGAGAATGCGCGGAGGATTGGGGAGGATGCGGGGACGATCGTGGAGGATGCGGTGAGGATCGGGGAGGATGCGGGGAGGACCGGGGAGGATGCGGGGAGGATGCGGGGAGCACGCGGGAAGGACCGGGGAGGATGCGGGGAGGACCGGAGAGGATGCGGAAAGGACCGGGGAGGATGCGGTCAGGACCGGGGGGGATGAGGGGAGGACTGGGGAGGATGGGGGAGGATCGGGGAGGATGCAGGGACGACCGGGGAGGATGCGGGGAGAACCTGAGAGGATGCGGGGCGGACTAGAGAGGATGCGGGGAGGATCGGGGAGAATGCGCGGAGGATTGGGGAGGATGCGGGGACGATCGTGGAGGATGCGGTGAGGATCGGGGAGGATGCGGGGAGGACCGGGGAGGATGCGGGGAGGATGCGGGGAGCACGCGGGAAGGACCGGGGAGGATGCGGGGAGGACCGGAGAGGATGCGGAAAGGACCGGGGAGGATGCGGTCAGGACCGGGGGGGATGAGGGGAGGACTGGGGAGGATGGGGGAGGATCGGGGAGGATGCAGGGACGACCGGGGAGGATGCGGGGAGAACCTGAGAGGATGCGGGGCGGACTAGAGAGGATGCGGGGAGGATCGGGGAGGATGCGGGGAGGACCGGGGAGAATGCGTGGAGGATCGGGGAGGATGCGGGGAGGACCGGGGAGGATGCGGGGGGGAGCGGGGAGGGTGCGAGGAGGATTAGGGAGGATGCGTGGAGGACTGAGAGGATGCGAAGAGGACCGGGGAGGATGTGGGGAGGATCGGGGAGGATGCGGGGAGGATCGTGGAGGATGCGGGGAATATCAGGGAGGATGCGGGGAGGATCGGGGAGGATGCGGGAAGGTCCGGGGAGGATGCGGGGAGGACCGGGGAGGATGCGGGGAGGTTCGGGGAGGATGCGGGGAGGTTGCGAGGAGAATCAGGGAGGATGCGGGGAGGATCAAGGAGGATGCGGGGAGGACCGGGGAGGATGCAGGGAGGATCAGGGAGGATGCGGGGAGGTTCGGGGAGGATGCGGGGAGGACCGGTGAGGATGCGGGGAGGACCGGGGAGGATGCGGGGAGGACCGGGGAGGACGCGGGGAGGACCGGGGAGGATGCGGGGAGGATCGGGGAGGATGCGGGGAGGACCGGGGAGGATGCGGGGAGGATGCGGGGAGGATCGGGGGTGATGCGGGGAGGACCAGGGAGGATTGCAGAGGATGCGGGGAGGTTCCTCCCGGGTCCTCCCCACATCCTCCCCGATCCTCCCTGCATCCTCCCCGGTCCTCCCCGCATCCTCCTCGATCCTCGCCATCCTCCCCGATCCTCCCCGCATCCTCCCCGATCCTCCCCGCATCCTCTGCGGTCCTGCCCACGTCCTCCCCGCATCCTCCCCGCATGGATGACCCGGGAGGATGCGGGGAGGATGAGGGGATGATCAGGGAGGATGCGGGGAGGACCGGGGAGGATGCGTGGAGGACCGGGGAGGATGCGTGGAGGACCGGGGAGGATGCCGGGAGGAACAGGGAGGATGCGGGGAGGACCGAGGAGGATGCGCGGAGGATTGGGGAGGATGCGGGGAGGATCGTGGAGGATGCGGCGAGGATCGGGGAGGATGCGGGGAGGACCAGGGTGGATGCCGGGAGGATGCGGGGAGCACACGGGAAGGACCGGGAGGATGCGGGGTTGACCGGGGAGGATGCGGTCAGGACCGGGGGGGATGCGGGCAGTACCGGGGAGGATGCGGGGAGGATCGGGGAGGATGCGGGGAGGACCGGGGAGGATGCGGGGAGGACCGGGGAGGATGCGCGGAGGATTGGGGAGGATGCAGGGAGGATCGTGGATTATGCGGGGAGGACCGGGGAGGATGCGGGGAGGACCGGGGAGGATGCAGGGAGGATCGGGGAGGATGCGGGGAGGACCGGGGAGGATGCGGGGAGGATCAGGGAGAATGCGTGGAGGACCGGGGAGGATGCGTGGAGGACCGGGGAGGATGCCCGGAGGAACAGGGAGGATGCGGGGAGGACCGAGGAGGATGCGCGGAGGATTGGGGAGGATGCGGGGAGGATCGTGGAGGATGCGGCGAGGATCGGGGAGGATGCGGGGAGGACCAGGAAGGATGCCGGGAGGATGCGGGGAGCACACGGGAAGGACCGGGAGGATGCGGGGTTGACCGGGGAGGATGCGGTCAGGACCGGGGGGGATGCGGGCAGTACCGGGGAGGATGCGGGGAGGATCGGGGAGGATGCGGGGAGGACCGGGGAGGATGCGGGGAGGACCGGGGAGGATGCGCGGAGGATTGGGGAGGATGCAGGGAGGATCGTGGATGATGCGGGGAGGACCGGGGAGGATGCGGGGAGGACCAGGGAGGATGCAGGGAGGATCGGGGAGGATGCGGGGAGGACCGGGGAGGATGCGGAGAGGACCGGGGAGGATGCGGTCAGGACCGGGTGGGATGCAGGCAGGACCGGGGAGGATCGGGGAGGATCGGGGAGGATGCGGGGACGACCGGGGAGGATGCGGGGAGAACCTGAGAGCATGCGGGGCGGACTGGGGAGGATGCGGGGAGGATCGGGGAGGATGCAGGGGGGGTTCGGGGAGGATGCGGGGAGGATCGGGGAGGATGCGGGGAGGATCGGGGAGGATGCGGAGAGGACTGGGAGGATGTGAAGAGGACCGGGGAGGATGCGGGGAGGATCGGCAAGGATGCGGGGAGGATCGTGGAGGATGCGGGGAGGATCAGGAAGGATGCGGGGAGGTCCGTGGAGGATGCGGGGAGGGCCGGGGAGGATGCGGAGAGGAGCGGGGAGGGTGCGAGGAGGATAAGGGAGGATGCGGGGAGGATCAGGGAGGATGCGGGGAGGTTCAGGGAGGATGCAGGGAGGACCGGAGAGGATGCGGGGAGGACCGGGGAGGATGCGGGGAGGACCGGCGAAGATGCGGGGAGGATCGGGAAGGATCCGGGGAGGACCGGGGATGATGCGGGGAGAACCGGGGAGGATGCGGGGAGGACCGGGGAGGATGCGGGGAGGATCACGGAGGATGCCGGGAGGACCGGGGAGGATGCCGGGAGGATGCGGGGAGAATCGGGGAGGATGCGGTCAGGACCGGGGGGGATGCGGGGAGGACACGGGAGGATCGCAGAGCATGCGGGGAGGATCCTCCCGGGTCCTCCCCGCATCCTCCCCGGTCCGCCTCGCATCCTCCCCGATCCTCCTGGCATCCCCCGGTCCTCCCCGCATCCTCCCCAGTCCTCCCCGCGTCCTCCCCGCATCCTTCCCGCATCCTCCCCGATCCTCCCCGTTCCTCCCCGATCCCCCTCGCATCCTCCCTGATCCTCCCCGCATCCTCCCCGGTCCTCCCCGCATCCTCCCCGGTCCTCCCTGCATGCTCCCCGATCCTCCCTGATCCTCCCCGATCCTCCCCGCATCCTCCCCGATCCTCCCCGCATCCTCTGTGGTCCTCCCCGCGTCCTCCCCGTTTCCTCCCCGCATGGATGACCGGGGAGGATGCGGGGAGGATGCGGGGATGATCGGGGAGAATGCGGGGAGGACCGGGGAGGATGCGGGGAGGACCGGGGAGGATGCGGGGAGGATCGGGGAGGATGCGGTGAGGATCGGGGAGGTTGCGGGGAGGACCGGGGAGAATGCAGGGAGGATGCGGGGAGCATGCTGGAAGGACCGGGGAGGATGCGGGGAGGACCGGGGATGATGCGGGGAGGATCGGGGAGGATGCGGGGAGGACCAGGGAGGATGCGGAGAGGACCGGGGAGGATGCGGTCAGGACGGGGGGGGATGCGGGGAGGACCGGGGAGGATGGGGGAGGATCGGGGAGGAGGCAGGGATTCCGGGGAGGATGCGGGAAGAACCTGAGAGAATGCGGGGCGGACTCGGGAGGATGCGGCGAGGATCAGGGAGGATGCGGGGAGGATCGGGGAGGATGCGGGGAGGATCGGGGAGGATGCGGAAAGGACTGGGAGGATGCGAAGAGGACCGGGGAGGATGCGGGGAGGATTGGGGAGGATGCGGGGAGGATCGTGGAGGATGCGGGGAGGATCAGGGAGGATGTGGGGAGGTCCGTGGAGGATGCGGGGAGGACCGGGGAGGATGAGGGGAGGAGCGGGGAGGGTGCGAGGAGGATAAGGGAGGATGTGGGGAGGATCAGGGAGGATGCGGGGAGGAGCGGGGAGGATGCGGGGAGGATCGGGGAGGATGTGGGGAGGTTCGGGGAGGATGCGGGGAGGACCGGAAAGGATGCTGGGAGGACCGGGGAGGATGCGGGGAGGACCGGGGAAGATGCGGGGAGGATCGGGAAGGATCCGGGGAGGACCGGGGATGATGCGGGGAGAACCGGGGAGAATGCGGGGAGGACCGGGGAGGATGCGGGGAGGACCGGGGAGGATGCGGGGAGGATCGGAGAGGATGCGGGGAGGATGCGGGGAGGATCCTCCCGGGTCCTCCCTGCATCCTCCCTGATCCTCCCCGCATCCTCCCCGGTCCTCCCCGCATCCTCCCCGATCCTCTTCGCATCCTCCCCGATCCTCCCCGCATCCTCCCCGGTCCTCCCCGCGTCCTCCCCGCATCCTGCCCGCATCCTCCCCGATCCTCCCCGATGCTCCCCGGTCCTCCCCGCATCCTCCCCAGTCCTGCCCGCATCCTCCCCGATCCTCCCCGCATCCCCCCCGGTCCTCCCCGATCCTCCTCGCATCCTCCCCGGTCCTCTCCGCATCCTCCCCGGTCCTCCCTGCATCCTCCCCGGTCCTCCCTGCATCCTCCCCGATCCTCCCCGATCCCCCCAGATCCTCCCCGCATCCTCCCCGATCCTCCCCGCATCCTCTGCGGTCCTCCCCGCGTCCTCCCCGCATCCGCCCCGCATGGATGACCGGGGAGGATGCGGGGAGGATGAGGGGATGATCGGGGAGGATGCGGGGAGTACCGGGGAGGATGCGGGGAGGACCAGGGAGGATCCGGGGAGGATCGGGGAGGATGCGTGGAGGACCGGGGAGGATGCCGGGAGCAACAGGGAGGATGCGTGGAGGACCGGGGAGGATGCGCGGAGGATTGGGGAGGATGCGGGGAGGATCGGAGAGGATGCGGGGAGGACGGGGGAGGATGCAGGGAGGATCGTGGATGATGCGGGGAGGACCGGGGAGGATGCGGGGAGGACCAGGGAGGATGCAGGGAGGATCGGGGAGGATGCGGGGAGGACCGGGGAGGATGCGGAGAGGACCGGGGAGGATGCGGTCAGGACCGGGTGGGATGCAGGCAGGACCGGGGAGGATCGGGGAGGATCGGGGAGGATGCGGGGACGACCGGGGAGGATGCGGGGAGAACCTGAGAGGATGCGGGGCGGACTGGGGAGGATGCGGGGAGGATCGGGGAGGATGCGGAGAGGACTGGGAGGATGTGAAGAGGACCGGGGAGGATGCGGGGAGGATCGGCAAGGATGCGGGGAGGATCGTGGAGGATGCGGGGAGGATCAGGAAGGATGCGGGGAGGTCCGTGGAGGATGCGGGGAGGGCCGGGGAGGATGCGGAGAGGAGCGGGGAGGGTGCGAGGAGGATAAGGGAGGATGCGGGGAGGATCAGGGAGGATGCGGGGAGGTTCAGGGAGGATGCGGGGAGGACCGGAGAGGATGCGGGGAGGACCGGGGAGGATGCGGGGAGGACCGGCGAAGATGCGGGGAGGATCGGGAAGGATCCGGGGAGGACCGGGGATGATGCGGGGAGAACCGGGGAGGATGCGGGGAGGACCGGGGAGGATGCGGGGAGGATCAGGGAGGATGCCGGGAGGACCGGGGAGGATGCGGGGAGGATGCGGGGAGAATCGGGGAGGATGCGGTCAGGACCGGGGGGGATGCGGGGAGGACACGGGAGGATCGCAGAGCATGCGGGGAGGATCCTCCCGGGTCCTCCCCGCATCCTCCCCGGTCCGCCTCGCATCCTCCCCGATCCTCCTGGCATCCCCCGGTCCTCCCCGCATCCTCCCCAGTCCTCCCCGCGTCCTCCCCGCATCCTTCCCGCATCCTCCCCGATCCTCCCCGTTCCTCCCCGATCCCCCTCGCATCCTCCCTGATCCTCCCCGCATCCTCCCCGGTCCTCCCCGCATCCTCCCCGGTCCTCCCTGCATGCTCCCCGATCCTCCCTGATCCTCCCCGATCCTCCCCGCATCCTCCCCGATCCTCCCCGCATCCTCTGTGGTCCTCCCCGCGTCCCCCCCTGTTTCCTCCCCGCATGGATGACCGGGGAGGATGCGGGGAGGATGAGGGGATGATCGGGGAGAATGCGGGGAGGACCGGGGAGGATGCGGGGAGGACCGGGGAGGATGCGGGGAGGATCGGGGAGGATGCGGTGAGGATCGGGGAGGTTGCGGGGAGGACCGGGGAGAATGCAGGGAGGATGCGGGGAGCATGCTGGAAGGATCGGGGAGGATGCGGGGAGGACCGGGGATGATGCGGGGAGGATCGGGGAGGACCAGGGAGGATGCGGAGAGGACCGGGGAGGATGCGGTCAGGACGGGGGGGGATGCGGGGAGGACCGGGGAGGATGGGGGAGGATCGGGGAGGAGGCAGGGATTCCGGGGAGGATGCGGGAAGAACCTGAGAGAATGCGGGGCGGACTCGGGAGGATGCGGCGAGGATCAGGGAGGATGCGGGGAGGATCGGGGAGGATGCGGGGAGGATCGGGGAGGATGCGGAAAGGACTGGGAGGATGCGAAGAGGACCGGGGAGGATGCGGGGAGGATTGGGGAGGATGCGGGGAGGATCGTGGAGGATGCGGGGAGGATCAGGGAGGATGTGGGGAGGTCCGTGGAGGATGCGGGGAGGACCGGGGAGGATGAGGGGAGGAGCGGGGAGGGTGCGAGGAGGATAAGGGAGGATGTGGGGAGGATCAGGGAGGATGCGGGGAGGAGCGGGGAGGATGCGGGGAGGATCGGGGAGGATGTGGGGAGGTTCGGGGAGGATGCGGGGAGGACCGGAAAGGATGCTGGGAGGACCGGGGAGGATGCGGGGAGGACCGGGGAAGATGCGGGGAGGATCGGGAAGGATCCGGGGAGGACCGGGGATGATGCGGGGAGAACCGGGGAGAATGCGGGGAGGACCGGGGAGGATGCGGGGAGGACCGGGGAGGATGCGGGGAGGATCGGAGAGGATGCGGGGAGGATGCGGGGAGGATCCTCCCGGGTCCTCCCTGCATCCTCCCTGATCCTCCCCGCATCCTCCCCGGTCCTCCCCGCATCCTCCCCGATCCTCTTCGCATCCTCCCCGATCCTCCCCGCATCCTCCCCGGTCCTCCCCGCGTCCTCCCCGCATCCTGCCCGCATCCTCCCCGATCCTCCCCGATGCTCCCCGGTCCTCCCCGCATCCTCCCCAGTCCTGCCCGCATCCTCCCCGATCCTCCCCGCATCCCCCCCGGTCCTCCCCGATCCTCCTCGCATCCTCCCCGGTCCTCTCCGCATCCTCCCCGGTCCTCCCTGCATCCTCCCCGGTCCTCCCTGCATCCTCCCCGATCCTCCCCGATCCCCCCAGATCCTCCCCGCATCCTCCCCGATCCTCCCCGCATCCTCTGCGGTCCTCCCCGCGTCCTCCCCGCATCCGCCCCGCATGGATGACCGGGGAGGATGCGGGGAGGATGAGGGGATGATCGGGGAGGATGCGGGGAGTACCGGGGAGGATGCGGGGAGGACCAGGGAGGATCCGGGGAGGATCGGGGAGGATGCGTGGAGGACCGGGGAGGATGCCGGGAGCAACAGGGAGGATGCGTGGAGGACCGGGGAGGATGCGCGGAGGATTGGGGAGGATGCGGGGAGGATCGTGGAGGATGCGGTGAGGATCGGGGAGGTTGCGGGGAGGACCGGGGAGGATGCGGGGAGGATGCGGGGAGGATGCGGGGAGCACGCGGGAAGGACCGGGTAGGATGCGGGGAGGACCGGGGATGATGCGGGGTTGACCGGGGAGGATGCGGGGAGGAGCAGGGAGGATGCGGAGAGGACCGGGGAGGATGCGGTCAGGACCGGGGGGGATGCGGGGAGGACCGGGGAGGATGGGGGAGGATCCGGGAGGATGCAGGGACGACCGGGGAGGATGCGGGGAGAACCTGAGAGGATGCGGGGCGGACTGGGAGGATGCGGGGAGGACCGGGGAGGATGGGGGAGGATCGGGGAGGAGGCAGGGATTCCGGGGAGGATGCGGGAAGAACCTGAGAGAATGCGGGGCGGACTCGGGAGGATGCGGCGAGGATCAGGGAGGATGCGGGGAGGATCGGGGAGGATGCGGGGAGGATCGGGGAGGATGCGGAAAGGACTGGGAGGATGCGAAGAGGACCGGGGAGGATGCGGGGAGGATTGGGGAGGATGCGGGGAGGATCGTGGAGGATGCGGGGAGGATCGGGGAGGATGCGGGGAGGACTGGGGAGGATGCGGGGAGGATCGGGGAGGATGCGGGGAGGACCGGGGAGGATGCGGGGGGGAGCAGGGAGGGTGCGAGGAGGATCAGGGAGGATGCGTGGAAGACTGGGATGATGCGAAGAGGACCCGGGAGGATGTGGGGAAGATCGGGAAGGATGCGGGGAATATCGTGGAGGATGCGCGGAGGATCAGGGAGGATGCAGGGAGGATCGGGGAGGATGCGGGGAGGACCGGGGAGGATGCGGGGAGGAGCCGGGAGGGTGCAAGGAGAATCAGAGAGGATGCGGGGAGGACCAGGGAGGATGCGGGGAGGACCGGGGAGGATGCGGGGAGGAAACGGGGAGGATGCGGGGAGGTTCGGGGAGGATGCTAGGAGGACCAGTGAGGATGCGGGGAGGACCGGGGAAGATGCGGGGAGGACCGGGGAGGATGCGGGGAGGATCGGGAAGGATCCGGGGAGTACCGGGGATGATGCTGGGAGGACCGGGGAGGATGCGGGGAGGACCGGGGAGGATGCGGGGAGGATCGGGGAGGATGCAGGGAGGACCGGGGAGGATGCAAGGAGGTTGCGGGGAGGATCGGGGAGGATGCGGTCAGGACCGGGGGGGATGCGGGGAGGACCGGGGATGATCGGGGAGGATGCGGGGAGGATGCGGGGAGCACGCGGGAAGGACCGGGGAGGATGCGGGGAGGACCGGGGATGATGCGGGGTTGACCGGGGAGGATGCGGGGAGGAGCAGGGAGGATGCGGAGAGGACCGGGGAGGATGCGGTCAGGACCGGGGGGGATGCGGGGATGACCGGGGAGGATGGGGGAGGATCCGGGAAGATGCAGGGACGACCGGGGAGGATGCGGGGAGAACCTGAGAGGATGCGGGGCGGACTGGGGAGGATGCGGGGAGGATCGGGGAGGATGCGGGGAGGACCGGGGAGGATGCGGGGAGGATCGGGCAGGATGCGGGGAGGACCGGGGAGGATGCGGGGGGGAGCGGGGAGGATGCGGGGAGGGTGCGAGGAGGATCAGGGAGGATGCGTGAAAGACTGGGAGGATGCGAAGAGGACCGGGGAGGATGTGGGGAGGATCGGGAAGGATGCGGGGAATATCGTGGAGGATGCGCGGAGGATCAGGGGGGATGCGGGGAGGATCGGGAAGGATGCGGGGAGGTCCGGGGAGGATGCGTGGAGGACCGGGGAGGATGCGGGGAGGAGGCGGGAGGGTGCAAGGAGAATCAGGGAGGATGCGGGGAGGTTCGGGGAGGATGCGGGGAGGACCGGTGAGGATGCGGGGAGGACCGGGGAGGATGCGGGGAGGACCGGGGAAGATGCGGGGAGGATCGGGAAGGATCCGGGGAGTACCGGGGATGATGCTGGGAGGACCGGGGAGGATGCGGGGAGGACCGGGGAGGATGCGGGGAGGATCGGGGAGGATGCAGGGAGGACAGGGGAGGATGCGGGGAGGTTGCGGGGAGGATCGGGGAGGATGCGGTCAGGACCGGGGGGGATGCGGGGAGGACCGGGGATGATCGGGGAGGATGCGGGGAGGATCCTCCCGGGTCGTCCCCGCATCCTCCCCGATCCTCCCTGCATCCTCCCATGTCCTCCCCGCATCCTCCCCGATCCTCCCCGGATCCTCCCCAGTCCTCCCCGCATCCTCCCCGGTCCTCCCCGCGTCCTCCCCGCATCCTCCCCGCATCCTCCCCGATCCTCCCCAATCCTCCCCGGTCCTCCCCGCATCCTCCCCGATCCTCCCCGATCCTCCCCGCATCCTCCCCGTTCCCCCCCGCATCCTCTGCGGTCCTCCCCGCGTCCTCCCCGCATCCTCCCCGCATGGATGACCCGGGAGGATGCGGGGAGGATGAGGGGATGATCGGGGAGGATGCGGGGAGGACCGGGGAGGATGCGGGGAGGACCAGGGAGGATGCGGGGAGGATCAAGGAGGATGCGTGGAGGACCGGGGAGGATGCGTGGAGGACTGGGGAGGATGCCGGGAGGAACAGGGAGGATGCGGGGAGGACCGAGGAGGATGCGCGGAGGATTGGGGAGGATGCGGGGAGGATCGTGGAGGATGCGGCGAGGATCGGGGAGGATGCGGGGAGGACCGGGGAGGATGCCGGGAGGATGCGGGGAGCACACGGGAAGGGCCTGGGAGGATGCGGGGAGGAGCGGGGATGATGCGGGGCTGACCGGGAGGATGCGGGGAGGACCGGGGAGGATGCGGAGAGGACCGGGGAGGATGCCGTCAGGACCGGGGGGGATGTGGAGAGGACCGGGGAGGATGGGGGAGGATGCAGGGACGACCGGGGAGGATGCGGGGAGAACCTGAGAGGATGCGGGGCGGACTTGGGAGGATGCGGGGAGGATCGGGGAGGATGCGGGGAGGATCAGGGAGGATGCGGGGAGGATCGGCGAGGATGCGGGGAGGACCGGGGAGGATGCGGGGGGGAGCGGGGAGGGTGCGAGGAGGATCAGGGAGAGAAAAGTTTATAGTGGTTTCAGCACTGTGTTTTTGTCTCTCCTGCTGCTTGCTGTTGGTGTAGGGTTTCCTGCTGCTTGTTTTTGGAGGTGAAAACCTTTTGTTTGCAGAAATATAGTCAATGCACGATAACCCAAGCCAAAGATGTGCAAGCAGAAGAGAACTCAGGATCAAAGCATGAAGGGCTGCAGTGTAAACAGTGAAAGATGATTGGATATTAACAGAAACTACAACTCAGGTCAAATCGGAATGCATATTCACAAAGATAGCTAAATTGCTTTGGAAAAGAGTTGGAAAACTGCCCCATGGTCACTCTATCTCCATAGTGCCATCTCAGGAGATGTGCACTCTTTGTTTTGGGTCCCATATGTGCTGAGGTGGCAGGGCATGTGGCGATGAGGTCACTGCCATGTCATTGTAACACAAGAATAAGTCTAAAGAAGCCGTGAGTCGCGAATTTGCGGCGACCAAGCCCAAAGACCAAAGATACCATTGTAGAAGCCGTGTGTCGCAAAATTGCAGCTACCAAGCCCGAAAATTCAATTATGCGGCTAATGAATCCCGAAGTCGCAAATTTGCGGCTACCAACCCCCAAAGATGCACATAGAAAGTGAAAGAAGCATGTAGCCGCGAATTCGCGGCTACCAAGCCCAAAGACGCAAGGGACTCATACACAACCTGCTTGTGCAGTTTTTCACCCTGGGCAGCCCAAAAATCGAAGTTTTCGAAACTTATTTTTTTGATATCGTGATCACCTAAAATGACCACCCAAGATATGTAAAGCATGTTTTAGCCCGTATTTATGTAGATCATACCCGATTTTGGGTGTGCGATACCTGGCATAGATTTTGGAAAAAATTTTGGAAAAAAGTTTTGAAGAAAATTTTGGAAAAAAGTTTGGAAAAAATTTTGGAAAAAATTTTTAAAAAAAATTTTGGAAAAGTTTTGGAGAAAAATTTTGGAAAAAATTTTGGAAAAAATTTTGGAAAAAATTTTGGAAATAATTTTGGAAAAAACCGTGGTACCATACCAATGAGTTGAGAACAGATTTCAACAAAAACAGAGTCCCTGTTCATCCTGCTTGAGGTGCTTGTACTGCTTCGCAGTTTTAAACACGAGGGCAAGTGCAGGATGTCAAAAAAATTTTGGAAAAAATTTTGGAAAAAATTTTGGGTGGAAAAAATTTTGGAAGAATTTTTTAAAAAAAATTTAAGAAAAAAATATTGGAAAAAATTTTGGAAAAAATTTTTAAAAAAAATTTAAGGAAAAAATTTCGGAAAAAATTTTGGAAAAAATTTTGGAAAAAAATTTTGGAAAAAATTTTGGAAAATTTAGGAAAAAATTCTGGAAAAAATTTTCGAAAAAATTTTTTGAAAAAATTTTGGCAATAATTTCGGAAAAAATTATTAAAAAAAATTTTGGAAATAATTTTGGACACAATTTTTAAAAAAAATTTAAGAAAAAAATTATGAAAAAAGAATTTTGGAAAAATTTTGCAAAAAAATTTTGGCAAAAATTTTGGAAAAAATTTTTGAAAAAAATTCTGGAAAAAATTTCGGAAAAAATTTTGGAAAAAATTTTTGAAAAAAATTTTTGGAAAAAATTTTGGAAAAAATTTTGGAAAAAAAGATTTTGGAAAAAATTTTGGAAAAAATTTTTGAAAAAAACTTTGGAAAAAATTTTGTATTTGCAAAAAATTTTTAAAAAGACTGAAGAATCATCTTGTCGCAGATTTGTGGCTACCAAGCCTTATGACACAAGAAGAAGTCTAAAGATTTGATATCGTGATCACCTAAAATGACCACCCAATATATGTAAAGCATTGGCAAAAATTTTTGAAAAAAATTTTGGAAAAAATTTTTGAAAAAATTTTCGAAAAAAATTTTGGAAAAGATTTGGGAAAAAATATTGGAAAAAATTTTGGAAAAACAATTTCGGAAATTATTTTGGAAAAAATTTTGGTTGGAAAAAATTTTGGAAAAAATTTTTAAAAAAAATTTTGGAAAAAAATATTGGAAAAAATTTTGGAAAAATTTTTTAAAAAAAATTTTGGAAAAAAATTTCGGAAAAAATTATTAAAAAAAATTTTGGAAATAATTTTGGAAACAATTTTTAAAAAAAATTTTGGAAAAAAATTATCGAAAAAAATTTTGGAAAAATTTTGGAAAAAATTTTGGAAAAAATTTTGGAAAAAATTTTTGAAAAAACTTGTGGAAAAAATTTTGGAAAAAATTTTGGAAAAAATTTTTGAAAGAGATTTTGGAAAAAATTTTGGAAAAAATTTTGGAAAAAAAGATTTTGGAAAAAATTTTGGAAAAAATTTTTGAAAAAAATTTTGGAAAAAATTTTGAATTTGCAAAAAATTTCTAAAAAGACTGAAGAATCATCTTGTCGCAAATTTGTGGCTACCAAGCCTTATGACACAAGAATAAGTCTAAAGAAGCCGTGAGTCGCGAATTTGCGGCTACCAAGCCCAAAGACGCAAGGGACTGGTACACAACCTGCTGATGCAGTTTTTCACCATGGGCAGCTCAAAAATCGAAGTTTTCGAAACTTATTTTTTTGATATCGTGATCACGTAAATGACCACCCAATGTATGTAAAGCATTGGCATTTTGAAAATAATTTTTGAAAAAAATTTTGGACAAAATTTGGAAAAATTTTTTGAAAAAATTTTGGAAAAAATTGTGGAAAAAATTTTTGAAAAAAATTTTGGAAAAAATTTCGGAAAAAATTTTGGAAGGAATTTTGGTTGGAAAAAATTTTTGAAAAAATTTTTGAAAAAAATTTTGGAAAAACATTTCGGAAAAAATTTTGGAAAAAATTTCGGAAAAAATTTTGGAAAAAAATTTCCGAAAAGATTTTGGAAAAAATATTGGAAAAAATTTTGGAAAAATTTTTTAAAAAAAATTTTGGAAAAAAATTTTGGAAAAAATTTTGGAAAATTTAGGAAAAGATTCTGGAAAAAATTTTTGAACAAATTTTTTGAAAAAATTTTGGCAATAATTTCGGAAAAAATTATTAAAAAAAATTTTGGAAATAATTTTGGAAACAATTTTTAAAAAAAATTTAAGAAAAAAATTATTAAAAAAAATTTTGGAAAAATTTTGGAAAAAAAGATTTTGGAAAAAATTTGGAAAAAATTTTTGAAAAAAATTTTGGAAAAAATTTTGTATTTGCAAAAAATTTTTAAAAAGACTGAAGAATCATCTTGTCGCAAATTTGTGGCTACCAAGCCTTATGACACAAGAATAAGTCTAAAGATTTGATATCGTGATCACCTAAAATGACCACCCAATATATGTAAAGCATTGGCAAAATTTTTTGAAAAAAATTTTGGAAAAAATTTTTGAAAAAATTTTTGAAAAAAATTTTGGAAAAAATTTTGGAAAAAATTTTGGAAAAAATGTTCGAAAAAAATTTTGGAAAAGATTTGGGAAAAAATATTGGAAAAAATTTTGGAAAAATTTTTGAAATCAAATTTTGGAAAAAAATTTCGGAAAATATTTTGGAAAAAATTTTTGGTTGGAAAAAATTTTGGAAAAAATTTTTAAATAAAATTTGAGAAAAAATTTTTGAAAAAAATTGTGGAAAAAATTTTGGAAAAAATTTTTGAAAAAAATTGTGGAAAAAATTTTGGAAAAAATTTTTGAAAAAAATTGTGGAAAAAATTTCGGAAAAAATTGGAGAAAAAATTCTTGAAAAAATTTTTGGAAAAAATTTTTGAAAAAATTTTGGAAAAAAAGATTTTGGAAAAAATTTGGAAAAAATTTTTGAAAAAAATTTTGGAAAAAATTTTGTATTTGCAAAACATTTTTAAAAAGACTGAAGAATCATCTTGTCGCAAATTTGTGGCTACCAAGCCTTATGACACAAGAATAAGTCTAAAGATTTGATATCGTGATCACCTAAAATGACCACCCAATATATGTAAAGCATTGGCAAAAATTTTTGAAAAAAATTTTTGAAAAAATTTTTGAAAAAAATTTTGGAAAAAATTTTGGAAAAAATTTTGGAAAAAATTTTCGAAAAAAATTTTGGAAAAGATTTGGGAAAAAATATTGGAAAAAATTTTGGAAAAATTTTTGAAATCAAATTTTGGAAAAAAATCTCGGAAAATATTTTGGAAAAAATTTTGGTTGGAAAAAATTTTGGAAAAAATTTTTGAAAAAAATTTCGGAAAAAATTTTTGGAAAAAATTTTTAAAAAAAATTTTGAACAAAAATATTGGAAAAAATTTTGGAAAAAATTTTGGAAAAAAATTTTGGAAAAAATTGTGGAAAAAATTTTGGAAAAGATTTTGGAAAAAATTTTGAATTTGCAAAAAATTTTTAAAAAGACTGAAGAATCATCTTGTCGCAAATTTGTGGCTACCAAGCCTTATGACACAAGAATAAGTCTAAAGAAGCCGTGAGTCGCGAATTTGCGGCTACCAAGCCCAAAGACGCAAGGGACTGGTACACAACCTGCTGATGCAGTTTTTCACCATGGGCAGCTCAAAAATCGAAGTTTTCGAAACTTATTTTTTTGATATCGTGATCACGTAAATGACCACCCAATATATGTAAAGCATTGGCATTTTGAAAATAATTTTTGAAAAAAATTTTGGACAAAATTTGGAAAAAATTTTTGAAAAAATTTTGGAAAAAATTGTGGAAAAAATTTTTGAAAAAAATTTTGGAAAAAATTTTCCAAAAAATTTTGGAAAAAAATTTCGGAAAAAATTTTGGTTGGAAAAAATTTTGGAAAAAATTTTTGAAAAAAATTTTGGAAAAACATTTCGGAAAAAATTTTGGAAAAAAATTTCCGAAAAGATTTTGGAAAAAATATTGGAAAAAATTTTGGAAAAATTTTTCAAAAAAAATTTTGGAAAAAAATTGTGGAAAAAATTTTGGAAAATTTAGGAAAAGATTCTGGAAAAAATTTTTGAAAAAATTTTTTGAAAAAATTTTGGCAATAATTTCGGAAAAAATTATTAAAAAAAATTTTGGAAATAATTTTGGAAACAATTTTTAAAAAAAATTTAAGAAAAAAATTATAAAAAAAAATTTTGGAAAAATTTTGGAAAAAATTTTGGAAAAAATTTTCGAAAAAATTTTTGAAAAAATTGTGGAAACAATTTCGGAAAAAATTTTGGAAAAAATTTTTGAAAAAAATTTTGCAAAAAATTTTGGAAAAAATTTTGGAAAAAAAGATTTTGGAAAAAATTTGGAAAAAATTTTTGAAAAAAATTTTGGAAAAAATTTTGTATTTGCAAAAAATTTTTAAAAAGACTGAAGAATCATCTTGTCGCAAATTTGTGGCTACCAAGCCTTATGACACAAGAATAAGTCTAAAGATTTGATATCGTGATCACCTAAAATGACCACCCAATATATGTAAAGCATTGGCAAAAATTTTTGAAAAAAATTTTGGAAAAAATTTTTGAAAAAATTTTTGAAAAAAATTTTGGAAAAAATTTTGGAAAAAATTTTGGAAAAAATTTTCGAAAAAAATTTTGGAAAAGATTTGGGAAAAAATATTGGAAAAAATTTTGGAAAAATTCCTGAAATCAAATTTTGGAAAAAAATTTCGGAAAATATTTTGGAAAAAATTTTGGTTGGAAAAAATTTTGGAAAAAATTTTTGAAAAAAATTTCGGAAAAAATTTTTGGAAAAAATTTTGGAAAAATTTTTTAAAAAAAATTTTGGAAAAAAATTTCGGAAACAATTTTGGAAAAAATTTTGGAAAAAAATTATGAAAAAAAATTTTGGAAAAATTTTGGAAAAAATTTTGTATTTGCAAAAAAATTTTAAAAAGACTGAAGAATCATCTTGTCGCAAATTTGTGGCTACCAAGCCTTATGACACAAGAATAAGTCTAAAGATTTGATATCGTGATCACCTAAAATGACCAACCAATATATGTAAAGCATTGGCAAAAATTTTTGAAAAAAATTTTGGAAAAAATTTTTGAAAAAATTTTTGAAAAAAATTTTGGAAAAAATTTTGGAAAAAATTTTGGAAAAAATTTTCGAAAAAAATTTGGGAAAACGTTTGGGAAAAAATATTGGAAAAAATTATGGAAAAATTTTTGAAATCAAATTTTGGAAAAAAATTTCGGAAAATATTTTGGAAAAAATTTTGGTTGGAAAAAATTTTGGAAAAAATTTTTAAAAAAAATTTTGGAAAAAAATATTGGAAAAAATTTTGGAAAAAATTTTGGAAAAAAATTTTGAAAAAAATTGTGGAGAAAAATTTTGGATAAATTTTGGAAAAAATTTTGGAAAAAATTTTTGAAAAAAATTGTGGAAAATATTTCGGAAAAAATTTTGGAAAAAATTTTGGAAAAAAAGATTTTGGAAAAAATTTGGAAAAAATTTTTGAAAAAAATTTTGGAAAAAATTTTGTATTTGCAAAAAATTTTTAAAAAGACTGAAGAATCATCTTGTCGCAAATTTGTGGCTACCAAGCCTTATGACACAAGAATAAGTCTAAAGATTTGATATCGTGATCACCTAAAATGACCACCCAATATATGTAAAGCATTGGCAAAAATTTTTGAATAAAATTTTGGAAAAAATTTTTGAAAAAATTTTTGAAAAAAATTTTGGAAAAAATTTTGGAAAAAATTTTGGAAAAAATTTTCGAAAAAAATTTGAGAAAAGATTTGGGTAAAAATATTGGAAAAAATTTTGGAAAAATTTTTGAAATCAAATTTTGGAAAAAAATTTCGGAAAATATTGTGGAAAAAATTTTGGTTGGAAAAAATTTTGGAAACAATTTTTGAAAAAAATTTCGGAAAAAAATTTTGGAAAAAATTTTGGAAAAATTTTTTAAAAAAAATTTTGGAAAAAAATTTCGGAAACAATTTTGGAAAAAATTTCGGAAAAAAATTATGAAAAAAAATTTTGGAAAAATTTTGGAAAAAATTTTGAATTTGCAAAAAATTTTTAAAAAGACTGAAGAATCATCTTGTCGCAAATTTGTGGCTACCAAGCCATATGACACAAGAATAAGTCTAAAGAAGCCGTGAGTCGCGAATTTGCGGCTACCAAGCCCAAAGACGCAAGGGACTGGTACACAACCTGCTGATGCAGTTTTTCACCATGGGCAGCTCAAAAATCGAAGTTTTCGACACTTATTTTTTTGATATCGTGATCACCTAAACGACCACCCAATATATGTAAAGCATTGGCATTTTGAAAATAATTTTTGAAAAAAATTTTGGACAAAATTTGGAAAAAATTTTTGAAAAATTTTTGGAAAAAAATTTGGAGAAAATTTCTCAAAAAAATTTTTCTCAAAAATTTTGGAAAAAATTTTCAGAAAAAAATTTTGGAACAAGTTTTGGAAAAAATATTGGAAAAAATTCTGAAAAAAAATTTTAGAACAAATTTTGGAAAAAATTTTGGAAAAAATTTTGGAAAAAATTTTGAAAAATTTAGGAAAAAAATTTCGGAAAAAATTTTGGAAAAAATTTTTAAAAAAAATTTTGGAAAAAAATTTCGGAAAAAATTGTGGAAAAAATTTTTGGAAAAAAATTTTGGAAAAAATTTTGGAAAATTTAGGAAAAAAATTTCGGAAAAAATTTTAGAAAAAATTTTGGGGGGAAAAAATTTTGGAAAAAATTTTTAAATAAAATTTTGGAAAAACATTTCGAAAAAAATTTTGGAAAAAATTTCGGAAAAAATTTTGGAAAAAAATTTTGGAAAAAATTTTGGAAAATTCAGGACAAAATTTTGCAAAAAATTTTGGAAAAAATTTTTTCAAAAAATTTTGGAAATAATTTCGGAAAAAATAATTAAAAAAAATTTTGGAAATAATATCGGAAACAATTTTTAAAAAAAGTTTTGGAAAAAAATATTGGAAAAAATTTTGGAAAAAGCCTGCACTGCTTTGCAGTTTTAAACACGAGGGCAAGTGCAGAAGTTATGACACAAGAATAAGTCTAAAGAAGCCGTGAGTCGCGAATTTGCGGCTGCCTGCACTGCTTCGCAGTTTTAAACACGAGGGCAAATGCAGAAGGTCAAAAAAATTTTGGAAAAAATTTCGGAAAAAATTTTGAAAAAAAATTTTGGAAAAAATTTTGAAAAATTTAGGACAAAATTTTGCAAAAAATTTTGGAAAAAATTTTTTCAAAAAATTTTGGAAATAATTTCGGAAAAAATTATTAAAAAAAATTTTGGAAATAATATCGGAAACAATTTTTAAAAAAAATTTTGGAAAAAAATTTTGGATAAAATTTTGAAAAAAGCCTGCACTGCTTTGCAGTTTTAAACACGAGGGCAAGTGCAGAAGTTATGACACAAGAATAAGTCTAAAGAAGCCGTGAGTCGCGAATTTGCGGCTGCCTGCACTGCTTCGCAGTTTTAAACACGAGGGCAAATGCAGAAGGTCAAAAAACTTTTGGAAAAAATTTTGGAAAAAAATTTTGGAAAAGATTTGAAGAAAAATTTTGGAAAAAATTTTGGAAAAAAAATTTTTAATCGCAAATTTGTGGCTACCAAGCCTTATGACACAAGAATAAGTCCAAAGAAGCCGTGAGTCGCGAATTTGCGGCTACGAAGCCCAAAGACGCAAGGGACTGGTACACAACCTGCTCCTGCAGTTTTTTTTTTTTATCCGAGAATTCTCGTTTTGTGGAAAACGAGAATCGGAGAAATTTTTTTTTTTTTTTTATCCGAGAATTCTCGGATAAAAAAAAAAAAAAACAAAAATTTCCCCGATTCTCGTTTTCCACAAACCGAGAATTCTCGGATAAAAAAAAATTTTTTTTTCTCCGATTCTCGTTTTCCACAAAACGAGAATTCTCGGATAAAAAAAGAAAAAAAATTTCTCCGATTCTGGTTTTCCACAAAACGAGAATTCTCGGATAAAAAAAAAAAAAAATTTCTCCGATTCTGGTTTTCCATGAAACGAGAATTCTCGGATAAAAAAAAAAAAAAATTTCTCTGATTCTCGTTTTCCACAAAACGAGAATTTTCGGATAAAAAAAAAAATAAAAAAATTTCTCCGATTCTGGTTTTCCACAAAACGAGAATTCTCGGATAAAAAAAAAAAAAAATTTCCACGAATCTCGTTTTCCACAAAACGAGAATTCTCGGATAAAGAAAGAAAAAAAAAAAATTTCTCCGATTCTGGTTTTCCACAAAACGAGATTCCTCGGATAAAAAAAAAAAAAAAAAATTTCTCCGATTCTCGTTTTCCATAAAAAAGAGAATTCTCGGATAAAAGAAAAAAAAAAATTTCTCCGATTCTCGTTTTCCACAATATGAGAATTCTCGGATAAAAGAAAAAAAAAAAAATTTTTTCCGATTCTCGTTTTCCACAAAACGAGAATTCTCGGATAAAAAAAAAAAAAAAATTTCTCCGATTCTCGTTTGCAACAAAACGAGAATTCTCGGATAAAAAAAAAAAAAAAATTTCTCCGATTCTGGTTTTCCACAAAACGAGAATTCTCGGATAAAAAGAAAAAAAAAAAATTTCTCCGATTCTCGTTTTCGAAAAAACGAGAATTCTCGGATAAAAAAAAAAAAAAAAATTTCTCCGATTCTCGTTTTCCACAAAACGAGAATTCTCGCATAAAAAAGAAAAAAAAAATTTCTCCAAGTCTGGTTTTCCAAAAAACGAGAATTCTCGGATAAAAAAGAAAAAAAAAATTTCTCCGATTCTCGTTTTCCACAAAACGAGAATTCTCGGATTAAAGAAAAAAAAAATTTTTTTTTTCTCCGATTATGGTTTTCCACGAAACGAGAATTCTCGGATGAAAAAAAAAAAAAATTTCTCCGATTCTCGTTTTCCACAAAACGAGAATTCTCGGATAAAAAAAAAAAAAAAAGTTCTCCGATTCTGGTTTTCCACAAAACGAGAATTCTCGGATAAAAAAAAAAAAAAAATTTCTCCGATTCTCGTTTTCCATAAAAAAGAGAATTCTCGGATAAAAGAAAAAAAAAAAATTTCTCCGATTCTCGTTTTCCACAATATGAGAATTCTCGGATAAAAGAAAAAAAAAAAAAAATTTCTCCGATTCTCGTTTTCCACAAAACGAGAATTCTCGGATAAAAAAAAAAAAAATTTCTCCGATTCTCGTTTTCAACAAAACGAGAATTCTCGGATAAAAAAAAAAAAAAAATTTCTCCGATTCTGGTTTTCCACAAAAAGAGAATTCTCGGATAAAAAGAAAAAAAAAAATTTCTCCGATTCTCGTTTTCGAAAAAACGAGAATTCTCGGATAAAAAAAAAAAAAACAAAAAAATTTCTCCGATTCTCGTTTTCCACAAAACGAGAATTCTCGGATAAAAAAAAAAAAAAAAAATTTCTCCAAGTCTGGTTTTCCACAAAACGAGAATTCTCGGATAAAAAAGAAAAAAAAAATTTCTCCGATTCTCGTTTTCCACAAAACGAGAATTCTCGGATAAAACAAAAAAAAAAATTTCTCCGATTCTCGTTTTCCACAAAACGAGAATTCTCGGATTAAAGAAAAAAAAAAAATTTTTTTTTCTCCGATTCAGGTTTTCCACGAAACGAGAATTCTCGGATGAAAAAAAAAAAAAATTTCTCCGATTCTCGTTTTCAACAAAACGAGAATTCTCGGATAAAACAAAAAAAAAAAATTTCTCCGATTCTCGTTTTCCACAAAACGATAATTCCCGGATTAAAGAAAAAAAAAAATTTTTTTTCTCCGATCTGGTTTTCCACGAAACGAGAATTCTCGGATAAAAAAAAGAAAAAATTTCTCCGATTCTCGTTTTCCACAAAACGAGAATTCTCGGATAAAAAAAAAAAATAAATTTCTCCGATTCTGGTTTTCAACAAAACGAGAATTCTCGGATAAAAAAAAAAAAAAAATTTCTCCGATTCTCGTTTTCCACAAAACGAGAATTCTCGGATAAAAAAAAAAAACAATTTCTCCGATTCTCGTTTTCAACAAAACGAGAATTCTCGGATAAAAAAAAAAAAAAAAATTTCTCCGATTCTGGTTTTCCACAAAACGAGAATTCTCGGATAAAAAGAAAAAAAAAATTTCTCCGATTCTCGTTTTCGAAAAAACGAGAATTCTCGGATAAAAAAAAAAAAAAAAAAAACTTCTCCGATTCTCGTTTTCCACAAAACGAGAATTCTCGGATAAAAAAAAAAAAAAATTTCTCCAAGTCTGGTTTTCCACAAAACGAGAATTCTCGGATAAAAAAGAAAAAAAAATTTCTCCGATTCTCGTTTTCCACAAAACGAGAATTCTCGGATTAAAGAAAAAAAAAAAATTTCTCCGATTCTCGTTTTCCACAAAACGAGAATTCTCGGATAAAAAAAAAAAACAATTTCTCCGATTCTCGTTTTCAACAAAACGAGAATTCTCGGATAAAAAAAAAAAAAAAAAATTTCTCCGATTCTGGTTTTCCACAAAACGAGAATTCTCGGATAAAAAGAAAAAAAAAATTTCTCCGATTCTCGTTTTCGAAAAAACGAGAATTCTCGGATAAAAAAAAAAAAAAAAAAAAACTTCTCCGATTCTCGTTTTCCACAAAACGAGAATTCTCGGATAAAAAAAAAAAAAAAAAATTTCTCCAAGTCTGGTTTTCCACAAAACGAGAATTCTCGGATAAAAAAGAAAAAAAAATTTCTCCGATTCTCGTTTTCCACAAAACGAGAATTCTCGGATTAAAGAAAAAAAAAATTTTTTTTTCTCCGATTCTGGTTTTCCACGAAACGAGAATTCTCGGATGAAAAAAAAAAAAAAAATTCTCCGATTCTCGTTTTCAACAAAACAAGAATTCTCGGATAAAACAAAAAAAAAAAAATTTCTCCGATTCTCGTTTTCCACAAAACGAGAATTCCCGGATTAAAGAAAAAAAAAAATTTTTTTTTCTCCGATTCTGGTTCTCCACGAAACGAGAATTCTCGGATAAAAAAAAAAAAACTTCTCCGATTCTCGTTTTCCACAAAACGAGAATTCTCGGATAAAAAAAAAAAAAAAAATTTCTCCAAGTCTGGTTTTCCACAAAACGAGAATTCTCGGATAAAAAAGAAAAAAAAATTTCTCCGATTCTCGTTTTCCACAAAACGAGAATTCTCGGATAAAAAAAAAAAAGTAAATTTCTCCGATTCGGGTTTTCAACAAAACGAGAATTCTCGGATAAAAAAAA
Organism: Eutreptiella sp. 'Long Island Sound 2002'; assembly: GCA_964036045.1. Classification (NCBI taxonomy): domain Eukaryota; phylum Euglenozoa; class Euglenophyceae; order Eutreptiales; family Eutreptiaceae; genus Eutreptiella; species Eutreptiella sp. 'Long Island Sound 2002'. The sequence continues at coordinate 12,906,252 of OZ038403.1, forward strand.
AAAAAAAAAAATTCTCCGATTCTCGTTTTCCGCAAAACGGGAATTCTCGGATAAAAAAAAAAAAAAATTTCTCCGATTCTGGTTTTCCACAAAACGAGAATTCTCGGATGAAAAAAAAAAAAAAGTTTCTCCAATTCTGGTTTTCCAAAACACGAGAATTCCGGATAAAAAAAAAAAAATTTCTCTGATTCTGGTTTTCCACAAGAAGAGAATTCTCGGATAAAAAAAAAAAAAAATTTCTCCGATTCTGGTTTTCCGCAAAACAAGATTTCTCGGATAAAAAAAAAAAAAATTTCTCTGATTCTCGTTTTCCACAAAACGAGAATTCTCGGATAAAAAAAAAAAAAAAAAATTTCTCCGATTCTCGTTTTCCACAAAACGAGAATTCTCGGATAAAAAAAAAAAAAAAATTTCTCCGATTCTGGTTTTCAACAAAACGAGAATTCTCGGATAAAAAAAAAAAAAAAAAAAACTTTCTCCGATTCTCGTTTTCCACAAAACGAGAATTCTCGGATAAAAAAAAAAAAAACAAAAAAATTTCTCCGATTCTGGTTTTCCACAAAACGAGGATTCTCGGATAAAAAAAAAAAAAAAATTTCTCCGATTCTCGTTTTCCACAAAACGAGAAATCTCGGATAAAAAAAAAAAAAAAATTTCCCCGCTTCTCGTTTTCCACAAAACGAGAATCCTCGGATAAAAAAAAAAAAAAATTTCTCCAATTCTGGTTTTCCACAAAACGAGAATTCTCAGATAAAAAAAAAAAAAAAATTTCTCTGATTCTGGTTTTCCATGAAACGAGAATTCTCGGATAAAAAAAAAAAAATTTCTCTGATTCTCGTTTTCCACAAAACGAGAATTCTCGGATAAAAAAAAAAAAAAAAAAATTCTCCGATTCTCGTTTTCTGCAAAACGAGAATTCTCGGAAAAAACAAAAAAAAAAATTTCTCTGATTCTCGTTTTCGGCAAAACGAGAATTCTCGGATAAAAAAAAAAAAAAAAATTTCTCCGATTCTGGTTTTCCAAAACACGAGAATTCCGGATAAAAAAAAAAAAAAATTTCTCTGATTCTGGTTTTCGAGAACGAGAGAATTCTCGGATAAAAAAAAAAAAAAAAATTTCTCCGATTCGAGTTTTCCACAAAACGAGAATTCTCGGGTAAAAAAAAAAAAAAATTTCTCTGATTCTCGTTTTCCACAAAACGAGAATTCTCGAGTAAAAAAAAAAAAAAAAAATTTCTCCGATTCTCGTTTTCCACAAAACGAGAATTCTCGGATAAAAAAAAAAAAAAAAAAAAAAAATTTCTCCGATTCTGGTTTTCCACAAAACGAGAATTCTCGGATAAAAAAAAAAAAAAAAAATTTCTCCGATTCTGATTTTTCACGAAACGAGAATTCTCCGATAAAAAAAAAAAAAAAATTTCTCCGATTCTCGTTTTCCACAAAACGAGAATTCTCGGATAAAAAAAAAAAACAATTTCTCCGATTCTCGTTTTCAACAAAACGAGAATTCTCGGATAAAAAAAAAAAAAAATTTCTCCGATTCTGGTTTTCCACAAAACGAGAATTCTCGGATAAAAAGAAAAAAAAAATTTCTCCGATTCTCGTTTTCGAAAAAACGAGAATTCTCGGATAAAAAAAAAAAAAAAAAAACTTCTCCGATTCTCGTTTTCCACAAAACGAGAATTCTCGGATAAAAAAAAAAAAAAAATTTCTCCAAGTCTGGTTTTCCACAAAACGAGAATTCTCGGATTAAAGAAAAAAAAAAAATTTCTCCGATTCTCGTTTTCCACAAAACGAGAATTCTCGGATAAAAAAAAAAAAACAATTTCTCCGATTCTCGTTTTCAACAAAACGAGAATTCTCGGATAAAAAAAAAAAAAAAAATTTCTCCGATTCTGGTTTTCCACAAAACGAGAATTCTCGGATAAAAAGAAAAAAAAAATTTCTCCGATTCTCGTTTTCGAAAAAACGAGAATTCTCGGATAAAAAAAAAAAAAAAAAAAAACTTCTCCGATTCTCGTTTTCCACAAAACGAGAATTCTCGGATAAAAAAAAAAAAAAAAATTTCTCCAAGTCTGGTTTTCCACAAAACGAGAATTCTCGGATAAAAAAGAAAAAAAAATTTCTCCGATTCTCGTTTTCCACAAAACGAGAATTCTCGGATTAAAGAAAAAAAAAATTTTTTTTTCTCCGATTCTGGTTTTCCACGAAACGAGAATTCTCGGATGAAAAAAAAAAAAAAATTCTCCGATTCTCGTTTTCAACAAAACAAGAATTCTCGGATAAAACAAAAAAAAAAAAATTTCTCCGATTCTCGTTTTCCACAAAACGAGAATTCCCGGATTAAAGAAAAAAAAAAATTTTTTTTTCTCCGATTCTGGTTCTCCACGAAACGAGAATTCTCGGATAAAAAAAAAAAAAACTTCTCCGATTCTCGTTTTCCACAAAACGAGAATTCTCGGATAAAAAAAAAAAAAAATTTCTCCAAGTCTGGTTTTCCACAAAACGAGAATTCTCGGATAAAAAAGAAAAAAAAATTTCTCCGATTCTCGTTTTCCACAAAACGAGAATTCTCGGATAAAAAAAAAAAAGTAAATTTCTCCGATTCGGGTTTTCAACAAAACGAGAATTCTCGGATAAAAAAAAAAAAAAAAAATTCTCCGATTCTCGTTTTCCGCAAAACGGGAATTCTCGGATAAAAAAAAAAAAATTTCTCCGATTCTGGTTTTCCACAAAACGAGAATTCTCGGATGAAAAAAAAAAAAAGTTTCTCCAATTCTGGTTTTCCAAAACACGAGAATTCCGGATAAAAAAAAAAAATTTCTCTGATTCTGGTTTTCCACAAGAAGAGAATTCTCGGATAAAAAAAAAAAAAAATTTCTCCGATTCTGGTTTTCCGCAAAACAAGATTTCTCGGATAAAAAAAAAAAAAATTTCTCTGATTCTCGTTTTCCACAAAACGAGAATTCTCGGATAAAAAAAAAAAAAAAAAAATTTCTCCGATTCTCGTTTTCCACAAAACGAGAATTCTCGGATAAAAAAAAAAAAAAAATTTCTCCGATTCTGGTTTTCAACAAAACGAGAATTCTCGGATAAAAAAAAAAAAAAAAAAACTTTCTCCGATTCTCGTTTTCCACAAAACGAGAATTCTCGGATAAAAAAAAAAAACAAAAAAATTTCTCCGATTCTGGTTTTCCACAAAACGAGGATTCTCGGATAAAAAAAAAAAAAAATTTCTCCGATTCTCGTTTTCCACAAAACGAGAAATCTCGGATAAAAAAAAAAAAAAAAATTTCCCCGCTTCTCGTTTTCCACAAAACGAGAATCCTCGGATAAAAAAAAAAAAAAAATTTCTCCAATTCTGGTTTTCCACAAAACGAGAATTCTCAGATAAAAAAAAAAAAAAATTTCTCTGATTCTGGTTTTCCATGAAACGAGAATTCTCGGATAAAAAAAAAAAAAATTTCTCTGATTCTCGTTTTCCACAAAACGAGAATTCTCGGATAAAAAAAAAAAAAAAAAATTCTCCGATTCTCGTTTTCTGCAAAACGAGAATTCTCGGAAAAAACAAAAAAAAAAATTTCTCTGATTCTCGTTTTCGGCAAAACGAGAATTCTCGGATAAAAAAAAAAAAAAAAAAAATTTCTCCGATTCTGGTTTTCCAAAACACGAGAATTCCGGATAAAAAAAAAAAAATTTCTCTGATTCTGGTTTTCGAGAACGAGAGAATTCTCGGATAAAAAAAAAAAAAAAAATTTCTCCGATTCGAGTTTTCCACAAAACGAGAATTCTCGGGTAAAAAAAAAAAAAATTTCTCTGATTCTCGTTTTCCACAAAACGAGAATTCTCGAGTAAAAAAAAAAAAAAAAAAATTTCTCCGATTCTCGTTTTCCACAAAACGAGAATTCTCGGATTAAAAAAAAAAAAAAAAAAAAAAATTTCTCCGATTCTGGTTTTCCACAAAACGAGAATTCTCGGATAAAAAAAAAAAAAAAAAAATTTCTCCGATTCTGATTTTTCACAAAACGAGAATTCTCCGATAAAAAAAAAAAAAAAATTTCTCCGATTCTCGTTTTCCACAAAACGAGAATCCTCGGATAAAAAAAAAAAAAAATTTCTCCGATTCTGATTTTTCACAAAACGAGAATTCTCGGATAAAAAAAAAAAAAAAAAAATTTCTCCGATTCTCGTTTTCCACAAAACGAGAATTCTCGGATAAAAAAAAAAAAGAAAAAAATTTCTCCCATTCTCGTTTTCCACAAAACGAGAATTCTCGGATAAAAAAAAAAAAAAAAAATGTCTCGGATTCTGGTTTTCCACAAAACGAGAATTCTCGGATAAAAAAAAAAAAAATTTCTCTGATTCTCGTTTTCCACAAAACGAGAATTCTCGGAAAAAAAAAAAAAAAATTTCTCCGATTCTGGTTTTCCACAAAACGAGAATTGTCGGAAAAAAAAAAAAAAATTTCTCCGATTCTCGTTTTCCGCAAAACGAGATTTCTCGGATAAAAAAAAAAAAAAAAATTTTTTTCAGATTCTCGTTTTCCACAAAACGAGAATTCTCGGATAAAAAAAAAAAAAACTTCTCCGATTCTCGTTTTCCCCAAAACGAGAATTCTCGGATAAAAAAAAAAAAATTTCTCTGATTCTCGTTTTCCACAAAAAGAGAATTCTCGGATAAAAAAAAAAAAAAAATTTCTCCGATTCTGGTTTTCAACAAAACGAGAATTCTCGGATAAAAAAAAAAAATTTTTTTTCCGATTCTCGTTTTCCACAAAACGAGAATACTCGGATAAAAAAAAAAAAAATTTCTCCGATTCTGGTTTTCCAAAACACGAGAATTCCGGATAAAAAAAAATAAAAAAAAATTTCTCTGATTCCGGTTTTCCACAAGAAGAGAATTCTCGGATAAAAAAAAAAAAAAAATTTCACCCATTCTGGTTTTCCACAAAACGAGAATTCTCGGATAAAAAAAAAAAAATTTCTCTGATTCTCGTTTTCCACAAAACGAGAATTCTCGGATAAAAAAAAAAAAAAATTTCTCCGATTCTCGTTTTCCGCAAAACGAGAATTCTCGGATAAAAAAAAAAAAAATTTTCCGATTCTCGTTTTTCACAAAACGAGAATTCTCGCATAAACAAAAAAAAAAAAAAATTTCTCCGATTCTGATTTTTCAACAAAACGAGAATTCTCGGATAAAAAAAAAAAAAAAATTTCTCCGATTCTCGTTTTCCACAAAACGAGAATACTCGGATAAAAAAAAAAAACATTTCTCCGATTCTGGTTTTCCAAAACACGAGAATTCCGGATAAAAAAAAAAATTTCTCTGATTCTGGTTTTCCACAAGAAGAGAATTCTCGGATAAAAAAAAAAAAAATTTCTCCGATTCTGGTTTTCCACAAAACGAGAATTCTCGGATAAAAAAAAAAAAAAATTTCTCTGATTCTCGTTTTCCACAAAACGAGAATTCTCGGATAAAAAAAAAAAAAAAAAATTTCTCCGATTCTCGTTTTCCGCAAAACGAGAATTCTCGGATAAAAAAAAAAAAAATTTCCCCGATTCTCGTTTTCCACAAAACGGGAATTCTCGCATAAGAAAAAAAAAAAAAATTTCTCCGATTCTGATTTTTCACAAAACGAGAATTCTCCGATAAAAAAAAAAAAAAATTTTTTTCCGATTCTCGTTTTCCACAAAACGAGAATTCTCGGATAAAAAAAAAAAAGAAAAAAATTTCTCCCATTCTCCTTTTCCACAAAACGAGAATTCTCGGATAAAAAAAAAAAAAAAAATGTCTCCGATTCTGGTTTTCGACAAGACGAGAATTCTCGGATAAAAAAAAAAAAAAAATTTCTCCGATTCTCGTTTTCCACAAAACGAGAAATCTGGGATAAAAAAAAAAAAAATTTCTCCGCTTCTCGTTTTCCACAAAACGAGAATCCTCAGATAAAAAAAAAAAAAAAAATTTCTCCGATTCTGGTTTTCCACAAAACGAGAATTATCTGATAAAAAAAAAAAAAAAAAATTTCTCTGATTCTGGTTTTCCATGAAACGAGAATTCTCGGATAAAAAAAAAAAAAAAATTTCTCTGATTCTCGTTTTCCACAAAACGAGAATTCTCGGATAAAAAAAAAAAAAAAATTTCTCCGATTCTCGTTTTCCGCAAAACGAGAATTCTCGGATAAAAAAAAAAAAAAAATTTCTCTGATTCTCGTTTTCGGCAAAACGAGAATTCTCGGATAAAAAAAAAAAAAAAATTTCTCCGATTCTGGTTTTCCAAAACACGAGAATTCCGGATAAAAAAAAAAAAAAAATTTCTCTGATTCTGGTTTTCCACAAGAAGAGAATTCTCGGATAAAAAAAAAAAAAAATTTCTCCGATTCTGGTTTTCCACAAAACGAGAATTCTCGGAAGAAAAAAAAAAAAAAATTTCTCTGATTCTCGTTTTCCACAAGACGAGAATTCTCGGATAAAAAAAAAAAAAAAAAATTTCTCCGATTCTGGTTTTCCACAAAACGAGAATTCTCGGGTAAAAAAAAAAAAAAATTTCTCTGATTCTCGTTTTCCACAAAACGAGAATTCTCGAGTAAAAAAAAAAAAAAAAAAAATTTCTCCGATTCTCGTTTTCCACAAAGCGAGAATTCTCGGATAAAAAAAAAAAAAAAAAAAAAATTTCTCCGATTCTGGTTTTCCACAAAACGAGAATTCTCGGATAAAAAAAAAAAAAAAAAATTTCTCCGATTCTGATTTTTCACAAAACGAGAATTCTCGGATAAAAAAAAAAAAAAATTTCTCCGATTCTCGTTTTCCACAAAACGAGAATTCTCGGATAAAAAAAAAAAAAAAATTTCTCCAATTCTGATTTTTCACAAAACGAGAATTCTCGGATAAAAAAAAAAAAAAAAAATTTCTCCGATTCTCGTTTTCCACAAAACAAGAATTCTCGGATAAAAAAAAAAAAGGAAAAAAATTTCTCCCATTCTCGTTTTCCACAAAACGAGAATTCTCGGATAAAAAAAAAAAAAAAAAATGTCTCCGATTCTGGTTTTCCACCAAACGAGAATTCTCGGATAAAAAAAAAAAATTTCTCTGATTCTCGTTTTCCACAAAACCAGAATACTCGGATAAGAAAAAAAAAAAAAATTCCTCCGATTCTGGTTTTCCAAAACACGAGAATTCCGGATAAAAAAAAATAAAAAAAAATTTCTCTGATTCTGGTTTTCCACAAGAAGAGAATTCTCGGATAAAAAAAAAAAAAAAATTTCTCCGATTCTGGTTTTCCACAAAACGAGAATTCTCGGATAAAAAAAAAAAAAAATTTCTCTGATTCTCGTTTTCCACAAAACGAGAATTCTCGGATAAAAAAAAAAAAAAAATTTCTCCGATTCTGGTTTTCAACAAAACGAGAATTCTCGGATAAAAAAAAAAAAAAATTTCTCCGATTCTGGTTTTCCAAAACACGAGAATTCCGGATAAAAAAAAATAAAAAAAAATTTCTCTGATTCTGGTTTTCCACAAGAAGAGAATTCTCGGATAAAAAAAAAAAAAAAAAATTTCTCCCATTCTGGTTTTCCACAAAACGAGAATTCTCGGATAAAAAAAAAAAAATTTCTCTGATTCTCGTTTTCCACAAAACGAGAATTCTCGGATAAAAAAAAAAAAAAAATTTCTCCGATTCTCGTTTTCCGCAAAACGAGAATTCTCGGATAAAAAAAAAAAATTTTTTTCCGATTCTCGTTTTCCACAAAACGAGAATTCTCGCATAAACAAAAAAAAAAAAAAATTTCTCCGATTCTGATTTTTCAACAAAACGAGAATTCTCGGATAAAAAAAAAAAAAAAATTTCTCCGATTCTCGTTTTCCACAAAACGAGAATACTCGGATAAAAAAAAAAAAAACATTTCTCCGATTCTGGTTTTCCAAAACACGAGAATTCCGGATAAAAAAAAAAACAATTTCTCTGATTCTGGTTTTCCACAAGAAGAGAATTCTCGGATAATAAAAAAAAAAAAATTTCTCCGATTCTGGTTTTCCACAAAACGAGAATTCTCGGATAAAAAAAAAAAAAAATTTCTCTGATTCTCGTTTTCCACAAAACGAGAATTCTCGGATAAAAAAAAAAAAAAAAAAATTTCTCCGATTCTCGTTTTCCGCAAAACGAGAATTCTCGGATAAAAAAAAAAAAAAATTTCTCCGATTCTCGTTTTCCACAAAACGGGAATTCTCGCATAAGAAAAAAAAAAAAATTTCTCCGATTCTGATTTTTCACAAAACGAGAATTCTCGGATAAAAAAAAAAAAAAAAATTTCTCCGATTCTCGTTTTCCACAAAACGAGAATTCTCGGATAAATAAAAAAAAAGAAAAAAATTTCTCCCATTCTCGTTTTCCACAAAACGAGAATTCTCGGATAAAAAAAAAAAAAAAAATTTCTCCGATTCTCGTTTTCCACAAAACGAGAATTCTCGGATAAAAAAAAAAAAGAAAAAAATTTCTCCCATTCTCGTTTTCCACAAAACGAGAATTCTCGGATAAAAAAAAAAAAAAAAAATGTCTCCGATTCTGGTTTTCCACAAAACGAGAATTCTCGGATAAAAAAAAAAAAAAAAATTTCTCCGATTCTCGTTTTCCACAAAACGAGAAATCTCGGATAAAAAAAAAAAAAAATTTCTCCGCTTCTCGTTTTCCACAAAACGAGAATCCTCAGATAAAAAAAAAAAATAAAATTTCTCCGATTCTGGTTTTCCACAAAACGAGAATTATCGGATAAAAAGAAAAAAAAAAATTGCTCTGATTCTGGTTTTCCATGAAACGAGAATTCTCGGATAAAAAAAAAAAAATTTCTCTGATTCTCGTTTTCCACAAAACGAGAATTCTCGGATAAAAAAAAAAAAAAAATTTCTCCGATTCTCGTTTTCCGCAAAACGAGAATTCTCGGATAAAAAAAAAAAAAAAATTTCTCTGATTCTCGTTTTCGGCAAAACGAGAATTCTCGGATAAAAAAAAAAAGAAAAAATTTCTCCGATTCTGGTTTTCCAAAACACGAGAATTCCGGATAAAAAAAAAAAAAAATTTCTCTGATTCTGGTTTTCCACAAGAAGAGAATTCTCGGATAAAAAAAAAAAAAAATTTCTCCGATTCTGGTTTTCCACAAAACGAGAATTCTCGGAAGAAAAAAAAAATTTTTTTTTTCTGATTCTCGTTTTCCACAAGACGAGAATTCTCGGATAAAAAAAAAAAAAAGATAAAAATTTCTCCGATTCTCGTTTTCCGCAAAACGAGAATTCTCGCATAAGAAAAAAAAAAAAATTTCTCCGATTCTCGTTTTCCACAAAACGAGAATTCTCGGATAAAAAAAAAAAAAAAAATTTCTCCGATTCTCGTTTTCCACAAAACGAGGATTCTCGGATAAAAAAAAAAAAGAAAAAAATTTCTCCCATTCTCGTTTTCCACAAAACGAGAATTCTCGGATAAAAAAAAAAAAAAAAAAATGCCTCCGATTCTGGTTTTCCACAAAACGAGAAATCTCGGATAAAAAAAAAAAAAAATTTCTCCGCTTCTCGTTTTCCACAAAACGAGAATCCTCAGATAAAAAAAAAAAAAAAATTTCTCCGACTCTGGTTTTCCACAAAACGAGAATTATCGGATAAAAAAAAAAAAAAAATTTCTCTGATTCTGGTTTTCCATGAAACGAGAATTCTCGGATAAAAAAAAAAAAAATTTCTCTGATTCTCGTTTTCCACAAAACGAGAATTCTCGGATAAAAAGAAAAAAAAAATTTCTCCGATTCTCGTTTTCCGCAAAACGAGAATTCTCGGATAAAAAAAAAAAAAAATTTCTCTGATTCTCGTTTTCGGCAAAACGAGAATTCTCGGATAAAAAAAAAAAAAAAATTTCTCCGATTCTGGTTTTCCAAAACACGAGAATTCCGGATAAAAAAAAAAAAAAATTTCTCTGATTCTGGTTTTCCACAAGAAGAGAATTCTCGGATAAAAAAAAAAAAAATTTCTCCGATTCTGGTTTTCCACAAAACGAGAATTCTCGGAAGAAAAAAAAAAAATTTTTTTTCTGATTCTCGTTTTCCACAAGACGAGAATTCTCGGATAAAAAAAAAAAAAAGATAAAAATTTCTCCGATTCTCGTTTTCCGCAAAACGAGAATTCTCGGATAAAAAAAAAAAAAATTTCTCCAATTCTCGTTTTCCACAAAACGAGAATTCTCGGATAAAAAAAAAAAAAAAATTTCTCCGATTCTGGTTTTCCACAAAACGAGAATTCTCGGATAAAAAAAAAAAAAAATTTCTCCGATTCTGGTTTTCCAAAACACGAGAATTCCGGATAAAAAAAAAAAAAATTTCTCTGATTCTGGTTTTCCACAAGAAGAGAATTCTCGGATAAAAAAAAAAAAAAAAATTTCTCCGATTCTGGTTTTCCGCAAAACGAGATTTCTCGGATAGAAAAAAAAAAAAAATTTCTCTGATTCTCGTTTTCCACAAAACGAGAATTCTCGGATAAAAAAAAAAAAAAACAATTTCTCTGTATCTCGTTTTCCACAAAACGAGAATTCTCGGATAAAAAAAAAAAAAATTTCTCCGATTCTGGTTTTCAACAAAACGAGAATTCTCGGATAAAAAAAAAAAAAACAAAAAAATTTCCTCCGATTCTGGTTTTCAACAAAACGAGGATTCTCGGATAAAAAAAAAAAAAAATAAATTTCTCCGATTCTCGTTTTCCACAAAACGAGAAATCTCGGAAAAAAAAAAAAAAAAAATTTCTCTGATTCTCGTTTTCCACAAAACGAGAATTCTCGGATAAAAAAAAAAAAAAAAAAATTTCTCCGATTCTCGTTTTCCGCAAAACGAGAATTCTCGGATAAAAAACAAAAAAAAATTTCTCCGATTCTCGTTTTCCACAAAACGAGAATTCTCGGATAAAAAAAAAAAAAAAAAAAAAATTTCTCCGATTCTGGTTTTCCACAAAACGAGAATTCTCGGATAAAAAAAAAAAAAAAATTTCTCCGATTCTGGTTTTCCAAAACACGAGAATTCCGGGCAAAAAAAAAAGAAAAAAAATTTCTCTGATTCTGGTTTTCCACAAGAAGAGAATTCTCGGATAAAAAAAAAAAAAAAAAATTTCTCCGATTCTGGTTTTCCGCAAAACGAAATTTCTCGGATAAAAAAAAAGGAAAAAAAAATTTCTCCGATTCTCGTTTTCCACAAAACGAGGGTTCTCGGATAAAAAAAAAAAAAACAAAAAAATTTCTCCGATTCTGGGTTTCCACAACACGAGGATTCTTGGATAAAAAAAAAAAAAAAAAATTTCTCCGATTCTCGTTTTCCACAAAACGAGAATTCTCGGATAAAAAAAAAAAAAAACAAAAAAATTTCTCCGATTCTGGTTTTCCACAAAACGAGAATTCTCGGATAAAAAAAAAAAAAAAAACAATTTCTCCGATTCTCGTTTTCCACAAAACGAGAATTCTCGGATAAAAAAAAAAAAAAAATTTCTCCGATTCTGGTTTTCACCAAAACGAGAATTCTCGGATAAAAAAAAAAAAAAAAATTTCTCCGATTCTCGTTTTCCGCAAAACGAGAATTCTCGGATAAAAAAAAAAAAAAAAAATTTCTCCGATTCTGGTTTTCCACAAAACGAGAATTCTCGGATAAAAAAAAAAAATTTATCCGATTCTGGTTTTCCAAAACACGAGAATTCCGGATAAAAAAAAAATTTCTCTGACTCTGGTTTTCCACAAGAAGAGAATTCTCGGATAAAAAAAAAAAAAAAAAATTTCTCCGATTCTGGTTTTCCGCAAAACGAGATTTCTCGGATAAAAAAAAAAAAAAATTTCTCTGATTCTCGTTTTCCACAAAACGAGAATTCTCGGATAAAAAAAAAAAAAAAATTTGTCCGATTCTCGTTTTCCACAAAACGAGAATTCTCGGATAAAAAAAAAAAAAAATTTCTCCGATTCTCGTTTTCCACAAAACGAGAATTCTCGGATAAAAAAAAAAAAAACAAGAAAATTTCTCCGATTCTGGTTTTCCACAAAACGAGGATACTCGGATAAAAAAAAAAAAAAAAATTTCTCCGATTCTCGTTTTCCACAAAACGAGAAATCTCGGATAAAAAAAAAAAAAAAATTTCTCCGATTCTCGTTTTCCACAAAACGAGAATTCTCGGGTAAAAAAAAAAAAAAAAAAAATTTCTCCGATTCTCGTTTTCCACAAAACGAGAATTCTCGGATAAAAAAAAAAAAAAATTTCTCCGATTCTCGTTTTCCACAAAACGAGAATTCTCGGATAAAAAAAAAAAAAACAAAAAAATTTCTCCGATTCTGGTTTTCCACAAAACGAGAATTCTCGGATAAAAGAAAAAAAAAAAACAATTTCTCCGATTCTCGTTTTCCACAAAACGAGAATTCTCGGATAAAAAAAAAAAAAATTTCTCCGATTCTGGTTTTCAACAAAACGAGAATTCTCGGATAAAAAAAAAAAAAAAAAAAATTTCTCCGATTCTCGTTTTCCGCAAAACGAGAATTCTCGGATAAAAAAAAAAAAAAATTTCTCCGATTCTCGTTTTCCACAAAACGAGAATTCTCGGATAAAAAAAAAAAAAAAATTTCTCCGATTCTGGTTTTCCACAAAACGAGAATTCTCGGATAAAAAAAAAAAAAAATTTATCCGATTCTGGTTTTCCAAAACACGAGAATCCCGGATAAAAAAATAAAAAAAATTTCTCTGATTCTGGTTTTCCGCAAGAAGAGAATTCTCGGATAAAAAAAAAAAAAAATTTCTCCGATTCTGGTTTTCCGCAAAACGAGATTTCTCGGATAAAAAAAAAAAAAAATTTCTCTGATTCTCGTTTTCCACAAAACGAGAATTCTCGGATAAAAAAAAAAAAAAAAATTTCTCCGATTCTCGTTTTCCACAAAACGAGAATTCTCGGATAAAAAAAAAAAAAAATTTCTCCGATTCTCGTTCTCCACAAAACGCGAATTCTCGGATAAAAAAAAAAAAAAACAAGAAAATTTCTCCGATTCTGGTTTTCCATCAAACGAGGATTCTCGGATAAAAAAAAAAAAAAAAAATTTCTCCGATTCTCGTTTTCCACAAAACGAGAATTCTCGGATAAAAAAAAAGAAAAAATTTCTCCGATTCTCGTTTTCCACAAAACGAGAATTCTCGGATAAAAAAAAAAAAAAAACAAGAAAATTTCTCCGATTCCGGTTTTCCACAAAACGAGGATTCTCGGATAAAAAAAAAAAAAAAAAATTTCTCCGATTCTCGTTTTTCACAAAACGAGAATTCTCGGATAAAAAAAAAAAAAAAAAAAATTTCTCCGATTCTCGTTTTCCACAAAACGAGAATTCTCGGATAAAAAAAAAAAAATTTCTCCGATTCTCGTTTTCCACAAAACGAGAATTCTCGGATAAAAAAAAAAAAAAAAAAAATTTTCTCCGATTCTGGTTTTCCACAAAACGAGAATTCTCGGATAAAAAAAAAAAAAAAATTTCTCTGATTCTGGTTTTCCATGAAACGAGAATTCTCGGATAAAAAAAAAAAAAAAAAATTCTCTGATTCTCGTTTTCCACAAAACGAGAATTCTCGGATAAAAAAAAAAAAAAATTTCTCCGATTCTCGTTTTCCGCAAAACGAGAATTCTCGGAAAAAACAAAAAAAAAAAATTTCTCTGATTCTCGTTTTCGGCAAAACGAGAATTCTCGGATAAAAAAAAAAAAAAATTTCTCAGATTCTGGTTTTCCAAAACACGAGAATTCCGGATAAAAAAAAAAAAAAAAATTCTCTGATTCTGGTTTTCCACAAGAAGAGAATTCTCGGATAAAAAAAAAAAAAAAAATTTCTCCGATTCTGGTTTTCCACAAAATTAGAATTCTCGGATAAAAAAAAAAAAAAAAATTTCTCTGATTCTCGTTTTCCACAAAACGAGAATTCTCGGATAAAAAAAAAAAAAAAAATTTCTCCGATTCTCGTTTTCCGCAAAACGAGAATTCTCGGATAAAAAAAAAAAATCATTTCTCCGATTCTCGTTTTCCACAAAACGAGAATTCTCGGATAAAAAAAAAAAAAAAAAATTTCTCCGATTCTGGTTTTCCACAAAACGAGAATTCTCGGATAAAAAAGAAAAAATTTCTCTGATTCTGGTTTTCCACAAGAAGGGAATTCTCGGATAAAAAAAAAAAAAAAAATTCTCCGATTCTCGTTTTCCGCAAAACGAGAATTCTCGGAAAAAACAAAAAAAAAAAATTTCTCCGATTCTCGTTTTCCGCAAAACGAGAATTCTCGGAAAAAAAAAAAAAAAAAATTTCTCCGATTCTCGTTTTCCGCAAAACGAGAATTCTCGGAAAAAACAAAAAAAAAAAATTTCTCCGATTCTCGTTTTCCACAAAACGAGAATTCTCGGATAAAAAAAAAAAAAAAAATTTCTCAGATTCTGGTTTTCCAAAACACGAGAATTCCGGAAAAAAAAAAAAAAAATTTATCCGATTCTGGTTTTCCAAAACACGAGAATTCCGGATAAAAAAAATTTTTTTTTCTCTGATTCTGGTTTTCCACAAGAAGAGAATTCTCGGATAAAAAAAAAAAAATTTCTCCGATTCTGGTTTTCCGCAAAACGAGATTTCTCGGATAAAAAAAAAAAAAAAAATTTCGCTGATTCTCGTTTTCCACAAAACGAGAATTCTCGGATAAAAAAAAAAAAAAAAAAATTCTCCGATTCTCGTTTTCCACAAAACGAGAATTCTCGGATAAAAAAAAAAAAATAAATTTCTCCGATTCTGGTTTTCAACAAAACGAGTATTCTCGGATAAAAAAAAAAAAAAAAAACTTTCTCCGATTCTCGTTTTCCACAAAACGAGAATTCTCGGATAAAAAAAAAAAAAAAAAAATTCTCCGATTCTCGTTTTCCACAAAACGAGAATTCTCGGATAAAAAAAAAAAAATAAATTTCTCCGATTCTGGTTTTCAACAAAACGAGTATTCTCGGATAAAAAAAAAAAAAAAAAACTTTCTCCGATTCTCGTTTTCCACAAAACGAGAATTCTCGGATAAAAAAAAAAAAAAAAATTCTCCGATTCTCGTTTTCCACAAAACGAGAAATCTCGGATAAAAAAAAAAAAAATTTCTTCGCTTCTCGTTTTCCACAAAACGAGGATCCTCGGATAAAAAAAAAAAAAAAAATTTCTCTGATTCTCGTTTTCCACAAAACGAGAATTCTCGGATAAAAAAAAAAAAAAAAAATTTCTCCGATTCTCGTTTTCCGCAAAACGAGAATTCTCGGAAAAAACAAAAAAAAAAAAATTTCTCTGATTCTCGTTTTCGGCAAAACGAGAATTCTCGGATAAAAAAAAAAAAAAAATTTTCTCAGATTCTGGTTTTCCAAAACACGAGAATTCCGGATAAAAAAAAAAAATTTCTCTGATTCTGGTTTTCCACAAGAAGAGAATTCTCGGATAAAAAAAAAAAAAAAAAAATTTCTCCGATTCTGGTTTTCCACAAAACGGGAATTCTCGGATAAAAAAAAAAAAAAAAATTTCTCTGATTCTCGTTTTCCACAAAACGAGAATTCTCGGATAAAAAAAAAAAAAAAAATTTCTCCGATTCTCGTTTTCCGCAAAACGAGAATTCTCGGATAAAAAAAAAAAAAATTTCTCCGATTCTCGTTTTCCACAAAACGAGAATTCTCGGATGAAAAAAAAAAAAAAAAAATTTCTCCGATTCTGGTTTTCCACAAAACGAGAATTCTCGGATAAAAAAAAAAAAAAAAATTTCTCCGATTCTCGTTTTCCACAAAACGAGAATTCTCGGATAAAAAAAAAAAAAAAAAAAATTTCTCCGATTCTCGTTTTCCACAAAACGAGAATTCTCGGATAAAAAAAAAAAAAAAAATTTCTCCGATTCTCGTTTTCCACAAAACGAGAATTCTCGGATAAAAAAAAAAAAACAAAAAATTTCTCCGATTCTGGTTTTCCACAAAACGAGAATTCTCGGATAAAAAAAAAAAAAAAAACAATTTCTCCGATTCTCGTTTTCCACAAAACGAGAATTCTCGGATAAAAAAAAAAAAAAAATTTCTTCGATTCTGGTTTTCAACAAAACGAGAATTCTCGGATAAAAAAAAAACAAAAAAATTTCTCCGATTCTCGTTTTCCGCAAAACGAGAATTCTCGGATAAAAAAAAAAAAAAAATTTCTCCGATTCTCGTTTTCCACAAAACGAGAATTCTCGGATAAAAAAAAAAAAAAATTTCTCCGATTCTGGTTTTCCACAAAACGAGAATTCTCGGATAAAAAAAAAAAAAATTTATCCGATTCTGGTTTTCCAAAACACGAGAATTCCGGATAAAAAAAAAAAAATTTCTCTGATTCTGGTTTTCCACAAGAAGAGAATTCTCGGATAAAAAAAAAAAAAAAATTTCTCCGATTCTGGTTTTCCGCAAAACGAGATTTCTCGGATAAAAGAAAAAAAAAATTTCTCTGATTCTCGTTTTCCACAAAACGAGAATTCTCGGATAAAAAAAAAAAAAAAAAAATTTCTCCGATTCTCGTTTTCCACAAAACGAGAATTCTCGGATAAAAAAAAAAAAAAAATTTCTCCGATTCTCGTTTTCCACAAAACGAGAATTCTCGGATAAAAAAAAAAAAAAACAAGAAAATTTCTCCGATTCTGGTTTTCCACAAAACGAGGATTCTCGGATAAAAAAAAAAAAAAATTTTCTCCGATTCTCATTTTCCACAAAACAGGAATTCTCGGATAAAAAAAAAAAAAAAAAATTTCTCCGAGTCTCGTTTTCCACAAAACGAGAATTCTCGGATAAAAAAAAAAAAAACAAGAAAATTTCTCCGATTCTGGTTTTCCACAAAACGAGGATTCTCGGATAAAAAAAAAAAAAAATTTCTCCGATTCTCGTTTTCCACAAAACGAGAATTCTCGGATAAAAAAAAAAAAAAAAATTTCTCCGATTCTCGTTTTCCACAAAACGAGAATTCTGGGATAAAAAAAAAAAAAAATTTTCTCCGATTCTCGTTTTTCACAAAACGAGAATTCTCGGATAAAAAAAAAAAAAAACAAGAAAATTTCTCCGATTCTGGTTTTCCACAAAACGAGGATTCTCGGATAAAAAAAAAAAAAAAAAGAATTTCTCCGATTCTCGTTTTCCACAAAACGAGAAATCTCGGATAAAAAAAAAAAAAAATTTTCTCCGATTCTGATTTTTCGCAAAACGAGAATTCTCGGATAAAAAAAAAAAAAAAAAATTTCTCCGATTCTGGTTTTCCACAAAACGAGAAGTCTCGGATAAAAAAAAAAAAAAAAAAAATTTCTCCGATTCTCGTTTTCCACAAAACGAGAATTCTCGGATAAAAAAAAAAAAAGAAAAAAATTTCTCCCATTCTCGTTTTCCACAAAACGAGAATTCTCGGATAAAAAAAAAAAAAAAAAATTTCTCCGATTCTCGTTTTCCACAAAACGAGAATTCTCGGATTAAAAAAAAAAAATATTTTTCTGATTCTCGTTTTCCACAAAACGAGAATTCTCGGATATAAAAAAAAAAAAAAAAAAATTTCTCCGATTCTGGTTTTCCATCGAACGAGAATTCTCGGATAAAAAAAAAAAAAAAAAAAAAATCCGATTCTCGTTTTCCACAAAACGAGAATTCTCGGATAAAAAAAAACAAAAAAATTTCTCCGATTCTCGTTTTCTACAAAACGAGAATTCTCGGATAAAAAAAAAAAAAAAAAATTTTCCGATTCCTGTTTTCCACAAAACGAGAATTCTCGGATAAAAAAAAAAAAAAAAAAAAAAAATTCCTCCGATTCTCGTTTTGCACAAAACGAGAATTCTCGGATTAAAAAAAAAAAAAATATTTTTCTGATTCTCGTTTTCCACAAAACGAGAATTCTCGGATTAAAAAAAAAAAAAAATTTCTCCGATTCTCGTTTTCCACAAAACGAGAATTCTCGGATAAAAAAAAAAAAAAAAAAAAATTTCTCCGATTCTCGTTTTCCACAAAACGAGAATTCTCGAATAAAAAAAAAAAAAAAGAAATTTCTCCGATTCTCGTTTTCCACAAAACGAGAATTCTCGGATAAAAAAAAAAAAAAAAATTTCTCCGATTCTGATTTTTCGCAAAACGAGAATTCTCGGATAAAAAAAAAAAAAAAATTTCTCCGATTCTGGTTTTCCACAAAACGAGAAGTCTCGGATAAAAAAAAAAAAAAAATTTCTCCCATTCTGGTTTTCCACAAAACGAGAATTCTCGGATAAAAAAAAAAAAAATTTCTCTGATTCTGGTTTTCCATGAAACGAGAATTCTCGGATAAAAAAAAAAAAAAAAAAATTTCTCTGATTCTCGTTTTCCACAAAACGAGAATTCTCGGATAAAAAAAAAAAAAAAATTTCTCCGATTCTCGTTTTCCGCAAAACGAGAATTCTCGGAAAAAACAAAAAAAAAAAATTTCTCTGATTCTCGTTTTCGGCAAAACGAGAATTGTCGGATAAAAAAAAAAAAAAAATTTCTCAGATTCTGGTTTTCCAAAACACGAAAATTCCGGATCAAAAAAAAAAAAAAAATTCTCTGATTCTGGTTTTCCACAAGAAGAGAATTCTCGGATAAAAAAAAAAAAAAAAAAATTTCTCCGATTCTGGTTTTCCACAAAACGAGAATTCTCGGATAAAAAAAAAAAAAAAATTTTCTCAGATTCTCGTTTTGGGCAAAACGAGAATTCTCGGATAAAAAAAAAAAAAAAAAAAATTTCTCCGATTCTCGTTTTCCGCAAAACGAGAATTCTCGGATAAAAAAAAAAAAAATTTCTCCGATTCTGGTTTTCCACAAAACGAGAATTCTCGGATAAAAAAAAAAAAAATTTCTCTGATTCTGGTTTTCCACAAGAAGAGAATTCTCGGATAAAAAAAAAAAAAAAATTTCTCCGATTCTCGTTTTCCGCAAAACGAGAATTCTCGGAAAAAACAAAAAAAAAAAATTTCTCCGATTCTCGTTTTCCGCAAAACGAGAATTCTCGGAAAAAAAAAAAAAAAATTTCTCCGATTCTCGTTTTCCGCAAAACGAGAATTCTCGGATAAAAAAAAAAAAAAAAATTTCTCAGATTCTGGTTTTCCAAAACACGAGAATTCCGGATAAAAAAAAAAAAAAAAATTTATCCGATTCTGGTTTTCCAAAACACGAGAATTCCGGATAAAAAAAAAAAATTTCTCTATTTCTGGTTTTCCACAAGAAGAGAATTCTCGGATAAAAAAAAAAAAAAAAATTTCTCCGATTCTGGTTTTCCGCAAAACGAGATTTCTCGGATAAAAAAAAAAAAAAAAATTTCGCCAATTCTCGTTTTCCACAAAACGAGAATTCTCGGATAAAAAAAAAAAAAAAAAATTCTCCGATTCTCGTTTTCCACAAAACGAGAATTCTCGGATAAAAAAAAAAAAAAAAATTTCTCCGATTCTGGTTTTCAACAAAACGAGAATTCTCGGATAAAAAAAAAAAAAATTTCTCCGCTTCTCGTTTTCCACAAAACGAGAATCCTCGGATAAAAAAAAAAAAACAAGAAAATTTCTCCGATTCTGGTTTTCCACAAAACGAGGATTCTCGGATAAAAAAAAAAAAAAAAAAAAATCTCCGATTCTCGTTTTCCACAAAACGAGAAATCTCGGATAAAAAAAAAAAAAATTTCTCCGCTTCTCGTTTTCCACAAAACGAGAATCCTCGGATAAAAAAAAGAAAAAAAAAAAATTTCTCCGATTCTGGTTTTCCACAAAACGAGAATTCTCGGATAAAAAAAAAAAAAAAATTCTCTGATTCTGGTTTTCCATGAAACGAGAATTCTCGGATAAAAAAAAAAAAAAATTTCACTGATTCTCGTTTTCCAGAAAACGAGAATTCTCGGATAAAAAAAAAAAAAAAAATTTCTCCGATTCTCGTTTTCCGCAAAACGAGAATTCTCGAAAAAACAAAAAAAAAAAAATTTCTCTGATTCTCGTTTTCGGCAAAACGAGATTTCTCGGATAAAAAAAAAAAAAAAATTTCTCAGATTCTGGTTTTCCAAAACACGAGAATTCCGGATAAAAAAAAAAAAAATTTCTCTGATTCTGGTTTTCCACAAGAAGAGAATTCTCGGATAAAAAAAAAGAAAAAAAAAAATTTCTCCGATTCCGGTTTTCCACAAAACGGGAATTCTCTGATAAAAAAAAAAAAAAAATTTCTCTGATTCTCGTTTTCCACAAAACGAGAATTCTCGGATAAAAAAAAAAAAAAGAAAATTTCTCCGATTCTCGTTTTCCGCAAAACGAGAATTCTCGGATAAAAAAAAAAAAAATTTTCTCCGATTCTCGTTTTCCACAAAACGAGAATTCTCGGATGAAAAAAAAAAAAAAAATTTCTCCGATTCTGGTTTTCCACAAAACGAGAATTCTCGGATAAAAAAAAAAAAAAAAAAATTTCTCCGATTCTCGTTTTCCACAAAACGAAAATTCTCGGATAAAAAAAAAAAAAAAATCTCTCCGATTCTGATTTTTCACAAAACGAGAATTCTCGGATAAAAAAAAAAAAAAAAAAAATTTCTCCGATTCTCGTTTTCCACAAAACGAGAATTCTCGGATAAAAAAAAAAAAAGAAAAAAATTTCTCCCATTCTCGTTTTCCACAAAACGAGAATTCTCGGATAAAAAAAAAAAAAAAAATGTCTTGGATTCTGGTTTTCCACAAAACGGGAATTCTCGGATAAAAAAAAAAAAAAATTTCTCTGATTCTCGTTTTCCACAAAACGAGAATTCTCGGAAAAAAAAAAAAAATTTCTCCGATTCTGGTTTTCCACAAAACGAGAATTCTCGGGAAAAAAAAAAAAATTTCTCCGATTCTCTATTTCCGCAAAACGAGATTTCTCGGATAAAAAAAAAAAAAAAATTTCTTCGATTCTGGTTTTCCACAAAACGAGAATTCTCGGATAAAAAAAAAAAAAAAATTTCTCCGATTCTCTATTTCCACAAAACGAGAATTCTCGGATAAAAAAAAAAAAAAATTTCTCCGATTCTGGTTTTCCACAAAACGAGAATACTCGGATAAGAGAAAAAAAAATTTCTCCGATTCTGGTTTTCCAAAACACGAGAATTCCGGATAAAAAAAAAAAAAATTTCTCTGATTCTGGTTTTCCACAAGAAGAGAATTCTCGCATAAAAAAAAAAAAAAAAATTTCTCCGATTCTGGTTTTCCACAAAACGAGAATTCTCGGATAAAAAAAAAAAAAAATTTCTCTGATTCTCGTTTTCCACAAAACGAGAATTCTCGGATAAAAAAAGAAAAAAAAAATTTCTCCGATTCTCGTTTTCCGCAAAACGAGAATCTTCGGATAAAAAAAAAAAAATTTCTCCGATTCTCGTTTTCCACAAAACGAGAATTCTCGCATAAAAAAAAAAAAAAAAAAATTACTCCGATTCTGAATTTTCAACAAAACGAGAATTCTCGGATAAAAAAAAAAAAAAAAATTTCTCCGATTCTCGTTTTCCACAAAACGAGAATACTCGGATAAAAAAAAAAAAAAATTTCTCCGATTCTGGTTTTCCAAAACACGAGAATTCCGGATAAAAAAAAAAAAAATTTCTCCGATACTGGTTTTCCACTAAACGAGAATTCTCGGATAAAAAAAAAAAAAAATTTCTCTGATTCTCGTTTTCCACAAAACGAGAATTCCGGATAAAAAAAAAAAAATTTCTCCGATTCTCATTTTCCGCAAAACGAGAATTCTCGGATAAAAAAAAAAAATTTCTCCGATTCTCGTTTTCCACAAAACGAGAATTCTCGCATAAGAAAAAAAAAAAAAATTTCTCCGATTCTGATTTTTCACAAAACGAGAATTCTCGGATAAAAAAAAAAAAAAATTTCTCCGATTCTCGTTTTCCACAAGACGAGAATTCTCGGATAAAAAAAAAAAAGAAAAAAATTTCTCCCATTCTCGTTTTCCACAAAACGAGAATTCTCGGATAAAAAAAAAAAAAAAATGTCTCCGATTCTGGTTTTCCACAAAACGAGAATTCTCGGATAAAAAAAAAAAAAAAACTTCTCCGATTCTCGTTTTCCACAAAACGAGAATTCTCGGAAAAAAAAAAAAAAAAAATTTATCCGATTCCCGTTTTCCCCAAAACGAGAATTCTCGGATAAAAAAAAAAAAAAATTCTCTGATTCTGGTTTTCCGTGAAACGAGAATTCTCGGATAAAAAAAAAAAAAAAATTTCTCTGATTCTCGTTTTCCAGAAAACGAGAATTCTCGGATAAAAAAAAAAAAAAAATTTCTCCGATTCTCGTTTTCCGCAAAACGAGAATTCTCGAAAAAACAAAAAAAAAAAAATTTCTCTGATTCTCGTTTTCGGCAAAACGAGATTTCTCGGATAAAAAAATAAAAAAAATTTCTCAGATTCTGGTTTTCCAAAACACGAGAATTCCGGATAAAAAAAAAAATTTTTTTCTCTGATTCTGGTTTTCCACAAGAAGAGAATTCTCGGATAAAAAAAAAGAAAAAAAAAATTTCTCCGATTCCGGTTTTCCACAAAACGGGAATTCTCGGATTAAAAAAAAAAAAAAATTTCTCTGATTCTCGTTTTCCACAAAACGAGAATTCTCGGATAAAAAAAAAAAAAAAAAATTTCTCCGATTCTCGTTTTCCGCAAAACGAGAATTCTCGGATAAATAAAAAAAAAAATTTCTCCGATTCTCGTTTTCCACAAAACGAGAATTCTCGGATGAAAAAAAAAAAAAAAAAATTTCTCCGATTCTGGTTTTCCACAAAACGAGAAATCTCGGATAAAAAAAAAAAAAAAAAATTTCTCCGATTCTCGTTTTCCACAAAACGAAAATTCTCGGATAAAAAAAAAAAAAAAATCTCTCCGATTCTGATTTTTCACAAAACGAGAATTCTCGGATAAAAAAAAAGGAAAAAAATTTCTCCGATTCTCGTTTTCCACAAAACGAGAATTCTCGGATAAAAAAAAAAAAAGAAAAAAATTTCTCCCATTCTCGTTTTCCACAAAACGAGAATTCTCGGATAAAAAAAAAAAAAAATGTCTCGGATTCTGGTTTTCCACAAAACGGGAATTCTCGGATAAAAAAAAAAAAAAATTTCTCTGATTCTCGTTTTCCACAAAACGAGAATTCTCGGAAAAAAAAAAAAAATTTCTCCGATTCTGGTTTTCCACAAAACGAGAATTCTCGGAAAAAAAAAAAAAATTTCTCCGATTCTCTATTTCCGCAAAACGAGATTTCTCGGATAAAAAAAAAAAAAAAAATTTCTTCGATTCTGGTTTTCCACAAAACGAGAATTCTCGGATAAAAAAAAAAAAAAATTTCTCCGATTCTCTATTTCCACAAAACGAGAATTCTCGGATAAAAAAAAAAAAAAATTTCTCCGATTCTGGTTTTCAACAAAACAAGAATTCTCGGATAAAAAAAAAAAAAAAAAATTTCTCCGATTCTGGTTTTCCACAAAACGAGAATACTCGGATAAGAAAAAAAAAATTTCTCCGATTCTGGTTTTCCAAAACACGAGAATTCCGGATAAAAAAAAAAAAATTTCTCTGATTCTGGTTTTCCACAAGAAGAGAATTCTCGCATAAAAAAAAAAAAAAAATTTCTCCGATTCTGGTTTTCCACAAAACGAGAATTCTCGGATAAAAAAAAAAATTTTTTTCTCTGATTCTCGTTTTCCACAAAACGAGAATTCTCGGATAAAAAAAGAAAAAAAAAATTTCTCCGATTCTCGTTTTCCGCAAGACGAGAATTCTCGGATAAAAAAAAAAATTTCTCCGATTCTCGTTTTCCGGAAAACGAGAATTCTCGCATAAAAAAAAAAAAAAAAAATTTCTCCGATTCTGAATTTTCAACAAAACGAGAATTCTCGGATAAAAAAAAAAAAAAAAAAATTTCTCCGATTCTCGTTTTCCACAAAACGAGAATACTCGGATAAAAAAAAAAAAATTTCTCCGATTCTGGTTTTCCAAAACACGAGAATTCCGGATAAAAAAAAAAAAAATTTCTCCGATACTGGTTTTCCACTAAACGAGAATTCTCGGATAAAAAAAAAAAAATTTCTCTGATTCTCGTTTTCCACAAAACGAGAATTCCGGATAAAAAAAAAAAAATTTCTCCGATTCTCGTATTCCGCAAAACGAGAATTCTCGGATAAAAAAAAAAATTTCTCCGATTCTCGTTTTCCACAAAAGGAGAATTCTCGCATAAGAAAAAAAAAAAATTTCTCCGATTCTGATTTTTCACAAAACGAGAATTCTCGGATAAAAAAAAAAAAAAATTTCTCCGATTCTCGTTTTCCACAAAACGAGAATTCTCGGATAAAAAAAAAAAAGAAAAAAATTTCTCCCATTCTCGTTTTCCACAAAACGAGAATTCTCGGATAAAAAAAAAAAAAAAATGTCTCCGATTCTGGTTTTCCACAAAACGAGAATTCTCGGATAAAAAAAAAAATTTCTCCGATTCTCGTTTTCCACAAAACGAGAATTCTCGGAAAAAAAAAAAAAAAAAAATTTCTCCGATTCTGGTTTTCCCCAAAACGAGAATTCTCGGAAAAAAAAAAAAAAAAATTTCTCCGATTATCGTTTTCCGCAAAACGAGATTTCTCGGATAAAAAAAAAAAAAAAAAAAAAAATTTCTCCCATTCTCGTTTTCCACAAAACGAGAATTCTCGGATAAAAAAAAAAAAAAAATTTCTCCGATTCTGGTTTTCCAAAACACGAGAATTCCGGATAAAAAAAAAAAATTTCTCTGATTCTGGTTTTCCACAAGAAGAGAATTCTCGGATAAAAAAAAAAAAAATTTCTCCGATTCTCGTTTTCCACAAAACGAGAATTCTCGGATAAAAAAAAAAAAAGAAAAAAATTTCTCCCATTCTCGTTTTCCACAAAACGAGAATTCTCGGATAAAAAAAAAAAAAATGTCTCGGATTCTGATTTTTCAAAAAACGAGAATTCTCGGATAAAAAAAAAAAAAAAATTTCTCTGATTCTCGTTTTCCACAAAACGAGAATTCTCGGAAAAAAAAAAAAAAAAAATTTCTCCGATTCTGGTTTTCCACAAAACGAGAATTCTCGGAAAAAAAAAAAAAATTTCTCCGATTCTCGTTTTCCGCAAAACGAGATTTCTCGGATAAAAAAAAAAAAAAAATTTCTTCGATTCTGGTTTTCCACAAAACGAGAATTCTCGGATAAGAAAAAAAAAAAAAAAATTTCTCCGATTCTCGTTTTCCACAAAACGAGAATTCTCGGATAAAAAAAAAAAAAAATTTCTCCGATTCTGGTTTTCAACAAAACGAGAATTCTCGGATAAGAAAAAAAAAAAAATTTCTCCGATTCTCGTTTTCCACAAAACGAGAACCCTCGGATAAAAAAAAAAAAATTTCTCCGATTCTGGTTTTCCAAAACACGAGAATTCCGGATAAAAAAAAAAAAATTTCTCTGATTCTGGTTTTCCACAAGAAGAGAATTCTCGGATAAAAAAAAAATTTTTTTTTCTCCGATTCTGGTTTTCCACAAAACGAGAATTCTCGGATAAAAAAAAAAAAAAATTTCTCTGATTCTCGTTTTCCACAAAACGAGAATTCTCGGAAAAAAAAAAAAAACAATTTTCTCCGATTCTCGTTTTCCACAAAACGAGAATACTCGGATAAAAAAAAAAAAAAAATTTCTCCGATTCTGGGTTTCCAAAACACGAGAATTCCGGATAAAAAAAAAAAAAAATTTCTCTGATTCTGGTTTTCCACAAGAAGAGAATTCTCGGATAAAAAAAAAAAAAAAATTTCTCTGATTCTCGTTTTCCACAAAACGAGAATTCTCGGATAAAAAAAAAAAAAAATTTCTCCGATTCTCGTTTTCCGCAAAACGAGAATTCTCGGATAAAAAAAAAAAAAAATTTCTCCGATTCTCGTTTTCCACAAAACGAGAATTCTCGCATAAGAAAAAAAAAAAAAATTTCTCCGATTCTGATTTTTCACAAAACGAGAATTCTCGGATAAAAAAAAAAAAAAAAATTTCTCCCATTCTCGTTTTCCACAAAACGAGAATTCTCGGATAAAAAAAAAAAAAAAAATGTCTCCGATTCTGGTTTTCCACAAAACGAGAATTCTCGGATAAAAAAAAAAAAAAAAAATTTCTCCGATTCTCGTTTTCCACAAAACGAGAATTCTCGGAAAAAAAAAAAAAAAAATTTCTCCGATTCTGGTTTTCCCCAAAACGAGAATTCTCGGAAAAAAAAAAAAGAAAAAAAATTTCTCCGATTATCGTTTTCCGCAAAACGAGATTTCTCGGATAAAAAAAAAAAAAAAAAAAAAATTTCTCCGATTCTCGTTTTCCACAAAACGAGAATTCTCGGATAAAAAAAAAAAAATTTCTCCGATTCTGGTTTTCAACAAAACGAGAATTCTCGGATAAAAAAAAAAAAAAAATTTCTCCGATTCTCGTTTTCCACAAAACGAGGATTCTCGGATAAAAAAAAAAAAACAAATTTCTCCGATTCTCGTTTTCCACAAAACGAGAAATCTCGGATAAAAAAAAAAAATAAAAAATTTCTCCGCTTCTCGTTTTCCACAAAACGAGAATTCTCGGATAAAAAAAAAAAAAGAAAAAAATTTCTCCCATTCTCGTTTTCCACAAAACGAGAATTCTCGGATAAAAAAAAAAAAAAAAAAAATGTCTCGGATTCTGGTTTTCCACAAAACGAGAATTCTCGGATAAAAAAAAAAAAAATTTCTCTGATTCTCGTTTTCCACAAAACGAGAATTCTCGGAAAAAAAAAAAAAAAATTTCTCCGATTCTGGTTTTCCACAAAACGAGAATTCTCGGAAAAAAAAAAAAAAATTTCTCCGATTCTCGTTTTCCGCAAAACGAGATTTCTCGGATAAAAAAAAAAAAAAATTTTTTTTCCGATTCTCGTTTTCCACAAAACGAGAATTCTCGGATAAAAAAAAAAAAAATTTCTCCGATTCTGGTTTTCAACAAAACGAGAATTCTCGGATAAAAAAAAAAAAATTTCTCCGATTCTCGTTTTCCACAAAACGAGAATACTCGGATAAGAAAAAAAAAAAAAAATTTCTCCGATTCTGGTTTTCCAAAACACGAGAATTCCAGATAAAAAAAAATAAAAAAAAATTTCTCTGATTCTGGTTTTCCACAAGAAGAGAATTCTCGGATAAAAAAAAAAAAAAATTTCTCCGATTCTGGTTTTCCACAAAACGAGAATTCTCGGATAAAAAAAAAAATTTCTCTGATTCTCGTTTTCCACAAAACGAGAATTCTCGGATAAAAAAAAAAAGAAAAATTTCTCCGATTCTGGTTTTCAACAAAACGAGAATTCTCGGATAAAAAAAAAAAAAAAATTTCTCCGATTCTCGTTTTCCACAAAACGAGAATACTCGGATAAAAAAAAAAAAAATTTCTCCGATTCTGGTTTTCCACAAAACGAGAATTCTCGGATAAAAAAAAAAAAATTTCTCTGATTCTCGTTTTCCACAAAACGAGAATTCTCGGATAAAAAAAAAAAAAAAAATTTCTCCGATTCTCGTTTTCCGCAAAACGAGAATTCTCGGATAAAAAAAAAAAAAATTTTCCGATTCTCGTTTTCGGCAAAACGAGAATTCTCGCATAAACAAAAAAAAAAATTTCTCCGATTCTGATTTTTCAACAAAACGAGAATTCTCGGATAAAAAAAAAAAAAATTTCTCCGATTCTCGTTTTCCACAAAACGAGAATACTCGGATAAAAAAAAAAAACATTTCTCCGATTCTGGTTTTCCAAAACACGAGAATTCCGGATAAAAAAAAAAAAATTTCTCTGATTCTGGTTTTCCACAAGAAGAGAATGCTCGGATAAAAAAAAAAAAAAAAATTTCTCCGATTCTGGTTTTCCACAAAACGAGAATTCTCGGATAAAAAAAAAAAAATTTCTCTGATTCTCGTTTTCCACAAAACGAGAATTCTCGGATAAAAAAAAAAAAAAAAATTTCTCCGATTCTCGTTTTCCGCAAAACGAGAATTCTCGGATAAAAAAAAAAAAAATTTTCCGATTCTCGTTTTCGGCAAAACGAGAATTCTCGCATAAACAAAAAAAAAAAATTTCTCCGATTCTGATTTTTCAACAAAACGAGAATTCTCGGATAAAAAAAAAAAAAAATTTCTCCGATTCTCGTTTTCCACAAAACGAGAATACTCGGATAAAAAAAAAAAACATTTCTCCGATTCTGGTTTTCCAAAACACGAGAATTCCGGATAAAAAAAAAAAATTTCTCTGATTCTGGTTTTCCACAAGAAGAGAATGCTCGGATAAAAAAAAAAAAAAAAATTTCTCCGATTCTGGTTTTCCACAAAACGAGAATTCTCGGATAAAAAAAAAAAATTTCTCTGATTCTCGTTTTCCACAAAACGAGAATTCTCGGATAAAAAAAAAAAAAAAAAATTTCTCCGATTCTCGTTTTCCGCAAAACGAGAATTCTCGGATAAAAAAAAAAAAATTTCTCCGATTCTCGTTTTCCACAAAACGGGAATTCTCGCATAAGAAAAAAAAAAAAAATTTCTCCGATTCTGATTTTTCACAAAACGAGCATTCTCGGATAAAAAAAAAAAAAAAATTTCTCCGATTCTCGTTTTCCACAAAACGAGAATTCTCGGATAAAAAAAAAAAAAGAAAAAAATTTCTCCCATTCTCGTTTTCCACAAAACGAGAATTCTCGGATAAAAAAACAAAAAAAAAAAAATGTCTCCGATTCTGGTTTTCCACAAAACGAGAATTCTCGGATAAAAAAAAAAAAAAAATTTCTCCGATTCTCGTTTTCCAAAACACGAGAATTCCGGATAAAAAAAAAAAAAAATTTCTCCGATACTGGTTTTCCACTAAACGAGAATTCTCGGATAAAAAAAAAAAAAAAATTTCTCTGATTCTCGTTTTCCACAAAACGAGAATTCCGGATAAAAAAAAAAAAAATTTCTCCGATTCTCGTCTTCCGCAAAACGAGAATTCTCGGATAAAAAAAAAAAATTTCTCCGATTCTCGTTTTCCACAAAACGAGAATTCTCGCATAAGGAAAAAAAAAAAAAATTCTCCGATTCTGATTTTTCACAAAACGAGAATTCTCGGATAAAAAAAAAAAAAAAAAATTTCTCCGATTCTCGTTTTCCACAAAACGAGAATTCTCGGATAAAAAAAAAAAAGAAAAAAATTTCTCCCATTCTCGTTTTCCACAAAACGAGAATTCTCGGATAAAAAAAAAAAAAAAAAATGTCTCCGATTCTGGTTTTCCACAAAACGAGAATTCTCGGATAAAAAAAAAAAAAAAATTTCTCCGATTCTCGTTTTCCACAAAACGAGAATTCTCGGAAAAAAAAAAAAAAAAAAAATTTCTCCGATTCTGGTTTTCCCCAAAACGAGAATTCTCGGAAAAAAAAAAAAAAAATTTTCTCCGATTATCGTTTTCCGCAAAACGAGATTTCTCGGATAAAAAAAAAAAAAAAAAAAAATTTCTCCCATTCTCGTTTTCCACAAAACGAGAATTTTCGGATAAAAAAAAAAAAATTTCTCCGATTCTGGTTTTCCAAAACACGAGAATTCCGGATAAAAAAAAAAAATTTCTCTGATTCTGGTTTTCCACAAGAAGAGAATTCTCGGATAAAAAAAAAAAAAAAATTCTCCGATTCTCGTTTTCCACAAAACGAGAATTCTCGGATAAAAAGAAAAAAAAGAAAAAAATTTCTCCCATTCTCGTTTTCCACAAAACGAGAATTCTCGGATAAAAAAAAAAAAAAAATGTCTCGGATTCTGGTTTTCCACAAAACGAGAATTCTCGGATAAAAAAAAAAAAAATTTCTCTGATTCGCGTTTTCCACAAAACGAGAATTCTCGGAAAAAAAAAAAAAAACAATTTCTCCGATTCTGGTTTTCCACAAAACGAGAATTCTCGGAAAAAAAAAAAAAAAATTTCTCCCATTCTCGTTTTCCGCAAAACGAGATTTCTCGGATAAAAAAAAAAAAAAATTTCTTCGATTCTGGTTTTCCACAAAACGAGAATTCTCGGATAAAAAAAAAAAAAAAATTTCTCCGATTCTCGTTTTCCACAAAACGAGAATTCTCGGATAAAAAAAAAAAAAATTTCTCCGAATCTGGTTTTCCAAAACACGAGAATTCCGGATAAAAAAAAAAAAAATTTCTCTGATTCTGGTTTTCCACAAGAAGAGAATTCTCGCTTAAAAAAAAAATTTTTTTTTTCTCCGATTCTGGTTTTCCACAAAACGAGAATTCTCGGATAAAAAAAAAAAAAAAATTTCTCTGATTCTCGTTTTCCACAAAACGAGAATTCTCGGAAAAAAAGAAAAAAAAATTTTCTCCGATTCTCGTTTTCCGCAAAACGAGAATTCTCGGATATAAAAAAAAAAAAATTTCTCCGATTCTCGTTTTCCACAAAACGAGAATTCTCGCATAAAAAAAAAAAAAAAAAAATTTCTCCGATTCTGAATTTTCAACAAAACGAGAATTCTCGGATAAAGAAAAAAAAAAAAAAAATTTCTCCGATTCTCGTTTTCCACAAAACGAGAATACTCGGATAAAAAAAAAAAAAAAAAATCCTCCGATTCTGGTTTTCCAAAACACGAGAATTCCGGATAAAAAAAAAAAAAAATTTTTTTTCTGATTCTGGTTTTCCACAAGAAGAGAATTCTCGGATAAAAAAAAAAAAAAAATTTCTCCGATTCTGGTTTTCCACAAAACGAGAATTCTCGGATAAAAAAAAAAAAAAATTTCTCTGATTCTCGTTTTCCACAAAACGAGAATTCTCGGATAATAAAAAAAAAAAAAAATTTCTCCGATTCTCGTTTTCCGCAAAACGAGAATTCTCGGATAAAAAAAAAAAAAATTTCTCCGATTCTCGTTTTCCACAAAACGAGAATTCTCGCATAAGAAAAAAAAAAAAAATTTCTCCGATTCTGATTTTTCAACAAAACGAGAATTCTCGGATAAAAAAAAAAAAAAAAATTTCTCCGATTCTCGTTTTCCACAAAACGAGAATACTCGGATAAAAAAAAAAAAATTTCTCCGATTCTGGTTTTCCAAAACACGAGAATTCCGGATAAAAAAAAAAAAAAATTTCTCCGATACTGGTTTTCCACTAAACGAGAATTCTCGGATAAAAAAAAAAAAAAATTTCTCTGATTCTCGTTTTCCACAAAACGAGAATTCCGGATAAAAAAAAAAAATTTCTCCGATTCTCGTATTCCGCAAAACGAGAATTCTCGGATAAAAAAAAAAAATTTCTCCGATTCTCGTTTTCCACAAAACGAGAATTCTCGCATAAGAAAAAAAAAAAAAATTTCTCCGATTCTGATTTTTCACAAAACGAGAATTCTCGGATAAAAAAAAAAAAAAAATTTCTCCGATTCTCGTTTTCCACAAAACGAGAATTCTCGGATAAAAAAAAAAAAGAAAAAAATTTCTCCCATTCTCGTTTTCCACAAAACGAGAATTCTCGGATAAAAAAAAAAAAAAAAATGTCTCCGATTCTGGTTTTCCACAAAACGAGAATTCTCGGATAAAAAAAAAAAAAAAATTTCTCCGATTCTCGTTTTCCACAAAACGAGAATTCTCGGAAAAAAAAAAAAAAAAAATTTCTCCGATTCTGGTTTTCCCCAAAACGAGAATTCTCGGAAAAAAAAAAAAAAAAATTTCTCCGATTATCGTTTTCCGCAAAACGAGATTTCTCGGATAAAAAAAAAAAAAAAAAAAAAAAATTTCTCCCATTCTCGTTTTCCACAAAACGAGAATTCTCGGATAAAAAAAAAAAAAAATTTCTCCGATTCTGGTTTTCCAAAACACGAGAATTCCGGATAAAAAAAAAAAAAATTTCTCTGATTCTGGTTTTCCACAAGAAGAGAATTCTCGGATAAAAAAAAAAAAAAAATTTCTCCGATTCTCGTTTTCCACAAAACGAGAATTCTCGGATAAAAAAAAAAAAGAAAAAAATTTCTCCCATTCTCGTTTTCCACAAAACGAGAATTCTCGGATAAAAAAAAAAAAAAATGTCTCGGATTCTGATTTTTCAAAAAACGAGAATTCTCGGATAAAAAAAAAAAAAAAATTTCCCTGATTCTCGTTTTCCACAAAACGAGAATTCTCGGAAAAAAAAAAAAAAAAAAAATTTCTCCGATTCTGGTTTTCCACAAAACGAGAATTCTCGGAAAAAAAAAAAAAATTTCTCCGATTCTCGTTTTCCGCAAAACGAGATTTCTCGGATAAAAAAAAAAAAAAAAATTTCTTCGATTCTGGTTTTCCACAAAACGAGAATTCTCGGATAAGAAAAAAAAAAAAAAAAATTTCTCCGATTCTCGTTTTCCACAAAACGAGAATTCTCGGATAAAAAAAAAAAAAAATTTCTCCGATTCTGGTTTTCAACAAAACGAGAATTCTCGGATAAGAAAAAAAAAAAAAAAATTTCTCCGATTCTCGTTTTCCACAAAACGAGAACCCTCGGATAAAAAAAAAAAAAATTTCTCCGATTCTGGTTTTCCAAAACACGAGAATTCCGGATAAAAAAAAAAAATTTCTCTGATTCTG
This sequence comes from Eutreptiella sp. 'Long Island Sound 2002', assembly GCA_964036045.1. Taxonomy (NCBI): domain Eukaryota; phylum Euglenozoa; class Euglenophyceae; order Eutreptiales; family Eutreptiaceae; genus Eutreptiella; species Eutreptiella sp. 'Long Island Sound 2002'. The sequence continues at coordinate 12,938,851 of OZ038403.1, forward strand.
GTTTTCCACAAGAAGAGAATTCTCAGATAAAAAAAAAATTTTTTTTTTCTCCGATTCTGGTTTTCCACAAAACGAGAATTCTCGGATAAAGAAAAAAAAAAATTTCTCTGATTCTCGTTTTCCACAAAACGAGAATTCTCGGAAAAAAAAAAAAATTTTTTTCTCCGATTCTCGTTTTCAACAAAACGAGAATTCTCGGATATAAAAAAAAAAAAATTTCTCCGATTCTCGTTTTCCACAAAACGAGAATACTCGGATAAAAAAAAAAAAAAAATTTCTCCGATTCTGGGTTTCCAAAACACGAGAATTCCGGATAAAAAAAAAAAAAATTTCTCTGATTCTGGTTTTCCACAAGAAGAGAATTCTCGGATAAAAAAAAAAAAAAAATTTCTCTGATTCTCGTTTTCCACAAAACGAGAATTCTCGGATAAAAAAAAAAAAAAAATTTCTCCGATTCTCGTTTTCCGCAAAACGAGAATTCTCGGATAAAAAAAAAAAAAATTTCTCCGATTCTCGTTTTCCACAAAACGAGAATTCTCGCATAAGAAAAAAAAAAAAAATTTCTCCGATTCTGATTTTTCACAAAACGAGAATTCTCGGATAAAAAAAAAAAAAAAAATTTCTCCCATTCTCGTTTTCCACAAAACGAGAATTCTCGGATAAAAAAAAAAAAAAAATGTCTCCGATTCTGGTTTTCCACAAAACGAGAATTCTCGGATAAAAAAAAAAAAAAAAAATTTCTCCGATTCTCGTTTTCCACAAAACGAGAATTCTCGGAAAAAAAAAAAAAAAAAAAATTTCTCCGATTCTGGTTTTCCCCAAAACGAGAATTCTCGGAAAAAAAAAAAAGAAAAAAAATTTCTCCGATTATCGTTTTCCGCAAAACGAGATTTCTCGGATAAAAAAAAAAAAAAAAAAAAATTTCTCCGATTCTCGTTTTCCACAAAACGAGAATTCTCGGATAAAAAAAAAAAAATTTCTCCGATTCTGGTTTTCAACAAAACGAGAATTCTCGGATAAAAAAAAAAAAAAAAATTTCTCCGATTCTCGTTTTCCACAAAACGAGGATTCTCGGATAAAAAAAAAAAAAAAAAATTTCTCCGATTCTCGTTTTCCACAAAACGAGAATTCTCGGATAAAAAAAAAAAAAGAAAAAAATTTCTCCCATTCTCGTTTTCCACAAAACGAGAATTCTCGGATAAAAAAAAAAAAAAAAAAAATGTCTCGGATTCTGGTTTTCCACAAAACGAGAATTCTCGGATAAAAAAAAAAAAAAAATTTCTCTGATTCTCGTTTTCCACAAAACGAGAATTCTCGGAAAAAAAAAAAAAATTTCTCCGATTCTGGTTTTCCACAAAACGAGAATTCTCGGAAAAAAAAAAAAAAATTTCTCCGATTCTCATTTTCCGCAAAACGAGATTTCTCGGATAAAAAAAAAAAAAAATTTTTTTTCCGATTCTCGTTTTCCACAAAACGAGAATTCTCGGATAAAAAAAAAAAATTTCTCCGATTCTGGTTTTCAACAAAACGAGAATTCTCGGATAAAAAAAAAAAAAATTTCTCCGATTCTCGTTTTCCACAAAACGAGAATACTCGGATAAGAAAAAAAAAAAAAATTTCTCCGATTCTGGTTTTCCAAAACACGAGAATTCCGGATAAAAAAAAATAAAAAAAAATTTCTCTGATTCTGGTTTTCCACAAGAAGAGAATTCTCGGATAAAAAAAAAAAAAAATTTCTCCGATTCTGGTTTTCCACAAAACGAGAATTCTCGGATAAAAAAAAAAAAATTTCTCTGATTCTCGTTTTCCACAAAACGAGAATTCTCGGATAAAAAAAAAAAAAAAAATTTCTCCGATTCTGGTTTTCAACAAAACGAGAATTCTCGGATAAAAAAAAAAAAAAAATTTCTCCGATTCTCGTTTTCCACAAAACGAGAATACTCGGATAAAAAAAAAAAAAATTTCTCCGATTCTGGTTTTCCAAAACACGAGAATTCCGGATAAAAAAAAATAAAAAAAAATTTCTCTGATTCTGGTTTTCCACAAGAAGAGAATTCTCGGATAAAAAAAAAAAAAAACATTTCTCCGATTCTGGTTTTCCACAAAACGAGAATTCTCGGATAAAAAAAAAAAAAAAATTTCTCCGATTCTCGTTTTCCGCAAAACGAGAATTCTCGGATAAAAAAAAAAAAAATTTTCCGATTCTCGTTTTCGGCAAAACGAGAATTCTCGCATAAACAAAAAAAAAAAAATTTCTCCGATTCTGATTTTTCAACAAAACGAGAATTCTCGGATAAAAAAAAAAAAAATTTCTCCGATTCTCGTTTTCCACAAAACGAGAATACTCGGATAAAAAAAAAAAAACATTTCTCCGATTCTGGTTTTCCAAAACACGAGAATTCCGGATAAAAAAAAAAAAAATTTCTCTGATTCTGGTTTTCCACAAGAAGAGAATGCTCGGATAAAAAAAAAAAAAAAAATTTCTCCGATTCTGGTTTTCCACAAAACGAGAATTCTCGGATAAAAAAAAAAAAATTTCTCTGATTCTCGTTTTCCACAAAACGAGAATTCTCGGATAAAAAAAAAAAAAAAAAAATTTCTCCGATTCTCGTTTTCCGCAAAACGAGAATTCTCGGATAAAAAAAAAAAAAAATTTCTCCGATTCTCGTTTTCCACAAAACGGGAATTCTCGCATAAGAAAAAAAAAAAAATTTCTCCGATTCTGATTTTTCACAAAACGAGAATTCTCGGATAAAAAAAAAAAAAAAATTTCTCCGATTCTCGTTTTCCACAAAACGAGAATTCTCGGATAAAAAAAAAAAAAGAAAAAAATGTCTCCGATTCTGGTTTTCCACAAAACGAGAATTCTCGGATAAAAAAAAAAAAAAAAATTTCTCCGATTCTCGTTTTCCAAAACACGAGAATTCCGGATAAAAAAAAAAAAAAAATTTCTCCGATACTGGTTTTCCACTAAACGAGAATTCTCGGATAAAAAAAAAAAAAAAATTTCTCTGATTCTCGTTTTCCACAAAACGAGAATTCCGGATAAAAAAAAAAAATTTCTCCGATTCTCGTTTTCCGCAAAACGAGAATTCTCGGATAAAAAAAAAAATTTCTCCGATTCTCGTTTTCCACAAAACGAGAATTCTCGCATAAGAAAAAAAAAAAAATTTCTCCGATTCTGATTTTTCACAAAACGAGAATTCTCGGATAAAAAAAAAAAAAAAAAATTTCTCCGATTCTCGTTTTCCACAAAACGAGAATTCTCGGATAAAAAAAAAAAAGAAAAAAATTTCTCCCATTCTCGTTTTCCACAAAACGAGAATTCTCGGATAAAAAAAAAAAAAAAAATGTCTCCGATTCTGGTTTTCCACAAAACGAGAATTCTCGGATAAAAAAAAAAAAAATTTCTCCGATTCTCGTTTTCCACAAAACGAGAATTCTCGGAAAAAAAAAAAAAAAAAAATTTCTCCGATTCTGGTTTTCCCCAAAACGAGAATTCTCGGAAAAAAAAAAAAAAAAATTTCTCCGATTATCGTTTTCCGCAAAACGAGATTTCTCGGATAAAAAAAAAAAAAAAAAAAAATTTCTCCCATTCTCGTTTTCCACAAAACGAGAATTCTCGGATAAAAAAAAAAAAAAAATTTCTCCGATTCTGGTTTTCCAAAACACGAGAATTCCGGATAAAAAAAAAAAAAATTTCTCTGATTCTGGTTTTCCACAAGAAGAGAATTCTCGGATAAAAAAAAAAAAAAAATTCCCCGATTCTCGTTTTCCACAAAACGAGAATTCTCGGATAAAAAGAAAAAAAAGAAAAAAATTTCTCCCATTCTCGTTTTCCACAAAACGAGAATTCTCGGATAAAAAAAAAAAAAAAATGTCTCGGATTCTGGTTTTCCACAAAACGAGAATTCTCGGATAAAAAAAAAAAAAAAATTTCTCTGATTCGCGTTTTCCACAAAACGAGAACTCTCGGAAAAAAAAAAAAAACAATTTCTCCGATTCTGGTTTTCCACAAAACGAGAATTCTCGGAAAAAAAAAAAAAATTTCTCCCATTCTCGTTTTCCGCAAAACGAGATTTCTCGGATAAAAAAAAAAAAAAATTTCTTCGATTCCCGTTTTCCACAAAACGAGAATTCTCGGATAAAAAAAAAAAAAAAATTTCTCCGATTCTCGTTTTCCACAAAACGAGAATTCTCGGATAAAAAAAAAAAAATTTCTCCGAATCTGGTTTTCCAAAACACGAGAATTCCGGATAAAAAAAAAAAAAATTTCTCTGATTCTGGTTTTCCACAAGAAGAGAATTCTCGGATAAAAAAAAAATTTTTTTTTTCTCCGATTCTGGTTTTCCACAAAACGAGAATTCTCGGATAAAAAAAAAAAAAAAATTTCTCTGATTCTCGTTTTCCACAAAACGAGAATTCTCGGAAAAAAAGAAAAAAAAATTTTCTCCGATTCTCGTTTTCCGCAAAACGAGAATTCTCGGATATAAAAAAAAAAAAATTTCTACGATTCTCGTTTTCCACAAAACGAGAATTCTCGCATAAAAAAAAAAAAAAAAAATTTCTCCGATTCTGAATTTTCAACAAAACGAGAATTCTCGGATAAAAAAAAAAGAAAAAAAATTTCTCCGATTCTCGTTTTCCACAAAACGAGAATACTCGGATAAAAAAAAAAAAAAAAATTTCTCCGATTCTGGTTTTCCAAAACACGAGAATTCCGGATAAAAAAAAAAAAAATTTTTTTTCTGATTCTGGTTTTCCACAAGAAGAGAATTCTCGGATAAAAAAAAAAAAAAAAATTTCTCCGATTCTGGTTTTCCACAAAACGAGAATTCTCGGATAAAAAAAAAAAAAATTTCTCTGATTCTCGTTTTCCACAAAACGAGAATTCTCGGATAATAAAAAAAAAAAAAAATTTCTCCGATTCTCGTTTTCCGCAAAACGAGAATTCTCGGATAAAAAAAAAAAAATTTCTCCGATTCTCGTTTTCCACAAAACGAGAATTCTCGCATAAGAAAAAAAAAAAAAATTTCTCCGATTCTGGTTTTCCCCAAAACGAGAATTCTCGGAAAAAAAAAAAAAAAAAATTTCTCCGATTATCGTTTTCCGCAAAACGAGATTTCTCGGATAAAAAAAAAAAAAAAAAAAAAAATTTCTCCCATTCTCGTTTTCCACAAAACGAGAATTCTCGGATAAAAAAAAAAAAAATTTCTCCGATTCTGGTTTTCCAAAACACGAGAATTCCGGATAAAAAAAAAAAAAATTTCTCTGATTCTGGTTTTCCACAAGAAGAGAATTCTCGGATAAAAAAAAAAAAAAAATTCTCCGATTCTCGTTTTCCACAAAACGAGAATTCTCGGATAAAAAGAAAAAAAAGAAAAAAATTTCTCCCATTCTCGTTTTCCACAAAACGAGAATTCTCGGATAAAAAAAAAAAAAAAATGTCTCGGATTCTGGTTTTCCACAAAACGAGAATTCTCGGATAAAAAAAAAAAAAAAATTTCTCTGATTCGCGTTTTCCACAAAACGAGAATTCTCGGAAAAAAAAAAAAACAATTTCTCCGATTCTGGTTTTCCACAAAACGAGAATTCTCGGAAAAAAAAAAAAAAATTTCTCCCATTCTCGTTTTCCGCAAAACGAGATTTCTCGGATAAAAAAAAAAAAAAATTTCTTCGATTCTGGTTTTCCACAAAACGAGAATTCTCGGATAAAAAAAAAAAAAAATTTCTCCGATTCTCGTTTTCCACAAAACGAGAATTCTCGGATAAAAAAAAAAAAATTTCTCCGAATCTGGTTTTCCAAAACACGAGAATTCCGGATAAAAAAAAAAAATTTCTCTGATTCTGGTTTTCCACAAGAAGAGAATTCTCGGATAAAAAAAAAATTTTTTTTTTCTCCGATTCTGGTTTTCCACAAAACGAGAATTCTCGGATAAAAAAAAAAAAAAAATTTCTCTGATTCTCGTTTTCCACAAAACGAGAATTCTCGGAAAAAAAGAAAAAAAAATTTTCTCCGATTCTCGTTTTCCGCAAAACGAGAATTCTCGGATATAAAAAAAAAAAAATTTCTCCGATTCTCGTTTTCCACAAAACGAGAATTCTCGCATAAAAAAAAAAAAAAAAAATTTCTCCGATTCTGAATTTTCAACAAAACGAGAATTCTCGGATAAAAAAAAAAAAAAAAAAATTTCTCCGATTCTCGTTTTCCACAAAACGAGAATACTCGGATAAAAAAAAAAAAAAAAAATGTCTCCGATTCTGGTTTTCCAAAACACGAGAATTCCGGATAAAAAAAAAAAAAATTTTTTTTCTGATTCTGGTTTTCCACAAGAAGAGAATTCTCGGATAAAAAAAAAAAAAAAAAATTTCTCCGATTCTGGTTTTCCACAAAACGAGAATTCTCGGATAAAAAAAAAAAAAATTTCTCTGATTCTCGTTTTCCACAAAACGAGAATTCTCGGATAATAAAAAAAAAAAAAATTTCTCCGATTCTCGTTTTCCGCAAAACGAGAATTCTCGGATAAAAAAAAAAAAAATTTCTCCGATTCTCGTTTTCCACAAAACGAGAATTCTCGCATAAGAAAAAAAAAAAAAATTTCTCCGATTCTGATTTTTCACAAAACGAGAATTATCGGATAAAAAAAAAAAAAAAATTTCTCCCATTCTCGTTTTCCACAAAACGAGAATTCTCGGATAAAAAAAAAAAAAAAAATGTCTCCGATTCTGGTTTTCCACAAAACGAGAATTCTCGGATAAAAAAAAAAAAAAAAAATTTCTCCGATTCTGGTTTTCCCCAAAACGAGAATTCTCGGGAAAAAAAAAAAAAAAATTTCTCCGATTATCGTTTTCCGCAAAACGAGATTTCTCGGATAAAAAAAAAAAAAAAAAAAATTTCTCCGATTCTCGTTTTCCGCAAAACGAGAATTCTCGGATAAAAAAAAAAAAATTTCTCCGATTCTGGTTTTCAACAAAACGAGAATTCTCGGATAAAAAAAAAAAAAAAATTTCTCCGATTCTCGTTTTCCACAAAACGAGGATTCTCGGATAAAAAAAAAAAAAAAATTTCTCCGATTCTCGTTTTCCACAAAACGAGAAATCTCGGATAAAAAAAAAAAAAAAAATTTCTCCGCTTCTCGTTTTCCACAAAACGAGAATTCTCGGATAAAAAAAAAAAAAGAAAAAAATTTCTCCCATTCTCGTTTTCCACAAAACGAGAATTCTCGGATAAAAAAAAAAAAAAAAAATGTCTCGGATTCTGGTTTTCCACAAAACGAGAATTCTCGGATAAAAAAAAAAAAAAAATTTCTCTGATTCTCGTTTTCCACAAAACGAGAATTCTCGGAAAAAAAAAAAAAAAAAATTTCTCCGATTCTGGTTTTCCACAAAACGAGAATTCTCGGAAAAAAAAAAAAAAAAATTTCTCCGATTCTCGTTTGCCGCAAAACGAGATTTCTCGGATAAAAAAAAAAATAAAAAATTTTTCCGATTCTCGTTTTCCACAAAACGAGAATTCTCGGATAAAAAAAAAAAAAAAATTTCTCCGATTCTGAATTTCAACAAAACGAGAATTCTCGGATAAAAAAAAAAAAAAAATTTCTCCGATTCTCGTTTTCCACAAAACGAGAATACTCGGATAAGGAAAAAAAAAAAGATTTCTCCGATTCTGGTTTTCCAAAACACGAGAATTCCGGATAAAAAAAAATAAAAAAAAATTTCTCTGATTCTGGTTTTCCACAAGAAGAGAATTCTCGGATAAAAAAAAAAAAAAAATTTCTCCGATTATGGTTTTCCACAAAACGAGAATTCTCGGATAAAAAAAAAAAAATTTGTCTGATTCTCGTTTTCCACAAAACGAGAATTCTCGGATAAAAAAAAAAAAATTTCTCCGATTCTGGTTTTCAACAAAACGAGAATTCTCGGATAAAAAAAAAATAAAATTTCTCCGATTCTCGTTTTCCACAAAACGAGAATACTCGGATAAAAAAAAAAAAAATTTCTCCGATTCTGGTTTTCCAAAACACGAGAATTCCGGATAAAAAGAAATAAAAAAAAATTTCTCTGATTCTGGTTTTCCACAAGAAGAGAATTCTCGGATAAAAAAAGGAAAAAAAAAATTTCTCCGATTCTGGTTTTCCACAAAACGAGAATTCTCGGATAAAAAAAAAAAAAATTTCTCTGATTCTCGTTTTCCACAAAACGAGAATTCTCGGATAAAAAAAAAAAAAAATTTCTCCGATTCTCGTTTTCCGCAAAACGAGAATTCTCGGATAAAAAAAAAATTTTTTTTTCCGATTCTCGTTTTCCACAAAACGAGAAGTCTCGCATAAACAAAAAAAAAAAAAATTTCTCCGATTCTGATTTTTCAACAAAACGAGAATTCTCGGTTAAAAAAAAAAAAAATTTCTCCGATTCTCGTTTTCCACAAAACGAGAATACTCGGATAAAAAAAAAAAACATTTCTCCGATTCTGGTTTTCCAAAACACGAGAATTCCGGATAAAAAAAAAAAATTTCTCTGATTCTGGTTTTCCACAAGAAGAGAATTCTCGGATAAAAAAAAAAAAAAATTTCTCCGATTCTGGTTTTCCACAAAACGAGAATTCTTGGATAAAAAAAAAAAAAAATTTCTCTGATTCTCGTTTTCCACAAAACGAGAATTCTCGGATAAAAAAAAAAAAAAAGAATTTCTCCGATTCTCGTTTTCCGCAAAACGAGAATTCTCGGATAAAAAAAAAAAAAAATTTCTCCGATTCTCGTTTTCCACAAAACGGGAATTCTCGCATAAGAAAAAAAAAAAAAATTTCTCCGATTCTGATTTTTCACAAAAAGAGAATTCTCGGATAAAAAAAAAAAAAAAATTTCTCCGATTCTCGTTTTCCACAAAACGAGAATTCTCGGATAAAAAAAAAAAAAGAAAAAAATTTCTCCCATTCTCGTTTTCCACAAAACGAGAATTCTCGGATAAAAAAAAAAAAAAAAATGTCTCCGATTCTGGTTTTCCACAAAACGAGAATTCTCGGATAAAGAAAAAAAAAAATTTCTCCGATTCTCGTTTTCCACAAAACGAGAAATCTCGGATAAAAAAAAAAAAAATTTCTCCGCTTCTCGTTTTCCACAAAACGAGAATCCTCAGATAAAATAAAAAAAAAAAAATTTCTCCGATTCTGGTTTTCCACAAAAGGAGAGTTATCGGATAAAAAAAAAAAATTTCTCTGATTCTCGTTTTCCACAAAACGAGAATTCTCGGATAAAAAAAAAAAAAAAAAATTTCTCCGATTCTCGTTTTCCGCAAAACGAGAATTCTCGGATAAAAAAAGAAAAAAAATTTCTCTGATTCTCGTTTTCGGCAAAACGAGAATTCTCGGATAAAAAAAAAAAAAAATTTCTCCGATTCTGGTTTTCCAAAACACGAGAATTCCGGATAAAAAAAAAAAAAATTTCTCTGATTCTGGTTTTCCACAAGAAGAGAATTCTCGGATAAAAAAAAAAAAAAATTTCTCCGATTCTGGTTTTCCACAAAACGAGAATTCTCGGAAGAAAAAAAAAAAAAAATTTCTCTGATTCTCGTTTTCCACAAGACGAGAATTCTCGGATAAAAAAAAAAAAGATAAAAATTTCTCCGATTCTCGTTTTCCGCAAAACGAGAATTCTCGGATAAAAAAAAAAAAATTTCTCCGATTCTCGTTTTCCACAAAACGAGAATTCTCGGATAAAAAAAAAAAAAAAAATTTCTCCGATTCTGGTTTTCCACAAAACGAGAATTCTCGGATAAAAAAAAAAAAATTTCTCCGATTCTGGTTTTCCAAAACACGAGAATTCCGGATAAAAAAAAAAAAATTTCTCTGATTCTGGTTTTCCGCAAGAAGAGAATTCTCGGATAAAAAAAAAAAAAAAAATTTCTCCGATTCTGGTTTTCCGCAAAACGAGATTTCTCGGATAGAAAAAAAAAAAAAATTTCTCTGATTCTCGTTTTCCACAAAACGAGAATTCTCGGATAAAAAAAAAAAAAAAAATTTCTCTGTATCTCGTTTTCCACAAAACGAGAATTTTCGGATAAAAAAAAAAAATTTCTCCGATTCTGGTTTTCAACAAAACGAGAATTCTCGGATAAAAAAAAAAAAAAAAAAATTTCTCCGATTCTCGTTTTCCACAAAACGAGAATTCTCGGATAAAAAAAAAAAAACAAAAAAATTTCCTCCGATTCTGGTTTTCCACAAAACGAGGATTCTCGGATAAAAAAAAAAAAATAATAAATTTCTCCGATTCTCGTTTTCCACAAAACGAGAAATCTCGGATAAAAAAAAAAAAAAAATTTCTCTGATTCTCGTTTTCCACAAAACGAGAATTCTCGGATAAAAAAAAAAAAAAAAATTTCTCCGATTCTCGTTTTCCGCAAAACGAGAATTCTCGGATAAAAAACAAAAAAAAATTTCTCCGATTCTCGTTTTCCACAAAACGAGAATTCTCGGATAAAAAAAAAAAAAAAAAAAAATTTCTCCGATTCTGGTTTTCCACAAAACGAGAATTCTCGGATAAGAAAAAAATAAAAATTTCTCCGATTCTGGTTTTCCAAAACACGAGAATTCCGGATAAAAAAAAAGAAAAAAAATTTCTCTGATTCTGGTTTTCCACAAGAAGAGAATTCTCGGATAAAAAAAAAAAAAAATTTCTCCGATTCTGGTTTTCCGCAAAACGAGATTTCTCGGATAAAAAAAAAAGAAAAAAAAATTTCTCCGATTCTCGTTTTCCACAAAACGAGGATTCTCGGATAAAAAAAAAAAAAAACAAAAAAATTTCTTCGATTCTGGGTTTCCACAACACGAGGATTCTCGGATAAAAAAAAAAAAAAATTTCTCCGATTCTCGTTTTCCACAAAACGAAAATTCTCGGATAAAAAAAAAAAAAAACAAAAAAATTTCTCCGATTCTGGTTTTCCACAAAACGAGAATTCTCGGATAAAAAAAAAAAAAAACAATTTCTCCGATTCTCGTTTTCCACAAAACGAGAATTCTCGGATAAAAAAAAAAAAAATTTCTCCGATTCTGGTTTTTACCAAAACGAGAATTCTCGGATAAAAAAAAAAAAAAAAATTTCTCCGATTCTCGTTTTCCGCAAAACGAGAATTCTCGGATAAAAAAAAAAAAAATTTCTCCGATTCTCGTTTTCCACAAAACGAGAATTCCCGGATAAAAAAAAAAAAAAAATTTCTCCGATTCTGGTTTTCCACAAAACGAGAATTCTCGGATAAAAAAAAAAAAAAATTTATCCGATTCTGGTTTTCCAAAACACGAGAATTCCGGATAAAAAAAAAAAATTTCTCTGACTCTGGTTTTCCACAAGAAGAGAATTCTCCGATAAAAAAAAAAAAAATTTCTCCGATTCTGGTTTTCCGCAAAACGAGATTTCTCGGATAAAAAAAAAAAAAAAATTTCTCTGATTCTCGTTTTCCACAAAACGAGAATTCTCGGATAAAAAAAAAAAAAAAATTTCTCCGATTCTCGTTTTCCACAAAACGAGAATTCTCGGATAAAAAAAAAAAAAAAATTTCTCCGATTCTCGTTTTCCACAAAACGAGAATTCTCGGATAAAAAAAAAAAAAAACAAGAAAATTTCTCCGATTCTGGTTTTCCACAAAACGAGGATTCTCGGATAAAAAAAAAAAAAAAAATTTCTCCGATTCTCGTTTTCCACAAAACGAGAAATCTCGGATAAAAAAAAAAAAAAAAATTTCTCCGATTCTCGTTTTCCACAAAACGAGAATTCTCGGATAAAAAAAAAAAAAAAAACAAGAAAATTTCTCCGATTCTGGTTTTCCACAAAACGAGGATTCTCGGATAAAAAAAAAAAAAAAATTTCTCCGATTCTCGTTTTCCACAAAACGAGAATTCTCGGATAAAAAAAAAAAAAAAATTTCTCCGATTCTCGTTTTCCACAAAACGAGAATTCTCGGATAAAAAAAAAAAAAAAAAAATTTCTCCGATTCTGGTTTTCCACAAAACGAGAATTCTCGGATAAAAAAAAAAAATTTCTCCGATTCTGGTTTTCCAAAACACGAGAATTCCGGATAAAAAAAAAGAAAAAAAATTTCTCTGATTCTGGTTTTCCACAAGAAGAGAATTCTCGGATAAAAAAAAAAAAAAAACAAGAAAATTTCTCCGATTCTGGTTTTCCACAAAACGAGGATTCTCGGATAAAAAAAAAAAAAAAAATTTCTCCGATTCTCGTTTTCCACAAAACGAGAATTCTCGGATAAAAAAAAAAAAAAACAAAAAATTTCTCCGATTCTGGTTTTCCGCAAAACGAGATTTCTCGGATAAAAAAAAAAGAAAAAAAAATTTCTCCGATTCTCGTTTTCCACAAAACGAGGATTCTCGGATAAAAAAAAAAAAAAACAAAAAAATTTCTCCGATTCTCGTTTTCCGCAGAACGAGAATTCTCGGATAAAAAAAAAAAAAAATTTCTCCGATTCTCGTTTTCCACAAAACGGGAATTCTCGCATAAGAAAAAAAAAAAAATTTCTCCGATTCTGATTTTTCACAAAAAGAGAATTCTCGGATAAAAAAAAAAAAAAAATTTCTCCGATTCTCGTTTTCCACAAAACGAGAATTCTCGGATAAAAAAAAAAAAAACAAGAAAATTTCTCCGATTCTGGTTTTCCACAAAACGAGGATTCTCGGATAAAAAAAAAAAAAAAATTTCTCCGATTCTCGTTTTCCACAAAACGAGAAATCTCGGATAAAAAAAAAAAAAAAAATTTCTCCGATTCTCGTTTTCCACAAAACGAGAATTCTCGGATAAAAAAAAAAAAAACAAGAAAATTTCTCCGATTCTGGTTTTCCACAAAACGAGGATTCTCGGATAAAAAAAAAAAAAAATTTCTCCGATTCTCGTTTTCCACAAAACGAGAATTCTCGGATAAAAAAAAAAAAAAAAAATTTCTCCGATTCTCGTTTTCCACAAAACGAGAATTCTCGGATAAAAAAATAAAAAAAATTTCTCTGATTCTGGTTTTCCAGAAGAAGAGAATTCTCGGATAAAAAAAAAAAAAAAATTTCTCCGATTCTGGTTTTCCGCAAAACGAGATTTTTCGGATAAAAAAAAAAAAAAATTTCTCTGATTCTCGTTTTCCACAAAACGAGAATTCTCGGATAAAAAAAAAAAAAAAAAATTTCTCGGATTCTCGTTTTCCACAAAACGAGAATTCTCGGATAAAAAAAAAAAAAATTTCTCCGATTCTCGTTCTCCACAAAACGAGAATTCTCGGATAAAAAAAAAAAAAAAACAAGAAAATTTCTCCGATTCTGGTTTTCCATCAAACGAGGATTCTCGGATAAAAAAAAAAAAAAAAATTTCTCCGATTCTCGTTTTCCACAAAACGAGAATTCTCGGATAAAAAAAAAAAAAAAATTTCTCCGATTCTCGTTTTCCACAAAACGAGAATTCTCGGATAAAAAAAAAAAAAAACAAGAAAATTTCTCCGATTCTGGTTTTCCACAAAACGAGGATTCTCGGATAAAAAAAAAAAAAAAAAATTTCTCCGATTCTCGTTTTTCACAAAACGAGAATTCTCGGATAAAAAAAAAAAAAAAAAATTTCTCCGATTCTCGTTTTCCACAAAACGAGAATTCTCGGATAAAAAAAAAAAAATTTCTCCGATTCTCGTTTTCCACAAAACGAGAATTCTCGGATAAAAAAAAAAAAAAAAATTTTTTTCTCCGATTCTGGTTTTCCACAAAACGAGAATTCTCGGATAAAAAAAAAAAAAAAATTTCTCTGATTCTGGTTTTCCATGAAACGAGAATTCTCGGATAAAAAAAAAAAAAAAAAATTTCTCTGATTCTCGTTTTCCACAAAACGAGAATTCTCGGATAAAAAAAAAAAAAAAATTTCTCCGATTCTCGTTTTCCGCAAAACGAGAATTCTCGGAAAAAACAAAAAAAAAAATTTCTCTGATTCTCGTTTTCGGCAAAACGAGAATTCTCGGATTAAAAAAAAAAAAAATTTCTCAGATTCTGGTTTTCCAAAACACGAGAATTCCGGATAAAAAAAAAAAAAAAAATTCTCTGATTCTGGTTTTCCACAAGAAGAGAATTCTCGGATAAAAAAAAAAAAAAAAAAATTTCTCCGATTCTGGTTTTCCACAAAACGAGAATTCTCGGATAAAAAAAAAAAAAAAAATTTCTCTGATTCTCGTTTTCCACAAAACGAGAATTCTCGGATAAAAAAAAAAAAAAAAATTTCTCCGATTCTCGTTTTCCGCAAAACGAGAATTCTCGGATAAAAAAAAAATCATTTCTCCGATTCTCGTTTTCCACAAAACGAGAATTCTCGGATAAAAAAAAAAAAAAAAAAAAATTTCTCCGATTCTGGTTTTCCACAAAACGAGAATTCTCGGATAAAAAAGAAAAAATTTCTCTGATTCTGGTTTTCCACAAGAAGAGAATTCTCGGATAAAAAAAAAAAAAAATTCTCCGATTCTCGTTTTCCGCAAAACGAGAATTCTCGGAAAAAACAAAAAAAAAAAATTTCTCCGATTCTCGTTTTCCGCAAAACGAGAATTCTCGGAAAAAAAAAAAAAAAAATTTCTCCGATTCTCGTTTTCCGCAAAACGAGAATTCTCGGAAAAAACAAAAAAAAAAAATTTCTCCGATTCTCGTTTTCCACAAAACGAGAATTCTCGGATAAAAAAAAAATAAAAAATTTCTCAGATTCTGGTTTTCCAAAACACGAGAATTCCGGAAAAAAAAAAAAAAAATTTATCCGATTCTGGTTTTCCAAAACACGAGAATTCCGGATAAAAAAAAATTTTTTTTCTCTGATTCTGGTTTTCCACAAGAAGAGAATTCTCGGATAAAAAAAAAAAAAATTTCTCCGATTCTGGTTTTCCGCAAAACGAGATTTCTCGGATAAAAAAAAAAAAAAAATTTCGCTGATTCTCGTCTTCCACAAAACGAGAATTCTCGGATAAAAAAAAAAAAAAAAAAAATTCTCCGATTCTCGTTTTCCACAAAACGAGAATTCTCGGATAAAAAAAAAAAAATAAATTTCTCCGATTCTGGTTTTCCGCAAAACGAGATTTCTCGGATAAAAAAAAAAAAAAAAATTTCGCTGATTCTCGTCTTCCACAAAACGAGTATTCTCGGATAAAAAAAAAAAAAAAACTTTCTCCGATTCTCGTTTTCCACAAAACGAGAATTCTCGGATAAAAAAAAAAAAAAAACAAGAAAATTTTCCGATTCGGGTTTTCCACAAAACGAGGATTCTCGGATAAAAAAAAAAAAAAAAATTCTCCGATTCTCGTTTTCCACAAAACGAGAAATCTCGGACAAAAAAAAAAAAAAAAATTTCTCCGATTCTCGTTTTCCGCAAAACGAGAATTCTCGGAAAAAACAAAAAAAAAAAATTTCTCTGATTCTCGTTTTCGGCAAAACGAGAATTCTCGGATAAAAAAAAAAAAAAAATTTCTCAGATTCTGGTTTTCCAAAACACGAGAATTCCGGATAAAAAAAAAAAAATTTCTCTGATTCTGGTTTTCCACAAGAAGAGAATTCTCGGATAAAAAAAAAAAAAAAAAATTTCTCCGATTCTGGTTTTCCACAAAACGGGAATTCTCGGATAAAAAAAAAAAAAAAAATTTCTCTGATTCTCGTTTTCCACAAAACGAAAATTCTCGGATAAAAAAAAAAAAAAAATTTCTCCGATTCTCGTTTTCCGCAAAACGAGAATTCTCGGATAAAAAAAAAAAAATTTCTCCGATTCTCGTTTTCCACAAAACGAGAATTCTCGGATGAAAAAAAAAAAAAAAATTTCTCCGATTCTGGTTTTCCACAAAACGAGAATTCTCGGATAAAAAAAAAAAAAAAAATTTCTCCGATTCTCGTTTTCCACAAAACGAGAATTCTCGGATAAAAAAAAAAAAAAAAATTTCTCCGATTCTCGTTTTCCACAAAACGAGAATTCTCGGATAAAAAAAAAAAAACAAAAAATTTCTCCGATTCTGGTTTTCCACAAAACGAGAATTCTCGGATAAAAAAAAAAAAAAAACAATTTCTCCGATTCTCGTTTTCCACAAAACGAGAATTCTCGGATAAAAAAAAAAAAAAAATTTCTTCGATTCTGGTTTTCAACAAAACGAGAATTCTCGGATAAAAAAAAAACAAAAAAATTTCTCCGATTCTCGTTTTCCGCAAAACGAGAATTCTCGGATAAAAAAAAAAAAAAAATTTCTCCGATTCTCGTTTTCCACAAAACGAGAATTCTCGGATAAAAAAAAAAAAAATTTCTCCGATTCTGGTTTTCCACAAAACGAGAATTCTCGGATAAAAAAAAAAAAAAATTTATCCGATTCTGGTTTTCCAAAACACGAGAATTCCGGATAAAAAAAAAAAATTTCTCTGATTCTGGTTTTCCACAAGAAGAGAATTCTCGGATAAAAAAAAAAAAAAAAATTTCTCCGATTCTGGTTTTCCGCAAAACGAGATTTCTCGGATAAAAAAAAAAAAAAAAAATTTCTCTGATTCTCGTTTTCCACAAAACGAGAATTCTCGGATAAAAAAAAAAAAAAAAAATTTCTCCGATTCTCGTTTTCCACAAAACGAGAATTCTCGGATAAAAAAAAAAAAAAAAATTTCTCCGATTCTCGTTTTCCACAAAACGAGAATTCTCGGATAAAAAAAAAAAAAAACAAGAAAATTTCTCCGATTCTGGTTTTCCACAAAACGAGGATTCTCGGATAAAAGAAAAAAAAAAAATTTCTCCGATTCTCATTTTCCACAAAACAGGAATTCTCGGATAAAAAAAAAAAAAAATTTCTCCGATTCTCGTTTTCCACAAAACGAGAATTCTCGGATAAAAAAAAAAAAAAAACAAGAAAATTTCTCCGATTCTGGTTTTCCACAAAACGAGGATTCTCGGATAAAAAAAAAAAAAAAATTTCTCCGATTCTCGTTTTCCACAAAACGAGAATTCTCGGATAAAAAAAAAAAAAAAAAAATTCTCCGATTCTCGTTTTCCACAAAACGAGAATTCTGGGATAAAAAAAAAAAAAAATTTCTCCGATTCTCGTTTTTCACAAAACGAGAATTCTCGGATAAAAAAAAAAAAAAACAAGAAAATTTCTCCGATTCTGGTTTTCCACAAAACGAGGATTCTCGGATAAAAAAAAAAAAAAAAGAATTTCTCCGATTCTCGTTTTCCACAAAACGAGAAATCTCAGATAAAAAAAAAAAAAAATTTCTCCGCTTCTCGTTTTCCACAAAACGAGAATCCTTGGATAAAAAAAAAAAAAAATTTCTCCCATTCTGGTTTTCCACAAAACGAGAATTCTCGGATAAAAAAAAAAAAAAAATTTCTCTGATTCTGGTTTTCCATGAAACGAGAATTCTCGGATAAAAAAAAAAAAAAAAATTTCTCTGATTCTCGTTTTCCACAAAACGAGAATTCTCGGATAAAAAAAAAAAAAAAAATTTCTCCGATTCTCGTTTTCCGCAAAACGAGAATTCTCGGAAAAAACAAAAAAAAAATTTCTCTGATTCTCGTTTTCGGCAAAACGAGAATTCTCGGATAAAAAAAAAAAAAAATTTCTCAGATTCTGGTTTTCCAAAACACGAAAATTCCGGATCAAAAAAAAAAAAAAATTCTCTGATTCTGGTTTTCCACAAGAAGAGAATTCTCGGATAAAAAAAAAAAAAAAAATTTCTCCGATTCTGGTTTTCCACAAAACGAGAATTCTCGGATAAAAAATAAAAAAAAAATTTCTCAGATTCTCGTTTTGGGCAAAACGAGAATTCTCGGATAAAAAAAAAAAAAAAAAAAATTTCTCCGATTCTCGTTTTCCGCAAAACGAGAATTCTCGGATAAAAAAAAAAAAAAATTTCTCCGATTCTGGTTTTCCACAAAACGAGAATTCTCGGATAAAAAAAAAAAAAAATTTCTCTGATTCTGGTTTTCCACAAGAAGAGAATTCTCGGATAAAAAAAAAAAAAAAAATTTCTCCGATTCTCGTTTTCCGCAAAACGAGAATTCTCGGAAAAAACAAAAAAAAAAAATTTCTCCGATTCTCGTTTTCCGCAAAACGAGAATTCTCGGAAAAAAAAAAAAAATTTCTCCGATTCTCGTTTTCCGCAAAACGAGAATTCTCGGAAAAAACAAAAAAAAAAAAATTTCTCCGATTCTCGTTTTCCACAAAACGAGAATTCTCGGATAAAAAAAAAAAAAAAAATTTCTCAGATTCTGGTTTTCCAAAACACGAGAATTCCGGATAAAAAAAAAAAAAAATTTATCCGATTCTGGTTTTCCAAAACACGAGAATTCCGGATAAAAAAAAAAAATTTCTCTATTTCTGGTTTTCCACAAGAAGAGAATTCTCGGATAAAAAAAAAAAAAAAAATTTCTCCGATTCTGGTTTTCCGCAAAACGAGATTTCTCGGATAAAAAAAAAAAAAAAATTTCGCCAATTCTCGTTTTCCACAAAACGAGAATTCTCGGATAAAAAAAGAAAAAAAAAAAATTCTCCGATTCTCGTTTTCCACAAAAAGAGAATTCTCGGATAAAAAAAAAAAAAAATTTCTCCGATTCTGGTTTTCAACAAAACGAGAATTCTCGGATAAAAAAAAAAAAAAATTTCTCCGCTTCTCGTTTTCCACAAAACGAGAATCCTCGGATAAAAAAAAAAAAAACAAGAAAATTTCTCCGATTCTGGTTTTCCACAAAACGAGGATTCTCGGATAAAAAAAAAAAAAAAAAAAAATCTCCGATTCTCGTTTTCCACAAAACGAGAAATCTCGGATAAAAAAAAAAAAAATTTCTCCGCTTCTCGTTTTCCACAAAACGAGAATTCTCGGATAAAAAAAAAAAAAATTCTCTGATTCTGGTTTTCCATGAAACGAGAATTCTCGGATAAAAAAAAAAAAAAAAAATTTCTCTGATTCTCGTTTTCCAGAAAACGAGAATTCTCGGATAAAAAAAAAAAAAAAATTTCTCCGATTCTCGTTTTCCGCAAAACGAGAATTCTCGAAAAAACAAAAAAAAAAAAATTTCTCTGATTCTCGTTTTCGGCAAAACGAGATTTCTCGGATAAAAAAAAAAAAAAAATTTCTCAGATTCTGGTTTTCCAAAACACGAGAATTCCGGATAAAAAAAAAAAAATTTCTCTGATTCTGGTTTTCCACAAGAAGAGAATTCTCGGATAAAAAAAAAGAAAAAAAAAATTTCTCCGATTCCGGTTTTCCACAAAACGGGAATTCTCGGATAAAAAAAAAAAAAAATTTCTCTGATTCTCGTTTTCCACAAAACGAGAATTCTCGGATAAAAAAAAAAAAAAGAAAATTTCTCCGATTCTCGTTTTCCGCAAAACGAGAATTCTCGGATAAAAAAAAAAAAAAATTTCTCCGATTCTCGTTTTCCACAAAACGAGAATTCTCGGATGAAAAAAAAAAAAAAAAATTTCTCCGATTCTGGTTTTCCACAAAACGAGAATTCTCGGATAAAAAAAAAAAAAAAATTTCTCCGATTCTCGTTTTCCACAAAACGAAAATTCTCGGATAAAAAAAAAAAAAAAATCTCTCCGATTCTGATTTTTCACAAAACGAGAATTCTCGGATAAAAAAAAAAAAAAAAAAAATTTCTCCGATTCTCGTTTTCCACAAAACGAGAATTCTCGGATAAAAAAAAAAAAGAAAAAAATTTCTCCCATTCTCGTTTTCCACAAAACGAGAATTCTCGGATAAAAAAAAAAAAAAATGTCTCGGATTCTGGTTTTCCACAAAACGGGAATTCTCGGATACAAAAAAAAAAAAAATTTCTCTGATTCTCGTTTTCCACAAAACGAGAATTCTCGGAAAAAAAAAAAAAAATTTCTCCGATTCTGGTTTTCCACAAAACGAGAATTCTCGGAAAAAAAAAAAAAATTTCTCCGATTCTCTATTTCCGCAAAACGAGATTTCTCGGATAAAAAAAAAAAAAAAAATTTCTTCGATTCTGGTTTTCCACAAAACGAGAATTCTCGGATAAAAAAAAAAAAAAAATTTCTCCGATTCTCTATTTCCACAAAACGAGAATTCTCGGATAAAAAAAAAAAAAAATTTCTCCGATTCTGGTTTTCCACAAAACGAGAATACTCGGATAAGAGAAAAAAAAATTTCTCCGATTCTGGTTTTCCAAAACACGAGAATTCCGGATAAAAAAAAAAAAATTTCTCTGATTCTGGTTTTCCACAAGAAGAGAATTCTCGCATAAAAAAAAAAAAAAAAAATTTCTCCGATTCTGGTTTTCCACAAAACGAGAATTCTCGGATAAAAAAAAAAAAAAATTTCTCTGATTCTCGTTTTCCACAAAACGAGAATTCTCGGATAAAAAAAGAAAAAAAAAAAATTTCTCCGATTCTCGTTTTCCGCAAAACGAGAATTCTCGGATAAAAAAAAAAAAATTTCTCCGATTCTCGTTTTCCACAAAACGAGAATTCTCGCATAAAAAAAAAAAAAAAAAATTTCTCCGATTCTGAATTTTCAACAAAACGAGAATTCTCGGATAAAAAAAAAAAAAAAAAATTTCTCCGATTCTCGTTTTCCACAAAACGAGAATACTCGGATAAAAAAAAAAAAAAATTTCTCCGATTCTGGTTTTCCAAAACACGAGAATTCCGGATAAAAAAAAAAAAATTTCTCCGATACTGGTTTTCCACTAAACGAGAATTCTCGGATAAAAAAAAAAAAAATTTCTCTGATTCTCGTTTTCCACAAAACGAGAATTCCGGATAAAAAAAAAAATTTCTCCGATTCTCATTTTCCGCAAAACGAGAATTCTCGGATAAAAAAAAAAAATTTCTCCAATTCTCGTTTTCCACAAAACGAGAATTCTCGCATAAGAAAAAAAAAAAAAAATTTCTCCGATTCTGATTTTTCACAAAACGAGAATTCTCGGATAAAAAAAAAAAAAAAATTTCTCCGATTCTCGTTTTCCACAAAAGGAGAATTCTCGGATAAAAAAAAAAAGAAAAAAATTTCTCCCATTCTCGTTTTCCACAAAACGAGAATTCTCGGATAAAAAAAAAAAAAAATGTCTCCGATTCTGGTTTTCCACAAAACGAGAATTCTCGTATAAAAAAAAAGAAAAAATTTCTCCGATTCTCGTTTTCCACAAAACGAGAATTCTCGGAAAAAAAAAAAAAAAAAAATTTATCCGATTCCCGTTTTCCCCAAAACGAGAATTCTCGGATAAAAAAAAAAAAAAATTCTCTGATTCTGGTTTTCCATGAAACGAGAATTCTCGGATAAAAAAAAAAAAAATTTCTCTGATTCTCGTTTTCCAGAAAACGAGAATTCTCGGATAAAAAAAAAAAAAAATTTCTCCCATTCTCGTTTTCCGCAAAACGAGAATTCTCGAAAAAACAAAAAAAAAAAATTTCTCTGATTCTCGTTTTCGGCAAAACGAGATTTCTCGGATAAAAAAAAAAAAAAAATTTCTCAGATTCTGGTTTTCCAAAACACGAGAATTCCGGATAAAAAAAAAAAAATTTCTCTGATTCTGGTTTTCCACAAGAAGAGAATTCTCGGATAAAAAAAAAGAAAAAAAAAAAATTTCTCCGATTCCGGTTTTCCACAAAACGGGAATTCTCGGATAAAAAAAAAAAAAAAATTTCTCTGATTCTCGTTTTCCACAAAACGAGAATTCTCGGATAAAAAAAAAAAAAAAAATTTCTCCGATTCTCGTTTTCCGCAAAACGAGAATTCTCGGATAAATAAAAAAAAAAATTTCTCCGATTCTCGTTTTCCACAAAACGACAATTCTCGGATGAAAAAAAAAAAAAAAATTTCTCCGATTCTGGTTTTCCACAAAACGAGAATTCTCGGATAAAAAAAAAAAAAAAAAAATTTCTCCGATTCTCGTTTTCCACAAAACGAAAATTCTCGGATAAAAAAAAAAAAACAAATCTCTCCGATTCTGATTTTTCACAAAACGAGAATTCTCGGATAAAAAAAAAAAAAAAAAAAATTTCTCCGATTCTCGTTTTCCACAAAACGAGAATTCTCGGATAAAAAAAAAAAAAGAAAAAAATTTCTCCCATTCTCGTTTTCCACAAAACGAGAATTCTCGGATAAAAAAAAAAAAAAATGTGTCGGATTCTGGTTTTCCACAAAACGGGAATTCTCGGATAAAAAAAAAAAAAAATTTCTCTGATTCTCGTTTTCCACAAAACGAGAATTCTCGGAAAAAAAAAAAAAAAATTTCCCCGATTCTGGTTTTCCACAAAACGAGAATTCTCGGGAAAAAAAAACATTTCTCCGATTCTCTATTTCCGCAAAACGAGATTTCTCGGATAAAAAAAAAAAAAAAAAATTTCTTCGATTCTGGTTTTCCACAAAACGAGAATTCTCGGATAAAAAAAAAAAAAAAATTTCTCCGATTCTCTATTTCCACAAAACGAGAATTCTCGGATAAAAAAAAAAAAATTTCTCCGATTCTGGTTTTCAACAAAACAAGAATTCTCGGATAAAAAAAAAAAAAAAAAATTTCTCCGATTCTGGTTTTCCACAAAACGAGAATACTCGGATAAGAAAAAAAAAATTTCTCCGATTCTGGTTTTCCAAAACACGAGAATTCCGGATAAAAAAAAAAAAATTTCTCTGATTCTGGTTTTCCACAAGAAGAGAATTCTCGCATAAAAAAAAAAAAAAATTTCTCCGATTCTGGTTTTCCACAAAACGAGAATTCTCGGATAAAAAAAAAAAAAAAATTTCTCTGATTCTCGTTTTCCACAAAACGAGAATTCTCGGATAAAAAAAGAAAAAAAAAAAATTTCTCCGATTCTCGTTTTCCGCAAAACGAGAATTCTCGGATAAAAAAAAAAAAATTTCTCCGATTCTCGTTTTCCGGAAAACGAGAATTCTCGCATAAAAAAAAAAAAAAAAAAATTTCTCCGATTCTGAATTTTCAACAAAACGAGAATTCTCGGATAAAAAAAAAAAAAAAAAATTTCTCCGATTCTCGTTTTCCACAAAACGAGAATATTCGGATAAAAAAAAAAAAAATTTCTCCGATTCTGGTTTTCCAAAACACGAGAATTCCGGATAAAAAAAAAAAAAATTTCTCCGATACTGGTTTTCCACTAAACGAGAATTCTCGGATAAAAAAAAAAAAAAATTTCTCTGATTCTCGTTTTCCACAAAACGAGAATTCCGGATAAAAAAAAAAAAATTTCTCCGATTCTCGTATTCCGCAAAACGAGAATTCTCGGATAAAAAAAAAAAATTTCTCCGATTCTCGTTTTCCACAAAACGAGAATTCTCGCATAAGAAAAAAAAAAAAAATTTCTCCGATTCTGATTTTTCACAAAACGAGAATTCTCGGATAAAAAAAAAAAAAAATTTTCTCCGATTCTCGTTTTCCACAAAACGAGAATTCTCGGATAAAAAAAAAAAAGAAAAAAATTTCTCCCATTCTCGTTTTCCACAAAACGAGAATTCTCGGATAAAAAAAAAAAAAAAATGTCTCCGATTCTGGTTTTCCACAAAACGAGAATTCTCGGATAAAAAAAAAAAAAAATTTCTCCGATTCTCGTTTTCCACAAAACGAGAATTCTCGGAAAAAAAAAAAAAAAAAAATTTCTCCGATTCTGGTTTTCCCCAAAACGAGAATTCTCGGAAAAAAAAAAAAAAAATTTCTCCGATTATCGTTTTCCGCAAAACGAGATTTCTCGGATACAAAAAAAAAAAAAAAAAAAATTTCTCCCATTCTCGTTTTCCACAAAACGAGAATTCTCGGATAAAAAAAAAAAAAAAATTTCTCCGATTCTGGTTTTCCAAAACACGAGAATTCCGGATAAAAAAAAAAAAAATTTCTCTGATTCTGGTTTTCCACAAGAAGAGAATTCTCGGATAAAAAAAAAAAAAAAATTTCTCCGATTCTCGTTTTCCACAAAACGAGAATTCTCGGATAAAAAAAAAAAAAGAAAAAAATTTCTCCCATTCTCGTTTTCCACAAAACGAGAATTCTCGGATAAAAAAAAAAAAAAATGTCTCTGATTCTCGTTTTCCACAAAACGAGAATTCTCGGGAAAAAAAAAAAAAAAAAATTTCTCCGATTCTGGTTTTCCACAAAACGAGAATTCTCGGAAAAAAAAAAAATTTCTCCGATTCTCGTTTTCCGCAAAACGAGATTTCTCGGATAAAAAAAAAAAAAAAAATTTCTTCGATTCTGGTTTTCCACAAAACGAGAATTCTCGGATAAGAAAAAAAAAAAAAAAAAATTTCTCCGATTCTCGTTTTCCACAAAACGAGAATTCTCGGATAAAAAAAAAAAAAAAATTTCTCCGATTCTGGTTTTCAACAAAACGAGAATTCTCGGATAAGAAAAAAAAAAAAAATTTCTCCGATTCTCGTTTTCCACAAAACGAGAACCCTCGGATAAAAAAAAAAAAATTTCTCCGATTCTGGTTTTCCAAAACACGAGAATTCCGGATAAAAAAAAAAAAATTTCTCTGATTCTGGTTTTCCACAAGAAGAGAATTCTCAGATAAAAAAAAATTTTTTTTTTTCTCCGATTCTGGTTTTCCACAAAACGAGAATTCTCGGATAAAAAAAAAAAAAATTTCTCTGATTCTCGTTTTCCACAAAACGAGAATTCTCGGAAAAAAAAAATTTTTTTTTCTCCGATTCTCGTTTTCCGCAAAACGAGAATTCTCGGATATAAAAAAAAAAAAATTTCTCCGATTCTCGTTTTCCACAAAACGAGAATTCTCGCATAAAAAAAAAAAAAAAAAATTTCTCCGATTCTGAATTTTCAACAAAACGAGAATTCTCGGATATAAAAAAAAAAAAATTTCTCCGATTCTCGTTTTCCACAAAACGAGAATACTCGGATAAAAAAAAAAAAAAAATTTCTCCGATTCTGGGTTTCCAAAACACGAGAATTCCGGATAAAAAAAAAAAAATATCTCTGATTCTGGTTTTCCACAAGAAGAGAATTCTCGGATAAAAAAAAAAAAAAAATTTCTCTGATTCTCGTTTTCCACAAAACGAGAATTCTCGGATAAAAAAAAAAAAAAAAATTTCTCCGATTCTCGTTTTCCGCAAAACGAGAATTCTCGGATAAAAAAAAAAAAAAATTTCTCCGATTCTCGTTTTCCACAAAACGAGAATTCTCGCATAAGAAAAAAAAAAAAAATTTCTCCGATTCTGATTTTTCACAAAACGAGAATTCTCGGATAAAAAAAAAAAAAAAAATTTCTCCCATTCTCGTTTTCCACAAAACGAGAATTCTCGGATAAAAAAAAAAAAAAATGTCTCCGATTCTGGTTTTCCGGAAAAACGAGAATTCTCGGATAAAAAAAAAAAAAAAATTTCTCCGATTCTCGTTTTCCACAAAACGAGAATTCTCGGAAAAAAAAAAAAAAAAAAATTTCTCCGATTCTGGTTTTCCCCAAAACGAGAATTCTCGGAAAAAAAAAAAAGGAAAAAAATTTCTCCGATTATCGTTTTCCGCAAAACGAGATTTCTCGGATAAAAAAAAAAAAAAAAAAAAATTTCTCCGATTCTCGTTTTCCACAAAACGAGAATTCTCGGATAAAAAAAAAAAAATTTCTCCGATTCTGGTTTTCAACAAAACGAGAATTCTCGGATAAAAAAAAAAAAAAAAATTTCTCCGATTCTCGTTTTCCACAAAACGAGGATTCTCGGATAAAAAAAAAAAAAAAAATTTCTCCGATTCTCGTTTTCCACAAAACGAGAAATCTCGGATAAAAAAAAAAAAAAAAAAATTTCTCCGCTTCTCGTTTTCCACAAAACGAGAATTCTCGGATAAAAAAAAAAAAGAAAAAAATTTCTCCCATTCTCGTTTTCCACAAAACGAGAATTCTCGGATAAAAAAAAAAAAAAAAAATGTCTCGGATTCTGGTTTTCCACAAAACGAGAATTCTCGGATAAAAAAAAAAAAAAAATTTCTCTGATTCTCGTTTTCCACAAAACGAGAATTCTCGGAAAAAAAAAAAAAAATTTCTCCGATTCTGGTTTTCCACAAAACGAGAATTCTCGGAAAAAAAAAAAAAAATTTCTCCGATTCTCGTTTTCCGCAAAACGAGATTTCTCGGATAAAAAAAAAAAAAAATTTTTTTTCCGATTCTCGTTTTCCACAAAACGAGAATTCTCGGATAAAAAAAAAAAAAATTTCTCCGATTCTGGTTTTCAACAAAACGAGAATTCTCGGATAAAAAAAAAAAAATTTCTCCGATTCTCGTTTTCCACAAAACGAGAATACTCGGATAAGAAAAAAAAAAAAAATTTCTCCGATTCTGGTTTTCCAAAACACGAGAATTCCGGATAAAAAAAAATAAAAAAAAATTTCTCTGATTCTGGTTTTCCACAAGAAGAGAATTCTCGGATAAAAAAAAAAAAAAAATTTCTCCGATTCTGGTTTTCCACAAAACGAGAATTCTCGGATAAAAAAAAAAAAATTTCTCTGATTCTCGTTTTCCACAAAACGAGAATTCTCGGAAAAAAAAAAATTTTTTTTCTCCGATTCTCGTTTTCCGCAAAACGAGAATTCTCGGATATAAAAAAAAAAAAATTTCTCCGATTCTCGTTTTCCACAAAACGAGAATTCTCGCATAAAAAAAAAAAAAAAATTTCTCCGATTCTGAATTTTCAACAAAACGAGAATTCTCGGATATAAAAAAAAAAAAATTTCTCCGATTCTCGTTTTCCACAAAACGAGAATACTCGGATAAAAAAAAAAAAAAAAATTTCTCCGATTCTGGGTTTCCAAAACACGAGAATTCCGGATAAAAAAAATAAAAAATATCTCTGATTCTGGTTTTCCACAAGAAGAGAATTCTCGGATAAAAAAAAAAAAAAAAATTTCTCTGATTCTCGTTTTCCACAAAACGAGAATTCTCGGATAAAAAAAAAAAAAAAAATTTCTCCGATTCTCGTTTTCCGCAAAACGAGAATTCTCGGATAAAAAAAAAAAAAAATTTCTCCGATTCTCGTTTTCCACAAAACGAGAATTCTCGCATAAGAAAAAAAAAAAAAATTTCTCCGATTCTGATTTTTCACAAAACGAGAATTCTCGGATAAAAAAAAAAAAAAAAATTTCTCCCATTCTCGTTTTCCACAAAACGAGAATTCTCGGATAAAAAAAAAAAAAAAAATGTCTCCGATTCTGGTTTTCCACAAAACGAGAATTCTCGGATAAAAAAAAAAAAAAAAATTTCTCTGATTCTCGTTTTCCACAAAACGAGAATTCTCGGAAAAAAAAAAAAAAAAAAATTTCTCCGATTCTGGTTTTCCCCAAAACGAGAATTCTCGGAAAAAAAAAAAAGGAAAAAAATTTCTCCGATTATCGTTTTCCGCAAAACGAGATTTCTCGGATAAAAAAAAAAAAAAAAAAAAATTTCTCCGATTCTGGTTTTCCACAAAACGAGAATTCTCGGATAAAAAAAAAAAAATTTCTCCGATTCTGGTTTTCAACAAAACGAGAATTCTCGGATAAAAAAAAAAAAAAAAATTTCTCCGATTCTCGTTTTCCACAAAACGAGGATTCTCGGATAAAAAAAAAAAAAAAAAATTTCTCCGATTCTCGTTTTCCACAAAACGAGAAATCTCGGATAAAAAAAAAAAAAAAAAATTTCTCCGCTTCTCGTTTTCCACAAAACGAGAATTCTCGGATAAAAAAAAAAAAGAAAAAAATTTCTCCCATTCTCGTTTTCCACAAAACGAGAATTCTCGGATAAAAAAAAAAAAAAATGTCTCGGATTCTGGTTTTCCACAAAACGAGAATTCTCGGATAAAAAAAAAAAAAAAATTTCTCTGATTCTCGTTTTCCACAAAACGAGAATTCTCGGAAAAAAAAAAAAAATTTCTCCGATTCTGGTTTTCCACAAAACGAGAATTCTCGGAAAAAAAAAAAAAAATTTCTCCGATTCTCGTTTTCCGCAAAACGAGATTTCTCGGATAAAAAAAAAAAAAAATTTTTTTTCCGATTCTCGTTTTCCACAAAACGAGAATTCTCGGATAAAAAAAAAAAAAATTTCTCCGATTCTGGTTTTCAACAAAACGAGAATTCTCGGATAAAAAAAAAAAAAATTTCTCCGATTCTCGTTTTCCACAAAACGAGAATACTCGGATAAGAAAAAAAAAAAAAAATTTCTCCGATTCTGGTTTTCCAAAACACGAGAATTCCGGATAAAAAAAAATAAAAAAAAATTTCTCTGATTCTGGTTTTCCACAAGAAGAGAATTCTCGGATAAAAAAAAAAAAAAAAATTTCTCCGATTCTGGTTTTCCACAAAACGAGAATTCTCGGATAAAAAAAAAAAAATTTCTCTGATTCTCGTTTTCCACAAAACGAGAATTCTGGGATAAAAAAAAAAAAAAAAATTTCTCCGATTCTGGTTTTCAACAAAACGAGAATTCTCGGATAAAAAAAAAAAAAAATTTCTCCGATTCTCGTTTTCCACAAAACGAGAATACTCGGATAAAAAAAAAAAAAATTTCTCCGATTCTGGTTTTCCAAAACACGAGAATTCCGGATAAAAAAAAATAAAAAAAAATTTCTCTGATTCTGGTTTTCCACAAGAAGAGAATTCTCGGATAAAAAAAAAAAAAAAAAAATTTCTCCGATTCTGGTTTTCCACAAAACGAGAATTCTCGGATAAAAAAAAAAATTTCTCTGATTCTCGTTTTCCACAAAACGAGAATTCTCGGATAAAAAAAAAAAAAAGTTTTCTCCGATTCTCGTTTTCCGCAAAACGAGAATTCTCGGATAAAAAAAAAAAATTTTCCGATTCTCGTTTTCGGCAAAACGAGAATTCTCGCATAAACAAAAAAAAAAAAATTTCTCCGATTCTGATTTTTCAACAAAACGAGAATTCTCGGATA
Organism: Eutreptiella sp. 'Long Island Sound 2002'; assembly: GCA_964036045.1. Classification (NCBI taxonomy): domain Eukaryota; phylum Euglenozoa; class Euglenophyceae; order Eutreptiales; family Eutreptiaceae; genus Eutreptiella; species Eutreptiella sp. 'Long Island Sound 2002'. The sequence continues at coordinate 12,967,723 of OZ038403.1, forward strand.
AAAAAAAAAAAAAAATTTCTCCGATTCTCGTTTTCCACAAAACGAGAATACTCGGATAAAAAAAAAAAACATTTCTCCGATTCTGGTTTTCCAAAACACGAGAATTCCGGATAAAAAAAAAAATTTCTCTGATTCTGGTTTTCCACAAGAAGAGAATGCTCGGATAAAAAAAAAAAAAAAATTTCTCCGATTCTGGTTTTCCACAAAACGAGAATTCTCGGATAAAAAAAAAAAAATTTCTCTGATTCTCGTTTTCCACAAAACGAGAATTCTCGGATAAAAAAAAAAAAAAAAATTTCTCCGATTCTCGTTTTCCGCAAAACGAGAATTCTCGGATAAAAAAAAAAAAAATTTTCTCCGATTCTCGTTTTCCACAAAACGGGAATTCTCGCATAAGAAAAAAAAAAAAATTTCTCCGATTCTGATTTTTCACAAAACGAGAATTCTCGGATAAAAAAAAAAAAAAAATTTCTCCGATTCTCGTTTTCCACAAAACGAGAATTCTCGGATAAAAAAAAAAAAGAAAAAAATTTCTCCCATTCTCGTTTTCCACAAAACGAGAATTCTCGGATAAAAAAAAAAAAAAAAAATGTCTCCGATTCTGGTTTTCCACAAAACGAGAATTCTCGGATAAAAAAAAAAAAAAAAATTTCTCCGATTCTCGTTTTCCAAAACATGAGAATTCCGGATAAAAAAAAAAAAAAAATTTCTCCGATACTGGTTTTCCACTAAACGAGAATTCTCGGATAAAAAAAAAAAAAAATTTCTCTGATTCTCGTTTTCCACAAAACGAGAATTCCGGATAAAAAAAAAAAATTTCTCCGATTCTCGTTTTCCGCAAAACGAGAATTCTCCGATAAAAAAAAAAAATTTCTCCGATTCTCGTTTTCCACAAAACGAGAATTCTCGCATAAGAAAAAAAAAAAAAATTTCTCCGATTCTGATTTTTCACAAAACGAGAATTCTCGGATAAAAAAAAAAAAAAAAAATTTCTCCGATTCTCGTTTTCCACAAAACGAGAATTCTCGGATAAAAAAAAAAAAGAAAAAAATTTCTCCCATTCTCGTTTTCCACAAAACGAGAATTCTCGGATAAAAAAAAAAAAAAAATGTCTCCGATTCTGGTTTTCCACAAAACGAGAATTCTCGGATAAAAAAAAAAAAAAAATTTCTCCGATTCTCGTTTTCCACAAAACGAGAATTCTCGGAAAAAAAAAAAAAAAAAATTTCTCCGATTCTGGTTTTCCCCAAAACGAGAATTCTCGGAAAAAAAAAAAAAAAAATTTCTCCGATTATCGTTTTCCGCAAAACGAGATTTCTCGGATAAAAAAAAAAAAAAAAAAAAAAATTTCTCCCATTCTCGTTTTCCACAAAACGAGAATTCTCGGATAAAAAAAAAAAAAAAATTTCTCCGATTCTGGTTTTCCAAAACACGAGAATTCCGGATAAAAAAAAAAAAAAATTTCTCTGATTCTGGTTTTCCACAAGAAGAGAATTCTCGGATAAAAAAAAAAAAAATTCTCCGATTCTCGTTTTCCACAAAACGAGAATTCTCGGATAAAAAAAAAAAAAGAAAAAAATTTCTCCCATTCTCGTTTTCCACAAAACGAGAATTCTCGGATAAAAAAAAAAAAAAATGTCTCGGATTCTGGTTTTCCACAAAACGAGAATTCTCGGATAAAAAAAAAAAAAAATTTCTCTGATTCGCGTTTTCCACAAAACGAGAATTCTCGGAAAAAAAAAAAAAAAAATTTCTCCGATTCTGGTTTTCCACAAAACGAGAATTCTCGGAAAAAAAAAAAAAAATTTCTCCCATTCTCGTTTTCCGCCAAACGAGATTTCTCGGATAAAAAAAAAAAAAAAATTTCTTCGATTCTGGTTTTCCACAAAACGAGAATTCTCGGATAAAAAAAAAAAAAAAAATTTCTCCGATTCTCGTTTTCCACAAAACGAGAATTCTCGGATAAAAAAAAAAAAATTTCTCCGATTCTGGTTTTCCAAAACACGAGAATTCCGGATAAAAAAAAAAAAATTTCTCTGATTCTGGTTTTCCACAAGAAGAGAATTCTCGGATAAAAAAAAAATTTTTTTTTTCTCCGATTCTGGTTTTCCACAAAACGAGAATTCTCGGATAAAAAAAAAAAAAAAATTTCTCTGATTCTCGTTTTCCACAAAACGAGAATTCTCGGAAAAAAAAAAAAAAAATTTTTTCTCCGATTCTCGTTTTCCGCAAAACGAGAATTCTCGGATATAAAAAAAAAAAAATTTCTCCGATTCTCGTTTTCCACAAAACGAGAATTCTCGCATAAAAAAAAAAAAAAAAATTTCTCCGATTCTGAATTTTCAACAAAACGAGAATTCTCGGATAAAAAAAAAAAAAAAAATTTCTCCGATTCTCGTTTTCCACAAAAAGAGAATACTCGGATAAAAAAAAAAAAAAAAATTTCTCCGATTCTGGTTTTCCAAAACACGAGAATTCCGGATAAAAAAAAAAAAAATTTTTTTTCTGATTCTGGTTTTCCACAAGAAGAGAATTCTCGGATAAAAAAAAAAAAAAATTTCTCCGATTCTGGTTTTCCACAAAACGAGAATTCTCGGATAAAAAAAAAAAAAAATTTCTCTGATTCTCGTTTTCCACAAAACGAGAATTCTCGGATAATAAAAAAAAAAAAAATTTCTCCGATTCTCGTTTTCCGCAAAACGAGAATTCTCGGATAAAAAAAAAAAAAATTTCTCCGATTCTCGTTTTCCACAAAACAAGAATTCTCGCATAAGAAAAAAAAAAAAATTTCTCCGATTCTGATTTTTCACAAAACGAGAATTATCGGATAAAAAAAAAAAAAATTTCTCCCATTCTCGTTTTCCACAAAACGAGAATTCTCGGATAAAAAAAAAAAAAAAAATGTCTCCGATTCTGGTTTTCCACAAAACGAGAATTCTCGGATAAAAAAAAAAAAAAAAAATTTCTCCGATTCTCGTTTTCCACAAAACGAGAATTCTCGGAAAAAAAAAAAAAAAAAATTTCTCCGATTCTGGTTTTCCCCAAAACGAGAATTCTCGGGAAAAAAAAAAAGAAAAAAAATTTCTCCGATTATCGTTTTCCGCAGAACGAGATTTCTCGGATAAAAAAAAAAAAAAAAAAAATTTCTCCGATTCTCGTTTTCCGCAAAACGAGAATTCTCGGATAAAAAAAAAAAAATTTCTCCGATTCTGGTTTTCAACAAAACGAGAATTCTCGGATAAAAAAAAAAAAAAATTTCTCCGATTCTCGTTTTCCACAAAACGAGGATTCTCGGATAAAAAAAAAAAAAAAATTTCTCCGATTCTCGTTTTCCACAAAACGAGAAATCTCGGATAAAAAAAAAAAAAAAAAATTTCTCCGCTTCTCGTTTTCCACAAAACGAGAATTCTCGGATAAAAAAAAAAAAAGAAAAAAATTTCTCCGATTCTCGTTTTCCACAAAACGAGAATTCTCGGATAAAAAAAAAAAAAAAAATGTCTCGGATTCTGGTTTTCCACAAAACGAGAATTCTCGGATAAAAAAAAAAAAAATTTCTCTGATTCTCGTTTTCCACAAAACGAGAATTCTCGGAAAAAAAAAAAAAAAAAAATTTCTCCGATTCTGGTTTTCCACAAAACGAGAATTCTCGGAAAAAAAAAAAAAAAAATTTCTCCGATTCTCGTTTGCCGCAAAACGAGATTTCTCGGATAAAAAAAAAATAAAAAATTTTTCCGATTCTCGTTTTCCACAAAACGAGAATTCTCGGATAAAAAAAAAAAAAAAATTTCTCCGATTCTGAATTTCAACAAAACGAGAATTCTCGGATAAAAAAAAAAAAAAATTTCTCCGATTCTCGTTTTCCACAAAACGAGAATACTCGGATAAGGAAAAAAAAAAAAAATTTCTCCGATTCTGGTTTTCCAAAACACGAGAATTCCGGATAAAAAAAAATAAAAAAAAATTTCTCTGATTCTGGTTTTCCACAAGAAGAGAATTCTCGGATAAAAAAAAAAAAAAAATTTCTCCGATTCTGGTTTTCCACAAAACGAGAATTCTCGGATAAAAAAAAAAAAATTTCTCTGATTCTCGTTTTCCACAAAACGAGAATTCTCGGATAAAAAAAAAAAAAAATTTCTCCGATTCTGGTTTTCCAAAACACGAGAATTCCGGATAAAAAGAAATAAAAAAAAATTTCTCTGATTCTGGTTTTCCACAAGAAGAGAATTCTCGGATAAAAAAAGGAAAAAAAAAATTTCTCCGATTCTGGTTTTCCACAAAACGAGAATTCTCGGATAAAAAAAAAAAAATTTCTCTGATTCTCGTTTTCCACAAAACGAGAATTCTCGGATAAAAAAAAAAAAAAAATTTCTCCGATTCTCGTTTTCCGCAAAACGAGAATTCTCGGATAAAAAAAAAATTTTTTTTTCCGATTCTCGTTTTCCACAAAACGAGAATTCTCGCATAAACAAAAAAAAAAAAAATTTCTCCGATTCTGATTTTTCAACAAAACGAGAATTCTCGGATAAAAAAAAAAAAAATTTCTCCGATTCTCGTTTTCCACAAAACGAGAATACTCGGATAAAAAAAAAAAACATTTCTCCGATTCTGGTTTTCCAAAACACGAGAATTCCGGATAAAAAAAAAAAAAATTTCTCTGATTCTTGTTTTCCACAAGAAGAGAATTCTCGGATAAAAAAAAAAAAATTTCTCCGATTCTGGTTTTCCACAAAACGAGAATTCTTGGATAAAAAAAAAAAAATTTCTCTGATTCTCGTTTTCCACAAAACGAGAATTCTCGGATAAAAAAAAAAAAAAAAGAATTTCTCCGATTCTCGTTTTCCGCAAAACGAGAATTCTCGGATAAAAAAAAAAAAATTTCTCCGATTCTCGTTTTCCACAAAACGGGAATTCTCGCATAAGAAAAAAAAAAAAAAATTTCTCCGATTCTGATTTTTCACAAAAAGAGAATTCTCGGATAAAAAAAAAAAAAAATTTCTCCGATTCTCGTTTTCCACAAAACGAGAATTCTCGGATAAAAAAAAAAAAGAAAAAAATTTCTCCCATTCTCGTTTTCCACAAAACGAGAATTCTCGGATAAAAAAAAAAAAAAAAAAATGTCTCCGATTCTGGTTTTCCACAAAACGAGAATTCTCGGATAAAAAAAAAAAAAAAATTTCTCCGATTCTCGTTTTCCACAAAACGAGAAATCTCGGATAAAAAAAAAAAAAATTTCTCCGCTTCTCGTTTTCCACAAAACGAGAATCCTCAGATAAAATAAAAAAAAAAAATTTCTCCGATTCTGGTTTTCCACAAAACGAGAATTATCGGATAAAAAAAAAAAATTTCTCTGATTCTCGTTTTCCACAAAACGAGAATTCTCGGATAAAAAAAAAAAAAAAAATTTCTCCGATTCTCGTTTTCCGCAAAACGAGAATTATCGGATAAAAAAAAAAAAAAAATTTCTCTGATTCTCGTTTTCGGCAAAACGAGAATTCTCGGATAAAAAAAAAAAAAAATTTCTCCGATTCTGGTTTTCCAAAACACGAGAATTCCGGATAAAAAAAAAAAGAAAATTTCTCTGATTCTGGTTTTCCACAAGAAGAGAATTCTCGGATAAAAAAAAAAAAAATTTCTCCGATTCTGGTTTTCCCCAAAACGAGAATTCTCGGAAGAAAAAAAAAAAAAAATTTCTCTGATTCTCGTTTTCCACAAGACGAGAATTCTCGGATAAAAAAAAAAAAAGATAAAAATTTCTCCGATTCTCGTTTTCCGCAAAACGAGAATTCTCGGATAAAAAAAAAAAAAAATTTCTCCGATTCTCGTTTTCCACAAAACGAGAATTCTCGGATAAAAAAAAAAAAAAAAATTTCTCCGATTCTGGTTTTCCACAAAACGAGAATTCTCGGATAAAAAAAAAAAAATTTCTCCGATTCTGGTTTTCCAAAACACGAGAATTCCGGATAAAAAAAAAAAAAAATTTCTCCGATTCTCGTTTTCCGCAAAACGAGAATTATCGGATAAAAAAAAAAAAAAAATTTCTCTGATTCTCGTTTTCGGCAAAACGAGAATTCTCGGATAAAAAAAAAAAAAAATTTCTCCGATTCTGGTTTTCCAAAACACGAGAATTCCGGATAAAAAAAAAAAGAAAATTTCTCTGATTCTGGTTTTCCACAAGAAGAGAATTCTCGGATAAAAAAAAAAAAAATTTCTCCGATTCTGGTTTTCCCCAAAACGAGAATTCTCGGAAGAAAAAAAAAAAAAAATTTCTCTGATTCTCGTTTTCCACAAGACGAGAATTCTCGGATAAAAAAAAAAAAAGATAAAAATTTCTCCGATTCTCGTTTTCCGCAAAACGAGATTTCTCGGATAGAAAAAAAAAAAAATTTCTCTGATTCTCGTTTTCCACAAAACGAGAATTCTCGGATAAAAAAAAAAAAAAATTTCTCTGTATCTCGTTTTCCACAAAACGAGAATTTTCGGATAAAAAAAAAAAATTTCTCCGATTCTGGTTTTCAACAAAACGAGAATTCTCGGATAAAAAAAAAAAAAAAAAAAATTTCTCCGATTCTCGTTTTCCACAAAACGAGAATTCTCGGATAAAAAAAAAAAAACAAAAAAATTTCCTCCGATTCTGGTTTTCCACAAAACGAGGATTCTCGGATAAAAAAAAAAAAAAAATTTCTCCGATTCTCGTTTTCCACAAAACGAGAAATCTCGGATAAAAAAAAAAAAAAATTTCTCTGATTCTCGTTTTCCACAAAACGAGAATTCTCGGATAAAAAAAAAAAAAAAAAAATTTCTCCGATTCTCGTTTTCCGCAAAACGAGAATTCTCGGATAAAAAACAAAAAAAAATTTCTCCGATTCTCGTTTTCCACAAAACGAGAATTCTCGGATAAAAAAAAAAAAAAAAAAAAATTTCTCCGATTCTGGTTTTCCACAAAACGAGAATTCTCGGATAAAAAAAAAAAAAAAAATTTCTCCGATTCTGGTTTTCCGCAAAACGAGATTTCTCGGATAAAAAAAAAAGAAAAAAAAATTTCTCCGATTCTCGTTTTCCACAAAACGAGGATTCTCGGATAAAAAAAAAAAAAAACAAAAAAATTTCTCCGATTCTGGGTTTCCACAACACGAGGATTCTCGGATAAAAAAAAAAAAAAATTTCTCCGATTCTCGTTTTCCACAAAACGAGAATTCTCGGATAAAAAAAAAAAAAAACAAAAAAATTTCTCCGATTCTGGTTTTCCACAAAACGAGAATTCTCGGATAAAAAAAAAAAAAAAACAATTTCTCCGATTCTCGTTTTCCACGAAACGAGAATTCTCGGATAAAAAAAAAAAAAATTTCTCCGATTCTGGTTTTTACCAAAACGAGAATTCTCGGATAAAAAAAAAAAAAAAAAATTTCTCCGATTCTCGTTTTCCGCAAAACGAGAATTCTCGGATAAAAAAAAAAAAAAATTTCTCCGATTCTCGTTTTCCACAAAACGAGAATTCCCGGATAAAAAAAAAAAAAAATTTCTCCGATTCTGGTTTTCCACAAAACGAGAATTCTCGGATAAAAAAAAAAAAAAATTTATCCGATTCTGGTTTTCCAAAACACGAGAATTCCGGATAAAAAAAAAATTTCTCTGACTCTGGTTTTCCACAAGAAGAGAATTCTCCGATAAAAAAAAAAAAAATTTCTCCGATTCTGGTTTTCCGCAAAACGAGATTTCTCGGATAAAAAAAAAAAAAAATTTTCTCTGATTCTCGTTTTCCACAAAACGAGAATTCTCGGATAAAAAAAAAAAAAATTTCTCCGATTCTCGTTTTCCACAAAACGAGAATTCTCGGATAAAAAAAAAAAAAAAATTTCTCCGATTCTCGTTTTCCACAAAACGAGAATTCTCGGATAAAAAAAAAAAACAGGAAAATTTCTCCGATTCTGGTTTTCCACAAAACGAGGATTCTCGGATAAAAAAAAAAAAAAAAAATTTCTCCGATTCTCGTTTTCCACAAAACGAGAAATCTCGGATAAAAAAAAAAAAAAAATTTCTCCGATTCTCGTTTTCCACAAAACGAGAATTCTCGGATAAAAAAAAAAAAAAAAACAAGAAAATTTCTCCGATTCTGGTTTTCCACAAAACGAGGATTCTCGGATAAAAAAAAAAAAAAAAAATTTCTCCGATTCTCGTTTTCCACAAAACGAGAATTCTCGGATAAAAAAAAAAAAAAAAAATTTCTCCGATTCTCGTTTTCCACAAAACGAGAATTCTCGGATGAAAAAAAAAAAAAAAAATTTCTCCGATTCTGGTTTTCCACAAAACGAGAATTCTCGGATAAAAAAAAAAAATTTCTCCGATTCTGGTTTTCCAAAACACGAGAATTCCGGATAAAAAAAAAGAAAAAAAATTTCTCTGATTCTGGTTTTCCACAAGAGGAGAATTCTCGGATAAAAAAAAAAAAAAAACAAGAAAATTTCTCCGATTCTGGTTTTCCACAAAACGAGGATTCTCGGATAAAAAAAAAAAAAAAAATTTCTCCGATTCTCGTTTTCCACAAAACGAGAATTTTCGGATAAAAAAAAAAAAAACAAAAAATTTCTCCGATTCTGGTTTTCCGCAAAACGAGATTTCTCGGATAAAAAAAAAAGAAAAAAAAATTTCTCCAATTCTCGTTTTCCACAAAACGAGGATTCTCGGATAAAAAAAAAAAAAAAACAAAAAAATTTCTCCGATTCTCGTTTTCCGCAAAACGAGAATTCTCGGATAAAAAAAAAAAAAAATTTCTCCGATTCTCGTTTTCCACAAAACGGGAATTCTCGCATAAGAAAAAAAAAAAATTTTCTCCGATTCTGATTTTTCACAAAAAGAGAATTCTCGGATAAAAAAAAAAAAAAAAAATTTCTCCGATTCTCGTTTTCCACAAAACGAGAATTCTCGGATAAAAAAAAAAAAAGAAAAAAATTTCTCCCATTCTCGTTTTCCACAAAACGAGAATTCTCGGATAGAAAAAAAAAAAAAAATGTCTCCGATTCTGGTTTTCCACAAAACGAGAATTCTCGGATAAAAAAAAAAAAAAATTTCTCCGATTCTCGTTTTCCACAAAACGAGAAATCTCGGATAAAAAAAAAAAAAAATTTCTCCGCTTCTCGTTTTCCACAAAACGAGAATCCTCAGATAAAATAAAAAAAAAAAATTTCTCCGATTCTGGTTTTCCACAAAACGAGAATTATCGGATAAAAAAAAAAAAAAATTTCTCTGATTCTCGTTTTCCACAAAACGAGAATTCTCGGATAAAAAAAAAAAAAAAAATTTCTCCGATTCTCGTTTTCCGCAAAACGAGAATTCTCGGATAAAAAAAAAAAAAAATTTCTCTGATTCTCGTTTTCGGCAAAACGAGAATTCTCGGATAAAAAAAAAAAAAATTTCTCCGATTCTGGTTTTCCAAAACACGAGAATTCCGGATAAAAAAAAAAAAAAATTTCTCTGATTCTGGTTTTCCACAAGAAGAAAATTCTCGGATAAAAAAAAAAAAAATTTCTCCGATTCTGGTTTTCCACAAAACGAGAATTCTCGGAAGAAAAAAAAAAAAATTTCTCTGATTCTCGTTTTCCACAAGACGAGAATTCTCGGATAAAAAAAAAAAAAAGATAAAAATTTCTCCGATTCTCGTTTTCCGCAAAACGAGAATTCTCGGATAAAAAAAAAAAAAAATTTCTCCGATTCTCGTTTTCCACAAAACGAGAATTCTCGGATAAAAAAAAAAAAAAAAATTTCTCCGATTCTGGTTTTCCACAAAACGAGAATTCTCGGATAAAAAAAAAAAAAAAATTTCTCCGATTCTGGTTTTCCAAAACACGAGAATTCCGGATAAAAAAAAAAAATTTCTCTGATTCTGGTTTTCCACAAGAAGAGAATTCTCGGATAAAAAAAAAAAAAAAAATTTCTCCGATTCTGGTTTTCCGCAAAACGAGATTTCTCGGATAGAAAAAAAAAAATTTCTCTGATTCTCGTTTTCCACAAAACGAGAATTCTCGGATAAAAAAAAAAAAAAATTTCTCTGTATCTCGTTTTCCACAAAACGAGAATTCTCGGATAAAAAAAAAAAAAATTTCTCCGATTCTGGTTTTCAACAAAACGAGAATTCTCGGATAAAAAAAAAAAAAAAAAATTTCTCCGATTCTCGTTTTCCACAAAACGAGAATTCTCGGATAAAAAAAAAAAAAAAAAAAAAATTTCCTCCGATTCTGGTTTTCCACAAAACGAGGATTCTCGGATAAAAAAAAAAAAATAATAAATTTCTCCGATTCTCGTTTTCCACAAAACGAGAAATCTCAGATAAAAAAAAAAAAAAAATTTCTCTGATTCTCGTTTTCCACAAAACGAGAATTCTCGGATAAAAAAAAAAAAAAAAATTTTCTCCGATTCTCGTTTTCCGCAAAACGAGAATTCTCGGATAAAAAACAAAAAAAAATTTCTCCGATTCTCGTTTTCCACAAAACGAGAATTCTCGGATAAAAAAAAAAAAAAAAAATTTCTCCGATTCTGGTTTTCCACAAAACGAGAATTCTCGGATAAAAAAAAAAAAAAAATTTCTCCGATTCTGGTTTTCCAAAACACGAGAATTCCGGATAAAAAAAAAGAAAAAAAATTTCTCTGATTCTGGTTTTCCACAAGAAGAGAATTCTCGGATAAAAAAAAAAAAAAAATTTCTCCGATTCTGGTTTTCCGCAAAACGAGGTTTCTCGGATAAAAAAAAAAGAAAAAAAATTTTCTCCGATTCTCGTTTTCCACAAAACGAGAATTCTCGGATAAAAAAAAAGAAAAAAAATTTCTCTGATTCTGGTTTTCCACAAGAAGAGAATTCTCGGATAAAAAAAAAAAAAAAAATTTCTCCGATTCTGGTTTTCCGCAAAACGAGATTTCTCGGATAAAAAAAAAAGAAAAAAAAATTTCTCCGATTCTCGTTTTCCACAAAACGAGGATTCTCGGATAAAAAAAAAAAAAAAACAAAAAAATTTCTCCGATTCTGGGTTTCCACAACACGAGGATTCTCGGAGAAAAAAAAAAAAAAATTTCTCCGATTCTCGTTTTCCACAAAACGAGAATTCTCGGATAAAAAAAAAAAAAAACAAAAAAATTTCTCCGATTCTGGTTTTCCACAAAACGAGAATTCTCGGATAAAAAAAAAAAAAAAAACAATTTCTCCGATTCTCGTTTTCCACAAAACGAGAATTCTCGGATAAAAAAAAAAAAAAAATTTCTCCGATTCTGGTTTTCACCAAAACGAGAATTCTCGGATAAAAAAAAAAAAAAAAAATTTCTCGGATTCTCGTTTTCCGCAAAACGAGAATTCTCGGATAAAAAAAAAAAAATTTCTCCGATTCTCGTTTTCCACAAAACGAGAATTCGGATAAAAAAAAAAAAAAAATTTCTCCGATTCTGGTTTTCCACAAAACGAGAATTCTCGGATGAAAAAAAAAAAAAATTTATCCGATTCTGGTTTTCCAAAACACGAGAATTCCGGATAAAAAAAAAAAATTTCTCTGACTCTGGTTTTCCACAAGAAGAGAATTCTCGGATAAAAAGAAAAAAAAAAAATTTCTCCGATTCTGGTTTTCCGCAAAACGAGATTTCTCGGATAAAAAAAAAAAAAAAAATTTCTCTGATTCTCGTTTTCCACAAAACGAGAATTCCCGGATAAAAAAAAAAAAAAAAATTTCTCCGATTCTGGTTTTCCACAAAACGAGAATTCTCGGATAAAAAAAAAAAAAAATTTATCCGATTCTGGTTTTCCAAAACACGAGAATTCCGGATAAAAAAAAAAAAATTTCTCTGACTCTGGTTTTCCACAAGAAGAGAATTCTCGGATAAAAAGAAAAAAAAAAAAATTTCTCCGATTCTGGTTTTCCGCAAAACGAGATTTCTCGGATAAAAAAAAAAAAAAAATTTCTCTGATTCTCGTTTTCCACAAAACGAGAATTCCCGGATAAAAAAAAAAAAAAAATTTCTCCGATTCTCGTTTTCCACAAAACGAGAATTCTCGGATAAAAAAAAAAAAAATTTCTCCGATTCTCGTTTTCCACAAAACGAGAATTCTCGGATAAAAAAAAAAAAAACAAGAAAATTTCTCCGATTCTGGTTTTCCACAAAACGAGGATTCTCGGATAAAAAAAAAAAAAAAATTTCTCCGATTCTCGTTTTCCACAAAACGAGAAATCTCGGATAAAAAAAAAAAAAAAAATTTCTCCGATTCTCGTTTTCCACAAAACGAGAATTCTCGGATAAAAAAAAAAAAAAAAAACAAGAAAATTTCTCCGATTCTGGTTTTCCACAAAACGAGGATTCTCGGATAAAAAAAAAAAAAAAAATTTCTCCGATTCTCGTTTTCCACAAAACGAGAATTCTCGGATAAAAAAAAAAAAAAAAAATTTCTCCGATTCTCGTTTTCCACAAAACGAGAATTCTCGGATAAAAAAAAAAAAAAAAAAATTTCTCCGATTCTGGTTTTCCACAAAACGGAAATTCTCGGATAAAAAAAAAAAAAAATTTCTCCGATTCTGGTTTTCCAAAACACGAGAATTCCGGATAAAAAAAAAGAAAAAAAATTTCTCTGATTCTGGTTTTCCACAAGAAGAGAATTCTCGGATACAAAAAAAAAAAAGATTTCTCCGATTCTGGTTTTCCGCAAAACGAGATTTCTCGGATAAAAAAAAAAGAAAAAAAAATTTCTCCGATTCTCGTTTTCCACAAAACGAGGATTCTCGGATAAAAAAAAAAAAAAAACAAAAAAATTTCTCCGATTCTGGGTTTCCACAACACGAGGATTCTCGGAGAAAAAAAAAAAAAAATTTCTCCGATTCTCGTTTTCCACAAAACGAGAATTCTCGGATAAAAAAAAAAAAAAACAAAAAAATTTCTCCGATTCTGGTTTTCCACAAAACGAGAATTCTCGGATAAAAAAAAAAAAAAAAACAATTTCTCCGATTCTCGTTTTCCACAAAACGAGAATTCTCGGAAAAAAAAAAAAAAAAAAATTTCTCCGATTCTGGTTTTCACCAAAACGAGAATTCTCGGATAAAAAAAAAAAAAAAAAAAATTTCTCGGATTCTCGTTTTCCGCAAAACGAGAATTCTCGGATAAAAAAAAAAAAAATTTCTCCGATTCTCGTTTTCCACAAAACGAGAATTCCCGGATAAAAAAAAAAAAAAAAATTTCTCCGATTCTGGTTTTCCACAAAACGAGAATTCTCGGATAAAAAAAAAAAAAAATTTATCCGATTCTGGTTTTCCAAAACACGAGAATTCCGGATAAAAAAAAAAATTTCTCTGACTCTGGTTTTCCACAAGAAGAGAATTCTCGGATAAAAAGAAAAAAAAAATTTCTCCGATTCTGGTTTTCCGCAAAACGAGATTTCTCGGATAAAAAAAAAAAAAAAATTTCTCTGATTCTCGTTTTCCACAAAACGAGAATTCCCGGATAAAAAAAAAAAAAAAATTTCTCCGATTCTGGTTTTCCACAAAACGAGAATTCTCGGATAAAAAAAAAAAAAAAATTTATCCGATTCTGGTTTTCCAAAACACGAGAATTCCGGATAAAAAAAAAAAATTTCTCTGACTCTGGTTTTCCACAAGAAGAGAATTCTCGGATAAAAAGAAAAAAAAAAAAATTTCTCCGATTCTGGTTTTCCGCAAAACGAGATTTCTCGGATAAAAAAAAAAAAAAAATTTCTCTGATTCTCGTTTTCCACAAAACGAGAATTCCCGGATAAAAAAAAAAAAAAAATTTCTCCGATTCTCGTTTTCCACAAAACGAGAATTCTCGGATAAAAAAAAAAAAAAATTTCTCCGATTCTCGTTTTCCACAAAACGAGAATTCTCGGATAAAAAAAAAAAAAAACAAGAAAATTTCTCCGATTCTGGTTTTCCACAAAACGAGGATTCTCGGATAAAAAAAAAAAAAAAAAATTTCTCCGATTCTCGTTTTCCACAAAACGAGAAATCTCGGATAAAAAAAAAAAAAAAAATTTCTCCGATTCTCGTTTTCCACAAAACGAGAATTCTCGGATAAAAAAAAAAAAAAAACAAGAAAATTTCTCCGATTCTGGTTTTCCACAAAACGAGGATTCTCGGATAAAAAAAAAAAAAAAAATTTCTCCGATTCTCGTTTTCCACAAAACGAGAATTCTCGGATAAAAAAAAAAAAAAAAAAAATTTCTCCGATTCTCGTTTTCCACAAAACGAGAATTCTCGGATAAAAAAAAAAAAAAAAAATTTCTCCGATTCTGGTTTTCCACAAAACGAGAATTCTCGGATAAAAAAAAAAAAAAATTTCTCCGATTCTGGTTTTCCAAAACACGAGAATTCCGGATAAAAAAAAAGAAAAAAAATTTCTCTGATTCTGGTTTTCCACAAGAAGAGAATTCTCGGATACAAAAAAAAAAAAAAATTTCTCCGATTCTGGGTTTCCACAACACGAGGATTCTCGGATAAAAAAAAAAAAAAATTTCTCCGATTCTCGTTTTCCACTAAACGAGAATTCTCGGATAAAAAAAAAAAAAAACAAAAAAATTTCTCCGATTCTGGGTTTCCACAACACGAGGATTCTCGGATAAAAAAAAAAAAAATTTTCTCCGATTCTGGGTTTCCACAAAACGAGAATTCTCGGATAAAAAAAAAAAAAAAAATTTCTCCGATTCTGGTTTTCACCAAAACGAGAATTCTCGGATAAAAAAAAAAAAAAAAAAAAATCTCCGATTCTCGTTTTCCGCAAAACGAGAATTCTCGGATAAAAAAAAAAAAAAATTTCTCCGATTCTCGTTTTCCACAAAACGAGAATTCCCGGATAAAAAAAAAAAAAAAAATTTCTCCGATTCTGGTTTTCCACAAAACGAGAATTCTCGGATAAAAAAAAAAAAAATTTATCCGATTCTGGTTTTCCAAAACACGAGAATTCCGGATAAAAAAAAAAATTTCTCTGACTCTGGTTTTCCACAAGAAGAGAATTCTCGGATAAAAAAAAAAAAAAATATTTCTCCGATTCTGGTTTTCCGCAAAACGAGATTTCCCGGATAAAAAAAAAAAAAAAATTTCTCTGATTCTCGTTTTCCACAAAACGAGAATTCTCGGATAAAAAAAAAAAAAATTTCTCCGATTTTCGTTTTCCACAAAACGAGAATTCTCGGATAAAAAAAAAAAAAAAATTTCTCCGATTCTCGTTTTCCACAAAACGAGAATTCTCGGATAAAAAAAAAAAAACAAGAAAATTTCTCCGATTCTGGTTTTCCACAAAACGAGGATTCTCGGAAAAAAAAAAAAAAAAAATTTCTCCGATTCTCGTTTTCCACAAAACGAGAAATCTCGGATAAAAAAAAAAAAAAATTTCTCCGATTCTCGTTTTCCACAAAACGAGAATTCTCGGATAAAAAAAAAAAAAAAAAACAAGAAAATTTCTCCGATTCTGGTTTTCCACAAAACGAGGATTCTCGGATAAAAAAAAAAAAAAAATTTCTCCGATTCTCGTTTTCCACAAAACGAGAATTCTCGGATAAAAAAAAAAAAAAAAAATTTCTCCGATTCTCGTTTTCCACAAAACGAGAATTCTCGGATAAAAAAAAAAAAAAAATTTCTCCGATTCTCGTTTTCCACAAAACGAGAATTCTCGGATAAAAAAAAAAAAAACAAAAAAATTTCTCGGATTCTGGTTTTCCACAAAACGAGAATTCTCGGATAAAAAAAAAAAAAAAAACAATTTCTCCGATTCTCGTTTTCCACAAAACAAGAATTCTCGGATAAAAAAAAAAAAAAAATTTCTCCGATTCTGGTTTTCAACAAAACGAGAATTCTCGGATAAAAAAAAAAAAAAAAAAAAAATTTCTCCGATTCTCGTTTTCCGCAAAACGAGAATTCTCGGATAAAAAAAAAAAAAAAATTTCTCCGATTCTCGTTTTCCACAAAACGAGAATTCTCGGATAAAAAAAAAAAAAAATTTCTCCGATTCTGGTTTTCCACAAAACGAGAATTCTCGGATAAAAAAAAAAAAAAAAAATTTCTCTGATTCTCGTTTTCCACAAAACGAGAATTCTCGGATAAAAAAAAAAAAAAAAAAATTTCTCCGATTCTCGTTTTCCGCAAAACGAGAATTCTCGGATAAAAAAAAAAAAAATTTCTCCGATTCTCGTTTTCCACAAAACGAGAATTCTCGGATAAAAAAAAAAAAAAAACAAGAAAATTTCTCCGATTCTGGTTTTCCACAAAACGAGGATTCTCGGATAAAAAAAAAAAAAAAAAATTTCTCCGCTTCTCGTTTTCCACAAAACGAGAATCCTCGGATAAAAAAAAAAAAAAAAATATTTCTCCGATTCTGGTTTTCCACAAAACGAGAATTCTCGGATAAAAAAAAAAAACATTTCTCTGATTCTGGTTTTCCATGAAACGAGAATTCTCGGATAAAAAAAAAAAAAAAAATTCCTCTGATTCTCGTTTTCCACAAAACGAGAATTCTCGGATAAAAAAAAAAAAAAATTTCTCCGATTCTCGTTTTCCGCAAAACGAGAATTCTCGGAAAAAACAAAAAAAAAAAATTTCTCTGATTCTCGTTTTCGGCAAAACGAGAATTCTCGGATAAAAAAAAAAAAAAATTTCTCAGATTCTGGTTTTCCAAAACACGAGAATTCCGGATAAAAAAAAAAATTTTTTTCTCTGATTCTGGTTTTCCACAAGAAGAGAATTCTCGGATAAAAAAAAAAAAAAAAAAAATTTCTCCGATTCTGGTTTTCCACAAAACGGGAATTCTCGGATAAAAAAAAAAAAAAAAATTTCTCTGATTCTCGTTTTCCACAAAACGAGAATTCTCGGATAAAAAAAAAAAAAAAAAAAATTTCTCCGATTCTCGTTTTCCGCAAAACGAGAATTCTCGGATAAAAAAAAAAAAAATTTCTCCGATTCTCGTTTTCCACAAAACGAGAATTCTCGGATGAAAAAAAAAAAAAAAAATTTCTCCGATTCTGGTTTTCCACAAAACGAGAATTCTCGGATAAAAAAAAAAAAAAAAAATTTCTCCGATTCTCGTTTTCCACAAAACGAGAATTCTCGGATAAAAAAAAAAAAAAAAAAAAATTTCTCCGATTCTCGTTTTCCACAAAACGAGAATTCTCGGATAAAAAAAAAAAAAAAAATTTCTCCGATTCTCGTTTTCCACAAAACGAGAATTCTCGGATAAAAAAAAAAAAAACAAAAAAATTTTCACCGATTCTGGTTTTCCACAAAACGAGAATTCTCGGATAAAAAAAAAAAAAAACAATTTCTCCGATTCTCGTTTTCCACAAAACGAGAATTCTCGGATAAAAAAAAAAAAAAAATTTCTCCGATTCTGGTTTTCAACAAAACGAGAATTCTCGGATAAAAAAAAAAAAAAAAAATTTCTCCGATTCTTCTTTTCCGCAAAACGAGAATTCTCGGATAAAAAAAAAAAAAAATTTCTCCGATTCTAGTTTTCCACAAAACGAGAATTCTCGGATAAAAAAAAAAAAAAAATTTCTCCGATTCTGGTTTTCCACAAAACGAGAATTCTCGGATGAAAAAAAAAAAAAATTTATCCGATTCTGGTTTTCCAAAACACGAGAATTCCGGAAAAAAAAAAATTTCTCTGATTCTGGTTTTCCACAAGAAAAGAATTCTCGGATAAAAAAAAAAAAAAAAATTTCTCCGATTCTGGTTTTCCGCAAAACGAGATTTCTCGGATAAAAAAAAAAAAAAAAATTTCTCTGATTCTCGTTTTCCACAAAACGAGAATTCTCGGATAAAAGAAAAAAAAAAAAATTTCTCCGATTCTCGTTTTCCACAAAACGAGAATTCTCGGATAAAAAAAAAAAAAAAAATTTCTCCGATTCTCGTTTTCCACAAAACGAGAATTCTCGGATAAAAAAAAAAAAAACAAGAAAATTTCTCCGATTCTGGTTTTCCACAAAACGAGGATTCTCGGATAAAAAAAAAAAAAAAAAATTTCTCCGATTCTCGTTTTCCACAAAACGAGAATTCTCGGATAAAAAAAAAAAAAAAATTTCTCCGATTCTGGTTTTCCACAAAACGAGGATTCTCGGATAAAAAAAAAAAAAATTTCTCCGATTCTCGTTTTCCACAAAACGAGAATTCTGGGGAAAAAAAAAAAAAAAAAAATTTCTCCGATTCTCGTTTTCCACAAAACGAGAAATTTCGGATAAAAAAAAAAAAAAAATTTCTCCGATTCTCGTTTTTCACAAAACGAGAATTCTCGGATAAAAAAAAAAAAAACAAGAAAATTTCTCCGATTCTGGTTTTCCACAAAACGAGGATTCTCGGATAAAAAAAAGAAAAAAAAAAAAATTTCTCCGATTCTCGTTTTCCACAAAACGAGAAATCTCGGATAAAAAAAAAAAAAAATTTCTCCGCTTCTCGTTTTCCACAAAACGAGAATCCTCGGATAAAAAAAAAAAAAAAATTTCTCCGATTCTGGTTTTCCACAAAACGAGAATTCTCGGATAAAAAAAAAAAAAATTTCTCTGATTCTGGTTTTCCATGAAACGAGAATTCTCGGATAAAAAAAAAAAAAAAAAATTTCTCTGATTCTCGTTTTCCACAAAACGAGAATTCTCGGATAAAAAAAAAAAAAAAATTTCTCCGATTCTCGTTTTCCGCAAAACGAGAATTCTCGGAAAAAACAAAAAAAAAAAATTTCTCTGATTCTCGTTTTCGGCAAAACGAGAATTCTCGGATAAAAAAAAAAAAAAATTTCTCAGATTCTGGTTTTCCAAAACACGAGAATTCCGGATAAAAAAAAAAAAAAAATTCTCTGATTCTGGTTTTCCACAAGAAGAGAATTCTCGGATAAAAAAAAAAAAAAAAAATTTCTCCGATTCAAGTTTTCCACAAAACGAGAATTCTCGGATAAAAAAAAAAAAAAAATTTCTCTGATTCTCGTTTTCCACAAAACGAGAATTCTCGGATAAAAAAAAAAAAAAAAAATTTCTCCGATTCTCGTTTTCCGCAAAACGAGAATTCTCGGATAAAAAAAAAAAAAAATTTCTCCGATTCTGGTTTTCCACAAAACGAGAATTCTCGGATAAGAAAAAAAAAAAATTTCTCTGATTCTGGTTTTCCACAAGAAGAGAATTCTCGGATAAAAAAAAAAAAAAATTTCTCCGATTCTCGTTTTCCGCAAAACGAGAATTCTCCGAAAAAACAAAAAAAAAAAAATTTCTCCGATTCTCGTTTTCCGCAAAACGAGAATTCTCAGAAAAAAAAAAAAAAAAAATTTCTCCGATTCTCGTTTTCCGCAAAACGAGAATTCTCGGAAAAAACAAAAAAAAAAAATTTCTCCGATTCTCGTTTTCCACAAAACGAGAATTCTCGGATAAAAAAAAAAAAAAAATTTCTCAGATTCTGGTTTTCCAAAACACGAGAATTCCGGATAAAAAAAAAAAAAAAATTTATCCGATTCTGGTTTTCCAAAACACGAGAATTCCGGATAAAAAAAAAAAAATTTCTCTGATTCTGGTTTTCCACAAGAAGAGAATTCTCGGATAAAAAAAAAAAAAAAAAATTTCTCCGATTCTGGTTTTCCGCAAAACGAGATTTCTCGGACAAAAAAAAAAAAAAAATTTCGCTGATTCTCGTTTTCCACAAAACGAGAATTCTCGGATAGAAAAAAAAAAAAAAATTCTCCGATTCTCGTTTTCCACAAAACGAGAATTCTCGGATAAAAAAAAAAAAAATTTCTCCGATTCTGGTTTTCAACAAAACGAGAATTCTCGGATAAAAAAAAAAAAAATTTCTCCGCTTCTCGTTTTCCACAAAACGAGAATCCTCGGATAAAAAAAAAAAAAAACAAGAAAATTTCTCCGATTCTGGTTTTCCACAAAACGAGGATTCTCGGATAAAAAAAAAAAAAAAAAAAAATTCTCCGATTCTCGTTTTCCACAAAACGAGAAATCTCGGATAAAAAAAAAAAAAAAATTTCTCCGCTTCTCGTTTTCCACAAAACGAGAATCCTCGGATAAAAAAAAAAAAAAAAAAAAATTTCTCCGATTCTGGTTTTCCACAAAACGAGAATTCTCGGATAAAAAAAAAAAAAATTTCTCTGATTCTGGTTTTCCATGACACGAGAATTCTCGGATAAAAAAAAAAAAAAAAATTTCTCTGATTCTCGTTTTCCAGAAAACGAGAATTCTCGGATAAAAAAAAAAAAAAAAAATTTCTCCGATTCTCGTTTTCCGCAAAACGAGAATTCTCGAAAAAACAAAAAAAGAAATTTCTCTGATTCTCGTTTTCGGCAAAACGAGATTTCTCGGATAAAAAAAAAAAAAAAATTTCTCAGATTCTGGTTTTCCAAAACACGAGAATTCCGGATAAAAAAAAAAAAATTTCTCTGATTCAAGTTTTCCACAAGAAGAGAATTCTCGGATAAAAAAAAAAAAAAAAATTTCTCCGATTCCGGTTTTCCACAAAACGGGAATTCTCGGATAAAACAAAAAAAAAATTTCTCTGATTCTCGTTTTCCACAAAACGAGAATTCTCGGATAAAAAAAAAAAAAAAAAAAATTCTCCGATTCTCGTTTTCCGCAAAACGAGAATTCTCGGATAAAAAAAAAAAATTTTTCTCCGATTCTCGTTTTCCACAAAACGAGAATTCTCGGATGAAAAAAAAAAAAAAAATTTCTCCGATTCTGGTTTTCCACAAAACGAGAATTCTCGGATAAAAAAAAAAAAAAAAAAATTTCTGCGATTCTCGTTTTCCACAAAACGAGAATTCTCGGATAAAAAAAAAAAAAAAAATCTCTCCGATTCTCATTTTTCACAAAACAAGAATTCTCGGATAAAAAAAAAAAAAAAAAAATTTCTCCGATTCTCGTTTTCCACAAAACGAGAATTCTCGGATAAAAAAAAAAAAAGAAAAAAATTTCTCCCATTCTCGTTTTCCACAAAACGAGAATTCTCGGATAAAAAAAAAAAAAAAAGATGTCTCGGATTCCGGTTTTCCACAAAACGGGAATTCTCGGATAAAAAGAAAAAAAAATTTCTCTGATTCTCGTTTTCCACAAAACGAGAATTCTCGGAAAAAAAAAAAAAAAATTTCTCCGATTCTGGTTTTCCACAAAACGAGAATTCTCGGAAAAAAAAAAAATTTCTCCGATTCTCGTTTTCCGCAAAACGAGATTTCTCGGATAAAAAAAAAAAAAAAAAAATTTCGCTGATTCTCGTTTTCCACAAAACGAGAATTCTCGGATAAAAAAAAAAAAAAAAAAAATTCTCCGATTCTCGTTTTCCACAAAACGAGAATTCTCGGATAAAAAAAAAAAAAATTTCTCCGATTCTGGTTTTCAACAAAACGAGAATTCTCGGATAAAAAAAAAAAAATTTCTCCGCTTCTCGTTTTCCACAAAACGAGAATCCTCGGATAAAAAAAAAAAAAACAAGAAAATTTCTCCGATTCTGGTTTTCCACAAAACGAGGATTCTCGGATAAAAAAAAAAAAAAAAAAAAATTCTCCGATTCTCGTTTTCCACAAAACGAGAAATCTCGGATAAAAAAAAAAAAGAAATTTCTCCGCTTCTCGTTTTCCGTCAAAAACGAGAATCCTCGGATAAAAAAAAAAAAAAAAAAAAAATTTCTCCGATTCTGGTTTTCCACAAAACGAGAATTCTCGGATAAAAAAAAAAAAATTTCTCTGATTCTGGTTTTCCATGAAACGAGAATTCTCGGATAAAAAAAAAAAAAAAAAATTTCTCTGATTCTCGTTTTCCGGAAAACGAGAATTCTCGGATAAAAAAAAAAAAAAAAATTTCTCGGATTCTCGTTTTCCGCAAAACGAGAATTCTCGAAAAAACAAAAAAAAAAAATTTCTCCGATTCTCGTTTTCCACAAAACGAGAATTCTCGGATAAAAAAAAAAAAAAAAAATTTCTCCGATTCTCGTTTTCCACAAAACGAGAATTCTCGGATAAAAAAAAAAAAAAAAAAATTTCTCCGATTCTGGTTTTCCACAAAACGGAAATTCTCGGATAAAAAAAAAAAAAAATTTCTCCGATTCTGGTTTTCCAAAACACGAGAATTCCGGATAAAAAAAAAGAAAAAAAATTTCTCTGATTCTGGTTTTCCACAAGAAGAGAATTCTCGGATACAAAAAAAAAAAAGATTTCTCCGATTCTGGTTTTCCGCAAAACGAGATTTCTCGGATAAAAAAAAAAGAAAAAAAAATTTCTCCGATTCTCGTTTTCCACAAAACGAGGATTCTCGGATAAAAAAAAAAAAAAAACAAAAAAATTTCTCCGATTCTGGGTTTCCACAACACGAGGATTCTCGGAGAAAAAAAAAAAAAAATTTCTCCGATTCTCGTTTTCCACAAAACGAGAATTCTCGGATAAAAAAAAAAAAAAAACAAAAAAATTTCTCCGATTCTGGTTTTCCACAAAACGAGAATTCTCGGATAAAAAAAAAAAAAAAACAATTTCTCCGATTCTCGTTTTCCACAAAACGAGAATTCTCGGATAAAAAAAAAAAAAATTTTTCTCCGATTCTGGTTTTCACCAAAACGAGAATTCTCGGATAAAAAAAAAAAAAAAAAAATTTCTCGGATTCTCGTTTTCCGCAAAACGAGAATTCTCGGATAAAAAAAAAAAAAATTTCTCCGATTCTCGTTTTCCACAAAACGAGAATTCCCGGATAAAAAAAAAAAAAAAAATTTCTCCGATTCTGGTTTTCCACAAAACGAGAATTCTCGGATAAAAAAAAAAAAAAATTTATCCGATTCTGGTTTTCCAAAACACGAGAATTCCGGATAAAAAAAAAAAATTTCTCTGACTCTGGTTTTCCACAAGAAGAGAATTCTCGGATAAAAAGAAAAAAAAAAAAATTTCTCCGATTCTGGTTTTCCGCAAAACGAGATTTCTCGGATAAAAAAAAAAAAAAAATTTCTCTGATTCTCGTTTTCCACAAAACGAGAATTCCCGGATAAAAAAAAAAAAAAAATTTCTCCGATTCTGGTTTTCCACAAAACGAGAATTCTCGGATAAAAAAAAAAAAAAATTTATCCGATTCTGGTTTTCCAAAACACGAGAATTCCGGATAAAAAAAAAAATTTCTCTGACTCTGGTTTTCCACAAGAAGAGAATTCTCGGATAAAAAGAAAAAAAAAAAAATTTCTCTGATTCTCGTTTTCCGCAAAACGAGAATTCCCGGATAAAAAAAAAAAAAAATTTCTCCGATTCTCGTTTTCCACAAAACGAGAATTCTCGGATAAAAAAAAAATAAAATTTCTCCGATTCTCGTTTTCCACAAAACGAGAATTCTCGGATAAAAAAAAAAAAAACAAGAAAATTTCTCCGATTCTGGTTTTCCACAAAACGAGGATTCTCGGATAAAAAAAAAAAAAAAAAATTTCTCCGATTCTCGTTTTCCACAAAACGAGAAATCTCGGATAAAAAAAAAAAAAAAAATTTCTCCGATTCTCGTTTTCCACAAAACGAGAATTCTCGGATAAAAAAAAAAAAAAACAAGAAAATTTCTCCGATTCTGGTTTTCCACAAAACGAGGATTCTCGGATAAAAAAAAAAAAAAAATTTCTCCGATTCTCGTTTTCCACAAAACGAGAATTCTCGGATAAAAAAAAAAAAAAAAAAATTTCTCCGATTCTCGTTTTCCACAAAACGAGAATTCTCGGATAAAAAAAAAAAAAAAAAAAATTTCTCCGATTCTGGTTTTCCACAAAACGAGAATTCTCGGATAAAAAAAAAAAAAAATTTCTCCGATTCTGGTTTTCCAAAACACGAGAATTCCGGATAAAAAAAAAGAAAAAAAATTTCTCTGATTCTGGTTTTCCACAAGAAGAGAATTCTCGGATACAAAAAAAAAAAAAATTTCTCCGATTCTGGGTTTCCACAACACGAGGATTCTCGGATAAAAAAAAAAAAAAATTTCTCCGATTCTCGTTTTCCACAAAACGAGAATTCTCGGATAAAAAAAAAAAAAAACAAAAAAATTTCTCCGATTCTGGGTTTCCACAACACGAGGATTCTCGGATAAAAAAAAAAAAAAATTTTCTCCGATTCTGGGTTTCCACAAAACGAGAATTCTCGGATAAAAAAAAAAAAAAATAATTTCTCCGATTCTCGTTTTCCACAAAACGAGAATTCTCGGATAAAAAAAAAAAAAAAATTTCTCCGATTCTGGTTTTCACCAAAACGAGAATTCTCGGATAAAAAAAAAAAAAAAAAAAAATCTCCGATTCTCGTTTTCCGCAAAACGAGAATTCTCGGATAAAAAAAAAAAAAATTTCTCCGATTCTCGTTTTCCACAAAACGAGAATTCCCGGATAAAAAAAAAAAAAAAAATTTCTCCGATTCTGGTTTTCCACAAAACGAGAATTCTCGGATAAAAAAAAAAAAAATTTATCCGATTCTGGTTTTCCAAAACACGAGAATTCCGGATAAAAAAAAAAATTTCTCTGACTCTGGTTTTCCACAAGAAGAGAATTCTCGGATAAAAAAAAAAAAAAAATATTTCTCCGATTCTGGTTTTCCGCAAAACGAGATTTCCCGGATAAAAAAAAAAAAAAAAATTTCTCTGATTCTCGTTTTCCACAAAACGAGAATTCTCGGATAAAAAAAAAAAAAAATTTCTCCGATTTTCGTTTTCCACAAAACGAGAATTCTCGGATAAAAAAAAAAAAAAAATTTCTCCGATTCTCGTTTTCCACAAAACGAGAATTCTCGGATAAAAAAAAAAAAACAAGAAAATTTCTCCGATTCTGGTTTTCCACAAAACGAGGATTCTCGGATAAAAAAAAAAAAAAAAATTTCTCCGATTCTCGTTTTCCACAAAACGAGAAATCTCGGATAAAAAAAAAAAAAAAATTTCTCCGATTCTCGTTTTCCACAAAACGAGAATTCTCGGATAAAAAAAAAAAAAAAAAACAAGAAAATTTCTCCGATTCTGGTTTTCCACAAAACGAGGATTCTCGGATAAAAAAAAAAAAAAAATTTCTCCGATTCTCGTTTTCCACAAAACGAGAATTCTCGGATAAAAAAAAAAAAAAAAAAAAATTTCTCCGATTCTCGTTTTCCACAAAACGAGAATTCTCGGATAAAAAAAAAAAAAAAATTTCTCCGATTCTCGTTTTCCACAAAACGAGAATTCTCGGATAAAAAAAAAAAAAACAAAAAAATTTCTCGGATTCTGGTTTTCCACAAAACGAGAATTCTCGGATAAAAAAAAAAAAAAAAAAAAATTTCTCCGATTCTCGTTTTCCACAAAACAAGAATTCTCGGATAAAAAAAAAAAAAAAATTTCTCCGATTCTGGTTTTCAACAAAACGAGAATTCTCGGATAAAAAAAAAAAAAAAAAAAAAATTTCTCCGATTCTCGTTTTCCGCAAAACGAGAATTCTCGGATAAAAAAAAAAAAAAAATTTCTCCGATTCTCGTTTTCCACAAAACGAGAATTCTCGGATAAAAAAAAAAAAAATTTCTCCGATTCTGGTTTTCCACAAAACGAGAATTCTCGGATAAAAAAAAAAAAAAAAATTTCTCTGATTCTCGTTTTCCACAAAACGAGAATTCTCGGATAAAAAAAAAAAAAAAAAAATTTCTCCGATTCTCGTTTTCCGCAAAACGAGAATTCTCGGATAAAAAAAAAAAAAATTTCTCCGATTCTCGTTTTCCACAAAACGAGAATTCTCGGATGAAAAAAAAAAAAAAAAAAATTTCTCCGATTCTGGTTTTCCACAAAACGAGAATTCTCGGATAAAAAAAAAAAAAAAAAAATTTCTCCGATTCTCGTTTTCCACAAAACGAGAATTCTCGGATAAAAAAAAAAAAAAAAAATTTCTCCGATTCTCGTTTTCCACAAAACGAGAATTCTCGGATAAAAAAAAAAAAAAAATTTCTCCGATTCTCGTTTTCCACAAAACGAGAATTCTCGGATAAAAAAAAAAAAAACAAAAAAATTTCTCCGATTCTGGTTTTCCACAAAACGAGAATTCTCGGATAAAAAAAAAAAAAAAACAATTTCTCCGATTCTCGTTTTCCACAAAACGAGAATTCTCGGATAAAAAAAAAAAAAAATTTCTCCGATTCTGGTTTTCAACAAAACGAGAATTCTCGGATAAAAAAAAAAAAAAAAATTTCTCCGATTCTCGTTTTCCGCAAAACGAGAATTCTCGGATAAAAAAAAAAAAAAATTTCTCCCATTCTGGTTTTCCACAAAACGAGAATTCTCGGATAAAAAAAAAAAAAAATTTCTCCGATTCTGGTTTTCCACAAAACGAGAATTCTCGGATGAAAAAAAAAAAAATTTATCCGATTCTGGTTTTCCAAAACACGAGAATTCCGGATAAAAAAAAAAAAATTTCTCTGATTCTGGTTTTCCATGAAACGAGAATTCTCGGATAAAAAAAAAAAAAAAATTTCTCTGATTCTCGTTTTCCACAAAACGAGAATTCTCGGATAAAAAAAAAAAAAAATTTCTCCGATTCTCGTTTTCCGCAAAACGAGAATTCTCGGAAAAAACAAAAAAAAATTTTCTCTGATTCTGGTTTTCCACAAGAAGAGAATTCTCGGATAAAAAAAAAAAAAAAAAAAATTTCTCCGATTCTGGTTTTCCACAAAACGAGAATTCTCGGATAAAAAAAAAAAAAAAATTTCTCTGATTCTGGTTTTCCACAAAACGAGAATTCTCGGATAAAAAAAAAAAAAAAAAAATTTCTCCGATTCTCGTTTTCCGCAAAACGAGAATTCTCGGATAAAAAAGAAAAATCATTTCTCCGATTCTCGTTTTCCACAAAACGAGAATTCTCGGATAAAAAAAAAAAAAAAACAAGAAAATTTCTCCGATTCTGGTTTTCCACAAAACGAGGATTCTCGGATAAAAAAAAAAAAAAAAAAATTCTCCGATTCTCGTTTTCCACAAAACGAGAAATCTCGGATAAAAAAAAAAAAAAATTTCTCCGCTTCTCGTTTTCCACAAAACGAGAATCCTCGGATAAAAAAAAAAAAAAAAATATTTCTCCGATTCTGGTTTTCCACAAAACGAGAATTCTCGGATAAAAAAAAAAAAACATTTCTCTGATTCTGGTTTTCCATGAAACGAGAATTCTCGGATAAAAAAAAAAAAAAAAATTCCTCTGATTCTCGTTTTCCACAAAACGAGAATTCTCGGATAAAAAAAAAAAAAAATTTCTCCGATTCTCGTTTTCCGCAAAACGAGAATTCTCGGAAAAAACAAAAAAAAAAAATTTCTCTGATTCTCGTTTTCGGCAAAACGAGAATTCTCGGATAAAAAAAAAAAAAAAATTTCTCAGATTCTGGTTTTCCAAAACACGAGAATTCCGGATAAAAAAAAAATTTTTTTTCTCTGATTCTGGTTTTCCACAAGAAGAGAATTCTCGGATAAAAAAAAAAAAAAAAAAAAATTTCTCCGATTCTGGTTTTCCACAAAACGGGAATTCTCGGATAAAAAAAAAAAAAAAATTTCTCTGATTCTCGTTTTCCACAAAACGAGAATTGTCGGATAAAAAAAAAAAAAAAAAAAATTTCTCCGATTCTCGTTTTCCGCAAAACGAGAATTCTCGGATAAAAAAAAAAAAAATTTCTCCGATTCTCGTTTTCCACAAAACGAGAATTCTCGGATGAAAAAAAAAAAAAAAAATTTCTCCGATTCTGGTTTTCCACAAAACGAGAATTCTCGGATAAAAAAAAAAAAAAAAAATTTCTCCGATTCTCGTTTTCCACAAAACGAGAATTCTCGGATAAAAAAAAAAAAAAAAAAATTTCTCCGATTCTCGTTTTCCACAAAACGAGAATTCTCGGATAAAAAAAAAAAAAAAAATTTCTCCGATTCTCGTTTTCCACAAAACGAGAATTCTCGGATAAAAAAAAAAAAAACAAAAAAATTTTCACCGATTCTGGTTTTCCACAAAACGAGAATTCTCGGATAAAAAAAAAAAAAAAACAATTTCTCCGATTCTCGTTTTCCACAAAACGAGAATTCTCGGATAAAAAAAAAAAAAAAATTTCTCCGATTCTGGTTTTCAACAAAACGAGAATTCTCGGATAAAAAAAAAAAAAAAAATTTCTCCGATTCTTCTTTTCCGCAAAACGAGAATTCTCGGATAAAAAAAAAAAAAAATTTCTCCGATTCTAGTTTTCCACAAAACGAGAATTCTCGGATAAAAAAAAAAAAAAAATTTCTCCGATTCTGGTTTTCCACAAAACGAGAATTCTCGGATGAAAAAAAAAAAAATTTATCCGATACTGGTTTTCCAAAACACGAGAATTCCGGAAAAAAAAAAAAATTTCTCTGATTCTGGTTTTCCACAAGAAGAGAATTCTCGGATAAAAAAAAAAAAAAAAAATTTCTCCGATTCTGGTTTTCCGCAAAACGAGATTTCTCGGATAAAAAAAAAAAAAAAAATTTCTCTGATTCTCGTTTTCCACAAAACGAGAATTCTCGGATAAAAGAAAAAAAAAAAAATTTCTCCGATTCTCGTTTTCCACAAAACGAGAATTCTCGGATAAAAAAAAAAAAAAAAATTTCTCCGATTCTCGTTTTCCACAAAACGAGAATTCTCGGATAAAAAAAAAAAAAACAAGAAAATTTCTCCGATTCTGGTTTTCCACAAAACGAGGATTCTCGGATAAAAAAAAAAAAAAAAAATTTCTCCGATTCTCGTTTTCCACAAAACGAGAATTCTCGGATAAAAAAAAAAAAAAAAATTTCTCCGATTCTGGTTTTCCACAAAACGAGGATTCTCGGATAAAAAAAAAAAAAAATTTCTCCGATTCTCGTTTTCCACAAAACGAGAATTCTGGGGAAAAAAAAAAAAAAAAAAATTTCTCCGATTCTCGTTTTCCACAAAACGAGAAATTTCGGATAAAAAAAAAAAAAAATTTCTCCGATTCTCGTTTTTCACAAAACGAGAATTCTCGGATAAAAAAAAAAAAAACAAGAAAATTTCTCCGATTCTGGTTTTCCACAAAACGAGGATTCTCGGATAAAAAAAAGAAAAAAAAAAAATTTCTCCGATTCTCGTTTTCCACAAAACGAGAAATCTCGGATAAAAAAAAAAAAAAAATTTCTCCGCTTCTCGTTTTCCACAAAACGAGAATCCTCGGATAAAAAAAAAAAAAAAATTTCTCCGATTCTGGTTTTCCACAAAACGAGAATTCTCGGATAAAAAAAAAAAAAATTTCTCTGATTCTGGTTTTCCATGAAACGAGAATTCTCGGATAAAAAAAAAAAAAAAAATTTCTCTGATTCTCGTTTTCCACAAAACGAGAATTCTCGGATAAAAAAAAAAAAAAAATTTCTCCGATTCTCGTTTTCCGCAAAACGAGAATTCTCGGAAAAAACAAAAAAAAAAAATTTCTCTGATTCTCGTTTTCGGCAAAACGAGAATTCTCGGATAAAAAAAAAAAAAAAATTTCTCAGATTCTGGTTTTCCAAAACACGAGAATTCCGGATAAAAAAAAAAAAAAAATTCTCTGATTCTGGTTTTCCACAAGAAGAGAATTCTCGGATAAAAAAAAAAAAAAAAAAAATTTCTCCGATTCAAGTTTTCCACAAAACGAGAATTCTCGGATAAAAAAAAAAAAAAAAATTTCTCTGATTCTCGTTTTCCACAAAACGAGAATTCTCGGATAAAAAAAAAAAAAAAAAATTTCTCCGATTCTCGTTTTCCGCAAAACGAGAATTCTCGGATAAAAAAAAAAAAAAATTTCTCCGATTCTCGTTTTCCACAAAACGAGAATTCTCGGATAAAAAAAAAAAAAAAAATTTCTCAGATTCTGGTTTTCCAAAACACGAGAATTCCGGATAAAAAAAAAAAAAAATTTATCCGATTCTGGTTTTCCAAAACACGAGAATTCCGGATAAAAAAAAAAAATTTCTCTGATTCTGGTTTTCCACAAGAAGAGAATTCTCGGATAAAAAAAAAAAAAAAATTTCTCCGATTCTGGTTTTCCGCAAAACGAGATTTCTCGGATAAAAAAAAAAAAAAAAAATTTCGCTGATTCTCGTTTTCCACAAAACGAGAATTCTCGGATAGAAAAAAAAAAAAAAAATTCTCCGATTCTCGTTTTCCACAAAACGAGAATTCTCGGATAAAAAAAAAAAAAATTTCTCCGATTCTGGTTTTCAACAAAACGAGAATTCTCGGATAAAAAAAAAAAAAATTTCTCCGCTTCTCGTTTTCCACAAAACGAGAATCCTCGGATAAAAAAAAAAAAAAACAAGAAAATTTCTCCGATTCTGGTTTTCCACAAAACGAGGATTCTCGGATAAAAAAAAAAAAAAAAAAAATTCTCCGATTCTCGTTTTCCACAAAACGAGAAATCTCGGATAAAAAAAAAAAAAAATTTCTCCGCTTCTCGTTTTCCACAAAACGAGAATCCTCGGATAAAAAAAAAAAAAAAAAAAATTTCTCCGATTCTGGTTTTCCACAAAACGAGAATTCTCGGATAAAAAAAAAAAAAAAATTTCTCTGATTCTGGTTTTCCATGAAACGAGAATTCTCGGATAAAAAAAAAAAAAAAATTTCTCTGATTCTCGTTTTCCAGAAAACGAGAATTCTCGGATAAAAAAAAAAAAAAAAAATTTCTCCGATTCTCGTTTTCCGCAAAACGAGAATTCTCGAAAAAACAAAAAAAGAAATTTCTCTGATTCTCGTTTTCGGCAAAACGAGATTTCTCGGATAAAAAAAAAAAAAAAATTTCTCAGATTCTGGTTTTCCAAAACACGAGAATTCCGGATAAAAAAAAAAAAATTTCTCTGATTCAAGTTTTCCACAAGAAGAGAATTCTCGGATAAAAAAAAAAAAAAAAATTTCTCCGATTCCGGTTTTCCACAAAACGGGAATTCTCGGATAAAAAAAAAAAAAAATTTCTCTGATTCTCGTTTTCCACAAAACGAGAATTCTCGGATAAAAAAAAAAAAAAAAAATTCTCCGATTCTCGTTTTCCGCAAAACGAGAATTCTCGGATAAAAAAAAAAAAATTTTTCTCCGATTCTCGTTTTCCACAAAACGAGAATTCTCGGATGAAAAAAAAAAAAAAATTTCTCCGATTCTGGTTTTCCACAAAACGAGAATTCTCGGATAAAAAAAAAAAAAAAAAAAATTTCTGCGATTCTCGTTTTCCACAAAACGAGAATTCTCGGATAAAAAAAAAAAAAAAAATCTCTCCGATTCTCATTTTTCACAAGACGAGAATTCTCGGATAAAAAAAAAAAAAAAAAAAATTTCTCCGATTCTCGTTTTCCACAAAACGAGAATTCTCGGATAAAAAAAAAAAAAGAAAAAAATTTCTCCCATTCTCGTTTTCCACAAAACGAGAATTCTCGGATAAAAAAAAAAAAAAAAAGATGTCTCGGATTCCGGTTTTCCACAAAACGGGAATTCTCGGATAAAAAGAAAAAAAAATTTCTCTGATTCTCGTTTTCCACAAAACGAGAATTCTCGGAAAAAAAAAAAAAATTTCTCCGATTCTGGTTTTCCACAAAACGAGAATTCTCGGAAAAAAAAAAAAATTTCTCCGATTCTCGTTTTCCGCAAAACGAGATTTCTCGGATAAAAAAAAAAAAAAAAAAATTTCGCTGATTCTCGTTTTCCACAAAACGAGAATTCTCGGATAAAAAAAAAAAAAAAAAAAATTCTCCGATTCTCGTTTTCCACAAAACGAGAATTCTCGGATAAAAAAAAAAAAAATTTCTCCGATTCTGGTTTTCAACAAAACGAGAATTCTCGGATAAAAAAAAAAAAAAATTTCTCCGCTTCTCGTTTTCCACAAAACGAGAATCCTCGGATAAAAAAAAAAAAAAACAAGAAAATTTCTCCGATTCTGGTTTTCCACAAAACGAGGATTCTCGGATAAAAAAAAAAAAAAAAAAAATTCTCCGATTCTCGTTTTCCACAAAACGAGAAATCTCGGATAAAAAAAAAAAAAAAATTTCTCCGCTTCTCGTTTTCCGTCAAAAACGAGAATCCTCGGATAAAAAAAAAAAAAAAAAAATTTCTCCGATTCTGGTTTTCCACAAAACGAGAATTCTCGGATAAAAAAAAAAAAATTTCTCTGACTCTGGTTTTCCACAAGAAGAGAATTCTCGGATAAAAAGAAAAAAAAAAAATTTCTCTGATTCTCGTTTTCCGCAAAACGAGAATTCCCGGATAAAAAAAAAAAAAAATTTCTCCGATTCTCGTTTTCCACAAAACGAGAATTCTCGGATAAAAAAAAAAAAAAATTTCTCCGATTCTCGTTTTCCACAAAACGAGAATTCTCGGATAAAAAAAAAAAAAACAAGAAAATTTCTCCGATTCTGGTTTTCCACAAAACGAGGATTCTCGGATAAAAAAAAAAAAAAAAAATTTCTCCGATTCTCGTTTTCCACAAAACGAGAAATCTCGGATAAAAAAAAAAAAAAAAATTTCTCCGATTCTCGTTTTCCACAAAACGAGAATTCTCGGATAAAAAAAAAAAAAAACAAGAAAATTTCTCCGATTCTGGTTTTCCACAAAACGAGGATTCTCGGATAAAAAAAAAAAAAAAAATTTCTCCGATTCTCGTTTTCCACAAAACGAGAATTCTCGGATAAAAAAAAAAAAAAAAAAAATTTCTCCGATTCTCGTTTTCCACAAAACGAGAATTCTCGGATAAAAAAAAAAAAAAAAAAAATTTCTCCGATTCTGGTTTTCCACAAAACGAGAATTCTCGGATAAAAAAAAAAAAAAATTTCTCCGATTCTGGTTTTCCAAAACACGAGAATTCCGGATAAAAAAAAAGAAAAAAAATTTCTCTGATTCTGGTTTTCCACAAGAAGAGAATTCTCGGATACAAAAAAAAAAAAAATTTCTCCGATTCTGGGTTTCCACAACACGAGGATTCTCGGATAAAAAAAAAAAAAAATTTCTCCGATTCTCGTTTTCCACAAAACGAGAATTCTCGGATAAAAAAAAAAAAAAACAAAAAAATTTCTCCGATTCTGGGTTTCCACAACACGAGGATTCTCGGATAAAAAAAAAAAAAAATTTTCTCCGATTCTGGGTTTCCACAAAACGAGAATTCTCGGATAAAAAAAAAAAAAAATAATTTCTCCGATTCTCGTTTTCCACAAAACGAGAATTCTCGGATAAAAAAAAAAAAAAATTTCTCCGATTCTGGTTTTCACCAAAACGAGAATTCTCGGATAAAAAAAAAAAAAAAAAAAATCTCCGATTCTCGTTTTCCGCAAAACGAGAATTCTCGGATAAAAAAAAAAAAAATTTCTCCGATTCTCGTTTTCCACAAAACGAGAATTCCCGGATAAAAAAAAAAAAAAAAATTTCTCCGATTCTGGTTTTCCACAAAACGAGAATTCTCGGATAAAAAAAAAAAAATTTATCCGATTCTGGTTTTCCAAAACACGAGAATTCCGGATAAAAAAAAAATTTCTCTGACTCTGGTTTTCCACAAGAAGAGAATTCTCGGATAAAAAAAAAAAAAAAATATTTCTCCGATTCTGGTTTTCCGCAAAACGAGATTTCCCGGATAAAAAAAAAAAAAAAAATTTCTCTGATTCTCGTTTTCCACAAAACGAGAATTCTCGGATAAAAAAAAAAAAAAATTTCTCCGATTTTCGTTTTCCACAAAACGAGAATTCTCGGATAAAAAAAAAAAAAAAATTTCTCCGATTCTCGTTTTCCACAAAACGAGAATTCTCGGATAAAAAAAAAAAAACAAGAAAATTTCTCCGATTCTGGTTTTCCACAAAACGAGGATTCTCGGATAAAAAAAAAAAAAAATTTCTCCGATTCTCGTTTTCCACAAAACGAGAAATCTCGGATAAAAAAAAAAAAAAAATTTCTCCGATTCTCGTTTTCCACAAAACGAGAATTCTCGGATAAAAAAAAAAAAAAAAAACAAGAAAATTTCTCCGATTCTGGTTTTCCACAAAACGAGGATTCTCGGATAAAAAAAAAAAAAAAATTTCTCCGATTCTCGTTTTCCACAAAACGAGAATTCTCGGATAAAAAAAAAAAAAAAAAAAAATTTCTCCGATTCTCGTTTTCCACAAAACGAGAATTCTCGGATAAAAAAAAAAAAAAAATTTCTCCGATTCTCGTTTTCCACAAAACGAGAATTCTCGGATAAAAAAAAAAAAAACAAAAAAATTTCTCGGATTCTGGTTTTCCACAAAACGAGAATTCTCGGATAAAAAAAAAAAAAAAAACAATTTCTCCGATTCTCGTTTTCCACAAAACAAGAATTCTCGGATAAAAAAAAAAAAAAAATTTCTCCGATTCTGGTTTTCAACAAAACGAGAATTCTCGGATAAAAAAAAAAAAAAAAAAAAAATTTCTCCGATTCTCGTTTTCCGCAAAACGAGAATTCTCGGATAAAAAAAAAAAAAAAATTTCTCCGATTCTCGTTTTCCACAAAACGAGAATTCTCGGATAAAAAAAAAAAAAATTTCTCCGATTCTGGTTTTCCACAAAACGAGAATTCTCGGATAAAAAAAAAAAAAAAATTTCTCTGATTCTCGTTTTCCACAAAACGAGAATTCTCGGATAAAAAAAAAAAAAAAAAAATTTCTCCGATTCTCGTTTTCCGCAAAACGAGAATTCTCGGATAAAAAAAAAAAAAAATTTCTCCGATTCTCGTTTTCCACAAAACGAGAATTCTCGGATGAAAAAAAAAAAAAAAAAATTTCTCCGATTCTGGTTTTCCACAAAACGAGAATTCTCGGATAAAAAAAAAAAAAAAAAATTTCTCCGATTCTCGTTTTCCACAAAACGAGAATTCTCGGATAAAAAAAAAAAAAAAAAAATTTCTCCGATTCTCGTTTTCCACAAAACGAGAATTCTCGGATAAAAAAAAAAAAAAAATTTCTCCGATTCTCGTTTTCCACAAAACGAGAATTCTCGGATAAAAAAAAAAAAAACAAAAAAATTTCTCCGATTCTGGTTTTCCACAAAACGAGAATTCTCGGATAAAAAAAAAAAAAAACAATTTCTCCGATTCTCGTTTTCCACAAAACGAGAATTCTCGGATAAAAAAAAAAAAAAAATTTCTCCGATTCTGGTTTTCAACAAAACGAGAATTCTCGGATAAAAAAAAAAAAAAAAATTTCTCCGATTCTCGTTTTCCGCAAAACGAGAATTCTCGGATAAAAAAAAAAAAAAATTTCTCCGATTCTGGTTTTCCACAAAACGAGAATTCTCGGATAAAAAAAAAAAAAAATTTCTCCGATTCTGGTTTTCCACAAAACGAGAATTCTCGGATGAAAAAAAAAAAAATTTATCCGATTCTGGTTTTCCAAAACACGAGAATTCCGGATAAAAAAAAAAAAATTTCTCTGATTCTGGTTTTCCATGAAACGAGAATTCTCGGATAAAAAAAAAAAAAAAATTTCTCTGATTCTCGTTTTCCACAAAACGAGAATTCTCGGATAAAAAAAAAAAAAAATTTCTCCGATTCTCGTTTTCCGCAAAACGAGAATTCTCGGAAAAAACAAAAAAAAATTTTCTCTGATTCTGGTTTTCCACAAGAAGAGAATTCTCGGATAAAAAAAAAAAAAAAAAAAATTTCTCCGATTCTGGTTTTCCACAAAACGAGAATTCTCGGATAAAAAAAAAAAAAAAATTTCTCTGATTCTGGTTTTCCACAAAACGAGAATTCTCGGATAAAAAAAAAAAAAAAAAAAATTTCTCCGATTCTCGTTTTCCGCAAAACGAGAATTCTCGGATAAAAAAGAAAAATCATTTCTCCGATTCTCGTTTTCCACAAAACGAGAATTCTCGGATAAAAAAAAAAAAAAAACAAGAAAATTTCTCCGATTCTGGTTTTCCACAAAACGAGGATTCTCGGATAAAAAAAAAAAAAAAAAAAATTCTCCGATTCTCGTTTTCCACAAAACGAGAAATCTCGGATAAAAAAAAAAAAAAATTTCTCCGCTTCTCGTTTTCCACAAAACGAGAATCCTCGGATAAAAAAAAAAAAAAAAATATTTCTCCGATTCTGGTTTTCCACAAAACGAGAATTCTCGGATAAAAAAAAAAAAACATTTCTCTGATTCTGGTTTTCCATGAAACGAGAATTCTCGGATAAAAAAAAAAAAAAAAATTCCTCTGATTCTCGTTTTCCACAAAACGAGAATTCTCGGATAAAAAAAAAAAAAAAATTTCTCCGATTCTCGTTTTCCGCAAAACGAGAATTCTCGGAAAAAACAAAAAAAAAAAATTTCTCTGATTCTCGTTTTCGGCAAAACGAGAATTCTCGGATAAAAAAAAAAAAAAAATTTCTCAGATTCTGGTTTTCCAAAACACGAGAATTCCGGATAAAAAAAAATTTTTTTTTCTCTGATTCTGGTTTTCCACAAGAAGAGAATTCTCGGATAAAAAAAAAAAAAAAAAAAAATTTCTCCGATTCTGGTTTTCCACAAAACGGGAATTCTCGGATAAAAAAAAAAAAAAAATTTCTCTGATTCTCGTTTTCCACAAAACGAGAATTCTCGGATAAAAAAAAAAAAAAAAAAAATTTCTCCGATTCTCGTTTTCCGCAAAACGAGAATTCTCGGATAAAAAAAAAAAAAATTTCTCCGATTCTCGTTTTCCACAAAACGAGAATTCTCGGATGAAAAAAAAAAAAAAAAATTTCTCCGATTCTGGTTTTCCACAAAACGAGAATTCTCGGATAAAAAAAAAAAAAAAAAATTTCTCCGATTCTCGTTTTCCACAAAACGAGAATTCTCGGATAAAAAAAAAAAAAAAAAAAAATTTCTCCGATTCTCGTTTTCCACAAAACGAGAATTCTCGGATAAAAAAAAAAAAAAAAATTTCTCCGATTCTCGTTTTCCACAAAACGAGAATTCTCGGATAAAAAAAAAAAAAACAAAAAAATTTTCACCGATTCTGGTTTTCCACAAAACGAGAATTCTCGGATAAAAAAAAAAAAAAAACAATTTCTCCGATTCTCGTTTTCCACAAAACGAGAATTCTCGGATAAAAAAAAAAAAAAAATTTCTCCGATTCTGGTTTTCAACAAAACGAGAATTCTCGGATAAAAAAAAAAAAAAAAAATTTCTCCGATTCTTCTTTTCCGCAAAACGAGAATTCTCGGATAAAAAAAAAAAAAAATTTCTCCGATTCTAGTTTTCCACAAAACGAGAATTCTCGGATAAAAAAAAAAAAAAAATTTCTCCGATTCTGGTTTTCCACAAAACGAGAATTCTCGGATGAAAAAAAAAAAATTTATCCGATACTGGTTTTCCAAAACACGAGAATTCCGGAAAAAAAAAAAAAATTTCTCTGATTCTGGTTTTCCACAAGAAGAGAATTCTCGGATAAAAAAAAAAAAAAAAAATTTCTCCGATTCTGGTTTTCCGCAAAACGAGATTTCTCGGATAAAAAAAAAAAAAAAAATTTCTCTGATTCTCGTTTTCCACAAAACGAGAATTCTCGGATAAAAGAAAAAAAAAAAAATTTCTCCGATTCTCGTTTTCCACAAAACGAGAATTCTCGGATAAAAAAAAAAAAAAAAATTTCTCCGATTCTCGTTTTCCACAAAACGAGAATTCTCGGATAAAAAAAAAAAAAACAAGAAAATTTCTCCGATTCTGGTTTTCCACAAAACGAGGATTCTCGGATAAAAAAAAAAAAAAAAAATTTCTCCGATTCTCGTTTTCCACAAAACGAGAATTCTCGGATAAAAAAAAAAAAAAAAAATTTCTCCGATTCTGGTTTTCCACAAAACGAGGATTCTCGGATAAAAAAAAAAAAAAATTTCTCCGATTCTCGTTTTCCACAAAACGAGAATTCTGGGGAAAAAAAAAAAAAAAAAATTTCTCCGATTCTCGTTTTCCACAAAACGAGAAATTTCGGATAAAAAAAAAAAAAAAATTTCTCCGATTCTCGTTTTTCACAAAACGAGAATTCTCGGATAAAAAAAAAAAAAACAAGAAAATTTCTCCGATTCTGGTTTTCCACAAAACGAGGATTCTCGGATAAAAAAAAGAAAAAAAAAAAATTTCTCCGATTCTCGTTTTCCACAAAACGAGAAATCTCGGATAAAAAAAAAAAAAAAATTTCTCCGCTTCTCGTTTTCCACAAAACGAGAATCCTCGGATAAAAAAAAAAAAAAAATTTCTCCGATTCTGGTTTTCCACAAAACGAGAATTCTCGGATAAAAAAAAAAAAATTTCTCTGATTCTGGTTTTCCATGAAACGAGAATTCTCGGATAAAAAAAAAAAAAAAAAATTTCTCTGATTCTCGTTTTCCACAAAACGAGAATTCTCGGATAAAAAAAAAAAAAAAATTTCTCCGATTCTCGTTTTCCGCAAAACGAGAATTCTCGGAAAAAACAAAAAAAAAAAATTTCTCTGATTCTCGTTTTCGGCAAAACGAGAATTCTCGGATAAAAAAAAAAAAAAAATTTCTCAGATTCTGGTTTTCCAAAACACGAGAATTCCGGATAAAAAAAAAAAAAAAATTCTCTGATTCTGGTTTTCCACAAGAAGAGAATTCTCGGATAAAAAAAAAAAAAAAAAAAATTTCTCCGATTCAAGTTTTCCACAAAACGAGAATTCTCGGATAAAAAAAAAAAAAAAAATTTCTCTGATTCTCGTTTTCCACAAAACGAGAATTCTCGGATAAAAAAAAAAAAAAAAAATTTCTCCGATTCTCGTTTTCCGCAAAACGAGAATTCTCGGATAAAAAAAAAAAAAAATTTCTCCGATTCTCGTTTTCCACAAAACGAGAATTCTCGGATAAAAAAAAAAAAAAAAATTTCTCAGATTCTGGTTTTCCAAAACACGAGAATTCCGGATAAAAAAAAAAAAAAATTTATCCGATTCTGGTTTTCCAAAACACGAGAATTCCGGATAAAAAAAAAAAATTTCTCTGATTCTGGTTTTCCACAAGAAGAGAATTCTCGGATAAAAAAAAAAAAAAAATTTCTCCGATTCTGGTTTTCCGCAAAACGAGATTTCTCGGATAAAAAAAAAAAAAAAAAATTTCGCTGATTCTCGTTTTCCACAAAACGAGAATTCTCGGATAGAAAAAAAAAAAAAAAATTCTCCGATTCTCGTTTTCCACAAAACGAGAATTCTCGGATAAAAAAAAAAAAAATTTCTCCGATTCTGGTTTTCAACAAAACGAGAATTCTCGGATAAAAAAAAAAAAAATTTCTCCGCTTCTCGTTTTCCACAAAACGAGAATCCTCGGATAAAAAAAAAAAAAAACAAGAAAATTTCTCCGATTCTGGTTTTCCACAAAACGAGGATTCTCGGATAAAAAAAAAAAAAAAAAAAATTCTCCGATTCTCGTTTTCCACAAAACGAGAAATCTCGGATAAAAAAAAAAAAAAAATTTCTCCGCTTCTCGTTTTCCACAAAACGAGAATCCTCGGATAAAAAAAAAAAAAAAAAAAATTTCTCCGATTCTGGTTTTCCACAAAACGAGAATTCTCGGATAAAAAAAAAAAAAAAATTTCTCTGATTCTGGTTTTCCATGAAACGAGAATTCTCGGATAAAAAAAAAAAAAAAATGTCTCTGATTCTCGTTTTCCAGAAAACGAGAATTCTCGGATAAAAAAAAAAAAAAAAAATTTCTCCGATTCTCGTTTTCCGCAAAACGAGAATTCTCGAAAAAACAAAAAAAGAAATTTCTCTGATTCTCGTTTTCGGCAAAACGAGATTTCTCGGATAAAAAAAAAAAAAAATTTCTCAGATTCTGGTTTTCCAAAACACGAGAATTCCGGATAAAAAAAAAAAAATTTCTCTGATTCAAGTTTTCCACAAGAAGAGAATTCTCGGATAAAAAAAAAAAAAAAAAATTTCTCCGATTCCGGTTTTCCACAAAACGGGAATTCTCGGATAAAAAAAAAAAAAAATTTCTCTGATTCTCGTTTTCCACAAAACGAGAATTCTCGGATAAAAAAAAAAAAAAAAAATTCTCCGATTCTCGTTTTCCGCAAAACGAGAATTCTCGGATAAAAAAAAAAAAAATTTTCTCCGATTCTCGTTTTCCACAAAACGAGAATTCTCGGATGAAAAAAAAAAAAAAAATTTCTCCGATTCTGGTTTTCCACAAAACGAGAATTCTCGGATAAAAAAAAAAAAAAAAAAAATTTCTGCGATTCTCGTTTTCCACAAAACGAGAATTCTCGGATAAAAAAAAAAAAAAAATCTCTCCGATTCTCATTTTTCACAAGACGAGAATTCTCGGATAAAAAAAAAAAAAAAAAAAATTTCTCCGATTCTCGTTTTCCACAAAACGAGAATTCTCGGATAAAAAAAAAAAAAGAAAAAAATTTCTCCCATTCTCGTTTTCCACAAAACGAGAATTCTCGGATAAAAAAAAAAAAAAAAAGATGTCTCGGATTCCGGTTTTCCACAAAACGGGAATTCTCGGATAAAAAGAAAAAAAAATTTCTCTGATTCTCGTTTTCCACAAAACGAGAATTCTCGGAAAAAAAAAAAAAAATTTCTCCGATTCTGGTTTTCCACAAAACGAGAATTCTCGGAAAAAAAAAAAAATTTCTCCGATTCTCGTTTTCCGCAAAACGAGATTTCTCGGATAAAAAAAAAAAAAAAAAAATTTCGCTGATTCTCGTTTTCCACAAAACGAGAATTCTCGGATAAAAAAAAAAAAAAAAAAAATTCTCCGATTCTCGTTTTCCACAAAACGAGAATTCTCGGATAAAAAAAAAAAATTTCTCCGATTCTGGTTTTCAACAAAACGAGAATTCTCGGATAAAAAAAAAAAAAAATTTCTCCGCTTCTCGTTTTCCACAAAACGAGAATCCTCGGATAAAAAAAAAAAAAAACAAGAAAATTTCTCCGATTCTGGTTTTCCACAAAACGAGGATTCTCGGATAAAAAAAAAAAAAAAAAAAAATTCTCCGATTCTCGTTTTCCACAAAACGAGAAATCTCGGATAAAAAAAAAAAAAAAATTTCTCCGCTTCTCGTTTTCCGTCAAAAACGAGAATCCTCGGATAAAAAAAAAAAAAAAAAAAAATTTCTCCGATTCTGGTTTTCCACAAAACGAGAATTCTCGGATAAAAAAAAAAAAATTTCTCTGATTCTGGTTTTCCATGAAACGAGAATTCTCGGATAAAAAAAAAAAAAAAAAATTTCTCTGATTCTCGTTTTCCGGAAAACGAGAATTCTCGGATAAAAAAAAAAAAAAAATTTCTCGGATTCTCGTTTTCCGCAAAACGAGAATTCTCGAAAAAACAAAAAAAAAAAACTTCTCTGATTCTCGTTTTCGGCAAAACGAGATTTCTCGGATAACAAAAAAAAAAAAATTTCTCAGATTCTCATTTTCCAAAACACGAGAATTCCGGATAAAAAAAAAAAAAAATTTCTCTGACTCAAGTTTTCCACAAGAAAAGAATTCTCGGATAAAAAAAAAAAAAAAAAATTTCTCCGATTCCGGTTTTCCACAAAACGGGAATTCTCGGATAAAGGAAAAAAAAAAATTTCTCTGATTCTCGTTTTCCACAAAACGAGAATTCTCGGATAAAAAAAAAAAAAAAAATTTCTCCGATTCTCGTTTTCCGCAAAACGAGAATTCTCGGATAAAAAAAAAAAAAAATTTCTCCGATTCTCGTTTTCCACAAAACGAGAATTCTCGGATGAAAAAAAAAAAAAAAAATTTCTCCGATTCTGGTTTTCCACAAAACGAGAATTCTCGGATAAAAAAAAAAAAAAAATTTCTCCGATTCTCGTTTTCCACAAAACGAGAATTCTCGGATAAAAAAAAAAAAAAAAATCTCTCCGATTCTCATTTTTCACAAAACGAGAATTCTCGGATAAAAAAAAAAAAAAAAAAATTTCTCCGATTCTCGTTTTCCACAAAACGAGAATTCTCGGATAAAAAAAAAAAAAGAAAAAAATTTCTCCCATTCTCGTTTTCCACAAAACGAGAATTCTCGGATAAAAAAAAAAAAAAAAAATGTCTCGGATTCCGGTTTTCCACAAAACGGGAATTCTCGGAT
The DNA here is from genome assembly GCA_964036045.1 of Eutreptiella sp. 'Long Island Sound 2002'. Lineage (NCBI taxonomy): Eukaryota > Euglenozoa > Euglenophyceae > Eutreptiales > Eutreptiaceae > Eutreptiella > Eutreptiella sp. 'Long Island Sound 2002'. The sequence continues at coordinate 13,009,702 of OZ038403.1, forward strand.
AAAAAAAAAAAAAATTTCTCTGATTCTCGTTTTCCACAAAACGAGAATTCTCGGAAAAAAAAAAACAATTTCTCCGATTCTGGTTTTCCACAAAACGAGAATTCTCGGAAAAAAAAAAAAAGATTTCTCCGATTCTCGTTTTCCGCAAAACGAGAATTCTCGCATAAAAAAAAAAAAAAATTTCTTCGATTCTGGTTTTGCACAAAACGAGAATTCTCGGATAAAAAAAAAAAAAAAAAAATTTCTCCGATTTTCTATTTCCACAAAACGAGAATTCTCGGATAAAAAAAAAAAAAAAAATTTCTCCGATTCTGGTTTTCAACAAAACAAGAATTCTCGGATAAAAAAAAAAAAAAAAATTTCTCCGATTCTCGTTTTCCACAAAACGAGAATACTCGGATAAAAAAAAAAAAAATTTCTCCGATTCTGGTTTTCCAAAACACGAGAATCCCGGATAAAAAAATAAAAAAATTTCTCTGATTCTGGTTTTCCACAAGAAGAGAATTCTCGCATAAAAAAAAAAAAAAAAAATTCTCCGATTCTGGTTTTCCACAAAACGAGAATTCTCGGATAAAAAAAAAAAAATTTCTCCGATTCTCGTTTTCCACAAAACGAGAATTCTCGCATAAAAAAAAAAAAAAAAAAGTTTCTCCGATTCTGAATTTTCAACAAAACGAGAATTCTCGGATAAAAAAAAAAAAAAAAATTTCTCCGATTGTCGTTTTCCACAAAACGAGAATACTCGGATAAAAAAAAAAAAATTTCTCCGATTCTGGTTTTCCAAAACACGAGAATTCCGGATAAAAAAAAAAAAAAAATTTCTCCGATTCTGGTTTTCCACTAAACGAGAATTCTCGGATAAGAAAAAAAAAAAAAATTTCTCTGATTCTCGTTTTCCACAAAACGAGAATTCCGGATAAAAAAAAAAAAATTTCTCCGTATTCTCGTTTTCCGCAAAACGAGAATTCTCGGATAAAAAAAAAAAATTTCTCCGATTCTCGTTTTCCACAAAACGAGAATTCTCGCATAAGAAAAAAAAAAAAATTTTCTCCGATTCTGATTTTTCACGAAACGAGAATTCTCGGATAAAAGAAAAAAAAAAAAAATTTCTCCGATTCTCGTTGTCCACAAAACGAGAATTCTCGGATAAAAAAAAAAAAGAAAAAAATTTCTCCCATTCTCGTTTTCCACAAAACGAGAATTCTCGGATAAAAAAAAAAAAAAATGTCTCCGATTCTGGTTTTCCACAAAACGAGAATTCTCGGATAAAAAAAAAAAAATTTCTCCGATTCTCGTTTTCCACAAAACGAGAATTCTCGGAAAAAAAAAAAAAAAATTTCTCCGATTCTGGTTTTCCCTAAAACGAGAATTCTCGGAAAAAAAAAAAAAAAAATTTCTCCGATTATCGTTTTCCGCAAAAAGAGATTTCTCGGATAAAAAAAAAAAAAAAAAAAATTTCTCCCATTCTCGTTTTCCACAAAACGAGAATTCTCGGATAAAAAAAAAAAAAATTTCTCCGATTCTGGTTTTCCAAAACACGAGAATTCCGGATAAAAAAAAAAAAATTTCTCTGATTCTGGTTTTCCACAAGAAGAGAATTCTCGGATAAAAAAAAAAAAAAATTTCTCCGATTCTCGTTTTCCACAAAACGAGAATTCTCGGATAAAAAAAAAAAAAGAAAAAAATTTCTCCCATTCTCGTTTTCCACAAAACGAGAATTCTCGGATAAAAAAAAAAAAAAAATGACTCGGATTCTGGTTTTCCACAAAACGAGAATTCTCGGATAAAAAAAAAAAAATTTCTCTGATTCTCGTTTTCCACAAAACGAGAATTCTGGGGAAAAAAAAAAAAAAATTTCTCCGATTCTGGTTTTCCACAAAACGAGAATTCTCGGAAAAAAAAAAAAATTTCTCCGATTCTCGTTTTCCGCAAAACGAGATTTCTCGGATAAAAAAAAAAAAAAAATTTCTTCGATTCTGGTTTTCCACAAAACGAGAATTCTCGGATAAAAAAAAAAAAAAAAAAATTTCTCCGATTCTCGTTTTCCACAAAACGAGAATTCTCGGATAAAAAAAAAAAAAATTTCTCCGATTCTGGTTTTCAACAAAACGAGAATTCTCGGATAAGAAAAAAAAAAAAAAAATTTCTCCGATTCTCGTTTTCCACAAAACGAGAACCCTCGGATAAAAAAAAAAAAAAATTTCTCCGTATTCTCGTTTTCCGCAAAACGAGAATTCTCGGATAAAAAAAAAAAATTTCTCCGATTCTCGTTTTCCACAAAACGAGAATTCTCGCATAAGAAAAAAAAAAAAATTTCTCCGATTCTGATTTTTCACAAAACGAGAATTCTCGGATAAAAAAAAAAAAAAAATTTCTCCGATTCTCGTTGTCCACAAAACGAGAATTCTCGGATAAAAAAAAAAAAGAAAAAAATTTCTCCCATTCTCGTTTTCCACAAAACGAGAATTCTCGGATAAAAAAAAAAAAAAAAAATGTCTCCGATTCTGGTTTTCCACAAAACGAGAATTCTCGGATAAAAAAAAAAAAAAATTTCTCCGATTCTCGTTTTCCACAAAACGAGAATTCTCGGAAAAAAAAAAAAAAAAAATTTCTCCGATCCTGGTTTTCCCCAAAACGAGAATTCTCGGAAAAAAAAAAAAAAAAATTTCTCCGATTATCGTTTTCCGCAAAACGAGATTTCTCGGATAAAAAAAAAAAAAAAAAAAAAATTTCTCCCAATCTCGTTTTCCACAAAACGAGAATTCCGGATAAAAAAAAAAAAAAAATTTCTCCGATTCTGGTTTTCCAAAACACGAGAATTCCGGATAAAAAAAAAAAAAATTTCTCTGATTCTGGTTTTCCACAAGAAGAGAATTCTCGGATAAAAAAAAAAAATTTTTTTTCTCCGATTCTGGTTTTCCACAAAACGAGAATTCTCGGATAAAAAAAAAAAAAATTTCTCTGATTCTCGTTTTCCACAAAACGAGAATTCTCGGAAAAAAAAAAAAAAAAAATTTCTCCGATTCTCGTTTTCCGCAAAACGAGAATTCTCGGATATAAAAAAAAAAAAATTTCTCCGATTCTCGTTTTCCACAAAACGAGAATTCTCGCATAAAAAAAAAAAAAAAAATTTCTCCGATTCTGAATTTTCAACAAAACGAGAATTCTCGGATAAAAAAAAAAAAAAAAAATTTCTCCGATTCTCGTTTTCCACAAAACGAGAATACTCGGATAAAAAAAAAAAAAAAAATTTCTCCGATTCTGGTTTTCCAAAACACGAGAATTCCGGATAAAAAAAAAAAAAAAAATTTCTCTGATTCTGGTTTTCCACAAGAAGAGAATTCTCGGATAAAAAAAAAAAAAAAATTTCTCCGATTCTGGTTTTCCACAAAACGAGAATTCTGGGCTAAAAAAAAAAAAATTTCTCTGATTCTCGTTTTCCACAAAACGAGAATTCTCGGATAAAAAAAAAAAAAAAATTTCTCCGATTCTCGTTTTCCGCAAAACGAGAATTCTCGGATAAAAAAAAAAAAATTTCTCCGATTCTCGTTTTCCACAAAACGAGAATTCTCGCATAAGAAAAAAAAAAAATTTCTCCGATTCTGATTTTTCACAAAACGAGAATTCTCGGATAAAAAAAAAAAAAAAAATTTCTCCCATTCTCGTTTTCCACAAAACGAGAATTCTCGGATAAAAAAAAAAAAAAAAAAATGTCTCCGATTCTGGTTTTCCACAAAACGAGAATTCTCGGATAAAAAAAAAAAAAAATTTCTCCGATTCTCGTTTTCCACAAAACGAGAATTCTCGGAAAAAAAAAAAAAAACATTTCTCCGATTCTGGTTTTCCCCAAAACGAGAATTCTCGGAAAAAAAAAAAAGAAAAAAAATTTCTCCGATTATCGTTTTCCGCAAAACGAGATTTCTCGGATAAAAAAAAAAAAAAAAAATTTCTCCGATTCTCGTTTTCCACAAAACGAGAATTCTCGGATAAAAAAAAAAAAATTTCTCCGATTCTGGTTTTCAACAAAACGAGAATTCTCGGATAAAAAAAAAAAAAAAATTTCTCCGATTCTCGTTTTCCACAAAACGAGGATTCTCGGATAAAAAAAAAAAAAAAAATTTCTCCGATTCTCGTTTTCCACAAAACGAGAAATCTCGGATAAAAAAAAAAAAAAAAATTTCTCCGCTTCTCGTTTTCCACAAAACGAGAATCCTCGGATAAAAAAAAAAAAAAAAATTTCTCCGATTCTGGTTTTCCACAAAACGAGAATTCTCGGATAAAAAAAAAAAAAAATTTCTCTGATTCTGGTTGTCCATGAAACGAGAATTCTCGGATAAAAAAAAAAAAATGTCTCCGATTCTGGTTTTCCACAAAACGAGAATTCTCGGATAAAAAAAAAAAAAAAATTTCTCCGATTCTGGTTTTCCAAAACACGAGAATTCCGGATAAAAAAAAATTTTCTCTGATTCTGGTTTTCCACAAGAAGAGAATTCTCGGATAAAAAAAAAAAAAAAAAATTTCTCCGATTCTGGTTTTCCACAAAACGAGAATTCTCGGATAAAAAAAAAAAAAAAAATTCTCTTATTCTCGTTTTCCACAAAACGAGAATTCTCGGATAAAAAAAAAAAAAAAAAAAATTTCTCCGATTCTCGTTTTCCGCAAAACGAGAATTCTCGGATAAAAAAAAAAAAAAAATGTCTCCGATTCTGGTTCTCCACAAAACGAGAATTCTCGGATAAAAAAAAAAAAAAAAGATTTCTCCGATTCTCGTTTTCCACAAAACGAGAATTCTCGGGAAAAAAAAAAATTTCTCCGATTCTGGTTTTCAACAAAACGAGAATTCTCGGATAAAAAAAAAATTTTTTTTCTCCGATTCTCGTTTTCCACAAAACGAGGATTCTCGGATAAAAAAGAAAAAAAAAATTTCTCCGATTCTCGTTTTCCACAAAACGAGAAATCTCGGATAAAAAAAAAAAAAAAATTTCTCAGCTTCTCGTTTTCCACAAAACGAGAATCCTCGGATAAAAAAAAAAAAAAAATTTCTCTGATTCTGGTTGTCCATGAAACGAGAATTCTCGGATAAAAAAAAAAAAAAATGTCTCCGATTCTGGTTTTCCACAAAACGAGAATTCTCGGATAAAAAAAAAAAAAAAATTTCTCCGATTCTGGTTTTCCAAAACACGAGAATTCCGGATAAAAAACAAAAATTTTCTCTGATTCTGGTTTTCCACAAGAAGAGAATTCTCGGATAAAAAAAAAAAAAAAAAATTTCTCCGATTCTGGTTTTCCACAAAACGAGAATTCTCGGATAAAAAAAAAAAAAAAAATTTCTCCGATTCTCGTTTTCCGCAAAACGAGAATTCTCGGATAAAAAAAAAAAAAAAAATTTCTCCGATTCTCGTGTTCCACAAAACGAGAATTCGCGGATAAAAAAAAAAAAAAAATTTCTCCGATTCTCGTTTTCCACAAAACGAGAATTCTCGGATAAAAAAAAAAGAAAAAAATTTCTCCCATTCTCGTTTTCCACAAAACGAGAATTCTCGGATAAAAAAAATAAAAAAAAAATTTCTCCGATTCTCGTTCTCCACAAAACGAGAATTCTCGGATAAAAAAAAAAAAAAAAATTTCTCCGATTCTGATTTTTCACAAAACGAGAATTCTCGGATAAAAAAAAAAAAAAAAATTTCTCCGATTCTCGTTTTCCGCAAAACGAGAATTCTCGGATAAAAAAAAAAAAAATTTCTCTGATTCTCGTTTTCGGCAAAACGAGAATTCTCGGATAAAAAAAAAAAAAAAAAAAAATTCTCCGATTCTGGTTTTCCAAAACACGAGAATTCCGGATAAAAAAAAAAAATTTTCCCTGATTCTGGTTTTCCACAAGAAGAGAATTCTCGGATGAAAAAAGAAAAAAAAAAAAATTTCTCCGATTCTGGTTTTCCACAAAACGAGAATTCTCGGATAAAAAAAAAAAAAAATTTCTATGATTCTCGTTTTCCACAAAACGAGAATTCTCGGATAAAAAAAAAAAAAAAAAATTTCTCCGATTCTCGTTTTCCGCAAAACGAGAATTCTCGGATAAAAAAAAAAAAAAAATTTCTCCGATTCTCGTTTTCCACAAAACGAGAATTCTCGGATAAAAAAAAAAAAAAAAATTTCTCCAATTCTAATTTTCCGGAAAACGAGAATTCTCGGATAAAAAAAAAAAAAAAAAATTTCTCCGATTCTCGTTTTCCACAAAACGAGAATTCTCGGATAAAAAAAAAAAAAAAAAAATTTCTCCGATTCTGATTTTTCACGAAACGAGAATTCTCGGATAAAAAAAAAAAAAAAAATTATTCGGATTCTCGTTTTCCACAAAACGAGAATTCTCGGATAAAAAAAAAAAAAAAAATTTCTCCGATTCTCGTTTTCCACAAAACGAGAATTCTCGGATAAAAAAAAAAAGAAAAAAATTTCTCCGATTCTCGTTTTCCACAAAACGAGAATTCTCCGATAAAAAAAAAAAAATTTCTCCGATTCTGGTTTTCCACAAAACGAGAATTCTCGGATAAAAAAAAAAAAACAAAATTTCTCCGATTCTGATTTTTCACAAAACGAGAATTCTCGGATAAAAAAAAAAAAAAAATTTCTCCGATTCTGGTTTTCCACAAAACGAGAAGTCTCGGATAAAAAAAAAAAAAAAAAATTTCTCCGATTCTCGTTTTCCACAAAACGAGAATTCTCGGATAAAAAAAAAAAAAGAAAAAAATTTCTCCCATTCTCGTTTTCCACAAAACGAGAATTCTCGGATAAAAAAAAAAAAAATGTCTCCGATTCTGGTTTTCCACAAAACGAGAATTCTCGGATAAAAAAAAAAAAAAAAAATTTCTCCGATTCTGGTTTTCCACAAAACGAGAATTCTCGGAAAAGAAAAAAAAAATTTCTCCGATCCTAGTTTTCCGCAAAACGAGATTTCTCGGATAAAAAAAAAAAAAAAATTTCTTCGATTCCTGTTTTCCACAAAACGAGAATTCTCGGATAAAAAAAAAAAAAAATTTCTCCGATTCTCGTTTTCCACAAAACGAGAATTCTCGGATAAAAAAAAAAAAAAAATTCTCCGATTCTCGTTTGCCACAATATGAGAATTCTCGGATAAAAAAAAAAAAAAAAATTTCTCCGATTCTCGTTTTCCACAAAACGAGAATTCTCGGATAAAAAAAGAAAAAAAAATTTCTCCGATTCTCGTTTTCCACAAAACGAGAATTCTCGGATAAAAAAAACAAAAAAAAAATTTATCCGATTCTGGTTTTCCACAAAACGAGAATTCTCGGATAAAAAAAAAAAAAAATTTCTCCGATTCTGGTTTTCCATGAAACGAGAATTCTCGGATAAGAAAAAAAAAAAAAACAAAATTTCTCCGATTCTCGTTTTCCACAAAACGAGAATTCTCGGATAAAAAAAAAAAAAAATTTCCACGATTCTCGTTTTCCACAAAACGGGAATTCTCGGATAAAAAAAAAAAAAAAAAATTTCTCCGATTCTGGTTTTCCATGAAACGAGAATTCTCGGATAAGAAAAAAAAAAAAAAACAAAATTTCTCCGATTCTGGTTTTCCACAAAACGAGATTCCTCGGATAAAAAAAAAAAAAAAAAAAATTTCTCCGATTCTGGTTTTCCACAAAACGAGAATTCTCGGAAAAAAAAAAAATTTCTCCGATTCTCGTTTTCCGCAAAACGAGATTTCTCGGATAAAAAAAAAAAAAAAAAATTTCGCTGATTCTCGTTTTCCACAAAACGAGAATTCTCGGATAAAAAAAAAAAAAAAAAAAATTCTCCGATTCTCGTTTTCCACAAAACGAGAATTCTCGGATAAAAAAAAAAAAAATTTCTCCGATTCTGGTTTTCAACAAAACGAGAATTCTCGGATAAAAAAAAAAAAAAATTTCTCCGCTTCTCGTTTTCCACAAAACGAGAATCCTCGGATAAAAAAAAAAAAAAACAAGAAAATTTCTCCGATTCTGGTTTTCCACAAAACGAGGATTCTCGGATAAAAAAAAAAAAAAAAAAAAATTCTCCGATTCTCGTTTTCCACAAAACGAGAAATCTCGGATAAAAAAAAAAAAAAAATTTCTCCGCTTCTCGTTTTCCGTCAAAAACGAGAATCCTCGGATAAAAAAAAAAAAAAAAAAAAATTTCTCCGATTCTGGTTTTCCACAAAACGAGAATTCTCGGATAAAAAAAAAAAAATTTCTCTGATTCTGGTTTTCCATGAAACGAGAATTCTCGGATAAAAAAAAAAAAAAAAATTTCTCTGATTCTCGTTTTCCGGAAAACGAGAATTCTCGGATAAAAAAAAAAAAAAAATTTCTCGGATTCTCGTTTTCCGCAAAACGAGAATTCTCGAAAAAACAAAAAAAAAAAACTTCTCTGATTCTCGTTTTCGGCAAAACGAGATTTCTCGGATAACAAAAAAAAAAAAATTTCTCAGATTCTCATTTTCCAAAACACGAGAATTCCGGATAAAAAAAAAAAAAAATTTCTCTGACTCAAGTTTTCCACAAGAAAAGAATTCTCGGATAAAAAAAAAAAAAAAAAATTTCTCCGATTGCGGTTTTCCACAAAACGGGAATTCTCGGATAAAGGAAAAAAAAAAATTTCTCTGATTCTCGTTTTCCACAAAACGAGAATTCTCGGATAAAAAAAAAAAAAAAATTTCTCCGATTCTCGTTTTCCGCAAAACGAGAATTCTCGGATAAAAAAAAAAAAAAATTTCTCCGATTCTCGTTTTCCACAAAACGAGAATTCTCGGATGAAAAAAAAAAAAAAAATTTCTCCGATTCTGGTTTTCCACAAAACGAGAATTCTCGGATAAAAAAAAAAAAAAAAATTTCTCCGATTCTCGTTTTCCACAAAACGAGAATTCTCGGATAACAAAAAAAAAAAAAATCTCTCCGATTCTCATTTTTCACAAAACGAGAATTCTCGGATAAAAAAAAAAAAAAAAAAATTTCTCCGATTCTCGTTTTCCGTCAAAAACGAGAATCCTCGGATAAAAAAAAAAAAAAAAAAAAATTTCTCCGATTCTGGTTTTCCACAAAACGAGAATTCTCGGATAAAAAAAAAAAAATTTCTCTGATTCTGGTTTTCCATGAAACGAGAATTCTCGGATAAAAAAAAAAAAAAAAATTTCTCTGATTCTCGTTTTCCGGAAAACGAGAATTCTCGGATAAAAAAAAAAAAAAAAATTTCTCGGATTCTCGTTTTCCGCAAAACGAGAATTCTCGAAAAAACAAAAAAAAAAAACTTCTCTGATTCTCGTTTTCGGCAAAACGAGATTTCTCGGATAACAAAAAAAAAAAAATTTCTCAGATTCTCATTTTCCAAAACACGAGAATTCCGGATAAAAAAAAAAAAAAATTTCTCTGACTCAAGTTTTCCACAAGAAAAGAATTCTCGGATAAAAAAAAAAAAAAAAAATTTCTCCGATTCCGGTTTTCCACAAAACGGGAATTCTCGGATAAAGGAAAAAAAAAAATTTCTCTGATTCTCGTTTTCCACAAAACGAGAATTCTCGGATAAAAAAAAAAAAAAAAATTTCTCCGATTCTCGTTTTCCGCAAAACGAGAATTCTCGGATAAAAAAAAAAAAAAATTTCTCCGATTCTCGTTTTCCACAAAACGAGAATTCTCGGATGAAAAAAAAAAAAAAAATTTCTCCGATTCTGGTTTTCCACAAAACGAGAATTCTCGGATAAAAAAAAAAAAAAAAATTTCTCCGATTCTCGTTTTCCACAAAACGAGAATTCTCGGATAACAAAAAAAAAAAAAATCTCTCCGATTCTCATTTTTCACAAAACGAGAATTCTCGGATAAAAAAAAAAAAAAAAAAATTTCTCCGATTCTCGTTTTCCACAAAACGAGAATTCTCGGATAAAAAAAAAAAAAGAAAAAAATTTCTCCCATTCTCGTTTTCCACAAAACGAGAATTCTCGGAAAAAAAAAAAAAAAATTTCTCCGATTCCGGTTTTCCACAAAACGGGAATTCTCGGATAAAAAAAAAAAAAAATTTCTCTGATTCTCGTTTTCCACAAAACGAGAATTCTCGGAAAAAAAAAAACAATTTCTCCGATTCTGGTTTTCCACAAAACGAGAATTCTCGGAAAAAAAAAAAAAGATTTCTCCGATTCTCGTTTTCCGCAAAACGAGATTTCTCGGATAAAAAAAAAAAAAAATTTCTTCGATTCTGGTTTTGCACAAAACGAGAATTCTCGGATAAAAAAAAAAAAAAAAAAATTTCTCCGGTTTTCTATTTCCACAAAACGAGAATTCTCGGATAAAAAAAAAAAAAAAATTTCTCCGATTCTGGTTTTCAACAAAACAAGAATTCTCGGATAAAAAAAAAAAAAAAAAATTTCTCCGATTCTCGTTTTCCACAAAACGAGAACCCTCGGATAAAAAAAAAAAAAATTTCTCCGATTCTGGTTTTCCAAAACACGAGAATCCCGGATAAAAAAATAAAAAAATTTCTCTGATTCTGGTTTTCCACAAGAAGAGAATTCTCGCATAAAAAAAAAAAAAAAAAAATTCTCCGATTCTGGTTTTCCACAAAACGAGAATTCTCGGATAAAAAAAAAAAAATTTCTCCGATTCTCGTTTTCCACAAAACGAGAATTCTCGCATAAAAAAAAAAAAAAAAAAATTTCTCCGATTCTGAATTTTCAACAAAACGAGAATTCTCGGATAAAAAAAAAAAAAAAAATTTCTCCGATTGTCGTTTTCCACAAAACGAGAATACTCGGATAAAAAAAAAAAAATTTCTCCGATTCTGGTTTTCCAAAACACGAGAATTCCGGATAAAAAAAAAAAAAAATTTCTCCGATTCTGGTTTTCCACTAAACGAGAATTCTCGGATAAGAAAAAAAAAAAAAATTTCTCTGATTCTCGTTTTCCACAAAACGAGAATTCCGGATAAAAAAAAAAAAATTTCTCCGTATTCTCGTTTTCCGCAAAACGAGAATTCTCGGATAAAAAAAAAAAATTTCTCCGATTCTCGTTTTCCACAAAACGAGAATTCTCGCATAAGAAAAAAAAAAAAATTTTCTCCGATTCTGATTTTTCACGAAACGAGAATTCTCGGATAAAAGAAAAAAAAAAAAAATTTCTCCGATTCTCGTTGTCCACAAAACGAGAATTCTCGGATAAAAAAAAAAAAGAAAAAAATTTCTCCCATTCTCGTTTTCCACAAAACGAGAATTCTCGGATAAAAAAAAAAAAAAAATGTCTCCGATTCTGGTTTTCCACAAAACGAGAATTCTCGGATAAAAAAAAAAAAATTTCTCCGATTCTCGTTTTCCACAAAACGAGAATTCTCGGAAAAAAAAAAAAAAAAATTTCTCCGATTCTGGTTTTCCCCAAAACGAGAATTCTCGGAAAAAAAAAAAAAAAAATTTCTCCGATTATCGTTTTCCGCAAAAAGAGATTTCTCGGATAAAAAAAAAAAAAAAAAAATTTCTCCCATTCTCGTTTTCCACAAAACGAGAATTCTCGGATAAAAAAAAAAAAAAATTTCTCCGATTCTGGTTTTCCAAAACACGAGAATTCCGGATAAAAAAAAAAAAATTTCTCTGATTCTGGTTTTCCACAAGAAGAGAATTCTCGGATAAAAAAAAAAAAAAATTTCTCCGATTCTCGTTTTCCACAAAACGAGAATTCTCGGATAAAAAAAAAAAAAGAAAAAAATTTCTCCCATTCTCGTTTTCCACAAAACGAGAATTCTCGGATAAAAAAAAAAAAAAAATGACTCGGATTCTGGTTTTCCACAAAACGAGAATTCTCGGATAAAAAAAAAAAAATTTCTCTGATTCTCGTTTTCCACAAAACGAGAATTCTGGGGAAAAAAAAAAAAAAAATTTCTCCGATTCTGGTTTTCCACAAAACGAGAATTCTCGGAAAAAAAAAAAAATTTCTCCGATTCTCGTTTTCCGCAAAACGAGATTTCTCGGATAAAAAAAAAAAAAAAATTTCTTCGATTCTGGTTTTCCACAAAACGAGAATTCTCGGATAAAAAAAAAAAAAAAAATTTCTCCGATTCTCGTTTTCCACAAAACGAGAATTCTCGGATAAAAAAAAAAAAAAATTTCTCCGATTCTGGTTTTCAACAAAACGAGAATTCTCGGATAAAAAAAAAAAAAAATTTCTCCGTATTCTCGTTTTCCGCAAAACGAGAATTCTCGGATAAAAAAAAAAAATTTCTCCGATTCTCGTTTTCCACAAAACGAGAATTCTCGCATAAGAAAAAAAAAAAAAATTTCTCCGATTCTGATTTTTCACAAAACGAGAATTCTCGGATAAAAAAAAAAAAAAAATTTCTCCGATTCTCGTTGTCCACAAAACGAGAATTCTCGGATAAAAAAAAAAAAGAAAAAAATTTCTCCCATTCTCGTTTTCCACAAAACGAGAATTCTCGGATAAAAAAAAAAAAAAAAAATGTCTCCGATTCTGGTTTTCCACAAAACGAGAATTCTCGGATAAAAAAAAAAAAAAATTTCTCCGATTCTCGTTTTCCACAAAACGAGAATTCTCGGAAAAAAAAAAAAAAAAATTTCTCCGATTCTGGTTTTCCCCAAAACGAGAATTCTCGGAAAAAAAAAAAAAAAAAATTTCTCCGATTATCGTTTTCCGCAAAACGAGATTTCTCGGATAAAAAAAAAAAAAAAAAAAAAAATTTCTCCCAATCTCGTTTTCCACAAAACGAGAAGTCTCGGATAAAAAAAAAAAAAAATTTCTCCGATTCTGGTTTTCCAAAACACGAGAATTCCGGATAAAAAAAAAAAAATTTCTCTGATTCTGGTTTTCCACAAGAAGAGAATTCTCGGATAAAAAAAAAAAATTTTTTTTCTCCGATTCTGGTTTTCCACAAAACGAGAATTCTCGGATAAAAAAAAAAAAATTTCTCTGATTCTCGTTTTCCACAAAACGAGAATTCTCGGAAAAAAAAAAAAAAAAAATTTCTCCGATTCTCGTTTTCCGCAAAACGAGAATTCTCGGATATAAAAAAAAAAAAATTTCTCCGATTCTCGTTTTCCACAAAACGAGAATTCTCGCATAAAAAAAAAAAAAAAAATTTCTCCGATTCTGAATTTTCAACAAAACGAGAATTCTCGGATAAAAAAAAAAAAAAAAAATTTCTCCGATTCTCGTTTTCCACAAAACGAGAATACTCGGATAAAAAAAAAAAAAAAAATTTCTCCGATTCTGGTTTTCCAAAACACGAGAATTCCGGATAAAAAAAAAAAAAAAATTTCTCTGATTCTGGTTTTCCACAAGAAGAGAATTCTCGGATAAAAAAAAAAAAAAAAATTTCTCCGATTCTGGTTTTCCACAAAACGAGAATTCTGGGATAAAAAAAAAAAAAATTTCTCTGATTCTCGTTTTCCACAAAACGAGAATTCTCGGATAAAAAAAAAAAAAAATTTCTCCGATTCTCGTTTTCCGCAAAACGAGAATTCTCGGATAAAAAAAAAAAAATTTTCTCCGATTCTCGTTTTCCACAAAACGAGAATTCTCGCATAAGAAAAAAAAAAAAATTTCTCCGATTCTGATTTTTCACAAAACGAGAATTCTCGGATAAAAAAAAAAAAAAAAAATTTCTCCCATTCTCGTTTTCCACAAAACGAGAATTCTCGGATAAAAAAAAAAAAAAAAAAATGTCTCCGATTCTGGTTTTCCACAAAACGAGAATTCTCGGATAAAAAAAAAAAAAAATTTCTCCGATTCTCGTTTTCCACAAAACGAGAATTCTCGGAAAAAAAAAAAAAAAAAATTTCTCCGATTCTGGTTTTCCCCAAAACGAGAATTCTCGGAAAAAAAAAAAAGAAAAAAAATTTCTCCGATTATCGTTTTCCGCAAAACGAGATTTCTCGGATAAACAAAAAAAAAAAAAAATTTCTCCGATTCTCGTTTTCCACAAAACGAGAATTCTCGGATAAAAAAAAAAAAATTTCTCCGATTCTGGTTTTCAACAAAACGAGAATTCTCGGATAAAAAAAAAAAAAAATTTCTCCGATTCTCGTTTTCCACAAAACGAGGATTCTCGGATAAAAAAAAAAAAAAAAATTTCTCCGATTCTCGTTTTCCACAAAACGAGAAATCTCGGATAAAAAAAAAAAAAAAAATTTCTCCGCTTCTCGTTTTCCACAAAACGAGAATCCTCGGATAAAAAAAAAAAAAAAAAATTTCTCCGATTCTGGTTTTCCACAAAACGAGAATTCTCGGATAAAAAAAAAAAAAAAATTTCTCTGATTCTGGTTGTCCATGAAACGAGAATTCTCGGATAAAAAAAAAAAATGTCTCCGATTCTGGTTTTCCACAAAACGAGAATTCTCGGATAAAAAAAAAAAAAAAATTTCTCCGATTCTGGTTTTCCAAAACACGAGAATTCCGGATAAAAAAAAAAATTTTCTCTGATTCTGGTTTTCCACAAGAAGAGAATTCTCGGATAAAAAAAAAAAAAAAAAATTTCTCCGATTCTGGTTTTCCACAAAACGAGAATTCTCGGATAAAAAAAAAAAAAAAAATTCTCTTATTCTCGTTTTCCACAAAACGAGAATTCTCGGATCAAAAAAAAAAAAAAAAAAAATTTCTCCGATTCTCGTTTTCCGCAAAACGAGAATTCTCGGATAAAAAAAAAAAAAAAATGTCTCCGATTCTGGTTCTCCACAAAACGAGAATTCTCGGATAAAAAAAAAAAAAAAAGATTTCTCCGATTCTCGTTTTCCACAAAACGAGAATTCTCGGGAAAAAAAAAATTTCTCCGATTCTGGTTTTCAACAAAACGAGAATTCTCGGATAAAAAAAAAATTTTTTTTCTCCGATTCTCGTTTTCCACAAAACGAGGATTCTCGGATAAAAAAGAAAAAAAAAATTTCTCCGATTCTCGTTTTCCACAAAACGAGAAATCTCGGATAAAAAAAAAAAAAAAATTTCTCAGCTTCTCGTTTTCCACAAAACGAGAATCCTCGGATAAAAAAAAAAAAAAAAATTTCTCTGATTCTGGTTGTCCATGAAACGAGAATTCTCGGATAAAAAAAAAAAAAATGTCTCCGATTCTGGTTTTCCACAAAACGAGAATTCTCGGATAAAAAAAAAAAAAAAATTTCTCCGATTCTGGTTTTCCAAAACACGAGAATTCCGGATAAAAAACAAAAATTTTCTCTGATTCTGGTTTTCCACAAGAAGAGAATTCTCGGATAAAAAAAAAAAAAAAAAATTTCTCCGATTCTGGTTTTCCACAAAACGAGAATTCTCGGATAAAAAAAAAAAAAAAAATTTCTCCGATTCTCGTTTTCCGCAAAACGAGAATTCTCGGATAAAAAAAAAAAAAAAAATTTCTCCGATTCTCGTGTTCCACAAAACGAGAATTCGCGGATAAAAAAAAAAAAAAAATTTCTCCGATTCTCGTTTTCCACAAAACGAGAATTCTCGGATAAAAAAAAAAGAAAAAAATTTCTCCCATTCTCGTTTTCCACAAAACGAGAATTCTCGGATAAAAAAAATAAAAAAAAAATTTCTCCGATTCTCGTTCTCCACAAAACGAGAATTCTCGGATAAAAAAAAAAAAAAAATTTCTCCGATTCTGATTTTTCACAAAACGTGAATTCTCGGATAAAAAAAAAAAAAAAAAATTTCTCCGATTCTCGTTTTCCGCAAAACGAGAATTCTCGGATAAAAAAAAAAAAATTTCTCTGATTCTCGTTTTCGGCAAAACGAGAATTCTCGGATAAAAAAAAAAAAAAAAAAAAAATTCTCCGATTCTGGTTTTCCAAAACACGAGAATTCCGGATAAAAAAAAAAAAATTTTCCCTGATTCTGGTTTTCCACAAGAAGAGAATTCTCGGATGAAAAAAGAAAAAAAAAAAAATTTCTCCGATTCTGGTTTTCCACAAAACGAGAATTCTCGGATAAAAAAAAAAAAAAATTTCTATGATTCTCGTTTTCCACAAAACGAGAATTCTCGGATAAAAAAAAAAAAAAAAAATTTCTCCGATTCTCGTTTTCCGCAAAACGAGAATTCTCGGATAAAAAAAAAAAAAAAATTTCTCCGATTCTCGTTTTCCACAAAACGAGAATTCTCGGATAAAAAAAAAAAAAAAAAATTTCTCCAATTCTAATTTTCCGGAAAACGAGAATTCTCGGATAAAAAAAAAAAAAAAAAATTTCTCCGATTCTCGTTTTCCACAAAACGAGAATTCTCGGATAAAAAAAAAAAAAAAAAATTTCTCCGATTCTGATTTTTCACGAAACGAGAATTCTCGGATAAAAAAAAAAAAAAAAATTATTCGGATTCTCGTTTTCCACAAAACGAGAATTCTCGGATAAAAAAAAAAAAAAAAATTTCTCCGATTCTCGTTTTCCACAAAACGAGAATTCTCGGATAAAAAAAAAAAGAAAAAAATTTCTCCGATTCTCGTTTTCCACAAAACGAGAATTCTCCGATAAAAAAAAAAAAATTTCTCCGATTCTGGTTTTCCACAAAACGAGAATTCTCGGATAAAAAAAAAAAAACAAAATTTCTCCGATTCTGATTTTTCACAAAACGAGAATTCTCGGATAAAAAAAAAAAAAAAATTTCTCCGATTCTGGTTTTCCACAAAACGAGAAGTCTCGGATAAAAAAAAAAAAAAAAAATTTCTCCGATTCTCGTTTTCCACAAAACGAGAATTCTCGGATAAAAAAAAAAAAGAAAAAAATTTCTCCCATTCTCGTTTTCCACAAAACGAGAATTCTCGGATAAAAAAAAAAAAAATGTCTCCGATTCTGGTTTTCCACAAAACGAGAATTCTCGGATAAAAAAAAAAAAAAAAATTTCTCCGATTCTGGTTTTCCACAAAACGAGAATTCTCGGAAAAGAAAAAAAAAATTTCTCCGATCCTAGTTTTCCGCAAAACGAGATTTCTCGGATAAAAAAAAAAAAAAAATTTCTTCGATTCCTGTTTTCCACAAAACGAGAATTCTCGGATAAAAAAAAAAAAAATTTCTCCGATTCTCGTTTTCCACAAAACGAGAATTCTCGGATAAAAAAAAAAAAAAAATTCTCCGATTCTCGTTTGCCACAATATGAGAATTCTCGGATAAAAAAAAAAAAAAAAATTTCTCCGATTCTCGTTTTCCACAAAACGAGAATTCTCGGATAAAAAAAGAAAAAAAAATTTCTCCGATTCTCGTTTTCCACAAAACGAGAATTCTCGGATAAAAAAAACAAAAAAAAAATTTATCCGATTCTGGTTTTCCACAAAACGAGAATTCTCGGATAAAAAAAAAAAAAATTTCTCCGATTCTGGTTTTCCATGAAACGAGAATTCTCGGATAAGAAAAAAAAAAAAAACAAAATTTCTCCGATTCTCGTTTTCCACAAAACGAGAATTCTCGGATAAAAAAAAAAAAAAATTTCCACGATTCTCGTTTTCCACAAAACGGGAATTCTCGGATAAAAAAAAAAAAAAAAAATTTCTCCGATTCTGGTTTTCCATGAAACGAGAATTCTCGGATAAGAAAAAAAAAAAAAAACAAAATTTCTCCGATTCTGGTTTTCCACAAAACGAGATTCCTCGGATAAAAAAAAAAAAAAAAAAAATTTCTCCGATTCTCGTTTTCCACAAAACGAGAATTCTCGGATAAAAAAAAAAAAAAAAATTTCTCCGATTCTGATTTTTCACAAAACGAGAATTCTCGGATAAAAAAAAAAAAAAAAAAATTTCTCCGATTCTGGTTTTCCACAAAACGAGAAGTCTCGGATAAAAAAAAAAAAAAAAACTTCTCCGATTCTCGTTTTCCACAAAACGAGAATTCTCGGATAAAAAAAAAAAAGAAAAAAATTTCTCCCATTCTCGTTTTCCACAAAACGAGAATTCTCGGATAAAAAAAAAAAAATGTCTCCGATTCTGGTTTTCCACAAAACGAGAATTCTCGGATAAAAAAAAAAAAAAAAAATTTCTCCGATTCTCGTTTTCCAGAAAACGAGAATTCTCGGATAAAAAAAAAAAAATTTTCTCCGATTCTGGTTTTCCACAAAACGAGAATTCTCGGAAAAAAAAAAAAAAAATTTCTCCGATTCTCGGTTTCCGCAAAACGAGATTTCTCGGATGAAAAAAAAAAAAAAATTTCTTTGATTCCTGTTTTCCACAAACCGAGAATTCTCGGATAATAAAAAAAAAAAAAAAAAATTTCTCCGATTCTCGTTTTCCACAAAACGAGAATTCTCGGATAAAAAAGAAAAAAAAAATTCTCCGATTCTCGTTTGCCACAATATGAGAATTCTCGGATAAAAAAAAAAAAAAAAATTTCTCCGATTCTCGTTTGCCACAATATGAGGATTCTCGGATAAAAAAAAAAAAAAAAAATTTCTCCGATTCTCGTTTTCCACAAAACGAGAATTCTCGGATAAAAACAGAAAAAAAAAATTTCTCTGATTCTCGTTTTCCACAAAACGAGAATTCTCGGATAAAAAAAAAAAAAAAAAAATTTCTCCGATTCTCGTTTTCCACAAAACGAGAATTCTCGGATAAAAAAAAAAAAATTCTCCGATTCTCGTTTGCCACAATATGAGAATTCTCGGATAAAAAAAAAAAAAAAATTTCTCCGATTCTCGTTTGCCACAATATGAGAATTCTCGGATAAAAGAAAAAAAAAATTTCTCCGATTCTCGTTTTCCACAAAACGAGAATTCTCGGATAAAAAAAGAAAAAAAAAAATTTCTCCGATTCTCGTTTTCCACAAAACGAGAATTCTCGGATAAAAAAAAAAAAAAATTTCTCCGATTCTGGTTTTCCACAAAACGAGAATTCTCGGATAAGAAAAAAAATTTTTTTTTCTCCGATTCTGGTTTTCCATGAAACGAGAATGCTCGGATAAGAAAAAAAAAAAGAAACAAAATTTCTCCGATTCTCGTTTTCCACAAAACAAGAATTCTCGGATAAAAAAAAAAAAAAAATTTCTCCGATTCTCGTTTTCCACAAAACGAGAATTCTCGGATACAAAAAAAAAAAAAAAATTTCTCCGATTCTGGTTTTCCACAAAACGAGAATTCTCGGATAAAAAAAAAAAAAATTTCTCCGATTCTGGTTTTCCATGAAACGAGAATGCTCGGATAAGAAAAAAAAAAAAACAAAATTTCTCCGATTCTCATTTTCCACAAAACGAGAATTCTCGGATAAAAAAAAAAAAAAAAAATTTCCACGATTCTCGTTTTCGACAAAACAATAATTCTCGGATAAAGAAAGAAAAAAAAAAAAAAATTTCTCCGATTCTGGTTTTCCACAAAACGAGATTCCTCGGATAAAAAAAAAAAAAAAAAAATTTCTCCGATTCTCGTTTTCCACAAAACGACAATTCTCGGATAAAAAAAAAAAAAATTTCTCCGATTCTGGTTTTCCACAAAACGAGAATTCTCGGATAAAAAAAAAAAAAAAAATTTCTCCGATTCTGGTTTTCCATGAAACGAGAATGCTCGGATAAGAAAAAAAAAAAAACAAAATTTCTCCGATTCTGGTTTTCCACAAAACGAGAATTCTCGGATAAAAAAAAAAAAAAAAAAATTTCTCCGATTCTGGTTTTCCACAAAACGAGAATTCTCGGATAAAAAAAAAAAAAAAATTTCTCCGATTCTGGTTTTCCATGAAACGAGAATGCTCGGATAAGAAAAAAAAAAAAAACAAAATTTCTCCGATTCTCGTTTTCCACAAAACGAGAATTCTCGGATAAAAAAAAAAAAAAAAAAAATTTCTCCGATTCTCGTTTTCCACAAAACGAGAATTCTCGGATAAAAAAAAAAAAAAAATTTCTCCGATTCTGGTTTTCCACAAAACGAGAATTCTCGGATAAAAAAAAAAAAAAAATTTCTCCGATTCTGGTTTTCCATGAAACGAGAATGCTCGGATAAGAAAAAAAAAAAAAACAAAATTTCTCCGATTCTCGTTTTCCACAAAACGAGAATTCTCGGATAAAAAAAAAAAAAAAAATTTCCACGATTCTCGTTTTCCACAAAACCAGAATTCTCTGATAAAGAAAGAAAAAAAAAAAAAAATTTCTCCGATTCTGGTTTTCCACAAAACGAGATTCCTCGGATAAAAAAAAAAAAAAAAAAAAAATTTCTCCGATTCTCGTTTTCCACGAAACGAGAATTCTCGGATAGAAAAAAAAAAAAAAATTTCTCCGATTCTCGTTTTCCACAAAACGAGAATTCTCGGATAAAAAAAAAAAAAAAATTTTTTTCTCCGATTCTGGTTTTCCACAAAACGACAATTCTCGGATAAAAAAAAAAAAAAATTTTTTTTCACGATTCTCCTTTTCCACAAAACGAGAATTCTCGGGTAAAGAAAGAAAAAAAAAAAATTTCTCCGATTCTGGTTTTCCACAAAACGAGAATTCTCGGATAAAAAAAAAAAAAAATTTCTCCGATTCTGGGATTCCACAAAACGAGAATTCTCTGATAAAAAAAAAAAAAAATTTCTCCGATTCTGGATTTCCACAAAACGAGAATTCTCGGATAAAAAAAAAAAAAAAAATTTCTCTGATTCTCGTTTTCCACAAAACGAGAATTCTCGGATAAAAAAAAAAAAATTTCTCCGATTCTGGTTTTCCACAAAACGAGAAGTCTCGGATAAAAAAAAAAAAAAAAAAATTCTCCGATTCTCGTTTTCCACAAAACGAGAATTCTCGGATAAAAAAAAAAAAGAAAAAAATTTCTCCCATTCTCGTTTTCCACAAAACGAGAATTCTCGGATAAAAAAAAAAAAAAATGTCTCCGATTCTGGTTTTCCACAAAACGAGAATTCTCGGATAAAAAAAAAAAAAAAAAAAATTTCTCCGATTCTCGTTTTCCACAAAACGAGAATTCTCGGAAAAAAAAAAAAAATTTCTCCGATTCTGGTTTTCCACAAAACGAGAATTCTCGGAAAAAAAAAAAAAATTTCTCCGATTCTCGTTTTCCGCAAAACGAGATTTCTCGGATAAAAAAAAAAAAAATTTCTTCGATTCCTGTTTTCCAGAAAACGAGAATTCTCGGATAAAAAAAAAAAAAAAATTTCTCCGATTCTCGTTTTCCACAAAACGAGAATTCTCGGATAAAAAAAAAAAAAAATTCTCCGATTCTCGTTTGCCACAATATGAGAATTCTCGGATAAAAAAAAAAAAAAATTTCTCCGATTCTCGTTTGCCACAATATGAGAATTCTCGGATAAAAAAAAAAAAAAATTTCTCCGATTCTCGTTTTCCACAAAACGAGAATTCTCGGATAAAAAAAGAAAAAAAAAATTTCTCTGATTCTCGTTTTCCACAAAACGAGAATTCTCGGATAAAAAAAAAAAAAAAAAAAAATTTCTCCGATTCTCGTTTTCCACAAAACGAGAATTCTCGGATAAAAAAAAAAAAAAATTCTCCGATTCTCGTTTGCCACAATATGAGAATTCTCGGATAAAAAAAAAAAAAAAATTTCTCCGATTCTCGTTTGCCACAATATGAGAATTCTCGGATAAAAGAAAAAAAAAATTTCTCCGATTCTCGTTTTCCACAAAACGAGAATTCTCGGATAAAAAAAGAAAAAAAAAATTTCTCCGATTCTCGTTTTCCACAAAACGAGAATTCTCGGATAAAAAAAAAAAAAAAATTTCTCCGATTCTGTTTTTCCACAAAACGAGAATTCTCAGATAAAAAAAAAAAAAATTTCTCCGATTCTGGTTTTCCATGAAACGAGAATGCTCGGATAAGAAAAAAAAAAAAAAAAAATTTCTCCGATTCTCGTTTTCCACAAAACGAGAATTCTCGGATAAAAAAAAAAAAAAAAAATTTCCACGATTCTCGTTTTCCACAAAACAAGAATTCTCGGATAAAGAAAGAAAAAAAAAAAATTTCTCCGATTCTGGTTTTCCACAAAACGAGATTCCTCGGATCAAAAAAAAAAAAAAAAAAATTTTCTCCGATTCTCGTTTTCCACGAAACGAGAATTCTCGGATAGAAAAAAAAAAAAAAATTTCTCCGATTCTCGTTTTCCACAAAACGAGAATTCTCGGATAAAAAAAAAAAAAAATTTTTTTTCTCCGATTCTGGTTTTCCACAAAACGACAATTCTCGGATAAAAAAAAAAAAAATTTTTTTTCACGATTCTCCTTTTCCACAAAACGAGAATTCCCGGATAAAGAAAGGAAAAAAAAAAAAATTTCTCCGATTCTGGTTTTCCACAAAACGAGAATTCTCGGATAAAAAAAAAAAAAAAAAATTTCTCGGAATCTGGTTTTCCACAAAACGAGAATTCTCGGATAAAAAAAAAAAAAAAAAATTTCTCTGATTCTCGTTTTCCACAAAACGAGAATTCTCGGATAAAAAAAAAAAAAAATTTCTCCGATTCTCGTTTTCCACAAAACGAGAATTCTCGGATAAAAAAAAAAAAAAAAATTTCTCCGATTCTGGTTTTCCACAAAACGAGGATTCTCGGATAAAAAAAAAAAAAAAAAAAATTTCTGCGATTCTGGTTTTCCACAAAACGAGAATTCTCGGATAAAAAAAAAAAAATTTCTCCAATTCTGGTTTTCCACAAAACGAGAATTCTCGGATAAAAAAAAAAAAAAAAAATTTCTCTGATTCTCGTTTTCCACAAAACGAGAATTCTCGGATAAGAAAAAAAAAAAAAAAAAAATTTCTCCGATTCTCGTTTTCCAAAAAACGAGAATTCCGGATAAAAAAAAAAATAAAAAAAAATTTCTCCGATTCTCGTTTTCCACAAAACGAGAATTCTCGGATAAAAAAGAAAAAAAAAATTTCTCCGATTCTCGTTTTCCACAAAACGAGAATTCTCGGATAAAAAAAAAAAAAAAATTTCCTCCGATTCTCGTTTTCCACAAAACGAGAATTCTCGGATAAAAAAAAAAAAAAAAAAAAAATTCCTCCGATTCTCGTTTTGCACAAAACGAGAATTCTCGGATTAAAAAGAAAAAAATATTTTTCTGATTCTCGTTTTCCACAAAACGAGAATTCTCGGATTAAAAAAAAAAAAAAATTTCTCCGATTCTCGTTTTCCACAAAACGAGAATTCTCGGATAAAAAAAAAAAAAAAAAAATTTCTCCGATTCTCGTTTTCCACAAAACGAGAATTCTCGAATAAAAAAAAAAAAAAAGAAATTTCTCCGATTCTCGTTTTCCACAAAACGAGAATTCTCGGATAAAAAAAAAAAAAAAAAATTTCTCCGATTCTGATTTTTCGCAAAACGAGAATTCTCGGATAAAAAAAAAAAAAAAAAATTTCTCCGATTCTGGTTTTCCACAAAACGAGAAGTCTCGGATAAAAAAAAAAAAAAAAAAAATTTCTCCGATTCTCGTTTTCCACAAAACGAGAATTCTCGGATAAAAAAAAAAAAAGAAAAAAATTTCTCCCATTCTCGTTTTCCACAAAACGAGAATTCTCGGATAAAAAAAAAAAAAAAAAAATTTCTCCGATTCTCGTTTTCCACAAAACGAGAATTCTCGGATTAAAAAAAAAAAATATTTTTCTGATTCTCGTTTTCCACAAAACGAGAATTCTCGGATATAAAAAAAAAAAAAAAAAATTTTCTCCGATTCTGGTTTTCCATCGAACGAGAATTCTCGGATAAAAAAAAAAAAAAAAAAAAAAAATCCGATTCTCGTTTTCCACAAAACGAGAATTCTCGGATAAAAAAAAAAAAAAAAATTTCTCCGATTCTCGTTTTCTACAAAACGAGAATTCTCGGATAAAAAAAAAAAAAAAAAAATTTTCCGATTCCTGTTTTCCACAAAACGAGAATTCTCGGATAAAAAAAAAAAAAAAAAAAAAAAATTCCTCCGATTCTCGTTTTGCACAAAACGAGAATTCTCGGATTAAAAAAAAAAAAAATATTTTTCTGATTCTCGTTTTCCACAAAACGAGAATTCTCGGATTAAAAAAAAAAAAAAATTTCTCCGATTCTCGTTTTCCACAAAACGAGAATTCTCGGATAAAAAAAAAAAAAAAAAAAAATTTCTCCGATTCTCGTTTTCCACAAAACGAGAATTCTCGAATAAAAAAAAAAAAAAAGAAATTTCTCCGATTCTCGTTTTCCACAAAACGAGAATTCTCGGATAAAAAAAAAAAAAAAAATTTCTCCGATTCTGATTTTTCGCAAAACGAGAATTCTCGGATAAAAAAAAAAAAAAAATTTCTCCGATTCTGGTTTTCCACAAAACGAGAAGTCTCGGATAAAAAAAAAAAAAAAAAATTTCTCCGATTCTCGTTTTCCACAAAACAAGAATTCTCGGATAAAAAAAAAAAAAAAAATTTCTCCGATTCTGGTTTTCCACAAAACGAGGATTCTCGGATAAAAAAAAAAAAAAAAATTTCTGCGATTCTGGTTTTCCACAAAACGAGAATTCTCGGATAAAAAAAAAAAAAAATTTCTCCAATTCTGGTTTTCCACAAAACGAGAATTCTCGGATAAAAAAAAAAAAAAAAAATTTCTCTGATTCTCGTTTTCCACAAAACGAGAATTCTCGGATAAGAAAAAAAAAAAAAAAAAAATTTCTCCGATTCTCGTTTTCCAAAAAACGAGAATTCCGGATAAAAAAAAAAATAAAAAAAAATTTCTCCGATTCTCGTTTTCCACAAAACGAGAATTCTCGGATAAAAAAGAAAAAAAAAATTTCTCCGATTCTCGTTTTCCACAAAACGAGAATTCTCGGATAAAAAAAAAAAAAAAATTTCCTCCGATTCTCGTTTTCCACAAAACGAGAATTCTCGGATAAAAAAAAAAAAAAAAAAAAAAAATTCCTCCGATTCTCGTTTTGCACAAAACGAGAATTCTCGGATTAAAAAAAAAAAAAATATTTTTCTGATTCTCGTTTTCCACAAAACGAGAATTCTCGGATTAAAAAAAAAAAAAAATTTCTCCGATTCTCGTTTTCCACAAAACGAGAATTCTCGGATAAAAAAAAAAAAAAAAAAATTTCTCCGATTCTCGTTTTCCACAAAACGAGAATTCTCGAATAAAAAAAAAAAAAAAGAAATTTCTCCGATTCTCGTTTTCCACAAAACGAGAATTCTCGGATAAAAAAAAAAAAAAAAAATTTCTCCGATTCTGATTTTTCGCAAAACGAGAATTCTCGGATAAAAAAAAAAAAAAAAATTTCTCCGATTCTGGTTTTCCACAAAACGAGAAGTCTCGGATAAAAAAAAAAAAAAAAAAAATTTCTCCGATTCTCGTTTTCCACAAAACGAGAATTCTCGGATAAAAAAAAAAAAAGAAAAAAATTTCTCCCATTCTCGTTTTCCACAAAACGAGAATTCTCGGATAAAAAAAAAAAAAAAAAAATTTCTCCGATTCTCGTTTTCCACAAAACGAGAATTCTCGGATTAAAAAAAAAAAATATTTTTCTGATTCTCGTTTTCCACAAAACGAGAATTCTCGGATATAAAAAAAAAAAAAAAAAAATTTCTCCGATTCTGGTTTTCCATCGAACGAGAATTCTCGGATAAAAAAAAAAAAAAAAAAAAAAAATCCGATTCTCGTTTTCCACAAAACGAGAATTCTCGGATAAAAAAAAACAAAAAAATTTCTCCGATTCTCGTTTTCTACAAAACGAGAATTCTCGGATAAAAAAAAAAAAAAAAAAAATTTTCCGATTCCTGTTTTCCACAAAACGAGAATTCTCGGATAAAAAAAAAAAAAAAAAAAAAAAATTCCTCCGATTCTCGTTTTGCACAAAACGAGAATTCTCGGATTAAAAAAAAAAAAAATATTTTTCTGATTCTCGTTTTCCACAAAACGAGAATTCTCGGATTAAAAAAAAAAAAAAATTTCTCCGATTCTCGTTTTCCACAAAACGAGAATTCTCGGATAAAAAAAAAAAAAAAAAAAAATTTCTCCGATTCTCGTTTTCCACAAAACGAGAATTCTCGAATAAAAAAAAAAAAAAAGAAATTTCTCCGATTCTCGTTTTCCACAAAACGAGAATTCTCGGATAAAAAAAAAAAAAAAAAATTTCTCCGATTCTGATTTTTCGCAAAACGAGAATTCTCGGATAAAAAAAAAAAAAAAAATTTCTCCGATTCTGGTTTTCCACAAAACGAGAAGTCTCGGATAAAAAAAAAAAAAAAAAATTTCTCCGATTCTCGTTTTCCACAAAACGAGAATTCTCGGATAAAAAAAAAAAAGAAAAAAATTTCTCCCATTCTCGTTTTCCACAAAACGAGAATTCTCGGATAAAAAAAAAAAAAAAAAAATTTCTCCGATTCTCGTTTTCCACAAAACGAGAATTCTCGGATTAAAAAAAAAAAAATATTTTTCTGATTCTCGTTTTCCACAAAACGAGAATTCTCGGATATAAAAAAAAAAAAAAAAAAATTTCTCCGATTCTGGTTTTCCATCGAACGAGAATTCTCGGATAAAAAAAAAAAAAAAAAAAAAAATCCGATTCTCGTTTTCCACAAAACGAGAATTCTCGGATAAAAAAAAAAAAAAAAATTTCTCCGATTCTCGTTTTCTACAAAACGAGAATTCTCGGATAAAAAAAAAAAAAAAAAAATTTTCCGATTCCTGTTTTCCACAAAACGAGAATTCTGGGATAAAAAAAAAAAAAAAAAAAATTTAGCTGATTCTCGTTTTCCACAAAACGAGAATTCTCGGATTAAAAAAAAAAAAAAAAAATTTCTCCGATTCTCGTTTTCCACAAAACGAGAATTCTCGAATAAAAAAAAAAAAAAAAAATTTCTCCGATTCTTGTTTTCCAGAAAAAGGGAATTCTCGGATAAAAAAAAAAAAAAAAAATTTCTCCGATTCTCGTTTTCCACAAAACGAGAATTCTGGGATAAAAAAAAAAAAAAATTTCTCCGATTCTGATTTTTCACAAAACGAGAATTCTCGGATAAAAAAAAAAAAAAAAATTTCTCCGATTCTCGTTTTCCACAAAACGAGAATTCTCGGATAAAAAAAAAAAATATATTTCTCCGATTCTTGTTTTCCGCAAAACGAGAATTCTCGGATAAAAAAAAAAAAAATTTCTCCGGTTCTCGTTTTCCACAAAACGAGAATTCTCGGATAAAAAAAAAAAAAAAAAATTTCTCCGATTCTCGTTTTCCACAAAACGAGAATTCTCGGATAAAAAAAAAAAAAAAAATTTCTCCGATTCTCGTTTTCCACAAAACGAGAATTCTCGGATAGAAAAAAAAAAAAAAAATTTCGCCGATTCTGATTTTTCGCAAAAAGAGAATTCTCGGATAAAAAAAAAAAAAAAAAAAATTTCTCCGATTCTCGTTTTCCACAAAACGAGAATTCTCGGATAAAAAAAAAAAAAAATTTCTCCGATTCTCGTTTTCCACAAAACGAGAATTCTCGGATAAAAAAAAAAAAAAAAATTTCTCCGATTCTGATTTTTCGCAAAACGAGAATTCTCGGATAAAAAAAAAAAAAAAAAAAAATTTCTCCGATTCTGGTTTTCCACAAAACGAGAAGTCTCGGATAAAAAAAAAAAAAAAAATTTCTCCGATTCTCGTTTTCCACAAAACGAGAATTCTCGGATAAAAAATAAAAAGAAAAAAATTTCTCCCATTCTCGTTTTCCACAAAACGAGAATTCTCGGATAAAAAAAAAAGAAAAAAAAATGTCTCGGATTCTCGTTTTCCACAAAACGAGAATTCTCGGATAAAAAAAAAAAAAAAAAAAATTTCTCCGATTCTCGTTTTCCACAAAACGAGAATTCTCGGATTAAAAAAAAAAAAAAAAATTTCTCCGATTCTCGTTTTCCACAAAACGAGAATTCTCGAATAAAAAAAAAAAAAAAAAATTTCTCCGATTCTCGTTTTCCAGAAAAAGGGAATTCTCGGATAAAAAAAAAAAAAAAATTTCTCCGATTCTCGTTTTCCACAAAACGAGAATTCTGGGATAAAAAAAAAAAAAAAATTTCTCCGATTCTGATTTTTCACAAAACGAGAATTCTCGGATAAAAAAAAAAAAAAAAAATTTCTCCGATTCTCGTTTTCCACAAAACGAGAATTCTCGGATAAAAAAAAAAAAAAAATTTCTCCGATTCTTGTTTTCCGCAAAACGAGAATTCTCGGATAAAAAAAAAAAAATTTCTCCGGTTCTCGTTTTCCACAAAACGAGAATTCTCGGATAAAAAAAAAAAAAAAAAAAATTTCTCCGATTCTCGTTTTCCACAAAACGAGAATTCTCGGATAAAAAAAAAAAAAAAAAATTTCTCCGATTCTCGTTTTCCACAAAACGAGAATTCTCGGATAAAAAAAAAAAAAAAAAATTTCTCCGATTCTCGTTTTCCACAAAACGAGAATTCTCGAATAAAAAAAAAAAAAAAAATTTCTCCGATTCTCGTTTTCCACAAAACGAGAATTCTCGGATAAAAAAAAAAAAAAAATTTCTCCGATTCTGATTTTTCGCAAAACGAGAATTCTCGGATAAAAAAAAAAAAAAAAAATTTCTCCGATTCTGGTTTTCCACAAAACGAGAAGTCTCGGATAAAAAAAAAAAAAAAAAAAATTTCTCCGATTCTCGTTTTCCACAAAACGAGAATTCTCGGATAAAAAAAAAAAAGAAAAAAATTTCTCCCATTCTCGTTTTCCACAAAACGAGAATTCTCGGATAAAAAAAAAAGAAAAAAAAATGTCTCGGATTCTCGTTTTCCACAAAACGAGAATTCTCGGATAAAAAAAAAAAAAAAAAAAATTTCTCCGATTCTCGTTTTCCACAAAACGAGAATTCTCGGAAAAAAAAAAAAAATATTTCTCCGATTCTGGTTTTCCACAAAACGAGAATTCTCGGAAAAGAAAAAAAAAAATTTCTCCGATTCTCGTTTTCCGCAAAACGAGATTTCTCGGATAAAAAAAAAAAAAAAAAATTTCTTCGATTCTGGTTTTCCACAAAACGAGAATTCTCGGATAAAGAAAAAAAAAAAAAATTTCTCCGAATCTCGTTTTCCACAAAACGAGAATTCTCGGATAAAAAAAAAAAATTTTTTTTCTCCGATTCTGGTTTTCAACAAAACGAGAATTCTCGGATAAAAAAAAAAAAAAAAAATTCTCCGATTCTAGTTTTCCACAAAACGTGAATTTCCGGATAAAAAAAAAAAAAAAAAAAATTTCTCCGATTCTCGTTTTCCACAAAACGAGAATTCTGGGATAAAAAAAAAAAAAAAAGTTTCTCCGATTCTGATTTTTCACAAAACGAGAATTCTCGGATAAAAAAAAAAGAAAAAAAAATTTCTCCGATTCTCGTTTTCCACAAAACGAGAATTCTCGGATAAAAAAAAAAAAAAAAAAATTCTCCGATTCTCGTTTTCCGCAAAACGAGAACTCTCGGATAAAAAAAAAAAAATTTATCCGATTCTCGTTTTCCACAAAACGAGAATTCTCGGATAAAAAAAAAAAAAAAAAGAATTTCTCCGATTCTGGTTTTCCTCAAAACGAGAATTCTCGGATAAAAAAAAAAAAAAAAAATTTCTCTGATTCTCGTTTTCCACAAAACGAGAATTCTCGGATAAAAAAAAAAAAAAAAAAAAAAATTTCTCCGATTCTCGTTTTCCGCAAAACGAGAATTCTCGGATAAAAAAAAAAAAAAAATTTCTCCGATTCTGGTTTTCCACAAAACGAGAATTCTCGGATAAAAAAAAAAAAAAAATTTCTCCGATTCTCGTTTTCCACAAAACGAGAATTCTCGGATAAAAAAAAAAAATGAAAAAAATTTCTCCCATTCTCGTTTTCCACAAAACGAGAATTCTCGGATAAAAAAAAAAGAAAAAAAAATGTCTCGGATTCTCGTTTTCCACAAAACGAGAATTCTCGGATAAAAAAAAAAAAAAAAAATTTCTCCGATTCTCGTTTTCCACAAAACGAGAATTCTCGGAAAAAAAAAAAAAAAAAATATTTCTCCGATTCTGGTTTTCCACAAAACGAGAATTCTCGGAAAAAAAAAAAAAAATTTCTCCGATTCTCGTTTTCCGCAAAACGAGATTTCTCGGAAAAAAAAAAAAAAAAAATTTCTTCGATTCTGGTTTTCCACAAAACGAGAATTCTCGGATAAAAAAAAAAAAAAAATTTCTCCGAATCTCGTTTTCCACAAAACGAGAATTCTCGGATAAAAAAAAAAATTTTTTTTTCTCCGATTCTGGTTTTCAACAAAACGAGAATTCTCGGATAAAAAAAAAAAAAAAAAAAATTCTCCGATTCTAGTTTTCCACAAAACGTGAATTTCCGGATAAAAAAAAAAAAAAAAATTTCTCCGATTCTCGTTTTCCACAAAACGAGAATTCTGGGATAAAAAAAAAAAAAAATAAATTTCTCCGATTCTGATTTTTCACAAAACGAGAATTCTCGGATAAAAAAAAAAAGAAAAAAAAAATTTCTCCGATTCTCGTTTTCCACAAAACGAGAATTCTGGGATAAAAAAAAAAAAAAAAAATTTCTCCGATTCTCGTTTTCCGCAAAACGAGAATTCTCGGATAAAAAAAAAAAAAATTTCTCCGATTCTCGTTTTCCACAAAACGAGAATTCTCGGATAAAAAAAAAAAAAAAAAATTTCTCCGTTTCTGGTTTTCCTCAAAACGAGAATTCTCGGATAAAAAAAAAAAAAAAAATTTCTCTGATTCTCGTTTTCCACAAAACGAGAATTCTCCGATAAAAAAAAAAAAAAAAAATTTCTCCGATTCTCGTTTTCCGCAAAACGAGAATTCTCGGATAAAAAAAAAAAAAAAAATTTCTCCGATTCTGGTTTTCCACAAAACGAGAATTCTCGGATAAAAAAAAAAAAAATTTCTCGGATTCCTGTTTTCTACAAAACGAGAATTCTCGGATAAAAAAAAAAAAAAAAAATTTCTCCGATTCTCGTTTTCCACAAAACGAGAATTCTCGGATAAAAAAAAAAAAAAATTCTCCGATTCTCGTTTGCCACAATATGAGAATTCTCGGATAAGAAAAAAAAAAAAAAATTTCTCCGATTCTTGCTTGCCACAATATGAGAATTCTCGGATAAAAAAAAAAAAAAAAAATTTCTCCGATTCTCGTTTTCCACAAAACGAGAATTCTCGGATAGAAAAAAAAAAAAACTTTTCTCCGATTCTCGTTTTCCATAAAATGAGAATTCTCGGATAAAAAAAAAAAAAAAAATTACTCCGATTCTGGTTTTCCACAAAACGAGAATTCTCGGATAAAAAAAAAAAAAAAATTTCTCCGATTCTGGTTTTCCATGAAACGAGAATTCTCGGATAAGAAAAAAAAAAAAAAATTTCTCCGATTCTCGTTTTCCACAAAACGAGAATTCTCGGGTAAAAAAAAAAAAAAAAAAAAAATTCCACGATTCCCGTTTTCCACAAAACGAGAATCCTCGGATAAAGAAAGAAAAAAAAAATTTCTCCTATTCTGGTTTTCCACAAAACGAGATTCCTCGGATAAAAAAAAAAAAAAAAAATTTCTCCGATTCTCGTTTTCCACAAAACGAGAATTCTCGGATAAAAAAAAAAAAAAAAAAATTTCTCCGATTCTCGTTTTTCACAAAACGAGAATTCTTGGATAAAAAAAAAAAAATTTCTCCGATTCTCGTTTTCCACAAAACGAGAATTCTCGGATAAAAAAAAAAAAAAAATTTCTCCGATTCTGGTTTTCCACAAAACGAGGATTCTCGGATAAAAAAAAAAAAAAAAAATTTCTGCGATTCTGGTTTTCCACAAAACGAGGATTCTCGGATAAAAAAAAAAAAAATTTCTCCGATTCTGGTTTTCCACAAAACGAGATTCCTCAGATAAAAAAAAAAAAAAAAATTTCTCTCATTCTCGTTTTCCAGAAAACGAGAATTCTCGGATAAAAAAAAAAAAAAAAATTTCTCCGATTCTCGTTTTCCACAAAACGAGAATTCTCGGATAAAAAAAAAAAAAGAAAAAAATTTCTCAGATTCTCGTTTTTCACAAAACGAGAATTCTCGGATAAAAAAAAGAAAAAAAATTTCTCCGATTCTGGTTTTCCACAAAACGAGAATTCTCGGATAAAAAAAAAAAAAAAAATACCTCCGATTCTCGTTTTCCACAAAACGAGAATTCTCGGATAAAAAAAAAAAAAAAAAAATTCCCCCGATTCTGGTTTTCCACAAAACGAAAATTCTCGGATAAAAAAAAAAAAAAAATTTCTCCGATTCCTGTTTTCCACAAAACGAGAATTCTCGGATAAAAAAAAAAAAAAATTTCTCTGATTCTCGTTTTCCACAAAACGAGAATTCTCGGATAAAAAAAAAAAAAAAAAATTTCTCCGATTCTCGTTTTCCAAAAAACGAGAATTCCGGATAAAAAAAAAAAAAAAAAAATTTCTCCGATTCTCGTTTTCCACAAAACGAGAATTCTCGGATAAAAAGAAAAAAAAAAATTCTCCGGTTCTCGTTTGCCACAATATGAGAATTCTCGGATAAAAAAAAAAAAAAAAAAATTTCTCCGATTCTCGTTTTCCACAAAACGAGAATTCTCGGATAAAAAAAAAAAAAAAAATTTCTCCGATTCTGGTTTTCCATCGAACGAGAATTCTCGGATAAAAAAAAAAAAAAAAAATTTGTCCGATTCTCGTTTTCCACAAAACGAGAATTCTCGGATAAAAAAAAAAAAAAAATTTCTCCGATTCTCGTTTTCCACAAAACGAGAATTCTCGGATAAAAAAAAAAAAAAAAAGGTTCTCCGATTCTGGTTTTCCAGAAAACGAGAATTCTCGGATAAAAAAAAAAAAAAAAAAATTTCTCCGATTCTCGTTTTCCACAAAACGAGAATTCTCGGATAAAAAAAAGAAAAAAAAATTTCTCCGATTCTGATTTTTCACAAAACGAGAATTCTCGGATAAAAAAAAAAAAAAAAATTTCTCCGATTCTCGTTTTCCACAAAACGAGAATTCTCGGATAAAAAAAAAAAAAGAAAAAAATTTCTCCCATTCTCGTTTTCCACAAAACGGGAATTCTCGGATAAAAAAAAAAAAAAAATGTCTCCGATTCTCGTTTTCTACAAAACGAGAATTCTCGGATAAAAAAAAAGAAAAAAAATTCTCCGATTCTCGTTTTCCACAAAACGAGAATTCTCGGAAAAAAAAAAAAATTTCTCCGATTCTGGTTTTCCACAAAACGAGATTTCTCGGAAAAAAAAAAAAAAAAATTTCTCCGATTCTCCTTTTCCGCAAAACGAGATTTGTCGGATAAAAAAAAAAAAAATTTCTCCGATTCTGGTTTTCCACAAAACGAGATTTCTCGGATAAAAAAAAAAAAAAAAAATTTCTCCGATTCTCGTTTTCCACAAAACGAGAATTCTCGGATAAAAAAAAAAAAAAAAATTTCTCCGATTCTGGTTTTCAACAAAACGAGAATTCTTGGATAACAAAAAAAAAAAAAATTTCTCCGATTCTCGTTTTCCACAAAACGAGAATTCTCGGATAAAAAAAAAAAACAAAAAAATTTCTCCGATTCTGGTTTTCCACAAAACGAGGATTCTCGGATAAAAAAAAAAAAAAAAAAATTTCTCCGATTCTCGTTTTCCACAAAACAAGAAATCTCGGATAAAGAAAAAAAAAAAAATTTCTCCGCTTCTCGTTTTCCACAAAACGAGAATCCTCGGGTAAAAAAAAAAAAAAAAAAATTTCTCCGATTCTGGTTTTCCACAAAACGAGAATTCTCGGATAAAAAAAAAAAAAAAAAATTTCTCTGATTCTCGTTTTCCACAAAACGAGAATTCTCGGATAAAAAAAAAAAAACATTTCTCCGATTCTCGTTTTCCGCAAAACGAGAATTCTCGGATAAGAAAAAAAAAAAATTTCTCCGCTTCTCGTTTTCCACAAAACGAGAATTCTCGGATAAAAAAAAAAAAAAATTTCTCCGATTGTGGTTTTCCAAAACACGAGAATTCCGGATAAAAAAAAAAAATTTCTCTGATTCTGGTTTTCCACAAGAGGAGAATTCTCGGATAAAAAAAAAAAAAAAAAAAATTTCTCCGATTCTGGTTTTCCACAAAACGAGAATTCTCGGATAAAAAAAAAAAAAAAAATTTCTCTGATTCTCGTGTTCCACAAAACGAGAATTCTCGGATAAAAAAAAAAAAAAAAATTTCTCCGATTCTCGTTTTCCACAAAACAAGAATTCTCGGATAAAAAAAAAAAAAAAATTTCTCCGATTCTGATTTTCAACAAAACGAGAATTCTCGGATAAAGAAAAAAAAAAAAAAAATTTCTCCGATTCTCGTTTTCCACAAAACGAGAATTCTCGGATAAAAAAAAAAAAAAAAATTTGTCCGATTCTCGTTTTCCACAAAACGAGAATTCTCGGATAAAAAAAAAAAAAAAATTTCTCCGATTCTCGTTTTCCACAAAACGAGAGTTCTCGGATTAAAAAAAAAAAAAAAAAAGGTTCTCCGATTCTGGTTTTCCAGAAAACGAGAATTCTCGGATAAAAAAAAAAAAAAAAAAAAATTTCTCCGATTCTCGTTTTCCACAAAACGAGAATTCTCGGATAAAAAAAAGAAAAAAAAATTTCTCCGATTCTGATTTTTCACAAAACGAGAATTCTCGGATAAAAAAAAAAAAAAAAATTTCTCCGATTCTCGTTTTCCACAAAACGAGAATTCTCGGATAAAAAAAAAAAAAGAAAAAAATTTCTCCCATTCTCGTTTTCCACAAAACGAGAATTCTCGGATAAAAAAAAAAAAAAATGTCTCCGATTCTCGTTTTCTACAAAACGAGAATTCTCGGATAAAAAAAAAAAAAAAAAATTCTCCGATTCTCGTTTTCCACAAAACGAGAATTCTCGGAAAAAAAAAAAAATTTCTCCGATTCTGGTTTTCCACAAAACGAGATTTCTCGGAAAAAAAAAAAAAAAAATTTCTCCGATTCTCCTTTTCCGCAAAACGAGATTTGTCGGATAAAAAAAAAAAAAATTTCTCACTTTCTGGTTTTCCACAAAACGAGATTTCTCGGATAAAAAAAAAAAAAAAAAATTTCTCCGATTCTCGTTTTCCACAAAACGAGAATTCTCGGATAAAAAAAAAAAAAAAAATTTCTCCGATTCTGGTTTTCAACAAAACGAGAATTCTTGGATAAAAAAAAAAAAAAAAATTTCTCCGATTCTCGTTTTCCACAAAACGAGAATTCTCGGATAAAAAAAAAAAAAAAAAAAATTTCTCCGATTCTGGTTTTCCACAAAACGAGGATTCTCGGATAAAAAAAAAAAAAAAAATTTCTCCGATTCTCGTTTTCCACAAAACAAGAAATCTCGGATAAAGAAAAAAAAAAAAAATTTCTCCGCTTCTCGTTTTCCACAAAACGAGAATCCTCGGGTAAAAAAAAAAAAAAAAAAATTCTCCGATTCTGGTTTTCCACAAAACGAGAATTCTCGGATAAAAAAAAAAAAAAAAAAAATTTCTCTGATTCTCGTTTTCCACAAAACGAGAATTCTCGGATAAAAAAAAAAAAAACATTTCTCCGATTCTCGTTTTCCGCAAAACGAGAATTCTCGGATAAGAAAAAAAAAAAATTTCTCTGATTCTCGTTTTCGGCAAAACGAGAATTCTCGGATAAAAAAAAAAAAAAATTTCTCCGATTGTGGTTTTCCAAAACACGAGAATTCCGGATAAAAAAAAAAAATTTCTCTGATTCTGGTTTTCCACAAGAAGAGAATTCTCGGATAAAAAAAAAAAAAAAAATTTCTCCGATTCTGGTTTTCCACAAAACGAGAATTCTCGGATAAAAAAAAAAAAAAAATTTCTCTGATTCTCGTGTTCCACAAAACGAGAATTCTCGGATAAAAAAAAAAAAAAAAATTTCTCCGATTCTCGTTTTCCACAAAACGAGAATTCTCGGATAAAAAAAAAAAAATTTCTCCGATTCTGGTTTTCAACAAAACGAGAATTCTCGGATAAAAAAAAAAAAAAAAAAAATTTCTCCGATTCTCGTTTTCCACAAAACGAGAATTCTCGGATAAAAAAAAAAAAACAAAAAAATTTCTCCGATTCTGGTTTTCCACAAAACGAGGATTCTCGGATAAAAAAAAAAAAAAAAAATTTCTCCGATTCTCGTTTTCCACAAAATGAGAAATCTCGGATAAAAAAAAAAAAAAAAAAAAATTTCTCCGCTTCTCGTTTTCCACAAAACGAGAATCCTCGGATAAAAACAAAAAAAAAATTTTCTCCGATTCTGGTTTTCCACAAAACGAGAATTCTCGGATAAAAAAAAAAAAAAAAATTTCTCTGATTCTGGTTTTCCATGAAACGAGAATTCTCGGATAAAAAAAAAAAAAAATTTCTCTGATTCTCTTTTTCCACAAAACGAGAATTCTCGGATAAAAAAAAAAAAAAAAATTTCTCCGATTCTCGTTTTCCGCAAAACGAGAATTCTCGGATAAAAAAAAAAAAAATTTCTCTGATTCTCGTTTTCGGCAAAACGAGAATTCTCGGATAAAAAAAAAAAAAAATTTCTCCGATTCTCGTTTTCCGCAAAACGAGAATTCTCGGAAAAAAAAAAAAAAAAAATTTCTCCGATTCTCGTTTTCCGCAAAACGAGAATTCTCGGATAAAAAAAAAAAAAAAATTTCTCCGATTCTCGTTTTCGGCAAAACGAGAATTCTCGGCTAAAAAAAAAAAAAAAAAAAAATTTCTCCGATTCTCGTTTTCCGCAAAACGAGAATTCTCGGATAAAAAAAAAAAAAAAATTTCTCCGATTCTCGTTTTCCGCAAAACGAGAATTCTCGCGGAAAAAAAAAAAAAAAAAAATTTCTCCGATTCTCGTTTTCCACAAAACGAGAATTCTCGGCTAAAAAAAAAAAAAAAAATTTCTCCGATTCTCGTTTTCCACAAAACGAGAATTCTGGGCTAAAAAAAAAAAAAAAAATTTCTCCGATTCTCGTTTTCCGCAAAACGAGAATTCTCGGATAAAAAAAAAAAAAAAATTTCTCCGATTCTCGTTTTCCGCAAAACGAGAATTCTCGGAAAAAAAAAAAAAAATTTCTCCGATTCTCGTTTTCCACAAAACGAGAATTCTCGGCTAAAAAAAAAAAAAAAATTTCTCCGATTCTCGTTTTCCACAAAACGAGAATTCTCGGACGAAAAAAACAAAAATTTCTCCGATTCTGGTTTTCAACAAAACGAGAATTCTCGGATAAAAAAAAAAAAAAAAAAATTTCTCCGATTCTCGTTTTCCACAAAACGAGAATTCTCGGATAAAAAAAAAAAAAAACAAAAAAAATTCTCCGATTCTGGTTTTCCACAAAACGAGGATTCTCGGATAAAAAAAAAAAAAAAAATTTCTCCGATTCTCGTTTTCCACAAAACGAGAAATCTCGGATAAAAAAAAAAAAAAAAAAAATTTCTCCGCTTCTCGTTTTCCACAAAACGAGAATCCTCGGATAAAAACAAAAAAAAAAAATTTCTCCGATTCTGGTTTTCCACAAAACGAGAATTCTCGGATAAAAAAAAAAAATTTCTATGATTCTGGTTTTCCATGAAACGAGAATTCTCGGATAAAAAAAAAAAAAATTTCTCTGATTCTCGTTTTCCACAAAACGAGAATTCTCGGATAAAAAAAAAAAAAAAAAATTCTCCGATTCTCGTTTTCCGCAAAACGAGAATTCTCGGATAAAAAAAAAAAAAATTTCTCTGATTCTCGTTTTCGGCAAAACGAGAATCCTCGGATAAAAAAAAAAAAAAATTTCTCCGATTCTCGTTTTCCGCAAAACGAGAATTCTCGGAAAAAAAAAAAAAAAATTTCTCCGATTCTCGTTTTCCGCAAAACGAGAATTTTCGGATAAAAAAAAAAAAAATTTCTCCGATTCTCGTTTTCCACAAAACGAGAATTCTCGGCTAAAAAAAAAAAAAAAAAAAAATTTCTCCGATTCTCGTTTTCCGCAAAACGAGAATTCTCGGACAAAAAAAAAAAAAAAATTTCTCCGATTCTCGTTTTCCGCAAAACGAGAATTCTGGGCTAAAAAAAAAAAAAAAAAATTTCTCCGATTCTCGCTTTCCGCAAAACGAGAATTCTCGGATAAAAAAAAAAAAAAAAAAATTTCTCCGATTCTCGTTTTCCGCAGAACGAGAATTCTCGGAAAAAAAAAAAAAAAAATTTCTCTGATTCTCGTTTTCCACAAAACGAGAATTCTCGGCTAAAAAAAAAAAAAAATTTCTCCGATTCTCGTTTTCTACAAATCCGAGAATTCTCGGCTAAAAAAAAAAAAAAAAAATTTCTCCGATTCTCGTTTTCCGCAAAACAGGAATTCTCGGAAAAAAAAAAAAAAAAAATTTCTCCGATTCTCGGTTTCCGCAAAACGAGAATTCTCGGATAAAAAAAAAAAAAATTTCTCCGATTCTCGTTTTCCACAAAACGAGAATTCTCGGATAAAAAAAAAAAAAAAATTTCTCCGATTCTCGTTTTCCACAAAACGAGAAATCTCGGATAAAAAAAAAAAAAAAAAAATTTCTCCGCTTCTCGTTTTCCACAAAACGAGAATCTTCGGATAAAAACAAAAAAAAAAAATTTCTCCGATTCTGGTTTTCCACAAAACGAGAATTCTCGGATAAAAAAAAAAAAAAAATTTCTATGATTCTGGTTTTCCATGAAACGAGAATTCTCGGATAAAAAAAAAAAAAAATTTCTCTGATTCTCGTTTTCCACAAAACGAGAATTCTCGGATAAAAAAAAAAAAAAAAAATTCTCCGATTCTCGTTTTCCGCAAAACGAGAATTCTCGGATAAAAAAAAAAAAAATTTCTCTGATTCTCGTTTTCGGCAAAACGAGAATTCTCGGATAAAAAAAAAAAAAAATTTCTCCGATTCTCGTTTTCCGCAAAACGAGAATTCTCGGAAAAAAAAAAAAAAAAATTTCTCCGATTCTCGTTTTCCGCAAAACGAGAATTTTCGGATAAAAAAAAAAAAAAATTTCTCCGATTCTCGTTTTCCACAAAACGAGAATTCTCGGCTAAAAAAAAAAAAAAAAAAAATTTCTCCGATTCTCGTTTTCCGCAAAACGAGAATTCTCGGACAAAAAAAAAAAAAAAATTTCTCCGATTCTCGTTTTCCGCAAAACGAGAATTCTCGCGGAAAAAAAAAAAAAAAAAATTTCTCCGATTCTCGTTTTCCACAAAACGAGAATTCTCGGCTAAAAAAAAAAAAAAAAATTTCTCCGATTCTCGTTTTCCACAAAACGAGAATTCTGGGCTAAAAAAAAAAAAAAAAATTTCTCCGATTCTCGCTTTCCGCAAAACGAGAATTCTCGGATAAAAAAAAAAAAAAAAAAATCTCTCCGATTCTCGTTTTCCGCAGAACGAGAATTCTCGGAAAAAAAAAAAAAAAAATTTCTCTGATTCTCGTTTTCCACAAAACGAGAATTCTCGGCTAAAAAAAAAAAAAAATTTCTCCGATTCTCGTTTTCTACAAATCCGAGAATTCTCGGCTAAAAAAAAAAAAAAAAATTTCTCCGATTCTCGTTTTCCGCAAAACAGGAATTCTCGGAAAAAAAAAAAAAAAATTTCTCCGATTCTCGGTTTCCGCAAAACGAGAATTCTCGGATAAAAAAAAAAAAAATTTCTCCGATTCTCGTTTTCCACAAAACGAGAATTCTCGGATAAAAAAAAAAAAAAAATTTCTCCGATTCTCGTTTTCCGCAAAACGAGAATTCTCGGATAAAAAAAAAAAAAATTTCTCCGATTCTCGTTTTCCGCAAAACGAGAATTCTCGGGAAAAAAAAAAAAAAAAATTTTCACATTCTCGTTTTCCGCAAAACGAGAATTCTCGGATAAAAAAAAAAAAAAAAATTTCTCCGATTCTCGTTTTCCACAAAACGAGAATTCTCGGATAAAAAAAAAAAAAAAAATTTCTCCGATTCTCGTTTTCCGCAAAACGAGAATTCTCGGATAAAAAAAAAAAAAAAATTTCTCCGATTCTCGTTTTCCACAAAACGAGAATTCTCGGCTAAAAAAAAAAAAAAAATTTCTCCGATTCTCGTTTTCCGCAAAACGAGAATAATCGGATAAAAAAAAAAAAAAAATTTCTCCGATTCTCGTTTTCCGCAAAACGAGAATTCTCGGATAAAAAAAAAAAAAAATTTCTCCGATTCCTGTTTTCCACAAAACGAGAATTCTCGGCTAAAAAAAAAAAAAAAATTTCTCCGATTCTCGTTTTCCGCAAAACGAGAATTCTCGGAAAAAAAAAAAATTTCTCCGATTCTCGTTTTCCGCAAAACGAGAATTCCCGGATAAAAAAAAAAAAAATTTCTCCGATTCTCGTTTTCCACAAAACGAGAATTCTCGGATAAAAAAAAAAAAAAAATTTCTCCGATTCTGGTTTTCGACAAAACGAGAATTCTCGGATAAAAAAAAAAAAAAAATTTCTCCGATTCTGGTTTTCCAAAACACGAGAATTCCGGATAAAAAAAAAAAAAAAATTTCTCTGATTCTGGTTTTCCACAAGAAGGGAATTCTCGGATAAAAAAAAAAAGAAAAATTTCTCCGATTCTGGTTTTCCGCAAAACGAGATTTCTCGGATAAAAAAAAAAAAAAAAAATTTCTCTGATTCTCGTTTTCCACAAAACGAGAATTCTCGGATAAAAAAGAAAAAAAAATTTCTCCGATTCTGGTTTTCAACAAAACGAGAATTCTCGGATACAAAAAAAAAAAAAAAAAAAATTTCTCCGATTCTCGTTTTCCACAAAACGAGAATTCTCGGATAAAAAAAAAAAAAACAAAAAAATTTCTCCGATTCTGGTTTTCCACAAAACGAGGATTCTCGGATAAAAAAAAAAAAAAAAAATTTCTCCGATTCCCGTTTTCCACAAAACGAGAAATCTCGGATAAAAAAAAAAAAATTTCTCTGATTCTCGTTTTCCACAAAACGAGAATTCTCGGATAAAAAAAAAAAAAAAAAAATTTCTCCGATTCTCGTTTTCCGCAAAACGAGAATTTTCGGATAAAAGGAAAAAAAAAAATTTCTCCGATTCTCGTTTTCCACAAAACGAGAATCCTCGGATAAGAAAAAAAAAAAAAAAAATTTCTCCGATTCTGGTTTTCCACAAAACGAGAATTCTCGGATAAAAAAAAAAAAAATTTCTCCGATTCTGGTTTTCCAAAACACGAGAATTCTCGGATAAAAAAAAAAAAAAAAAATTTCTCCGATTCTCGTTTTCCGCAAAACGAGAATTCCCGGATAAAAAAAAAAAAATTTTCTCCGATTCTCGTTTTCCACAAATGGAGAGTTCTCGGATAAAAAAAAAAAAAAAAATTTCTCCGATTCTGGTTTTCGACAAAACGAGAATTCTCGGATAAAAAAAAAAAAAAATTTCTCCGATTCTGGTTTTCCAAAACACGAGAATTCCGGATAAAAAAAAAAAGAAATTTCTCTGATTCTGGTTTTCCACAAGAAGGGAATTCTCGGATAAAAAAAAAAAAGAAAAATTTCTCCGATTCTGGTTTTCCGCAAAACGAGATTTCTCGGATAAAAAAAAAAAAAAAAAATTTCTCTGATTCTCGTTTTCCACAAAACGAGAATTCTCGGATAAAAAAGACAAAAAAATTTCTCCGATTCTGGTTTTAAACAAAACGAGAATTCTCGGGTACAAAAAAAAAAAAAAAAAACATTTCTCCGATTCTCGTTTTCCACAAAACGAGAATTCTCGGATAAAAAAAAAAAAAACAAAAAAATTTCTCCGATTCTGGTTTTCCACAAAACGAGGATTCTCGGATAAAAAAAAAAAAAAAATTTCTCCGATTCCCGTTTTCCACAAAACGAGAAATCTCGGATAAAAAAAAAAAAATTTCTCTGATTCTCGTTTTCCACAAAACGAGAATTCTCGGATAAAAAAAAAAAAAAAAATTTCTCCGATTCTCGTTTTCCGCAAAACGAGAATTTTCGGATAAAAGGAAAAAAAAAAATTTCTCCGATTCTCGTTTTCCACAAAACGAGAATCCTCGGATAAGAAAAAAAAAAAAAAAAAATTTCTCCGATTCTGGTTTTCCACAAAACGAGAATTCTCGGATAAAAAAAAAAAAAATTTCTCCGATTCTGGTTTTCCAAAACACGAGAATTCCGGATAAAAAAAAAAAAAATTTCTCTGATTCTGGTTTTCCACAAGAAGAGAATTCTCGGATAAAAGAAAAAAAAAAAAGATTTCTCCGATTCGCGTTTTCCGCAAAACGAGATTTCTCGGATAAAAAAAAAAAAAAAAATTTCTCTGATTCTCGTTTTCGGCAAAACGAGAATTCTCGGATGAAAAAAAAAAAAAATTTCTCCGATTCTGGTTTTCCAAAACACGAGAATTCCGGATAAAAAAAAAAAAAATTTCTCTGATTCTGGTTTTCCACAAAACGAGAATTCTCGGATAAAAAAAAAAAAAAAATTTCTCTGATTCTCGTTTTCCACAAAACGAGAATTCTCGGATAAAAAAAAAAAAAAAAATTTCTCCGATTCTCGTTGTCCACAAAACGAGAATTCTCGGATAAAAAAAAAAAAATTTCTCCGATTCTGATTTTTCACAAAACGAGAATTCTCGGATAAAAAAAAAAAAAAAAATTTCTCCGATTCTCGTTTTCCACAAAACGAGAATTCTCGGATAAAAAAAAAAAAAATTTCT
This sequence comes from Eutreptiella sp. 'Long Island Sound 2002', assembly GCA_964036045.1. Classification (NCBI taxonomy): domain Eukaryota; phylum Euglenozoa; class Euglenophyceae; order Eutreptiales; family Eutreptiaceae; genus Eutreptiella; species Eutreptiella sp. 'Long Island Sound 2002'. Next base: position 13,052,281 of record OZ038403.1, read on the forward strand.
CCGATTCTTGTTTTCCAAAACACGAGAATTCCGGATAAAAAAGAAAAAAAAATTTCTCTGATTCTGGTTTTCCACAAGAAGAGAATTCTCGGATAAAAAAAAAAAAAAAATTTCTCCGATTCTGGTTTTCCGCAAAACGAGATTTCTCGGATAAAAAAAAAAAAAAAATTTCTCCGATTCTCGTTGTCCACAAAACGAGAATTCTCGGATAAAAAAAAAAAAAAATTTCTCCGATTCTGATTTTTCACAAAACGAGAATTCTCGGATAAAAAAAAAAAAAAAATTTCTCCGATTCTCGTTTTCCACAAAACGAGAATCCTCGGATAAAAAAAAAAAAAATTTCTCCGATTCTGGTTTTCCAAAACACGAGAATTCCGGATAAAAAAGAAAAAAAAATTTCTCTGATTCTGGTTTTCCACAAGAAGAGAATTCTCGGATAGAAAAAAAAAAAAAATTTCTCCGATTCTGGTTTTCCGCAAAACGAGATTTCTCGGATAAAAAAAAAAAAAAAATTTCTCCGATTCTGGTTTTCCAAAACACGAGAATTCCGGATAAAAAAAAAAAAAAATTTCTCTGATTCTGGTTTTCCACAAAACGAGATTCCTCGGATAAGAAAAAAAAAAAAAATTTCTCCGATTCTGGTTTTCCACAAAACGAGAATTCTCGGATAAAAAAAAAAAAAATTTCTCCGATTCTCGTTTTCCACAAAACCAGAATTCTCGGATAAAAAAAAAAAAATTTTTTTTCTCCGATTCTGGTTTTCCACAAAAGGACAATTCCCGGATAAAAAAAAAAAAAAATTTTTCACGATTCTCCTTTTCCACAAAACGAGAATTCTCGGATAAAGAAAGAAAAAAAAAAAATTTCTCCGATTCTGGTTTTCGACAAAACGAGAATTCTCGGAAAAAAAAAAAAAAATTTCTCCGATTCTCGTTTTCCACAAAACGAGAATTCTCGGATAAAAAAAAAAAAAAAATTCTTTTTCTCCGATTCTGGTTTTCCACAAAACGACAATTCTCGGATAAAAAAAAAAAAAAAAATTTTCACGATTCTCCTTTTCCACAAAACGAGAATTCTCGGATAAAGAAAGAAAAAAAAAAAAAAATTTCTCCGATTCTCGTTTTCCGCAAAACGAGAATTCTCCGAAAAAAAAAAAAAAAAATTTCTCCGATTCTCGTTTTCCACAAAACGAGAATTCTCGGATAAAAAAAAAAAAAAAAATTTCTCCGATTCCGGTTTTCCAAAACACGAGAGTTCCGGATAAAAAAAAAAAATTTTCTCTGATTCTGGTTTTCCACAAGAAGGGAATTCTCGGATAAAAAAAAAAAAAAAATTTCGCCGATTCTGGTTTTCCGCAAAACGAGATTTCTCGGATAAAAAAAAAAAAAAAAATTTCTCTGATTCTCGTTTTCCACAAAACGAGAATTCTCGGATAAAAAAAAAAAAAAAAAAAATTTCTCCGATTCTCGTTTTCCACAAAACGAGAATTCTCGGATAAAAAAAAAAAAATTTCTCCGATTCTGGTTTTCAACAAAACGAGAATTCTCGGATAAAAAAAAAAAAAAAAAATTTCTCCGATTCTGGTTTTCCACAAAACGAGAATTCTCGGATAAAAAAAAAAAAACAAAAAAATTTCTCCGATTCTGGTTTTCCACAAAACGAGGATTCTCGGATAAAAAAAAAAAAAAAAAATTTCTCCGATTCTCGTTTTCCACAAAACGAGAAATCTCGGATAAAAAAAAAAAATTTCTCTGATTCTGGTTTTCCACAAGAAGGGAATTCTCGGATAAAAAAAAAAAAAAATTTCGCCGATTCTGGTTTTCCGCAAAACGAGATTTCTCGGATAAAAAAAAAAAAAAAAATTTCTCTGATTCTCGTTTTCCACAAAACGAGAATTCTCGGATAAAAAAAAAAAAAAAATTTCTCCGATTCTCGTTTTCCACAAAACGAGAATTCTCGGATAAAAAAAAAAAAAAATTTCTCCGATTCTGGTTTTCAACAAAACGAGAATTCTCGGATACAAAAAAAAAAAAAAATTTCTCTGATTCTGGTTTTCCACAAGAAGGTAATTCTCGGATAAAAAAAAAAAAAAGATTTCTCCGATTCGTGTTTTCCGCAAAACGAGATTTCTCGGATAAAAAAAAAAAAAAAAATTTCTCTGATTCTCGTTTTCGGCAAAACGAGAATTCTCGGATGAAAAAAAAAAAAATTTTCTCCGATTCTGGTTTTCCAAAACACGAGAATTCCGGATAAAAAAAAAAAAAATTTCTCTGATTCTGGTTTTCCACAAAACGAGAATTCTCGGATAAAAAAAAAAAAAAATTTTCTCTGATTCTCGTTTTCCACAAAACGAGAATTCTCGGATGAAAAAAAAAAAAAAAATTTTCTCCGATTCTCATGTCCACAAAACGAGAATTCTCGGATAAAAAAAAAAAAAATTTCTCCGATTCTGATTTTTCACAAAACGAGAATTCTCGGATAAAAAAAAAAAAAAAATTTCTCCGATTCTCGTTTTCCACAAAACGAGAATTCTCGGATAAAAAAAAAAAATTTTTCCGATTCTGGTTTTCCAAAACACGAGAATTCCGGATAAAAAAGAAAAAAAAATTTCTCTGATTCTGGTTTTCCACAAGAAGAGAATTCTCGGATAAAAAAAAAAAAAAAAATTTCTCCGATTCTGGTTTTCCGCAAAACGAGATTTCTCGGATAAAAAAAAAAAAAAAATTTCTCCGATTCTGGTTTTCCAAAACACGAGAATTCCGGATAAAAAAAAAAAAAAAATTTCTCTGATTCTGGTTTTCCACAAAACGAGATTCCTCGGATAAGAAAAAAAAAAAAAAATTTCTCCGATTCTGGTTTTCCACAAAACGAGAATTCTCGGATAAAAAAAAAAAAAAATTTCTCCGATTCTCGTTTTCCACAAAACCAGAATTCTCGGATAAAAAAAAAAAAAAATTTTTTTTCTCCGATTCTGGTTTTCCACAAAACGACAATTCCCGGATAAAAAAAAAAAATTTTTTTTTTCACGATTCTCCTTTTCCACAAAACGAGAATTCTCGGATAAAGAAAGAAAAAAAAAAATTTCTCCGATTCTGGTTTTCGACAAAACGAGAATTCTCGGAAAAAAAAAAAAAAATTTCTCCGATTCTCGTTTTCCACAAAACGAGAATTCTCGGATAGAAAAAAAAAAAAAATTCTTTTTCTCCGATTCTGGTTTTCCACAAAACGACAATTCTCGGATAAAAAAAAAAAAAAAAATTTTCACGATTCTCCTTTTCCACAAAACGAGAATTCTCGGATAAAGAAAGAAAAAAAAAAAAAAATTTCTCCGATTCTCGTTTTCCGCAAAACGAGAATTTTCGGAAAAAAAAAAAAAAAAAATTTCTCCGATTCTCGTTTTCCACAAAACGAGAATTCTCGGCTAAAAAAAAAAAAAAAAAAAATTTTCTCCGATTCTCGTTTTCCGCAAAACGAGAATTCTCGGACAAAAAAAAAAAAAAAATTTCTCCGATTCTCGTTTTCCGCAAAACGAGAATTCTCGGCTAAAAAAAAAAAAAAAAATTTCTCCGATTCTCGTTTTCCACAAAACGAGAATTCTGGGCTAAAAAAAAAAAAAAAAATTTCTCCGATTCTCGCTTTCCGCAAAACGAGAATTCTCGGATAAAAAAAAAAAAAAAATTTCTCCGATTCTCGTTTTCCGCAGAACGAGAATTCTCGGAAAAAAAAAAAAAAAAAATTTCTCTGATTCTCGTTTTCCACAAAACGAGAATTCTCGGCTAAAAAAAAAAAAAAATTTCTCCGATTCTCGTTTTCTACAAATCCGAGAATTCTCGGCTAAAAAAAAAAAAAAAAATTTCTCCGATTCTCGTTTTCCGCAAAACAGGAATTCTCGGAAAAAAAAAAAAAAAAATTTCTCCGATTCTCGGTTTCCGCAAAACGAGAATTCTCGGATAAAAAAAAAAAAAATTTCTCCGATTCTCGTTTTCCACAAAACGAGAATTCTCGGATAAAAAAAAAAAAAAAATTTCTCCGATTCTCGTTTTCCACAAAACGAGAAATCTCGGATAAAAAAAAAAAAAAAAAAAATTTCTCTGCTTCTCGTTTTCCACAAAACGAGAATCCTCGGATAAAAACAAAAAAAAAAAATTTCTCCGATTCTGGTTTTCCACAAAACGAGAATTCTCAGATAAAAAAAAAAAAAAATTTCTATGATTCTGGTTTTCCATGAAACGAGAATTCTCGGATAAAAAAAAAAAAAAATTTCTCTGATTCTCGTTTTCCACAAAACGAGAATTCTCGGATAAAAAAAAAAAAAAAAATTCTCCGATTCTCGTTTTCCGCAAAACGAGAATTCTCGGATAAAAAAAAAAAAAAATTTCTCTGATTCTCGTTTTCGGCAAAACGAGAATTCTCGGATAAAAAAAAAAAAAAATTTCTCCGATTCTCGTTTTCCGCAAAACGAGAATTCTCGGAAAAAAAAAAAAAAAAATTTCTCCGATTCTCGTTTTCCGCAAAACGAGAATTTTCGGATAAAAAAAAAAAAAAATTTCTCCGATTCTCGTTTTCCACAAAACGAGAATTCTCGGCTAAAAAAAAAAAAAAAAAAAATTTCTCCGATTCTCGTTTTCCGCAAAACGAGAATTCTCGGACAAAAAAAAAAAAAAAATTTCTCCGATTCTCGTTTTCCGCAAAACGAGAATTCTCGCGGAAAAAAAAAAAAAAAAAAATTTCTCCGATTCTCGTTTTCCACAAAACGAGAATTCTCGGCTAAAAAAAAAAAAAAAAATTTCTCCGATTCTCGTTTTCCACAAAACGAGAATTCTGGGCTAAAAAAAAAAACAAAAAATTTCTCCGATTCTCGCTTTCCGCAAAACGAGAATTCTCGGATAAAAAAAAAAAAAAAAAAATCTCTCCGATTCTCGTTTTCCGCAGAACGAGAATTCTCGGAAAAAAAAAAAAAAAAAATTTCTCTGATTCTCGTTTTCCACAAAACGAGAATTCTCGGCTAAAAAAAAAAAAAAATTTCTCCGATTCTCGTTTTCTACAAATCCGAGAATTCTCGGCTAAAAAAAAAAAAAAAAAATTTCTCCGATTCTCGTTTTCCGCAAAACAGGAATTCTCGGAAAAAAAAAAAAAAAAAATTTCTCCGATTCTCGGTTTCCGCAAAACGAGAATTCTCGGATAAAAAAAAAAAAAATTTCTCCGATTCTCGTTTTCCACAAAACGAGAATTCTCGGATAAAAAAAAAAAAAAATTTCTCCGATTCTCGTTTTCCGCAAAACGAGAATTCTCGGATAAAAAAAAAAAAAATTTCTCCGATTCTCGTTTTCCGCAAAACGAGAATTCTCGGGAAAAAAAAAAAAAAAATTTTCACATTCTCGTTTTCCGCAAAACGAGAATTCTCGGATAAAAAAAAAAAAAAAATTTCTCCGATTCTCGTTTTCCACAAAACGAGAATTCTCGGATAAAAAAAAAAAAAAAAATTTCTCCGATTCTCGTTTTCCGCAAAACGAGAATTCTCGGATAAAAAAAAAAAAAATTTCTCCGATTCTCGTTTTCCACAAAACGAGAATTCTCGGCTAAAAAAAAAAAAAAATTTCTCCGATTCTCGTTTTCCGCAAAACGAGAAGTATCGGATAAAAAAAAAAAAAAAATTTCTCCGATTCTCGTTTTCCGCAAAACGAGAATTCTCGGATAAAAAAAAAAAAATTTTCTCCGATTCCTGTTTTCCACAAAACGAGAATTCTCGGCTAAAAAAAAAAAAAAAAATTTCTCCGATTCTCGTTTTCCGCAAAACGAGAATTCTCGGAAAAAAAAAAAATTTCTCCGATTCTCGTTTTCCGCAAAACGAGAATTCCCGGATAAAAAAAAAAAAAAATTTCTCCGATTCTCGTTTTCCACAAAACGAGAATTCTCGGATAAAAAAAAAAAAAAAAAATTTCTCCGATTCTGGTTTTCGACAAAACGAGAATTCTCGGATAAAAAAAAAAAAAAAATTTCTCCGATTCTGGTTTTCCAAAACACGAGAATTCCGGATAAAAAAAAAAAAAATTTCTCTGATTCTGGTTTTCCACAAGAAGGGAATTCTCGGATAAAAAAAAAAAGAAAAATTTCTCCGATTCTGGTTTTCCGCAAAACGAGATTTCTCGGATAAAAAAAAAAAAAAAAAAATTTCCCTGATTCTCGTTTTCCACAAAACGAGAATTCTCGGATAAAAAAGAAAAAAAAATTTCTCCGATTCTGGTTTTCAACAAAACGAGAATTCTCGGATACAAAAAAAAAAAAAAAAAAAATTTCTCCGATTCTCGTTTTCCACAAAACGAGAATTCTCGGATAAAAAAAAAAAAAACAAAAAAATTTCTCCGATTCTGGTTTTCCACAAAACGAGGGTTCTCGGATAAAAAAAAAAAAAAAAAATTTCTCCGATTCCCGTTTTCCACAAAACGAGAAATCTCGGATAAAAAAAAAAAAATTTCTCTGATTCTCGTTTTCCACAAAACGAGAATTCTCGGATAAAAAAAAAAAAAAAAAAATTTCTCCGATTCTCGTTTTCCGCAAAACGAGAATTTTCGGATAAAAGGAAAAAAAAAAATTTCTCCGATTCTCGTTTTCCACAAAACGAGAATCCTCGGATAAGAAAAAAAAAAAAAAAAAAATTTCTCCGATTCTGGTTTTCCACAAAACGAGAATTCTCGGATAAAAAAAAAAAAAATTTCTCCGATTCTGGTTTTCCAAAACACGAGAATTCTCGGATAAAAAAAAAAAAAAAATTTCTCCGATTCTCGTTTTCCGCAAAACGAGAATTCCCGGATAAAAAAAAAAAAAATTTCTCCGATTCTCGTTTTCCACAAATGGAGAGTTCTCGGATAAAAAAAAAAAAAAAAAATTTCTCCGATTCTGGTTTTCGACAAAACGAGAATTCTCGGATAAAAAAAAAAAAAAATTTCTCCGATTCTGGTTTTCCAAAACACGAGAATTCCGGATAAAAAAAAAAAGAAATTTCTCTGATTCTGGTTTTCCACAAGAAGGGAATTCTCGGATAAAAAAAAAAAAGAAAAATTTCTCCGATTCTGGTTTTCCGCAAAACGAGATTTCTCGGATAAAAAAAAAAAAAAAAATTTCTCTGATTCTCGTTTTCCACAAAACGAGAATTCTCGGATAAAAAAGACAAAAAAATTTCTCCGATTCTGGTTTTCAACAAAACGAGAATTCTCGGGTACAAAAAAAAAAAAAAAAAAAATTTCTCCGATTCTCGTTTTCCACAAAACGAGAATTCTCGGATAAAAAAAAAAAAAACAAAAAAATTTCTCCGATTCTGGTTTTCCACAAAACGAGGATTCTCGGATAAAAAAAAAAAAAAAAATTTCTCCGATTCCCGTTTTCCACAAAACGAGAAATCTCGGATAAAAAAAAAAAATTTCTCTGATTCTCGTTTTCCACAAAACGAGAATTCTCGGATAAAAAAAAAAAAAAAAAAATTTCTCCGATTCTCGTTTTCCGCAAAACGAGAATTTTCGGATAAAAGGAAAAAAAAAAATTTCTCCGATTCTCGTTTTCCACAAAACGAGAATCCTCGGATAAGGAAAAAAAAAAAAAAAATTTCTCCGATTCTGGTTTTCCACAAAACGAGAATTCTCGGATAAAAAAAAAAAAAATTTCTCCGATTCTGGTTTTCCAAAACACGAGAATTCCGGATAAAAAAAAAAAAATTTCTCTGATTCTGGTTTTCCACAAGAAGAGAATTCTCGGATAAAAGAAAAAAAAAAAAGATTTCTCCGATTCGCGTTTTCCGCAAAACGAGATTTCTCGGATAAAAAAAAAAAAAAAATTTCTCTGATTCTCGTTTTCGGCAAAACGAGAATTCTCGGATGAAAAAAAAAAAAAATTTCTCCGATTCTGGTTTTCCAAAACACGAGAATTCCGGATAAAAAAAAAAAAATTTTCTCTGATTCTGGTTTTCCACAAAACGAGAATTCTCGGATAAAAAAAAAAAAAAATTTCTCTGATTCTCGTTTTCCACAAAACGAGAATTCTCGGATAAAAAAAAAAAAAAAAATTTCTCCGATTCTCGTTGTCCACAAAACGAGAATTCTCGGATAAAAAAAAAAAAATTTCTCCGATTCTGATTTTTCACAAAACGAGAATTCTCGGATAAAAAAAAAAAAAAAAATTTCTCTGATTCTCGTTTTCCACAAAACGAGAATTCTCGGATAAAAAAAAAAAAAAAAAATTTCTCCGATTCTCGTTTTCCGCAAAACGAGAATTTTCGGATAAAAGGAAAAAAAAAAATTTCTCCGATTCTCGTTTTCCACAAAACGAGAATCCTCGGATAAGGAAAAAAAAAAAAAAAATTTCTCCGATTCTGGTTTTCCACAAAACGAGAATTCTCGGATAAAAAAAAAAAAAATTTCTCCGATTCTGGTTTTCCAAAACACGAGAATTCCGGATAAAAAAAAAAAAATTTCTCTGATTCTGGTTTTCCACAAGAAGAGAATTCTCGGATAAAAGAAAAAAAAAAAAGATTTCTCCGATTCGCGTTTTCCGCAAAACGAGATTTCTCGGATAAAAAAAAAAAAAAAATTTCTCTGATTCTCGTTTTCGGCAAAACGAGAATTCTCGGATGAAAAAAAAAAAAAATTTCTCCGATTCTGGTTTTCCAAAACACGAGAATTCCGGATAAAAAAAAAAAAATTTTCTCTGATTCTGGTTTTCCACAAAACGAGAATTCTCGGATAAAAAAAAAAAAAAATTTCTCTGATTCTCGTTTTCCACAAAACGAGAATTCTCGGATAAAAAAAAAAAAAAAAATTTCTCCGATTCTCGTTGTCCACAAAACGAGAATTCTCGGATAAAAAAAAAAAAATTTCTCCGATTCTGATTTTTCACAAAACGAGAATTCTCGGATAAAAAAAAAAAAAAAAATTTCTCCGATTCTCGTTTTCCACAAAACGAGAATTCTCGGATAAAAAAAAAAAAAATTTCTCCGATTCTTGTTTTCCAAAACACGAGAATTCCGGATAAAAAAGAAAAAAAAATTTCTCTGATTCTGGTTTTCCACAAGAAGAGAATTCTCGGATAAAAAAAAAAAAAAAAAATTTCTCCGATTCTGGTTTTCCGCAAAACGAGATTTCTCGGATAAAGAAAAAAAAAAAATTTCTCCGATTCTCGTTGTCCACAAAACGAGAATTCTCGGATAAAAAAAAAAAAAAAATTTCTCCGATTCTGATTTTTCACAAAACGAGAATTCTCGGATAAAAAAAAAAAAAAAAATTTCTCCGATTCTCGTTTTCCACAAAACGAGAATCCTCGGATAAAAAAAAAAAATTTCTCCGATTCTGGTTTTCCAAAACACGAGAATTCCGGATAAAAAAGAAAAAAAAATTTCTCTGATTCTGGTTTTCCACAAGAAGAGAATTCTCGGATAAAAAAAAAAAAAAAAATTTCTCCGATTCTGGTTTTCCGCAAAACGAGATTTCTCGGATAAAAAAAAAAAAAAAAATTTCTCCGATTCTGGTTTTCCAAAACACGAGAATTCCGGATAAAAAAAAAAAAAAATTTCTCTGATTCTGGTTTTCCACAAAACGAGATTCCTCGGATAAGAAAAAAAAAAAAAAAATTTCTCCGATTCTGGTTTTCCACAAAACGAGAATTCTCGGATAAAAAAAAAAAAAATTTCTCCGATTCTCGTTTTCCACAAAACCAGAATTCTCGGATAAAAAAAAAAAAAATTTTTTTTCTCCGATTCTGGTTTTCCACAAAACGACAATTCCCGGATAAAAAAAAAAAATTTTTTTTCACGATTCTCCTTTTCCACAAAACGAGAATTCTCGGATAAAGAAAGAAAAAAAAAAAATTTCTCCGATTCTGGTTTTCGACAAAACGAGAATTCTCGGAAAAAAAAAAAAAATTTCTCCGATTCTCGTTTTCCACAAAACGAGAATTCTCGGATAAAAAAAAAAAAAAATTCTTTTTCTCCGATTCTGGTTTTCCACAAAACGACAATTCTCGGATAAAAAAAAAAAAAAAAATTTTCACGATTCTCCTTTTCCACAAAACGAGAATTCTCGGATAAAGAAAGAAAAAAAAAAAAAAATTTCTCCGATTCTCGTTTTCCGCAAAACGAGAATTCTCGGAAAAAAAAAAAAAAAAATTTCTCCGATTCTCGTTTTCCACAAAACGAGAATTCTCGGATAAAGAAAAAAAAAAAAATTCTCCGATTCTGGTTTTCCACAAAACGAGAATTCTCGGATAAAAAAAAAAAAAAAATTTCTCCGATTCCGGTTTTCCAAAACACGAGAGTTCCGGATAAAAAAAAAAAATTTTCTCTGATTCTGGTTTTCCACAAGAAGGGAATTCTCGGATAAAAAAAAAAAAAAAATTTCGCCGATTCTGGTTTTCCGCAAAACGAGATTTCTCGGATAAAAAAAAAAAAAAAATTTCTCTGATTCTCGTTTTCCACAAAACGAGAACTCTCGGATAAAAAAAAAAAAAAAAAAATTTCTCCGATTCTCGTTTTCCACAAAACGAGAATTCTCGGATAAAAAAAAAAAAAATTTCTCCGATTCTGGTTTTCAACAAAACGAGAATTCTCGGATAAAAAAAAAAAAAAAAATTTCTCCGATTCTGGTTTTCCACAAAACGAGAATTCTCGGATAAAAAAAAAAAAAACAAAAAAATTTCTCCGATTCTGGTTTTCCACAAAACGAGGATTCTCGGATAAAAAAAAAAAAAAAAATTTCTCCGATTCTCGTTTTCCACAAAACGAGAAATCTCGGATAAAAAAAAAAAAATTTCTCTGATTCTGGTTTTCCACAAGAAGGGAATTCTCGGATAAAAAAAAAAAAAAATTTCGCCGATTCTGGTTTTCCGCAAAACGAGATTTCTCGGATAAAAAAAAAAAAAAAATTTCTCTGATTCTCGTTTTCCACAAAACGAGAATTCTCGGATAAAAAAAAAAAAAAAAATTTCTCCGATTCTCGTTTTCCACAAAACGAGAATTCTCGGATAAAAAAAAAAAAAATTTCTCCGATTCTGGTTTTCAACAAAACGAGAATTCTCGGATAAAAAAAAAAAAAAAATTTCTCTGATTCTGGTTTTCCACAAGAAGGTAATTCTCGGATAAAAAAAAAAAAAAAGATTTCTCCGATTGGTGTTTTCCGCAAAACGAGATTTCTCGGATAAAAAAAAAAAAAAAAATTTCTCTGATTCTCGTTTTCGGCAAAACGAGAATTCTCGGATGAAAAAAAAAAAAAATTTCTCCGATTCTGGTTTTCCAAAACACGAGAATTCCGGATAAAAAAAAAAAAAAATTTCTCTGATTCTGGTTTTCCACAAAACGAGAATTCTCGGATAAAAAAAAAAAAAAAATTTCTCTGATTCTCGTTTTCCACAAAACGAGAATTCTCGGATGAAAAAAAAAAAAAAAATTTTCTCCGATTCTCGTTGTCCACAAAACGAGAATTCTCGGATAAAAAAAAAAAAAATTTCTCCGATTCTGATTTTTCACAAAACGAGAATTCTCGGATAAAAAAAAAAAAAAATTTCTCCGATTCTCGTTTTCCACAAAACGAGAATTCTCGGATAAAAAAAAAAAAATTTCTCCGATTCTGGTTTTCCAAAACACGAGAATTCCGGATAAAAAAGAAAAAAAAATTTCTCTGATTCTGGTTTTCCACAAGAAGAGAATTCTCGGATAAAAAAAAAAAAAAAAAATTTCTCCGATTCTGGTTTTCCGCAAAACGAGATTTCTCGGATAAAAAAAAAAAAAAATTTCTCCGATTCTGGTTTTCCAAAACACGAGAATTCCGGATAAAAAAAAAAAAAAAATTTCTCTGATTCTGGTTTTCCACAAAACGAGATTCCTCGGATAAGAAAAAAAAAAAAAAAAAATTTCTCCGATTCTGGTTTTCCACAAAACGAGAATTCTCGGATAAAAAAAAAAAAAAATTTCTCCGATTCTCGTTTTCCACAAAACCAGAATTCTCGGATAAAAAAAAAAAAAAAATTTTTTTCTCCGATTCTGGTTTTCCACAAAACGACAATTCCCGGATAAAAAAAAAAAAAAAAATTTTCACGATTCTCCTTTTCCACAAAACGAGAATTCTCGGATAAAGAAAGAAAAAAAAAAATTTCTCCGATTCTGGTTTTCGACAAAACGAGAATTCTCGGAAAAAAAAAAAAAAATTTCTCCGATTCTCGTTTTCCACAAAACGAGAATTCTCGGATAAAAAAAAAAAAAAATTCTTTTTCTCCGATTCTGGTTTTCCACAAAACGACAATTCTCGGATAAAAAAAAAAAAAAATTTTCACGATTCTCCTTTTGCACAAAACGAGAATTCTCGGATAAAGAAAGAAAAAAAAAAAAAATTTCTCCGATTCTCGTTTTCCGCAAAACGAGAATTCTCGGAAAAAAAAAAAAAAAAAATTTCTCCGATTCTCGTTTTCCACAAAACGAGAATTCTCGGATAAAGAAAAAAAAAAAAAAATTCGCCGATTCTGGTTTTCCACAAAACGAGAATTCTCGGATAAAAAAAAAGAAAAAAAATTTCTCCGATTCCGGTTTTCCAAAACACGAGAATTCCGGATAAAAAAAAAAAAATTTCTCTGATTCTGGTTTTCCACAAGAAGGGAATTCTCGGATAAAAAAAAAAAAAAAAATTTCGCCCATTCCGGTTTTCCGCAAAACGAGATTTCTCGGATAAAAAAAAAAAAAAAAATTTCTCTGATTCTCGTTTTCCACAAAACGAGAATTCTCGGATAAAAAAAAAAAAAAAAAATTTCTCCGATTCTCGTTTTCCACAAAACGAGAATTCTCGGATAAAAAAAAAAAAAATTTCTCCGATTCTGGTTTTCAACAAAACGAGGTTTTTCGGATAAAAAAAAAAAAAAAAAATTTCTCCGATTCTGGTTTTCCACAAAACGAGAATTCTCGGATAAAAAAAAAAAAAACAAAAAAATTTCTCCGATTCTGGTTTTCCACAAAACGAGGATTCTCGGATAAAAAAAAAAAAAAAATTTCTCCGATTCTCGTTTTCCACAAAACGAGAAATCTCGGATAAAAAAAAAAAATTTCTCTGATTCTGGTTTTCCACAAGAAGGGAATTCTCGGATAAAAAAAAAAAAAAATTTCGCCGATTCTGGTTTTCCGCAAAACGAGATTTCTCGGATAAAAAAAAAAAAAAAAATTTCTCTGATTCTCGTTTTCCACAAAACGAGAATTCTCGGATAAAAAAAAAAAAAAAAAAATTTCTCCGATTCTCGTTTTCCACAAAACGAGAATTCTCGGATAAAAAAAAAAAAAAAATTCTTTTTCTCCGATTCTGGTTTTCCACAAAACGACAATTCTCGGATAAAAAAAAAAAAAAAAATTTTCACGATTCTCCTTTTCCACAAAACGAGAATTCTCGGATAAAGAAAGAAAAAAAAAAAAATTTCTCCGATTCTCGTTTTCCGCAAAACGAGAATTCTCGGAAAAAAAAAAAAAAAAATTTCTCCGATTCTCGTTTTCCACAAAACGAGAATTCTCGGATAAAGAAAAAAAAAAAAAAATTCGCCGATTCTGGTTTTCCACAAAACGAGAATTCTCGGATAAAAAAAAAAAAAAAATTTCTCCGATTCCGGTTTTCCAAAACACGAGAATTCCGGATAAAAAAAAAAAAATTTCTCTGATTCTGGTTTTCCACAAGAAGGGAATTCTTGGATAAAAAAAAAAAAAAAAATTTCGCCCATTCCGGTTTTCCGCAAAACGAGATTTCTCGGATAAAAAAAAAAAAAAATTTCTCTGATTCTCGTTTTCCACAAAACGAGAATTCTCGGATAAAAAAAAAAAAAAAAAATTTCTCCGATTCTCGTTTTCCACAAAACGAGAATTCTCGGATAAAAAAAAAAAAATTTCTCCGATTCTGGTTTTCAACAAAACGAGAATTCTCGGATAAAAAAAAAAAAAAAAAATTTCTCCGATTCTGGTTTTCCACAAAACGAGAATTCTCGGATAAAAAAAAAAAAAACAAAAAAATTTCTCCGATTCTGGTTTTCCACAAAACGAGGATTCTCGGATAAAAAAAAAAAAAAAAATTTCTCCGATTCTCGTTTTCCACAAAACGAGAAATCTCGGATAAAAAAAAAAAAAATTTCTCTGATTCTGGTTTTCCACAAGAAGGGAATTCTCGGATAAAAAAAAAAAAAAAATTTCGCCGATTCTGGTTTTCCGCAAAACGAGATTTCTCGGATAAAAAAAAAAAAAAAAATTTCTCTGATTCTCGTTTTCCACAAAACGAGAATTCTCGGATAAAAAAAAAAAAACAAAAAATTTCTCCGATTCTCGTTTTCCACAAAACGAGAATTCTCGGATAAAAAAAAAAAAATTTCTCCGATTCTGGTTTTCAACAAAACGAGAATTCTCGGATAAAAAAAAAAAAAAAAAATTTCTCTGATTCTGGTTTTCCACAAGAAGGGAATTCTCGGATAAAAAAAAAAAAAAAATTTCTCCGATTCTGGTTTTCCGCAAAACGAGATTTCTCGGATAAAAAAAAAAAAAAAATTTCTCTGATTCTCGTTTTCCACAAAACGAGAATTCTCGGATAAAAAAAAAAAAAAAAAAATTTCTCCGATTCTCGTTTTCCACAAAACGAGAATTCTCGGATAAAAAAAAAAAAAAATTTCTCCGATTCTGGTTTTCAACAAAACGAGAATTCTCGGATACAAAAAAAAAAAAATTTTTTTCTCCGATTCTGGTTTTCCACAAAACGAGAATTCTCGGATAAAAAAAAAAAAAAAAAAAAAAATTTCTCCGATTCTGGTTTTCCACAAAACGAGGATTTTCGGATAAAAAAAAAAAAAAAAAATTTCTCCGATTCTCGTTTTCCACAAAACGAGAAATCTCGGATAAAAAAAAAAAAAATTTCTCTGATTCTCGTTTTCCACAAAACAAGAATTCTCGGATAAAAAAAAAAAAAAAAAAAATTTCTCCGATTCTCATTTTCCGCAAAACGAGAATTTTCGGATAAAAGGAAAAAAAAAAATTTCTCCGATTCTCGTTTTCCACAAAACGAGAATCCTCGGATAAGAAAAAAAAAAAAAAATTTCTCCGATTCTGGTTTTCCAC
The DNA here is from genome assembly GCA_964036045.1 of Eutreptiella sp. 'Long Island Sound 2002'. Lineage (NCBI taxonomy): Eukaryota > Euglenozoa > Euglenophyceae > Eutreptiales > Eutreptiaceae > Eutreptiella > Eutreptiella sp. 'Long Island Sound 2002'. Next base: position 13,067,384 of record OZ038403.1, read on the forward strand.
AAAACGAGAATTCTCGGATAAAAAAAAAAAAAAATTTCTCCGATTCTCGTTTTTCCAAAACACGAGAATTCCGGATAAAAAAAAAAAAATTTCTCTGATTCTGGTTTTCCACAAGAAGAGAATTCTCGGATAAAAGAAAAAAAAAAATTTCTCCGATTCTGGTTTTCCGCAAAACGAGATTTCTCGGATGAAAAAAAAAAAAAAAAAATTTCTCTGATTCTCGTTTTCGGCAAAACGAGAATTCTCGGATGAAAAAAAAAAAAAAAATTTCTCCGATTCTGGTTTTCCAAAACACGAGAATTCCGGATAAAAAAAAAAAAATTTCTCGGATTCTGATTTTTCCACAAGAAGAGAATTCTCGGATAAAAAAAAAAAAAAAAAAAATTTCTCCGATTCTGGTTTTCCACAAAACGAGAATTCTCGGATAAAAAAAAAACAATTTTCTCTGATTCTCGTTTTCCACAAAACGAGAATTCTCGGATAAAAAAAAAAAAAAAAAAATTCTCCGATTCTCGTTGTCCACAAAACGAGAATTCTCGGATAAAAAGAAAAAAAAAATTTCTCCGATTCTGATTTTTCACAAAACGAGAATTCTCGGATAAAAAAAAAAAAATTTCTCCGATTCTCGTTTTCCACAAAACGAGAATTCTCGGATAAAAAAAAAAAAGAAAAAAAAATTCTCCGATTCTCGTTTTCCACAAAACGAGAATCCTCGGATAAGAAAAAAAAAAAAAAAAATTTCTCCGATTCTGGTTTTCCACAAAACGAGAATTCTCGGATAAAAAAAAAAAAAAAATTTCTCCGATTCTGGTTTTCCAAAACACGAGAATTCCGGATAAAAAAAAAAATTTCTCTGATTCTGGTTTTCCACAAGAAGAGAATTCTCGGATAAAAGAAAAAAAAAAAAATTTCTCCGATTCTGGTTTTCCGCAAAACGAGATTTCTCGGATAAAAAAAAAAAAAAAAAAATTTCTCTGATTCTCGTTTTCGGCAAAACGAGAATTCTCGGATGAAAAAAAAAAAAAAAATTTCTCCGATTCTGGTTTTCCAAAACACGAGAATTCCGGATAAAAAAGAAAAAAAAAATTTCTCTGATTCTGGCTTTCCACAAGAAGAGAATTCTCGGATAAAAAAAAAAAAAAAAAATTTCTCCGATTCTGGTTTTCCACAAAACGAGAATTCTCGGATAAAAAAAAATTTTTTTTCTCTGATTCTCGTTTTCCACAAAACGAGAATTCTCGGATAAAAAAAAAAAAAAAAATTTCTCCGATTCTCGTTGTCCACAAAACGAGAATTCTCGGATAAAAAAAAAAAAAAAATTTCTCCGATTCTGATTTTTCACAAAACGAGAATTCTCGGATAAAAAAAAAAAAAAAATTTCTCCGATTCTCGTTTTCCACAAAACGAGAATTCTCGGATAAAAAAAGAAAAAAAAAAATTTCTCCGATTCTCGTTTTCCGCAAAACGAGAATTCTCGGATAAAAAAAAAAAAAAATTTCTCCGATTCTCGTTTTCCACAAAACGAGAATTCTCGGATAAAAAAAAAAAAAAAAATTTCTCCGATTCTGGTTTTCCACAAAACGAGAATTCTCGGATAAAAAAAAAAAGAAAAAAAAATTTCTCCGATTCTCGTTTTCCGCAAAACGAGAATTTTCGGATAAAAGGAAAAAAAAAATTTCTCCGATTCTCGTTTTCCACAAAACGAGAATCCTCGGATAAGAAAAAAAAAAAAAAAAATTTCTCCGATTCTGGTTTTCCACAAAACGAGAATTCTCGGATAAAAAAAAAAAAAAATTTCTCCGATTCTGGTTTTCCAAAACACGAGAATTCCGGATAAAAAAAAAAAAAATTTCTCTGATTCTGGTTTTCCACAAGAAGAGAATTCTCGGATAAAAGAAAAAAAAAAAATTTCTCCGATTCTGGTTTTCCGCAAAACGAGATTTCTCGGATAAAAAAAAAAAAAAAAATTTCTCTGATTCTCGTTTTCGGCAAAACGAGAATTCTCGGATGAAAAAAAAAAAAAAATTTCTCCGATTCTGGTTTTCCACAAAACGAGAATTCTCGGATAAAAAAAAAAAATTTTCTCTGATTCTCGTTTTCCACAAAACGAGAATTCTCGGATAAAAAAAAAAAAAAAGATTTCTCCGATTCTCGTTGTCCACAAAACGAGAATTCTCGGATAAAAAAAAAAAAAAAAATTTCTCCGATTCTGATTTTTCACAAAACGAGAATTCTCGGATAAAAAAAAAAAAAAAATTTCTCCGATTCTCGTTTTCCACAAAACGAGAATTCTCGGATAAAAAAAGAAAAAAAAAAAAATTTCTCCGATTCTCGTTTTCCGCAAAACGAGAATTCTCGGATAAAAAAAAAAAAAAAAATTTCTCTGATTCTGGTTTTCCACAAGAAGGGAATTCTCGGATAAAAAAAAAAAAAAAAATTTCTCCGATTGTGGTTTTCCGCAAAACGAGATTTCTCGGATAAAAAAAAAAAAAAAAATTTCTCTGATTCTCGTTTTCCACAAAACGAGAATTCTCGGATAAAAAAAAAAAAAAAAATTTCTCCGATTCTCGTTTTCCACAAAACGAGAATTCTCGGATAAAAAAGAAAAAAAAATTTCTCCGATTCTGGGTTTCAACAAAAAGAGAATTCTCGGATACAAAAAAAAAAAAAAAAAAAAATTTCTCCGATTCTCGTTTTCCACAAAACGAGAATTCTCGGATAAAAAAAAAAAAAACAAAAAATTTCTCCGATTTTGGTTTTCCACAAAACGAGAATTCTCGGATAAAAAAAAAAAAAAAATTTCTCCGATTCTGGTTTTCCAAAACACGAGAATTCCGGATAAAAAAAAAAAATTTCTCTGATTCTGGTTATCCACAAGAAGAGAATTCTCGGATAAAAAAAAAAAAAAAATTTCTCCGACTCTGGTTTTCCGCAAAACGAGATTTCTCGGATAAAAAAAAAAAAAAAATTTCTCCGATTCTGGTTTTCCAAAACACGAGAATTCCGGATAAAAAAAAAAAAATTTCTCTGATTCTGGTTTTCCACAAAACGAGATTCCTCGGATAAAAAAAAAAAAAAAATTTCTCCGATTCTGGTTTTCCACAAAACGAGAATTCTCGGATAAAAAAAAAAAAAAATTTCTCCGATTCTCGTTTTCCACAAAACGAGAAATCTCGAATAAAAAAAAAAAAAAAATTTCTCTGATTCTCGTTTTCCACAAAACGAGAATTCTCGGATAAAAAAAAAAAAAAAAAATTTCTCTGATTCTGGTTTTCCACAAGAAGAGAATTCTCGGATAAAAAAAAAAAAAAAAAAATTTCTCTGATTCTGGTTTTCCACAAAACGAGAATTCTCGGATAAAGAAAAAAAAAAAATTTTCTCCGATTCTGGTTTTCCACAAAACGAGAATTCTCGGATAAAAAAAAAAAAAAAAAAATTCTCCGATTCTGGTTTTCCAAAACACGAGAATTCCGGATAAAAAAAAAAATTTCTCTGATTCTGGTTTTCCACAAGAAGAGAATTCTCGGATAAAAAAAAAAAAAAAATTTTTTCACGATTCTCCTTTTCCACAAAACGAGAATTCTCGGATAAAGAAAGAAAAAAAAAAATTTCTCCGATTCTGGTTTTCGACAAAACGAGAATTCTCGGAAAAAAAGAAAAAAAATTTTCTCCGATTCTCGTTTTCCACAAAACGAGAATTCTCGGATAAAAAAAAAAAAAAATTTTTTTTTCTCCGATTCTGGTTTTCCACAAAACGACAATTCTCGGAAAAAAAAAAAAACAAAAAATTTTCACGATTCTCCTTTTCCACAAAACGAGAATTCTCGGATAAAGAAAGAAAAAAAAAAAAAATTTCTCCGATTCTCGTTTTCCGCAAAACGAGAATTCTCGGAAAAAAAAAAAAAAAAATATCTCCGATTCTCGTTTTCCACAAAACGAGAATTCTCGGATAAAGAAAAAAAAAAAATTTCTCCGATTCTGGTTTTCCACAAAACGAGAATTCTCGGATAAAAAAAAAAAAAAAATTTCTCCAATTCTGGTTTTCCAAAACACGAGAATTCCGGATAAAAAAAAAAAAAAATTTCTCCGATTCTGGTTTTCCGCAAAACGAGATTTCTCGGATAAAAAAAAAAAAAAAAAAATTTCTCTGATTCTCGTTTTCCACAAAACGAGAATTCTCGGATAAAAAAAAAAAAAAAAATTTCTCCGATTCTCGTTTTCCACAAAACGAGAATTCTCGGATAAAAAAAAAAAAATTTCTCCGATTCTGGTTTTCAACAAAACGAGAATTCTCGGATAAAAAAAAAAAAAATTTCGCCGATTCTGGTTTTCCACAAAACGAGAATTCTCGGATAAAAAAAAAAAAAAACAAAAAAATTTCTCCGATTCTGGTTTTCCACAAAACGAGGATTCTCGGATAAAAAAAAAAAAAAAAAATTTCTCCGATTCTCGTTTTCCACAAAACGAGAAATCTCGGATAAAAAAAAAAAACAAATTTCTCTGATTCTCGTTTTCCACAAAACAAGAATTCTCGGATAAAAAAAAAAAAAAAAAAATTTCTCCGATTCTCGTTTTCCGCAAAACGAGAATTTTCGGATAAAAGGAAAAAAAAAAATTTCTCCGCTTCTCGTTTTCCACAAAACGAGAATCCTCGGATAAGAAAAAAAAAAAAAAAAATTTCTCCGATTCTGGTTTTCCACAAAACGAGAATTCTCGGATAAAAAAAAAAAAAATTTCTCCGATTCTGGTTTTCCAAAACACGAGAATTCCGGATAAAAAAAAAAAAAAATTTCTCTGATTCTGGTTTTCCACAAGAAGAGAATTCTCGGATAAAAGAAAAAAAAAATTTCTCCGATTCTGGTTTTCCGCAAAACGAGATTTCTCGGATAAAAAAAAAAAAAAATTTCTCTGATTCTCGTTTTCGGCAAAACGAGAATTCTCGGATGAAAAAAAAAAAAAAATTTCTCCGATTCTGGTTTTCCAAAACACGAGAATTCCGGATAAAAAAAAAAAAAAATTTCTCTGATTCTGGTTTTCCACAAGAAGAGAATTCTCGGATAAAAAAAAAAAAAATTTCTCCGATTCTGGTTTTCCACAAAACGAGAATTCTCGGATAAAAAAAAAAAAAATTTCTCCGATTCTCGTTTTCCACAAAACGAGAATTCTCGGATAAAAAAAAAAGAAAAAAAAAATTTCTCCGATTCTCGTTTTCCGCAAAACGAGAATTTTCGGATAAAAGGAAAAAAAAAAATTTCTCCGATTCTCGTTTTCCACAAAACGAGAATTCTCGGATAAAAAAAAAAAAAAATTTCTCCGATTCTGGTTTTCCACAAAACGAGAATTCTCGGATAAAAAAAAAAAAAAACAAAAAAATTTCTCCGATTCTGGTTTTCGACAAAACGAGGATTCTCGGATAAAAAAAAAAAAAAAAAAAAATTCTCCGATTCTCGTTTTCCACAAAACGAGAAATCTCGGATAAAAAAAAAAAAAATTTCTCTGATTCTCGTTTTCCACAAAACAAGAATTCTCGGATAAAAAAAAAAAAAAAAAAATTTCTCCGATTCTCGTTTTCCACAAAACGAGAATCCTCGGGTAAGAAAAAAAAAAAAAAAAATTTCTCCGATTCTGGTTTTCCACAAAACGAGAATTCTCGGATAAAAAAAAAAAAAATTTCTCCAATTCTGGTTTTCCAAAACACGAGAATTCCGGATAAAAAAAAAAAAATTTATCTGATTCTGGTTTTCCTCAAGAAGAGAATTCTCGGATAAAAGAAAAAAAAAATTTCTCCGATTCTGGTTTTCCGCAAAACGAGATTTCTCGGATAAAAAAAAAAAAAAAAAAATTTCTCTGATTCTCGTTTTCGGCAAAACGAGAATTCTCGGATGAAAAAAAAAAAAAAAATTTCTCCGATTCTGGTTTTCCAAAACACGAGAATTCCGGATAAAAAAAAAAAAAAATTTCTCTGATTCTGGTTTTCCACAAGAAGAGAATTCTCGGATAAAAAAAAAAAAAAATTTCTCCGATTCTGGTTTTCCACAAAACGAGAATTCTCGGATAAAAAAAAAAAATTTTTCTCTGATTCTCGTTTTCCACAAAACGAGAATTCTCGGATGAAAAAAAAAAAAAAAAATTTCTCCGATTCTCTTTGTCCACAAAACGAGAATTCTCGGATAAAAAGAAAAAAAAAATTTCTCCGATTCTGATTTTTTACAAAACGAGAATTCTCGGATAAAAAAAAAAAAAAATTTCTCCGATTCCCGTTTTCCACAAAAAGAGAATTCTCGGATAAAAGGAAAAAAAAAAATTTCTCCGATTCTCGTTTTCCACAAAACGAGAATCCTCGGATAAGAAAAAAAAAAAAAAAATTTCTCCGATTCTGGTTTTCCACAAAACGAGAATTCTCGGATAAAAAAAAAAAAAGTTTCTCCGATTCTGGTTTTCCAAAACACGAGAATTCCGGATAAAAAAAAAAAAAATTTCTCTGATTCTGATTTTTTACAAAACGAGAATTCTCGGATAAAAAAAAAAAAAAATTTCTCCGATTCCCGTTTTCCACAAAAAGAGAATTCTCGGATAAAAGGAAAAAAAAAAATTTCTCCGATTCTCGTTTTCCACAAAACGAGATTTCTCGGATAAAAAAAAAAAAAAAATTTCTCTGATTCTCGTTTTCGGCAAAACGAGAATTCTCGGATGAAAAAAAAAAAAAATTTCTCCGATTCTGGTTTTCCAAAACACGAGAATTCCGGATAAAAAAAAAAAAAATTTCTCTGATTCTGGTTTTCCACAAGAAGAGAATTCTCGGATAAAAAAAAAAAAAAAAAATTTCTCCGATTCTGGTTTTCCACAAAACGAGAATTCTCGGATAAAAAAAAAATTTTTTTTCTCTGATTCTCGTTTTCCACAAAACGAGAATTCTCGGATAAAAAAAAAAAAAAAAAATTTCTCCGATTCTCGTTGTCCACAAAACGAGAATTCTCGGATAAAAAAAAAAAAAAAATTTCTCCGATTCTGATTTTTCACAAAACGAGAATTCTCGGATAAAAAAAAAAAACAAATTTCTCCGATTCTCGTTTTCCACAAAACGAGAATTCTCGGATAAAAAAAGAAAAAAAAAAAAATTTCTCCGATTCTCGTTTTCCGCAAAACGAGAATTCTCGGATAAAAAAAAAAAAAAATTTCTCCGATTCTCGTTTTCCACAAAACGAGAATTCTCGGATAAAAAAAAAAAAAAAAAAAAAATTTCTCCGCTTCTGGTTTTCCACAAAACGAGAATTCTCGGATAAAAAAAAAAAAAAAAATTTCTCCGATTCTGGTTTTCCAAAACACGAGAATTCCGGATAAAAAAAAAAAAAATTTCTCTGATTCTGGTTTTCCACAAGAAGAGAATTCTCGGATAAAAAAAAAAAAAAAAATTTCTACGATTCTGGTTTTCCGCAAAACGAGATTTCTCGGATAAAAAAAAAAAAAAATTTCTCCGATTCTGGTTTTCCAAAACACGAGAATTCCGGATAAAAAAAAAAAAAATTTCTCTGATTCTGGTTTTCCACAAAACGAGATTCCTCGGATAAAAAAAAAAAAAAAATTTCTCCGATTCTGGTTTTCCGCAAAACGAGAATTCTCGGATAAAAAAAAAAAAAAATTTCTCCGATTCTCGTTTTCCACAAAACGAGAATTCTCGGATAAAAAAAAAAAAAAATTTCTCTGATTCTCGTTTTCCGCAAAACGAGAATTCTCGGATAAAAAAAAAAAAAAAAATTTCTCTGATTCTGGTTTTCCACAAGAAGAGAATTCTCGGATAAAAAAAAAAAAAAAAAATTTCTCCGATTCTGGTTTTCCACAAAACGAGAATTCTCGGATAAAAAAAAAAAAATTTCTCTGATTCTGGTTTTCCACAAAACGAGAATTCTCGGATAAAAAAAAAAAAAAAAAAATTTCTCCGATTCTCGTTGTCCACAAAACGAGAATTCTCGGATAAAAAAAAAAAAAAAATTTCTCCGATTCTGATTTTTCACAAAACGAGAATTCTCGGATAAAAAAAAAAAAAAAATTTCTCCGATTCTCGTTTTCCACAAAACGAGAATTCTCGGATAAAAAAAGAAAAAAAAAAAAAATTTCTCCGATTCTGGTTTTCCAAAACACGAGAATTCCGGATAAAAAAAAAAAAATTTTTTTTCTGATTCTGGTTTTCCACAAGAAGAGAATTCTCGGATAAAAAAAAAAATAAAAAAAAATTTCTCCGATTCTGGTTTTCCGCGAAACGGGATTTCTCGGATAAAAAAAAAAAAAAAAAATTTCTCCGATTCTCGTTTTCCACAAAACGAGAATTCTCGGATAAAAAAAAAAAAAAACAAAAAAATTTCTCCGATTCTGGTTTTCCACAAAACGAGGATTCTCGGATAAAAAAAAAAAAAAAAAATTTCTCCGCTTCTCGTTTTCCACAAAACGAGAATCCTCGGATAAAAAAAAAAAAAAAAATTTCTCCGATTCTGGTTTTCCACAAAACGAGAATTCTCGGATAAAAAAAAAAAAAAATTTCTCTGATTCTGGTTTTCCATGAAACGAGAATTCTCAGATAAAAAACAAAAAAAAAAATTTCTCTGATTCTCGTTTTCCACAAAACGAGAATTCTCGGATAAAAAAAAAAAAAAAAAATTTCTCCGATTCTCGTTTTCCGCAAAACGAGAATTCTCGGAAAAAACAAAAAAAAAAAAAATTTCTCTGATTCTCGTTTTCGGCAAAACGAGAATTCTCGGATAAAAAAAAAAAAAAAAAATTTCTCCGATTCTGGTTTTCCAAAACACGAGAATTCCGGATAAAAAAAAAAAATTTTCTCTGATTCTGGTTTTCCACAAGAAGAGAATTCTCGGATAAAAAAAAAAAAAAAAAATTCTCCGATTCTGGTTTTCCGCAAAACGAGATTTCTCGGATAAAAAAAAAAAAAAATTCCTCCGATTCTGGTTTTCCGCAAAACGAGATTTCTCGGATAAAAAAAAAAAAATTTCTCTGATTCTGGTTTTCCACAAAACGAGATTCCTCGGATAAAAAAAAAAAAAAAAAATTTCTCCGATTCTGGTTTTCCACAAAACGAGAATTCTCGAGTAAAAAAAAAAAAAAATTTCCCCGATTCTCGTTTTCCACAAAACGAGAATTCTCGGATAAAAAAAAAAAAAATTTTTTTTTCTCCGATTTAGGTTTTCCACAAAACGACAATTCTCGGATAAAAAAAAAAAAAAAATTTTCACGATTCTCCTTTTCCACAAAACGAGAATTCTCGGATAAAGAAAGAAAAAAAAAAAAATTTCTCCGATTCTGGTTTTCCACAAAACGAGAATTCTCGGATAAAAACAAAAAAAAAAAAAAATTTCGCCGATTCTGGTTTTCCACAAAACGAGAATTCTCGGATAAAAAAAAAAAAAAAAAAAAATTCTCTGATTCTCGTTTTCCACAAAACGAGAATTCTCGGATAAAAAAAAAAAAAATATCTCCGATTCTCGTTTTCCACAAAACGAGAATTCTCGGATAAAAAAAAAAAAAAAAATTTCTCCGATTCTGGTTTTCCACAAAACGAGGATTCTCGGATAAAAAAAAAAAAAAAAATTTCTGCGATTCTGGTTTTCCACAAAACGAGAATTCTCGGATAAAAAAAAAAAAAAAAATTTCTCCGATTCTCGTTTTCCACAAAACGAGAATTATCGGATAAAAAAAAAAAAAAATATTTCTCCGATTCTCGTTTTCCGCAAAACGAGAATTCTCGGATAAAAAAAAAAAAAAAAATTTCTCCGATTCTCGTTTTCCACAAAACGAGAATTCTCGGCTAAAAAAAAAAAAAAAAATTTCTCCGATTCTCGTTTTCCGCAAAACGAGAATTCTCGGAAAAAAAAATAAAAATTTCTCCGATTCTCGTTTTCCGCAAAACGAGAATTCCCGGATAAAAAAAAAAAAAATTTCTCCGATTCTCGTTTTCCACAAAACGAGAATTCTCGGATAAAAAAAAAAAAAAAAAATTTCTCCGATTCTGGTTTTCGACAAAACGAGAATTCTCGGATAAAAAAAAAAAAAAAAATTTCTCCGATTCTGGTTTTCCAAAACACGAGAATTCCGGATAAAAAAAAAAAAAATTTCTCTGATTCTGGTTTTCCACAAGAAGGGAATTCTCGGATAAAAAAAAAAAAAAATTTCTCCGATTCTGGTTTTCCGCAAAACGAGATTTCTCGGATAAAAAAAAAAAAAAAATTTCTCTGATTCTCGTTTTCCACAAAACGAGAATTCTCGGATAAAAAAAAAAAAAAAAAAAATTTCTCCGATTCTCGTTTTCCACAAAACGAGAATTCTCGGATAAAAAAGAAAAAAAAATTTCTCCGATTCTGGTTTTCAACAAAACGAGAATTCTCGGATAAAAAAAAAAAACAAAAAAATTTCTCCGATTCTGGTTTTCCACAAAACGAGGATTCTCGGATAAAAAAAAAAAAAAAAATTTCTCCGATTCCCGTTTTCCACAAAACGAGAAATCTCGGATAAAAAAAAAAAAAAAATTTCTCTGATTCTCGTTTTCCACAAAACAAAATTCTCGGATAAAAAAAAAAAAAAAAATTTCTCCGATTCTCGTTTTCCGCAAAACGAGAATTTTCGGATAAAAGGAAAAAAAAAAATTTCTCCGATTCTCGTTTTCCACAAAACGAGAATCCTCGGATAAGAAAAAAAAAAAAAAAAATTTCTCCGATTCTGGTTTTCCACAAAACGAGAATTCTCGGATAAAAAAAAAAAAAATTTCTCCGATTCTGGTTTTCCAAAACACGAGAATTCCGGATAAAAAAAAAAAAAAAATTTCTCTGATTCTGGTTTTCCACAAGAAGAGAATTCTCGGATAAAAGGAAAAAAAAAATTTCTCCGATTCTGGTTTTCCGCAAAACGAGATTTCTCGGATAAAAAAAAAAAAAAAAATTTCTCTGATTCTCGTTTTCGGCAAAACGAGAATTCTCGGATGAAAAAAAAAAAAAATATTTCTCCGATTCTGGTTTTCCAAAACACGAGAATTCCGGATAAAAAAAAAAAAAATTTCTCTGATTCTGGTTTTCCACAAGAAGAGAATTCTCGGATAAAAAAAAAAAAAATTTCTCCGATTCTGGTTTTCCACAAAACGAGAATTCTCGGATAAAAAAAAAAATTTTCTCTGATTCTCGTTTTCCACAAAACGAGAATTCTCGGATAAAAAAAAAAAAAAAATTTCTCCGATTCTCGTTGTCCACAAAACGAGAATTCTCGGATAAAAAGAAAAAAAAAAATTTCTCCGATTCTGATTTTTCACAAAACGAGAATTCTCGGATATAAAAAAAAAAAAAATTTCTCCGATTCTCGTTTTCCACAAAACGAGAATTCTCGGATAAAAAAAAAAAGAAAAAAAAAATTTCTCCGATTCTCGTTTTCCGCAAAACGAGAATTTTCGGATAAAAGGAAAAAAAAAAATTTCTCCGATTCTCGTTTTCCACAAAAGGAGAATTCTCGGATAAAAAAAAAAAAAAAATTTCTCCGATTCTGGTTTTTCACAAAACGAGAATTCTCGGATAAAAAAAAAAAAAAAAAAAAAATTTCTCCGATTCTGGTTTTCCACAAAACGAGGATTCTCGGATAAAAAAAAAAAAAAAAAAAAATTTCTCCGATTCTCGTTTTCCACAAAACGAGAAATCTCGGATAAAAAAAAAAAAATTTCTCTGATTCTCGTTTTCCACAAAACAAGAATTCTCGGATAAAAAAAAAAAAAAAAATTTCTCCGATTCTCGTTTTCCGCAAAACGAGAATTTTCGGATAAAAGGAAAAAAAAAAATTTCTCCGATTCTCGTTTTCCACAAAACGAGAATCCTCGGATAAGAAAAAAAAAAAAAAAATTTCTCCGATTCTGGTTTTCCACAAAACGAGAATTCTCGGATAAAAAAAAAAAAAAAATTTCTCCGATTCTCGTTTTCCGCAAAACGAGAATTTTCGGATAAAAGGAAAAAAAAAATTTCTCCGATTCTCGTTTTCCACAAAACGAGAATTCTCGGATAAAAAAAAAAAAAAATTTCTCCGATTCTGGTTTTCCACAAAACGAGAATTCTCGGATAAAAAAAAAAAAAACAAAAAAATTTCTCCGATTCTGGTTTTCCACAAAACGAGGATTCTCGGATAAAAAAAAAAAAAAAAAAATTTCTCCGATTCTCGTTTTCCACAAAACGAGAAATCTCGGATAAAAAAAAAAAAATTTCTCTGATTCTCGTTTTCCACAAAACAAGAATTCTCGGATAAAAAAAAAAAAAAAAAAATTTCTCCGATTCTCGTTTTCCACAAAACGAGAATCCTCGGGTAAGAAAAAAAAAAAAAAAAAATTTCTCCGATTCTGGTTTTCCACAAAACGAGAATTCTCGGATAAAAAAAAAAAAAATTTCTCCAATTCTGGTTGTCCAAAACACGAGAATTCCGGATAAAAAAAAAAAAATTTATCTGATTCTGGTTTTCCACAAGAAGAGAATTCTCGGATAAAAGAAAAAAAAAATTTCTCCGATTCTGGTTTTCCGCAAAACGAGATTTCTCGGATAAAAAAAAAAAAAAAATTTCTCTGATTCTCGTTTTCGGCAAAACGAGAATTCTCGGATGAAAAAAAAAAAAAAAATTTCTCCGATTCGGGTTTTCCAAAACACGAGAATTCCGGATAAAAAAAAAAAAAAATTTCTCTGATTCTGGTTTTCCACAAGAAGAGAATTCTCGGATAAAAAAAAAAAAAAATTTCTCCGATTCTGGTTTTCCACAAAACGAGAATTCTCGGATAAAAAAAAATTTTTTTTCTCTGATTCTCGTTTTCCACAAAACGAGAATTCTCGGATGAAAAAAAAAAAAAAAATTTCTCCGATTCTCTTTGTCCACAAAACGAGAATTCTCGGATAAAAAGAAAAAAAAAATTTCTCCGATTCTGATTTTTTACAAAACGAGAATTCTCGGATAAAAAAAAAAAAAATTTCTCCGATTCTCGTTTTCCACAAAAAGCGAATTCTCGGATAAAAGGAAAAAAAAAAATTTCTCCGATTCTCGTTTTCCACAAAACGAGAATCCTCGGATAAGAAAAAAAAAAAAAAAATTTCTCCGATTCTGGTTTTCCACAAAACGAGAATTCTCGGATAAAAAAAAAAAAGTTTCTCCGATTCTGGTTTTCCAAAACACGAGAATTCCGGATAAAAAAAAAAAAAATTTCTCTGATTCTGGTTTTCCAAAACACGAGAATTCCGGATAAAAAAAAAAAAATTTCTCTGATTCTGGTTTTCCACAAGAAGAGAATTCTCGGATAAAAAAAAAAAAAAAAAATTTCTCCGATTCTGGTTTTCCACAAAACGAGAATTCTCGGATAAAAAAAAAAAAATTTCTCTGATTCTGGTTTTCCACAAAACGAGAATTCTCGGATAAAAAAAAAAAAAAAAAAAATTTCTCCGATTCTCGTTGTCCACAAAACGAGAATTCTCGGATAAAAAAAAAAAAAAAATTTCTCCGATTCTGATTTTTCACAAAACGAGAATTCTCGGATAAAAAAAAAAAAAAAATTTCTCCGATTCTCGTTTTCCACAAAACGAGAATTCTCGGATAAAAAAAGAAAAAAAAAAAAAATTTCTCCGATTCTGGTTTTCCAAAACACGAGAATTCCGGATAAAAAAAAAAAAATTTTTTTTCTGATTCTGGTTTTCCACAAGAAGAGAATTCTCGGATAAAAAAAAAAATAAAAAAAAATTTCTCCGATTCTGGTTTTCCACGAAACGGGATTTCTCGGATAAAAAAAAAAAAAAAAAATTTCTCCGATTCTCGTTTTCCACAAAACGAGAATTCTCGGATAAAAAAAAAAAAAAACAAAAAAATTTCTCCGATTCTGGTTTTCCACAAAACGAGGATTCTCGGATAAAAAAAAAAAAAAAAATTTCTCCGCTTCTCGTTTTCCACAAAACGAGAATCCTCGGATAAAAAAAAAAAAAAAAATTTCTCCGATTCTGGTTTTCCACAAAACGGGAATTCTCGGATAAAAAAAAAAAAAAATTTCTCTGATTCTGGTTTTCCATGAAACGAGAATTCTCAGATAAAAAACAAAAAAAAAAATTTCTCTGATTCTCGTTTTCCACAAAACGAGAATTCTCGGATAAAAAAAAAAAAAAAAAATTTCTCCGATTCTCGTTTTCCGCAAAACGAGAATTCTCGGAAAAAACAAAAAAAAAAAAATTTCTCTGATTCTCGTTTTCGGCAAAACGAGAATTCTCGGATAAAAAAAAAAAAAAAAAATTTCTCCGATTCTGGTTTTCCAAAACACGAGAATTCCGGATAAAAAAAAAAAAATTTCTCTGATTCTGGTTTTCCACAAGAAGAGAATTCTCGGATAAAAAAAAAAAAAAAAATTCTCCGATTCTGGTTTTCCGCAAAACGAGATTTCTCGGATAAAAAAAAAAAAAATTCCTCCGATTCTGGTTTTCCGCAAAACGAGATTTCTCGGATAAAAAAAAAAAATTTCTCTGATTCTGGTTTTCCACAAAACGAGATTCCTCGGATGAAAAAAAAAAAAAAAAATTTCTCCGATTCTGGTTTTCCACAAAACGAGAATTCTCGAGTAAAAAAAAAAAAAAATTTCTCCGATTCTCGTTTTCCACAAAACGAGAATTCTCGGATAAAAAAAAAAAAAAATTTTTTTTTCTCCGATTTAGGTTTTCCACAAAACGACAATTCTCGGATAAAAAAAAAAAAAAATTTTCACGATTCTCCTTTTCCACAAAACGAGAATTCTCGGATAAAGAAAGAAAAAAAAAAAAATTTCTCCGATTCTGGTTTTCCACAAAACGAGAATTCTCGGATAAAAACAAAAAAAAAAAAAAAATTTCGCCGATTCTGGTTTTCCACAAAACGAGAATTCTCGGATAAAAAAAAAAAAAAAAAAAATTCTCTGATTCTCGTTTTCCACAAAACGAGAATTCTCGGATAAAAAAAAAAAAAATATCTCCGATTCTCGTTTTCCACAAAACGAGAATTCTCGGATAAAAAAAAAAAAAAAAATTTCTCCGATTCTGGTTTTCCACAAAACGAGGATTCTCGGATAAAAAAAAAAAAAAAAAATTTCTGCGATTCTGGTTTTCCACAAAACGAGAATTCTCGGATAAAAAAAAAAAAAAAAATTTCTCCGATTCTCGTTTTCCACAAAACGAGAATTATCGGATAAAAAAAAAAAAAATATTTCTCCGATTCTCGTTTTCCGCAAAACGAGAATTCTCGGATAAAAAAAAAAAAAAAAAATTTCTCCGATTCTCGTTTTCCACAAAACGAGAATTCTCGGCTAAAAAAAAAAAAAAAAATTTCTCCGGTTCTCGTTTTCCGCAAAACGAGAATTCTCGGAAAAAAAAATAAAAATTTCTCCGATTCTCGTTTTCCGCAAAACGAGAATTCCCGGATAAAAAAAAAAAAAATTTCTCCGATTCTCGTTTTCCACAAAACGAGAATTCTCGGATAAAAAAAAAAAAAAAAATTTCTCCGATTCTGGTTTTCGACAAAACGAGAATTCTCGGATAAAAAAAAAAAAAAAAATTTCTCCGATTCTGGTTTTCCAAAACACGAGAATTCCGGATAAAAAAAAAAAAATTTCTCTGATTCTGGTTTTCCACAAGAAGGGAATTCTCGGATAAAAAAAAAAAAAAATTTCTCCGATTCTGGTTTTCCGCAAAACGAGATTTCTCGGATAAAAAAAAAAAAAAATTTCTCCGATTCTGGTTTTCAACAAAACGAGAATTCTCGGATACAAAAAAAAAAAAAAAATTTCTCCGATTCTCGTTTTCCACAAAACGAGAATTCTCGGATAAAAAAAAAAAAACAAAAAAATTTCTCCGATTCTGGTTTTCCACAAAACGAGGATTCTCGGATAAAAAAAAAAAAAAAAAATTTCTCCGATTCCCGTTTTCCACAAAACGAGAAATCTCGGATAAAAAAAAAAAAAAAATTTCTCTGATTCTCGTTTTCCACAAAACAAAATTCTCGGATAAAAAAAAAAAAAAAAAAATTTCTCCGATTCTCGTTTTCCGCAAAACGAGAATTTTCGGATAAAAGGAAAAAAAAAAATTTCTCCGATTCTCGTTTTCCACAAAACGAGAATCCTCGGATAAGAAAAAAAAAAAAAAAAAATTTCTCCGATTCTGGTTTTCCACAAAACGAGAATTCTCGGATAAAAAAAAAAAAAATTTCTCCGATTCTGGTTTTCCAAAACACGAGAATTCCGGATAAAAAAAAAAAAAAATTTCTCTGATTCTGGTTTTCCACAAGAAGAGAATTCTCGGATAAAAGAAAAAAAAAATTTCTCCGATTCTGGTTTTCCGCAAAACGAGATTTCTCGGATCAAAAAAAAAAAAAATTTCTCTGATTCTCGTTTTCGGCAAAACGAGAATTCTCGGATGAAAAAAAAAAAAAATATTTCTCCGATTCTGGTTTTCCAAAACACGAGAATTCCGGATAAAAAAAAAAAAAAAATTTCTCTGATTCTGGTTTTCCACAAGAAGAGAATTCTCGGATAAAAAAAAAAAAATTTCTCCGATTCTGGTTTTCCACAAAACGAGAATTCTCGGATAAAAAAAAAAAAATTTTCTCTGATTCTCGTTTTCCACAAAACGAGAATTCTCGGATAAAAAAAAAAAAAAATTTCTCCGATTCTCGTTGTCCACAAAACGAGAATTCTCGGATAAAAAGAAAAAAAAAAATTTCTCCGATTCTGATTTTTCACAAAACGAGAATTCTCGGATAAAAAAAAAAAAAAAATTTCTCCGATTCTCGTTTTCCACAAAACGAGAATTCTCGGATAAAAAAAAAGAGAAAAAAAAAATTTCTCCGATTCTCGTTTTCCGCAAAACGAGAATTTTCGGATAAAAGGAAAAAAAAAAATTTCTCCGATTCTCGTTTTCCACAAAACGAGATTTCTCGGATAAAAAAAAAAAAAAATTTCTCCGATTCTGGTTTTTCACAAAACGAGAATTCTCGGATAAAAAAAAAAAAAACAAAAAAATTTCTCCGATTCTGGTTTTCCACAAAACGAGGATTCTCGGATAAAAAAAAAAAAAAAAAAAAATTTCTCCGATTCTCGTTTTCCACAAAACGAGAAATCTCGGATAAAAAAAAAAAAAATTTCTCTGATTCTCGTTTTCCACAAAACAAGAATTCTCGGATAAAAGGAAAAAAAAAAATTTCTCCGATTCTCGTTTTCCACAAAACGAGAATCCTCGGATAAGAAAAAAAAAAAAAAAAATTTCTCCGATTCTGGTTTTCCACAAAACGAGAATTCTCGGATAAAAAAAAAAAAAAATTTCTCCGATTCTCGTTTTCCACAAAACGAGAATTCTCGGATAAAAAAAAAAAGAAAAAAAAAATTTCTCCGATTCTCGTTTTCCGCAAAACGAGAATTTTCGGATAAAAGGAAAAAAAAAATTTCTCCGATTCTCGTTTTCCACAAAACGAGAATTCTCGGATAAAAAAAAAAAAAAATTTCTCCGATTCTGGTTTTCCACAAAACGAGAATTCTCGGATAAAAAAAAAAAAAAACAAAAAAATTTCTCCGATTCTGGTTTTCCACAAAACGAGGATTCTCGGATAAAAAAAAAAAAAAAAAAAAATTTCTCCGATTCTCGTTTTCCACAAAACGAGAAATCTCGGATAAAAAAAAAAAAATTTCTCTGATTCTCGTTTTTCACAAAACAAGAATTCTCGGATAAAAAAAAAAAAAAAAAAATTTCTCCGATCCTCGTTTTCCGCAAAACGAGAATTTTCGGATAAAAGGAAAAAAAAAATTTCTCCGATTCTGGTTTTCCACAAAACGAGAATTCTCGGATAAAAAAAAAAAAAATTTCTCCGATTCTGGTTTTCCAAAACACGAGAATTCCGGATAAAAAAAAAAAAAATTTCTCTGATTCTGGTTTTCCACAAGAAGAGAATTCTCGGATAAAAGAAAAAAAAAATTTCTCCGATTCTGGTTTTCCGCAAAACGAGATTTCTAGGATTAAAAAAAAAAAAAAAATTTCTCTGATTCTCGTTTTCGGCAAAACGAGAATTCTCGGATGAAAAAAAAAAAAAAAATTTCTCCGATTCTGGTTTTCCAAAACACGAGAATTCCGGATAAAAAAAAAAAATTTCTCTGATTCTGGTTTTCCACAAGAAGAGAATTCTCGGATAAAAAAAAAAAAAAAAATTTCTCCGATTCTGGTTTTCCACAAAACGAGAATTCTCGGATAAAACAAAAAAATTTTTCTCTGATTCTCGTTTTCCACAAAACGAGAATTCTCGGATAAAAAAAAAAAAATTTCTCCGATTCTCGTTGTCCACAAAACGAGAATTCTCGGATAAAAAGAAAAAAAAAATTTCTCCGATTCTGATTTTTCACAAAACGAGAATTTTCGGATAAAAAAAAAAAAAATTTCTCCGATTCTCGTTTTCCACAAAACGAGAATTCTCGGATAAAAAAAAAAAGAAAAAAAAAATTTCTCCGATTCTCGTTTTCCGCAAAACGAGAATTTTCGGATAAAAGGAAAAAAAAATTTTTCTCCGATTCTCGTTTTCCACAAAACGAGAATCCTCGGATAAGAAAAAAAAAAAAAAATTTCTCCGATTCTGGTTTTCCACAAAACGAGAATTCTCGGATAAAAAAAAAAAAAGTTTCTCCGATTCTCGTTTTTCACAAAACAAGAATTCTCGGATAAGAAAAAAAAAAAAAAAAAATTTCTCCGATTCTGGTTTTCCACAAAACGAGAATTCTCGGATAAAAAAAAAAAAATTTCTCCGATTCTGGTTTTCCAAAACACGAGAATTCCGGATAAAAAAAAAAAAATTTCTCTGATTCTGGTTTTCCACAAGAAGAGAATTCTCGGATAAAAGAAAAAAAAAAATTTCTCCGATTCTGGTTTTCCGCAAAACGAGATTTCTCGGATAAAAAAAAAAAAAATTTCTCTGATTCTCGTTTTCGGCAAAACGAGAATTCTCGGATAAAAAAGAAAAAAAAATTTCTCCGATTCTGGTTTTCCACAAAACGAGAATTCTCGGATAAAAAAAAAAAAAACAAAAAAATTTCTCCGATTCTGGTTTTCGACAAAACGAGGATTCTCGGATAAAAAAAAAAAAAAAATTTCTCCGATTCCCGTTTTCCACAAAACGAGAAATCTCGGATAAAAAAAAAAAATTTCTCTGGTTCTCGTTTTCCACAAAACGAGAATTCTCGGATAAAAAAAAAAAAAAAATTTCTCCGATTCTCGTTTTCCGCAAAACGAGAATTTTGGGATAAAAGGAAAAAAAAAAATTTCTCCGATTCTCGTTTTCCACAAAACGAGAATCCTCGGATAAGAAAAAAAAAAAAAAAATTTCTCCGATTCCGGTTTTCCATAAAACGAGAATTCTCGGATAAAAAAAAAAAAAAAATTTCTCCGATTCTCGTTTTCCACAAAACGAGAATTCTCGGATAAAAAAAAAAGAAAAAAAAAATTTCTCCGATTCTCGTTTTCCGCAAAACGAGAATTTTCGGATAAAAGGAAAAAAAAAAATTTCTCCGATTCTCGTTTTCCACAAAACGAGAATTCTCGGATAAAAAAAAAAAAAAAATTTCTCCGATTCTGGTTTTCCACAAAACGAGAATTCTCGGATAAAAAAAAAAAAAAACAAAAAAATTTCTCCGATTCTGGTTTTCCACAAAACGAGGATTCTCGGATAAAAAAAAAAAAAAAAAAAATTTCTCCGATTCTCGTTTTCCACAAAACGAGAAATCTCGGATAAAAAAAAAAAAATTTCTCTGATTCTCGTTTTTCACAAAACAAGAATTCTCGGATAAGAAAAAAAAAAAAAAAAATTTCTCCGATTCTGGTTTTCCACAAAACGAGAATTCTCGGATAAAAAAAAAAAAATTTTCTCCGATTCTGGTTTTCCAAAACACGAGAATTCCGGATAAAAAAAAAAAAAATTTCTCTGATTCTGGTTTTCCACAAGAAGAGAATTCTCGGATAAAAGAAAAAAAAAATTTCTCCGATTCTGGTTTTCCGCAAAACGAGATTTCTCGGATTAAAAAAAAAAAAAAAAATTTCTCTGATTCTCGTTTTCGGCAAAACGAGACTTCTCGGATGAAAAAAAAAAAAAAATTTTCTCCGATTCTGGTTTTCCAAAACACGAGAATTCCGGATAAAAAAAAAAAAAATTTCTCTGATTCTGGTTTTCCACAAGAAGAGAATTCTCGGATAAAAAAAAAAAAAAATTTCTCCGATTCTGGTTTTCCACAAAACGAGAATTCTCGGATAAAACAAAAAAATTTTTCTCTGATTCTCGTTTTCCACAAAACGAGAATTCTCGGATAAAAAAAAAAAAAAAAATTTCTCCGATTCTCGTTGTCCACAAAACGAGAATTCTCGGATAAAAAGAAAAAAAAAATTTCTCCGATTCTGATTTTTCACAAAACGAGAATTCTCGGATAAAAAAAAAAAAAATTTCTCCGATTCTCGTTTTCCACAAAACGAGAATTCTCGGATAAAAAAAAAAAGAAAAAAAAAATTTCTCCGATTCTCGTTTTCCGCAAAACGAGAATTTTCGGATAAAAGGAAAAAAAAAAATTTCTCCGATTCTCGTTTTCCACAAAACGAGAATCCTCGGATAAGAAAAAAAAAAAAAAAATTTCTCCGATTCTGGTTCTCCACAAAACGAGAATTCTCGGATAAAAAAAAAAAAAAGTTTCTCCGATTCTGGTTTTCCAAAACACGAGAATTCCGGATAAAAAAAAAAAATTTCTCTGATTCTGGTTTTCCACAAGAAGAGAATTCTCGGATAAAAGAAAAAAAAAATTTCTCCGATTCTGGTTTTCCGCAAAACGAGATTTCTCGGATAAAAAAAAAAAAAAATTTCTCTGATTCTCGTTTTCGGCAAAACGAGAATTCTCGGATGAAAAAAAAAAAAAATTTCTCCGATTCTGGTTTTCCAAAACACGAGAATTCCGGATAAAAAAAAAAAAAATTTCTCTGATTCTCGTTTTCCACAAAACGGGAATTCTCGGATAAAAAAAAAAAAAAAAAAATTTCTCCGATTCTCGTTGTCCACAAAACGAGAATTCTCGGATAAAAAAAAAAAAAAATTTCTGCGATTCTGATTTTTCACAAAACGAGAATTCTCGGATAAAAAAAAAACAAATTTCTCCGATTCTCGTTTTCCACAAAACGAGAATTCTCGGATAAAAAAAGAAAAAAAAAATTTCTCCGATTCTCGTTTTCCGCAAAACGAGAATTCTCGGATATAAAAAAAAAAAAATTTCTCCGATTCTCGTTTTCGACAAAACGAGAATTCTCGGATAAAAAAAAAAAAAAAAAAAATTTTCTCCGATTCTGGTTTTCCACAAAACGAGAATTCTCGGTTAAAAGGAAAAAAAAATTTTCTCCGATTCTGGTTTTCCAAAACACGAGAATTCCGGATAAAAAAAAAAATTTCTCTGATTCTGGTTTTCCACAAGAAGAGAATTCTCGGATAAAAAAAAAAAAAAAAATTTCTCCGATTCTGGTTTTCCACAAAACGAGATTTCTCGGATAAAAAAAAAAAAAAATTTCTCCGATTCTGGTTTTCCAAAACACGAGAATTCCGGATAAAAAAAAAAAATTTTCTCTGATTCTGGTTTTCCACAAAACGAGATTCCTCGGATAAAAAAAAAAAAAAAATTTCTCCGATTCTGGTTTTCCACAAAACGAGAATTCTCGGATAAAAAAAAAAAAAAAATTTCTCCGATTCTCGTTTTCCACAAAACGAGAATTCTCGGATAAAAAAAAAAAATTTCTCTGATTCTCGTTTTCCACAAAACGAGAATTCTCGGATAAAAAAAAAAAAAAAAAATTTCTCTGATTCCGGTTTTCCACAAGAAGAGAATTCTCGGATAAAAAAAAAAAAAAAAAAATTTCTCCGATTCTGGTTTTCCACAAAACGAGAATTCTCGGATAAAAAAAATAAAATTTTCTCTGATTCTCGTTTTCCACAAAACGAGAATTCTCGGATAAAAAAAAAAAAAAAAAAAAATTTCTCCGATTCTCGTTGTCCACAAAACGAGAATTCTCGGATAAAAAAAAAAAAAAAATTTCTCCGATTCTGATTTTTCACAAAACGAGAATTCTCGGATAAAAAAAAAAAAATTTCTCCGATTCCGGTTTTCCAAAACACGAGAATTCCGGATAAAAAAAAAAAATTTTTTTTTGCTGATTCTGGTTTTCCACAAGAAGAGAATTCTTGGATAAAAAAAAAAATAAAAAAAATTTTCTCCGATTCTGGTTTTCCACAAAACGAGAATTCTCGGATAAAAAAAAAAAAAAATTTCTCTGATTCTCGTTTTCAACAAAACGAGAATTCTCGGATAAAAAAAAAAAAAAAAAAAATTTCTCCGATTCTCGTTTTCCACAAAACGAGAATTCTCGGATAAAAAAAAAAAAAAACAAAAAAATTTCTCCGATTCTGGTTTTCCATAAAACGAGGATTCTCGGATAAAAAAAAAAAAAAAAAAAAATTTCTCCGCTTCTCGTTTTCCACAAAACGAGAATCCTCGGATAAAAAAAAAAAAAAAAAATTTCTCCGATTCGTGTTTTCCGCAAAACGAGATTTCTCGGATAAAAAAAAAAAAAAAATTTCTCTGATTCTGGTTTTCCATGAAACGAGAATTCTCGGATAAAAAACAAAAAAAAAAAAATTTCTCTGATTCTCGTTTTCGGCAAAACGAGAATTCTCGGATAAAAAAAAAAAAAAAAATTTCTCCGATTCTGGTTTTCCAAAACACGAGAATTCCGGATAAAAAAAAAAAAAATTTTTCTGATTCTGGTTTTCCACAAAACGAGATTCCTCGGATAAAAAAAAAAAAAAAATTTCTCCGATTCTGGTTTTCCACAAAACGAGAATTCTCGGATAAAAAAAAAAAAAAAAATTTCTCTGATTCTCGTTTTCCACAAAACGAGAATTCTCGGATAAAAAAAAAAAAAAAAATTTCTCTGATTCCGGTTTTCCACAAGAAGAGAATTCTCGGATAAAAAAAAAAAAAATTTCTCTGATTCTCGTTTTCCACAAAACGAGAATTCTCGGATAAAAAAAAAAAAAAAAAATTTCTCTGATTCCGGTTTTCCACAAGAAGAGAATTCTCGGATAAAAAAAAAAAAAAAAAATTTCTCCGATTCTGGTTTTCCACAAAACGAGAATTCTCGGATAAAAAAAAAAAAATTTTCTCTGATTCTCGTTTTCCGTAAACCGAGAATTCTCGGATAAAAAAAAAAAAAAAAAAAATTTCTCCGATTCTCGTTGTCCACAAAACGAGAATTCTCGGATAAAAAAAAAAAAAAATTTCTCCGATTCTGATTTTTCACAAAACGAGAATTCTCGGATAAAAAAAAAAAAAATTTCTCCGATTCTGGTTTTCCAAAACACGAGAATTCCGGATAAAAAAAAAAAATTTTTTTTGCTGATTCTGGTTTTCCACAAGAAGAGAATTCTTGGATTAAAAAAAAATAAAAAAAAATTTCTCCGATTCTGGTTTTCCGCGAAACGAGATTTCTCGGATAAAAAAAAAAAAAAAAATTTCTCTGATTCTCGTTTTCAACAAAACGAGAATTCTCGGAAAAAAAAAAAAAAAAAATTTTCTCCGATTCTTGTTTTCCACAAAACGAGAATTCTCGGATAAAAAAAAAAAAAAACAAAAAAATTTCTCCGATTCTGGTTTTCCACAAAACGAGGATTCTCGGATAAAAAAAAAAAAAAAAAAAATTACTCCGCTTCTCGTTTTCCACAAAACGAGAATCCTCGGATAAAAAAAAAAAAAAAAAAATTTCTCCGATTCTGGTTTTCCACAAAACGAGAATTCTCGGATAAAAAGAAAAAAAATTTTCTCTGATTCTGGTTTTCCATGAAACGAGAATTCTCGGATAAAAAACAAAAAAAAAAAATTTCTCTGATTCTCGTTTTCCACAAAACGAGAATTCTCGGATAAAAAAAAAAAAAAAAAATTTCTCCGATTCTCGTTTTCCGCAAAACGAGAATTCTCGGAAAAAACAAAAAAAAAAAAATTTCTCTGATTCTCGTTTTCGGCAAAACGAGAATTCTCGGATAAAAAAAAAAAAAAAAAATTTCTCCGATTCTGGTTTTCCAAAACACGAGAATTCCGGATAAAAAAAAAAAAAATTTCTCTGATTCTGGTTTTCCACAAGAAGAGAATTCTCGGATAAAAAAAAAAAAAAAAAATTTCTCCGATTCTGGTTTTCCGCAAAACGAGATTTCTCGGATAAAAAAAAAAAAAATTCCTCCGATTCTGGTTTTCCGCAAAACGAGATTTCTCGGATAAAAAAAAAAAAAATTTCTCTGATTCTGGTTTTCCACAAAACGAGAATTCTCGGATAAAGAAAGAAAAAAAAAAAAATTTCTCCGATTCTGGTTTTCCACAAAACGAGAATTCTCGGATAAAAAAAAAAAAAAAAAAAATTTCTCCGATTCTGGTTTTCCAAAAAACGAGAATTCTCGGATAAAAAAAAAAAAAAAAAAAAATTCTCTGATTCTCGTTTTCCACAAAACGAGAATTCTCGGATAAAAAAAAAAAAAAATATCTCCGATTCTCGTTTTCCACAAAACGAGAATTCTCGGATAAAAAAAAAAAAAAAATTTCTCCGATTCTGGTTTTCCACAAAACGAGGATTCTCGGATAAAAAAAAAAAAAAAAAATTTCTGCGATTCTGGTTTTCCACAAAACGAGAATTCTCGGATAAAAAAAAAAAAAAAAATTTCTCCGATTCTCGTTTTCCACAAAACGAGATTTCTCGGCTAAAAAAAAAAAAAAAAAAATTTCTCCGATTCTCGTTTTCCGCAAAACGAGAATTATCGGATAAAAAAAAAAAAAATATTTCTCCGATTCTCGTTTTCCGCAAAACGAGAATTCTCGGATAAAAAAAAAAAAAAAAATTTCTCCGCTTCTCGTTTTCCACAAAACGAGAATCCTCGGATAAAAAAAAAAAAAAAAAATTTCTCCGATTCTGGTTTTCCACAAAACGAGAATTCTCGGATAAAAAAAAAAAAATTTCTCTGATTCTGGTTTTCCATGAAACGAGAATTCTCGGATAAAAAACAAAAAAAAAAAATTTCTCTGATTCTCGTTTTCCACAAAACGAGAATTCTCGGATAAAAAAAAAAAAAAAAAAATTTCTCCGATTCTCGTTTTCCGCAAAACGAGAATTCTCGGAAAAAACAAAAAAAAAAAATTTCTCTGATTCTCGTTTTCGGCAAAACGAGAATTCTCGGATAAAAAAAAAAAAAAAAATTTCTCCGATTCTGGTTTTCCAAAACACGAGAATTCCGGATAAAAAAAAAAAAAATTTCTCTGATTCTGGTTTTCCACAAAACGAGATTCCTCGGATAAAAAAAAAAAAAAAATTTCTCCGATTCTGGTTTTCCACAAAACGAGAATTCTCGGATAAAAAAAAAAAAAAAAATTTCTCTGATTCTCGTTTTCCACAAAACGAGAATTCTCGGATAAAAAAAAAAAAAAAAAAATTTCTCTGATTCCGGTTTTCCACAAGAAGAGAATTCTCGGATAAAAAAAAAAAAAAATTTCTCTGATTCTCGTTTTCGACAAAACGAGAATTCTCGGATAAAAAAAAAAAAAAAAAATTTCTCTGATTCCGGTTTTCCACAAGAAGAGAATTCTCGGATAAAAAAAAAAAAAAAAAAATTTCTCCGATTCTGGTTTTCCACAAAACGAGAATTCTCGGATAAAAAAAAAAAAATTTTCTCTGATTCTCGTTTTCCGTAAACCGAGAATTCTCGGATAAAAAAAAAAAAAAAAAAAAATTTCTCCGATTCTCGGTGTCCACAAAACGAGAATTCTCGGATAAAAAAAAAAAAAAAATTTCTCCGATTCTGATTTTTCACAAAACGAGAATTCTCGGATAAAAAAAAAAAAAATTTCTCCGATTCTGGTTTTCCAAAACACGAGAATTCCGGATAAAAAAAAAATAATTTTTTTTGCTGATTCTGGTTTTCCACAAGAAGAGAATTCTTGGATAAAAAAAAAATAAAAAAAAATTTCTCCGATTCTGGTTTTCCGCGAAACGAGATTTCTCGGATAAAAAAAAAAAAAAAATTTCTCTGATTCTCGTTTTCAACAAAACGAGAATTCTCGGATAAAAAAAAAAAAAAAAAAAATTTCTCCGATTCTTGTTTTCCACAAAACGAGAATTCTCGGATAAAAAAAAAAAAAAACAAAAAAATTTCTCCGATTCTGGTTTTCCACAAAACGAGGATTCTCGGATAAAAAAAAAAAAAAAAAAATTTCTCCGCTTCTTGTTTTCCACAAAACGAGAATCCTCGGATAAAAAAAAAAAAAAAAAATTTCTCCGATTCTGGTTTTCCACAAAACGAGAATTCTCGGATAAAAAGAAAAAAAATTTTCTCTGATTCTGGTTTTCCATGAAACGAGAATTCTCGGATAAAAAACAAAAAAAAAAAATTTCTCTGATTCTCGTTTTCCACAAAACGAGAATTCTCGGATAAAAAAAAAAAAAAAAAATTTCTCCGATTCTCGTTTTCCGCAAAACGAGAATTCTCGGAAAAAACAAAAAAAAAAAAATTTCTCTGATTCTCGTTTTCGGCAAAACGAGAATTCTCGGATAAAAAAAAAAAAAACAAATTTCTCCGATTCTGGTTTTCCAAAACACGAGAATTCCGGATTAAAAACAAAAAAATTTCTCTGATTCTGGTTTTCCACAAGAAGAGAATTCTCGGATAAAAAAAAAAAAAAAAAATTTCTCCGATTCTGGTTTTCCGCAAAACGAGATTTCTCGGATAAAAAAAAAAAAAATTCCTCCGATTCTGGTTTTCCGCAAAACGAGATTTCTCCGATAAAAAAAAAAAAAAATTTCTCTGATTCTGGTTTTCCACAAAACGAGAATTCTCGGGTAAAGAAAGAAAAAAAAAAAATTTCTCCGATTCTGGTTTTCCACAAAACGAGAATTCTCGGATAAAAAAAAAAAAAAAAAATTTCTCCGATTCTGGTTTTCCACAAAACGAGAATTCTCGGATAAAAAAAAAAAAAAATATTTCTCCGATTCTCGTTTTCCGCAAAACGAGAATTCTCGGATAAAAAAAAAAAAAAAAAATTTCTCCGATTCTGGTTTTCCACAAAACGAGGATTCTCGGATAAAAAAAAAAAAAATATCTCCGATTCTCGTTTTCCACAAAACGAGAATTCTCGGATAAAAAAAAAAAAAAAAATTTCTCCGATTCTGGTTTTCCACAAAACGAGGATTCTCGGATAAAAAAAAAAAAAAAAAAAATTTCTGCGATTCTGGTTTTCCACAAAACGAGAATTCTCGGATAAAAAAAAAAAAAAAATTTCTCCGATTCTCGTTTTCCACAAAACGAGATTTCTCGGCTAAAAAAAAAAAAAAAAAATTTCTCCGATTCTCGTTTTCCGCAAAACGAGAATTATCGGATAAAAAAAAAAAAAAATATTTCTCCGATTCTCGTTTTCCGCAAAACGAGAATTCTCGGATAAAAAAAAAAAAAAAAAATTTCTCCGATTCTCGTTTTCCACAAAACGAGAATTCTCGGCTAAAAAAAAAAAAAAAAATTTCTCCGATTCTCGTTTTCCGCAAAACGAGAATTCTCGGAAAAAAAAAAAAAAATTTCTCCGATTCTCGTTTTCCGCAAAACGAGAATTCCCGGATAAAAAAAAAAAAAAATTTCTCCGATTCTCGTTTTCCACAAAACGAGAATTCTCGGATAAAAAAAAAAAAACAAATTTCTCCGATTCTGGTTTTCGACAAAACGAGAATTCTCGGATAAAAAAAAAAAAAAAAATTTTTCCGATTCTGGTTTTCCAAAACACGAGAATTCCGGATAAAAAAAAAAAAATTTCTCTGATTCTGGTTTTCCACAAGAAGGGAATTCTCGGATAAAAAAAAAAAAAAAAATTTCTCCGATTGTGGTTTTCCGCAAAACGAGATTTCTCGGATAAAAAAAAAAAAAAAAATTTCTCTGATTCTCGTTTTCCACAAAACGAGAATTCTCGGATAAAAAAAAAAAAAAAAAATTTCTCCGATTCTCGTTTTCCACAAAACGAGAATTCTCGGATAAAAAAGAAAAAAAAATTTCTCCGATTCTGGGTTTCAACAAAAAGAGAATTCTCGGATACAAAAAAAAAAAAAAAAAAAATTTCTCCGATTCTCGTTTTCCACAAAACGAGAATTCTCGGATAAAAAAAAAAAAAACAAAAAAATTTCTCCGATTCTGGTTTTCCACAAAACGAGGATTCTCGGATAAAAAAAAAAAAAAAAAATTTCTCCGATTCCCGTTTTCCACAAAACGAGAAATCTCGGATAAAAAAAAAAAATTTCTCTGGTTCTCGTTTTCCACAAAACGAGAATTCTCGGATAAAAAAAAAAAAAAAAATTTCTCCGATTCTCGTTTTCCGCAAAACGAGAATTTTCGGATAAAAGGAAAAAAAAAAATTTCTCCGATTCTCGTTTTCCACAAAACGAGAATCCTCGGATAAGAAAAAAAAAAAAAAAAAATTTCTCCGATTCTGGTTTTCCACAAAACGAGAATTCTGGGATAAAAAAAAAAAAAATTTCTCCGATTCTGGTTTTCCAAAACACGAGAATTCCGGATAAAAAAAAAAAAAATTTCTCTGATTCTGGTTTTCCACAAGAAGAGAATTCTCGGATAAAAGAAAAAAAAAAAAGATTTCTCCGATTCGTGTTTTCCGCAAAACGAGATTTCTCGGATAAAAAAAAAAAAATTTCTCTGATTCTCGTTTTCGGCAAAACGAGAATTCTCGGATGAAAAAAAAAAAAAATTTCTCCGATTCTGGTTTTCCAAAACACGAGAATTCCGGATAAAAAAAAAAAAATTTCTCTGATTCTGGTTTTCCACAAGAAGAGAATTCTCGGATAAAAAAAAAAAAAAAATTTCTCCGATTCTGGTTTTCCACAAAACGAGAATTCTCGGATAAAAAAAAAAAAAAAAATTTCTCCGATTCTGGTTTTCCAAAACACGAGAATTCCGGATAAAAAAAAAAAAAAATTTCTCCGATTCTGGTTTTCCGCAAAGCGAGATTTCTCGGATAAAAAAAAAAAAAAAAAATTTCTCTGATTGTCGTTTTCCACAAAACGAGAATTCTCGGATAAAAAAAAAAAAAAAAAAATTTCTCCGATTCTCGTTTTCCACAAAACGAGAATTCTCGGATAAAAAAAAAAAAAATTTCTCCGATTCTGGTTTTCAACAAAACGAGTATTCTCGGATAAAAAAAAAAAAAAAATTTCTCCGATTCTGGTTTTCCACAAAACGAGAATTCTCGGATAAAAAAAAAAAAAAACAAAAAAATTTCTCCGATTCTGGTTTTCCACAAAACGAGGATTCTCGGATAAAAAAAAAAAAAAAAAATTTCTCCGATTCTCGTTTTCCACAAAACGAGAAATCTCGGATAAAAAAAAAAAAATTTCTCTGATTCTCGTTTTCCACAAAACAAGAATTCTCGGATAAAAAAAAAAAAAAAATTTCTCCGATTCTCGTTTTCCGCAAAACGAGAATTTTCGGATAAAAGGAAAAAAAAAAATTTCTCCGATTCTCGTTTTCCACGAGAGAATCCTCGGATAAGAAAAAAAAAAAAAAAAACTTTCTCCGATTCTGGTTTTCCACAAAACGAGAATTCTCGGATAAAAAAAAAAAAAAAAAATTTCTCCGATTCTCGTTTTCCACAAAACGAGATTTCTCGGCTAAAAAAAAAAAAAAAAAATTTCTCCGATTCTCGTTTTCCGCAAAACGAGAATTATCGGATAAAAAAAAAAAAATATTTCTCCGATTCTCGTTTTCCGCAAAACGAGAATTCTCGGATAAAAAAAAAAAAAAAATTTCTCCGATTCTCGTTTTCCACAAAACGAGAATTCTTGGCTAAAAAAAAAAAAAAAAATTTCTCCGATTCTCGTTTTCCGCAAAACGAGAATTCTCGGAAAAAAAAAAAAAAATTTCTCCGATTCTCGTTTTCCGCAAAACGAGAATTCCCGGATAAAAAAAAAAAAAATTTCCCCCATTCTCGTTTTCCACAAAACGAGAATTCTCGGATAAAAAAAAAAAAACAAATTTCTCCGATTCTGGTTTTCGACAAAACGAGAATTCTCGGATAAAAAAAAAAAAAAATTTTTTTCCGATTCTGGTTTTCCAAAACACGAGAATTCCGGATAAAAAAAAAAAAATTTCTCTGATTCTGGTTTTCCACAAGAAGGGAATTCTCGGATAAAAAAAAAAAAAAAAATTTCTCCGATTGTGGTTTTCCGCAAAACGAGATTTCTCGGATAAAAAAAAAAAAAAAAAAATTTCTCTGATTCTCGTTTTCCACAAAACGAGAATTCTCGGATAAAAAAAAAAAAAAAAAAATTTCTCCGATTCTCGTTTTCCACAAAACGAGAATTCTCGGATAAAAAAGAAAAAAAAATTTCTCCGATTCTGGGTTTCAACAAAACGAGAATTCTCGGATACAAAAAAAAAAAAAAAAAAAATTTCTCCGATTCTCGTTTTCCACAAAACGAGAATTCTCGGATAAAAAAAAAAAAAACAAAAAAATTTCTCCGATTCTGGTTTTCCACAAAACGAGGATTCTCGGATAAAAAAAAAAAAAAAAAATTTCTCCGATTCCCGTTTTCCACAAAACGAGAAATCTCGGATAAAAAAAAAAAGTTTCTCTGGTTCTCGTTTTCCACAAAACGAGAATTCTCGGATAAAAAAAAAAAAAAAAAATTTCTCCGATTCTCGTTTTCCGCAAAACGAGAATTTTCGGATAAAAGGAAAAAAAAAATTTCTCCGATTCTCGTTTTCCACAAAACGAGAATCCTCGGATAAGAAAAAAAAAAAAAAAAAAATTTCTCCGATTCTGGTTTTCCACAAAACGAGAATTCTGGGATAAAAAAAAAAAAAATTTCTCCGATTCTGGTTTTCCAAAACACGAGAATTCCGGATAAAAAAAAAAAAATTTCTCTGATTCTGGTTTTCCACAAGAAGAGAATTCTCGGATAAAAGAAAAAAAAAAAAAGATTTCTCCGATTCGTGTTTTCCGCAAAACGAGATTTCTCGGATAAAAAAAAAAAAAAATTTCTCTGATTCTCGTTTTCGGCAAAACGAGAATTCTCGGATGAAAAAAAAAAAAAAAATTTCTCCGATTCTGGTTTTCCAAAACACGAGAATTCCGGATAAAAAAAAAAAAAATTTCTCTGATTCTGGTTTTCCACAAGAAGAGAATTCTCGGATAAAAAAAAAAAAAAATTTCTCCGATTCTGGTTTTCCACAAAACGAGAATTCTCGGATAAAAAAAAAAAAAAAAATTTCTCCGATTCTGGTTTTCCAAAACACGAGAATTCCGGATAAAAAAAAAAAAAAATTTCTCCGATTCTCGTTTTCCGCAAAACGAGATTTCTCGGATAAAAAAAAAAAAAAAAAAATTTCTCTGACTGTCGTTTTCCACAAAACGAGAATTCTCGGATAAAAAAAAAAAAAAAAAAATTTCTCCGATTCTCGTTTTCCACAAAACGAGAATTCTCGGATAAAAAAAAAAAAACTTTCTCCGATTCTGGTTTTCAACAAAACGAGTATTCTCGGATAAAAAAAAAAAAAAAATTTCTCCGATTCTGGTTTTCCACAAAACGAGAATTCTCGGATAAAAAAAAAAAAAACAAAAAAATTTCTCCGATTCTGGTTTTCCACAAAACGAGGATTCTCGGATAAAAAAAAAAAAAAAAAAAATTTCTCCGATTCTCGTTTTCCACAAAACGAGAAATCTCGGATAAAAAAAAAAAAAAATTTCTCTGATTCTCGTTTTCCAAAAAACAAGAATTCTCGGATAAAAAAAAAAAAAAAAATTTCTCCGATTCTCGTTTTCCGCAAAACGAGAATTTTCGGATAAAAGGAAAAAAAAAAATTTCTCCGATTCTCGTTTTCCACGAGAGAATCCTCGGATAAGAAAAAAAAAAAAAAAATTTCTCCGATTCTGGTTTTCCACAAAACGAGAATTCTCGGATAAAAAAAAAAAAAATTTCTCCGATTCTGGTTTTCCAAAACACGAGAATTCCGGATAAAAAAAAAAAAAACTTTCTCTGATTCTGGTTTTCCACAAGAAGAGAATTCTCGGATAAAAGAAAAAAAAAATTTCTCCGATTCTGGTTTTCCGCAAAACGAGATTTCTCGGATAAAAAAAAAAAAAAAAATTTCTCTGATGCTCGTTTTCGGCAAAACGAGAATTCTCGGATGAAAAAAAAAAAAAAAATTTCTCCGATTCTGGTTTTCCAAAACACGAGAATTCCGGATAAAAAAAAAAAAAATTTCTCTGATTCTGGTTTTCCACAAGAAGAGAATTCTCGGATAAAAAAAAAAAAAAAATTTCTCCGATTCTGGTTTTCCACAAAACGAGAATTCTCGGATAAAAAAAAAAAAATTTTCTCTGATTCTCGTTTTCCACAAAACGAGAATTCTCGGATAAAAAAAAAAAAAAAAATTTCTCCGATTCTCGTTGTCCACAAAACGGGAATTCTCGGATAAAAAGAAAAAAAAAATTTCTCCGATTCTGATTTTTCACAAAACAAGAATTCTCGGATAAAAAAAAAAAAAAATTTCTCCGATTCTCGTTTTCCACAAAACGAGAATTCTCGGATAAAAAAAAAAAGAAAAAAAAAATTTCTCCGATTCTCGTTTTCCGCAAAACGAGAATTTTCGGATAAAAGGAAAAAAAAAAATTTCTCCGATTCTCGTTTTCCACAAAACGAGAATTCTCGGATAAAAAAAAAAAAAATTTCTCCGATTCTGGTTTTCCACAAAACGAGAATTCTCGGATAAAAAAAAAAAAAAACAAAAAAATTTCTCCGATTCTGGTTTTCCACAAAACGAGGATTCTCGGATAAAAAAAAAAAAAAAAAATTTCTCCGATTCTCGTTTTCCACAAAACGAGAAATCTCGGATAAAAAAAAAAAAAATTTCTCTGATTCTCGTTTTCCACAAAACAAGAATTCTCGGATAAAAAAAAAAAAAAAAAATTTCTCCGATTCTCGTTTTCCGCAAAACGAGAATTTTCGGATAAAAGGAAAAAAAAAAATTTCTCCGATTCTCGTTTTCCACAAAACGAGAATCCTCGGATAAGAAAAAAAAAAAAAAAAAATTTCTCCGATTCTGGTTTTCCACAAAACGAGAATTCTCGGATAAAAAAAAAAAAATTTCTCCGATTCTGGTTTTCCAAAACACGAGAATTCCGGATAAAAAAAAAAAAATTTTCTCCGATTCTGGTTTTCCGCAAAACGAGATTTCTCGGATAAAAAAAAAAAAAAAAATTTCTCCGATTCTGGTTTTCCAAAACACGAGAATTCCGGATAAAAAAAAAAAAAATTTCTCTGATTCTGGTTTTCCACAAGAAGAGAATTCTCGGATAAAAAAAAAAAAAAAAATTTCTCCGATTCTGGTTTTCCACAAAACGAGAATTCTCGGATAAAAAAAAAAAAAATTTTCTCTGATTCTCGTTTTCCACAAAACGAGAATTCTCGGGTAAAAAAAAAAAAAAAATTTCTCCGATTCTCGTTGTCCACAAAACGAGAATTCTCGGATAAAAAGAAAAAAAAAATTTCTCCGATTCTGATTTTTCACAAAACGAGAATTCTCGGATAAAAAAAAAAAAAAATTTCTCCGATTCTCGTTTTCCACAAAACGAGAATTCTCGGATAAAAAAAAAAAGAAAAAAAAAATTTCTCCGATTCTCGTTTTCCGCAAAACGAGAATTTTCGGATAAAAGGAAAAAAAAAAATTTCTCCGATTCTCGTTTTCCACAAAACGAGAATCCTCGGATAAGAAAAAAAAAAAAAAATTTCTCCGATTCTGGTTTTCCACAAAACGAGAATTCTCGGATAAAAAAAAAAAAAAGTTTCTCCGATTCTGGTTTTCCAAAACACGAGAATTCCGGATAAAAAAAAAAAAAAATTTCTCTGATTCTGGTTTTCCACAAGAAGAGAATTCTCGGATAAAAGAAAAAAAAAATTTCTCCGATTCTGGTTTTCCGCAAAACGAGATTTCTCGGATAAAAAAAAAAAAAAAATTTCTCTGATTCTCGTTTTCGGCAAAACGAGAATTCTCGGATGAAAAAAAAAAAAAATTTCTCCGATTCTGGTTTTCCAAAACACGAGAATTCCGGATAAAAAAAAAAAAATTTCTCTGATTCTGGTTTTCCACAAGAAGAGAATTCTCGGATAAAAAAAAAAAAAAAAATTTCTCCGATTCTGGTTTTCCACAAAACGAGAATTCTCGGATAAAAAAAAAATTTTTTTTCTCTGATTCTCGTTTTCCACAAAACGAGAATTCTCGGATAAAGAAAAAAAAAAAAAAAAATTTCTCCGATTCTCGTTGTCCACAAAACGAGAATTCTCGGATAAAAAAAAAAAAAAAATTTCTCCGATTCTGATTTTTCACAAAACGAGAATTCTCGGATAAAAAAAAAAAACAAATTTCTCCGATTCTCGTTTTCGAAAAAACGAGAATTCTCGGATAAAAAAAGAAAGAAAAAAAATTTTCTCCGATTCTCGTTTTCCGCAAAACGAGAATTCTCGGATAAAAAAAAAAAAAAAATTTCTCCGATTCTCGTTTTCCGCAAAACGAGAATTCTCGGATAAAAAAAAAAAAAAAAAAAAATTTCTCCGATTCTGGTTTTCCACAAAACGAGAATTCTCGGATAAAAAAAAAAAAAATTTCTCCGATTCTGGTTTTCCAAAACACGAGAATTCCGGATAAAAAAAAAAAATTTCTCTGATTCTGGTTTTCCACAAGAAGAGAATTCTCGGATAAAAAAAAAAAAAAAAATTTCTCCGATTCTGGTTTTCCGCAAAACGAGATTTCTCGGATAAAAAAAAAAAAAAAATTTCTCCGATTCTGGTTTTCCAAAACACGAGAATTCCGGATAAAAAAAAAAAAAATTTCTCTGATTCTGGTTTTCCACAAAACGAGATTCCTCGGATAAAAAAAAAAAAAAAAAATTTCTCCGATTCTGGTTTTCCACAAAACGAGAATTCTCGGATAAAAAAAAAAAAAAAAATTTCTCCGATTCTCGTTTTCCACAAAACGAGAATTCTCGGATAAAAAAAAAAAAAAATTTCTCTGATTCTCGTTTTCGACAAAACGAGAATTCTCGGATAAAAAAAAAAAAAAAAATTTCTCTGATTCCGGTTTTCCACAAGAAGAGAATTCTCGGATAAAAAAAAAAAAAAAAATTTCTCCGATTCTGGTTTTCCACAAAACGAGAATTCTCGGATAAAAAAAAATTTTTTTTCTCTGCTTCTCGTTTTCCACAAAACGAGAATTCTCGGATTAAAAAAAAAAAAAAAAAATTTCTCCGATTCTCGTTGTCCACAAAACGAGAATTCTCGGATAAAAAAAAAAAAAAAATTTCTCCGATTCTGATTTTTCACAAAACGAGAATTCTCGGATAAAAAAAAGAAAAAAATTTCTCCGATTCTCGTTTTCCACAAAACGAGAATTCTCGGATAAAAAAAGAAAGAAAAAAAAATTTCTCCGATTCAAGTTTTCCAAAACACGAGAATTCCGGATAAAAAAAAAAATTTTTTTTTCTGATTCTGGTTTTCCACAAGAAGAGAATTCTCGGATAAAAAAAAAAATAAAAAAAAATTTCTCCGATTCTGGTTTTCCGCGAAACGAGATTTCTCGGATAAAAAAAAAAAAAAATTTCTCTGATTCTCGTTTTCAACAAAACGAGAATTCTCGGATAAAAAAAAAAAAAAAAATTTTCTCCGATTCTGGTTTTCCACAAACCGAGAATTCTCGGATAAAAAAAAAAAAAATTTCTCTGATTCTGGTTTTCCATGAAACGAGAATTCTCGGATAAAAAACAAAAAAAAAAAATTTCTCTGATTCTCGTTTTCCACAAAACGAGAATTCTCGGATAAAAGAAAAAAAAAAAATTTCTCCGATTCTCGTTTTCCGCAAAACGAGAATTCTCGGAAAAAACAAAAAAAAAAAAACTTTCTCTGATTCTCGTTTTCGGCAAAACGAGAATTCTCGGATAAAAAAAAAAAATTTCTCCGATTCTGGTTTTCCAAAACACGAGAATTCCGGATAAAAAAAAAAAATTTCTCTGATTCTGGTTTTCCACAAGAAGAGAATTCTCGGATAAAAAAAAAAAAAAAAAATTTTCCGATTCTGGTTTTCCGCAAAACGAGATTTCTCGGATAAAAAAAAAAAAAAATTCCTCCGATTCTGGTTTTCCGCAAAACGAGGTTTCTCGGATAAAAAAAAAAAAAAATTTCTCTGATTCTGGTTTTCCACAAAACGAGATTCCTCGAATAAAAAAAAAAAAAAAAAATTTCTCCGATTCTGGTTTTCCACATGACGAGAATTCTCGGATAAAAAAAAAAAAAAAATTTCTCCGATTCTCGTTTTCCACAAAACGAGAATTCTCGGATAAAAAAAAAAAAAAAAAATTTTTTTCTCCGATTCTGGTTTTCCACAAAACGACAATTCTCGGATAAAAAAAAAAAAAAAATTTTTCACGATTCTCCTTTTCCACAAAACGAGAATTCTCGGATAAAGAAAGAAAAAAAAAAAAATTTCTCCGATTCTGGTTTTCCACAAAACGAGAATTCTCGGATAAAAAAAAAAAAAAAAAAAATTCTCTGATTCTCGTTTTCCACAAAACGAGAATTCTCGGATAAAAAAAAAAAAAAAATATCTCCGATTCTCGTTTTCCACAAAACGAGAATTCTCGGATAAAAAAAAAAAAAAATTTCTCCGATTCTGGTTTTCCACAAAACGAGGATTCTCGGATAAAAAAAAAAAAAAAAAAAATTTCTGCGATTCTGGTTTTCCACAAAACGAGAATTCTCGGATAAAAAAAAAAAAAAAATTTCTCCGATTCTCGTTTTCCACAAAACGAGAATTCTCGGCTAAAAAAAAAAAAAAAAAATTTCTCCGATTCTCGTTTTCCGCAAAACGAGAATTATCGGATAAAAAAAAAAAAAAATATTTCTCCGATTCTCGTTTTCCGCAAAACGAGAATTCTCGGATAAAAAAAAAAAAAAAATTTCTCCGATTCTCATTTTCCACAAAACGAGAATTCTCGGCTAAAAAAAAAAAAAAAAATTTCTGCGATTCTGGTTTTCCGCAAAACGAGAATTCTCGGAAAAAAAAAAAAAAATTTCTCCGATTCTCGTTTTCCGCAAAACGAGAATTCCCGGATAAAAAAAAAAAAAATTTCTCCGATTCTCGTTTTCCACAAAACGAGAATTCTCGGATAAAAAAAAAAAAAAATTTCTCCGATTCTGGTTTTCGACAAAACGAGAATTCTCGGATAAAAAAAAAAAAAAAAAATTTCTCCGATTCTGGTTTTCCAAAACACGAGAATTCCGGATAAAAAAAAAAAAAAATTTCTCTGATTCTGGTTTTCCACAAGAAGGGAATTCTCGGATAAAAAAAAAAAAAAAAATTTCTCCGATTCGAGTTTTCCGCAAAACGAGATTTCTCGGATAAAAAAAAAAAAAAAAAATTTCTCTGATTCTCGTTTTCCACAAAACGAGAATTCTCGGATAAAAAAAAAAAAAAAAAAAATTTCTCCGATTCTCGTTTTCCACAAAACGAGAATTCTCGGATAAAAAAGAAAAAAAAATTTCTCCGATTCTGGTTTCCAACAAAACGAGAATTCTCGGATACAAAAAAAAAAAAAAAAAAAATTTCTCCGATTCTCGTTTTCCACAAAACGAGAATTCTCGGATAAAAAAAAAAAAACAAAAAAATTTCTCCGATTCTGCTTTTCCACAAAACGAGGATTCTCGGATAAAAAAAAAAAAAAAAAATTTCTCCGATTCCCGTTTTCCACAAAACGAGAAATCTCGGATAAAAAAAAAAAATTTCTCTGATTCTCGTTTTCCACAAAACGAGAATTCTCGGATAAAAAAAAAAAAAAAAAAAATTTCTCCGATTCTCGTTTTCCGCAAAACGAGAATTTTCGGATAAAAGGAAAAAAAAAAATTTCTCCGATTCTCGTTTTCCACAAAACGAGAATCCTCGGATAAGAAAAAAAAAAAAAAAAATTTCTCCGATTCTGGTTTTCCACAAAACGAGAATCCTCGGATAAAAAAAAAAAAAATTTCTCCGATTCTGGTTTTCCAAAACACGAGAATTCCGGATAAAAAAAAAAAAAAATTTCTCTGATTCTGGTTTTCCACAAGAAGAGAATTCTCGGATAAAAGAAAAAAAAAAAAGATTTCTCCGATTCGTGTTTTCCGCAAAACGAGATTTCTCGGATAAAAAAAAAAAAAAAAATTTCTCTGATTCTCGTTTTCGGCAAAACGAGAATTCTCGGATGAAAAAAAAAAAAATTTCTCCGATTCTGGTTTTCCAAAACACGAGAATTCCGGATAAAAAAAAAAAAAAAATTTCTCTGATTCTGGTTTTCCACAAGAAGAGAATTCTCGGATAAAAAAAAAAAAAAATTTCTCCGATTCTGGTTTTCCACAAAACGAGAATTCTCGGATAAAAAAAAAAAAAAATTTCTCTGATTCTCGTTTTCCACAAAACGAGAATTCTCGGATAAAAAAAAAAAAAAAATTTCTCCGATTCTCGTTGTCCACAAAACGAGAATTCTCGGATTAAAAAAAAAAAAAATTTCTCCGATTCTGATTTTTCACAAAACGAGAATTCTCGGATAAAAAAAAAAAAAAAAATTCTCCGATTCTCGTTTTCCACAAAACGAGAATTCTCGGATAAAAAAAAAAAAAAAATTTCTCCGATTTTGGTTTTCCAAAACACGAGAATTCCGGATAAAAAAAAAAAAAAATTTCTCTGATTCTGGTTTTCCACAAGAAGAGAATTCTCGGATAAAAAAAAAAAAAAAATTCTCCGATTCTGGTTTTCCGCAAAACAAGATTTCTCGGATAAAAAAAAAAAAAAATTTCTCCGATTCTGGTTTTCCAAAACAAGAGAATTCCGGATAAAAAAAAAAAAAATTTCTCTGATTCTGGTTTTCCACAAAACGAGATTCCTCGGATAAAAAAAAAAAAAAAAAAAAATTTCTCCGATTCTGGTTTTCCACAAAACGAGAATTCTGGGATAAAAAAAAAAAAAAAATTTCTCCGATTCTCGTTTTCCACAAAACCAGAATTCTCGGATAAAGAAAAAAAAAATTTTTTTTCTCCGATTCTGGTTTTCCACAAAAACACAATTCCCGGATAAAAAAAAAAAAATTTTTTTTCACGATTCTCCTTTTCCACAAAACGAGAATTCTCGGATAAAGAAAGAAAAAAAAAAAAATTTCTCCGATTCTGGTTTTCGACAAAACGAGAATTCTCGGAAAAAAAAAAAAAAATTTCTCCGATTCTCGTTTTCCACAAAACGAGAATTCTCGGATAAAAAAAAAAAAAATTCTTTTTCTCCGATTCTGGTTTTCCACAAAACGACAATTCTCGGATAAAAAAAAAAATTTTTTTTTCACGATTCTCCTTTTCCACAAAACGAGAATTCTCGGATAAAGAAAGAAAAAAAAAAAAAAATTTCTCCGATTCTCGTTTTCCGCAAAACGAGAATTCTCGGAAAAAAAAAAAAAAAAAATTTCTCCGATTCTCGTTTTCCACAAAACGAGAATTCTCGGATAAAGAAAAAAAAAAAAAAATTCTCCGATTCTGGTTTTCCACAAAACGAGGATTCTCGGATAAAAAAAAAAAAGAAAATTTCGCCGATTCTGGTTTTCCGCAAAACGAGATTTCTCGGATAAAAAAAAAAAAAAAATTTCTCTGATTCTCGTTTTCCACAAAACGAGAATTCTCGGATAAAAAAAAAAAAAAAAAAAATTTCTCCGATTCTCGTTTTCCACAAAACGAGAATTCTCGGATAAAAAAAAAAAAAAATTTCTCCGATTCTGGTTTTCAACAAAACGAGAATTCTCGGATAAAAAAAAAAAAAAAATTTCCCCGATTCTGGTTCTCCACAAAACGAGGATTCTCGGATAAAAAAAAAAAAAAAAAAATTTCTCCGATTCTCGTTTTCCACAAAACGAGAAATCTCGGATAAAAAATAAAAAAAGATTTCTCCGATTCTGGTTTTCCACAAGAAGGGAATTCTCGGATAAAAAAAAAAAAAAAAATTTCTCCGATTCTGGTTTTCCGCAAAACAAGATTTCTCGGATAAAAAAAAAAAAAATTTCTCCGATTCTGGTTTTCCAAAACAAGACAATTCCGGATAAAAAAAAAAAAAAATTTCTCTGATTCTGGTTTTCCACAAAACGAGATTCCTCGGATAAAAAAAAAAAAAAAAAAAAAATTTCTCCGATTCTGGTTTTCCACAAAACGAGAATTCTGGGATAAAAAAAAAAAAAAAATTTCTCCGATTCTCGTTTTCCACAAAACCAGAATTCTCGGATAAAGAAAAAAAAAATTTTTTTTCTCCGATTCTGGTTTTCCACAAAAACACAATTCCCGGATAAAAAAAAAAAAATTTTTTTTCACGATTCTCCTTTTCCACAAAACGAGAATTCTCGGATAAAGAAAGAAAAAAAAAAAATTTCTCCGATTCTGGTTTTCGACAACACGAGAATTCTCGGAAAAAAAAAAAAAAATTTCTCCGATTCTCGTTTTCCACAAAACGAGAATTCTCGGATAAAAAAAAAAAAAAATTCTTTTTCTCCGATTCTGGTTTTCCACAAAACGACAATTCTCGGATAAAAAAAAAAATTTTTTTTTCACGATTCTCCTTTTCCACAAAACGAGAATTCTCGGATAAAGAAAGAAAAAAAAAAAAAATTTCTCCGATTCTCGTTTTCCGCAAAACGAGAATTCTCGGAAAAAAAAAAAAAAAAAATTTCTCCGATTCTCGTTTTCCACAAAACGAGAATTCTCGGATAAAGAAAAAAAAAAAAAAATTCTCCGATTCTGATTTTCCACAAAACGAGGATTCTCGGATAAAAAAAAAAAAGAAAATTTCGCCGATTCTGGTTTTCCGCAAAACGAGATTTCTCGGATAAAAAAAAAAAAAAAATTTCTCTGATTCTCGTTTTCCACAAAACGAGAATTCTCGGATAAAAAAAAAAAAAAAAAATTTCTCCGATTCTCGTTTTCCACAAAACGAGAATTCTCGGATAAAAAAAAAAAAAAATTTCTCCGATTCTGGTTTTCAACAAAACGAGAATTCTCGG
This sequence comes from Eutreptiella sp. 'Long Island Sound 2002', assembly GCA_964036045.1. NCBI lineage: Eukaryota > Euglenozoa > Euglenophyceae > Eutreptiales > Eutreptiaceae > Eutreptiella > Eutreptiella sp. 'Long Island Sound 2002'. The sequence goes on from OZ038403.1 coordinate 13,108,587, forward strand.
ATAAAAAAAAAAAAAAAAATTTCCCCGATTCTGGTTCTCCACAAAACGAGGATTCTCGGATAAAAAAAAAAAAAAAAAAATTTCCCCGATTCTCGTTTTCCACAAAACGAGAAATCTCGGATAAAAAATAAAAAAAGATTTCTCCGATTCTGGTTTTCCACAAGAAGGGAATTCTCGGATAAAAAAAAAAAAAATTTCGCCGATTCTGGTTTTCCGCAAAACGAGATTTCTCGGATAAAAAAAAAAAAAAAATTTCTCCGATTCTCGTTTTCCACAAAACGAGAATTCTCGGATAAAAAAAAAAAAATTTCTCCGATTCTGGTCTTCAACAAAACGAGAATTCTCGGATAAAAAAAAAAAAAAAAAAATTTCTCTGATTCTGGTTTTCCACAAGAAGGGAATTCTCGGATAAAAAAAAAAAAAAAATTTCTCCGATTCTGGTTTTCCGCAAAACGAGATTTCTCGGATAAAAAAAAAAAAAAAATTTCTCTGATTCTCGTTTTCCACAAAACGAGAATTCTCGGATAAAAAAAAAAAAAAAAAAAATTTCTCCGATTCTCGTTTTCCACAAAACGAGAATTCTCGGATAAAAAGAAAAAAAAAATTTCTCCGATTCTGGTTTTCAACAAAACGAGAATTCTCGGATAAAAAAAAAAAAAAAAATTTCTCCGATTCTGGTTTTCCACAAAACGAGAATTCTCGGATAAAAAAAAAAAAAACAAAAAAATTTCTCCGATTCTGGTTTTCCACAAAACGAGGATTCTCGGATAAAAAAAAAAAAAAAAAATTTCTCCGATTCTCGTTTTCCACAAAACGAGAAATCTCGGATAAAAAAAAAAAAAAATTTCTCTGATTCTCGTTTTCCACAAAACAAGAATTCTCGGATAAAAAAAAAAAAAAAAAAATTTCTCCGATTCTCATTTTCCGCAAAACGAGAATTTTCGGATAAAAGGAAAAAAAAAAATTTCTCCGATTCTCGTTTTCCACAAAACGAGAATCCTCGGATAAGAAAAAAAAAAAAAAAATTTCTCCGATTCTGGTTTTCCACAAAACGAGAATTCTCGGATAAAAAAAAAAAAAAAATTTCTCCGATTCTGGTTTTCCAAAACAGGAGAATTCCGGATAAAAAAAAAAAAATTTCTCTGATTCTGGTTTTCCACAAGAAGAGAATTCTCGGATAAAAGAAAAAAAAAATTTCTCCGATTCTGGTTTTCCGCAAAACGAGATTTCTCGGATAAAAAAAAAAAAAAAAAAATTCTCTGATTCTCGTTTTCGGCAAAACGAGAATTCTCGGATGAAAAAAAAAAAAAAAATTTCTCTGATTCTGATTTTTCCACAAGAAGAGAATTCTCGGATAAAAAAAAAAAAAAAAAAATTTCTCCGATTCTGGTTTTCCACAAAACGAGAATTCTCGGATAAAAAAAAAATTTTTTTCTCTGATTCTCGTTTTCCACAAGACGAGAATTCTCGGATAAAAAAAAAAAAAAAAAAAATTTCTCCGATTCTCGTTGTCCACAAAACGAGAATTCTCGGATAAAAAGAAAAAAAAAAATTTCTCCGATTCTGATTTTTCACAAAACGAGAATTCTCGGATAAAAAAAAAAAAAAAATTTCTCCGATTCTCGTTTTCCAGAAAACGAGAATTCTCGGATAAAAAAAAAAAAGAAAAAAAAAATTTCTCCGATTCTCGTTTTCCGCAAAACGAGAATTTTCGGATAAAAGGAAAAAAAAAAATTTCTCCGATTCTCGTTTTCCACAAAACGAGAATCCTCGGATAAGAAAAAAAAAAAAAAAATTTCTCCGATTCTGGTTTTCCACAAAACGAGAATTCTCGGATAAAAAAAAAAAAAAATTTCTCCGATTCTGGTTTTCCAAAACACGAGAATTCCGGATAAAAAAAAAAAAATTTCTCTGATTCTGGTTTTCCACAAGAAGAGAATTCTCGGATAAAAGAAAAAAAAAAAATTTCTCCGATTCTGGTTTTCCGCAAAACGAGATTTCTCGGATAAAAAAAAAAAAAAAAAATTTCTCTGATTCTCGTTTTCGGCAAAACGAGAATTCTCGGATGAAAAAAAAAAAAAAATTTCTCCGATTCTGGTTTTCCAAAACACGAGAATTCCGGATAAAAAAAAAAAAAAATTTCTCTGATTCTGGTTTTCCACAAGAAGAGAATTCTCGGATAAAAAAAAAAAAAAAAAAATTTCTCCGATTCTGGTTTTCCACAAAACGAGAATTCTCGGATAAAAAAAAAAAAATTCTTTTCTGATTCTCGTTTTCCACAAAACGGGAATTCTCGGATAAAAAAAAAAAAAAATTTCTCCGATTCTCGTTGTCCACAAAACGAGAATTCTCGGATAAAAAAAAAAAAAAAATTCTCCGATTCTGATTTTTCACAAAACGAGAATTCTCGGATAAAAAAAAAAAAAAATTTCTCCGATTCTCGTTTTCCACAAAACGAGAATTCTCGGATAAAAAAAGAAAAAAAAAAAAATTTCTCCGATTCTCGTTTTCCGCAAAACGAGAATTCTCGGATAAAAAAAAAATAAAAATTTCTCCGATTCTCGTTTTCCACAAAACGAGAATTCTCGGATAAAAAAAAAAAAAAAAAAAATTTCTCCGATTCTGGTTTTCCACAAAACGAGAATTCTCGGATAAAAAAAAAAAAAAAATTTCTCCGATTCTGGTTTTCCAAAACACGAGAATTCCGGATAAAAAAAAAAAAAAATTTCTCTGATTCTGGTTTTCCACAAGAAGAGAATTCTCGGATAAAAAAAAAAAAAAAATTTCTCCGATTCTGGTTTTCCGCAAAACGAGATTTCTCGGATAAAAAAAAAAAAAATTTCTCCGATTCTGGTTTTCCAAAACACGAGAATTCCGGATAAAAAAAAAAAAATTCTCTGATTCTGGTTTTCCACAAAACGAGATTCCTCGGATAAAAAAAAAAAAAAAAATTTCTCCGATTCTGGTTTTCCACAAAACGAGAATTCTCGGATAAAAAAAAAAAAAAATTTCTCCGATTCTCGTTTTCCACAAAACGAGAAATCTCGAATAAAAAAAAAAAAAAAATTTCTCTGATTCTCGTTTTCCACAAAACGAGAATTCTCGGATAAAAAAAAAAAAAAAAAATTTCTCTGATTCTGGTTTTCCACAAGAAGAGAATTCTCGGATAAAAAAAAAAAAAAAAAAAATTTCTCTGATTCTGGTTTTCCACAAAACGAGAATTCTCGGATAAAGAAAAAAAAAAAATTTCTCCGGTTCTGGTTTTCCACAAAACGAGAATTCTCGGATAAAAAAAAAAAAAAAAATTTCTCCGATTCTGGTTTTCCAAAACACGAGAGTTCCGGATAAAAAAAAAAAAAAATTTCTCTGATTCTGGTTTTCCACAAGAAGAGAATTCTCGGATAAAAAAAAAAAAAATTTTTTTTCTCCGATTCTGGTTTTCCACAAAACGATAATTCTCGGATAAAAAAAGAAAAAAAAAAAATTTTCACGATTCTCCTTTTCCACAAAACGAGAATTCTCGGATAAAGAAAGAAAAAAAAAAATTTCTCCGATTCTGGTTTTCGACAAAACGAGAATTCTCGGAAAAAAAGAAAAAAAAATTTCTCCGATTCTCGTTTTCCACAAAACGAGAATTCTCGGATAAAAAAAAAAAAAAAATTTTTTTTCTCCGATTCTGGTTTTCCACAAAACGACAATTCTCGGAATAAAAAAAAAAAAAAAAAATTTTCACGATTCTCCTTTTCCACAAAACGAGAATTCTCGGATGAAGGAAGAAAAAAAAAAAAAATTTCTCCGATTCTCGTTTTCCGCAAAACGAGAATTCTCGGAAAAAAAAAAAAAAAAATTTCTCCGATTCTCGTTTTCCACAAAACGAGAATTCTCGGATAAAGAAAAAAAAAAAAAATTTCTCCGATTCTGGTTTTCCACAAAACGAGAATTCTCGGATAAAAAAAAAAAAAAAAATTTCTCCGATTCTGGTTTTCCAAAACACGAGAATTCCGGATAAAAAAAAAAAAAAATTTCTCCGATTCTGGTTTTCCGCAAAACGAGATTTCTCAGATAAAAAAAAAAAAAAAAATTTTCTCTGATTCTCGTTTTCCACAAAACGAGAATTCTCGGATAAAAAAAAAAAAAAAATTTCTCCGATTCTCGTTTTCCACAAAACGAGAATTCTCGGATAAAAAAAAAAAAATTTCTCCAATTCTGGTTTTCAACAAAACGAGAATTCTCGGATAAAAAAAAAAAAAAAAATTTCTCCGATTCTGGTTTTCCACAAAACGAGAATTCTCGGATAAAAAAAAAAAAACAAAAAAATTTCTCCGATTCTGGTTTTCCACAAAACGAGGATTCTCGGATAAAAACAAAAAAAAAAATTTCTCCGATTCTCGTTTTCCACAAAACGAGAAATCTCGGATAAAAAAAAAAAAAAATTTCTCTGATTCTCGTTTTCCACAAAAAAAGAATTCTCGGATAAAAAAAAAAAAAAAAAATTTCTCCGATTCTCGTTTTCCGCAAAAAGAGATTTTTCGGATAAAAGGAAAAAAAAAAATTTCTCCGATTCTCGTTTTCCACAAAACGAGAATCCTCGGATAAGAAAAAAAAAAAAAAAAAAATTTCTCCGATTCTGGTTTTCCACAAAACGAGAATTCTCGGATAAAAAAAAAAAATTTCTCCGATTCTGGTTTTCCAAAACACGAGAATTCCGGATAAAAAAAAAAAAAAAATTTCTCTGATTCTGGTTTTCCACAAGAAGAGAATTCTCGGATAAAAGAAAAAAAAAATTTCTCCGATTCTGGTTTTCCGCAAAAAGAGATTTCTCGGATAAAAAAAAAAAAAAAGATTTTCTCTGATTCTCGTTTTCGGCAAAACGAGAATTCTCGGATGAAAAAAAAAAAAAAAATTTGTCCGATTCTGGTTTTCCAAAACACGGGAATTCCGGATAAAAAAAAAAAAAAAATTTCTCTGATTCTGGTTTTCCACAAGAAGAGAATTCTCGGATAAAAAAAAAAAAAATTTCTCCGATTCTGGTTTTCCACAAAACGAGAATTCTCGGATAAAAAAAAAAAATTTTCTCTGATTCTCGTTTTCCACAAAACGAGAATTCTCGGATAAAAAAAAAAAAAAAATTTCTCCGATTCTCGTTGTCCACAAAACGAGAATTCTCGGATAAAAAGAAAAAAAAAATTTCTCCGATTCTGATTTTTCACAAAACGAGAATTCTCGGATAAAAAAAAAAAAAATTTCTCCGATTCTCGTTTTCCACAAAACGAGAATTCTCGGATAAAAAAAAAAAGAAAAAAAAAATTTCTCCGATTCTCGTTTTCCGCAAAACGAGAATTTTCGGATAAAAGGAAAAAAAAATTTCTCCGATTTTCGTTTTCAACAAAACGAGAATTCTCGGATAAAAAAAAAAAAAAAATTTCCCCGATTCTCGTTTTCCGCAAAACGAGAATTCTCGGATAAAAAAAAAAAAATTTCTCCGATTCTCGTTTTCCACAAAACGAGAATTCTCGGAAAAAAAAAAAAAAATTTTCTCTGATTCTGGTTTTCCACAAGAAGAGAATTCTCGGATAAAAAAAAAAAAAAAATTTCTCCGATTCTGGTTTTCCGCAAAACGAGATTTCTCGGATAAAAAAAAAAAAAAAATTTCTCCGATTCTGGTTTTCCAAAACACGAGAATTCCGGATAAAAACAAAAAAAAAAAAATTTCTCTGATTCTGGTTTTCCACAAAACAAGATTCCTCGGATAAAAAAAAAAAAAAAAATTTCTCCGATTCTGGTTTTCCACAAAACGAGAATTCTCGGATAAAAAAAAAAAAAAAATTTCTCCGATTCTCGTTTTCCACAAAACGAGAATTCTTGGATAAAAAAAAAAAAAAATTTTTTTTTCTCCGATTCTGGTTTTCCACAAAACGACAATTCTCGGATAGAAAAAAAAAATTTTTTTTTCACGATTCTCCTTTTCCAAGAAACGAGAATTTTCGGATAAAGAAAGAAAAAAAAAAAAATTTCTCCGATTCTGGTTTTCCACAAAACGAGAATTCTCGGATAAAAAAAAAAAAAAAAAATTTCTCCGATTCTGGTTTTCCACAAAACGAGAATTCTCGGATAAAAAAAAAAAAAAAATTTCTCCGATTCTGGTTTTCCACAAAACGAGGATTCTCGGATAAAAAAAAAAAAACAAAAAAATTTCTGCGATTCTGGTTTTCCACAAAACGAGAATTCTGGGATAAAAAAAAAAAAAAAATTTCTCCAATTCTGGTTTTCGACAAAACGAGAATTCTCGGATAAAAAAAAAAAAAAAATTTCTCTGATTCTCGTTTTCCACAAAACGAGAATTCTCGGATAAAAAAAAAAAAAAAAAAAATTTCTCCGATTCTCGTTTTCCAAAAAACGAGAATTTCGGATAAAAAAAAAAAAATAAAAAAAAATTTCTCCGATTCTCGTTTTCCACAAAACGAGAATTCTCGGATAAAAAAAAAAAAAAAAAAAAATTTCTCCGATTCTCATTTTTCACAAAACGAGAATTCTCGGATAAAAAAAAAAAAAAATTTCTCCGATTCTCGTTTTCCACAAAACGAGAATTCTCGGATTAAAAAAAAAGAAAATAAAAATTCCTCCGATTCTCGTTTTCCACAAAACGAGAATTCTCGGATAAAAAAAAAAAAAAAAAAAAGTTCCTCCGATTCTGGTTTTCCACAAAACGAAAATTCTCTGATAAAAAAAAAAAAGAAAAATTCTCCGATTCCTGTTTTCCACAAAACGAGAATTCTCGGATAAAAAAAAAAAAAAACTTCTCTGATTCTCGTTTTCCACAAAACGAGAATACTCGGATAAAAAAAAAAAAAATTTCTCCGATTCTCGTTTTCCAAAAAACGAGAATTCCGGATAAAAAAAAAAAAAAAAAATTTCTCCGATTCTCGTTTTCCACAAAACGAGAATTCTCGGATAAAAAGAAAAAAAAAAAATTCTCCGGTTCTCGTTTCCCACAATATGAGAATTCTCGGATAAAAAAAAAAAAAAAAATTTCTCCGATTCTCGTTTTCCACAAAACGAGGGTTCTCGGATGAAAAAAAAAAAAAATTTCTCCGATTCTCGTTTTCCACAAAACGAGAATTCTCGGATAAAAGAAAAAAAAAAAATTTCTCCGATTCTCGTTTTCCACAAAACGAGAATTCTCGGATAAAAAAAAAAAAAAAAAAAAAAGGTTCTCCGATTCTGGTTTTCCACAAAACGAGAATTCTCGGATAAAAAAAAAAAAAAAAAAAATTCTCCGATTCTCGATTCCACAAAACGAGAATTCTCGGATAAAAAAAAAAAAAAATTTCTCCGATTCTGATTTTTCACAAAACGAGAATTCTCGGATAAAAAAAAAAAAAAAAATTTCTCCGATTCTCGTTTCCCACAAAACGAGAATTCTCGGATAAAAAAAAAAAAGAAAAAAATTTCTCCCATTCTCGTTTTCCACAAAACGAGAATTCTCGGATAAAAAAAAAAAAAAAATGTCTCTGATTCTGGTTTTCCACAAAACGAGAATTCTCGGATAAAAAAAAAAAAAAAATTTCTCGGATTCTCGTTTTCCACAAAACGAGAATTCTCGGAAAAAAAAAAAAAAAAATTTCTCCGATTCTGGTTTTCCACAAAACGAGAATTCTCGGAAAAAAAAAAAAAAAAATTTCTCCGATTCTCGTTTTCCACAAAACGAGAATTCTCGGATAAAAAAAAAAAAAATTTCTCCGATTCTGGTTTTCAACAAAACGAGAATTCTCGGATAAGAAAAAAAAAAAAAAAAACAAATTTCTCCGATTCTCGTTTTCCACAAAACGAGAATTCTCGGATAAAAAAAAAAAAAAACAAAAAAATTTCTCCGATTCTGGTTTTCCACAAAACGAGAATTCTCGGATAAAAAAAAAAAAAAAAATTTCTCCGATTCTCGTTTTCCACAAAACAAGAATTCTCGGATAAAAAAAAAAAAAAAAAAATTTCTCCGATTCTGGTTTTCCACAAAACGAGAATTCTCGGATAAAAAAAAAAAAAAAAAAATTTCTCTGATTCTGGTTTTCCATGAAACGAGAATTCTCGGATAAAAAAAAAAAAAAAAATTTCTCCGATTCTCGTTTTCCACAAAACGAGAATTCTCGGATAAAAAAAAAAAAAAAAAAATTTCTCCGATTCTCGTTTTCCGCAAAACGAGAATTCTCGGATAAAAAAAAAAAAAAAAATTTCTCTGATTCTCGTTTTCGGCAAAACGAAGATTTCTCGGATAAATAAAAAAAAAAAAAAATTTCTCCGATTGTGGTTTTCCAAAACACGAGAATTCCGGATAAAAAAAAAAAAAATTTCTCTGATTCTGGTTTTCCACAAGAAGAGAATTCTCGGATAAAAAAAAAAAAAAAAATTTCTCCGATTCTGGTTTTCCACAAAACGAGAATTCTCGGATAAAAAAAAAAAAAAAATTTCTCTGATTCTCGTTTTCCACAAAACGAGAATTCTCGGATAAAAAAAAAAAAAAAAAAATTTCTCCGATTCTCGTTTTCCACAAAACGAGAATTCTCGGATAAGAAAAAAAAAAAAAATTTCTCCGATTCTGGTTTTCAACAAAACGAGAATTCTCGGATAAAAAAAAAAAAAAAAAAATTTCTCCGATTCTCGTTTTCCACAAAACGAGAATTCTCGGATAAAAAAAAAAAAAAACAAAAAAATTTCTCCGATTCTGGTTTTCCACAAAACGAGGATTCTCGGATAAAAAAAAAAAAAAAAAATTTCTCGGATTCTCGTTTTCCACAAAACGAGAAATCTCGGATAAAAAAAAAAAAAAAAAATTTCTACGCTTCTCGTTTTCCACAAAACGAGAATCCTCGGATAAAAAAAAAAAAAAAAAAATTTCTCCGATTCTGGTTTTCCACAAAACGAGAATTCTCGGATAAAAAAAAAAAAAAAAAATTTCTCTGATTCTGGTTTTCCATGAAACGAGAATTCTCGGATAAAAAAAAAAAAATTTCTCTGATTCTCGTTTTCCACAAAACGAGAATTCTCGGATAAAAAAAAAAAAAAAATTTTCTCCGATTCTCGTTTTCCGCAAAACGAGAATTCTCGGATAAAAAAAAAAAAAAAAATTTCTCTGATTCTCGTTTTCGGCAAAACGAGAATTCTCGGATAAAAAAAAAAAAAAATTTCTCCGATTCTGGTTTTCCAAAACACGAGAATTCCGGATAAAAAAAAAAAAAATTTCTCTGAATCTGGTTTTCCACAAGAAGAGAATTCTCGGATTTAAAAAAAAAAAAAAAATTTCTCCGATTCTGGTTTTCCACAAAACGAGAATTCTCGGATAAAAAAAAAAAAAAAAATTTCTCTGATTCTCGTTTTCCACAAAACGAGAATTCTGGGATAAAAAAAAAAAAAAAAAATTTTCTCCGATTCTCGTTTTCCGCAAAACGAGAATTCTCGGATAAAAAAAAAAAAAAATTTCTCCGATTCTCGTTTTCCACAAAACGAGAATTCTCGGATGAAAAAAAAAAAAAAAAAAAATTTCTCCGATTCTGGTTTTCCACAAAACGAGAATTCTCGGATAAAAAAAAAAAAAAATTTCTCCGATTCTGGTTTTCCAAAACACGAGAATTCCGGATAAAAAAAAAAAAATTTCTCTGATTCTGGTTTTCCACAAGAAGAGAATTCTCGGATAAAAAAAAAAAAAAATTTCTCCGATTCTGGTTTTCCGCAAAACTAGATTTCTCGGATAAAAAAAAAAAAAAAATTTCTCTGATTCTCGTTTTCCACAAAACGAGAATTCTCGGATAAAAAAAAAATAAAAAAAAAATTTCTTCGATTCTCGTTTTCCACAAAACGAGAATTCTCGGATAAAAAAAAAAAATTTCTCCGATTCTGGTTTTCAACAAAACGAGAATTCTCGGATAAAAAAAAAAAAAAAAACAAAAAAATTTCTCCGATTCTCGTTTTCCACAAAACGAGAATTCTCGGATAAAAAACAAAAAAAACAAAAAAATTTCCCCGATTCTGGTTTTCCACAAAACGAGGATTCTCGGACAAAAAAAAAAAAAAAAATTTCTCCGATTCTCGTTTTCCACAAAACGAGAATTCTCGGATAAAAAAAAAAAAAAAAAAAATTTCTCCGATTCTCGTTTTCCGCAAAACGAGAATTCTCACATAAAAAAAAAAAAAAAATTTCTCCGATTCTCGTTTTCCACAAAACGAGAATTCTCGGATATAAAAAAAAAAAAAAAAAAAATTTCTCCGATTCTGGTTTTCCACAAAACGAGAATTCTCGGATAAAAAAAAAATTTTTTTTTCTCCGATTCTGGTTTTCCAAAACACGAGAATTCCGCTTAAAAAAAAAAAAAAATTTCTCTGATTCTGGTTTTCTACAAGAAGAGAATCCTCGGATAAAAGAAAAAAAAAAAAATTCTCCGATTCCGGTTTTCCGCAAAACGAGATTTCTCGGATAAAAAAAAAAAAAATTTCTCTGATTCTCGTTTTCGGCAAAACGAGAATTCTCGGATAAAAAAAAAAATAAAAAAAATAACTCCGATTCTGGTTTTCCAAAACACGAGAATTCCGGATAAAAAAAAAAAAAAATTTCTCTGATTCTGGTTTTCCACAAGAAGAGAATTCTCGGATAAAAAAAAAAAAAAAAAATTTCTCCGATTCTGCTTTTCCACAAAACGAGAATTCTCGGATAAAAAAAAAAAAAATTTCTCTGATTCTCGTTTTCCAAAAAACGAGAATTCTCGGATAAAAAAAAAAAAAAAAAAAAATTCTCCGATTCTCGTTTTACACAAAACGAGAATTCTCGGATAAAAAAAAAAAAAAAATTTCTCCGATTCTGATTTTTCACAAAACGAGAATTCTCGGATAAAAAAAAAAAAAAAAATTTCTCCGATTCTCGTTTTCCACAAAACGAGAATTCTCGGATAAAGAAAAAAAAAAAAAAAAATTTCCCCGATTCTCGTTTTCCGCAAAACGAGAATTCTCGGATAAAAAAAAAAAAATTTCTCCGATTCTCGTTTTCCACAAAACGAGAATTCTCGGATAAAAAAAAAAAAAAAAAAATTTCTCCGATTCTGGTTTTCCACAAAACGAGAATTCTCGGATAAAAAAAAAAAAAAACTTTCTCCGATTCTGGTTTTCCAAAACACGGAAATTCCGGAAAAAAAAAAAAAAAATTTCTCTGATTCTGGTTTTCCACAAGAAGAGAATTCTCGGATAAAAAAAAAAAAAAAAAATTTCTCCGATTCTGGTTTTCCGCAAAACGAGATTTCTCGGATAAAAAAAAAAAAAAGAATTTCTCCGATTCTGGTTTTCCAAAACACGAGAATTCCGGATAAAAACAAAAAAAAAAATTTCTCTGAGTCTGGTTTTCCACAAAACAAGATTCCTCGGATAAAAAAAAAAAAAAAAAAAAATTCCTCCGATTCTGGTTTTCCACAAAACGAGAAATCTCGGATAAAAAAAAAAAAAAAAATTTCTCCGATTCTCGTTTTCCACAAAACGAGAATTCTCGGATAAAAAAAAAAAAAAAATTTCTCCGATTCTGGTTTTCCACAAAACGACGATTCTCGGATAAAAAAAAAAAAAAAATTTTTTTCACGGTTCTCCTTTTCCACAAAACGAGAATTTTCGGATAAAGAAAGAAAAAAAAAAAAAATTTCTCCGATTCTGGTTTTCCACAAAACGAGAATTCTCGGATAAAAAAAAAAAAAAATTTCTCCGATTCTGGTTTTCCACAAAACGAGAATTCTCGGATAAAAAAAAAAAAAAAAAAATTTCTCCGATTCTGGTTTTCCACAAAACGAGGATTCTCGGATAAAAAAAAAAAAAAAAAAAAATTTCTGCGATTCTGGTTTTCCACAAAACGAGAATTCCCGGATAAAAAAAAAAAAAAAAATTTCTCCAATTCTGGTTTTCCACAAAACGAGAATTCTCGGATAAAAAAAAAAAAAAAAAATTTCTCTGATTCTCGTTTTCCACAAAACGAGAATTCTCGGATAAAAAAAAAAAAAAAAAAATTTCTCCGATTCTCGTTTTCCAAAAAACGAGAATTCCGGATAAAAAAAAAAACATACAAAAAAATTTCTCCGATTCTCGTTTTCCACAAAACGAGAATTCTCGGATAAAAAAAAAAAAAAAAATTTCTCCGGTTCTCGTTTTCCACAAAACAAGAATTCTCGGATAAAAAAAAAAAAAAAAAATTCCTCCGATTCTCGTTTTCCACAAAACGAGAATTCTCGGATAAAAAAAAAAAAAAAAAAAAAGTTCCTCCGATTCTGGTTTTCCACAAAACGAAAATTCTCTGATAAAAAAAAAAAAAGAAAAATTCTCCGATTCCTGTTTTCCACAAAACGAGAATTCTCGGATAAAAAAAAAAAAAAAACTTCTCTGATTCTCGTTTTCCACAAAACGAGAATACTCGGATAAAAAAAAAAAAAAAATTTCTCCGATTCTCGTTTTCCAAAAAACGAGAATTCCGGATAAAAAAAAAAAAAAAATTTCTCCGATTCTCGTTTTCCACAAAACGAGAATTCTCGGATAAAAAGAAAAAAAAAAATTCTCCGGTTCTCGTTTCCCACAATATGAGAATTCTCGGATAAAAAAAAAAAAAAAAATTTCTCCGATTCTCGTTTTCCACAAAACGAGAATTCTCGGATAAAAAAAGAAAAAAATTTCTCCGATTCTCGTTTTCCATAAAAAGAGAATTCTCGGATAAAAAAAAAAAAAAAAAAGTTTCTCCGATTCTGGTTTTCCATCGAACGAGAATTCTCGGATAAAAAAAAAAAAAAAAATTTCTCCGATTCTCGTTTTCCACAAAACGAGAATTCTCGGATAAAAAAAAAAAAAAAAAATTTCTCCGATTCTGGTTTTCCAAAAAAACGAGAATTCTCGGATAAAAAAAAAAAAAAAAAAATTTCTCCGATTCTGATTTTTCACAAAACGAAAATTCTCGGATAAAAAAAAAAAAAAAATTTCTCCGATTCTCGCTTTCCACAAAACGAGAATTCTCGGATAAAAAAAAAAAAGAAAAAAATTTCTCCCATTCTCGTTTTCCACAAAACGAGAATTCTGGGATAAAAAAAAAAAAAAAAATTTTCTCCGATTCTCGTTTTCCACAAAACGAGAATTCTTTGAAAAAAAAAAAAAAAAAATTTCTCCGATTCTGGTTTTCCACAAAACGAGAATTCTCGGAAAAAAAAAAAAAAAATTTCTCCGATTCTCGTTTTCCGCAAAACGAGATTTGTCGGATTAAAAAAAAAAAAAAAATTTCTCCGATTCCGGTTTTCCACAAAACGAGAATTCTCGGATAAAAAAAAAAAAAAAAAAAATTTCTCCGATTCTCGTTTTCCACAAAACGAGAATTCTCGGATAAAAAAAAAAAAAATTTCTCCGATTCTGGTTTTCAACAAAACGAGAATTCTCGGATAAAAAAAAAAAAAAAAAAAAAATTTCTCCGATTCTCGTTTTCCACAAAACGAGAATTCTCGGATAAAAAAAAAAAAAACAAAAGAATTTCTCCGATTCTGGTTTTCCGCAAAACGAGAATTCTCGGATAAAAAAAAAAAAAAAAAAAATTTCTCCGATTCTCGTTTTCCACAAAACAAGAAATCTCGGATAAAAAAAAAAAAAAAATTTCTCCGCTTCTCGTTTTCCACAAAACGAGAATCCTCGGATAAAAAGAAAAAAAAAAATTTCTCCGATTCTGGTTTTCCACAAAACGAGAATTCTCGGATAAAAAAAAAAAAAATTTCTCCGATTCTGGTTTTCCGCAAAACGAGATTTCTCGGATAAAAAAAAAAAAAAATTTCTCCGATTCTCGTTTTCCGCAAAACGAGAATTCTCGGATAAAAAAAAGAAAAAAAAATTTCTCTGATTCTCTTTTTCGGCAAAACGAGAATTCTCGGATAAATAAAAAAAAAAAAAATTTCTCCGATTGTGGTTTTCCAAAACACGAGAATTCCGGATAAAAAAAAAAAAAATTTCTCTGATTCTGGTTTTCCACAAGAAGAGAAATCTCGGATAAAAAAAAAAAAAAAAAAATTTCTCCGATTCTGGTTTTCCACAAAACGAGAATTCTCGGATAAAAAAAAAAAAAAAATTTCTCTGATTCTCGTTTTCCACAAAACGAGAATTCTCGGATAAAAAAAAAAAAAAAAAAAAAATTTCTCCGATTCTCGTTTTCCACAAAACGAGAATTCTCGGATAAAAAAAAAAAACAAAAAAATTTCTCCGATTCTGGTTTTCCACAAAACGAGAATTCTCGGATAAAAAAAAAAAAAAAAATTTCTCCGATTCTCGTTTTCCGCAAAACGAGAATTCTCGGATAAAAAAAAAAAAAAAATTTCTCCGATTCTCGTTTTCTACAAAACGAGAATTCTCGGATAAAAAAAAAAAAAAAAATTTCTCCGATTCTGGTTTTCCACAAAACGAGAATTCTCGGATGAAAAGAAAGAAAAAAAAATTTCTCCGATTCTGGTTTTCCAAAACACGAGAATTCCGGATAAAAAAAAAAAAAAATTTCTCTGATTCTGGTTTTCCACAAGAAGAGAATTCTCGGATAAAAAAAAAAAAAAAAAAATTTCTCCGATTCTGGTTTTCCGCAAAACGAGATTTCTCGAATAAAAAAAAAAAAAATTTCTCTGATTCTTGTTTTCCACAAAACGAGAATTCTCGGATAAAAAAAAAAAAAAAATTTCTCCGATTCTCGTTTTCCACAAAACGAGAATTCTCGGATAAAAAAAAAAAAAAATTTCTCCGATTCTGGTTTTCAACAAAACGAGAATTCTCGGATAAAAAAAAAAAAAAAAACAAAAAAATTTCTCCGATTCTGGTTTTCCGCAAAACTAGATTTCTCGGATAAAAAAAAAAAAAAAATTTCTCCAATTCTCGTTTTCCACAAAACGAGAATTCTCGGATAAAAAAAAAAAAAAAAAAATTTCTCCGATTCTCGTTTTCCACAAAACGAGAATTCTCGGATAAAAAAAAAAAAAATTTCTCCGATTCTGGTTTTCAACAAAACGAGAATTCTCGGATAAAAAAAAAAAAAAAACAAAAAAATTTCTCCGATTCTCGTTTTCCACAAAACGAGAATTCTCGGATAAAAAATAAAAAAAACAAAAAAATTTCCCCGATTCTGGTTTTCCACAAAACGAGGATTCTCGGACAAAAAAAAAAAAAAACAAAATTTCTCCGATTCTCGTTTTCCACAAAACGAGAAATCTCGGATAAAAAAAAAAAAAATTTCTCTGATTCTCGTTTTCCACAAAACGAGAATTCTCGGATAAAAAAAAAAAAAAAAAAATTTCTCCGATTCTCGTTTTCCGCAAAACGAGAATTCTCGCATAAAAAAAAAAAAAATTTCTCCGATTCTCGTTTTCCACAAAACGAGAATTCTCGGATATAAAAAAAAAAAAAAAAATTTCTCCGATTCTGGTTTTCCACAAAACGAGAATTCTCGGATAAAAAAAAAAAAAAATTTCTCTGATTCTGGTTTTCCACAAGAAGAGAATTCTCGGATAAAAGAAAAAAAAAAATTTCTCCGATTCTGGTTTTCCGCAAAACGAGATTTCTCGGATAAAAAAAAAAAAAAAAAAATTTCTCTGATTCTCGTTTTCGGCAAAACGAGAATTCTCGGATAAAAAAAAAAAATAAAAAAAATAACTCCGATTCAGGTTTTCCAAAACACGAGAATTCCGGATAAAAAAAAAAAAAGATTTCTCTGATTCTGGTTTTCCACAAGAAGAGAATTCTCGGATAAAAAAAAAAAAAAAAAAAATTTCTCCGATTCTGGTTTTCCACAAAACGAGAATTCTCGGATAAAAAAAAAAAAAAATTTCTTTGATTCTCGTTTTCCACAAAACGAGAATTCTCGGATAGAAAAAAAAAAAAAAAAAAAAATTCTCCGATTCTCGTTTTCCACAAAACGGCAATTCTCGGATACAAAAAAAAAAAAAAAATTTCTCCGATTCTGATTTTTCACAAAACGAGAATTCTCGGATAAAAAAAAAAAAAAATTTCTCCGATTCTCGTTTTCCACAAAACGAGAATTCTCGGATAAAAAAAAAAAAAAAAAAAAAATTTCCCCGATTCTCGTTTTCCGCAAAACGAGAATTCTCGGATAAAAAAAAAAAAAAATTTCTCCGATTCTCGTTTTCGACAAAACGAGAATTCTCGGATAAAAAAAAAAAAAAAAAAAAAATTTCTCCGATTCTGGTTTTCCACAAAACGAGAATTCTCGGATAAAAAAAAAAAAAAAATTTCTCCGATTCTGGTTTTCCAAAACGCGAGAATTCCGGAAAAAAAAAAAAAAAATTTCTCTGATTCTGGTTTTCCACAAGAAGAGAATTCTCGGATAAAAAAAAAAAAAAAATTTCTCCGATTCTGGTTTTCCGCAAAACGAGATTTCTCGGATAAAAAAAAAAAAAAAAATTTCTCCGATTCTGGTTTTCCAAAACACGAGAATTCCGGATAAAAAAAAAAAAAAAATTTCTCTGATTCTGGTTTTCCACAAAACAAGATTCCTCGGATAAAAAAAAAAAAAAAAAAAAATTTCTCCGATTCTGGTTTTCCACAAAACGAGAATTCTCGGATAAAAAAAAAAAAAAAATTTCTCCGATTCTCGTTTTCCACAAAACGAGAATTCTCGGATAAAAAAAAAAAAATTTTTTTTTCTCCGATTCTGTTTTTCCGCAAAACGACAATTCTCGGATAAAAAAAAAAAAAAAAAAAAATTTCACGATTCTCCACTCCACAAAACGAGAATTTTCGGATAAAGAAAGAAAAAAAAAAAATTTCTCCGATTCTGGTTTTCCACAAAACGAGAATTCTCGGAGAAAAAAAAAAAAAAAAATTTCTCCGATTCTGGTTTTCCACAAAACGAGAATTCTCGGATAAAAAAAAAAAAAAAAATTTCTCCGATTCTCGTTTTCCACAAAACGAGAATTCTAGGATAAAAAAAAAAAAAAAAAAAAATTTCTCCGATTCTGGTTTTCCACAAAACGAGGATTCTCGGATGAAAAAAAAAAAAAAAAATTTCTGCGATTCTGGTTTTCCACAAAACGAGACTTCTCGGATAAAAAAAAAAAAAAAATTTCTCCAATTCTGGTTTTCCACAAAACGAGAATTCTCGGATAAAAAGAAAAAAAGAAAATATCTCTGATTCTCGTTTTCCAGGAAAACGAGAAATCTCGGATAAGAAAAAAAAAAAAAAAAAAAAATTTCTCCGATTCTCGTTTTCCAAAAAACGAGAATTCCGGATAAAAAAAAAAAAATAAAAAAAATTTCTCCGATTCTCGTTTTCCACAAAACGAGAATTCTCGGAAAAAAAAAAAAAAAAAAAATTTCTCCGATTCTCGTTTTTCACAAAACGAGAATTCTCGGATAAAAAAAAAAAAAAAATTCTCCGATTCTCGTTTTCCACAAAACGAGAATTCTCGGATAAAAAAAAATAAAAAAAAAATTCCTCCGATTCTCGTTTTCCACAAAACGAGAATTCTCGGATAAAAAAAAAAAAAAAAAAAAATTCCTCCGATTCTGGTTTTCCACAAAACGAAAATTCTCTGATAAAAAAAAAAAAAAAAAATTCTCCGATTCCTGTTTTCCACAAAACGAGAATTCTCGGATAAAAAAAAAAAAAAAATTTCTCTGATTCTCGTTTT
Organism: Eutreptiella sp. 'Long Island Sound 2002'; assembly: GCA_964036045.1. Classification (NCBI taxonomy): domain Eukaryota; phylum Euglenozoa; class Euglenophyceae; order Eutreptiales; family Eutreptiaceae; genus Eutreptiella; species Eutreptiella sp. 'Long Island Sound 2002'. Next base: position 13,126,253 of record OZ038403.1, read on the forward strand.
CCACAAAACGAGAATCCTCGGATAAAAAAAAAAAAAAAAAATTTCTCCGATTCTCGTTTTCCAAAAAACGAGAATTCCGGATAAAAAAAAAAAAAAAAATTTCTCCGATTCTCGTTTTCCACCAAACGAGAATTCTCGGATAAAAAAAAAAAAAAAAAATTTCTCCGATTCTGGTTTTCCAAAAAAACGAGAATTCTCGGATAAAAAAAAAAAAAAAAAAAAATTTCTCCGATTCTGATTTTTCACAAAACGAGAATTCTCGGATAAAAAAAAAAAAAATTTCTCCGATTCTCGCTTTCCACAAAACGAGAATTCTCGGATAAAAAAAAAAAAAGAAAAAAATTTCTCCCATTCTCGTTTTCCACAAAACGAGAATTCTCGGATAAAAAAAAAAAAAAAATGTCTCCGATTCTGGTTTTCCACAAAACGAGAATTCTCGGATAAAAAAAAAAAAAAATTTTCTCCGATTCTCGTTTTCCGCAAAACGAGATTTGTCGGATTAAAAAAAAAAAAAAAAATTTCTCCGATTCTGGTTTTCCACAAAACGAGAATTCTCGGATAAAAAAAAAAAAAAAAAAATTTCTCCGATTCTCGTTTTCCACAAAACGAGAATTCTCGGATAAAAAAAAAAAATTTTCTCCGATTCTGGTTTTCAACAAAACGAGAATTCTCGGATAGAAAAAAAAAAAAAAAAAAATTTCTCCGATTCTCGTTTTCCACAAAACGAGAATTCTCGGATAAAAAAAAAAAAAAACAAAAAAATTTCTCCGATTCTGGTTTTCCACAAAACGAGAATTCTCGGATAAAAAAAAAAAAAAAAAAATTTCTCCGATTCTCGTTTTCCACAAAACAAGAAATCTCGGATAAAAAAAAAAAAAAAATTTCTCCGCTTCTCGTTTTCCACAAAACGAGAATTCTCGGATAAAAAAAAAAAAAAAATTTCTCTGATTCTGGTTTTCCATGAAACGAGAATTCTCGGATAAAAAAAAAAAAAAATTTCTCTGATTCTCGTTTTCCACAAAACGAGAAATCTCGGATAAAAAAAAAAAAAAAAAATTTCTCTGATTCTGGTTTTCCATGAAACGAGAATTCTCGGATAAAAAAAAAAAAAAAATTTCTCTGATTCTCGTTTTCCGCAAAACGAGAATTCTCGGCAAAAAAAAAAAAAAAAAATTTCTCTGATTCTCTTTTTCGGCAAAACGAGAATTCTCGGATAAATAAAAAAAAAAAATTTCTCCGATTGTGGTTTTCCAAAACACGAGAATTCCGGATAAAAAAAAAAAAAATTTCTCTGATTCTGGTTTTCCACAAGAAATGAAATCTCGGATAAAAAAAAAAAAAAAAAAATTTCTCCGATTCTGGTTTTCCACAAAACGAGAATTCTCGGATAAAAAAAAAAAAATTTCTCTGATTCTCGTTTTCCACAAAAAGAGAATTCTCGGATAAAAAAAAAAAAAAAAAAAAAATTTCTCCGATTCTCGTTTTCCACAAAACGAGAATTCTCGGATAAAAAAAAAAACAAAAAAATTTCTCCGATTCTGGTTTTCCACAAAACGAGAATTCTCGGATAAAAAAAAAAAAAAAAAATTTTCTTTGATTCTGGTTTTCCACAAAACGAGAATTCTCGGATAAAAAAAAAAAAAAATTTCTCTGATTCTGGTTTTCCATGAAACGAGAATTCTCGGATAAAAAAAAAAAAAAAATTTCTCTGATTCTCGTTTTCCACAAAACGAGAATTCTCGGATAAAAAAAAAAAAAAAATTTCTCCGATTCTCGTTTTCCGCAAAACGAGAATTCTCGGATAAAAAAAAAAAAAAATTTTCTCCGATTCTCGTTTTCCACAAAACGAGAATTCTCGGATAAAAAAAAAAAAAAATTTCTCTGATTCTCGTTTTCCACAAAACGAGAATTCTCGGATAAAAAAAAAAAAAAAAAATTTCTCCGATTCTCGTTTTCCGCAAAACGAGAATTCTCGGATAAAAAAAAAAAAAAAAATTTCTCCGATTCTCGTTTTCCACAAAACGAGAATTCTCGGATAAAAAAAAAAAAAAAAAAATTTCTCCGATTCTGGTTTTCCACAAAACGAGAATTCTCGGATAGAAAAAAAAAAAAAAAATTTCTCCGATTCTGGTTTTCCAAAACACGAGAATTCCGGATAAAAAAAAAAAAAAATTTCTCTGATTCTGGTTTTCCACAAGAAGAGAATTCTCGGATAAAAAAAAAAAAAAAAAATTTCTCCGATTCTGGTTTTCCGCAAAACGAGATTTCTCGAATAAAAAAAAAAAAAAATTTCTCCGATTCTGGTTTTCAACAAAACGAGAATTCTCGGATAAAAAAAAAAAAAATTTCTCCGATTCTGGTTTTCAACAGAACGAGAATTCACGGATAAAAAAAAAAAAAAAAACAAAAAAATTTCTCCGATTCTGGTTTTCCGCAAAACTAGATTTCTCGGATAAAAAAAAAAAAAAAATTTCTCCAATTATCGTTTTCCACAAAACGAGAATTCTCGGATAAAAAAAAAAAAAAAAAAAATTTCTCCGATTCTCGTTTTCCACAAAACGAGAATTCTCGGATAAAAAAAAAAAAATTTCTCCGATTCTGGTTTTCAACAAAACGAGAATTCCCGGATAAAAAAAAAAAAAAAAACAAAAAAATTTCTCCGATTCTCGTTTTCCACAAAACGAGAATTCTCGGATAAAAAATAAAAAAAACAAAAAAATTTCCCCGATTCTGGTTTTCCAAAAAAAGGGGGATTCTCGGACAAAAAAAAAAAAAAAATTTCTCCGATTCTCGTTTTCGACAAAACGAGAAATCTCGGATAAAAAAAAAAAAAAAAATTTCTCTGATTCTCGTTTTCCACAAAACGAGAATTCTCGGATAAAAAAAAAAAAAAAAAAATTTCTCCGATTCTCGTTTTCCGCAAAACGAGAATTCTCGCATAAAAAAAAAAAAAAAATTTCTCCGATTCTCGTTTTCCACAAAACGAGAATTCTCGGATATAAAAAAAAAAAAACAAATTTCTCCGATTCTGGTTTTCCACAAAACGAGAATTCTCGGATAAAAAAAAAAAAAATTTCTCTGATTCTGGTTTTCCACAAGAAGAGAATTCTCGGATAAAAGAAAAAAAAAAAATTTCTCCGATTCTGGTTTTCCGCAAAACGAGATTTCTCGGATAAAAAAAAAAAAAAAATTTCTCTGATTCTCGTTTTCGGCAAAACGAGAATTCTCGGATAAAAAAAAAAAATAAAAAAAATAACTCCGATTCTGGTTTTCCAAAACACGAGAATTCCGGATAAAAAAAAAAAAAAATTTCTCCGATTCTGGTTTTCCACAAAACGAGAATTCTCGGATAAAAAAAAAAAAAAATTTCTCTGATTCTCGTTTTCCACAAAACGAGAATTCTCGGATAGAAAAAAAAAAAAAAAAAAAAATCTCCGATTCTCGTTTTCCACAAAACGAGAATTCTCGGATACAAAAAAAAAAAAAAAAATTTCTCCGATTCTGATTTTTCACAAAACGAGAATTCTCGGATAAAAAAAAAAAAAAAAAATTTCTCCGATTCTCGTTTTCCGCAAAACGAGAATTCTCGGATAAAAAAAAAAAAAAATTTCTCCGATTCTCGTTTTCGACAAAACGAGAATTCTCGGATAAAAAAAAAAAAAAAAAAAAAATTTCTCCGATTCTGGTTTTCCAGAAAACGAGAATTCTCGGATAAAAAAAAAAAAAAATTTCTCCGATTCTGGTTTTCCAAAACACGAGAATTCCGGAAAAAAAAAAAAAATTTCTCTGATTCTGGTTTTCCACAAGAAGAGAATTCTCGGATAAAAAAAAAAAAAATTTCTCCGATTCTGGTTTTCCGCAAAACGAGATTTCTCGGATAAAAAAAAAAAAAAAAATTTCTCCGATTCTGGTTTTCCAAAACACGAGAATTCCGGATAAAAAAAAAAAAAAAAAATTTCTCCGATTCTGGTTTTCCGCAAAACGAGATTTCTCGGATAAAAAGAAAAAAAAAAAATTTCTGCGATTCTGGTTTTCCAAAACACGAGAATTCCGGATAAAAAAAAAAAAAAAAAATTTCTCCGATTCTGGTTTTCCACAAAACGAGAATTCTCGGATAAAAAAAAAAAAAAAAATTTCTCCGATTCTCGTTTTCCACAAAACGAGAATTCTCGGATAAAAAAAAAAAAAAAATTTTTTTTCTCCGATTCTGGTTTTCCACAAAACGACAATTCTCGGATAAAAAAAAAAAAAAAAAAAAATTTCATGATTCTCCTTTTCCACAAAACGAGAATTTTCGGATAAAGAAAGAAAAAAAAAAAAAAATTTCTCCGATTCTGGTTTTCCACAAAACGAGAATTCTCGGATAAAAAAAAAAAAAAATTTCTCTGATTCTGGTTTTCCATGAAACGAGAATTCTCGGATAAAAAAAAAAAAAAAATTTCTCTGATTCTCGTTTTCCACAAAACGAGAATTCTCGGATAAAAAAAAAAAAAAAATTTCTCCGATTCTCGTTTTCCGCAAAACGAGAATTCTCGGATAAAAAAAAAAAAAAATTTTCTCCGATTCTCGTTTTCCACAAAACGAGAATTCTCGGATAAAAAAAAAAAAAAATTTCTCTGATTCTCGTTTTCCACAAAACGAGAATTCTCGGATAAAAAAAAAAAAAAAAAATTTCTCCGATTCTCGTTTTCCGCAAAACGAGAATTCTCGGATAAAAAAAAAAAAAAAAATTTCTCCGATTCTCGTTTTCCACAAAACGAGAATTCTCGGATAAAAAAAAAAAAAAAAAAAATTTCTCCGATTCTGGTTTTCCACAAAACGAGAATTCTCGGATAGAAAAAAAAAAAAAAATTTCTCCGATTCTGGTTTTCCAAAACACGAGAATTCCGGATAAAAAAAAAAAAAAATTTCTCTGATTCTGGTTTTCCACAAGAAGAGAATTCTCGGATAAAAAAAAAAAAAAAAAATTTCTCCGATTCTGGTTTTCCGCAAAACGAGATTTCTCGAATAAAAAAAAAAAAAAATTTCTCCGATTCTGGTTTTCAACAAAACGAGAATTCTCGGATAAAAAAAAAAAAAATTTCTCCGATTCTGGTTTTCAACAGAACGAGAATTCACGGATAAAAAAAAAAAAAAAAACAAAAAAATTTCTCCGATTCTGGTTTTCCGCAAAACTAGATTTCTCGGATAAAAAAAAAAAAAAAATTTCTCCAATTATCGTTTTCCACAAAACGAGAATTCTCGGATAAAAAAAAAAAAAAAAAAAATTTCTCCGATTCTCGTTTTCCACAAAACGAGAATTCTCGGATAAAAAAAAAAAAATTTCTCCGATTCTGGTTTTCAACAAAACGAGAATTCCCGGATAAAAAAAAAAAAAAAAACAAAAAACTTTCTCCGATTCTCGTTTTCCACAAAACGAGAATTCTCGGATAAAAAATAAAAAAAACAAAAAAATTTCCCCGATTCTGGTTTTCCAAAAAAAGGGGGATTCTCGGACAAAAAAAAAAAAAAAATTTCTCCGATTCTCGTTTTCGACAAAACGAGAAATCTCGGATAAAAAAAAAAAAAAAAATTTCTCTGATTCTCGTTTTCCACAAAACGAGAATTCTCGGATAAAAAAAAAAAAAAAAAAATTTCTCCGATTCTCGTTTTCCGCAAAACGAGAATTCTCGCATAAAAAAAAAAAAAAAATTTCTCCGATTCTCGTTTTCCACAAAACGAGAATTCTCGGATATAAAAAAAAAAAAACAAATTTCTCCGATTCTGGTTTTCCACAAAACGAGAATTCTCGGATAAAAAAAAAAAAAATTTCTCTGATTCTGGTTTTCCACAAGAAGAGAATTCTCGGATAAAAGAAAAAAAAAAAATTTCTCCGATTCTGGTTTTCCGCAAAACGAGATTTCTCGGATAAAAAAAAAAAAAAAATTTCTCTGATTCTCGTTTTCGGCAAAACGAGAATTCTCGGATAAAAAAAAAAAATAAAAAAAATAACTCCGATTCTGGTTTTCCAAAACACGAGAATTCCGGATAAAAAAAAAAAAAAATTTCTCCGATTCTGGTTTTCCACAAAACGAGAATTCTCGGATAAAAAAAAAAAAAAATTTCTCTGATTCTCGTTTTCCACAAAACGAGAATTCTCGGATAGAAAAAAAAAAAAAAAAAAAAATCTCCGATTCTCGTTTTCCACAAAACGAGAATTCTCGGATACAAAAAAAAAAAAAAAATTTCTCCGATTCTGATTTTTCACAAAACGAGAATTCTCGGATAAAAAAAAAAAAAAAAAATTTCTCCGATTCTCGTTTTCCGCAAAACGAGAATTCTCGGATAAAAAAAAAAAAAAATTTCTCCGATTCTCGTTTTCGACAAAACGAGAATTCTCGGATAAAAAAAAAAAAAAAAAAAAATTTCTCCGATTCTGGTTTTCCAGAAAACGAGAATTCTCGGATAAAAAAAAAAAAAAATTTCTCCGATTCTGGTTTTCCAAAACACGAGAATTCCGGAAAAAAAAAAAAAATTTCTCTGATTCTGGTTTTCCACAAGAAGAGAATTCTCGGATAAAAAAAAAAAAAATTTCTCCGATTCTGGTTTTCCGCAAAACGAGATTTCTCGGATAAAAAAAAAAAAAAAAATTTCTCCGATTCTGGTTTTCCAAAACACGAGAATTCCGGATAAAAAAAAAAAAAAAAAATTTCTCCGATTCTGGTTTTCCGCAAAACGAGATTTCTCGGATAAAAAGAAAAAAAAAAAAATTTCTGCGATTCTGGTTTTCCAAAACACGAGAATTCCGGATAAAAAAAAAAAAAAAAAAATTTCTCCGATTCTGGTTTTCCACAAAACGAGAATTCTCGGATAAAAAAAAAAAAAAAAATTTCTCCGATTCTCGTTTTCCACAAAACGAGAATTCTCGGATAAAAAAAAAAAAAAAATTTTTTTTCTCCGATTCTGGTTTTCCACAAAACGACAATTCTCGGATAAAAAAAAAAAAAAAAAAAATTCATGATTCTCCTTTTCCACAAAACGAGAATTTTCGGATAAAGAAAGAAAAAAAAAAAAAAATTTCTCCGATTCTGGTTTTCCAGAAAACGAGAATTCTCGGAGAAAAAAAAAAAAAAAAAATTTCTCCGATTCTGGTTTTCCACAAAACGAGAATTCTCGGATAAAAAAAAAAAAAATTTCTCCGATTCTCGTTTTCCACAAAACGAGAATTCTAGGATAAAAAAAAAAAAAAAAAAAAAATTTCTCCGATTCTGGTTTTCCACAAAACGAGGATTCTCGGATAAAAAAAAAAAAAAAAAAAAAATTTCTGCGATTCTGGTTTCCCACAAAACGAGAATTCTCGGATAAAAAAAAACCAAAATTTCTCCAATTCTGGTTTTCCACAAAACGAGAATTCTCGGATAAAAAGAAAAAAAAAATATCTCTGATTCTCGTTTTCCAGGAAAACGAGAAATCTCGGATAAAAAAAAAAAAAAAAAAAAAAAAATTCTCCGATTCTCGTTTTCCAAAAAACGAGAATTCCGGATAAAAAAAAAAAAACAAAAAAAATTTCTCCGATTCTCGTTTTCCACAAAACGAGAATTCTCGGATAAAAAAAAAAAAAAAAAAAAATTTCTCCGATTCTTGTTTTTCACAAAACGAGAATTCTCGGATAAAAAAAAAAAAAAATTTCTCCGATTCTCGTTTTCCACAAAACGAGAATTCTCGGATAAAAAAAAAAAAAAAAAATTTCTCTGATTCTCGTTTTCCACAAAACGAGAATACTCGGATAAAAAAAAAAAAAAAAATTTCTCCGATTCTCGTTTTCCAAAAAACGAGAATTCCGGATAAAAAAAAAAAAAGAAATTTTCTCCGATTCTCGTTTTCCACAAAACGAGAATTCTCGGATAAAAAGAAAAAAAAAATTCTCCGGTTCTCGTTTCCCACAATATGAGAATTCTCGGATAAAAAAAAAAAAAAAAAAATTTCTCCGATTCTCGTTTTCCACAAAACGAGAATTCTCGGATAAAAAGAAAAAAAAAATTCTCCGGTTCTCGTTTCCCACAATATGAGAATTCTCGGATAAAAAAAAAAAAAAAAAAAAATTTCTCCGATTCTGGTTTTCCATCGAACGAGAATTCTCGGATAAAAAAAAAAAAAAAAATTTCTCCGATTCTCGTTTTCCACAAAACGAGAATTCTCGGATAAAAAAAAAAAAAAAAAATTTCTCCGATTCTGGTTTTCCAAAAAACGAGAATTCTCGGATAAAAAAAAAAAAAAAAAATTTCTCCGATTCTGATTTTTCACAAAACGAGAATTCTCGGATAAAAAAAAAAAAAAAATTTCTCCGATTCTCGTTTTCCACAAAACGAGAATTCTCGGATAAAAAAAAAAAAAAAAATGTCTCCGATTCTGGTTTTCCACAAAACGAGAATTCTCGGATAAAAAAAAAAAAAAAAATTTCGCCGATTCTCGTTTTCCACAAAACGAGAATTCTCGGAAAAAAAAAAAAAAAAAAATTTCTCCGATTCTGGTTTTCCGCAAAACGAGATTTCTCGGATCAAAAAAAAAAAAAAAATTTCTCCGATTCTGGTTTTCCACAAAACGAGAATTCTCGGATAAAAAAAAAAAAAAAAAATTTCTCCGATTCTCGTTTTCAGCAAAACGAGAATTCTCGGATAAAAAAAAAAAAAAAAAAAAATTTCTCCGATTCTGGTTTTCCACAAAACGAGGATTCTCGGATAAAAAAAAAAAAAAAAAAAAAATTTCAGCGATTCTGGTTTTCCACAAAACGAGAATTCTCGGATAAAAAAAAAAAAAAAATTTCTCCAATTCTGGTTTTCCACAAAACGAGAATTCTCGGATAAAAAGGAAAAAAAAAAATATCTCTGATTCTCGTTTTCCAGGAAAACGAGAAATCTCGGATGAAAAAAAAAAAAAAAAAAAATTTCTCCGATTCTCGTTTTCCAAAAAACGAGAATTCCGGATAAAAAAAAAAAAACAAAAAAAATTTCTCCGATTCTCGTTTTCCACAAAACGAGAATTCTCGGATAAAAAAAAAAAAAAAAAAAATTTCTCCGATTCTCGTTTTTCACAAAACGAGAATTCTCGGATAAAAAAAAAAAAAATTTCTCCGATTCTCGTTTTCCACAAAACGAGAATTCTCGGATAAAAAAAAATAAAAAAAAAATTCCTCCGATTCTCGTTTTCCACAAAACGAGAATTCTCGGATAAAAAAAAAAAAAAATTTCTCCGATTCTCGTTACCCACAAAACGAGAATTCTAGGATAAAAAAAAAAAAAAAAAAAAAATTTCTCCGATTCTGGTTTTCCACAAAACGAGAATTCTCGGATAAAAAAAAAAAAAAATTCTCCAATTCTGGTTTTCCACAAAACGAGAATTCTCGGATAAAAAGAAAAAAAAAAATATCTCTGATTCTTGTTTTCCAGGAAAACGAGAAATCTCGGATAAAAAAAAAAAAAAAAAAAAAACATTTCTCCGATTCTCGTTTTCCAAAAAACGAGAATTCCGGATAAAAAAAAAAATAAAAAAAAATTTCTCCGATTCTCGTTTTCGACAAAACGAGAATTCTCGGATAAAAAAAAAAAAAAAAAAAAATTTCTCCGATTCTCGTTTTTCACAAAACGAGAATTCTCGGATAAAAAAAAAAAAAATTTCTCCGATTCTCGTTTTCCACAAAACGAGAATTCTCGGATAAAAAAAAATAAAAAAAAAATTCCTCCGATTCTCGTTTTCCACAAAACGAGAATTCTCGGATAAAAAAAAAAAAAAAAAAAATTCCTCCGATTCTGGTTTTCCACAAAACGAAAATTCTCGGATAAAAAAAAAAAAAAAAAATTCTCCGATTCCTGTTTTCCACAAAACGAGAATTCTCGGATAAAAAAAAAAAAAAAAATTTCTCTGATTCTCGTTTTCCACAAAACGAGAATACTCGGATAAAAAAAAAAAAAAAAAATTTCTCCGATTCTCGTTTTCCAAAAAACGAGAATTCCGGATAAAAAAAAAAAAAATTTTTTTTCTCCGATTCTCGTTTTCCACAAAACGAGAATTCTCGGATAAAAAGAAAAAAAAAATTCTCCGGTTCTCGTTTCCCACAATATGAGAATTCTCCGATAAAAAAAAAAAAAAAAAAAATTTCTCCGATTCTCGTTTTCCACAAAACGAGAATTCTCGGATAAAAAAAAAAAAAAAATTTCTCCGATTCTCGTTTTCCATAAAAAGAGAATTCTCGGATAAAAAAAGAAAAAAAAAAAATTTCTCCGATTCTGGTTTTCCATCGAACGAGAATTCTCGGATAAAAAAAAAAAAAAAAAATTTCTCCGATTCTCGTTTTCCACAAAACGAGAATTCTCGGATAAAAAAAAAAAAAAATTTCTCCGATTCTGGTTTTCCAAAAAACGAGAATTCTCGGATAAAAAAAAAAAAAAAAATTTCTCCGATTCTGATTTTTCACAAAACGAGAATTCTCGGATAAAAAAAAAAAAAATTTCCTCGATTCTCGTTTTCCACAAAACGAGAATTCTCGGATAAAAAAAAAAAAAGAAAAAAATTTCTCCCATTCTCGTTTTCCACAAAACGAGAATTCTCGGATAAAAAAAAAAAAAAAATGTCTCCGATTCTGGTTTTCCACAAAACGAGAATTCTCGGGTATAAAAAAAAAAAAAAAATATTTCTCCGATTCTGGTTTTCCACAAAACGAGAATTCTCGGAAAAAAAAAAAAAAAAATTTCTCCGATTCTCGTTTTCCGCAAAACGAGAGTTCTCGGATCAAAAAAAAAAAAAAGTTTCTCCGATTCTGGTTTTCCACAAAACGAGAATTCTCGGATAAAGAAAAAAAAAAAAAAAATTTCTCCGATTCTCGTTTTCCACAAAACGAGAATTCTCGGATAAAAAAAAAAAAAACAAAAAATTTCTCCGATTCTGGTTTTCCACAAAACGAGGATTCTCGGATAAAAAAAAAAAAAAAAAAATTTCTGCGATTCTGGTTTTCCACAAAACGAGAATTCTCGGATAAAAAAAAAAAAAAATTTCTCCAATTCTGGTTTTCCACAAACCGAGAATTCTCGGATAAAAAGGAAAAAAAAAAATATCTCTGATTCTCGTTTTCCAGGAAAACGAGAAATCTCGGATAAAAAAAAAAAAAAAAAAAAAAAATTTCTCCGATTCTCGTTTTCCAAAAAACGAGAATTCCGGATAAAAAAAAAAAACAAAAAAAATTTCTCCGATTCTCGTTTTCCACAAAACGAGAATTCTCGGATAAAAAAAAAAAAAAAAAAAAATTTCTCCGATTCTCGTTTTTCACAAAACGAGAATTCTCGGATAAAAAAAAAAAAAAATTTCTCCGATTCTCGTTTTCCACAAAACGAGAATTCTCGGATAAAAAAAAATAAAAAAAAAATTCCTCCGATTCTCGTTTTCCACAAAACGAGAATCCTCGGATAAAAAAAAAAAAAAAAAAATTCCTCCGATTCTGGTTTTCCACAAAACGAAAATTCTCTGATAAAAAAAAAAAAAAAAAATTCTCCGATTCCTGTTTTCCACAAAACGAGAATTCTCGGATAAAAAAAAAAAAAAAAAAAATTTCTCTGATTCTCGTTTTCCACAAAACGAGAATACTCGGATAAAAAAAAAAAAAAAAATTTCTCCGATTCTCGTTTTCCAAAAAACGAGAATTCCGGATAAAAAAAAAAAAAAAAAATTTTCTCCGATTCTCGTTTTCCACAAAACGAGAATTCTCGGATAAAAAGAAAAAAAAAATTCTCCGGTTCTCGTTTCCCACAATATGAGAATTCTCCGATAAAAAAAAAAAAAAAAAAATTTCTCCGATTCTCGTTTTCCACAAAACGAGAATTCTCGGATAAAAAAAAAAAAAAAATTTCTCCGATTCTCGTTTTCCATAAAAAGAGAATTCTCGGATAAAAAAAAAAAAAAAAAAAATTTCTCCGATTCTGGTTTTCCATCGAACGAGAATTCTCGGATAAAAAAAAAAAAAAAAATTTCTCCGATTCTCATTTTCCACAAAACGAGAATTCTCGGATAAAAAAAAAAAAAAATTTCTCCGATTCTGGTTTTCCAAAAAACGAGAATTCTCGGATAAAAAAAAAAAAAAAAAAATTTCTCCGATTCTGATTTTTCACAAAACGAGAATTCTCGGATAAAAAAAAAAAAAATTTCCTCGATTCTCGTTTTCCACAAAACGAGAATTCTCGGATAAAAAAAAAAAAAGAAAAAAATTTCTCCCATTCTCGTTTTCCACAAAACGAGAATTCTCGGATAAAAAAAAAAAAAAATGTCTCCGATTCTGGTTTTCCACAAAACAAGAATTCTCGGATAAAAAAAAAAAAAAAAAATTTCTCCGATTCTGGTTTTCCACAAAACGAGAATTCTCGGAAAAAAAAAAAAAAATTTCTCCGATTCTCGTTTTCCGCAAAACGAGATTTCTCGGATCAAAAAAAAAAAAAAGTTTCTCCGATTCTGGTTTTCCACAAAACGAGAATTCTCGGATAAAGAAAAAAAAAAAAAAAATTTCTCCGATTCTCGTTTTCCACAAAACGAGAATTCTCGGATAAAAAAAAAAAAAAAAAAAAATTTCTCCGATTCTGGTTTTCCACAAAACGAGGATTCTCGGATAAAAAAAAAAAAAAAAAAAAAATTTCTGCGATTCTGGTTTTCCACAAAACGAGAATTCTCGGATAAAAAAAAAAAAAATTTCTCCAATTCTGGTTTTCCACAAACCGAGAATTCTCGGATAAAAAGGAAAAAAAAAAATATCTCTGATTCTCGTTTTCCAGGAAAACGAGAAATCTCGGATAAAAAAAAAAAAAAAAAAAAAAATTTCTCCGATTCTCGTTTTCCAAAAAACGAGAATTCCGGATAAAAAAAAAAAAAACAAAAAAAATTTCTCCGATTCTCGTTTTCCACAAAACGAGAATTCTCGGATAAAAAAAAAAAAAAAAAATTTCTCCGATTCTCGTTTTTCACAAAACGAGAATTCTCGGATAAAAAAAAAAAAAAATTTCTCCGATTCTCGTTTTCCACAAAACGAGAATTCTCGGATAAAAAAAAATAAAAAAAAAATTCCTCCGATTCTCGTTTTCCACAAAACGAGAATTCTCGGATAAAAAAAAAAAAAAAAAATTCCTCCGATTCTGGTTTTCCACAAAACGAAAATTCTCTGATAAAAAAAAAAAAAAAAAAATTCTCCGATTCCTGTTTTCCACAAAACGAGAATTCTCGGATAAAAAAAAAAAAAAAAAAAATTTCTCTGATTCTCGTTTTCCACAAAACGAGAATACTCGGATAAAAGAAAAAAAAAAAAATTTTCTCCGATTCTCGTTTTCCAAAAAACGAGAATTCCGGATAAAAAAAAAAAATTTTTTTTTCTCCGATTCTCGTTTTCCACAAAACGAGAATTCTCGGATAAAAAGAAAAAAAAAAATTCTCCGGTTCTCGTTTCCCACAATATGAGAATTCTCGGATAAAAAAAAAAAAAAAATTTCCCCGATTCTCGTTTTCCATCAAAAGAGAATTCTCGGATAAAAAAAAAAAAAAAAAAAAATTTCTCCGATTCTGGTTTTCCATCGAACGAGAATTCTCGGATAAAAAAAAAAAAAAAAAATTTCTCCGATTCTCGTTTTCCACAAAACGAGAATACTCGGATAAAAAAAAAAAAAAAAATTTCTCCGATTCTGGTTTTCCAAAAAACGAGAATTCTCGGATAAGAAAAAAAAAAAAAAAATTTCTCCGATTCTGATTTTTCACAAAACGAGAATTCTCGGATAAAAAAAAAAAAAAAATTTCTCCGATTCTCGTTTTCCACAAAACGAGAATTCTCGGATAAAAAAAAAAAAAGAAAAAAATTTCTCCCATTCTCGTTTTCCACAAAACGAGAATTCTCGGATACAAAAAAAAAAAAAAAATGTCTCCGATTCTGGTTTACCACAAAACGAGAATTCTCGGATAAAAAAAAAAAAAAAAATTTCGCCGATTCTCGTTTTCCACAAAACGAGAATTCTCGGAAAAAAAAAAAAAAAAATTCTCCGATTCTGGTTTTCCACAAAACGAGAATTCTCGGAAAAAAAAAAAAAAAATTTCTCCGATTCTCGTTTTCCGCAAAACGAGATTTCTCGGATCAAAAAAAAAAAAAAAATTTCTCCGATTCTGGTTTTCCACAAAACGAGAATTCTCGGATAAAAAAAAAAAAAAAAAAAATTTCTCCGATTCTCGTTTTCCACAAAACGAGAATTCTCGGATAAAAAAAAAAAAAAAAAAATTTCTCCGATTCTGGTTTTCCACAAAACGAGGATTCTCGGATAAAAAAAAAAAAAAAAAAAAATTTCTGCGATTCTGGTTTTCCACAAAACGAGAATTCTCGGATAAAAAAAAAAAAAAAATTTCTCCAATTCTGGTTTTCCAAAAAACGAGAATTCTCGGATAAAAAAAAAAAAAAAAAAATTTCTCCGATTCTGATTTTTCACAAAACGAGAATTCTCGGATAAAAAAAAAAAAAATTTCCTCGATTCTCGTTTTCCACAAAACGAGAATTCTCGGATAAAAAAAAAAAAAGAAAAAAATTTCTCCCATTCTCGTTTTCCACAAAACGAGAATTCTCGGATAAAAAAAAAAAAAAAAATGTCTCCGATTCTGGTTTTCCACAAAACGAGAATTCTCGGATAAAAAAAAAAAAAAAAATTTCTCCGATTCTGGTTTTCCACAAAACGAGAATTCTCGGAAAAAAAAAAAAAAAATTTCTCCGATTCTCGTTTTCCGCAAAACGAGATTTCTCGGATCAAAAAAAAAAAAAAGTTTCTCCGATTCTGGTTTTCCACAAAACGAGAATTCTCGGATAAAGAAAAAAAAAAAAAAAAATTTCTCCGATTCTCGTTTTCCACAAAACGAGAATTCTCGGATAAAAAAAAAAAAAAAAAAAAAATTTCTCCGATTCTGGTTTTCCACAAAACGAGGATTCTCGGATAAAAAATAAAAAAAAAAAAAAATTTCTGCGATTCTGGTTTTCCACAAAACGAGAATTCTCGGATAAAAAAAAAAAAAAATTTCTCCAATTCTGGTTTTCCACAAACCGAGAATTCTCGGATAAAAAGGAAAAAAAAAAATATCTCTGATTCTCGTTTTCCAGGAAAACGAGAAATCTCGGATAAAAAAAAAAAAAAAAAAAAAAAATTTCTCCGATTCTCGTTTTCCAAAAAACGAGAATTCCGGATAAAAAAAAAAAAACAAAAAAAATTTCTCCGATTCTCGTTTTCCACAAAACGAGAATTCTCGGATAAAAAAAAAAAAAAAAAAAAATTTCTCCGATTCTCGTTTTTCACAAAACGAGAATTCTCGGATAAAAAAAAAAAAAAATTTCTCCGATTCTCGTTTTCCACAAAACGAGAATTCTCGGATAAAAAAAAATAAAAAAAAAATTCCTCCGATTCTCGTTTTCCACAAAACGAGAATTCTCGGATAAAAAAAAAAAAAAAAAATTCCTCCGATTCTGGTTTTCCACAAAACGAAAATTCTCTGATAAAAAAAAAAAAAAAAAAATTCTCCGATTCCTGTTTTCCACAAAACGAGAATTCTCGGATAAAAAAAAAAAAAAAAAAATTTCTCTGATTCTCGTTTTCCACAAAACGAGAATACTCGGATAAAAGAAAAAAAAAAAATTTTCTCCGATTCTCGTTTTCCAAAAAACGAGAATTCCGGATAAAAAAAAAAAATTTTTTTTCTCCGATTCTCGTTTTCCACAAAACGAGAATTCTCGGATAAAAAGAAAAAAAAAATTCTCCGGTTCTCGTTTCCCACAATATGAGAATTCTCGGATAAAAAAAAAAAAAAAATTTCCCCGATTCTCGTTTTCCATCAAAAGAGAAATCTCGGATAAAAAAAAAAAAAAAAAAAAATTTCTCCGATTCTGGTTTCCCATCGAACGAGAATTCTCGGATAAAAAAAAAAAAAAAAAATTTCTCCGATTCTCGTTTTCCACAAAACGAGAATTCTCGGATAAAAAAAAAAAAAAAAATTTCTCCGATTCTGGTTTTCCAAAAAACGAGAATTCTCGGATAAAAAAAAAAAAAAAAAAATTTCTCCGATTCTGATTTTTCACAAAACGAGACTTCTCGGATAAAAAAAAAAAAATATTTCTCCGATTCTCGTTTTCCACAAAACGAGAATTCTCGGATAAAAAAAAAAAAAGAAAAAAATTTCTCCCATTCTCGTTTTCCACAAAACGAGAATTCTCGGATAAAAAAAAAAAAAAAAAATGTCTCCGATTCTGGTTTTCCACAAAACGAGAATTCTCGGATAAAAAAAAAAAAAAAAATTTCGCCGATTCTCGTTTTCCACAAAACGAGAATTCTCGGAAAAAAAAAAAAAAAAAAATTTCTCCGATTCTGGTTTTCCACAAAACGACAATTCTCGGAAAAAAAAAAAAAAATTTCTCCGATTCTCGTTTTCCGCAAAACGAGATTTCTCGGATCAAAAAAAAAAAAAAAATTTCTCCGATTCTGGTTTTCCACAAAACGAGAATTCTCGGATAAAAAAAAAAAAAAAAAAAAATTTCTCCGATTCTCGTTTTCCACAAAACGAGAATTCTCGGATAAAAAAAAAAAAAAAAAAATTTCTCCGATTCTGGTTTTCCACAAAACGAGGATTCTCGGATAAAAAAAAAAAAAAAAAAAAAAATTTCTGCGATTCTGGTTTTCCACAAAACGAGAATTCTCGGATAAAAAAAAAAAAAAATTTCTCCAATTCTGGTTTTCCACAAAACGAGAATTCTCGGATAAAAAGGAAAAAAAAAATATCTCTGATTCTCGTTTTCCAGGAAAACGAGAAATCTCGGATAAAAAAAAAAAAAAAAAAAAAAAATTTCTCCGATTCTCGTTTTCCAAAAAACGAGAATTCCGGATAAAAAAAAAAAAACAAAAAAAATTTCTCCGATTCTCGTTTTCCACAAAACGAGAATTCTCGGATAAAAAAAAAAAAAAAAAAAAATTTCTCCGATTCTCGTTTTTCACAAAACGAGAATTCTCGGATAAAAAAAAAAAAAAATTTCTCCGATTCTCGTTTTCCACAAAACGAGAATTCTCGGATAAAAAAAAATAAAAAAAAAATTCCTCCGATTCTCGTTTTCCACAAAACGAGAATTCTCGGATAAAAAAAAAAAAAAAATTTCTCCGATTCTCGTTTTCCACAAAACGAGAATTCTAGGATAAAAAAAAAAAAAAAAAAAATTTCTCCGATTCTGGTTTTCCACAAAACGAGGATTCTCGGATAAAAAAAAAAAAAAAAAAAAATTTCTGCGATTCTGGTTTTCCACAAAACGAGAATTCTCGGATAAAAAAAAAAAAAAAATTTCTCCAATTCTGGTTTTCCACAAAACGAGAATTCTCGGATAAAAAGGAAAAAAAAAAATATCTCTGATTCTCGTTTTCCAGGAAAACGAGAAATCTCGGATAAAAAAAAAAAAAAAAAAAAAAATTTCTCCGATTCTCGTTTTCCAAAAAACGAGAATTCCGGATAAAAAAAAAAAACAAAAAAAATTTCTCCGATTCTCGTTTTCGACAAAACGAGAATTCTCGGATAAAAAAAAAAAAAAAAAAATTTCTCCGATTCTCGTTTTTCACAAAACGAGAATTCTCGGATAAAAAAAAAAAAAAATTTCTCCGATTCTCGTTTTCCACAAAACGAGAATTCTCGGATAAAAAAAAAAAAAAAAAAATTCCTCCGATCCTCTTTTTTCACAAAACGAGAATTCTCGGATAAAAAAAAAAAAAAAAAAATTCCTCCGATTCTGGTTTTCCACAAAACGAAAATTCTCGGATAAAAAAAAAAAAAAAAAAATTCTCCGATTCCTGTTTTCCACAAAACGAGAATTCTCGGATAAAAAAAAAAAAAAAAATTTCTCTGATTCTCGTTTTCCACAAAACGAGAATACTCGGATAAAAAAAAAAAAAAAATTTCTCCGATTCTCGTTTTCCAAAAAACGAGAATTCCGGATAAAAAAAAAAAAAAAAATTTTCTCCGATTCTCGCTTTCCACAAAACGAGAATTCTCGGATAAAAAGAAAAAAAAAATTCTCCGGTTCTCGTTTCCCACAATATGAGAATTCTCGGATAAAAAAAAAAAAAAAAAAATTTCTCCGATTCTGGTTTTCCAAAAAACGAGAATTCTCGGATAAAAAAAAAAAAAAAAAAATTTCTCCGATTCTGATTTTTCACAAAACGAGAATTCTGGGATAAAAAAAAAAAAAAAATTTCTCCGATTCTCGTTTTCCACAAAACGAGAATTCTCGGATAAAAAAAAAAAAAGAAAAAAATTTCTCCCATTCTCGTTTTCCACAAAACGAGAATTCTCGGATAAAAAAAAAAAAAAAAATGTCTCCGATTCTGGTTTTCCACAAAACGAGAATTCTCGGATAAAAAAAAAAAAAAATTTCGCCGATTCTCGTTTTCCACAAAACGAGAATTCTCGGAAAAAAAAAAAAAAAAAATTTCTCCGATTCTGGTTTTCCACAAAACGAGAATTCTCGGAAAAAAAAAAAAAAATTTCTCCGATTCTCGTTTTCCGCAAAACGAGATTTCTCGGATCAAAAAAAAAAAAAAATTTCTCCGATTCTGGTTTTCCACAAAACGAGAATTCTCGGATAAAAAAAAAAAAAAAAAAAATTTCTCCGATTCTCGTTTTCCACAAAACGAGAATTCTCGGATAAAAAAAAAAAAAAAAAATTTCTCCGATTCTGGTTTTCCACAAAACGAGGATTCTCGGATAAAAAAAAAAAAGAGAAAAAAAATTTCTGCGATTCTGGTTTTCCACAAAACGAGAATTCTCGGATAAAAAAAAAAAAAAATTTCTCCAATTCTGGTTTTCCACAAAACGAGAATTCTCGGATAAAAAGGAAAAAAAAAATATCTCTGATTCTCGTTTTCCAGGAAAACGAGAAATCTCGGATAAAAAAAAAAAAAAAAAAAAAAATTTCTCCGATTCTCGTTTTCCAAAAAACGAGAATTCCGGATAAAAAAAAAAAACAAAAAAAATTTCTCCGATTCTCGTTTTCGACAAAACGAGAATTCTCGGATAAAAAAAAAAAAAAAAAAAAATTTCTCCGATTCTCGTTTTTCACAAAACGAGAATTCTCGGATAAAAAAACAAAAAAATTTCTCCCATTCTCGTTTTCCACAAAACGAGAATTCTCGGATAAAAAAAAAAAAAAAAAAAATTCCTCCGATTCTCGTTTTCCACAAAACGAGAATTCTCGGATAAAAAAAAAAAAAAAAAAATTCCTCCGATTCTGGTTTTCCACAAAACGAAAATTCTCGGATAAAAAAAAAAAAAAAAATTCTCCGATTCCTGTTTTCCACAAAACGAGAATTCTCGGATAAAAAAAAAAAAAAAAAATTTCTCTGATTCTCGTTTTCCACAAAACGAGAATACTCGGATAAAAAAAAAAAAAAAAAATTTCTCCGATTCTCGTTTTCCAAAAAACGAGAATTCCGGATAAAAAAAAAAAAAAAAATTTTCGCCGATTCTCGTTTTCCACAAAACGAGAATTCTCGGATAAAAAGAAAAAAAAAATTCTCCGGTTCTCGTTTCCCACAATATGAGAATTCTCGGATAAAAAAAAAAAAAAAAATTTCTCCGATTCTCGTTTTCCACGAAACGAGAATTCTCGGATAAAAAAAAAAAAAAAATTTCTCCGATTCTCGTTTTCCATAAAAAGAGAATTCTCGGATAAAAAAAAAAAAAAAAAAAAATTTCTCCGATTCTGGTTTTCCATCGAACGAGAATTCTCGGATAAAAAAAAAAAAAAAATTTCTCCGATTCTCGTTTTCCACAAAACAAGAATTCTCGGATAAAAAAAAAAAAAAAATTTCTCCGATTCTGGTTTTCCAAAAAACGAGAATTCTCGGATAAAAAAAAAAAAAAAAAATTTCTCCGATTCTGATTTTTCACAAAACGAGAATTCTCGGATAAAAAAAAAAAAAAAATTTCTTCGATTCTCGTTTTGCACAAAACGAGAATTCTCGGATAAAAAAAAAAAAAGAAAAAAATTTCTCCCATTCTCGTTTTCCACAAAACGAGAATTCTCGGATAAAAAAAAAAAAAAAATGTCTCCGATTCTGGTTTTCCACAAAACGAGAATTCTCGGATAAAAAAAAAAAAAAAAAATTTCTCCGATTCTGGTTTTCCACAAAACGAGAATTCTCGGAAAAAAAAAAAAAAAAAATTTCTCCGATTCTCGTTTTCCGCAAAACGAGATTTCTCGGATCAAAAAAAAAAAAAAAATTTCTCCGATTCTGGTTTTCCACAAAACGAGAATTCTCGGATAAAAAAAAAAAAAAAAATTTCTCCGATTCTCGTTTTCCACAAAACGAGAATTCTCGGATAAAAAAAAAAAAAAAAAAAAATTTCTCCGATTCTGGTTTTCCACAAAACGAGGATTCTCGGATAAAAAAAAAAAAAAAAAAAAAAAATTTCTGCGATTCTGGTTTTCCACAAAACGAGAATTCTCGGATAAAAAAAAAAAAAATTTCTCCAATTCTGGTTTTCCACAAACCGAGAATTCTCGGATAAAAAGGAAAAAAAAAAATATCTCTGATTCTCGTTTTCCAGGAAAACGAGAAATCTCGGATAAAAAAAAAAAAAAAAAAAAAATTTCTCCGATTCTGGTTTTCCACAAAACGAGAATTCTCGGATAAAAAAAAAAAAAAAAAAAAATTTCCCCGATTCTCGTTTTTCACAAAACGAGAATTCTCGGATAAAAAAAAAAAAAAATTTCTCCGATTCTCGTTTTCCACAAAACGAGAATTCTCGGATAAAAAAAAATAAAAAAAAAATTCCTCCGATTCTCGTTTTCCACAAAACGAGAATTCTCGGATAAAAAAAAAAAAAAAAAATTCCTCCGATTCTGGTTTTCCACAAAACGAAAATTCTCTGATAAAAAAAAAAAAAAAATTCTCCGATTCCTGTTTTCCACAAAACGAGAATTCTCGGATAAAAAAAAAAAAAAAAAAAATTTCTCTGATTCTCGTTTTCCACAAAACGAGAATACTCGGATAAAAAAAAAAAATTTTTTTTTTCTCCGATTCTCGTTTTCCAAAAAACGAGAATTCCGGATAAAAAAAAAAAAAAAAATTTTTCTCCGATTCTCGTTTTTCACAAAACGAGAATTCTCGGATAAAAAGAAAAAAAAAATTCTCCGGTTCTCGTTTCCCACAATATGAGAATTCTCGGATAAAAAAAAAAAAAAAAAAATTTCTCCGATTCTAGTTTTCCACAAAACGAGAATTCTCGGATAAAAAAAAAAAAAAATTTCTCCGATTCTCGTTTTCCATAAAAAGAGAATTCTCGGATAAAAAAAAAAAAAAAAAAAAATTTCTCCGATTCTGGTTTTCCATCGAACGAGAATTCTCGGATAAAAAAAAAAAAAAAATTTCTCCGATTCTCCTTTTCCACAAAACGAGAATTCTCGGATAAAAAAAAAAAAAAAATTTCTCCGATTCTGGTTTTCCAAAAAACGAGAATTCTCGGATAAAAAAAAAAAAAAAAAAAAAATTTCCCCGATTCTGATTTTTCACAAAACGAGAATTCTCGGATAAAAAAAAAAAAAAAATTTCTCCGATTCTCGTTTTCCACAAAACGAGAATTCTCGGATAAAAAAAAAAAAAGAAAAAAATTTCTCCCATTCTCGTTTTCCACAAAACGAGAATTCTCGGATAAAAAAAAAAAAAAAAAATGTCTCCGATTCTGGTTTTCCACAAAACGAGAATTCTCGGATAAAAAAAAAAAAAAAAATTTCTCCGATTCTCGTTTTCCACAAAACGAGAATTCTCGGAAAAAAAAAAAAAAAAAAATTTCTCCGATTCTGGTTTTCCACAAAACGAGAATTCTCGGAAAAAAAAAAAAAAAAATTTCTCCGATTCTCGTTTTCCGCAAAACGAGATTTCTCGGATCAAAAAAAAAAAAAAATTTCTCCGATTCTGGTTTTCCACAAAACGAGAATTCTCGGATAAAAAAAAAAAAAAAAAAAATTTCTCCGATTCTCGTTTTCCACAAAACGAGAATTCTCGGATAAAAAAAAAAAAAAAAAATTTCTCTGATTCTCGTTTTCCACAAAACGAGAATACTCGGATAAAAAAAAAAAAAAAAAAATTTCTCCGATTCTCGTTTTCCAAAAAACGAGAATTCCGGATAAAAAAAAAAAAAGAAATTTTCTCCGATTCTCGTTTTCCACAAAACGAGAATTCTCGGATAAAAAGAAAAAAAAAAATTCTCCGGTTCTCGTTTCCCACAATATGAGAATTCTCGGATAAAAAAAAAAAAAAAAAAAATTTCTCCGATTCTCGTTTTCCACAAAACGAGAATTCTCGGATAAAAAAAAAAAAAAAATTTCTCCGATTCTCGTTTTCCATAAAAAGAGAATTCTCGGATAAAAAAAAAAAAAAAAAAAATTTCTCCGATTCTGGTTTTCCATCGAACGAGAATTCTCGGATAAAAAAAAAAAAAAAAAATTTCTCCGATTCTCGTTTTCCACAAAACGAGAATTCTCGGATAAAAAAAAAAAACAAAAATTTCTCGGATTCTGGTTTTCCAAAAAACGAGAATTCTCGGATAAAAAAAAAAAAAAAAAATTTCTCCGATTCTGATTTTTCACAAAACGAGAATTCTCGGATAAAAAAAAAAAAAAATTTCTCCGATTCTGGTTTTCCACAAAACGAGAATTCTCGGATAAAAAAAAAAAAAAAAAAATTTCTCCGATTCTCGTTTTCCACAAAACGAGAATTCTCGGATAAAAAAAAAAAAAAAATTTCTCTGATTCTCGTTTTCCACAAAACGAGAATACTCGGATAAAAAAAAAAAAAAAAAAATTTCTCCGATTCTCGTTTTCCAAAAAACGAGAATTCCGGATAAAAAAAAAAAAAGAAATTTTCTCCGATTCTCGTTTTCCACAAAACGAGAATTCTCGGATAAAAAGAAAAAAAAAATTCTCCGGTTCTCGTTTCCCACAATATGAGAATTCTCGGATAAAAAAAAAAAAAAAAAATTTCTCCGATTCTCGTTTTCCACAAAACGAGAATTCTCGGATAAAAAAAAAAAAAAAATTTCTCCGATTCTCGTTTTCCATAAAAAGAGAATTCTCGGATAAAAAAAAAAAAAAAAAAAAATTTCTCCGATTCTGGTTTTCCATCGAACGAGAATTCTCGGATAAAAAAAAAAAAAAAAATTTCTCCGATTCTCGTTTTCCACAAAACGAGAATTCTCGGATAAAAAAAAAAAAAAAAATTTCTCGGATTCTGGTTTTCCAAAAAACGAGAATTCTCGGATAAAAAAAAAAAAAAAAAAATTTCTCCGATTCTGATTTTTCACAAAACGAGAATTCTCGGATAAAAAAAAAAAAAAAATTTCTCCGATTCTCGTTTTCCACAAAACGAGAATTCTCGGATAAAAAAAAAAAAAGAAAAAAATTTCTCCCATTCTCGTTTTCCACAAAACGAGAATTCTCGGATAAAAAAAAAAAAAAAAATGTCTCCGATTCTGGTTTTCCACAAAACGAGAATTCTCGGATAAAAAAAAAAAAAAAAATTTCGCCGATTCTCGTTTTCCACAAAACGAGAATTCTCGGAAAAAAAAAAAAAAAAAAATTTCTCCGATTCTGGTTTTCCACAAAACGAGAATTCTCGGAAAAAAAAAAAAAAAAATTTCTCCGATTCTCGTTTTCCGCAAAACGAGATTTCTCGGATCAAAAAAAAAAAAAAAATTTCTCCGATTCTGGTTTTCCAGAAAACGAGAATTCTCGGATAAAAAAAAAAAAAAAAAATTTCTCCGATTCTCGTTTTCAGCAAAACGAGAATTCTCGGATAAAAAAAAAAAAAAAAAAAAATTTCTCCGATTCTGGTTTTCCACAAAACGAGGATTCTCGGATAAAAAAAAAAAAAAAAAAAAAATTTCTGCGATTCTGGTTTTCCACAAAACGAGAATTCTCGGATAAAAAAAAAAAAAAAATTTCTCCAATTCTGGTTTTCCACAAAACGAGAATTCTCGGATAAAAAGGAAAAAAAAAAATATCTCTGATTCTCGTTTTCCAGGAAAACGAGAAATCTCGGATAAAAAAAAAAAAAAAAAAATTTCTCCGATTCTCGTTTTCCAAAAAACGAGAATTCTCGGATAAAAAAAAAAAAAAATTTCTCCGATTCTCGTTTTCCATAAAAAGAGAATTCTCGGATAAAAAGAAAAAAAAAAAAAAATTTCTCCGATTCTGGTTTTCCATCGAACGAGAATTCTCGGATAAAAAAAAAAAAAAAAAATTTCTCCGATTCTCCTTTTCCACAAAACGAGAATTCTCGGATAAAAAAAAAAAAAAATTTCTCCGATTCTGGTTTTCCAAAAAACGAGAATTCTCGGATAAAAAAAAAAAAAAAAAAAAATTTCCCCGATTCTGATTACTCACAAAACGAGAATTCTCGGATAAAAAAAAAAAAAAAATGTCTCCGATTCTGGTTTTCCACAAAACGAGAATTCTCGGATAAAAAAAAAAAAAAAATTTCTCCGATTCTCGTTTTCCACAAAACGAGAATTCTCGGAAAAAAAAAAAAAAAAAATTTCTCCGATTCTGGTTTTCCACAAAACGAGAATTCTCGGAAAAAAAAAAAAAAAATTTCTCCGATTCTCGTTTTCCGCAAAACGAGATTTCTCGGATCAAAAAAAAAAAAAAATTTCTCCGATTCTGGTTTTCCACAAAACGAGAATTCTCGGATAAAAAAAAAAAAAAAAAAAATTTCTCCGATTCTCGTTTTCCACAAAACGAGAATACTCGGATAAAAAAAAAAAAAAAAAATTTCTCCGATTCTCGTTTTCCAAAAAACGAGAATTCCGGATAAAAAAAAAAAAAGAAATTTTCTCCGATTCTCGTTTTCCACAAAACGAGAATTCTCGGATAAAAAGAAAAAAAAAAATTCTCCGGTTCTCGTTTCCCACAATATGAGAATTCTCGGATAAAAAAAAAAAAAAAAAAATTTCTCCGATTCTGGTTTTCCATCGAACGAGAATTCTCGGATAAAAAAAAAAAAAAAATTTCTCCGATTCTCGTTTTCCACAAAACGAGAATTCTCGGATAAAAAAAAAAAAAAAAATTTCTCAGATTCTGGTTTTCCAAAAAACGAGAATTCTCGGATAAAAAAAAAAAAAAAAAAAATTTCTCCGATTCTGATTTTTCACAAAACGAGAATTCTCGGATAAAAAAAAAAAAAAATTTCTCCGATTCTGGTTTTCCACAAAACGAGAATTCTCGGATAAAAAAAAAAAAAAAAAAAATTTCTCCGCCTCTCGTTTTCCACAAAACGAGAATTCTCGGATAAAAAAAAAAAAAAAAAATTTCTCTGATTCTCGTTTTCCACAAAACGAGAATACTCGGATAAAAAAAAAAAAAAAAAAATTTCTCCGATTCTCGTTTTCCAAAAAACGAGAATTCCGGATAAAAAAAAAAAAGAAATTTTCTCCGATTCTCGTTTTCCACAAAACGAGAATTCTCGGATAAAAAGAAAAAAAAAATTCTCCGGTTCTCGTTTCCCACAATATGAGAATTCTCGGATAAAAAAAAAAAAAAAAAAAATTTCTCCGATTCTCGTTTTCCACAAAACGAGAATTCTCGGATAAAAAAAAAAAAAAAATTTCTCCGATTCTCGTTTTCCATAAAAAGAGAATTCTCGGATAAAAAAAAAAAAAAAAAAAAATTTCTCCGATTCTGGTTTTCCATCGAACGAGAATTCTCGGATAAAAAAAAAAAAAAAAAATTTCTCCGATTCTCGTTTTCCACAAAACGAGAATTCTCGGATAAAAAAAAAAAAAAAAAATTTCTCGGATTCTGGTTTTCCAAAAAACGAGAATTCTCGGATAAAAAAAAAAAAAAAAAATTTCTCCGATTCTGATTTTTCACAAAACGAGAATTCTCGGATAAAAAAAAAAAAAAAATTTCTCCGATTCTCGTTTTCCACAAAACGAGAATTCTCGGATAAAAAAAAAAAAAGAAAAAAATTTCTCCCATTCTCGTTTTCCACAAAACGAGAATTCTCGGATAAAAAAAAAAAAAAATGTCTCCGATTCTGGTTTTCCACAAAACGAGAATTCTCGGATAAAAAAAAAAAAAAAATTTCGCCGATTCTCGTTTTCCACAAAACGAGAATTCTCGGAAAAAAAAAAAAAAAAAAATTTCTCCGATTCTGGTTTTCCACAAAACGAGAATTCTCGGAAAAAAAAAAAAAAAAATTTCTCCGATTCTCGTTTTCCGCAAAACGAGATTTCTCGGATCAAAAAAAAAAAAAAAATTTCTCCGATTCTGGTTTTCCAGAAAACGAGAATTCTCGGATAAAAAAAAAAAAAAAAAAAATTTCTCCGATTCTCGTTTTCAGCAAAACGAGAATTCTCGGATAAAAAAAAAAAAAAAAAAAAAATTTCTCCGATTCTGGTTTTCCACAAAACGAGGATTCTCGGATAAAAAAAAAAAAAAAAAAAAAAATTTCTGCGATTCTGGTTTTCCACAAAACGAGAATTCTCGGATAAAAAAAAAAAAAAAATTTCTCCAATTCTGGTTTTCCACAAAACGAGAATTCTCGGATAAAAAGGAAAAAAAAAAATATCTCTGATTCTCGTTTTCCAGGAAAACGAGAAATCTCGGATAAAAAAAAAAAAAAAAAAAAAATTTCTCCGATTCTCGTTTTCCAAAAAACGAGAATTCTCGGATAAAAAAAAAAAAAAATTTCTCCGATTCTCGTTTTCCATAAAAAGAGAATTCTCGGATAAAAAGAAAAAAAAAAAAAAATTTCTCCGATTCTGGTTTTCCATCGAACGAGAATTCTCGGATAAAAAAAAAAAAAAATTTCTCCGATTCTCCTTTTCCACAAAACGAGAATTCTCGGATAAAAAAAAAAAAAAAATTTCTCCGATTCTGGTTTTCCAAAAAACGAGAATTCTCGGATAAAAAAAAAAAAAAAAAAAATTTCCCCGATTCTGATTTTTCACAAAACGAGAATTCTCGGATAAAAAAAAAAAAAAATTTCTCCGATTCTCGTTTTCCACAAAACGAGAATTCTCGGATAAAAAAAAAAAAAGAAAAAAATTTCTCCCATTCTCGTTTTCCACAAAACGAGAATTCTCGGATAAAAAAAAAAAAAGAATTTCTCCGATTCTCGTTTTCCACAAAACGAGAATTCTCGGAAAAAAAAAAAAAAAAAAATTTCTCCGATTCTGGTTTTCCACAAAACGAGAATTCTCGGAAAAAAAAAAAAAAAAAATTTCTCCGATTCTCGTTTTCCGCAAAACGAGATTTCTCGGATCAAAAAAAAAAAAAAATTTCTCCGATTCTGGTTTTCCACAAAACGAGAATTCTCGGATAAAAAAAAAAAAAAAAAATTTCTCCGATTCTCGTTTTCCACAAAACGAGAATACTCGGATAAAAAAAAAAAAAAAAAATTTCTCCGATTCTCGTTTTCCAAAAAACGAGAATTCCGGATAAAAAAAAAAAAAGAAATTTTCTCCGATTCTCGTTTTCCACAAAACGAGAATTCTCGGATAAAAAGAAAAAAAAAAATTCTCCGGTTCTCGTTTCCCACAATATGAGAATTCTCGGATAAAAAAAAAAAAAATTTTTTGTCCGATTCTCGTTTTCCACAAAACGAGAATTCTCGGATAAAAAAAAAAAAAAAATTTCTCCGATTCTCGTTTTCCATAAAAAGAGAATTCTCGGATAAAAAAAAAAAAAAAAAAAATTTCTCCGATTCTGGTTTTCCATCGAACGAGAATTCTCGGATAAAAAAAAAAAAAAAAATTTCTCCGATTCTCGTTTTCCACAAAACGAGAATTCTCGGATAAAAAAAAAAAAAAAAAATTTCTCCGATTCTGGTTTTCCAAAAAACGAGAATTCTCGGATAAAAAAAAAAAAAAAAAAATTTCTCCGATTCTGATTTTTCACAAAACGAGAATTCTCGGATAAAAAAAAAAAAAAAATTTCTCCGATTCTCGTTTTCCACAAAACGAGAATTCTCGGATAAAAAAAAAAAAAGAAAAAAATTTCTCCCATTCTCGTTTTCCACAAAACGAGAATTCTCGGATAAAAAAAAAAAAAAAAATGTCTCCGATTCTGGTTTTCCACAAAACGAGAATTCTCGGATAAAAAAAAAAAAAAAATTTCGCCGATTCTCGTTTTCCACAAAACGAGAATTCTCGGAAAAAAAAAAAAAAAAAAATTTCTCCGATTCTGGTTTTCCACAAAACGAGAATTCTCGGAAAAAAAAAAAAAAAAATTTCTCCGATTCTCGTTTTCCGCAAAACGAGATTTCTCGGATCAAAAAAAAAAAAAAAATTTCTCCGATTCTGGTTTTCCACAAAACGAGAATTCTCGGATAAAAAAAAAAAAAAAAAAATTTCTCCGATTCTCGTTTTCAGCAAAACGAGAATTCTCGGATAAAAAAAAAAAAAAAAAAAATTTCTCCGATTCTGGTTTTCCACAAAACGAGGATTCTCGGATAAAAAAAAAAAAAAAAAAAAAAATTTCTGCGATTCTGGTTTTCCACAAAACGAGAATTCTCGGATAAAAAAAAAAAAAAAATTTCTCCAATTCTGGTTTTCCACAAAACGAGAATTCTCGGATAAAAAGGAAAAAAAAAAATATCTCTGATTCTCGTTTTCCAGGAAAACGAGAAATCTCGGATAAAAAAAAAAAAAAAAAAAAATTTCTCCGATTCTCGTTTTCCAAAAAACGAGAATTCCGGATAAAAAAAAAAAAACAAAAAAAATTTCTCCGATTCTCGTTTTCCACAAAACGAGAATTCTCGGATAAAAAAAAAAAAAAAAAAAAATTTCTCCGATTCTCGTTTTTCACAAAACGAGAATTCTCGGATAAAAAAAAAAAAACAATTTCTCCGATTCTCGTTTTCCACAAAACGAGAATTCTCGGATAAAAAAAAATAAAAAAAAAATTCCTCCGATTCTCGTTTTCCACAAAACGAGAATTCTCGGATAAAAAAAAAAAAAAAATTTCTCCGATTCTCGTTTTCCACAAAACGAGAATTCTAGGATAAAAAAAAAAAAAAAAAAAAATTTCTCCGATTCTGGTTTTCCACAAAACGAGGATTCTCGGATAAAAAAAAAAAAAAAAAAAAAAAATTTCTGCGATTCTGGTTTTCCACAAAACGAGAATTCTCGGATAAAAAAAAAAAAAAAAATTCTCCAATTCTGGTTTTCCACAAAACGAGAATTCTCGGATAAAAAGAAAAAAAAAAATATCTCTGATTCTTGTTTTCCAGGAAAACGAGAAATCTCGGATAAAAAAAAAAAAAAAAAAAAATTTCTCCGATTCTCGTTTTCCAAAAAACGAGAATTCCGGATAAAAAAAAAAAAAAAAAAATTTCTCCGATTCTCGTTTTCGACAAAACGAGAATTCTCGGATAAAAAAAAAAAAAAAAAAATTTCTCCGATTCTCGTTTTTCACAAAACGAGAATTCTCGGATAAAAAAAAAAAAAAATTTCTCCGATTCTCGTTTTCCACAAAACGAGAATTCTCGGATAAAAAAAAATAAAAAAAAAATTCCTCCGATTCTCGTTTTCCACAAAACGAGAATTCTCGGATAAAAAAAAAAAAAAAAAATTCCTCCGATTCTGGTTTTCCACAAAACGAAAATTCTCGGATAA
Source organism: Eutreptiella sp. 'Long Island Sound 2002' (assembly GCA_964036045.1). Lineage (NCBI taxonomy): Eukaryota > Euglenozoa > Euglenophyceae > Eutreptiales > Eutreptiaceae > Eutreptiella > Eutreptiella sp. 'Long Island Sound 2002'. The sequence goes on from OZ038403.1 coordinate 13,155,929, forward strand.
AAAAAAAAAAAAAAAATTCTCCGATTCCTGTTTTCCACAAAACGAGAATTCTCGGATAAAAAAAAAAAAAAAAAAATTTCTCTGATTCTCGTTTTCCACAAAACGAGAATACTCGGATAAAAAAAAAAAAAAAATTTCTCCGATTCTCGTTTTCCAAAAAACGAGAATTCCAGATAAAAAAAAAAAAAAAGATTTTCTCCGATTCTCGTTTTCCACAAAACGAGAATTCTCGGATAAAAAGAAAAAAAAAATTCTCCGGTTCTCGTTTCCCACAATATGAGAATTCTCCGATAAAAAAAAAAAAAAAAAAATTTCTCCGATTCTCGTTTTCCACAAAACGAGAATTCTCGGATAAAAAAAAAAAAAAATTTCTCCGATTCTCGTTTTCCATAAAAAGAGAATTCTCGGATAAAAAAAAAAAAAAAAAATTTCTCCGATTCTGGTTTTCCATCGAACGAGAATTCTCGGATAAGAAAAAAAAAAAAAATTTCTCCGATTCTCGTTTTCCACAAAACGAGAATTCTCGGATAAAAAAAAAAAAAAATTTCTCCGATTCTGGTTTTCCAAAAAACGAGAATTCTCGGATAAAAAAAAAAAAAAAAAAATTTCTCCGATTCTGATTTTTCACAAAACGAGAATTCTCGGATAAAAAAAAAAAAATTTCCTCGATTCTCGTTTTCCACAAAACGAGAATTCTCGGATAAAAAAAAAAAAAGAAAAAAATTTCTCCCATTCTCGTTTTCCACAAAACGAGAATTCTCGGATAAAAAAAAAAAAAAAAATGTCTCCGATTCTGGTTTTCCACAAAACGAGAATTCTCGGATAAAAAAAAAAACAAAAAATTTCTCCGATTCTGGTTTTCCACAAAACGAGAATTTTCGGAAAAAAAAAAAAAAAAAATTTCTCCGATTCTCGTTTTCCGCAAAACGAGATTTCTCGGATCAAAAAAAAAAAAAAGTTTCTCCGATTCTGGTTTTCCACAAAACGAGAATTCTCGGATAAAGAAAAAAAAAAAAAAAATTTCTCCGATTCTCGTTTTCCACAAAACGAGAATTCTCGGATAAAAAAAAAAAAAAAAAAAAATTTCTCCGATTCTGGTTTTCCACAAAACGAGGATTCTCGGATAAAAAAAAAAAAAAAAAAAAAATTTCTGCGATTCTGGTTTTCCACAAAACGAGAATTCTCGGATAAAAAAAAAAAAAAATTTCTCCAATTCTGGTTTTCCACAAACCGAGAATTCTCGGATAAAAAGGAAAAAAAAAATATCTCTGATTCTCGTTTTCCAGGAAAACGAGAAATCTCGGATAAAAAAAAAAAAAAAAAAAAAAATTTCTCCGATTCTCGTTTTCCAAAAAACGAGAATTCCGGATAAAAAAAAAAAAACAAAAAAAATTTCTCCGATTCTCGTTTTCCACAAAACGAGAATTCTCGGATAAAAAAAAAAAAAAAAAAAATTTCTCCGATTCTCGTTTTTCACAAAACGAGAATTCTCGGATAAAAAAAAAAAAAATTTCTCCGATTCTCGTTTTCCACAAAACGAGAATTCTCGGATAAAAAAAAATAAAAAAAAAATTCCTCCGATTCTCGTTTTCCACAAAACGAGAATTCTCGGATAAAAAAAAAAAAAAAAAATTCCTCCGATTCTGGCTTTCCACAAAACGAAAATTCTCTGATAAAAAAAAAAAAAAAAAAATTCTCCGATTCCTGTTTTCCACAAAACGAGAATTCTCGGATAAAAAAAAAAAAAAAAAATTTCTCTGATTCTCGTTTTCCACAAAACGAGAATACTCGGATAAAAGAAAAAAAAAAAAATTTTCTCCGATTCTCGTTTTCCAAAAAACGAGAATTCCGGATAAAAAAAAAAAAATTTTTTTTCTCCGATTCTCGTTTTCCACAAAACGAGAATTCTCGGATAAAAAGAAAAAAAAAAATTCTCCGGTTCTCGTTTCCCACAATATGAGAATTCTCGGATAAAAAAAAAAAAAAAATTTCTCCGATTCTCGTTTTCCATAAAAAGAGAATTCTCGGATAAAAAAAAAAAAAAAAAAAATTTCTCCGATTCTGGTTTTCCATCGAACGAGAATTCTCGGATAAAAAAAAAAAAAAAAAATTTCTCCGATTCTCGTTTTCCACAAAACGAGAATTCTCGGATAAAAAAAAAAAAAAAAATTTCTCCGATTCTGGTTTTCCAAAAAACGAGAATTCTCGGATAAAAAAAAAAAAAAAAAAATTTCTCCGATTCTGATTTTTCACAAAACGAGAATTCTCGGATAAAAAAAAAAAAAAAATTTCTCCGATTCTCGTTTTCCACAAAACGAGAATTCTCGGATAAAAAAAAAAAAAGAAAAAAATTTCTCCCATTCTCGTTTTCCACAAAACGAGAATTCTCGGATAAAAAAAAAAAAAAAAATGTCTCCGATTCTGGTTTTCCACAAAACGAGAATTCTCGGATAAAAAAAAAAAAAAAATTCCTCCGATTCTGGTTTTCCACAAAACGAAAATTCTCTGATAAAAAAAAAAAAAAAAAAATTCTCCGATTCCTGTTTTCCACAAAACGAGAATTCTCGGATAAAAAAAAAAAAAAAAAAATTTCTCTGATTCTCGTTTTCCACAAAACGAGAATACTCGGATAAAAGAAAAAAAAAAAAATTTTCTCCGATTCTCGTTTTCCAAAAAACGAGAATTCCGGATAAAAAAAAAAAAAATTTTTTTCTCCGATTCTCGTTTTCCACAAAACGAGAATTCTCGGATAAAAAGAAAAAAAAAAATTCTCCGGTTCTCGTTTCCCACAATATGAGAATTCTCGGATAAAAAAAAAAAAAAAATTTCTCCGATTCTCGTTTTCCATAAAAAGAGAATTCTCGGATAAAAAAAAAAAAAAAAAAAAATTTCTCCGATTCTGGTTTTCCATCGAACGAGAATTCTCGGATAAAAAAAAAAAAAAAATTTCTCCGATTCTCGTTTTCCACAAAACGAGAATTCTCGGATAAAAAAAAAAAAAAAATTTCTCCGATTCTGGTTTTCCAAAAAACGAGAATTCTCGGATAAAAAAAAAAAAAAAAAAAATTTCTCCGATTCTGATTTTTCACAAAACGAGAATCCTCGGATAAAAAAAAAAAAAAAATTTCTCCGATTCTCGTTTTCCACAAAACGAGAATTCTCGGATAAAAAAAAAAAAAGAAAAAAATTTCTCCCATTCTCGTTTTCCACAAAACGAGAATTCTCGGATAAAAAAAAAAAAAAAAAATGTCTCCGATTCTGGTTTTCCACAAAACGAGAATTCTCGGATAAAAAAGAAAAAAAAATTTCGCCGATTCTCGTTTTCCACAAAACGAGAATTCTCGGAAAAAAAAAAAAAAAAAAATTTCTCCGATTCTGGTTTTCCACAAAACGAGAATCCTCGGAAAAAAAAAAAAAAAATTTCTCCGATTCTCGTTTTCCGCAAAACGAGATTTCTCGGATCAAAAAAAAAAAAAAAATTTCTCCGATTCTGGTTTTCCACAAAACGAGAATTCTCGGATAAAAAAAAAAAAAAAAAAATTTCTCCGATTCTCGTTTTCCACAAAACGAGAATTCTCGGATAAAAAAAAAAAAAAAAAAATTTCTCCGATTCTGGTTTTCCACAAAACGAGGATTCTCGGATAAAAAAAAAAAAAAAAAAAAAATTTCTGCGATTCTGGTTTTCCACAAAACGAGAATTCTCGGATAAAAAAAAAAAAAAAATTTCTCCAATTCTGGTTTTCCACAAAACGAGAATTCTCGGATAAAAAGGAAAAAAAAAAATATCTCTGATTCTCGTTTTCCAGGAAAACGAGAAATCTCGGATAAAAAAAAAAAAAAAAAAAAAAAATTTCTCCGATTCTCGTTTTCCAAAAAACGAGAATTCCGGATAAAAAAAAAAAACAAAAAAAATTTCTCCGATTCTCGTTTTCCACAAAACGAGAATTCTCGGATAAAAAAAAAAAAAAAAAAAATTTCTCCGATTCTCGTTTTTCACAAAACGAGAATTCTCGGATAAAAAAAAAAAAAAATTTCTCCGATTCTCGTTTTCCACAAAACGAGAATTCTCGGATAAAAAAAAATAAAAAAAAAATTCCTCCGATTCTCGTTTTCCACAAAACGAGAATTCTCGGATAAAAAAAAAAAAAAAATTTCTCCGATTCTCGTTTCCCACAAAACGAGAATTCTAGGATAAAAAAAAAAAAAAAAAAAATTTCTCCGATTCTGGTTTTCCACAAAACGAGGATTCTCGGATAAAAAAAAAAAAAAAAAAAAATTTCTGCGATTCTGGTTTTCCACAAAACGAGAATTCTCGGATAAAAAAAAAAAAAAAAATTCTCCAATTCTGGTTTTCCACAAAACGAGAATTCTCGGATAAAAAGAAAAAAAAAAAATATCTCTGATTCTCGTTTTCCAGGAAAACGAGAAATCTCGGATAAAAAAAAAAAAAAAAAAAAAAATTTCTCCGATTCTCGTTTTCCAAAAAACGAGAATTCCGGATAAAAAAAAAAAACAAAAAAAATTTCTCCGATTCTCGTTTTCGACAAAACGAGAATTCTCGGATAAAAAAAAAAAAAAAAAAAAATTTCTCCGATTCTCGTTTTTCACAAAACGAGAATTCTCGGATAAAAAAAAAAAAAATTTCTCCGATTCTCGTTTTCCACAAAACGAGAATTCTCGGATAAAAAAAAAAAAAAAAAAATTCCTCCGATTCTCGTTTTCCACAAAACGAGAATTCTCGGATAAAAAAAAAAAAAAAAAAATTCCTCCGATTCTGGTTTTCCACAAAACGAAAATTCTCGGATAAAAAAAAAAAAAAAAATTCTCCGATTCCTGTTTTCCACAAAACGAGAATTCTCGGATAAAAAAAAAAAAAAAAAAATTTCTCTGATTCTCGTTTTCCACAAAACGAGAATACTCGGATAAAAAAAAAAAAAAAAAATTTCTCCGATTCTCGTTTTCCAAAAAACGAGAATTCCGGATAAAAAAAAAAAAAAAAATTTCTCCGATTCTCGTTTTCCACAAAACGAGAATTCTCGGATAAAAAGAAAAAAAAAAATTCTCCGGTTCTCGTTTCCCACAATATGAGAATTCTCGGATAAAAAAAAAAACAAAAAATTTCTCCGATTCTCGTTTTCCACGAAACGAGAATTCTCGGATAAAAAAAAAAAAAAAATTTCTCCGATTCTCGTTTTCCATAAAAAGAGAATTCTCGGATAAAAAAAAAAAAAAAAAAAATTTCTCCGATTCTGGTTTTCCATCGAACGAGAATTCTCGGATAAAAAAAAAAAAAAAAATTTCTCCGATTCTCGTTTTCCACAAAACAAGAATTCTCGGATAAAAAAAAAAAAAAAATTTCTCCGATTCTGGTTTTCCAAAAAACGAGAATTCTCGGATAAAAAAAAAAAAAAAAAAAATTTCTCCGATTCTGATTTTTCACAAAACGAGAATTCTTTTTTTTTTTTTTATAAACACAAGGCCAAAGTCCAAGAGTCCACGTCCAAACTCAGGAAGGGTGAGCCCATCATACAGAAGTGACCCCATCCCATTGGGTCAGGGTCAGGCATGTGGGACGCGGACAGGGAAGAGGAAAATGGGCACAAGCAGATTTTTACGTAATAGAATACATGGATGGCGACATGCGAGCAAACGCCCCTTCTCAGGGCCCCGGGGGACCAAGAATCATGCGGGGGTGCCAGGCATGTGGGCTACAGCCTGAGGAGAAGCCCTGGGAGAGAGGACAGTGCAAAAGACACGCACTGTCTGGGCAAGGTATGCTGGGGGGGGGGGGGGCAGCGCTGATGGCGTATGTCGCGTGGACTGTATGGGGCTGCGGGTGGGGACAGTGCAGAAAACTGATTTAACAAAACGAGAATTCTCGGATAAAAAAAAAAAAAAAATTTCTTCGATTCTCGTTTTCCACAAAACGAGAATTCTCGGATAAAAAAAAAAAAAGAAAAAAATTTCTCCCATTCTCGTTTTCCACAAAACGAGAATTCTCGGATAAAAAAAAAAAAAAAAATGTCTCCGATTCTGGTTTTCCACAAAACGAGAATTCTCGGATAAAAAAAAAAAAAAAATTTCTCCGATTCTGGTTTTCCACAAAACGAGAATTCTCGGAAAAGAAAAAAAAAAAAATTTCTCCGATTCTCGTTTTCCGCAAAACGAGATTTCTCGGATCAAAAAAAAAAAATAAATTTCTCCGATTCTGGTTTTCCACAAAACGAGAATTCTCGGATAAAAAAAAAAAAAAAAAAAATTTCTCCGATTCTCGTTTTCCACAAAACGAGAATTCTCGGATAAAAAAAAAAAAAAAAAAAAAATTTCTCCGATTCTGGTTTTCCACAAAACGAGGATTCTCGGATAAAAAAAAAAAAAAAAAAAAAAATTTCTTCGATTCTGGTTTTCCACAAAACGAGAATTCTCGGATAAAAAAAAAAAAAAATTTCTCCAATTCTGGTTTTCCACAAACCGAGAATTCTCGGATAAAAAGGAAAAAAAAAAATATCTCTGATTCTCGTTTTCCAGGAAAACGAGAAATCTCGGATAAAAAAAAAAAAAAAAAAAAATTTCTCCGATTCTCGTTTTCCAAAAAACGAGAATTCCGGATAAAAAAAAAAAACAAAAAAAATTTCTCCGATTCTCGTTTTCCACAAAACGAGAATTCTCGGATAGAAAAAAAAAAAAAAAAAATTTCTCCGATTCTCGTTTTTCACAAAACGAGAATTCTCGGATAAAAAAAAAAAAAATTTCTCCGATTCACGTTTTCCACAAAACGAGAATTCTCGGATAAAAAAAAATAAAAAAAAAATTCCTCCGATTCTCGTTTTCCACAAAACGAGAATTCTCGGATAAAAAAAAAAAAAAATTCCTCCGATTCTGGTTTTCCACAAAACGAAAATTCACTGATAAAAAAAAAAAAAAAATTCTCCGATTCCTGTTTTCCACAAAACGAGAATTCTCGGATAAAAAAAAAAAAAAAAAAATTTCTCTGATTCTCGTTTTCCACAAAACGAGAATACTCGGATAAAAAAAAAAAAAATTTTTTTTCTCCGATTCTCGTTTTCCAAAAAACGAGAATTCCGGATAAAAAAAAAAAAATTTTTTTTCTCCGATTCTCGTTTTTCACAAAACGAGAATTCTCGGATAAAAAGAAAAAAAAAATTCTCCGGTTCTCGTTTCCCACAATATGAGAATTCTCGGATAAAAAAAAAAAAAAAAAAATTTCTCCGATTCTCGTTTTCCACAAAACGAGAATTCTCGGATAGAAAAAAAAAAAAATTTCTCCGATTCTCGTTTTCCATAAAAAGAGAATTCTCGGATAAAAAAAAAAAAAAAAAAAATTTCTCCGATTCTCCTTTTCCACAAAACGAGAATTCTCGGATAAAAAAAAAAAAAAAAATTTCTCCGATTCTGGTTTTCCAAAAAACGAGAATTCTCGGATAAAAAAAAAAAAAAAAAAAAATTTCTCCGATTCTGATTTTTCACAAAACGAGAATTCTCGGATAAAAAAAAAAAAAAAATTTCTCCGATTCTCGTTTTCCACAAAACGAGAATTCTCGGATAAAAAAAAAAAAAGAAAAAAATTTCTCCCATTCTCGTTTTCCACAAAACGAGAATTCTCGGATAAAAAAAAAAAAAAAATGTCTCCGATTCTGGTTTTCCACAAAACGAGAATTCTCGGAAAAAAAAAAAAAAAAAAATTTCTCCGATTCTGGTTTTCCACAAAACGAGAATTCTCGAAAAAAAAAAAAAAAAAAAATTTCTCCGATTCTCGTTTTCCACAAAACGAGAATTCTCGGATAAAAAAAAAAAAAATTTCTCCGATTCTGGTTTTCAACAAAACGAGAATTCTCGGATAAAAAAAAAAAAGAAAAAATTTCTCCGATTCTCGTTTTCCACAAAACGAGAATTCTCGGATAAAAAAAAAAAAAAACAAAAAAATTTCTCCGATTCTGGTTTTCCACAAAACGAAAATTCTCGGATAAAAAAAAAAAAAAAAAAATTTCTCCGATTCTCGTTTTCCACAAAACAAGAAATCTCGGATAAAAAAAAAAAAAAATTTCTCCGCTTCTCGTTTTCAATAAAACGAGAATCCTCGGATAAAAAAAAAAAAAAAAATTTCTCCGATTCTGATTTTCCACAAAACGAGAATTCTCGGATAAAAAAAAAAAAAAAAAAATTTCTCTGATTCTGGTTTTCCATGAAACGAGAATTCTCGGATAAAAAAAAAAAAAAAATTTCTCTGATTCTCGTTTTCCACAAAACGAGAATTCTCGGATAAAAAAAAAAAAAAAAAAAATTTCTCCGATTCTGATTTTTCACAAAACGAGAATTCTCGGATAAAAAAAAAAAAAAAATTTCTTCGATTCTCGTTTTCCACAAAACGAGAATTCTCGGATAAAAAAAAAAAAAGAAAAAAATTTCTCCCATTCTCGTTTTCCACAAAACGAGAATTCTCGGATAAAAAAAAAAAAAAAATGTCTCCGATTCTGGTTTTCCACAAAACGAGAATTCTCGGATTAAAAAAAAAAAAAAAATTTCTCCGATTCTGGTTTTCCACAAAACGAGAATTCTCGGAAAAAAAAAAAAAAAAAATTTCTCCGATTCTCGTTTTCCGCAAAACGAGATTTCTCGGATCAAAAAAAAAAAAAAAATTTCTCCGATTCTGGTTTTCCACAAGACGAGAATTCTCGGATAAAAAAAAAAAAAAAAAAAAATTTCTCCGATTCTCGTTTTCCACAAAACGAGAATTCTCGGATAAAATAAAAAAAAAAAAAAAATTTCTCCGATTCTGGTTTTCCACAAAACGAGGATTCTCGGATAAAAAAAAAAAAAAAAAAAAATTTCTGCGATTCTGGTTTTCCACAAAACGAGAATTCTCGGATAAAAAAAAAAAAAATTTCTCCAATTCTGGTTTTCCACAAACCGAGAATTCTCGGATAAAAAGGAAAAAAAAAAATATCTCTGATTCTCGTTTTCCAGGAAAACGAGAAATCTCGGATAAAAAAAAATAAAAAAAAAATTTCTCCGATTCTCGTTTTCCAAAAAACGAGAATTCCGGATAAAAAAAAAAAAACAAAAAAAATTTCTCCGATTCTCGTTTTCCACAAAACGAGAATTCTCGGATAAAAAAAAAAAAAAAAAAATTTCTCCGATTCTCGTTTTTCACAAAACGAGAATTCTCGGATAAAAAAAAAAAAAATTTCTCCGATTCTCGTTTTCCACAAAACGAGAATTCTCGGATAAAAAAAAATAAAAAAAAAATTCCTCCGATTCTCGTTTTCCACAAAACGAGAATTCTCGGATAAAAAAAAAAAAAAAAATTCCTCCGATTCTGGTTTTCCACAAAACGAAAATTCTCTGATAAAAAAAAAAAAAAAAATTCTCCGATTCTGATTTTCCACAAAACGAGAATTCTCGGATAAAAAAAAAAAAAAAAAAAATTTCTCTGATTCTCGTTTTCCACAAAACGAGAATACTCGGATAAAAAAAAAAAAAATTTTTTTCTCCGATTCTCGTTTTCCAAAAAACGAGAATTCCGGATAAAAAAAAAAAAAATTTTTTTTCTCCGATTCTCGTTTTCCACAAAACGAGAATTCTCGGATAAAAAGAAAAAAAAAATTCTCCGGTTCTCGTTTCCCACAATATGAGAATTCTCGGATAAAAAAAAAAAAAAAAAAATTTCTCCGATTCTCGTTTTCCACAAAACGAGAATTCTCGGATAAAAAAAAAAAAAATTTCTCCGATTCTCGTTTTCCATAAAAAGAGAATTCTCGGATAAAAAAAAAAAAAAAAAAAAATTTCTCCGATTCTGGTTTTCCATCGAACGAGAATTCTCGGATAAAAAAAAAAAAAAAAATTTCTCCGATTCTCGTTTTCCACAAAACGAGAATTCTCGGATAAGAAAAAAAAAAAATTTCTCCGATTCTGGTTTTCGGAAAAAAACGAGAATTCTCGGATAAAAAAAAAAAAAAAAAAATTTCTCCGATTCTGATTTTTCACAAAACGAGAATTCTCGGATAAAAAAAAAAAAAAAATTTCTCCGATTCTCGTTTTCCACAAAACGAGAATTCTCGGATAAAAAAAAAAAAGAAAAAAATTTCTCCCATTCTCGTTTTCCACAAAACGAGAATTCTCGGATAAAAAAAAAAAAAAAATGTCTCCGATTCTGGTTTTCCACAAAACGAGAATTCTCGGATAAAAAAAAAAAAAAAAATTTCTCCGATTCTCGTTTTCCACAAAACGAGAATTCTCGGAAAAAAAAAAAAAAAAATTTCTCCGATTCTGGTTTTCCACAAAACGAGAATTCTCGGAAAAAAAAAAAAAAAATTACTCCGATTCTCGTTTTCCGCAAAACGAGATTTCTCGGATCAAAAAAAAAAAAAATTTCTCCGATTCTGGTTTTCCACAAAACGAGAATTCTCGGATAAAAAAAAAAAAAAAAATTTCTCCGATTCTCGTTTTCCACAAAACGAGAATTCTCGGATAAAAAAAAAAAAAATTTCTCCGATTCTGGTTTTCAACAAAACGAGAATTCTCGGATAAAAAAAAAAAAGGGAAAAATTTCTCCGATTCTCGTTTTCCACAAAACGAGAATTCTCGGATAAAAAAAAAAAAAAACAAAAAAATTTCTCCGATTCTGGTTTTCCACAAAATGAGAATTCTCGGATAAAAAAAAAAAAAAAAAAATTTCTCCGATTCTCGTTTTCCACAAAACAAGAAATCTCGGATTAAAAAAAAAAAAAATTTCTCCGCTTCTCGTTTTCAACAAAACGAGAATCCTCGGATAAAAAAAAAAAAAAAAAAAAAATCTCCGATTCTGATTTTCCACAAAACGAGAATTCTCGGATAAAAAAAAAAAAAAAAAATTTCTCTGATTCTGGTTTTCCATGAAACGAGAATTCTCGGATAAAAAAAAAAAAAAAAATTTCTCTGATTCTCGTTTTCCACAAAACGAGAATTCTCGGATAAAAAAAAAAAAAAAATTTCTCCGATTCTCGTTTTCCGCAAAACGAGAATTCTCGGACAAAAAAAAAAAAAAATTTCTCTGATTCTCGTTTTCGGCAAAACGAGATTTCTCGGATAAATAAAAAAAAAGAAAAAAAATTTCTCTGATTCTGGTTTTCCATGAAACGAGAATTCTCGGATAAAAAAAAAAAAAAAATTTCTCTGATTCTCGTTTTCCACAAAACGAGAATTCTCGGATAAAAAAAAAAAAAAAATTTCTCCGATTCTCGTTTTCCGCAAAACGAGAATTCTCGGATAAAAAAAAAAAAAAAAGATTCTCTGATTCTCGTTTTCGGCAAAACGAGAATTCTCGGATAAATAAAAAAAAAAAAAAATTTCTCCGATTGTGGTTTTCCAAAACACGAGAATTCAGGATAAAAAAAAAAAAAAATTTCTCTGATTCTGGTTTTCCACAAGAAGAGAATTCTCGGATAAAAAAAAAAAAAAAAAAAATTTCTCCGATTCTGGTTTTCCACAAAACGAGAATTCTCGGATAAAAAAAAAAAAAAAATTTCTCCGATTCTCGTTTTCCGCAAAACGAGAATTCTCGGATAAAAAAAAAAAAAATTTCTCTGATTCTCGTTTTCGGCAAAACGAGAATTCTCGGATAGATAAAAAAAAAAAAATTTCTCCGATTGTGGTTTTCCAAAACACGAGAATTCCGGATAAAAAAAAAAAAAAATTTCTCTGATTCTGGTTTTCCACAAAACGAGAATACTCGGATAAAAAAAAAAAAAAAAATTTCTCCGATTCTCGTTTTCCAAAAAACGAGAATTCCGGATAAAAAAAAAAAAAAAAATTTCTCCGATTCTCGTTTTCCACAAAACGAGAATTCTCGGATAAAAAGAAAAAAAAAAATTCTCCGGTTCTCGTTTCCCACAATATGAGAATTCTCGGATAAAAAAAAAAAACAAAAAATTTCTCCGATTCTCGTTTTCCACGAAACGAGAATTCTCGGATAAAAAAAAAAAAAAAATTTCTCCGATTCTCGTTTTCCATAAAAAGAGAATTCTCGGATAAAAAAAAAAAAAAAAAAAATTTCTCCGATTCTGGTTTTCCATCGAACGAGAATTCTCGGATAAAAAAAAAAAAAAAAATTTCTCCGATTCTCGTTTTCCACAAAACAAGAATTCTCGGATAAAAAAAAAAAAAAATTTCTCCGATTCTGGTTTTCCAAAAAACGAGAATTCTCGGATAAAAAAAAAAAAAAAAAAAAATTTCTCCGATTCTGATTTTTCACAAAACGAGAATTCTCGGATAAAAAAAAAAAAAAAATTTCTTCGATTCTCGTTTTCCACAAAACGAGAATTCTCGGATAAAAAAAAAAAAAGAAAAAAATTTCTCCCATTCTCGTTTTCCACAAAACGAGAATTCTCGGATAAAAAAAAAAAAAAAAATGTCTCCGATTCTGGTTTTCCACAAAACGAGAATTCTCGGATAAAAAAAAAAAAAATTTCTCCGATTCTGGTTTTCCACAAAACGAGAATTCTCGGAAAAAAAAAAAAAAAAATTTCTCCGATTCTCGTTTTCCGCAAAACGAGATTTCTCGGATCAAAAAAAAAAAATAAATTTCTCCGATTCTGGTTTTCCACAAAACGAGAATTCTCGGATAAAAAAAAAAAAAAAAAAAATTTCTCCGATTCTCGTTTTCCACAAAACGAGAATTCTCGGATAAAAAAAAAAAAAAAAAAAAATTTCTCCGATTCTGGTTTTCCACAAAACGAGGATTCTCGGATAAAAAAAAAAAAAAAAAAAAATTTCTTCGATTCTGGTTTTCCACAAAACGAGAATTCTCGGATAAAAAAAAAAAAAAATTTCTCCAATTCTGGTTTTCCACAAACCGAGAATTCTCGGATAAAAAGGAAAAAAAAAAATATCTCTGATTCTCGTTTTCCAGGAAAACGAGAAATCTCGGATAAAAAAAAAAAAAAAAAAAAAATTTCTCCGATTCTCGTTTTCCAAAAAACGAGAATTCCGGATAAAAAAAAAAAACAAAAAAAATTTCTCCGATTCTCGTTTTCCACAAAACGAGAATTCTCGGATAGAAAAAAAAAAAAAAAAAAATTTCTCCGATTCTCGTTTTTCACAAAACGAGAATTCTCGGATAAAAAAAAAAAAATTTCTCCGATTCACGTTTTCCACAAAACGAGAATTCTCGGATAAAAAAAAATAAAAAAAAAATTCCTCCGATTCTCGTTTTCCACAAAACGAGAATTCTCGGATAAAAAAAAAAAAAAAATTCCTCCGATTCTGGTTTTCCACAAAACGAAAATTCTCTGATAAAAAAAAAAAAAAATTCTCCGATTCCTGTTTTCCACAAAACGAGAATTCTCGGATAAAAAAAAAAAAAAAAAAATTTCTCTGATTCTCGTTTTCCACAAAACGAGAATACTCGGATAAAAAAAAAAAAAATTTTTTTTCTCCGATTCTCGTTTTCCAAAAAACGAGAATTCCGGATAAAAAAAAAAAAATTTTTTTTCTCCGATTCTCGTTTTTCACAAAACGAGAATTCTCGGATAAAAAGAAAAAAAAAATTCTCCGGTTCTCGTTTCCCACAATATGAGAATTCTCGGATAAAAAAAAAAAAAAAAAAATTTCTCCGATTCTCGTTTTCCACAAAACGAGAATTCTCGGATAGAAAAAAAAAAAATTTCTCCGATTCTCGTTTTCCATAAAAAGAGAATTCTCGGATAAAAAAAAAAAAAAAAAAAATTTCTCCGATTCTGGTTTTCCAAAAAACGAGAATTCTCGGATAAAAAAAAAAAAAAAAAAAAATTTCTCCGATTCTGATTTTTCACAAAACGAGAATTCTCGGATAAAAAAAAAAAAAAAATTTCTCCGATTCTCGTTTTCCACAAAACGAGAATTCTCGGATAAAAAAAAAAAAAGAAAAAAATTTCTCCCATTCTCGTTTTCCACAAAACGAGAATTCTCGGATAAAAAAAAAAAAAAAAAATGTCTCCGATTCTGGTTTTCCACAAAACGAGAATTCTCGGAAAAAAAAAAAAAAAAAAATTTCTCCGATTCTGGTTTTCCACAAAACGAGAATTCTCGAAAAAAAAAAAAAAAAAAAATTTCTCCGATTCTCGTTTTCCGCAAAACGAGATTTCTCGGATCAAAAAAAAAAAAAAATTTCTCCGATTCTGGTTTCCCACAAAACGAGAATTCACGGATAAAAAAAAAAAAAAAAAAATTTCTCCGATTCTCGTTTTCCACAAAACGAGAATTCTCGGATAAAAAAAAAAAAAATTTCTCCGATTCTGGTTTTCAACAAAACGAGAATTCTCGGATAAAAAAAAAAAAGAAAAAATTTCTCCGATTCTCGTTTTCCACAAAACGAGAATTCTCGGATAAAAAAAAAAAAAAACAAAAAAATTTCTCCGATTCTGGTTTTCCACAAAACGAAAATTCTCGGATAAAAAAAAAAAAAAAAAATTTCTCCGATTCTCGTTTTCCACAAAACAAGAAATCTCGGATAAAAAAAAAAAAAATTTCTCCGCTTCTCGTTTTCAATAAAACGAGAATCCTCGGATAAAAAAAAAAAAAAAAAATTTCTCCGATTCTGATTTTCCACAAAACGAGAATTCTCGGATAAAAAAAAAAAAAAAAAAAATTTCTCTGATTCTGGTTTTCCATGAAACGAGAATTCTCGGATAAAAAAAAAAAAAAAATTTCTCTGATTCTCGTTTTCCACAAAACGAGAATTCTCGGATAAAAAAAAAAAAAAAAAATTTCTCCGATTCTGATTTTTCACAAAACGAGAATTCTCGGATAAAAAAAAAAAAAAATTTCTTCGATTCTCGTTTTCCACAAAACGAGAATTCTCGGATAAAAAAAAAAAAAGAAAAAAATTTCTCCCATTCTCGTTTTCCACAAAACGAGAATTCTCGGATAAAAAAAAAAAAAAAATGTCTCCGATTCTGGTTTTCCACAAAACGAGAATTCTCGGATTAAAAAAAAAAAAAAAAATTTCTCCGATTCTGGTTTTCCACAAAACGAGAATTCTCGGAAAAAAAAAAAAAAAAAATTTCTCCGATTCTCGTTTTCCGCAAAACGAGATTTCTCGGATCAAAAAAAAAAAAAAATTTCTCCGATTCTGGTTTTCCACAAGACGAGAATTCTCGGATAAAAAAAAAAAAAAAAAAAAATTTCTCCGATTCTCGTTTTCCACAAAACGAGAATTCTCGGATAAAATAAAAAAAAAAAAAAATTTCTCCGATTCTGGTTTTCCACAAAACGAGGATTCTCGGATAAAAAAAAAAAAAAAAAAAAAATTTCTGCGATTCTGGTTTTCCACAAAACGAGAATTCTCGGATAAAAAAAAAAAAAAATTTCTCCAATTCTGGTTTTCCACAAACCGAGAATTCTCGGATAAAAAGGAAAAAAAAAAATATCTCTGATTCTCGTTTTCCAGGAAAACGAGAAATCTCGGATAAAAAAAAATAAAAAAAAAATTTCTCCGATTCTCGTTTTCCAAAAAACGAGAATTCCGGATAAAAAAAAAAAAACAAAAAAAATTTCTCCGATTCTCGTTTTCCACAAAACGAGAATTCTCGGATAAAAAAAAAAAAAAAAAAAATTTCTCCGATTCTCGTTTTTCACAAAACGAGAATTCTCGGATAAAAAAAAAAAAAATTTCTCCGATTCTCGTTTTCCACAAAACGAGAATTCTCGGATAAAAAAAAATAAAAAAAAAATTCCTCCGATTCTCGTTTTCCACAAAACGAGAATTCTCGGATAAAAAAAAAAAAAAAAAATTCCTCCGATTCTGGTTTTCCACAAAACGAAAATTCTCTGATAAAAAAAAAAAAAAAAATTCTCCGATTCTGATTTTCCACAAAACGAGAATTCTCGGATAAAAAAAAAAAAAAAAAAAATTTCTCTGATTCTCGTTTTCCACAAAACGAGAATACTCGGATAAAAAAAAAAAAATTTTTTTTCTCCGATTCTCGTTTTCCAAAAAACGAGAATTCCGGATAAAAAAAAAAAAATTTTTTTTTCTCCGATTCTCGTTTTCCACAAAACGAGAATTCTCGGATAAAAAGAAAAAAAAAATTCTCCGGTTCTCGTTTCCCACAATATGAGAATTCTCGGATAAAAAAAAAAAAAAAAAAATTTCTCCGATTCTCGTTTTCCACAAAACGAGAATTCTCGGATAAAAAAAAAAAAAATTTCTCCGATTCTCGTTTTCCATAAAAGGAGAATTCTCGGATAAAAAAAAAAAAAAAAAAAAATTTCTCCGATTCTGGTTTTCCATCGAACGAGAATTCTCGGATAAAAAAAAAAAAAAAAATTTCTCCGATTCTCGTTTTCCACAAAACGAGAATTCTCGGATAAAAAAAAAAAAAAAAATTTCTCCGATTCTGGTTTTCGGAAAAAGACGAGAATTCTCGGATAAAAAAAAAAAAAAAAAAAATTTCTCCGATTCTGATTTTTCACAAAACGAGAATTCTCGGATAAAAAAAAAAAAAAAATTTCTCCGATTCTCGTTTTCCACAAAACGAGAATTCTCGGATAAAAAAAAAAAAGAAAAAAATTTCTCCCATTCTCGTTTTCCACAAAACGAGAATTCTCGGATAAAAAAAAAAAAAAAATGTCTCCGATTCTGGTTTTCCACAAAACGAGAATTCTCGGATAAAAAAAAAAAAAAAAATTTCTCCGATTCTCGTTTTCCACAAAACGAGAATTCTCGGAAAAAAAAAAAAAAAAAAATTTCTCCGATTCTGGTTTTCCACAAAACGAGAATTCTCGGAAAAAAAAAAAAAAAAAATTTCTCCGATTCTCGTTTTCCGCAAAACGAGATTTCTCGGATCAAAAAAAAAAAAAATTTCTCCGATTCTGGTTTTCCACAAAACGAGAATTCTCGGATAAAAAAAAAAAAAAAAATTTCTCCGATTCTCGTTTTCCACAAAACGAGAATTCTCGGATAAAAAAAAAAAATTTCTCCGATTCTGGTTTTCAACAAAACGAGAATTCTCGGATAAAAAAAAAAAAGGAAAAATTTCTCCGATTCTCGTTTTCCACAAAACGAGAATTCTCGGATAAAAAAAAAAAAAAACAAAAAAATTTCTCCGATTCTGGTTTTCCACAAAATGAGAATTCTCGGATAAAAAAAAAAAAAAAAAAATTTCTCCGATTCTCGTTTTCCACAAAACAAGAAATCTCGGATTAAAAAAAAAAAAAATTTCTCCGCTTCTCGTTTTCAACAAAACGAGAATCCTCGGATAAAAAAAAAAAAAAAAAATTTCTCCGATTCTGATTTTCCACAAAACGAAAATTCTCGGATAAAAAAAAAAAAAAAAAATTTCTCTGATTCTGGTTTTCCATGAAACGAGAATTCTCGGATAAAAAAAAAAAAAAAATTTCTCTGATTCTCGTTTTCCACAAAACGAGAATTCTCGGATAAAAAAAAAAAAAAAATTTCTCTGATTCTGGTTTTCCATGAAACGAGAATTCTCGGATAAAAAAAAAAAAAAAATTTCTCTGATTCTCGTTTTCCACAAAACGAGAATTCTCGGATAAAAAAAAAAAAAAAAATTTCTCCGATTCTCGTTTTCCGCAAAACGAGAATTCTCGGATAAAAAAAAAAAAAAAAGATTCTCTGATTCTCGTTTTCGGCAAAACGAGAATTCTCGGATAAATAAAAAAAAAAAAAATTTCTCCGATTGTGGTTTTCCAAAACACGAGAATTCAGGATAAAAAAAAAAAAAAAATTTCTCTGATTCTGGTTTTCCACAAGAAGAGAATTCTCGGATAAAAAAAAAAAAAAAAAATTTCTCCGATTCTGGTTTTCCACAAAACGAGAATTCTCGGATAAAAAAAAAAAAAAATTTCTCCGATTCTCGTTTTCCGCAAAACGAGAATTCTCGGATAAAAAAAAAAAAAATTTCTCTGATTCTCGTTTTCGGCAAAACGAGAATTCTCGGATAGATAAAAAAAAAAAAATTTCTCCGATTGTGGTTTTCCAAAACACGAGAATTCCGGATAAAAAAAAAAAAAATTTCTCTGATTCTGGTTTTCCACAAAACGAGGATTCTCGGATAAAAAAAAAAAAAAAAAAAAAAATTTCTGCGATTCTGGTTTTCCACAAAACGAGAATTCTCGGATAAAAAAAAAAAAAAAAAAATTTCTCTGATTCTCGTTTTCCACAAAACGAGAATTCTCGGATAAAAAAAAAAAAAAAAAATTTCTCCGATTCTCGTTTTCCAAAAAACGAGAATTCCGGATAAAAAAAAAAAATAAAAAAAAAGTTTCTCCGATTCTCGTTTTCCACAAAACGAGAATTCTCGGATAAAAAAAAAAAAAAAAATTTCTCTGATTCTCGTTTTCCACAAAACGAGAATTCTCGGATAAAAAAAAAAAAAAAATTTCTCCGATTCTCGTTTTCCGCAAAACGAGAATTCTCGGACAAAAAAAAAAAAAAATTTCTCTGATTCTCGTTTTCGGCAAAACGAGATTTCTCGGATAAATAAAAAAAAAGAAAAAAAATTTCTCTGATTCTGGTTTTCCATGAAACGAGAATTCTCGGATAAAAAAAAAAAAAAAATTTCTCTGATTCTCGTTTTCCACAAAACGAGAATTCTCGGATAAAAAAAAAAAAAAAAATTTCTCCGATTCTCGTTTTCCGCAAAACGAGAATTCTCGGATAAAAAAAAAAAAAAAAGATTCTCTGATTCTCGTTTTCGGCAAAACGAGAATTCTCGGATAAATAAAAAAAAAAAAAAATTTCTCCGATTGTGGTTTTCCAAAACACGAGAATTCAGGATAAAAAAAAAAAAAAAATTTCTCTGATTCTGGTTTTCCACAAGAAGAGAATTCTCGGATAAAAAAAAAAAAAAAAAAAATTTCTCCGATTCTGGTTTTCCACAAAACGAGAATTCTCGGATAAAAAAAAAAAAAAAATTTCTCCGATTCTCGTTTTCCGCAAAACGAGAATTCTCGGATAAAAAAAAAAAAAATTTCTCTGATTCTCGTTTTCGGCAAAACGAGAATTCTCGGATAGATAAAAAAAAAAAAATTTCTCCGATTGTGGTTTTCCAAAACACGAGAATTCCGGATAAAAAAAAAAAAAAATTTCTCTGATTCTGGTTTTCCACAAAACGAGGATTCTCGGATAAAAAAAAAAAAAAAAAAAAAATTTCTGCGATTCTGGTTTTCCACAAAACGAGAATTCTCGGATAAAAAAAAAAAAAAAAAATTTCTCTGATTCTCGTTTTCCACAAAACGAGAATTCTCGGATAAAAAAAAAAAAAAAAAAATTTCTCCGATTCTCGTTTTCCAAAAAACGAGAATTCCGGATAAAAAAAAAAATAAAAAAAAAGTTTCTCCGATTCTCGTTTTCCACAAAACGAGAATTCTCGGATAAAAAAAAAAAAAAAAAATTTTCCGATTCTCGTTTTTCACAAAACGAGAATTCTCGGATAAAAAAAAAAACAATTTCTCCGATTCTCGTTTTCCACAAAACGAGAATTCTCGGATAAAAAAAAAAAAAAAAAAATTCTTCCGATTCTCGTTTTCCACAAAACGAGAATTCTCGGATAAAAAAAAAAAAAAAAGTTCCTCCGATTCTGGTTTTCCACAAAACGAAAATTCTCTGATAAAAAAAAAAAAAGAAAAATTCTCCGATTCCTGTTTTCCACAAAACGAGAATTCTCGGATAAAAAAAAAAAAAAAAAACTTCTCTGATTCTCGTTTTCCACAAAACGAGAATACTCGGATAAAAAAAAAAAAAAAATTTCTCCGATTCTCGTTTTCCAAAAAACAAGAATTCCGGATAAAAAAAAAAAAAAAAAATTTCTCCGATTCTTGTTTTTTAACAAAACGAGAATTCTCGGATAAAAAAAAAAAAAAAAGTTTCTCCGATTCTGGTTTTCCATCGAACGAGAATTCTCGGATAAAAAAAAAAAAAAAAATTTCTCCGATTCTCGTTTTCCACAAAACGAGAATTCTCGGATAAAAAAAAAAAAAAATTTCTCCGATTCTGGTTTTCCAAAAAAACGAGAATTCTCGGATAAAAAAAAAAAAAAAAATTTCTCCGATTCTGATTTTTCACAAAACGAGAATTCTCGGATAAAAAAAAAAAAAAAATTTCTCCGATTCTCGCTTTCCACAAAACGAGAATTCTCGGATAAAAAAAAAAAAAGAAAAAAATTTCTCCCATTCCCGTTTTCCACAAAACGAGAATTCTCGGATAAAAAAAAAAAAAAAAAAATGTCTCCGATTCTGGTTTTCCACAAAACGAGAATTCTCGGATAAAAAAAAAAATTTTTTTCTCCGATTCTCGTTTTCCACAAAACGAGATTTCTCGGATTAAAAAAAAAAAAAAAAATTTCTCGGTTTCTGGTTTTCCACAAAACGAGAATTCTCGGATAAAAAAAAAAAAAAAAAATTTCTCCGATTCTCGTTTTCCACAAAACGTGAATTCTCGGATAAAAAAAAAAAATTTCTCCGATTCTGGTTTTCAACAAAACGAGAATTCTCGGATAAAAAAAAAAAAAAAAAATTTCTCCCATTCTCGTTTTCCACAAAACGAGAATTCTCGGATAAAAAAAAAAAAACAAAAAAATTTCTCCGATTCTGGTTTTCCACAAAACGAGAATTCTCGGATAAAAAAAAAAAAAAAAAAAATTTCTCCGATTCTCGTTTTCCACAAAACAAGAAATCTCGGATAAAAAAAAAAAAAAATTTCTCCGCTTCTCCTTTTCCACAAAACGAGAATCCTCGGATAAAAAAAAAAAAAAAAATTTCTCCGATTCTGGTTTTCCACAAAACGAGGATTCTCGGATAAAAAAAAAAAAAAAAAATTTCTCTGATTCTGGTTTTCCATGAAACGAGAATTCTCGAATAAAAAAAAAAAAATTTCTCCGATTCTGGTTTTCAACAAAACGAGAATTCTCGGATAAAAAAAAAAAAAAAAAAGAAATTTCTCCGATTCTCGTTTTCCACAAAACGAGAATTCTCGGATAAAAAAAAAAAAAACAAAAAAATTTCTCCCTTTCTGGTTTTCCACAAAACGAGAATTCTCGGATAAAAAAAAAAAAAAAAAAAATTTCTCCGATTCTCGTTTTCCACAAAACAAGAAATCTCGGATAAAAAAAAAAAAAAAAAACTTTCTCCGCTTCTCGTTTTCCACAAAACGAGAATCCTCGGATAAAAAAAAAAAAAATTTTTTTCTCCGATTCTGGTTTTCCACAAAACGAGAATTCTCGGATAAAAAAAAAAAAAAAAATTTTCTCTGATTCTGGTTTTCCATGAAACGAGAATTCTCGGATAAAAAAAAAAAAAAAAATTTCTCTGATTCTCGTTTTCCACAAAACGAGAATTCTCGGATAAAAAAAAAAAAAATTTTCTCCGATTCTCGTTTTCCGCAAAACGAGAATTCTCGGATAAAAAAAAAAAAAAAATTTCTCTGATTCTCTTTTTCGGCAAAACGAGAATTCTCGGATAAATAAAAAAAAAAAAATTTCTCCGATTGTGGTTTTCCAAAACACGAGAATTCCGGATAAAAAAAAAAAAATTTTCTCTGATTCTGGTTTTCCACAAGAAGAGAAATCTCGGATAAAAAAAAAAAAAAAAATTTCTCCGATTCGGGTTTTCCACAAAACGAGAATTCTCGGATAAAAAAAAAAAAAAATTCTCTGATTCTCGTTTTCCACAAAACGAGAATTCTCGGATAAAAAAAAAAAAAAAAAAAAAATTTCTCCGATTCTCGTTTTCCACAAAACGAGAATTCTCGGATAAAAAAAAAAAAACAAAAAAATTTCTCCGATTCTGGTTTTCCACAAAACGAGGATTCTCGGATAAAAAAAAAAAAAAAAAATTTTCTCCGATTCTCGTTTTCCACAAAACGAGAAATCTCGGATAAAAAAAAAAAAAAACTTCTCCGCTTCTCGTTTTCCACAAAACGAGAATCCTCGGATAAAAAAAAAAAAAAAAGTTTCTTTGATTCTGGTTTTCCACAAAACGAGAATTCTCGGATAAAAAAAAAAAAAAAATTTCTCTGATTCTGGTTTTCCATGAAACGAGAATTCTCGGATTAAAAAAAAAAAAAAAATTTCTCTGATTCTCGTTTTCCACAAAACGAGAATTCTCGGATAAAAAAAAAAAAAAATTTCTCCGATTCTCGTTTTCCGCAAAACGAGAATTCTCGGATAAAAAAAAAAAATTTCTCTGATTCTCGTTTTCGGCAAAACGAGAATTCTCGGATAAAAAAAAAAAAAATTTCTCCGATTCTGGTTTTCCAAAACACGAGAATTCCGGATAAAAAAAAATTTTTTTTCTCTGATTCTGGTTTTCCACAAGAAGAGAATTCTCGGATAAAAAAAAAAAAAAAAAAAATTTCTCCGATTCTGGTTTTCCACAAAACGAGAATTCTCGGATAAAAAAAAAAAAAAATTTCTCTGATTCTCGTTTTCCACAAAACGAGAATTCTCGGATAAAAAAAAAAAAAAAAAATTTCTCCGATTCTCGTTTTCCGCAAAACGAGAATTCTCGGATAAAAAAAAAAAAAAAATTTCTCCGATTCTCGTTTTCCACAAAACGAGAATTCTCGGATAAAAAAAAAAAAAAAATTTCTCCGATTCTCGCTTTCCACAAAACGAGAATTCTCGGATAAAAAAAAAAAAAGAAAAAAATTTCTCCCATTCCCGTTTTCCACAAAACGAGAATTCTCGGATAAAAAAAAAAAAAAAAAATGTCTCCGATTCTGGTTTTCCACAAAACGAGAATTCTCGGATAAAAAAAAAAAAAAAATTTTCTCCGATTCTCGTTTTCCACAAAACGAGATTTCTCGGATTAAAAAAAAAAAAAAAAATTTCTCGGTTTCTGGTTTTCCACAAAACGAGAATTCTCGGATAAAAAAAAAAAAAAAATTTCTCCGATTCTCGTTTTCCACAAAACGTGAATTCTCGGATAAAAAAAAAAAAATTTCTCCGATTCTGGTTTTCAACAAAACGAGAATTCTCGGATAAAAAAAAAAAAAAAATTTCTCCCATTCTCGTTTTCCACAAAACGAGAATTCTCGGATAAAAAAAAAAAAAACAAAAAAATTTCTCCGATTCTGGTTTTCCACAAAACGAGAATTCTCGGATAAAAAAAAAAAAAAAAATTCTCTGATTCTCGTTTTCCACAAAACGAGAATTCTCGGATAAAAAAAAAAAAAAAAAAAATTTCTCCGATTCTCGTTTTCCACAAAACGAGAATTCTCGGATAAAAAAAAAAAACAAAAAAATTTCTCCGATTCCGGTTTTCCACAAAACGAGGATTCTCGGATAAAAAAAAAAAAAAAAATTTCTCCGATTCTCGTTTTCCACAAAACGAGAAATCTCGGATAAAAAAAAAAAAAAATTTCTCCGCTTCTCGTTTTCCACAAAACGAGAATCCTCGGATAAAAAAAAAAAAAAAAGTTTCTTTGATTCTGGTTTTCCACAAAACGAAAATTCTCGGATAAAAAAAAAAAAAAATTTCTCTGATTCTGGTTTTCCATGAAACGAGAATTCTCGGATAAAAAAAAAAAAAAAATTTCTCTGATTCTCGTTTTCCACAAAACGGGAATTCTCGGATAAAAAAAAAAAAAAAATTTCTCCGATTCTCGTTTTCCGCAAAACGAGAATTCTCGGATAAAGAAAAAAAAAAATTTCTCTGATTCTCGTTTTCGGCAAAACGAGAATTCTCGGATAAAAAAAAAAAAAATTTCTCCGATTCTGGTTTTCCAAAACACGAGAATTCCGGATAAAAAAAAAATTTTTTTCTCTGATTCTGGTTTTCCACAAGAAGAGAATTCTCGGATAAAAAAAAAAAAAAAAAAAATTTCTCCGATTCTGGTTTTCCACAAAACGAGAATTCTCGGATAAAAAAAAAAAAAAAATTTCTCTGATTCTCGTTTTCCAAAAAACGAGAATTCTCGGATAAAAAAAAAAAAAAAAAAATTTCTCCGATTCTCGTTTTCCGCAAAACGAGAATTCTCGGATAAAAAAAAAAAAAAAATTTCTCCGATTCTCGTTTTCCACAAAACGAGAATTCTCGGATAAAAAAAAAAAAAAAAAAAATTTCTCCGATTCTGGTTTTCCACAAAACGAGAATTCTCGGATAAAAAGAAAAAAAAAAATTTCTCCGATTCTGGTTTTCCAAAACACGAGAATTCCGGATAAAAAAAAAAAAAATTTCTCCGATTCTGGTTTTCCGCAAAACGAGATTTCTCGAATAAAAAAAAAAAAAAAATTTCTCCAATTCTCGTTTTCCACAAAACGAGAATTCTCGGATAAAAAAAAAAAAAAAAAAATTTCTCCGATTCTCGTTTTCCACAAAACGAGAATTCTCGGATAAAAAAAAAAAAATTTCTCCGATTCTGGTTTTCAACAAAACGAGAATTCTCGGATAAAAAAAAAAAAAAAACAAAAAAATTTCTCCGATTCTCGTTTTCCACAAAACGAGAATTCTCGGATAAAAAACAAAAAAAAAAAAAAAATTTCTCCGATTCTGGTTTTCCGCAAAACGAGATTTCTCGAATAAAAAAAAAAAAAAAAATTTCCCCGATTCTCGTTTTCCACAAAACGAGAAATCTCGGATAAAAAAAAAAAAAAAAAATTCTCTGATTCTCGTTTTCCACAAAACGAGAATTCTCGGATAAAAAAAAAAAAAAAAAAATTTCTCCGATTCTCGTTTTCCACAAAACGAGAATTCTCGGATATAAAAAAAAAAAAAAAAAATTTCTCCGATTCTGGTTTTCCACAAAACGAGAATTCTCGGATAAAAAAAAAAAAAATTTCTCTGATTCTGGTTTTCCACAAGAAGAGAATTCTCGGATAAAAGAAAAAAAAAAAAATTTCTCCGATTCTGGTTTTCCGCAAAACGAGATTTCTCGGATAAAAAAAAAAAAAAAAAATTTCTCTGATTCTCGTTTTCGGCAAAACGAGAATTCTCGGATAAAAAAAAAAAATAAAAAAAATAACTCCGATTCTGGTTTTCCAAAACACGAGAATTCCGGATAAAAAAAAAAAAAAAATTTCTCTGATTCTGGTTTTCCACAAGAAGAGAGTTCTCGGTTAAGAAAAAAAAAAAAAAAATTTCTCCGATTCTGGTTTTCCACAAAACGAGAATTCTCGGATAAAAAAAAAAAAAAAATTTCTCTGATTCTCATTTTCCACAAAACGAGAATTCTCGGATAGAAAAAAAAAAAGAAAAAAAAAATTCTCCGATTCTCGTTTTCCACAAAACGAGAATTCTCGGATACAAAAAAAAAAAAAAAAATTTCTCTGATTCTGATTTTTCACAAAACGAGAATTCTCGGATAAAAAAAAAAAAAAAAAATTTCTCCGATTCTCGTTTTCCACAAAACGAGAATTCTCGGATAAAAAAAAAAAAAAAAAAAATTTCCCCGATTCTCGTTTTCCGCAAAACGAGAATTCTCGGATAAAAAAAAAAAAAAATTTCTCCGATTCTCGTTTTCGACAAAACGAGAATTCTCGGATAAAAAAAAAAAAAAAAAAAAAAATTTCTCCGATTCTGGTTTTCCACAAAACGAGAATTCTCGGATAAAAAAAAAAAAAAAATTCTCCGATTCTGGTTTTCCAAAACACGAGAATTCCGGAAAAAAAAAAAAAAAATTTCTCTGATTCTGGTTTTCCACAAGAAGAGAATTCTCGGATAAAAAAAAAAAAAAAAATTTCTCCGATTCTGGTTTTCCACAAAACGAGAATTCTCGGATGAAAAAAAAAAAAAATTTCTCCGATTCTGGTTTTCCAAAACACGAGAATTCCGGATAAAAAAAAAAAAAAAATTTCTCTGATTCTGGTTTTCCACAAAACAAGATTCCTCGGATAAAAAAAAAAAAAAAAAAATTTCCCCGATTCTGGTTTTCCACAAAACGAGAATTCTCGGATAAAAAAAAAAAAAAAATTTCTCCGATTCTCGTTTTCCACAAAACGAGAATTCTCGGATAAAAAAAAAAAAAAAATTTTTTTCTCCGATTCTGGTTTTCCACAAAACGACAATTCTCGGATAAAAAAAAAAAAAAAAAAATATTTCACGATTCTCCTTTTCCACAAAACGAGAATTTTCGGATAAAGAAAGAAAAAAAAAAAAATTTTCTCCGATTCTGGTTTTCCACAAAACGAGAATTCTCGGATAAAAAAAAAAAAAAAATTTCTCCGATTCTGGTTTTCCACAAAACGAGAATTCTCGGATAGAAAAAAAAAAAAAATTTCTCCGATCCTCGTTTTCGACAAAACGAGAATTCTAGGATAAAAAAAAAAAAAAAAAAAATTTCTCCGATTCTGGTTTTCCACAAAACGAGGATTCTCGGATAAAAAAAAAAAAAAAAAAATTTCTGCGATTCTGGTTTTCCACAAAACGCGAATTTTCGGATAAAAAAAAAAAAAAAATTTCTCCAATTCTGGTTTTCCACAAAACGAGAATTCTCGGATAAAAAGAAAAAAAAAAATATCTCCGATTCTCGTTTTCCAGGAAACGAGAATTCTCGGATAAAAAAAAAAAAAAAAAAATTTCCCCGATTCTCGTTTTCCGCAAAACGAGAATTCTCGGTTAAAACAAAAAAAAATTTCCCCGATTCTCGTTTTCGACAAAACGAGAATTCTCGGATAAAAAAAAAAAAAAAAAAAAAATTTTTCTCCGATTCTGGTTTTCCACAAAACGAGAATTCTCGGATAAAAAAAAAAAAAAATTTCTCCGATTCTGGTTTTCCAAAACACGAGAATTCCGGAAAAAAAAAAAAAAAATTTCTCTGATTCTGGTTTTCCACAAGAAGAGAATTCTCGGATAAAAAAAAAAAAATTTCTCCGATTCTGTTTTTCCAAAACACGAGAATTCCGGATAAAAAAAAAAAAAAAATTTCTCTGATTCTGGTTTTCCACAAAACAAGATTCCTCGGATAAAAAAAAAAAAAAAAAAATTTCCCCGATTCTGGTTTTCCACAAAACGAGAATTCTCGGATAAAAAAAAAAAAAAAAATTTCTCCGATTCTCGTTTTCCACAAAACGAGAATTCTCGGATAAAAAAAAAAAAAAAATTTTTTTCTCCGATTCTGGTTTTCCACAAAACGACAATTCTCGGATAAAAAAAAAAAAAAAAAAAAATTTCACGATTCTCCTTTTCCGCAAAACGAGAATTTTCGGATAAAGAAAGAAAAAAAAAAAAAAATTTCTCCGATTCTGGTTTTCCACAAAACGAGAATTCTCGGATAAAAAAAAAAAAAAAATTTCTCCGATTCTGGTTTTCCACAAAACGAGAATTCTCGGATAAAAAAAAAAAAAAAATTTCTCCGATCCTCGTTTTCCACAAAACGAGAATTCTAGGATAAAAAAAAAAAAAAAAAAAATTTCTCCGATTCTGGTTTTCCACAAAACGAGGATTCTCGGATAAAAAAAAAAAAAAAAAAAAAAATTTCTGCGATTCTGGTTTTCCACAAAACGAAAATTCTCGGATAAAAAAAAAAAAAAATTTCTCCAATTCTGGTTTTCCACAAAACGAGAATTCTCGGATAAAAAGAAAAAAAAAAATATCTCTGATTCTCGTTTTCCACAAAACGAGAAATCTCGGATAAAAAAAAAAAAAAAAAAAAAAATTTCTCCGATTCTTGTTTTCCAAAAAACGAGAATTCCGGATAAAAAAAAAAAATAAAAAAAATTTCTCCGATTCTCGTTTTCCACAAAACGAGAATTCTCGGATAAAAAAAAAAAAAAAAAAAATTTCTCCGATTCTCGTTTTTCACTAAACGAGGATTCTCGGATAAAAAAAAAAAAAAATTTCTCCGATTCTCGTTTTCCACAAAACGAGAATTCTCGGATAAAAAAAAATAAAAAAAAAATTCCTCCGATTCTCGTTTTCCACAAAACGAGAATTCTCGGATAAAAAGAAAAAAAAAATATCTCCGATTCTCGTTTTCCACAAAACGAGAATTCTCGGATAAAAAAAAAAAAAAAAAAAAATTTCCCCGATTCTCGTTTTCCGCAAAACGAGAATTCTCGGATAAAAAAAAAAAAAAATTTCTCCGATTCTCGTTTTCGACAAAACGAGAATTCTCGGATAAAAAAAAAAAAAAAAAAAAAATTTCTCCGATTCTGGTTTTCCACAAAACGAGAATTCTCGGATAAAAAAAAAAAAAAAATTTCTCCGATTCTGGTTTTCCAAAACACGAGATTTCCGGAAAAAAAAAAAAATTTTTTTCTCTGATTCTGGTTTTCCACAAGAAGAGAATTCTCGGATAAAAAAAAAAAAAATTTCTCCGATTCTGGTTTTCCACAAAACGAGAATTCTCGGATGAAAAAAAAAAAAAATTTCTCCGATTCTGGTTTTCCAAAACACGAGAATTCCGGATAAAAAAAAAAAAAAAAATTTCTCTGATTCTGGTTTTCCACAAAACAAGATTCCTCGGATAAAAAAAAAAAAAAAAAAAAATTTCCCCGATTCTGGTTTTCCACAAAACGAGAATTCTCGGATAAAAAAAAAAAAAAAATATCTCCGATTCTCGTTTTCCACAAAACGAGAATTCTCGGATAAAAAAAAAAAAAAAAAAAAATTTCCCCGATTCTCGTTTTCCGCAAAACGAGAATTCTCGGATAAAAAAAAAAAAATTTCTCCGATTCTCGTTTTCGACAAAACGAGAATTCTCGGATAAAAAAAAAAAAAAAAAAAAAATTTCTCCGATTCTGGTTTTCCACAAAACGAGAATTCTCGGATAAAAAAAAAAAAAAAATTTCTCCGAT
The DNA here is from genome assembly GCA_964036045.1 of Eutreptiella sp. 'Long Island Sound 2002'. Classification (NCBI taxonomy): domain Eukaryota; phylum Euglenozoa; class Euglenophyceae; order Eutreptiales; family Eutreptiaceae; genus Eutreptiella; species Eutreptiella sp. 'Long Island Sound 2002'. The sequence continues at coordinate 13,184,659 of OZ038403.1, forward strand.
TCTGGTTTTCCAAAACACGAGATTTCCGGAAAAAAAAAAAAAAATTTCTCTGATTCTGGTTTTCCACAAGAAGAGAATTCTCGGATAAAAAAAAAAAAAATTTCTCCGATTCTGGTTTTCCACAAAACGAGAATTCTCGGATGAAAAAAAAAAAAAATTTCTCCGATTCTGGTTTTCCAAAACACGAGAATTCCGGATAAAAAAAAAAAAAAAAAATTTCTCTGATTCTGGTTTTCCACAAAACAAGATTCCTCGGATAAAAAAAAAAAAAAAAAAATTTCTCCGATTCTGGTTTTCCACAAAACGAGAATTCTCGGATAAAAAAAAAAAAAAAAAAAAAATTTCTCCGATTCTGGTTTTCCACAAAACGAGAATTCTAGGATAAAAAAAAAAAAAAAAAATTTCTCCGATTCTGGTTTTCCACAAAACGAGGATTCTCGGATAAAAAAAAAAAAAAAAAAAAAATTTCTCCGATTCTGGTTTTCCAAAACACGAGATTTCCGGAAAAAAAAAAAAAAATTTCTCTGATTCTGGTTTTCCACAAGAAGAGAATTCTCGGATAAAAAAAAAAAAAAATTTCTCCGATTCTGGTTTTCCACAAAACGAGAATTCTCGGATGAAAAAAAAAAAAAATTTCTCCAATTCTGGTTTTCCAAAACACGAGAATTCCGGATAAAAAAAAAAAAAAAAAATTTCTCTGATTCTGGTTTTCCACAAAACAAGATTCCTCGGATAAAAAAAAAAAAAAAAAAAATTTCCCCGATTCTGGTTTTCCACAAAACGAGAATTCTCGGATAAAAAAAAAAAAAAACTATCTCCGATTCTCGTTTTCCACAAAACGAGAATTCTCGGATAAAAAAAAAAAAAAAAAATTTCCCCGATTCTCGTTTTCCGCAAAACGAGAATTCTCGGATAAAAAAAAAAAAAAATTTCTCCGATTCTCGTTTTCGACAAAACGAGAATTCTCGGATAAAAAAAAAAAAAAAAAAAAAATTTCTCCGATTCTGGTTTTCCACAAAACGAGAATTCTCGGATAAAAAAAAAAAAAAATTTCTCCGATTCTGGTTTTCCAAAACACGAGATTTCCGGAAAAAAAAAAAAAAATTTCTCTGATTCTGGTTTTCCACAAGAAGAGAATTCTCGGATAAAAAAAAAAAAAAATTTCTCCGATTCTGGTTTTCCACAAAACGAGAATTCTCGGATGAAAAAAAAAAAAATTTCTCCGATTCTGGTTTTCCAAAACACGAGAATTCCGGATAAAAAAAAAAAAAAAAAATTTCTCTGATTCTGGTTTTCCACAAAACAAGATTCCTCGGATAAAAAAAAAAAAAAAAAAAATTTCTCCGATTCTGGTTTTCCACAAAACGAGAATTCTCGGATAAAAAAAAAAAAAAAATTTCTCCGATCCTCGTTTTCCACAAAACGAGAATTCTAGGATAAAAAAAAAAAAAAAAAAATTTCTCCGATTCTGGTTTTCCACAAAACGAGGATTCTCGGATAAAAAAAAAAAAAAAAAAAAAATTTCTGCGATTCTGGTTTTCCACAAAACGAAAATTCTCGGATAAAAAAAAAAAAAAAATTTCTCCAATTCTGGTTTTCCACAAAACGAGAATTCTCGGATAAAAAGAAAAAAAAAAATATCTCTGATTCTCGTTTTCCACAAAACGAGAAATCTCGGATAAAAAAAAAAAAAAAAAAAAAATTTCTCCGATTCTTGTTTTCCAAAAAACGAGAATTCCGGATAAAAAAAAAAAATAAAAAAAATTTCTCCGATTCTCGTTTTCCACAAAACGAGAATTCTCGGATAAAAAAAAAAAAAAAAAATTTCTCCGATTCTCGTTTTTCACTAAACGAGGATTCTCGGATAAAAAAAAAAAAAATTTCTCCGATTCTCGTTTTCCACAAAACGAGAATTCTCGGATAAAAAAAAATAAAAAAAAAATTCCTCCGATTCTCGTTTTCCACAAAACGAGAATTCTCGGATAAAAAGAAAAAAAAAAATATCTCCGATTCTCGTTTTCCACAAAACGAGAATTCTCGGATAAAAAAAAAAAAAAAAAAGATTTCCCCGATTCTCGTTTTCCGCAAAACGAGAATTCTCGGATAAAAAAAAAAAAAAATTTCTCCGATTCTCGTTTTCGACAAAACGAGAATTCTCGGATAAAAAAAAAAAAAAAAAAAAAAATTTCTCCGATTCTGGTTTTCCACAAAACGAGAATTCTCGGATAAAAAAAAAAAAAAAATTTCTCCGATTCTGGTTTTCCAAAACACGAGATTTCCGGAAAAAAAAAAAAAAAATTTCTCTGATTCTGGTTTTCCACAAGAAGAGAATTCTCGGATAAAAAAAAAAAAAAATTTCTCCGATTCTGGTTTTCCAAAACACGAGAATTCCGGATAAAAAAAAAAAAAAAATTTCTCTGATTCTGGTTTTCCACAAAACAAGATTCCTCGGATAAAAAAAAAAAAAAAAAAATTTTCCCCGATTCTGGTTTTCCACAAAACGAGAATTCTCGGATAAAAAAAAAAAAAAAAAAATTTCTCCGATTCTCGATTTCCACAAAACGAGAATTCTCGGATAAAAAAAAAAAAAAAATTTTTTTTCTCCGATTCTGGTTTTCCACAAAACGACAATTCTCGGATAAAAAAAAAAAAAAAAAATTTCACGATTCTCCTTTTCCACAAAACGAGAATTTTCGGATAAAGAAAGAAAAAAAAAAAAAAATTTCTCCGATTCTGGTTTTCCACAAAACGAGAATTCTCGGATAAAAAAAAAAAAAAAAAATTTCTCCGATTCCGGTTTTCCACAAAACGAGAATTCTCGGATAAAAAAAAAAAAAAAAATTTCTCCGATCCTCGTTTTCCACAAAACGAGAATTCTAGGATAAAAAGAAAAAAAAAATATCTCTGATTCTCGTTTTCCACAAAACGAGAAATCTCGGATAAAAAAAAAAAAAAAAAAAAAAAGTTTCTCCGATTCTGGTTTTCCACAAAACAAGGATTCTCGGATAAAAAAAAAAAAAAAAAAAATTTCTGCGATACTGGTTTTCCACAAAACGAGAATTCTCGGATAAAAAAAAAAAAAAAAATTTCTCCAATTCTGGTTTTCCACAAAACGAGAATTCTCGGATAAAAAGAAAAAAAAAATATCTCTGATTCTCGTTTTCGACAAAACGAGAAATCTCGGATAAAAAAAAAAAAAAAAAAAAAATTTCTCCGATTCTCGTTTTCCAAAAAACGAGAATTCCGGATAAAAAAAAAAAATAAAAAAAATTTCTCCGATTCTCGTTTTCCACAAAACGAGAATTCTCGGATAAAAAAAAAAAAAAAAAAATTTCTCCGATTCTCGTTTTTCACTAAACGAGAATTCTCGGATAAAAAAAAAAAAAATTTCTCCGATTCTCGTTTTCCACAAAACGAGAATTCTCGGATAAAAAAAAATAAAAAAAAAATTCCTCCGATTCTCGTTCTCCACAAAACGAGAATTCTCGGATAAAAAAAAAAAAAAAAAAAAATCCTCCGATTCTGGTTTTCCACAAAACGAAAATTCTCTGATAAAAAAAAAAAAAAAAAAAATTCTCCGATTCCTGTTTTCCACAAAACGAGAATTCTCGGATAAAAAAAAAAAAAAAAAATTTCTCTGATTCTCGTTTTCCACAAAACGAGAATACTCGGATAAAAAAAAAAAAAAAAATTTCTCCGATTCTCGTTTTCCAAAAAACGAGAATTCCGGATAAAAAAAAAAAAAAAAATTTCTCCGATTCTCGTTTTCCACAAAACGAGAATTCTCGGATAAAAAAAAATAAAAAAAAAATTCCTCCGATTCTCGTTTTCCACAAAACGAGAATTCTCGGATAAAAAAAAAAAAAAAAAAATTCCTCCGATTCTGGTTTTCCACAAAACGAAAATTCTCTGATAAAAAAAAAAAAAAAAAAATTTCCCGATTCCTGTTTTCCACAAAACGAGAATTCTCGGATAAAAAAAAAAAAAAAATTTCTCTGATTCTCGTTTTCCACAAAACGAGAATACTCGGATAAAAAAAAAAAAAAAATTTCTCCGATTCTCGTTTTCCAAAAAACGAGAATTCCGGATAAAAAAAAAAAAAAAATTTCTCCGATTCTCGTTTTCCACAAAACGAGAATTCTCGGATAAAAAGAAAAAAAAAATTCTCCGGTTCTCGTTTCCCACAATATGAGAATTCTCGGATAAAAAAAAAAAAAAAAAATTTCTCCGATTCTCGTTTTCCACAAAACGAGAATTCTCGGATAAAAAAAAAAAAAAATTTCTCCGATTCTCGTTTTCCATAAAAAGAGAATTCTCGGATAAAAAAAAAAAAAATTTTTTTTCTCCGATTCTGGTTTTCCATCGAACGAGAATTCTCGGATAAAAAAAAAAAAAAAAAAATTTCTCCGATTCTCGTTTTCCACAAAACGAGAATTCTCGGATAAAAAAAAAAAAAAATTTCTCCGATTCTGGTTTTCCAAAAAACGAGAATTCTCGGATAAAAAAAAAAAAAAAAAAAAATTTCTCCGATTCTGATTTTTCACAAAACGAGAATTCCCGGATAAAAAAAAAAAAAAAATTTCTCCGATTCTCGTTTTCCACAAAACGAGAATTCTCGGATAAAAAAAAAAAAAGAAAAAAATTTCTCCCATTCTCGTTTTCCACAAAACGAGAATTCTCGGATAAAAAAAAAAAAAAAAATGTCTCCGATTCTGGTTTTCCACAAAACGAGAATTCTCGGATAAAAAAAAAAAAAAAAAATTTCTCCGATTCTCGTTTTCCACAAAACGAGAATTCTCGGAAAAAAAAAAAAAAAAAATTTCTCCGATTTTGGTTTTCCACAAAACGAGAATTCTCGGAAAAAAAAAAAAAAAAAATTTCTCCGATTCTCGTTTTCCACAAAACGAGAATTCTCGGATAAAAAAAAAAAAAAACAAAAAAATTTCTCCGATTCTGGTTTTCCACAAAACGAGAATTCTCGGATAAAAAAAAAAAAAAAAAATTTTTTTCCGATTCTCGTTTTCCACAAAACAAGAAATCTCGGATAAAAAAAAAAAAAAATTTCTCCGGTTCTCGTTTTCAACAAAACGAGAATCCTCGGATAAAAAAAAAAAAAAAAAAATTTCTCCGATTCTGGTTTTCCACAAAACGAGAATTCTCGGATAAAAAAAAAAAAAAAAAAAATTTCTCTGATTCTGGTTTTCCATGAAACGAGAATTCTCGGATAAAAAAAAAAAAAAAAAATTTCTCTGATTCTCGTTTTCCACAAAACGAGAATTCTCGGATAAAAAAAAAAAAAAATTTCTCCGATTCTCGTTTTCCGCAAAACGAGAATTCTCGGATAAAAAAAAAAAAAAAATTTCTCTGATTCTCGTTTTCGGCAAAACGAGAATTCTCGGATAAATAAAAAAAAAAAAAAATTTCTCCGATCGTGGTTTTCCAAAACACGAGAATTCAGGATAAAAAAAAAAAAATTTCTCTGATTCTGGTTTTCCACAAGAAGAGAATTCTCGGATAAAAAAAAAAAAAAAAAATTTCTCCGTTTCTGGTTTTCCACAAAACGAGAATTCTCGGATAAAAAAAAAAAAAAATTTCTCCGATTCTCGTTTTCCGCAAAACGAGAATTCTCGGATAAAAAAAAAAAAAAATTTCTCTGATTCTCGTTTTCGGCAAAACGAGAATTCTCGGATAGATAAAAAAAAAAAAAATTTCTCCGATTGTGGTTTTCCAAAACACGAGAATTCCGGATAAAAAAAAAAAAATTTCTCTGATTCTGGTTTTCGACAAGAAGAGAATTCTCGGATAAAAAAAAAAAAAAAAAAAAATTTCTCTGATTCTCGTTTTCCACAAAACGAGAATTCTCGGATAAAAAAAAAAAAAAAAATTTCTCCGATTCTCGTTTTCCACAAAACGAGAATTCTCGGATAAAAAAAAAAAAAACAAAAAAATTTCTCCGATTCTGGTTTTCCACAAAACGAGGATTCTCTGATAAAAAAAAAAAAAAAAAATTTCTCCGATTCTCGTTTTCCACAAAACGAGAAATCTCGGATAAAAAAAAAAAAAAAATTTCTCCGCTTCTCGTTTTCCACAAAACGAGAATCCTCGGATAAAAAAAAAAAAAATTTCTCCGATTCTGGTTTTCCACAAAACGAGAATTCTCGGATAAAAAAAAAAAAAAAAAATTTCTCTGATTCTGGTTTTCCATGAAACGAGAATTCTCGGATAAAAAAAAAAAAAAAATTTCTCTGATTCTCGTTTTCCACAAAACGAGAATTCTCGGATAAAAAAAAAAAAATTTCTCCGATTCTCGTTTTCCGCAAAACGAGAATTCTCGGATAAAAAAAAAAAAAATTTCTCTGATTCTCGTTTTCGGCAAAACGAGAATTCTCGGATAAAAAAAAAAAAAAAAAATTTCTCCGATTCTGGTTTTCCAAAACACGAGAATTCCGGATAAAAAAAAAAAAAATTTCTCTGATTCTGGTTTTCCACAAGAAGAGAATTCTCGGATAAAAAAAAAAAAAAAAAAAATTTCTCCGATTCTGGTTTTCCACAAAACGAGAATTCTCGGATAAAAAAAAAAAAAAATTTCTCTGATTCTCGTTTTCCACAAAACGAGAATTCTCGGATAAAAAAAAAAAAAAAAATTTCTCCGATTCTCGTTTTCCGCAAAACGAGAATTCTCGGATAAAAAAAAAAAAAAAAATTTCTTCGATTCTCGTTTTCCACAAAACGAGAATTCTCGGATAAAAAAAAAAAAAAAAAAATTTCTCCGATTCTGGTTTTCCACAAAACGAGAATTCTCGGATAAAAAGAAAAAAAAAAAATTTCTCCGATTCTGGTTTTCCAAAACACGAGAATTCCGGATAAAAAAAGAAAAAAAAAATTTCTCTGATTCTGGTTCTCCACAAGAAGAGAATTCTCGGATAAAAAAAAAAAAAAAAAATTTCTCCGATTCTGGTTTTCCGCAAAACGAGATTTCTCGAATAAAAAAAAGAAAAAATTTCTCTGATTCTCGTTTTCCACAAAACGAGAATATTCGGATAAAAAAAAAAAAAAAATTTCTCTGATTCTCGTTTTCGGCAAAACGAGAATTCTCGGATAGATAAAAAAAAAAAAATTTCTCCGATTGTGGTTTTCCAAAACACGAGAATTCCGGATAAAAAAAAAAAAAAATTTCTCTGATTCTGGTTTTCCACAAGAAGAGAATTCTCGGATGAAAAAAAAAAAAAAAAATTTCTCCGATTCTGGTTTTCCACAAAACGAGAATTCTCGGATAAAAAAAAAAAAAAAAATTTCTCTGATTCTCGTTTTCCACAAAACGAGAATTCTCGGATAAAAAAAAAAAAAAAAAAAAAAATTTCTCCGATTCTCGTTTTCCACAAAACGAGAATTCTCGGATAAAAAAAAAAAAAACAAAAAAATTTCTCCGATTCTGGTTTTACACAAAACGAGGATTCTCGGATAAAAAAAAAAAAAAAAATTTCTCCGATTCTCGTTTTCCACAAAACGAGAATCCTCGGATAAAAAAAAAAAAAAAATTTCTCCGATTCTGGTTTTCCACAAAACGAGAATTCTCGGATAAAAAAAAAAAAAAAATTTCTCTGATTCTGGTTTTCCATGAAACGAGAATTCTCGGATAAAAAAAAAAAAAATTTCTCTGATTCTCCTTTTCCACAAAACAAGAATTCTCGGATAAAAAAAAAAAAAAAATTTCTCCGATTCTCGTTTTCCGCAAAACGAGAATTCTCGGATAAAAAAAAAAAAAATTTCTCTGATTCTCGTTTTCGGCAAAACGAGAATTCTCGGATAAAAAAAAAAATAAAAAAATTTCTCCGATTCTGGTTTTCCAAAACACGAGAATTCCGGATAAAAAAAAAAAAATTTCTCTGATTCTGGTTTTCCACAAGAAGAGAATTCTCGGATAAAAAAAAAAAAAAAAAATTTCTCCGATTCTGGTTTTCCACAAAACGAGAATTCTCGGATAAAAAAAAAAAAAAATTTCTCTGATTCTCGTTTTCCACAAAACGAGAATTCTCGGATAAAAAAAAAAAAAAAAATTTCTCTGATTCTCGTTTTCCACAAAACGAGAATTCTCGGATAAAAAAAAAAAAAAAAACAATTTCTCCGATTCTCGTTTTCCACAAAACGAGAATTCTCGGATAAAAAAAAAAAACACAAAAAAATTTCTCCGATTCTGGTTTTCCACAAAACGAGGATTCTCGGATAAAAAAATAAAAAAAAAAATTTCTCCGATTCTCGTTTTCCACAAAACGAGAATCCTCGGATAAAAAAAAAAAAAAAAATTTCTCCGATTCTGGTTTTCCACAAAACGAGAATTCTCGGATAAAAAAAAAAAAAAAATTTCTCTGATTCTGGGTTTCCATGAAACGAGAATTCTCGGATAAAAAAAAAAAAAAAATTTCTCTGATTCTCCTTTTCCACAAAACGAGAATTCTCGGATAAAAAAAAAAAAAAATTTCTCCGATTCTCGTTTTCCGCAAAACGAGAATTCTCGGATAAAAAAAAAAAAAAATTTCTCTGATTCTCGTTTTCGGCAAAACGAGAATTCTCGGATAAAAAAAAAAATAAAAAAATTTCTCCGATTCTGGTTTTCCAAAACACGAGAATTCCGGATAAAAAAAAAAAAAATTTCCCTGATTCTGGTTTTCCACAAGAAGAGAATTCTCGGATAAAAAAAAAAAAAAAATTTCTCCGATTCTGGTTTTCCACAAAACGAGAATTCTCGGATAAAAAAAAAAAAAAATTTCTCTGATTCTCGTTTTCCACAAAACGAGAATTCTCGGATAAAAAAAAAAAAAAATTTCTCTGATTCTCGTTTTCCACAAAACGAGAATTCTCGGATAAAAAAAAAAAAAAAAAACAATTTCTCCGATTCTCGTTTTCCACAAAACGAGAATTCTCGGATAAAAAAAAAAAAAACAAAAAAATTTCTCCGATTCTGGTTTTCCACAAAACGAGGATTCTCGGATAAAAAAATAAAAAAAAAAATTTCTCCGATTCTCGTTTTCCACAAAACGAGAATCCTCGGATAAAAAAAAAAAAAAAAATTTCTCCGATTCTGGTTTTCCACAAAACGAGAATTCTCGGATAAAAAAAAAATTTTTTAATTTCTCTGATTCTGGGTTTCCATGAAACGAGAATTCTCGGATAAAAAAAAAAAAAAAATTTCTCTGATTCTCCTTTTCCACAAAACGAGAATTCTCGGATAAAAAAAAAAAAAATTTCTCCGATTCTCGTTTTCCGCAAAACGAGAATTCTCGGATAAAAAAAAAAAAAAATTTCTCTGATTCTCGTTTTCGGCAAAACGAGAATTCTCGGATAAAAAAAAAAAAAAAAAAATTTCTCCGATTCTGGTTTTCCAAAACACGAGAATTCCGGATAAAAAAAAAAAAATTTCTCTGATTCTGGTTTTCCACAAGAAGAGAATTCTCGGATAAAAAAAAAAAAAAAAAAATTCTCCGATTCTGGTTTTCCACAAAACGAGAATTCTCGGATAAAAAAAAAAAAAAAATTTCTCTGATTCTCGTTTTCCACAAAACGAGAATTCTCGGATAAAAAAAAAAAAAAAAATTTCTCTGATTCTCGTTTTCCACAAAACGAGAATTCTCGGATAATAAAAAAAAAAAAAAAAACAATTTCTCCGATTCTCGTTTTCCACAAAACGAGAATTCTCGGATAAAAAAAAAAAAAACAAAAAAGTTTCTCCGATTCTGGTTTTCCACAAAACGAGGATTCTCGGATAAAAAAATAAAAAAAAAATTTCTCCGATTCTCGTTTTTCCACAAAACGAGAATCCTCGGATAAAAAAAAAAAAAAAAATTTCTCCGATTCTGGTTTTCCACAAAACGAGAATTCTCGGATAAAAAAAAAAAAAAAAAATTTCTCTGATTCTGGGTTTCCATGAAACGAGAATTCTCGGATAAAAAAAAAAAAAAATTTCTCTGATTCTCCTTTTCCACAAAACGAGAATTCTCGGATAAAAAAAAAAAAAAATTTCTCCGATTCTCGTTTTCCGCAAAACGAGAATTCTCGGATAAAAAAAAAAAAAAATTTCTCTGATTCTCGTTTTCGGCAAAACGAGAATTCTCGGATAAAAAAAAAAAAAAAAAAATTTCTCCGATTCCGGTTTTCCAAAACACGAGAATTCCGGATAAAAAAAAAAAAATTTCTCTGATTCTGGTTTTCCACAAGAAGAGAATTCTCGGATAAAAAAAAAAAAAAAAAAATTTCTCCGATTCTGGTTTTCCACAAAACGAGAATTCTCGGATAAAAAAAAAAAAAAAATTTCTCTGATTCTCGTTTTCCACAAAACGAGAATTCTCGGATAAAAAAAAAAAAAAAAATTTCTCCGATTCTCGTTTTCCGCAAAACGAGAATTCTCGGATAAAAAAAAAAAAAAAAATTTCTCCGATTCTCGTTTTCCACAAAACGAGAATTCTCGGATAAAAAAAAAAAAAAAAGAAAAGAATTTCTCCGATTCTGGTTTTCCACAAAACGAGAATTCTCGGATAAAAAGAAAAAAAAAATTTCTCCGATTCTGGTTTTCCAAAACACGAGAATTCCGGATAAAAAAAGAAAAAAAAAATTTCTCTGATTCTGGTTTTCCACAAGAAGAGAATTCTCGGATAAAAAAAAAAAAAATTTTCTCCGATTCTGGTTTTCCGCAAAACGAGATTTCTCGAATAAAAAAAAAAAAAATTTCTCTGATTCTCGTTTTCCACAAAACGAGAATTCTCGGATAAAAAAAAAAAAAAAAAAAATTTCTCCGATTCTCGTTTTCCACAAAACGAGAATTCTCGGATAAAAAAAAAAAAAAATTTCTCCGATTCTGGTTTTCAACAAAACGAGAATTCTCGGATAAAAAAAAAAAAAAAAACAAAAAAATTTCTCCGATTCTCGTTTTCCACAAAACGAGAATTCTCGGATAAAAAAAAAAAAAAACAAAAAATTTTCCCCGATTCTGGTTTTCCACAAAACGAGGATTCTCGGACAAAAAAAAAAAAAAAAAAAATTCTCCGATTCTCGTTTTCCACAAAACGAGAAATCTCGGATAAAAAAAAAAAAATTTCTCTGATTCTCGTTTTCCACAAAACGAGAATTCTCGGATAAAAAAAAAAAAAAAAAAAAAATTTCTCCGATTCTCGTTTTCCGCAAAACGAGAATTCTCGCATAAAAAAAAAAAATTTCTCCGATTCACGTTTTCCACAAAACGAGAATTCTCGGATAAAAAAAAAAAAAAAAAAAAAATTTCTCCGATTCTGGTTTTCCACAAAACGAGAATTCTGGGTTAAAAAAAAAGAAAAAAAAATTTCTCCGATTCTGGTTTTCCAAAACACGAGAATTCCGGAAAAAAAAAAAAAATTTTCTCTGATTCTGGTTTTCCACAAGAAGAGAATTCTCGGATAAAAGAAAAAAAAAAAAAATTTCTCCGATTCTGGTTTTCCGCAAAACGAGATTTCTCGGATAATAAAAAAAAAAAAAAAAATTTCTCTGATTCTCGTTTTCCACAAAACGAGAATTCTCGGATAAAAAAAAAAAAAAAAAAATTTCTCCGATTCTCGTTTTCCACAAAACGAGAATTCTCGGATAAAAAAAAAAAAAAATTTCTCCGATTCTGGTTTTCAACAAAACGAGAATTCTCGGATAAAAAAAAAAAAAAAACAAAAAAATTTCTCCGATTCTCGTTTTCCACAAAACGAGAATTCTCGGATAAAAAAAAAAAAAAACAAAAAAATTTCCCCGATTCTGCTTTTCCACAAAACGAGGATTCTCGGACAAAAAAAAAAAAAAAAATTTTTTTTCCCGATTCTCGTTTTCCACAAAACCAGAAATCTCGGATAAAAAAAAAAAAAAAATTTCTCTGATTCTCGTTTTCCACAAAACGAGAATTCCCGGATAAAAAAAAAAAAAAAAAAATTTCTCCGATTCTCGTTTTCCGCAAAACGAGAATTCTCGCATAAAAAAAAAAAAATTTCTCTGATTCTCGTTTTCCACAAAACGAGAATTCTCGGATAAAAAAAAAAAAAAAAAATTTCTCCGATTCTGGTTTTCCACAAAACGAGAATTCTCGGATAAAAAAAAAGAAAAAAAAATTTCTCCGATTCTGGTTTTCCAAAACACGAGAATTCCGGATTAAAAAAAAAAAAAATTTCTCCGATTCTGGTTTTCCGCAAAACGAGATTTCTCGGATAAATTAAAAAAAAAAAAATTTCTCTGATTCTCGTTTTCGGCAAAACGAGAATTCTCGGATAAAAAAAAAAAAAAAAAAATAACTCCGATTCTGGTTTTCCAAAACACGAGAATTCCGGATAAAAAGAAAAAAAAATTTCTCTGATTCTGGTTTTCCACAAGAAGAGAATTCTCGGATAAAAAAAAAAAAAAAAAAATTTCTCCGATTCTGGTTTTCCACAAAACGAGAATTCTCGGATAAAAAAAAAAGAAAAAATTTCTCTGATTCTCGTTTTCCACAAAACGAGAATTCTCGGATTAAAAAAAAAAAAGAAAAATTTCTCCGATTCTCGTTTTCCACAAAACGAGAATTCTCGGATAAAAAAAAAAAAAAAAAATTTCTCCGATTCTGATTTTTCACAAAACGAGAATTCTCGGATAAAAAAAAAAAAAAAAAAATTTCTCCGATTCTCGTTTTCCACAAAACGAGAATTCTCGGATAAAAAAAAAAAAAAAAAAATTCTCCGATTCTCGTTTTCCGCAAAACGAGAATTCTCGGATAAAAAGAAAAAAAAAAATTTCTCCGATTCTGGTTTTCCAAAACACGAGAATTCCGGAAAAAAAAAAAAAAAAAATTTTCTCTGATTCTGGTTTTCCACAAGAAGAGAATTCTCGGATAAAAGAAAAAAAAAAAAAAATTTCTCCGATTCTGGTTTTCCGCAAAACGAGATTTCTCGGATAATAAAAAAAAAAAAAAAAAAATTTCTCTGATTCTCGTTTTCCACAAAACGAGAATTCTCGGATAAAAAAAAAAAAAAAAAAAAATTTCTCTGATTCTCGTTTTCCACAAAACGAGAATTCCCGGATAAAAAAAAAAAAAAAACAAAAAAATTTCTCCGATTCTCGTTTTCCACAAAACGAGAATTCTCGGATAAAAAAAAAAAAAAACAAAAAAATTTCCCCGATTCTGGTTTTCCACAAAACGAGGATTCTCGGACAAAAAAAAAAAAAAAAATTTTTTCCCGATTCTCGTTTTCCACAAAACGAGAAATCTCGGATAAAAAAAAAAAAAAAAATTTCTCTGATTCTCGATTTCCACAAAACGAGAATTCCCGGATAAAAAAAAAAAAAAAAAAAATTTCTCCGATTCTCGTTTTCCGCAAAACGAGAATTCTCGCATAAAAAAAAAAAAATTTCTCTGATTCTCGTTTTCCACAAAACGAGAATTCTCGGATAAAAAAAAAAAAAAATTTCTCCGATTCTGGTTTTCCACAAAACGAGAATTCTCGGATAAAAAAAAAGAAAAAAAAATTTCTCCGATTCTGGTTTTCCAAAACACGAGAATTCCGGATAAAAAAAAAAAAGAAATTTCTCTGATTCTGGTTTTCCACAAGAAGAGAATTCTCGGATAAAAGAAAAAAAAAAAATTTCTCCGATTCTGGTTTTCCGCAAAACGAGATTTCTCGGATAAATTAAAAAAAAAAAAAAATTTCTCTGATTCTCGTTTTCGGCAAAACGAGAATTCTCGGATAAAAAAAAAAAAAAATAAATAACTCCGATTCTGGTTTTCCAAAACACGAGAATTCCGGATAAAAAGAAAAAAAAAAATTTCTCTGATTCTGGTTTGTCCAGGAGAAGAGAATTCTCGGATAAAAAAAAAAAAAAAAAATTTCTCCGATTCTGGTTTTCCACAAAACGAGAATTCTCGGATAAAAAAAAAAGAAAAAATTTCTCTCATTCTCGTTTTCCACAAAACGAGAATTCTCGGATTAAAAAAAAAAAAAAAAAAATTTCTCCGATTCTCGTTTTCCACAAAACGAGAATTCTCGGATAAAAAAAAAAAAAAAATTTTTCTCCGATTCTGATTTTTCACAAAACGAGAATTCTCGGATAAAAAAAAAAAAAAAATTTCTCCGATTCTCGTTTTCCACAAAACGAGAATTCTCGGATAAAAAAAAAAAAAAAAAAAATTCTCCGATTCTCGTTTTCCGCAAAACGAGAATTCTCGGATAAAAAAAAAAAAAAAAATTTCTCCGATTCTGGTTTTCCAAAACACGAGAATTCCGGATAAAAAAAAAAAAAAAATTTCACTGATTCTGGTTTTCCACAAGGAGAGAATTCTCGGATAAAAAAAAAAAAAAAAAAAATTTCTCCGATTCTGGTTTTCCGCAAAACGAGATTTCTCGGATAAAAAAAAAAAAAAATTTCTCCGATTCTGGTTTTCCAAAACACGAGAATTCCGGATAAAAAAGAAAAAAAAATTTCTCTGATTCTGGTTTTCCACAAAACAAGATTCCTCGGATAAAAAAAAAAAAAAGAAAAAAATTTCTCCGATTCTGGTTTTCCACAAAACGAGAATTCTCGGATAAAAAAAAAAAAAAAAATTTCTCCGATTGTCGTTTTCCACAAAACGAGAATTCTCGGATAAAAAAAAAAAAATAATTTTTTTTTCTCCGATTCTGGTTTTCCACAAAACGACAATTCTCGGATAAAAAAAAAAAAAAAAATTTTCACGATTCTCCTTTTCCACAAAACGAGAATTTTCGGATAAAGAAAGAAAAAAAAAAAAAATTTCTCCGATTCTGGTTTTCCACAAAACGAGAATTCTCGGATAAAAAAAAAAAAAAAATTTCTCCGATTCTGGTTTTCCACAAAACGAGAATTCTCGGATAAAAAAAAAAAAATTTCTGCGATTCTCGTTTTCCACAAAACGAGAATTCTCGGATAAAAAAAAAAAAAAAATTTTCTCCGATTCTGGTTTTCCACAAAACGAGGATTCTCGGATAAAAAAAAAAAAAAAAAATTTCTGCGATTCTGGTTTTCCACAAAACGAGAATTCTCGGATAAAAAAAAAAAAAAATTTCTCCAATTCTGGTTTTCCACAAAACGAGAATTCTCGGATAAAAAAAAAAAAAAAATTTCTCTGATTCTCGTTTTCCACAGAACGAGAATTCTCGGATAAAAAAAAAAAAAAAAATTTCTCCGATTCTCGTTTTCCAAAAAACGAGAATTCCGGATAAAAAAAAAAAATAAAAAAAAATTTCTCCGATTCTGGTTTTCCACAAAACGAGAATTCTCGGATAAAAAAAAAAAAAAAAAATTTCTCCGATTCTCTTTTTTCACAAAACGAGAATTCTCGGATAAAAAAAAAAAAAAAATTTCTCCGATTCTCGTTTTCCACAAAACGAGAATTCTCGGATAAAAAAAAAAAAAAAATTCCTCCGATTCTCGTTTTCCACAAAACGAGAATTCTCGGATAAAAAAAAAAAAAAAAAAAAATTCCTCCGATTCTGGTTTTCCACAAAACGAAAATTCTCTGATAAAAAAAAAAAAAAAAAAATTCTCCGATTCCTGTTTTCCACAAAACGAGAATTCTCGGATAAAAAAAAAAAAAAATTTCTCTGATTCTCGTTTTCCACAAAACGAGAATACTCGGATAAAAAAAAAAAAAAAAATTTCTCCGATTCTCGTTTTCCACAAAACGACAATTCTCGGATAAAAAAAAAAAAAAAATTTTCACGATTCTCCTTTTCCACAAAACGAGAATTTTCGGATAAAGAAAGAAAAAAAAAAAAAATTTCTCCGATTCTGGTTTTCCACAAAAAGAGAATTCTCGGATAAAAAAAAAAAAAAAAATTTCTCCGATTCTGGTTTTCCACAAAACGAGAATTCTCGGATAAAAAAAAAAAAAATTTCTCCGATTCTCGTTTTCCACAAAACGAGAATTCTCGGATAAAAAAAAAAAAAAAAATTTCTCCGATTCTGGTTTTCCACAAAACGAGGATTCTCGGATAAAAAAAAAAAAAAAAAAATTTCTGCGATTCTGGTTTTCCACAAAACGAGAATTCTCGGATAAAAAAAAAAAAAATTTCTCCAATTCTGGTTTTCCACAAAACGAGAATTCTCGGATAAAAAAAAAAAAAAAATTTCTCTGATTCTCGTTTTCCACAGAACGAGAATTCTCGGATAAAAAAAAAAAAAAAAAAAAAAATTCCTCCGATTCTGGTTTTCCACAAAACGAAAATTCTCTGATAAAAAAAAAAAAGAAAAAAAAATTCTCCGATTCCTGTTTTCCACAAAACGAGAATTCTCGGATAAAAAAAAAAAAAAAAATTTCTCTGATTCTCGTTTTCCACAAAACGAGAATACTCGGATAAAAAAAAAAAAAATTTCTCCGATTCTCGTTTTCCAAAAAACGAGAATTCCGGATAAAAAAAAAAAAAAAAAATTTCTCCGATTCTCGTTTTCCACAAAACGAGAATTCTCGGATAAAAAGAAAAAAAAAAAATTCTCCGGTTCTCGTCTCCAACACAATATGAGAATTCTCGGATGAAAAAAAAAAAAAAAATTTCTCCGATTCTCATTTTCCACAAAACGAGAATTCTCGGATAAAAAAAAAAAAAATTTCTCCGATTCTCGTTTTCCACAAAACGAGAATTCTCGGATGAAAAAAAAAAAAAAAAAAATTTCTCCGATTCTGGTTTTCCATTGAACGAGAATTCTCGGATAAAAAAAAAAAAAAAAAAAATTTCTCCGATTCTCGTTTTCCACAAAACGAGAATTCTCGGATGAAAAAAAAAAAAAAAAATTTCTCCGATTCTCGTTTTCCACAAAACGAGAATTCTCGGATAAAAAAAAAAAAAAAAAAAAATTTCTCCGATTCTGGTTTTCCACAAAACGAGAATTCTCGGATAAAAAAAAAAAAAAAAAAATTTCTCCGATTCCTGTTTTCCACAAAACGAGAATTCTCGGATAAAAAAAAAAAAAAAATTTCTCTGATTCTCGTTTTCCACAAAACGAGAATTCTCGGATAAAAAAAAAAAAAAAAATTTCTGCGATTCTGGTTTTCCACAAAACGAGAATTCTCGGATAAAAAAAAAAAAAATTTCTCCAATTCTGGTTTTCCACAAAACGAGAATTCTCGGATAAAAAAAAAAAAAAAAAATTTCTCTGATTCTCGTTTTCCACAGAACGAGAATTCTCGGATAAAAAAAAAAAAAAAAAATTTCTCCGATTCTCGTTTTCCAAAAAACGAGAATTCCGGATAAAAAAAAAAAATAAAAAAAAATTTCTCCGATTCTGGTTTTCCACAAAACGAGAATTCTCGGATAAAAAAAAAAAAAAAAAATTTCTCCGATTCTCTTTTTTCACAAAACGAGAATTCTCGGATAAAAAAAAAAAAAAAATTTCTCCGATTCTCGTTTTCCACAAAACGAGAATTCTCGGATAAAAAAAAAAAAAAATTCCTCCGATTCTCGTTTTCCACAAAACGAGAATTCTCGGATAAAAAAAAAAAAAAAAAAAATTCCTCCGATTCTGGTTTTCCACAAAACGAAAATTCTCTGATAAAAAAAAAAAAAAAAAATTCTCCGATTCCTGTTTTCCACAAAACGAGAATTCTCGGATAAAAAAAAAAAAAAAATTTCTCTGATTCTCGTTTTCCACAAAACGAGAATACTCGGATAAAAAAAAAAAAAAATTTCTCCGATTCTCGTTTTCCACAAAACGACAATTCTCGGATAAAAAAAAAAAAAAATTTTCACGATTCTCCTTTTCCACAAAACGAGAATTTTCGGATAAAGAAAGAAAAAAAAAAAAAAATTTCTCCGATTCTGGTTTTCCACAAAAAGAGAATTCTCGGATAAAAAAAAAAAAAAAAATTTCTCCGATTCTGGTTTTCCACAAAACGAGAATTCTCGGATAAAAAAAAAAAAAATTTCTCCGATTCTCGTTTTCCACAAAACGAGAATTCTCGGATAAAAAAAAAAAAAAAAATTTCTCCGATTCTGGTTTTCCACAAAACGAGGATTCTCGGATAAAAAAAAAAAAAAAAAAATTTCTGCGATTCTGGTTTTCCACAAAACGAGAATTCTCGGATAAAAAAAAAAAAAATTTCTCCAATTCTGGTTTTCCACAAAACGAGAATTCTCGGATAAAAAAAAAAAAAAAAAATTTCTCTGATTCTCGTTTTCCACAGAACGAGAATTCTCGGATAAAAAAAAAAAAAAAAAAAAAAAATTCCTCCGATTCTGGTTTTCCACAAAACGAAAATTCTCTGATAAAAAAAAAAAGAAAAAAAAATTCTCCGATTCCTGTTTTCCACAAAACGAGAATTCTCGGATAAAAAAAAAAAAAAAATTTCTCTGATTCTCGTTTTCCACAAAACGAGAATACTCGGATAAAAAAAAAAAAAAATTTCTCCGATTCTCGTTTTCCAAAAAACGAGAATTCCGGATAAAAAAAAAAAAAAAAAAATTTCTCCGATTCTCGTTTTCCACAAAACGAGAATTCTCGGATAAAAAGAAAAAAAAAAAATTCTCCGGTTCTCGTCTCCAACACAATATGAGAATTCTCGGATAAAAAAAAAAAAAAAATTTCTCCGATTCTCATTTTCCACAAAACGAGAATTCTCGGATAAAAAAAAAAAAAATTTCTCCGATTCTCGTTTTCCACAAAAAGAGAATTCTCGGATGAAAAAAAAAAAAAAAAAATTTCTCCGATTCTGGTTTTCCATTGAACGAGAATTCTCGGATAAAAAAAAAAAAAAAAAAATTTCTCCGATTCTCGTTTTCCACAAAACGAGAATTCTCGGATGAAAAAAAAAAAAAAAAATTTCTCCGATTCTCGTTTTCCACAAAACGAGAATTCTCGGATAAAAAAAAAAAAAAAAAAAAATTTCTCCGATTCTGGTTTTCCACAAAACGAGAATTCTCGGATAAAAAAAAAAAAAAAAATTTCTCCGATTCCTGTTTTCCACAAAACGAGAATTCTCGGATAAAAAAAAAAAAAAAATTTCTCTGATTCTCGTTTTCCACAAAACGAGAATTCTCGGATAATAAAAAAAAAAAAAAAATTTCTCCGATTCTGGTTTTCCACAAAACGAGAATTCTCGGATAAAAAAAAAAGAAAAAATTTCTCTGATTCTCGTTTTCCACAAAACGAGAATTCTCGGATTAAAAAAAAAACAAAAAAATTTCTCCGATTCTGATTTTTCACAAAACGAGAATTCTCGGATAAAAAAAAAAAAAAAAAATTTCTCCGATTCTCGTTTTCCACAAAACGAGAATTCTCGGATAAAAAAAAAAAAAAAAAAATTCTCCGATTCTCGTTTTCCGCAAAACGAGAATTCTCGGATAAAAAGAAAAAAAAAAATTTCTCCGATTCTGGTTTTCCAAAACACGAGAATTCCGGAAAAAAAAAAAAAAAATTTTCTCTGATTCTGGTTTTCCACAAGAAGAGAATTCTCGGATAAAAGAAAAAAAAAAAAAAATTTCTCCGATTCTGGTTTTCCGCAAAACGAGATTTCTCGGATAATAAAAAAAAAAAAAAAAAATTTCTCTGATTCTCGTTTTCCACAAAACGAGAATTCTCGGATAAAAAAAAAAAAAAAAAAAAATTCCTCCGATTCTCGTTTTCCACAAAACGAGAATTCTCGGATAAAAAAAAAAAAAAATTTCTCCGATTCTGGTTTTCAACAAAACGAGAATTCTCGGATAAAAAAAAAAAAAAAACAAAAAAATTTCTCCGATTCTCGTTTTCCACAAAACGAGAATTCTCGGATAAAAAAAAAAAAAAACAAAAAAATTTCCCCGATTCTGGTTTTCCACAAAACGAGGATTCTCGGACAAAAAAAAAAAAAAAAATTTTTTTCCCGATTCTCATTTTCCACAAAACGAGAAATCTCGGATAAAAAAAAAAAAAAAATTTCTCTGATTCTCGTTTTCCACAAAACGAGAATTCCCGGATAAAAAAAAAAAAAAAAAAAAATTTCTCCGATTCTCGTTTTCCGCAAAACGAGAATTCTCGCATAAAAAAAAAAAATTTCTCTGATTCTCGTTTTCCACAAAACGAGAATTCTCGGATAAAAAAAAAAAAAAAATTTCTCCGATTCTGGTTTTCCACAAAACGAGAATTCTCGGATAAAAAAAAAGAAAAAAAAATTTCTCCGATTCTGGTTTTCCAAAACACGAGAATTCCGGATAAAAAAAAAAAAGAAATTTCTCTGATTCTGGTTTTCCACAAGAAGAGAATTCTCGGATAAAAGAAAAAAAAAAAAATTTCTCCGATTCTGGTTTTCCGCAAAACGAGATTTCTCGGATAAATTAAAAAAAAAAAAAATTTCTCTGATTCTCGTTTTCGGCAAAACGAGAATTCTCGGATAAAAAAAAAAAAAAAAATAACTCCGATTCTGGTTTTCCAAAACACGAGAATTCCGGATAAAAAGAAAAAAAAAATTTCTCTGATTCTGGTTTGTCCAGGAGAAGAGAATTCTCGGATAAAAAAAAAAAAAAAAAATTTCTCCGATTCTGGTTTTCCACAAAACGAGAATTCTCGGATAAAAAAAAAAGAAAAAATTTCTCTCATTCTCGTTTTCCACAAAACGAGAATTCTCGGATTAAAAAAAAAAAAAAAAAAATTTCTCCGATTCTCGTTTTCCACAAAACGAGAATTCTCGGATAAAAAAAAAAAAAAAAATTTTCTCCGATTCTGATTTTTCACAAAACGAGAATTCTCGGATAAAAAAAAAAAAAAAATTTCTCCGATTCTCGTTTTCCACAAAACGAGAATTCTCGGATAAAAAAAAAAAAAAAAAAATTTCTCCGATTCTCGTTTTCCGCAAAACGAGAATTCTCGGATAAAAAAAAAAAAAAAAATTTCTCCGATTCTGGTTTTCCAAAACACGAGAATTCCGGATAAAAAAAAAAAAAAAAATTTCACTGATTCTGGTTTTCCACAAGGAGAGAATTCTCGGATAAAAAAAAAAAAAAAAAGAAAATTTCTCCGATTCTGGTTTTCCGCAAAACGAGATTTCTCGGATAAAAAAAAAAAAAAATTTCTCCGATTCTGGTTTTCCAAAACACGAGAATTCCGGATAAAAAAGAAAAAAAAATTTCTCTGATTCTGGTTTTCCACAAAACAAGATTCCTCGGATAAAAAAAAAAAAAAGAAAAAAATTTCTCCGATTCTGGTTTTCCACAAAACGAGAATTCTCGGATAAAAAAAAAAAAAAAATTTCTCCGATTCTCGTTTTCCACAAAACGAGAATTCTCGGATAAAAAAAAAAAAAAAATTTTTTTTCTCCGATTCTGGTTTTCCACAAAACGACAATTCTCGGATAAAAAAAAAAAAAATTTTTTCACGATTCTCCTTTTCCACAAAACGAGAATTTTCGGATAAAGAAAGAAAAAAAAAAAAAAAATTTCTCCGATTCTGGTTTTCCACAAAACGAGAATTCTCGGATAAAAAAAAAAAAAAAAAATTTCTCCGATTCTGGTTTTCCACAAAACGAGAATTCTCGGATAAAAAAAAAAAAAATTTCTCCGATTCTCGTTTTCCACAAAACGAGAATTCTCGGATAAAAAAAAAAAAAAAATTTCTCCGATTCTGGTTTTCCACAAAACGAGGATTCTCGGATAAAAAAAAAAAAAAAAAATTTCTGCGATTCTGGTTTTCCACAAAACGAGAATTCTCGGATAAAAAAAAAAAAAAATTTCTCCAATTCTGGTTTTCCACAAAACGAGAATTCTCGGATAAAAAAAAAAAAAAAATTTCTCTGATTCTCGTTTTCCACAGAACGAGAATTCTCGGATAAAAAAAAAAAAAAAAAATTTCTCCGATTCTCGTTTTCCAAAAAACGAGAATTCCGGATAAAAAAAAAAAATAAAAAAAAATTGCTCCGATTCTGGTTTTCCACAAAACGAGAATTCTCGGATAAAAAAAAAAAAAAAATTTCTCCGATTCTCTTTTTTCACAAAACGAGAATTCTCGGATAAAAAAAAAAAAAAAAATTTCTCCGATTCTCGTTTTCCACAAAACGAGAATTCTCGGATAAAAAAAAAAAAAAAATTCCTCCGATTCTCGTTTTCCACAAAACGAGAATTCTCGGATAAAAAAAAAAAAAAAAAAAAAATTCCTCCGATTCTGGTTTTCCACAAAACGAAAATTCTCTGATAAAAAAAAAAAAAAAAAATTCTCCGATTCCTGTTTTCCACAAAACGAGAATTCTCGGATAAAAAAAAAAAAAAATTTCTCTGATTCTCGTTTTCCACAAAACGAGAATACTCGGATAAAAAAAAAAAAAAAAATTTCTCCGATTCTCGTTTTCCAAAAAACGAGAATTCCGGATAAAAAAAAAAAAAAAAATTTCTCCGATTCTCGTTTTCCACAAAACGAGAATTCTCGGATAAAAAGAAAAAAAAAAAATTCTCCGGTTCTCGTTTCCAACACAATATGAGAATTCTAGGAAAAAAAAAAAAAAAGAAAAAAATTTCTCCGATTCTCATTTTCCACAAAAGGAGAATTCTCGGATAAAAAAAAAAAAAAAATTTCTCCGATTCTCGTTTTCCACAAAACGAGAATTCTCGGATGAAAAAAAAAAAAAAATTTCTCCGATTCTGGTTTTCCATCGAACGAGAATTCTCGGATAAAAAAAAAAAAAAAAAACTTTCTCCGATTCTCGTTTTCCACAAAACGAGAATTCTCGGATAAAAAAAAAAAAAAAAATTTCTCCGATTCTCGTTTTCCACAAAACGAGAATCCTCGGATAAAAAAAAAAAAAAAAAAAAAATTTCTCCGATTCTGGTTTTCCACAAAACGAGAATTCTCGGATAAAAAAAAAAAAAAAAAATTTCTCCGATTCCTGTTTTCCACAAAACGAGAATTCTCGGATAAAAAAAAAAAAAAAATCTTTTTTTCTCCGATTCTGGTTTTCCACAAAACGACAATTCTCGGATAAAAAAAAAAAAAAAAATTTTCACGATTCTCCTTTTCCACAAAACGAGAATTTTCGGATAAAGAAAGAAAAAAAAAAAAAAATTTCTCCGATTCTGGTTTTCCACAAAAAGAGAATTCTCGGATAAAAAAAAAAAAAAAATTTCTCCGATTCTGGTTTTCCACAAAACGAGAATTCTCGGATAAAAAAAAAAAAAATTTCTCCGATTCTCGTTTTCCACAAAACGAGAATTCTCGGATAAAAAAAAAAAAAAAAAAATTTCTCCGATTCTGGTTTTCCACAAAACGAAAATTTCCGGATAAAAAAAAAAAAAATTTCTCCAATTCTGGTTTTCCACAAAACGAGAATTCTCGGATAAAAAAAAAAAAAAAAATTTCTCTGATTCTCGTTTTCCACAGAACGAGAATTCTCGGATAAAAAAAAAAAAAAAAAAAAATTCCTCCGATTCTGGTTTTCCACAAAACGAAAATTCTCTGATAAAAAAAAAAAGAAAAAAAAATTCTCCGATTCCTGTTTTCCACAAAACGAGAATTCTCGGATAAAAAAAAAAAAAAAATTTCTCTGATTCTCGTTTTCCACAAAACGAGAATACTCGGATAAAAAAAAAAAAAAATTTCTCCGATTCTCGTTTTCCAAAAAACGAGAATTCCGGATAAAAAAAAAAAAAAAAAATTTCTCCGATTCTCGTTTTTCACAAAACGAGAATTCTCGGATAAAAAGAAAAAAAAAAAATTCTCCGGTTCTCGTCTCCAACACAATATGAGAATTCTCGGATAAAAAAAAAAAAAAAAAATTTCTCCGATTCTCATTTTCCACAAAACGAGAATTCTCGGATAAAAAAAAAAAAAATTTCCCCGATTCTCGTTTTCCACAAAACGAGAATTCTCGGATGAAAAAAAAAAAAAAAAAAATTTCTCCGATTCTGGTTTTCCATTGAACGAGAATTCTCGGATAAAAAAAAAAAAAAAAAAAATTTCTCCGATTCTCGTTTTCCACAAAACGAGAATTCTCGGATGAAAAAAAAAAAAAAAAATTTCTCCGATTCTCGTTTTCCACAAAACGAGAATTCTCGGATAAAAAAAAAAAAAAAAAAAAATTTCTCCGATTCTGGTTTTCCACAAAACGAGAATTCTCGGATAAAAAAAAAAAAAAAAAATTTCTCCGATTCCTGTTTTCCACAAAACGAGAATTCTCGGATAAAAAAAAAAAAAAAATTTCTCTGATTCTCGTTTTCCACAAAACGAGAATTCTCGGATTAAAAAAAAAAAAAAAATTTCTCCGATTCTCGTTTTCCACAAAACGAGAATTCTCGGATAAAAAAAAAAAAAAATTTCTCCGATTCTCGTTTTCCACAAAACGAGAATTCTCGGATAAAAAAAAAGAAAAAAAAAATTTCTCCGATTCTGGTTTTCCACAAAACGAGAATTCTCGGATAAAAAAAAAAAGAAAAAATTTCTCCGATTCCTGTTTTCCACAAAACGAGAATTCTCGGATAAAAAAAAAAAAAAAATTTCTCCGATTCTCGTTTTCCACAAAACGAGAATTCTCGGATAAAAAAAAAAAAAAAAATTCTCCGATTCTCGTTTGCCACAATATGAGAATTCTCGGATAAAAAAAAAAAAAAAAAGTTTCTCCGATTCTCGTTTGCCACAATATGAGAATTCTCGGATAAAAAAAAAAAAAAAAAATTTCTCCGATTCTCGTTTTCCACAAAACGAGAATTCTCGGATAGAAAAAAAAAAGAAATTTTCTCCGATTCTCGTTTTCCATAAAATGAGAATTCTGGGATAAAAAAAAAAAAAAAAAAAATTTCTCCGATTCTGGTTTTCCATAAAACGAGAATTCTCGGATAAAAAAAAAAAAAAATTTTCTCCGATTCTGGTTTTCCATGAAACGAGAATTCTCGGATAAGAAAAAAAAAAAAAAAAAATTTCTCCGATTCTCGTTTTCCACAAAACGAGAATTCTCGGATAAAAAAAAAAAAAAAAAATTTCTCCGATTCTCGTTTTTCACAAAACGAGAATTCTCTGATAAAAAAAAAAAAAAAATTTCTCCGATTCTCGTTTTCCACAAAACGAGAATTCTCGGATAAAAAAGAAAAAAAAAAAAATTTCTCCGATTCTGGTTTTCCACAAAACGAGGATTCTCGGATAAAAAAAAAAAAAAATTTCTGCGATTCTGGTTTTCCACAAAACGAGGATTCTCGGATAAAAAAAAAAAAAAATTTCTCCGATTCTGGTTTTCCACAAAACGAGATTCCTCGGATAAAAAAAAAAAAAAAAATTTCTCTCATTCTCGTTTTCCACAAAACGAGAATTCTCGGATTAAAAAAAAAAAAAAAAAAATTTCTCCGATTCTCGTTTTCCACAAAACGAGAATTCTCGGATAAAAAAAAAAAAAAAAAAAAATTCTCAGATTCTCGTTTTTCAAAAAACGAGAATTCTCGGATCAAAAAAAAAAAAAAAATTCCTCCGATTCTCGTTTTCCACAAAACGAGAATTCCCGGATAAAAAAAAAAAAAAAAAAAAATTCCTCCGATTCTGATTTTCCACAAAACGAAAATTCTCTGATAAAAAAAAAAAAAAAAAAATTCTCCGATTCCTGTTTTCCACAAAACGAGAATTCTCGGATAAAGAAAAAAAAAAAAAATTTCTCAGATTCTCGTTTTCCACAAAACGAGAATACTCGGATAAAAAAAAAAAAAAAAAAAAAATTCCTCCGATTCTGGTTTTCCACAAAACGAAAATTCTCTGATAAAAAAAAAAAAAAAAAAATTCTCCGATTCCTGTTTTCCACAAAAAAAGAATTCTCGGATAAAAAAAAAAAAAAATTTCTCTGATTCTCGTTTTCCACAAAACGAGAATACTCGGATAAAAAAAAAAAAAAAAATTTCTCCGATTCTCGTTTTCCAAAAAACGAGAATTCCGGATAAAAAAAAAAAAAAAAAAAATTTCTCCGATTCTCGTTTTCCACAAAACGAGAATTCTCGGATAAAAAGAAAAAAAAAAATTCTCCGGTTCTCGTTTCCAACACAATATGAGAATTCTAGGATAAAAAAAAAAAAAAAAAAATTTCTCCGATTCTCATTTTCCACAAAAGGAGAATTCTCGGATAAAAAAAAAAAAAAATTTCTCCGATTCTCGTTTTCCACAAAACGAGAATTCTCGGATGAAAAAAAAAAAAAAAATTTCTCCGATTCTAGTTTTCCATCGAACGAGAATTCTCGGATAAAAAAAAAAAAAAAAAAATTTCTCCGATTCTCGTTTTCCACAAAACGAGAATTCTCGGATAAAAAAAAAAAAAAAAATTTCTCCGATTCTCGTTTTCCACAAAACGAGAATCCTCGGA
Source organism: Eutreptiella sp. 'Long Island Sound 2002' (assembly GCA_964036045.1). NCBI lineage: Eukaryota > Euglenozoa > Euglenophyceae > Eutreptiales > Eutreptiaceae > Eutreptiella > Eutreptiella sp. 'Long Island Sound 2002'. The sequence continues at coordinate 13,210,928 of OZ038403.1, forward strand.
TAAAAAAAAAAAAAAAAAAAAAAATTTCTCCGATTCTGGTTTTCCACAAAACGAGAATTCTCGGATAAAAAAAAAAAAAAAAAATTTCTCCGATTCCTGTTTTCCACAAAACGAGAGTTCTCGGATAAAAAAAAAAAAAAAATTTTTTTTTCTCCGATTCTGGTTTTCCACAAAACGACAATTCTCGGATAAAAAAAAAAAAAATTTTCACGATTCTCCTTTTCCATAAAACGAGAGGTTTCGGATAAAGAAAGAAAAAAAAAAAAAAATTCTCCGATTCTGGTTTTCCACAAAAAGAGAATTCTCGGATAAAAAAAAAAAAAAAATTTCTCCGATTCTGGTTTTCCACAAAACGAGAATTCTCGGATAAAAAAAAAAAAAATTTCTCCGATTCTCGTTTTCCACAAAACGAGAATTCTCGGATAAAAAAAAAAAAAAAAATTTCTCCGATTCTGGTTTTCCACAAAACGAGGATTCTCGGATAAAAAAAAAAAAAAAAAAATTTCTGCGATTCTGGTTTTCCACAAAACGAGAATTCTCGGATAAAAAAAAAAAAAATTTCTCCAATTCTGGTTTTCCACAAAACGAGAATTCTCGGATAAAAAAAAAAAAAAAAAATTTCTCTGATTCTCGTTTTCCACAGAACGAGAATTCTCGGATAAAAAAAAAAAAAAAAAAAAATTCCTCCGATTCTGGTTTTCCACAAAACGAAAATTCTCTGATAAAAAAAAAAGAAAAAAAAATTCTCCGATTCCTGTTTTCCACAAAACGAGAATTCTCGGATAAAAAAAAAAAAAAATTTCTCTGATTCTCGTTTTCCACAAAACGAGAATACTCGGATAAAAAAAAAAAAAAATTTCTCCGATTCTCGTTTTCCAAAAAACGAGAATTCCGGATAAAAAAAAAAAAAAAAATTTCTCCGATTCTCGTTTTTCACTAAACGAGAATTCTCGGATAAAAAAAAAAAAAAATTTCTCCGATTCTCGTTTTCCACAAAACGAGAATTCTCGGATAAAAAAAAATAAAAAAAAAATTCCTCCGATTCTCGTTTTCCACAAAACGAGAATTCTCGGATAAAAAGAAAAAAAAAAATATCTCCGATTCTCGTTTTCCACAAAACGAGAATTCTCGGATAAAAAAAAAAAAAAAAAAAAAATTTCCCCGATTCTCGTTTTCCGCAAAACGAGAATTCTCGGATAAAAAAAAAAAAAAATTTCTCCGATTCTCGTTTTCGACAAAACGAGAATTCTCGGATAAAAAAAAAAAAAAAAAAAAAAATTTCTCCGATTCTGGTTTTCCACAAAACGAGAATTCTCGGATAAAAAAAAAAAAAAATTTCTCCGATTCTGGTTTTCCAAAACACGAGATTTCCGGAAAAAAAAAAAAAATTTCTCTGATTCTGGTTTTCCACAAGAAGAGAATTCTCGGATAAAAAAAAAAAAAATTTCTCCGATTCTGGTTTTCCACAAAACGAGAATTCTCGGATGAAAAAAAAAAAAATTTCTCCGATTCTGGTTTTCCAAAACACGAGAATTCCGGATAAAAAAAAAAAAAAATTTCTCTGATTCTGATTTTCCACAAAACAAGATTCCTCGGATAAAAAAAAAAAAAAAAATTTTCCCCGATTCTGGTTTTCCACAAAACGAGAATTCTCGGATAAAAAAAAAAAAAAAATTTCTCGGATTCTCGTTTTCCACAAAACGAGAATTCTCGGATAAAAAAAAAAAAAATTTTTTTTTCTCCGATTCTGGTTTTCCACAAAACGACAATTCTCGGATAAAAAAAAAAAAAAAAAAATTTCACGATTCTCCTTTTCCACAAAACGAGAATTTTCGGATAAAGAAAGAAAAAAAAAAAAAATTTCTCCGAATCTGGTTTTCCACAAAACGAGAATTCTCGGATAAAAAAAAAAAAAAAAATTTCTCCGATTCTGGTTTTCCACAAAACGAGAATTCTAGGATAAAAAGAAAAAAAAAATATCTCTGATTCTCGTTTTCCACAAAACGAGAAATCTCGGATAAAAAAAAAAAAAAAAAATAAAAGTTTCTCCGATTCTGGTTTTCCACAAAACGAGGATTCTCGGATAAAAAAAAAAAAAAAAAAAAAATTTCTGCGATACTGGTTTTCCACAAAACGAGAATTCTCGGATAAAAAAAAAAAAAAAATTTCTCCAATTCTCGTTTTCCAAAAAACGAGAATTCCGGATAAACAAAAAAAATAAAAAAAATTTCTCCGATTCTCGTTTTCCACAAAACGAGAATTCTCGGATAAAAAGAAAAAAAAAATATCTCTGATTCTCGTTTTCCACAAAACGAGAAATCTCGGATAAAAAAAAAAAAAAAAAAAAATTTCTCCGATTCTCGTTTTCCAAAAAACGAGAATTCCGGATAAAAAAAAAAAATAAAAAAAATTTCTCCGATTCTCGTTTTCCACAAAACGAGAATTCTCGGATAAAAAAAAAAAAAAAATTTCTCCGATTCTCGTTTTTCACTAAACGAGAATTCTCGGATAAAAAAAAAAAAAAATTTCTCCGATTCTCGTTTTCCACAAAACGAGAATTCTCGGATAAAAAAAAATAAAAAAAAAATTCCTCCGATTCTCGTTTTCCACAAAACGAGAATTCTCGGATAAAAAAAAAAAAAAAAAAATTCCTCCGATTCTGGTTTTCCACAAAACGAAAATTCTCTGATAAAAAAAAAAAAAAAATTCTCCGATTCCTGTTTTCCACAAAACGAGAATTCTCGGATAAAAAAAAAAATAAAACATTTCTCTGATTCTCGTTTTCCACAAAACGAGAATACTCGGATAAAAAAAAAAAAAAAAATTTCTCCGATTCCTGTTTTCCACAAAACGAGAATTCTCGGATAAAAAAAAAAATAAAAAATTTCTCCGATTCTCGTTTTCCACAAAACGAGAATTCTTCGGATAAAAAAAAATAAAAAAAAAATTCCTCCGATTCTCGTTTTCCACAAAACGAGAATTCTCGGATAAAAAAAAAAAAAAAAAAAAATTCCTCCGATTCTGGTTTTCCACAAAACGAAAATTCTCTGATAAAAAAAAAAAAAAAAAATTTCCCGATTCCTGTTTTCCACAAAACGAGAATTCTCGGATAAAAAAAAAAAAAAAAATTTCTCTGATTCTCGTTTTCCACAAAACGAGAATACTCGGATAAAAAAAAAAAAAAAAATTTCTCCGATTCTCGTTTTCCAAAAAACGAGAATTCCGGATAAAAAAAAAAAAAAAATTTCTCCGATTCTCGTTTTCCACAAAACGAGAATTCTCGGATAAAAAGAAAAAAAAAATTCTCCGGTTCTCGTTTCTCACAATATGAGAATTCTCGGATAAAAAAAAAAAAAAAAAATTTCTCCGATTCTCGTTTTCCACAAAACGAGAATTCTCGGATAAAAAAAAAAAAAAATTTCTCCGATTCTCGTTTTCCATAAAAAGAGAATTCTCGGATAAAAAAAAAAAAAAAAAAAATTTCTCCGATTCTGGTTTTCCATCGAACAAGAATTCTCGGATAAAAAAAAAAAAAAAAAATTTCTCCGATTCTCGTTTTCCACAAAACGAGAATTCTCGGATAAAAAAAAAAAAAAAAATTTCTCCGATTCTGGTTTTCCAAAAAACGAGAATTCTCGGATAAAAAAAAAAAAAAAAAAAATTTCTCCGATTCTGATTTTTCACAAAACGAGAATTCCCGGATAAAAAAAAAAAAAAAATTTCTCCGATTCTCGTTTTCCACAAAACGAGAATTCTCGGATAAAAAAAAAAAAAGAAAAAAATTTCTCCCATTCTCGTTTTCCACAAAACGAGAATTCTCGGATAAAAAAAAAAAAAAAAAATGTCTCCGATTCTGGTTTTCCACAAAACGAGAATTCTCGGATAAAAAAAAAAAAAAAAAATTTCTCCGATTCTCGTTTTCCACAAAAAGAGAATTCTCGGAAAAAAAAAAAAAATTTCTCCGATTTTGGTTTTCCACAAAACGAGAATTCTCGGAAAAAAAAAAAAAAAAAATTTCTCCGATTCTCGTTTTCCACAAAACGAGAATTCTCGGATAAAAAAAAAAAAAACAAAAAAATTTCTCCGATTCTGGTTTTCCACAAAACGAGAATTCTCGGATAAAAAAAAAAAAAAAAAAAAAAATTTCTCCGATTCTCGTTTTCCACAAAACAAGAAATCTCGGATAAAAAAAAAAAAAAAATTTCTCCGGTTCTCGTTTTCAACAAAACGAGAATACTCGGATAAAAAAAAAAAAAAAAAAATTTCTCCGATTCTGGTTTTCCACAAAACGAGAATTCTCGGATAAAAAAAAAAAAAAAAAATTTCTCTGATTCTGGTTTTCCATGAAACGAGAATTCTCGGATAAAAAAAAAAAAAAAAATTTCTCTGATTCTCGTTTTCCACAAAACGAGAATTCTCGGATAAAAAAAAAAAAAAAATTTCTCCGATTCTCGTTTTCCGCAAAACGAGAATTCTCGGATAAAAAAAAAAAAAAAATTTCTCTGATTCTCGTTTTCGGCAAAACGAGAATTCTCGGATAAATAAAAAAAAAAAAATTTCTCCGATCGTGGTTTTCCAAAACACGAGAATTCAGGATAAAAAAAAAAAAAATTTCTCTGATTCTGGTTTTCCACAAGAAGAGAATTCTCGGATAAAAAAAAAAAAAAAAAAAATTTCTCCGTTTCTGGTTTTCCACAAAACGAGAATTCTCGGATAAAAAAAAAAAAAAATTTCTCCGATTCTCGTTTTCCGCAAAACGAGAATTCTCGGATAATAAAAAAAAAAACAATTTCTCTGATTCTCGTTTTCGGCAAAACGAGAATTCTCGGATAGATAAAAAAAAAAAAAATTTCTCCGATTGTGGTTTTCCAAAACACGAGAATTCCGGATGGAAAAAAAAAAAAAATTTCTCTGATTCTGGTTTTCGACAAGAAGAGAATTCTCGGATAAAAAAAAAAAAAAAAAAAAATTTCTCCGATTCTGGTTTTCCACAAAACGAGAATTCTCGGATAAAAAAAAAAAAAATTTCTCTGATTCTCGTTTTCCACAAAACGAGAATTCTCGGATAAAAAAAAAAAAAAAAAATTTCTCCGATTCTCGTTTTCCACAAAACGAGAATTCTCGGATAAAAAAAAAAAAAACAAAAAAATTTCTCCGATTCTGGTTTTCCACAAAACGAGGATTCTCTGATAAAAAAAAAAAAAAAAAAAATTTCTCCGATTCTCGTTTTCCACAAAACGAGAAATCTCGGATAAAAAAAAAAAAAAAAAATTTCTCCGCTTCTCGTTTTCCACAAAACGAGAATCCTCGGATAAAAAAAAAAAAATTTCTCCGATTCTGGTTTTCCACAAAACGAGAATTCTCGGATAAAAAAAAAAAAAAAATTTCTCTGATTCTGGTTTTCCATGAAACGAGAATTCTCGGATAAAAAAAAAAAAAAAATTTCTCTGATTCTCGTTTTCCACAAAACGAGAATTCTCGGGTAAAAAAAAAAAAAAATTTCTCCGATTCTCGTTTTCCGCAAAACGAGAATTCTCGGATAAAAAAAAAAAAATTTCTCTGATTCTCGTTTTCGGCAAAACGAGAATTCTCGGATAAAAAAAAAAAAAAAAAATTTCTCCGATTCTGGTTTTCCAAAACACGAGAATTCCGGATAAAAAAAAAAAAAAATTTCTCTGATTCTGGTTTTCCACAAGAAGAGAATTCTCGGATAAAAAAAAAAAAAAATTTCTCTGATTCTCGTTTTCCACAAAACGAGAATTCTCGGATAAAAAAAAAAAAAAAAATTTCTCCGATTCTCGTTTTCCGCAAAACGAGAATTCTCGGATAAAAAAAAAAAAAAAAATTTCTTCGATTCTCGTTTTCCACAAAACGAGAATTCTCGGATAAAAAAAAAAAAAAAAAAATTTCTCCGATTCTGGTTTTCCACAAAACGAGAATTCTCGGATAAAAAGAAAAAAAAAAAATTTCTCCGATTCTGGTTTTCCAAAACACGAGAATTCCGGATAAAAAAAGAAAAAAAAATTTCTCTGATTCTGGTTCTCCACAAGAAGAGAATTCTCGGATAAAAAAAAAAAAAAAAAAATTTCTCCGATTCTGGTTTTCCGCAAAACGAGATTTCTCGAATAAAAAAAAGAAAAAATTTCTCTGATTCTCGTTTTCCACAAAACGAGAATATTCGGATAAAAAAAAAAAAAAAATTTCTCTGATTCTCGTTTTCGGCAAAACGAGAATTCTCGGATAGATAAAAAAAAAAAATTTCTCCGATTGTGGTTTTCCAAAACACGAGAATTCCGGATAAAAAAAAAAAAATTTCTCTGATTCTGGTTTTCCACAAGAAGAGAATTCTCGGATGAAAAAAAAAAAAAAAAATTTCTCCGATTCTGGTTTTCCACAAAACGAGAATTCTCGGATAAAAAAAAAAAAAAAAATTTCTCTGATTCTCGTTTTCCACAAAACGAGAATTCTCGGATAAAAAAAAAAAAAAAAAAAAAATTTCTCCGATTCTCGTTTTCCACAAAACGAGAATTCTCGGATAAAAAAAAAAAAAACAAAAAAATTTCTCCGATTCTGGTTTTCCACAAAACGAGGATTCTCGGATAAAAAAAAAAAAAAAAAATTTCTCCGATTCTCGTTTTCCACAAAACGAGAATCCTCGGATAAAAAAAAAAAAAAAAATTTCTCCGATTCTGGTTTTCCACAAAACGAGAATTCTCGGATAAAAAAAAAAAAAAAATTTCTCTGATTCTGGTTTTCCATGAAACGAGAATTCTCGGATAAAAAAAAAAAAAAAATTTCTCTGATTCTCCTTTTCCACAAAACGAGAATTCTCGGATAAAAAAAAAAAAAAAATTTCTCCGATTCTCGTTTTCCGCAAAACGAGAATTCTCGGATAAAAAAAAAAAAAAATTTCTCTGATTCTCGTTTTCGGCAAAACGAGAATTCTCGGATAAAAAAAAAAATAAAAAAATTTCTCCGATTCTGGTTTTCCAAAACACGAGAATTCCGGATAAAAAAAAAAAAAATTTCTCTGATTCTGGTTTTCCACAAGAAGAGAATTCTCGGATAAAAAAAAAAAAAAAAAAATTTCTCCGATTCTGGTTTTCCACAAAACGAGAATTCTCGGATAAAAAAAAAAAAAAAATTTCTCTGATTCTCGTTTTCCACAAAACGAGAATTCTCGGATAAAAAAAAAAAAAAAAAATTTCTCTGATTCTCGTTTTCCACAAAACGAGAATTCTCGGATAAAAAAAAAAAAAAAAAAACAATTTCTCCGATTCTCGTTTTCCACAAAACGAGAATTCTCGGATAAAAAAAAAAAAAACAAAAAAATTTCTCCGATTCTGGTTTTCCACAAAACGAGGATTCTCGGATAAAAAAATAAAAAAAAAAATTTCTCCGATTCTCGTTTTCCACAAAACGAGAATCCTCGGATAAAAAAAAAAAAAAAATTTCTCCGATTCTGGTTTTCCACAAAACGAGAATTCTCGGATAAAAAAAAAAAAAAAAAATTTCTCTGATTCTGGGTTTCCATGAAACGAGAATTCTCGGATAAAAAAAAAAAAAAAATTTCTCTGATTCTCCTTTTCCACAAAACGAGAATTCTCGGATAAAAAAAAAAAAAATTTCTCCGATTCTCGTTTTCCGCAAAACGAGAATTCTCGGATAAAAAAAAAAAAAAATTTCTCTGATTCTCGTTTTCGGCAAAACGAGAATTCTCGGATAAAAAAAAAAAAAAAAATTTCTCCGATTCTGGTTTTCCAAAACACGAGAATTCCGGATAAAAAAAAAAAAAATTTCTCTGATTCTGGTTTTCCACAAGAAGAGAATTCTCGGATAAAAAAAAAAAAAAAAAATTTCTCCGATTCTGGTTTTCCACAAAACGAGAATTCTCGGATAAAAAAAAAAAAAAAATTTCTCTGGTTCTCGTTTTCCACAAAACGAGAATTCTCGGATAAAAAAAAAAAAAAAATTTCTCTGATTCTCGTTTTCCACAAAACGAGAATTCTCGGATAAAAAAAAAAAAAAAAAACAATTTCTCCGATTCTCGTTTTCCACAAAACGAGAATTCTCGGATTAAAAAAAAAAAAACAAAAAAATTTCTCCGATTCTGGTTTTCCACAAAACGAGGATTCTCGGATAAAAAAATAAAAAAAAAAATTTCTCCGATTCTCGTTTTCCACAAAACGAGAATCCTCGGATAAAAAAAAAAAAAAATTTCTCCGATTCTGGTTTTCCACAAAACGAGAATTCTCGGATAAAAAAAAAAAAAAAATTTCTCTGATTCTGGGTTTCCATGAAACGAGAATTCTCGGATAAAAAAAAAAAAAATTTCTCTGATTCTCCTTTTCCACAAAACGAGAATTCTCGGATAAAAAAAAAAAAAAATTTCTCCGATTCTCGTTTTCCGCAAAACGAGAATTCTCGGATAAAAAAAAAAAAAATTTCTCTGATTCTCGTTTTCGGCAAAACGAGAATTCTCGGATAAAAAAAAAAAAAAAAAATTTCTCCGTTTCCGGTTTTCCAAAACACGAGAATTCCGGATAAAAAAAAAAAATTTCTCTGATTCTGGTTTTCCACAAGAAGAGAATTCTCGGATAAAAAAAAAAAAAAAAAAAAATTTCTCCGATTCTGGTTTTCCACAAAACGAGAATTCTCGGATAAAAAAAAAAAAAAAATTTCTCTGATTCTCGTTTTCCACAAAACGAGATTTCTCGGATAAAAAAAAAAAAAAAAAATTTCTCTGATTCTCGTTTTCCACAAAACGAGAATTCTCGGATAAAAAAAAAAAAAAAAAAACAATTTCTCCGATTCTCGTTTTCCACAAAACGAGAATTCTCGGATAAAAAAAAAAAAAACAAAAAAATTTCTCCGATTCTTGTTTTCCACAAAACGAGGATTCTCGGATAAAAAAATAAAAAAAAAAATTTCTCCGATTCTCGTTTTCCACAAAACGAGAATCCCTGGATAAAAAAAAAAAAAAATTTCTCCGATTCTGGTTTTCCACAAAACGAGAATTCTCGGATAAAAAAAAAAAAAAAAATTTCTCTGATTCTGGGTTTCCATGAAACGAGAATTCTCGGATAAAAAAAAAAAAAAAATTTCTCTGATTCTCCTTTTCCACAAAACGAGAATTCTCGGATAAAAAAAAAAAAAATTTCTCCGATTCTCGTTTTCCGCAAAACGAGAATTCTCGGATAAAAAAAAAAAAAAATTTCTCTGATTCTCGTTTTCGGCAAAACGAGAATTCTCGGATAAAAAAAAAAAAAAAAATTTCTCCGATTCTGGTTTTCCAAAACACGAGAATTCCGGATAAAAAAAAAAAAAATTTCTCTGATTCTGGTTTTCCACAAGAAGAGAATTCTCGGATAAAAAAAAAAAAAAAAAATTTCTCCGATTCTGGTTTTCCACAAAACGAGAATTCTCGGATAAAAAAAAAAAAAAATTTCTCTGATTCTCGTTTTCCACAAAACGAGAATTCTCGGATAAAAAAAAAAAAAAAAATTTCTCTGATTCTCGTTTTCCACAAAACGAGAATTCTCGGATAAAAAAAAAAAAAAAAAAAACAATTTCTCCGATTCTCGTTTTCCACAAAACGAGAATTCTCGGATAAAAAAAAAAAAAAAAAAAAAATTTCTCCGATTCTGGTTTTCCACAAAACGAGGATTCTCGGATAAAAAAATAAAAAAAAAAATTTCTCCGATTCTCGTTTTCCACAAAACGAGAATCCTCGGATAAAAAAAAAAAAAAAAATTTCTCCGATTCTGGTTTTCCACAAAACGAGAATTCTCGGATACAAAAAAAAAAAAAAATTTCTCTGATTCTGGGTTTCCATGAAACGAGAATTCTCGGATAAAAAAAAAAAAAAATTTCTCTGATTCTCCTTTTCCACAAAACGAGAATTCTCGGATAAAAAAAAAAAAAATTTCTCCGATTCTCGTTTTCCGCAAAACGAGAATTCTCGGATAAAAAAAAAAAAAAATTTCTCTGATTCTCGTTTTCGGCAAAACGAGAATTCTCGGATAAAAAAAAAAAAAAAAAAATTTCTCCGATTCCGGTTTTCCAAAACACGAGAATTCCGGATAAAAAAAAAAAAATTTCTCTGATTCTGGTTTTCCACAAGAAGAGAATTCTCGGATAAAAAAAAAAAAAAAAAAAATTTCTCCGATTCTGGTTTTCCACAAAACGAGAATTCTCGGATAAAAAAAAAAAAAAAATTTCTCTGATTCTCGTTTTCCACAAAACGAGAATTCTCGGATAAAAAAAAAAAAAAAAAATTTCTCTGATTCTCGTTTTCCACAAAACGAGAATTCTCGGATAAAAAAAAAAAAAAAAAACAATTTCTCCGATTCTCGTTTTCCACAAAACGAGAATTCTCGGATAAAAAAAAAAAAAACAAAAAAATTTCTCCGATTCTGGTTTTCCACAAAACGAGGATTCTCGGATAAAAAAATAAAAAAAAAAATTTCTCCGATTCTCGTTTTCCACAAAACGAGAATCCTCGGATAAAAAAAAAAAAAAAAATTTCTCTGATTCTGGTTTTCCACAAAACGAGAATTCTCGGATAAAAAAAAAAAAAAAAATTTCTCTGATTCTGGGTTTCCATGAAACGAGAATTCTCGGATAAAAAAAAAAAAAAAACCTTCTCTGATTCTCCTTTTCCACAAAACGAGAATTCTCGGATAAAAAAAAAAAAAAATTTCTCCGATTCTCGTTTTCCGCAAAACGAGAATTCTCGGATAAAAAAAAAAAAAATTTCTCTGATTCTCGTTTTCGGCAAAACGAGAATTCTCGGATAAAAAAAAAAAAAAAAAAATTTCTCCGATTCTGGTTTTCCAAAACACGAGAATTCCGGATAAAAAAAAAAAAAAATTTCTCTGATTCTGGTTTTCCACAAGAAGAGAATTCTCGGATAAAAAAAAAAAAAAAAAAATTTCTCCGATTCTGGTTTTCCACAAAACGAGAATTCTCGGATAAAAAAAAAAAAAAAATTTCTCTGATTCTCGTTTTCCACAAAACGAGAATTCTCGGATAAAAAAAAAAAAAAAAATTTCTCTGATTCTCGTTTTCCACAAAACGAGAATTCTCGGATAAAAAAAAAAAAAAAAAAATAATTTCTCCGATTCTCGTTTTCCACAAAACGAGAATTCTCGGATAAAAAAAAAAAAAACAAAAAAATTTCTCCGATTCTGGTTTTCCACAAAACGAGGATTCTCGGATAAAAAAATAAAAAAAAAAATTTCTCCGATTCTCGTTTTCCACAAAACGAGAATCCTCGGATAAAAAAAAAAAAAAAAATTTCTCCGATTCTGGTTTTCCACAAAACGAGAATTCTCGGATAAAAAAAAAAAAAAAATTTCTCTGATTCTGGGTTTCCATGAAACGAGAATTCTCGGATAAAAAAAAAAAAAAATTTCTCTGATTCTCCTTTTCCACAAAACGAGAATTCTCGGATAAAAAAAAAAAAAAATTTCTCCGATTCTCGTTTTCCGCAAAACGAGAATTCTCGGATAAAAAAAAAAAAAAATTTCTCTGATTCTCGTTTTCGGCAAAACGAGAATTCTCGGATAAAAAAAAAAAAAAAAAAATTTCTCCGATTCCGGTTTTCCAAAACACGAGAATTCCGGATAAAAAAAAAAAAATTTCTCTGATTCTGGTTTTCCACAAGAAGAGAATTCTCGGATAAAAAAAAAAAAAAAAAAATTTCTCCGATTCTGGTTTTCCACAAAACGAGAATTCTCGGATAAAAAAAAAAAAAAAATTTCTCTGATTCTCGTTTTCCACAAAACGAGAATTCTCGGATAAAAAAAAAAAAAAAAAATTTCTCTGATTCTCGTTTTCCACAAAACGAGAATTCTCGGATAAAAAAAAAAAAAAAAAAACAATTTCTCCGATTCTCGTTTTCCACAAAACGAGAATTCTCGGATAAAAAAAAAAAAAACAAAAAAATTTCTCCGATTCTGGTTTTCCACAAAACGAGGATTCTCGGATAAAAAAATACAAAAAAAAATTTCTCCGATTCTCGTTTTCCACAAAACGAGAATCCTCGGATAAAAAAAAAAAAAAAATTTCTCCGATTCTGGTTTTCCACAAAACGAGAATTCTCGGATAAAAAAAAAAAAAAAAATTTCTCTGATTCTGGGTTTCCATGAAACGAGAATTCTCGGATAAAAAAAAAAAAAAAATTTCTCTGATTCTCCTTTTCCACAAAACGAGAATTCTCGGATAAAAAAAAAAAAAAATTTCTCCGATTCTCGTTTTCCGCAAAACGAGAATTCTCGGATAAAAAAAAAAAAAATTTCTCTGATTCTCGTTTTCGGCAAAACGAGAATTCTCGGATAAAAAAAAAAAAAAAAATTTCTCCGATTCTGGTTTTCCAAAACACGAGAATTCCGGATAAAAAAAAAAAAAATTTCTCTGATTCTGGTTTTCCACAAGAAGAGAATTCTCGGATAAAAAAAAAAAAAAAAAAATTTCTCCGATTCTGGTTTTCCACAAAACGAGAATTCTCGGATAAAAAAAAAAAAAAAATTTCTCTGATTCTCGTTTTCCACAAAACGAGAATTCTCGGATAAAAAAAAAAAAAAAAAATTTCTCCGATTCTCGTTTTCCACAAAACGAGAATCCTCGGATAAAAAAAAAAAAAAAAATTTCTCCGATTCTGGTTTTCCACAAAACGAGAATTCTCGGATAAAAAAAAAAAAAAAAATTTCTCTGATTCTGGGTTTCCATGAAACGAGAATTCTCGGATAAAAAAAAAAAAAAATTTCTCTGATTCTCCTTTTCCACAAAACGAGAATTCTCGGATAAAAAAAAAAAAAATTTCTCCGATTCTCGTTTTCCGCAAAACGAGAATTCTCGGATAAAAAAAAAAAAAAATTTCTCTGATTCTCGTTTTCGGCAAAACGAGAATTCTCGGATAAAAAAAAAAAAAAAAAAATTTCTCCGATTCCGGTTTTCCAAAACACGAGAATTCCGGATAAAAAAAAAAAAATTTCTCTGATTCTGGTTTTCCACAAGAAGAGAATTCTCGGATAAAATAAAAAAAAAAAAAAAATTTCTCCGATTCTGGTTTTCCACAAAACGAGAATTCTCGGATAAAAAAAAAAAAAAATTTCTCTGATTCTCGTTTTCCACAAAACGAGAATTCTCGGATAAAAAAAAAAAAAAAAATTTCTCCGATTCTCGTTTTCCACAAAACGAGAATTCTCGGATAAAAAAAAAAAAAAAAGAAAAGAATTTCTCCGATTCTGGTTTTCCACAAAACGAGAATTCTCGGATAAAAAGAAAAAAAAAAATTTCTCCGATTCTGGTTTTCCAAAACACGAGAATTCCGGATAAAAAAAGAAAAAAAAAATTTCTCTGATTCTGGTTTTCCACAAGAAGAGAATTCTCGGATAAAAAAAAAAAAAAAATTTCTCCGATTCTGGTTTTCCGCAAAACGAGATTTCTCGAATAAAAAAAAAAAAAATTTCTCTGATTCTCGTTTTCCACAAAACGAGAATTCTCGGATAAAAAAAAAAAAAAAAAAAAAATTTCTCCGATTCTCGTTTTCCACAAAACGAGAATTCTCGGATAAAAAAAAAAAAAAAATTTCTCCGATTCTGGTTTTCAACAAAACGAGAATTCTCGGATAAAAAAAAAAAAAAAAAACAAAAAAATTTCTCCGATTCTCGTTTTCCACAAAACGAGCATTCTCGGATAAAAAAAAAAAAAACAAAAAATTTTCCCCGATTCTGGTTTTCCACAAAACGAGGATTCTCGGACAAAAAAAAAAAAAAAAAAAAATTCCCCGATTCTCGTTTTCCACAAAACGAGAAATCTCGGATAAAAAAAAAAAAAAATTTCTCTGATTCTCGTTTTCCGCAAAACGAGAATTCTCGCATAAAAAAAAAAAAATTTCTCCGATTCTCGTTTTCCACAAAACGAGAATTCTCGGATAAAAAAAAATAAAAAAAAAAAATTTCTCCGATTCTGGTTTTCCACAAAACGAGAATTCTGGGTTAAAAAAAAAGAAAAAAAAATTTCTCCGATTCTGGTTTTCCAAAACACGAGAATTCCGGAAAAAAAAAAAAATTTTTTCTCTGATTCTGGTTTTCCACAAGAAGAGAATTCTCGGATAAAAGAAAAAAAAAAAAAAAATTTCTCCGATTCTGGTTTTCCGCAAAACGAGATTTCTCGGATAATAAAAAAAAAAAAAATTTCTCTGATTCTCGTTTTCCACAAAACGAGAATTCTCGGATAAAAAAAAAAAAAATTTCTCCGATTCTGGTTTTCAACAAAACGAGAATTCTCGGATAAAAAAAAAAAAAAACAAAAAAATTTCTCCGATTCTCGTTTTCCACAAAACGAGAATTCTCGGATAAAAAAAAAAAAAAACAAAAAAATTTCCCCGATTCTGCTTTTCCACAAAACGAGGATTCTCGGACAAAAAAAAAAAAAAAAAATTTTTCCCGATTCTCGTTTTCCACAAAACGAGAAATCTCGGATAAAAAAAAAAAAAAATTTCTCTGATTCTCGTTTTCCACAAAACGAGAATTCCCGGATAAAAAAAAAAAAAAAAAAATTTCTCCGATTCTCGTTTTCCGCAAAACGAGAATTCTCGCATAAAAAAAAAAAATTTCTCCGATTCTCGTTTTCCACAAAACGAGAATTCTCGGATAAAAAGAAAAAAAAAAATTTCTCCGATTCTGGTTTTCCAAAACACGAGAATTCCGGATAAAAAAAGAAAAAAAAAATTTCTCTGATTCTGGTTTTCCACAAGAAGAGAATTCTCGGATAAAAAAAAAAAAAAATTTCTCCGATTCTGGTTTTCCGCAAAACGAGATTTCTCGAATAAAAAAAAAAAAAATTTCTCTGATTCTCGTTTTCCACAAAACGAGAATTCTCGGATAAAAAAAAAAAAAAAAAAAAAATTTCTCCGATTCTCGTTTTCCACAAAACGAGAATTCTCGGATAAAAAAAAAAAAAAATTTCTCCGATTCTGGTTTTCAACAAAACGAGAATTCTCGGATAAAAAAAAAAAAAAAAAACAAAAAAATTTCTCCGATTCTCGTTTTCCACAAAACGAGAATTCTCGGATAAAAAAAAAAAAAACAAAAAATTTTCCCCGATTCTGGTTTTCCACAAAACGAGGATTCTCGGACAAAAAAAAAAAAAAAAAAAAATTCCCCGATTCTCGTTTTCCACAAAACGAGAAATCTCGGATAAAAAAAAAAAAAAATTTCTCTGATTCTCGTTTTCCGCAAAACGAGAATTCTCGCATAAAAAAAAAAAAATTTCTCCGATTCTCGTTTTCCACAAAACGAGAATTCTCGGATAAAAAAAAATAAAAAAAAAAAATTTCTCCGATTCTGGTTTTCCACAAAACGAGAATTCTGGGTTAAAAAAAAAGAAAAAAAAATTTCTCCGATTCTGGTTTTCCAAAACACGAGAATTCCGGAAAAAAAAATAATTTTTTTCTCTGATTCTGGTTTTCCACAAGAAGAGAATTCTCGGATAAAAGAAAAAAAAAAAAAAAATTTCTCCGATTCTGGTTTTCCGCAAAACGAGATTTCTCGGATAATAAAAAAAAAAAAAATTTCTCTGATTCTCGTTTTCCACAAAACGAGAATTCTCGGATAAAAAAAAAAAAAATTTCTCCGATTCTGGTTTTCAACAAAACGAGAATTCTCGGATAAAAAAAAAAAAAAAACAAAAAAATTTCTCCGATTCTCGTTTTCCACAAAACGAGAATTCTCGGATAAAAAAAAAAAAAAACAAAAAAATTTCCCCGATTCTGCTTTTCCACAAAACGAGGATTCTCGGACAAAAAAAAAAAAAAAAAATTTTTCCCGATTCTCGTTTTCCACAAAACGAGAAATCTCGGATAAAAAAAAAAAAAAATTTCTCTGATTCTCGTTTTCCACAAAACGAGAATTCCCGGATAAAAAAAAAAAAAAAAAAATTTCTCCGATTCTCGTTTTCCGCAAAACGAGAATTCTCGCATAAAAAAAAAAAAATTTCTCCGATTCTCGTTTTCCACAAAACGAGAATTCTCGGATAAAAAAAAAAAAAAAAAAAAAATTTCTCCGATTCTGGTTTTCCACAAAACGAGAATTCTGGGTTAAAAAAAAAGAAAAAAAAATTTATCCGATTCTGGTTTTCCAAAACACGAGAATTCCGGAAAAAAAAAAAAATTTTTCTCTGATTCTGGTTTTCCACAAGAAGAGAATTCTCGGATAAAAGAAAAAAAAAAAAAAAAATTTCTCCGATTCTGGTTTTCCGCAAAACGAGATTTCTCGGATAATAAAAAAAAAAAAAAAAAATTTCTCTGATTCTCGTTTTCCACAAAACGAGAATTCTCGGATAAAAAAAAAAAAAAAAAATTTCTCCGATTCTCGTTTTCCACAAAACGAGGGTTCTCGGATAAAAAAAAAAAAAAATTTCTCCGATTCTGGTTTTCAACAAAAAGAGAATTCTCGGATAAAAAAAAAAAAAAAACAAAAAAATTTCTCCGATTCTCGTTTTCCACAAAACGAGAATTCTCGGATAAAAAAAAAAAAAAACAAAAAAATTTCCCCGATTCTGCTTTTCCGCAAAACGAGGATTCTCGGACAAAAAAAAAAAAAAAAAATTTTCCCGATTCTCGTTTTCCACAAAACGAGAAATCTCGGATAAAAAAAAAAAAAAAATTTCTCTGATTCTCGTTTTCCACAAAACGAGAATTCCCGGATAAAAAAAAAAAAAAAAAAAATTTCTCCGATTCTCGTTTTCCGCAAAACGAGAATTCTCGCATAAAAAAAAAAAAATTTCTCTGATTCTCGTTTTCCACAAAACGAGAATTCTCGGATAAAAAAAAAAAAAAAAAATTTCTCCGATTCTGGTTTTCCACAAAACGAGAATTCTCGGATAAAAAAAAAGAAAAAAAAATTTCTCCGATTCTGGTTTTCCAAAACACGAGAATTCCGGATAAAAAAAAAAAAAAATTTCTCCGATTCTGGTTTTCCGCAAAAACGAGATTTCTCGGATAAATTAAAAAAAAAAAAAATTTCTCTGATTCTCGTTTTCGGCAAAACGAGAATTCTCGGATAAAAAAAAAAAAAAAAAAAATAACTCCGATTCTGGTTTTCCAAAACACGAGAATTCCGGATAAAAAGAAAAAAAAAATTTCTCTGATTCTGGTTTTCCACAAGAAGAGAATTCTCGGATAAAAAAAAAAAAAAAAAATTTCTCCGATTCTGGTTTTCCACAAAACGAGAATTCTCGGATAAAAAAAAAAGAAAAAATTTCTCTGATTCTCGTTTTCCACAAAACGAGAATTCTCGGATTAAAAAAAAAAAAAAAAAATTTCTCCGATTCTCGTTTTCCACAAAACGAGAATTCTCGGATAAAAAAAAAAAAAAAAAATTTCTCCGATTCTGATTTTTCACAAAACGAGAATTCTCGGATAAAAAAAAAAAAAAAAATTTCTCCGATTCTCGTTTTCCACAAAACGAGAATTCTCGGATAAAAAAAAAAAAAAAAAATTCTCCGATTCTCGTTTTCCGCAAAACGAGAATTCTCGGATAAAAAGAAAAAAAAAATTTCTCCGATTCTGGTTTTCCAGAACACGAGAATTCCGGAAAAAAAAAAAAATTTTTTTTTCTCTGATTCTGGTTTTCCACAAGAAGAGAATTCTCGGATAAAAGAAAAAAAAAAAAAAAATTTCTCCGATTCTGGTTTTCCGCAAAACGAGATTTCTCGGATAATAAAAAAAAAAAAAAAAAATTTCTCTGATTCTCGTTTTCCACAAAACGAGAATTCTCGGATAAAAAAAAAAAAAAAAAAAAAATTTCTCCGATTCTCGTTTTCCACAAAACGAGAATTCTCGGATAAAAAAAAAAAAAAATTTCTCCGATTCTGGTTTTCAACAAAACGAGAATTCTCGGATAAAAAAAAAAAAAAAACAAAAAAATTTCTCCGATTCTCGTTTTCCACAAAACGAGAATTCTCGGATAAAAAAAAAAAAAAACAAAAAAATTTCCCCGATTCTGGTTTTCCACAAAACGAGGATTCTCGGACAAAAAAAAAAAAAAAATTTTTTTCCCGATTCTCGTTTTCCACAAAACGAGAAATCTCGGATAAAAAAAAAAAAAAAAATTTCTCTGATTCTCGTTTTCCACAAAACGAGAATTCCCGGATAAAAAAAAAAAAAAAAAAAAATTTCTCCGATTCTCGTTTTCCGCAAAACGAGAATTCTCGCATAAAAAAAAAAAAATTTCTCTGATTCTCGTTTTCCACAAAACGAGAATTCTCGGATAAAAAAAAAAAAAAAAAATTTCTCCGATTCTGGTTTTCCACAAAACGAGAATTCTCGGATAAAAAAAAAGAAAAAAAAATTTCTCCGATTCTGGTTTTCCAAAACACGAGAATTCCGGATAAAAAAAAAAAAGAAATTTCTCTGATTCTGGTTTTCCACAAGAAGAGAATTCTCGGATAAAAGAAAAAAAAAAAAATTTCTCCGATTCTGGTTTTCCGCAAAACGAGATTTCTCGGATAAATTAAAAAAAAAAAAAAATTTCTCTGATTCTCGTTTTCGGCAAAACGAGAATTCTCGGATAAAAAAAAAAAAAAAAAAAATAACTCCGATTCTGGTTTTCCAAAACACGAGAATTCCGGATAAAAAGAAAAAAAAAAATTTCTCTGATTCTGGTTTGTCCAGCAGAAGAGAATTCTGGGATAAAAAAAAAAAAAAAAATTTCTCCGATTCTGGTTTTCCACAAAACGAGAATTCTCGGATAAAAAAAAGAGAAAAAATTTCTCTCATTCTCGTTTTCCACAAAACGAGAATTCTCGGATTAAAAAAAAAAAAAAAAATTTCTCCGATTCTCGTTTTCCACAAAACGAGAATTTTCGGATAAAAAAAAAAAAAAAAATTTTTCTCCGATTCTGATTTTTCACAAAACGAGAATTCTCGGATAAAAAAAAAAAAAAAATTTCTCCGATTCTCGTTTTCCACAAAACGAGAATTCTCGGATAAAAAAAAAAAAAAAAAAAAAATTTCTCCGATTCTGGTTTTCCACAAAACGAGAATTCTGGGTTAAAAAAAAAGAAAAAAAAATTTATCCGATTCTGGTTTTCCAAAACACGAGAATTCCGGAAAAAAAAAAAATTTTCTCTGATTCTGGTTTTCCACAAGAAGAGAATTCTCGGATAAAAGAAAAAAAAAAAAAAAAATTTCTCCGATTCTGGTTTTCCGCAAAACGAGATTTCTCGGATAATAAAAAAAAAAAAAAAAAATTTCTCTGATTCTCGTTTTCCACAAAACGAGAATTCTCGGATAAAAAAAAAAAAAAAAAAATTTCTCCGATTCTCGTTTTCCACAAAACGAGGGTTCTCGGATAAAAAAAAAAAAAAATTTCTCCGATTCTGGTTTTCAACAAAAAGAGAATTCTCGGATAAAAAAAAAAAAAAAACAAAAAAATTTCTCCGATTCTCGTTTTCCACAAAACGAGAATTCTCGGATAAAAAAAAAAAAAAACAAAAAAATTTCCCCGATTCTGCTTTTCCGCAAAACGAGGATTCTCGGACAAAAAAAAAAAAAAAAAATTTTCCCGATTCTCGTTTTCCACAAAACGAGAAATCTCGGATAAAAAAAAAAAAAAAATTTCTCTGATTCTCGTTTTCCACAAAACGAGAATTCCCGGATAAAAAAAAAAAAAAAAAAAATTTCTCCGATTCTCGTTTTCCGCAAAACGAGAATTCTCGCATAAAAAAAAAAAAATTTCTCTGATTCTCGTTTTCCACAAAACGAGAATTCTCGGATAAAAAAAAAAAAAAAAATTTCTCCGATTCTGGTTTTCCACAAAACGAGAATTCTCGGATAAAAAAAAAGAAAAAAAAATTTCTCCGATTCTGGTTTTCCAAAACACGAGAATTCCGGATAAAAAAAAAAAAAATTTCTCCGATTCTGGTTTTCCGCAAAACGAGATTTCTCGGATAAATTAAAAAAAAAAAAAATTTCTCTGATTCTCGTTTTCGGCAAAACGAGATTTCTCGGATAAAAAAAAAAAAAAAAAAAATAACTCCGATTCTGGTTTTCCAAAACACGAGAATTCCGGATAAAAAGAAAAAAAAAATTTCTCTGATTCTGGTTTTCCACAAGAAGAGAATTCTCGGATAAAAAAAAAAAAAAAATTTCTCCGATTCTGGTTTTCCACAAAACGAGAATTCTCGGATAAAAAAAAAAGAAAAAATTTCTCTGATTCTCGTTTTCCACAAAACGAGAATTCTCGGATTAAAAAAAAAAAAAAAAAATTTCTCCGATTCTCGTTTTCCACAAAACGAGAATTCTCGGATAAAAAAAAAAAAAAAATTTCTCCGATTCTGATTTTTCACAAAACGAGAATTCTCGGATAAAAAAAAAAAAAAAAAATTTCTCCGATTCTCGTTTTCCACAAAACGAGAATTCTCGGATAAAAAAAAAAAAAAAAAAATTCTCCGATTCTCGTTTTCCGCAAAACGAGAATTCTCGGATAAAAAGAAAAAAAAAATTTCTCCGATTCTGGTTTTCCAGAACACGAGAATTCCGGAAAAAAAAAAAAAATTTTTTTCTCTGATTCTGGTTTTCCACAAGAAGAGAATTCTCGGATAAAAGAAAAAAAAAAAAAAAAATTTCTCCGATTCTGGTTTTCCGCAAAACGAGATTTCTCGGATAATAAAAAAAAAAAAAAAAAATTTCTCTGATTCTCGTTTTCCACAAAACGAGAATTCTCGGATAAAAAAAAAAAAAAAAAAAAAATTTCTCCGATTCTCGTTTTCCACAAAACGAGAATTCTCGGATAAAAAAAAAAAAAAATTTCTCCGATTCTGGTTTTCAACAAAACGAGAATTCTCGGATAAAAAAAAAAAAAAAACAAAAAAATTTCTCCGATTCTCGTTTTCCACAAAACGAGAATTCTCGGATAAAAAAAAAAAAAAACAAAAAAATTTCCCCGATTCTGGTTTTCCACAAAACGAGGATTCTCGGACAAAAAAAAAAAAAAAATTTTTTTCCCGATTCTCGTTTTCCACAAAACGAGAAATCTCGGATAAAAAAAAAAAAAAAAATTTCTCTGATTCTCGTTTTCCACAAAACGAGAATTCCCGGATAAAAAAAAAAAAAAAAAAAAATTTCTCCGATTCTCGTTTTCCGCAAAACGAGAATTCTCGCATAAAAAAAAAAAATTTCTCTGATTCTCGTTTTCCACAAAACGAGAATTCTCGGATAAAAAAAAAAAAAAAAATTTCTCCGATTCTGGTTTTCCACAAAACGAGAATTCTCGGATAAAAAAAAAGAAAAAAAAATTTCTCCGATTCTGGTTTTCCGAAACACGAGAATTCCGGATAAAAAAAAAAAAGAAATTTCTCTGATTCTGGTTTTCCACAAGAAGAGAATTCTCGGATAAAAGAAAAAAAAAAAAATTTCTCCGATTCTGGTTTTCCGCAAAACGAGATTTCTCGGATAAATTGAAAAAAAAAAAAAATTTCTCTGATTCTCGTTTTCGGCAAAACGAGAATTCTCGGATAAAAAAAAAAAAAAAAAAAATAACTCCGATTCTGGTTTTCCAAAACACGAGAATTCCGGATAAAAAGAAAAAAAAAAATTTCTCTGATTCTGGTTTGTCCAGGAGAAGAGAATTCTGGGATAAAAAAAAAAAAAAAAAATTTCTCCGATTCTGGTTTTCCACAAAACGAGAATTCTCGGATAAAAAAAAGAGAAAAAATTTCTCTCATTCTCGTTTTCCACAAAACGAGAATTCTCGGATTAAAAAAAAAAAAAAAAATTTCTCCGATTCTCGTTTTCCACAAAACGAGAATTCTCGGATAAAAAAAAAAAAAAAATTTTTCTCCGATTCTGATTTTTCACAAAACGAGAATTCTCGGATAAAAAAAAAAAAAAAATTTCTCCGATTCTCGTTTTCCACAAAACGAGAATTCTCGGATAAAAAAAAAAAAAAAAAAATTCTCCGATTCTCGTTTTCCGCAAAACGAGAATTCTCGGATAAAAAAAAAAAAAAATTTCTCCGATTCTGGTTTTCCAAAACACGAGAATTCCGGATAAAAAAAAAAAAAAATTTCACTGATTCTGGTTTTCCACAAGAAGAGAATTCTCGGATAAAAAAAAAAAAAAAAAAATTTCTCCGATTCTGGTTTTCCGCAAAACGAGATTTCTCGGATAAAAAAAAAAAAAAATTTCTCCGATTCTGGTTTTCCAAAACACGAGAATTCCGGATAAAAAAGAAAAAAAAATTTCTCTGATTCTGGTTTTCCACAAAACAAGATTCCTCGGATAAAAAAAAAAAAAAGAAAAAAATTTCTCCGATTCTGGTTTTCCACAAAACGAGAATTCTCGGATAAAAAAAAAAAAAAAAATTTCTCCGATTCTCGTTTTCCACAAAACGAGAATTCTCGGATAAAAAAAAAAAAAAATTTTTTTTCTCCGATTCTGGTTTTCCACAAAACGACAATTCTCGGATAAAAAAAAAAAATTTTTTTTTCACGATTCTCCTTTTCCACAAAACGAGAATTTTCGGATAAAGAAAGAAAAAAAAAAAAAAATTTCTCCGATTCTGGTTTTCCACAAAACGAGAATTCTCGGATAAAAAAAAAAAAAAACATTTCTCCGATTCTGGTTTTCCACAAAACGAGAATTCTCGGATAAAAAAAAAAAAATTTCTCCGATTCTCGTTTTCCACAAAACGAGAATTCTCGGATAAAAAAAAAAAAAAATTTCTCCGATTCTGGTTTTCCACAAAACGAGGATTCTCGGATAAAAAAAAAAAAACAAATTTCTGCGATTCTGGTTTTCCACAAAACGAGAATTCTCGGTTAAAAAAAAAAAAAAAATTTCTCCAATTCTGGTTTTCCACAAAACGAGAATTCTCGGATAAAAAAAAAAAAAAAAATTTCTCTGATTCTCGTTTTCCACAGAACGAGAATTCTCGGATAAAAAAAAAAAAAAAAAAATTTCTCCGATTCTCGTTTTCCAAAAAACGAGAATTCCGGATAAAAAAAAAAAATAAAAAAAAATTTCTCCGATTCTGGTTTTCCACAAAACGAGAATTCTCGGATAAAAAAAAAAAAAAAAAATTTCTCCGATTCTCGTTTTTCACAAAACGAGAATTCTCGGATAAAAAAAAAAAAAAAAATTTCTCCGATTCTCGTTTTCCACAAAACGAGAATTCTCGGATAAAAAAAAAAAAAAAATTCCTCCGATTCTCGTTTTCCACAAAACGAGAATTCTCGGATAAAAAAAAAAAAAAAAAAAAAATTCCTCCGATTCTGGTTTTCCACAAAACGAAAATTCTCTGATAAAAAAAAAAAAAAAAAATTCTCCGATTCCTGTTTTCCACAAAACGAGAATTCTCGGATAAAAAAAAAAAAAAATTTCTCTGATTCTCGTTTTCCACAAAACGAGAATACTCGGATAAAAAAAAAAAAAATTTCTCCGATTCTCGTTTTCCAAAAAACGAGAATTCCGGATAAAAAAAAAAAAAAAAAAATTTCTCCGATTCTCGTTTTCCACAAAACGAGAATTCTCGGATAAAAAGAAAAAAAAAAAATTCTCCGGTTCTCGTTTCCAACACAATATGAGAATTCTAGGATAAAAAAAAAAAAGAAAAAAATTTCTCCGATTCTCATTTTCCACAAAAGGAGAATTCTCGGATATAAAAAAAAAAAAATTTCTCCGATTCTCGTTTTCCACAAAACGAGAATTCTCGGATGAAAAAAAAAAAAAAAAATTTCTCCGATTCTGGTTTTCCATCGAACGAGAATTCTCGGATAAAAAAAAAAAAAAAAAAAATTTCTCCGATTCTCGTTTTCCACAAAACGAGAATTCTCGGATAAAAAAAAAAAAAAAATTTCTCCGATTCTCGTTTTCCACAAAACGAGAATCCTCGGATAAAAAAAAAAAAAAAAAAAAAATTTCTCCGATTCTGGTTTTCCACAAAACGAGAATTCTCGGATAAAAAAAAAAAAAAAAAATTTCTCCGATTCCTGTTTTCCACAAAACGAGAATTCTCGGATAAAAAAAAAAAAAAATTTTTTTTTCTCCGATTCTGGTTTTCCACAAAACGACAATTCTCGGATAAAAAAAAAAAAAAATTTTTCACGATTCTCCTTTTCCACAAAACGAGAATTTTCGGATAAAGAAAGAAAAAAAAAAAAAAATTTCTCCGATTCTGGGTTTTCCACAAAAAGAGAATTCTCGGATGAAAAAAAAAAAAAATTTCTCCGATTCTGGTTTTCCACAAAACGAGAATTCTCGGATAAAAAAAAAAAAATTTCTCCGATTCTCGTTTTCCACAAAACGAGAATTCTCGGATAAAAAAACAAAAAAAAAATTTCTCCGATTCTGGTTTTCCACAAAACGAGGATTCTCGGATAAAAAAAAAAAAAAAAAAATTTCTGCGATTCTGGTTTTCCACAAAACGAGAATTCTCGGATAAAAAAAAAAAAAATTTCTCCAATTCTGGTTTTCCACAAAACGAGAATTCTCGGATGAAAAAAAAAAAAATTTCTCTGATTCTCGTTTTCCACAGAACGAGAATTCTCGGATAAAAAAAAAAAAAAAAAAAAATTCCTCCGATTCTGGTTTTCCGAAAAAACGAAAATTCTCTGATAGAAAAAAAAAGAAAAAAAAATTCTCCGATTCCTGTTTTCCACAAAACGAGAATTCTCGGATAAAAAAAAAAAAAAAATTTCTCCGATTCTCGTTTTCCAAAAAACGAGAATTCCGGATAAAAAAAAAAAAAAAAAAAATTTCTCCGATTCTCGTTTTCCACAAAACGAGAATTCTCGGATAAAAAGAAAAAAAAAAATTCTCCGGTTCTCGTCTCCAACACAATATGAGAATTCTCGGATAAAAAAAAAAAAAAAATTTCTCCGATTCTCATTTTCCACAAAACGAGAATTCTCGGATAAAAAAAAAAATAAATTTCTCCGATTCTCGTTTTCCACAAAACGAGAATTCTCGGATGAAAAAAAAAAAAAAAAATTTCTCCGATTCTGGTTTTCCATTGAACGAGAATTCTCGGATAAAAAAAAAAAAAAAAAAAATTTCTCCGATTCTCGTTTTCCACAAAACGAGAATTCTCGGATGAAAAAAAAAAAAAAAAATTTCTCCGATTCTCGTTTTCCACAAAACGAGAATTCTCGGATAAAAAAAAAAAAAAAAAAAAAATTTCTCCGATTCTGGTTTTCCACAAAACGAGAATTCTCGGATAAAAAAAAAAAAAAAAAATTTCTCCGATTCCTGTTTTCCACAAAACGAGAATTCTCGGATAAAAAAAAAAAATAAAATTTCTCTGATTCTCGTTTTCCACAAAACGAGAATTCTCGGATTAAAAAAAAAAAAAAAAATTTCTCCGATTCTCGTTTTCCACAAAACAAGAATTCTCGGATAAAAAAAAAAAAAAAATTTCTCCGATTCTCGTTTTCCACAAAACGAGAATTCTCGGATAAAAAAAAAGAAAAAAAAAATTTCTCCGATTCTGGTTTTCCACAAAACGGGAATTCTCGGATAAAAAAAAAAAGAAAAAATTTCTCCGATTCCTGTTTTCCATAAAACGAGAATTCTCGGATAAAAAAAAAAAAAAAATTTCTCCGATTCTCGTTTTCCACAAAACGAGAATTCTCGGATAAAAAAAAAAAAAAAATTCTCCGATTCTCGTTTGCCACAATATGAGAATTCTCGGATAAAAAAAAAAAAAAAAAGTTTCTCCGATTCTCGTTTGCCACAATATGAGAATTCTCGGATAAAAAAAAAAAAAAAAATTTCTCCGATTCTCGTTTTCCACAAAACGAGAATTCTCGGATAGAAAAAAAAAAGAAATTTTCTCCGATTCTCGTTTTCCATAAAATGAGAATTCTCGGATAAAAAAAAAAAAAAAAATTTCTCCGATTCTGGTTTTCCACAAAACGAGAATTCTCGGATAAAAAAAAAAAAAAATTTTCTCCGATTCTGGTTTTCCATGAAACGAGAATTCTCGGATAAGAAAAAAAAAAAAAAAATTTCTCCGATTCTCGTTTTCCACAAAACGAGAATTCTCGGATAAAAAAAAAAAAAAAAATTTCTCCGATTCTCGTTTTTCACAAAACGAGAATTCTCTGATAAAAAAAAAAAAAAAATTTCTCCGATTCTCGTTTTCCACAAAACGAGAATTCTCGGATAAAAAAGAAAAAAAAAAATTTCTCCGATTCTGGTTTTCCACAAAACGAGGATTCTCGGATAAAAAAAAAAAAAAAATTTCTGCGATTCTGGTTTTCCACAAAACGAGAATTCTCGGATAAAAAAAAAAAAAAAATTTCTCCGATTCTGGTTTTCCACAAAACGAGATTCCTCGGATAAAAAAAAAAAAAAAATTTCTCTCATTCTCGTTTTCCACAAAACGAGAATTCTCGGATTAAAAAAAAAAAAAAAAAAATTTCTCCGATTCTCGTTTTCCACAAAACGAGAATTCTCGGATAAAAAAAAAAAAAAAAAAAAATTCTCAGATTCTCGTTTTTCAAAAAACGAGAATTCTCGGATCAAAAAAAAAAAAAAAAAATTCCTCCGATTCTCGTTTTCCACAAAACGAGAATTCCCGGATAAAAAAAAAAAAAAAAAAAAAATTCCTCCGATTCTGATTTTCCACAAAACGAAAATTCTCTGATAAAAAAAAAAAAAAAAAAATTCTCCGATTCCTGTTTTCCACAAAACGAGAATTCTCGGATAAAGAAAAAAAAAAAAAATTTTCTCAGATTCTCGTTTTCCACAAAACGAGAATACTCGGATAAAAAAAAAAAAAAAAAAAAATTCCTCCGATTCTGGTTTTCCACAAAACGAAAATTCTCTGATAAAAAAAAAAAAAAAAAATTCTCCGATTCCTGTTTTCCACAAAAAAAGAATTCTCGGATAAAAAAAAAAAAAAAAATTCTCTGATTCTCGTTTTCCACAAAACGAGAATACTCGGATAAAAAAAAAAAAAAAAAATTTCTCCGATTCTCGTTTTCCAAAAAACGAGAATTCCGGATAAAAAAAAAAAAAAAAAAATTTCTCCGATTCTCGTTTTCCACAAAACGAGAATTCTCGGATAAAAAGAAAAAAAAAAATTCTCCGGTTCTCGTTTCCAACACAATATGAGAATTCTAGGATAAAAAAAAAAAAAAAAAAATTTCTCCGATTCTCATTTTCCACAAAAGGAGAATTCTCGGATAAAAAAAAAAAAAAAATTTCTCCGATTCTCGTTTTCCACAAAACGAGAATTCTCGGATGAAAAAAAAAAAAAAAAATTTCTCCGACTCTAGTTTTCCATCGAACGAGAATTCTCGGATAAAAAAAAAAAAAAAAAATTTCTCCGATTCTCGTTTTCCACAAAACGAGAATTCTCGGATAAAAAAAAAAAAAAAAATTTCTCCGATGCTCGTTTTCCACAAAACGAGAATCCTCGGATAAAAAAAAAAAAAAAAAAAAATTTCTCCGATCCTGGTTTTCCACAAAACGAGAATTCTCGGATAAAAAAAAAAAAAAAAAAATTTCTCCGATTCCTGTTTTCCACAAAACGAGAATTCTCGGATAAAAAAAAAAAAAAATTTTTTTTTTCTCCGATTCTGGTTTTCCACAAAACGACAATTCTCGGATAAAAAAAAAAAAATTTTTTTTCACGATTCTCCTTTTCCACAAAACGAGAATTTTCGGATAAAGAAAGAAAAAAAAAAAAAAATTTCTCCGATTCTGGTTTTCCACAAAAAGAGAATTCTCGGATAAAAAAAAAAAAAAAAATTTCTCCGATTCTGGTTTTCCACAAAACGAGAATTCTCGGATAAAAAAAAAAAAAATTTCTCCGATTCTCGTTTTCCACAAAACGAGAATTCTCGGATAAAAAAAAAAAAAAAAATTTCTCCGATTCTGGTTTTCCACAAAACGAGGATTCTCGGATAAAAAAAAAAAAAAAAAATTTCTGCGATTCTGGTTTTCCACAAAACGAGAATTCTCGGATAAAAAAAAAAAAAAAATTTCTCCAATTCTGGTTTTCCACAAAACGAGAATTCTCGGATAAAAAAAAAAAAAAAATTTCTCTGATTCTCATTTTCCACAGAACGAGAATTCTCGGATAAAAAAAAAAAAAAAAAAAATTCCTCCGATTCTGGTTTTCCACAAAACGAAACTTCTCTGATAAAAAGAAAGGAAAAAAAAATTCTCCGATTCCTGTTTTCCACAAAACGAGAATTCTCGGATAAAAAAAAAAAAAAAAATTTCTCTGATTCTCGTTTTCCACAAAACGAGAATACTCGGATAAAAAAAAAAAAAATTTCTCCGATTCTCGTTTTCCAAAAAACGAGAATTCCGGATAAAAAAAAAAAAAAAAAATTTCTCCGATTCTCCTTTTCCACAAAACGAGAATTCTCGGATAAAAAGAAAAAAAAAAAATTCTCCGGTTCTCGTCTCCAACACAATATGAGAATTCTCGGATAAAAAAAAAAAAAAAAATTTCTCCGATTCTGGTTTTCCACAAAACGAGATTCCTCGGATAAAAAAAAAAAAAAAAATTTCTCTCATTCTCGTTTTCCACAAAACGAGAATTCTCGGATTAAAAAAAAAAAAAAAAAATTTCTCCGATTCTCGTTTTCCACAAAACGAGAATTCTCGGATAAAAAAAAAAAAAAAAAAAATTCTCAGATTCTCGTTTTTCAAAAAACGAGAATTCTCGGATCAAAAAAAAAAAAAAAAAATTCCTCCGATTCTCGTTTTCCACAAAACGAGAATTCCCGGATAAAAAAAAAAAAAAAAAAAAAATTCCTCCGATTCTGATTTTCCACAAAACGAAAATTCTCTGATAAAAAAAAAAAAAAAAAATTCTCCGATTCCTGTTTTCCACAAAACGAGAATTCTCGGATAAAGAAAAAAAAAAAAAATTTCTCAGATTCTCGTTTTCCACAAAACGAGAATACTCGGATAAAAAAAAAAAAAAAAAAAAATTCCTCCGATTCTGGTTTTCCACAAAACGAAAATTCTCTGATAAAAAAAAAAAAAAAAAATTCTCCGATTCCTGTTTTCCACAAAAAAAGAATTCTCGGATAAAAAAAAAAAAAAAAATTCTCTGATTCTCGTTTTCCACAAAACGAGAATACTCGGATAAAAAAAAAAAAAAAAGATTTCTCCGATTCTCGTTTTCCAAAAAACGAGAATTCCGGATAAAAAAAAAAAAAAAAAAAATTTCTCCGATTCTCGTTTTCCACAAAACGAGAATTCTCGGATAAAAAGAAAAAAAAAAATTCTCCGGTTCTCGTTTCCAACACAATATGAGAATTCTAGGATAAAAAAAAAAAAAAAAAAAATTTCTCCGATTCTCATTTTCCACAAAAGGAGAATTCTCGGATAAAAAAAAAAAAAAATTTCTCCGATTCTCGTTTTCCACAAAACGAGAATTCTCGGATGGAAAAAAAAAAAAAAAAATTTCTCCGATTCTAGTTTTCCATCGAACGAGAATTCTCGGATAAAAAAAAAAAAAAAAAAAATTTCTCCGATTCTCGCCTTCCACAAAACGAGAATTCTCGGATAAAAAAAAAAAAAAAAATTTCTCCGATGCTCGTTTTCCACAAAACGAGAATCCTCGGATAAAAAAAAAAAAAAAAAAAAATTTCTCCGATCCTGGTTTTCCACAAAACGAGAATTCTCGGATAAAAAAAAAAAAAAAAAATTCTCCGATTCCTGTTTTCCACAAAACGAGAATTCTCGGATAAAAAAAAAAAAAAAATTTTTTTTTCTCCGATTCTGGTTTTCCACAAAACGAGAATTTTCGGATAAAGAAAGAAAAAAAAAAAAAAATTTCTCCGATTCTGGTTTTCCACAAAAAGAGAATTCTCGGATAAAAAAAAAAAAAAAAATTTCTCCGATTCTGGTTTTCCACAAAACGAGAATTCTCGGATAAAAAAAAAAAAAATTTCTCCGATTCTCGTTTTCCACAAAACGAGAATTCTCGGATAAAAAAAAAAAAAAAAAATTTCTCCGATTCTGGTTTTCCACAAAACGAGGATTCTCGGATAAAAAAAAAAAAAAAAAATTTCTGCGATTCTGGTTTTCCACAAAACGAGAATTCTCGGATAAAAAAAAAAAAAATTTCTCCAATTCTGGTTTTCCACAAAACGAGAATTCTCGGATAAAAAAAAAAAAAAAATTTCTCTGATTCTCATTTTCCACAGAACGAGAATTCTCGGATAAAAAAAAAAAAAAAAAAAAAAATTCCTCCGATTCTGGTTTTCCACAAAACGAAAATTCTCTGATAAAAAGAAAGGAAAAAAAAATTCTCCGATTCCTGTTTTCCACAAAACGAGAATTCTCGGATAAAAAAAAAAAAAAAAATTTCTCTGATTCTCGTTTTCCACAAAACGAGAATACTCGGATAAAAAAAAAAAAAATTTCTCCGATTCTCGTTTTCCAAAAAACGAGAATTCCGGATAAAAAAAAAAAAAAAAAATTTCTCCGATTCTCCTTTTCCACAAAACGAGAATTCTCGGATAAAAAGAAAAAAAAAAAATTCTCCGGTTCTCGTCTCCAACACAATATGAGAATTCTCGGATAAAAAAAAAAAAAAAATTTCTCCGATTCTCATTTTCCACAAAACGAGAATTCTCGGATAAAAAAAATAAATAAATTTCTCCGATTCTCGTTTTCCACAAAACGAGAATTCTCGGATGAAAAAAAAAAAAAAAAAAATTTCTCCGATTCTGGTTTTCCATCGAACGAGAATTCTCGGATAAAAAAAAAAAAAAAAAAATTTCTCCGATTCTCGTTTTCCACAAAACGAGAATTCTCGGATGAAAAAAAAAAAAAAATTTCTCCGATTCTCGTTTTCCACAAAACGAGAATTCTCGGATAAAAAAAAAAAAAAAAAAAAAATTTCTCCGATTCTGGTTTTCCACAAAACGAGAATTCTCGGATAAAAAAAAAAAAAAAAATTTCTCCGATTCCTGTTTTCCACAAAACGAGAATTCTCGGATAAAAAAAGAAAAAAAAATTTCTCTGATTCTCGTTTTCCACAAAACGAGAATTCTCGGATTAAAAAAAAAAAAAAAAAATTCTCCGATTCTCGTTTTCCACAAAACGAGAATTCTCGGATAAAAAAAAAAAAAAAATTTCTCCGATTCTCGTTTTCCACAAAACGAGAATTCTCGGATAAAAAAAATGAAAAAAAAAATTTCTCCGATTCTGGTTTTCCACAAAACGAGAATTCTCGGATAAAAAAAAAAAGAAAAAACTTCTCCGATTCCTGTTTTCCACAAAACGAGAATTCTCGGATAAAAAAAAAAAAAAAAATTCTCCGATTCTCGTTTGCCACAATATGAGAATTCTCGGATAAAAAAAAAAAAAAAAAGTTTCTCCGATTCTCGTTTGCCACAAAACGAGAATTCTCGGATAGAAAAAAAAAAAAAATTTTCTCCGATTCTCGTTTTCCATAAAATGAGAATTCTCGGATAAAAAAAAAAAAAAAAAATTTCTCCGATTCTGGTTTTCCACAAAACGAGAATTCTCGGATAAAAAAAAAAAAAATTTTCTCCGATTCTGGTTTTCCATGAAACGAGAATTCTCGGATAAGAAAAAAAAAAAAAAAAAATTTCTCCGATTCTCGTTTTCCACAAAACGAGAATTCTCGGATAAAAAAAAAAAAAAAATTTCTCCGATTCTCGTTTTTCACAAAACGAGAATTCTCTGATAAAAAAAAAAAAAAAATTTCTCCGATTCTCGTTTTCCACAAAACGAGAATTCTCGGATAAAAAAGAAAAAAAAAAAAATTTCTCCGATTCTGGTTTTCCACAAAACGAGGATTCTCGGATAAAAAAAAAAAAAAATTTCTGCGATTCTGGTTTTCCACAAAACGAGGATTCTCGGATAAAAAAAAAAAAAAAATTTCTCCGATTCTGGTTTTCCACAAAAAGAGATTCCTCGGATAAAAAAAAAAAAAAAAAAATTTCTCTCATTCTCGTTTTCCACAAAACGAGAATTCTCGGATTAAAAAAAAAAAAAAAAAATTTCTCCGATTCTCGCTTTCCACAAAACGAGAATTCTCGGATAAAAAAAAAAAAAAAAAAAAAATTCTCAGATTCTCGTTTTTCACAAAACGAGAATTCTCGGATCAAAAAAAAAAAAAAAAAAATTCCTCCGATTCTCGTTTTCCACAAAACGAGAATTCCCGGATAAAATAAAAAAAAAAAAAAAAATTCCTCCGATTCTGATTTTCCACAAAACGAAAATTCTCTGATAAAAAAAAAAAAAAAAAAATTCTCCGATTCCTGTTTTCCACAAAACGAGAATTCTCGGATAAAAAAAAAAAAAAATTTCTCAGATTCTCGTTTTCCACAAAACGAGAATACTCGGATAAAAAAAAAAAAAAAAAAATTTCTCCGATTCTCGTTTTCCACAAAACGAGAATTCCCGGATAAAAAGAAAAAAAAAAATTCTCCGGTTCTCGTTTCCCACAATATGAGAATTCTCGGATAAAAAAAAAAAAAAAAAAATTTCTCCGATTCTCGTTTTCCACAAAACGAGAATTCTCGGATTAAAAAAAAAAAAAAATTTCTCCGATTCTCGTTTTCCACAAAACGAGAATTCTCGGATAAAAAAAAAAAAAAAAAAAATTTCTCCGATTCTGGTTTTCCATCGAACGAGAATTCTCGGATAAAAAAAGAAAAAAAAAAAATTTCTCCGATTCTCGTCTTCCACAAAACGAGAATTCTCGGATAAAAAAAAAAAAAAAATTTCTCCGATTCTCGTTTTCCACAAAACGAGAATTCTCGGATAAAAAAAAAAAAAAAAAATTTCTCCGATTCTGGTTTTCCACAAAACGAGAATTCTCGGATAAAAAAAAAAAAAAAAAAAATTTCTCCGATTCCTGTTTTCCACAAAACGAGAATTCTCGGATAAAAAGAAAAAAAAAAAAAAATTCTCTGATTCTCGTTTTCCACAAAACGAGAATTCTCGGATTTAAAAAAAACAAAAAAAATTTCTCCGATTCTCGTTTTCCACAAAACGAGAATTCTCGGATAAAAAAAAAAAAAAAAAATTTCTCCGATTCTGGTTTTCCACAAAACGAGAACTCTCGGATAAAAAAAAAAAAAAAATTCTCCGATCCCTGTTTTCCACAAAACGAGAATTCTGGGATAAAAAAAAAAAAAAAAAAATTTCTCCGATTCTGGTTTTCCACAAAACGAGAATTCTCGGATAAAAAAAAAAAAAAAAAAAATTCTCCGATTCCGGTTTTCCACAAAACGAGAATTCTGGGATAAAAAAAAAAAAAAAAAAATTTCTCCGATTCTGACTTTCCACAAAACGAGAATTCTCGGATTAAAAAAAAAAAAAAAAAATTTCTCCGATTCTCGTTTTCCACAAAACGAGAATTCTCGGATAAAAAAAAAAAAAAAAAAAATTCTCAGATTCTCGTTTTTCACAAAACGAGAATTCTCGGATCAAAAAAAAAAAAAAAAAAATTCCTCCGATTCTCGTTTTCCACAAAACGAGAATTCCCGGATAAAATAAAAAAAAAAAAAAAAAATTCCTCCGATTCTGATTTTCCACAAAACGAAAATTCTCTGATAAAAAAAAAAAAAAAAAAATTCTCCGATTCCTGTTTTCCACAAAACGAGAATTCTCGGATAAAAAAAAAAAAAAAATTTCTCAGATTCTCGTTTTCCACAAAACGAGAATACTCGGATAAAAAAAAAAAAAAAAAATTTCTCCGATTCTCGTTTTCCACAAAACGAGAATTCCCGGATAAAAAGAAAAAAAAAAATTCTCCGGTTCTCGTTTCCCACAATATGAGAATTCTCGGATAAAAAAAAAAAAAAAAAAATTTCTCCGATTCTCGTTTTCCACAAAACGAGAATTCTCGGATTAAAAAAAAAAAAAATTTCTCCGATTCTCGTTTTCCACAAAACGAGAATTCTCGGATAAAAAAAAAAAAAAAAAAATTTCTCCGATTCTGGTTTTCCATCGAACGAGAATTCTCGGATAAAAAAAGAAAAAAAAAAAAATTTCTCCGATTCTCGTCTTCCACAAAACGAGAATTCTCGGATAAAAAAAAAAAAAAAAATTTCTCCGATTCTCGTTTTCCACAAAACGAGAATTCTCGGATAAAAAAAAAAAAAAAAATTTCTCCGATTCTGGTTTTCCACAAAACGAGAATTCTCGGATAAAAAAAAAAAAAAAAAAAAATTTCTCCGATTCCTGTTTTCCACAAAACGAGAATTCTCGGATAAAAAGAAAAAAAAAAAAAAATTCTCTGATTCTCGTTTTCCACAAAACGAGAATTCTCGGATTTAAAAAAAACAAAAAAAATTTCTCCGATTCTCGTTTTCCACAAAACGAGAATTCTCGGATAAAAAAAAAAAAAAATTTCTCCGATTCTGGTTTTCCACAAAACGAGAACTCTCGGATAAAAAAAAAAAAAAAAATTCTCCGATTCCTGTTTTCCACAAAACGAGAATTCTCGGATAAAAAAAAAAAAAAAAAAAATTTCTCCGATTCTCGTTTTCCACAAAACGAGAATTCTCGGATAAAAAAAAAAAAAAAATTCTCCGATTCTCGTTTGCCACAATATGAGAATTCTCGGATAAAAAAAAAAAAAAAATTTCTCCGATTCTCGTTTTCCACAAAACGAGAATTCTCGGATAGAAAAAAAAAAATTTTTTTTTCTCCGATTCTTGTTTTCCATAAAATGAGAATTTTCGGATAAAAAAAAAAAAAAAAAATTTCTCCGATTCTGGTTTTCCACAAAACGAGAATTCTCGGACAAAAAAAAAAAAAAAAAATTCTCCGATTCTGGTTTTCCATGAAACGAGAATTCTCGGATAAGAAAAAAAAAAAAAAAAATTTCTCCGATTCTCGTTTTCCACAAAACGAGAATTCTCGGATGAAAAAAAAAAAAAAAAAATTTCCACGATTCTCGTTTTCCTCAAAACGAGAATCCTCGGATAAAAAAAAAAAAAATTTCTCCGATTCTCGTTTTCCACAAAACGGGAATTCTCGGATAAAAAAGAAAAAAAAAAAATTTCTCCGATTCTGGTTTTCCGCAAAACGAGGATTCTCGGATAAAAAAAAAAAAAAAAAAATTTCTGCGATTCCGGTTTTCCACAAAACGAGGATTCTCGGATAAAAAAAAAAAAAAAAATTTCTCCGATTCTGGTTTTCCACAAAACGAGATTCCTCGGATAAAAAAAAAAACAAAAAAAATTTCTCTCATTCTCGTTTTCCACAAAACGAGAATTCTCGGATAAAAAAAAAAAAAAAAATTTCTCCGATTCTCGTTTTCCACAAAACGAGAATTCTCGGATAAAAAAAAAAAAAAAAAAAATTTCTCAGATTCTCGTTTTTCACAAAACGAAAATTCTCGGATAAAAAAAAAAAAAAAATTTCTCCGATTCTCGTTTTCCACAAAACGAGAATTCTCGGATAAAAAAAAAAAAAAAAATTCCTCCGATTCTCGTTTTCCACAAAACGAGAATTCTCGGATAAAAAAAAAAAAAAAATTCCCCCGATTCTGGTTTTCCACAAAACGAAAATTCTCTGAAAAAAAAAAAAAAAAAAAATTTCTCCGATTCCTGTTTTCCACAAAACAAGAATTCTCGGATAAAAAAAAAAAAAAAATTTCTCTGATTCTCGTTTTCCACAAAACGAGAATTCTCGGATAAACAAAAAAAAAAAAAAAATTTCTCCGATTCTCGTTTTCCAAAAAACGAGAATTCCGGATAAAAAAAAAAAAAAAAAAATTTCTCCGATTCTCTTTTTCCACAAAACGAGAATTCTCGGATAAAAAGAAAAAAAAAAAAATTCTCCGGTTCTCGTTTGCCACAATATGAGAATTCTCGGATAAAAAAAAAAAAAAAAAATTTCTCCGATTCTCGTTTTCCACAAAACGAGAATTCTCGGATAAAAAAAAAAAAAAATTTCTCCGATTCTCGTTTTCCACAAAACGAGAATTCTCGGATAAAAAAAAAAAAAAAAATTTCTCCGATTCTGGTTTTCCATCGAACGAGAATTCTCGGATAAAAAAAAAAAAAAAAAAAAATTTCTCCGATTCTCGTTTTCCACAAAACGAGAATTCTCGGATAAAAAAAAAAAAAAAATTTCTCCGATTCTCGTTTTCCACAAAACGAGAATTCTCGGATAAAAAAAAAAAAAAAAAATTTCTCCGATTCTGGTTTTCCACAAAACGAGGATTCTCGGATAAAAAAATAAAAAAAAGAAATTTCTCCGATTCTCGTTTTCCACAAAACGAGAATTCTCGGATAAAAAAAAAAAAAAAAAATTTCTCCGATTCTGATTTTTCCCAAAACGAGAATTCTCGGATAAAAAAAAAAAAAAAATTTCTCCGATTCTCGTTTTCCACAAAACGAGAATTCTCGGATAAAAAAAAAAAAAGAAAAAAATTTCTCCCATTCTCGTTTTCCACAAAACGAGAATTCTCGGATAAAAAAAAAAAAAAAATGTCTCCGATTCTGGTTTTCCACAAAACGAGAATTCTGGGATAAAAAAAAAAAAAATTTCTCCGATTCTCGTTTTCCACAAAACGAGAATTCTCGGAAAAAAAAAAAAAAAAAAAAATCTCCGATTCTGGTTTTCCACAAAACGAGAATTCTCGGAAAAAAAAAAAAAAATTTCTCCGATTCTCGTTTTCCGCAAAACGAGATTTCTCGGATAAAAAAAAAAAAAAAAATTTCTCCGATTCTGGTTTTCCACAAAACGAGAATTCTCGGATAAAAAAAAAAAAAAAAAAAATTTCTCCGATTCTCGTTTTCCACATAACGAGAATTCCCGGATAAAAAAAAAAGAAAAATTTCTCCGATTCTGGTTTTCAACAAAACGAGAATTCTCGGATAAAAAAAAAAAAAAAAAAAAAAAAATTCTCCGATTCTCGTTTTCCACAAAACGAGAATTCTCGGATAAAAAAAAAAAAAAAAAAAAATTTCTCCGATTCTCGTTTTCCGCAAAACGAGAATTCTCGGATAAAAAAAAAAAAAAAATTTCTCTGATTCTCGTTTCCGGCAAAACGAGAATTCTCGGATAAAAAAAAAAAAATTTCTCCGATTGTGGTTTTCCAAAACACGAGAATTCCGGATAAAAAAAAAAAAAATTTCTCTGATTCTGGTTTTCCACAAGAAGAGAATTCTCGGATAAAAAAAAAAAAATTTCTTTGATTCTGGTTTTCCACAAAACGAGAATTCTCGGATAAAAAAAAAAAAAAAATTTCTCTGATTCTCGTTTTCCACAAAAGGAGAATTCTCGGATAAAAAAAAAAAAAGAAAAAAATTTCTCCGATTCTGGTTTTCCACAAAACGAGGATTCTCGGATAAAAAAAAAAAAAAAAAATTTTCTCCGATTCTCGTTTTCCACAAAACGAGAAATCTCGGATAAAACAAAAAAAAAAAAATTTCTCCGCTTCTCGTTTTCCACAAAACGAGAATCCTCGGATAAAAAAAAAAAGAAAAAAAAATTTCTCCGATTCTGGTTTTCCACAAAACGAGAATTCTCGGATAAAAAAAAAAAAAAATTTCTCTGATTCTGGTTTTCCATGAAACGAGAATTCTCGGATAAAAAAAAAAAAATTTTCTCTGATTCTCGTTTTCGACAAAACGAGAATTCTCGGATAAAAAAAAAAAAAAAAATTTCTCCGATTCTCGTTTTCCGCAAAACGAGAATTCTCGGATAAAAAAAAAAAAATTTCTCTGATTCTCGTTTTCGGCAAAACGAGAATTCTCGGATAAAAAAAAGAAAAAAAAAATTTCTCCGATTCTGGTTTTCCAAAACACGAGAATTCCGGATAAAAAAAAAAAATTTCTCTGATTCTGGTTTTCCACAAGAAGAGAATTCTCGGATAAAAAAAAAAAAAAAAAATTTCTTCGATTCTGGTTTTCCACAAAACGAGAATTCTCGGATAAAAAAAAAAAAAAATTTCTCTGATTCTCGTTTTCCACGAAACGAGAATTCTCGGATAAAAAAAAAAAAAAAAAAAATTTCTCCGATTCTCGTTTTCCGCAAAACGAGAAGGCTCGGATAAAAAAAAAAAAAAAAAATTCTCTGATTCTGGTTTTCCATGAAACGAGAATTCTCGGATAAAAAAAAAAAAAAAATTTCTCTGATTCTCGTTTTCCACAAAACGAGAATTCTCGGATAAAAAAAAAAAAAAAAAAATTTCTCCGATTCTCGTTTTCCGCAAAACGAGCATTCTCGGATAAAAAAAAAAAAAAAATTTCTCTGATTCTCGTTTTCGGCAAAACGAGAATTCTCGGATAAAAAAAAAAAAAAATTTCTCCGATTGTGGTTTTCCAAAACACGAGAATTCCGGATAAAAAAAAAAAAATTTCTCTGATTCTGGTTTTCCACATAACGAGAATTCCCGGATAAAAAAAAAAAAAAACAAAAAAAAATTCTCCGATTCTCGTTTTCCACAAAACGAGAATTCTCGGATAAAAAAAAAAAAAACAAAAAAATTTCTCCGATTCTGGTTTTCCACAAAACGAGGATTCTCGGATAAAAAAAAAAAAAAAAAAAAATTTCTCCGATTCTCGTTTTCCTCAAAACAAGAAATCTCGGATAAAAAAAAAAAAAAAAAATTTCTCCGCTTCTCGTTTTCCACAAAACGAGAATTCTCGGATAAAAAAAAAAAAACAAAAAAATTTCTCCGATTCTGGTTTTCCACAAAACGAGGATTCTCGGATAAAAAAAAAAAAAAAAAAATTTCTCCGATTCTTGTTTTCCACAAAACGAAAATTCTCGGATAAAAAAAAAAAAAAAAAAATTTCTCCGCTTCTCGTTTTCCACAAAACGAGAATCCTCGGATAAAAAAAAAAAAAAAAATTTCTCTGATTCTGGTTTTCCATGAAACGAGAATTCTCGGATTAAAAAAAAAAAAAAATTTCTCTGATTCTCGTTTTCCACAAAACGAGGATTCTCGGATAAAAAAAAAAAAAAAAATTTCTCCGATTCTCGTTTTCCGCAAAACAAGAATTCTCGGATAAAAAAAAAAAAAAATTTCTCTGATTCTCGTTTCCGGCAAAACGAGAATTCTCGGATAAATAAAAAAAATTTTTCTCCGATTGTGGTTTTCCAAAACACGAGAATTCCGGATAAAAAAAAAAAATTTCTCTGATTCTGGTTTTCCACAAGAAGAGAATTCTCGGATAAAAAAAAAAAAAAATTTCTTTGATTCTGGTTTTCCACAAAGCGAGAATTCTCGGATAAAAAAAAAAAAAAAAAATTTCTCTGATTCTCGTTTTCCACAAAAGGAGAATTCTCGGATAAAAAAAAAAAAACAAAAAAATTTCTCCGATTCTGGTTTTCCACAAAACGAGGATTCTCGGATAAAAAAAAAAAAAAAAAAAATTTCTCCGATTCTCGTTTTCCACAAAACGAGAAATCTCGGATAAAACAAAAAAAAAAAATTTCTCCGCTTCTCGTTTTCGACAAAACGAGAATCCTCGGATAAAAAAAAAAAGAAAAAAAAATTTCTCCGATTCTGGTTTTCCACAAAACGAGAATTCTCGGATAAAAAAAAAAAAAAATTTCTCTGATTCTGGTTTTCCATGAAACGAGAATTCTCGGATAAAAAAAAAAAAAAATTTTCTCTGATTCTCGTTTTCGACAAAACGAGAATTCTCGGATAAAAAAAAAAAAAAAAATTTCTCCGATTCTCGTTTTCCGCAAAACGAGAATTCTCGGACAAAAAAAAAAAAAAATTTCTCTGATTCTCGTTTTCGGCAAAACGAGAATTCTCGGATAAAAAAAAGAAAAAAAAAATTTCTCCGATTCTGGTTTTCCAAAACACGAGAATTCCGGATAAAAAAAAAAAAATTTCTCTGATTCTGGTTTTCCACAAGAAGAGGATTCTCGGATAAAAAAAAAAAAAAAAAATTTCTCCGATTCTGGTTTTCCACAAAACGAGAATTCTCGGATAAAAAAAAAAAAAAAATTTCTCTGATTCTCGTTTTCCACAAAACGAGAATTCTCGGATAAAAAAAAAAAAAAAAAAAATTTCTCCGATTCTCGTTTTCCACAAAACGAGAATTCTCGGATAAAAAAAAAAAAAAAATTTCTCTGATTCTGGTTTTCCATGAAACGAGAATTCTCGGATAAAAAAAAACAAATTTTTTTCTCTGATTCTCGTTTTCGACAAAACGAGAAATCTCGGATAAAAAAAAAAAAGAAAAAATTTCTCCGATTCTCGTTTTCCGCAAAACGAGAATTCTCGGATAAAAAAAAAAAAAAAATTTCTCTGATTCTCGTTTTCCACAAAACGAGAATTCTCGGATAAAAAAAAAAAAAAAAAAAAATTTCTCCGATTCTCGTTTTCCGCAAAACGAGAAGGCTCGGATAAAAAAAAAAAAAAAAATTTCTCTGATTCTGGTTTTCCATGAAACGAGAATTTTCGGATAAAAAAAAAAAAAAAAATTTCTCTGATTCTCGTTTTCCACAAAACGAGAATTCTCGGATAAAAAAAAAAAAAAAAAAAATTTCTCCGATTCTCGTTTTCCGCAAAACGAGAATTCTCGGATAAAAAAAAAAAAAAAATTTCTCTGATTCTCGTTTTCGGCAAAACGAGAATTCTCGGATAAAAAAAAAAAAAAAATTTCTCCGATTGTGGTTTTCCAAAACACGAGAATTCCGGATAAAAAAAAAAAAAAAATTTCTCTGATTCTGGTTTTCCACAGGAAGAGAATTCTCGGATAAAAAAAAAAAAAAAAATTTCTCCGATTCTGGTTTTCCACAAAACGAGAATTCTCGGATAAAAAAAAAAAAATTTCTCTGATTCTCGTTTTCCAAAAAAAAGGGGAATTCTCGGATAAAAAAAAAAAAAAAAAAAATATTTCTCCGATTCTCGTTTTCCACAAAACGAGAATTCTCGGATAAAAAAAAAAAAAAATTTCTCCGATTCTGGTTTTCAACAAAACGAGAATTCTCGGATAAAAAAAAAAAAAAAAAAATTTCTCCGATTCTCGTTTTCCACAAAACGAGAATTCTCGGATAAAAAAAAAAAAAAAACAAAAAAATTTCTCCGATTCTGGTTTTCCACAAAACGAGGATTCTCGGATAAAAAAAAAAAAAAAAAATTTCTCCACTTCTCGTTTTCCACAAAACGAGAATCCTCGGATAAAAAAAAAAAAAAAAATTTCTCCGATTCTGGTTTTCCACAAAACGAGAATTCTCGGATAAAAAAAAAAAAAAAAATTTCTCTGATTCTGGTTTTCCACGAAACAAGAATTCTCGGATAAAAAAAGAAAAAAAAAATTTCTCTGATTCTCGTTTTCCACAAAACGAGAATTCTCGGATAAAAAAAAAAAAAAAAAAATTTCTCCGATTCTCGTTTTCCGCAAAACGAGAATTCTCGGATAAAAAAAAAAAATTTCTCTGATTCTCGTTTTCGGCAAAACGAGAATTCTCGGATAAAAAAAAAAAAAAAAAAATTTCTCCGATTCTGGTTTTCCAAAACACGAGAATTCAGGATAAAAAAAAAAAAAAATTTCTCTGATTCTGGTTTTCCACAAGAAGAGAATTCTCGGATAAAAAAAAAAAAAAAATTTCTCCGATTCTGGTTTTCCACAAAACGAGAATTCTCGGATAAAAAAAAAAAAAATTTCTCCGATTCTCGTTTTCCACAAAACGAGAATTCTCGGATAAAAAAAAAAAAAAAAAATTCTCCGATTCTGGTTTTCCACAAAACGAGAATTCTCGGATAAAAAAAAAAAAAAAAATTTCTCTGATTCTCGTTTTCCACAAAACGAGAATTCTCGGATAAAAAAAAAAAAAAAAAAAATTTCTGCGATTCTCGTTTTCCACAAAACGAGAATTCTCGGATAAAAAAAAAAAAAAATTTCTCCGATTCTGGTTTTCAACAAAACGAGAATTCTCGGATAAAAAAAAAAAAAAAAAAAAATTTCTCCGATTCTCGTTTTCCACAAAACGAGAATTCTCGGATAAAAAAAAAAAAAACAAAAAAATTTGTCCGATTCTGGTTTTCCACAAAACGAGGATTCTCGGATAAAAAAAAAAAAAAAAAAATTTCTCCGATTCTCGTTTTCCACAAAACGAGAAATCTCGGATAAAAAAAAAAAAAAAAAAATTTCTCCGCTTCTCGTTTTCCACAAAACGAGAATCCTCGGATAAAAAAAAAAAAAAAAATTTCTCCGATTCTGGTTTTCCACAAAACGAGAATTCTCGGATAAAAAAAAAAAAAAACAAAAATTTCTCCGATTCTGGTTTTCGACAAAACGAGAATTCTCGGATAAAAAAAAAAAAAAAAAAAATTCTCTGATTCTCGTTTTCCACAAAACGAGAATTCTCGGATTTAAAAAAAAAAAAAAAAAATTTCTCCGATTCTCGTTTTCCACAAAACGAGAATTCTCGGATAAAAAGAAAAAAAAAAAAAAAATTCTCTGATTCTCGTTTTCCACAAAACGAGAATTCTCGGATAAAAAAAAAAAAAAAAAATTTCTCCGATTCTCGTTTTCCACAAAACGAGAATTCTCGGATAAAAAAAAAAAAAAAAATTTCTCCGATTCTGGTTTTCCACAAAACGAGAACTCTCGGATAAAAAAAAAAAAAAAAATTCTCCGATTCCTGTTTTCCACAAAACAAGAATTCTCGGATAAAAAAAAAAAAAAAAAATTTCTCCGATTCTCGTTTTCCACAAAACGAGAATTCTCGGATAAAAAAAAAAAAAAAAATTCTCCGATTCTCGTTTGCCACAATATGAGAATTCTCGGATAAAAAAAAAAAAAAATTTTCTCCGATTCTCGTTTTCCACAAAACGAGAATTCTCGGATAGAAAAAAAAAAAACTTTTTTTCTCCGATTCTTGTTTTCCATAAAATGAGAATTTTCGGATAAAAAAAAAAAAAAAAAATTTCTCCGATTCTGGTTTTCCACAAAACGAGAATTCTCGGATAAAAAAAAAAAAAAAATTCTCCGATTCTGGTTTTCCATGAAACGAGAATTCTCGGATAAGAAAAAAAAAAAAAAAAATTTCTCCGATTCTCGTTTTCCACAAAACAAGAATTCTCGGATAAAAAAGAAAAAAAAAAAATTTCTCCGATTCTGGTTTTCCACAAAACGAGGATTCTCGGATAAAAAAAAAAAAAAAAAAATTTCTGCGATTCCGGTTTTCCACAAAACGAGGATTCTCGGATAAAAAAAAAAAAAAAATTTCTCCGATTCTGGTTTTCCACAAAACGAGATTCCTCGGATAAAAAAAAAAACAAAAAAAATTTCTCTCATTCTCGTTTTCCACAAAACGAGAATTCTCGGATAGAAAAAAAAAAAAAAAAAATTTCTCCGATTCTCGTTTTCCACAAAACGAGAATTCTCGGATAAAAAAAAAAAAAAAAAAAATTTCTCAGATTCTCGTTTTTCACAAAACGAAAATTCTCGGATAAAAAAAAAAAAAAAAAATTTCTCCGATTCTCGTTTTCCACAAAACGAGAGTTCTCGGATAAAAAAAAAAA
This sequence comes from Eutreptiella sp. 'Long Island Sound 2002', assembly GCA_964036045.1. Classification (NCBI taxonomy): domain Eukaryota; phylum Euglenozoa; class Euglenophyceae; order Eutreptiales; family Eutreptiaceae; genus Eutreptiella; species Eutreptiella sp. 'Long Island Sound 2002'. Next base: position 13,254,400 of record OZ038403.1, read on the forward strand.
AAAAAATTCCTCCGATTCTCGTTTTCCACAAAACGAGAATTCTCGGATAAAAAAAAAAAAAAAATTCCCCCGATTCTGGTTTTCCACAAAACGAAAATTCTCGGAAAAAAAAAAAAAAAAAATTTCTCCGATTCCTGTTTTCCACAAAACAAGAATTCTCGGATAAAAAAAAAAAAAAAAAAAATTTCTCTGATTCTCGTTTTCCACAAAACGAGAATTCTCGGATAAAAAAAAAAAAAAAAAAATTTCTCCGATTCTCTTTTTCCACAAAACGAGAATTCTCGGATAAAAAGAAAAAAAAAAAAATTCTCCGGTTCTCGTTTGCCACAATATGAGAATTCTCGGATAAAAAAAAAAAAAAAAATTTCTCCGATTCTCGTTTTCCACAAAACGAGAATTCTCGGATAAAAAAAAAAAAAAATTTCTCCGATTCTCGTTTTCCACAAAACGAGAATTCTCGGATAAAAAAAAAAAAAAAAAATTTCTCCGATTCTGGTTTTCCATCGAACGAGAATTCTCGGATAAAAAAAAAAAAAAAAAAAATTTCTCCGATTCTCGTTTTCCACAAAACGAGAATTCTCGGATAAAAAAAAAAAAAAAATTTCTCCGATTCTCGTTTTCCACAAAACGAGAATTCTCGGATAAAAAAAAAAAAAAAAAATTTCTCCGATTCTGGTTTTCCACAAAACGAGGATCCTCGGATAAAAAAAAAAAAAAAAAAATTTCTCCGATTCTCGTTTTCCACAAAACGAGAATTCTCGGATAAAAAAAAAAAAAAAAATTTCTCCGATTCTGATTTTTCCCAAAACGAGAATTCTCGGATAAAAAAAAAAAAAAAAATTTCTCCGATTCTCGTTTTCCACAAAACGAGAATTCTCGGATAAAAAAAAAAAAAGAAAAAAATTTCTCCCATTCTCGTTTTCCACAAAACGAGAATTCTCGGATAAAAAAAAAAAAAAAAAATGTCTCCGATTCTGGTTTTCCACAAAACGAGAATTCTGGGATAAAAAAAAAAAAAAATTTCTCCGATTCTCGTTTTCCACAAAACGAGAATTCTCGGAAAAAAAAAAAAAAAAAAAAAAAATCTCCGATTCTGGTTTTCCACAAAACGAGAATTCTCGGAAAAAAAAAAAAAATTTCTCCGATTCTCGTTTTCCGCAAAACGAGATTTCTCGGATAAAAAAAAAAAAAAAAATTTCTCCGATTCTGGTTTTCCACAAAACGAGAATCCTCGGATAAAAAAAAAAAAAAAAAAAAAATTTCTCCGATTCTCGTTTTCCACATAACGAGAATTCCCGGATAAAAAAAAAAAAAAATTTCTCCAATTCTGGTTTTCAACAAAACGAGAATTCTCGGATAAAAAAAAAAAAAAAAAAAAAAATTCTCCGATTCTCGTTTTCCACAAAACGAGAATTCTCGGATAAAAAAAAAAAAACAAAAAAATTTCTCCGATTCTGGTTTTCCACAAAACGAGGATTCTCGGATAAAAAAAAAAAAAAAAAAAAATTTCTCCGATTCTCGTTTTCCTCAAAACAAGAAATCTCGGATAAAAAAAAAAAAAAAAATTTCTCCGCTTCTCGTTTTCCACAAAACGAGAATTCTCGGATAAAAAAAAAAACAAAAAAATTTCTCCGATTCTGGTTTTCCACAAAACGAGGATTCTCGGATAAAAAAAAAAAAAAAAAATTTCTCCGATTCTTGTTTTCCACAAAACGAAAATTCTCGGATAAAAAAAAAAAAAAAAAAATTTCTCCGCTTCTCGTTTTCCACAAAACGAGAATCCTCGGATAAAAAAAAAAAAAAAAATTTCTCTGATTCTGGTTTTCCATGAAACGAGAATTCTCGGATTAAAAAAAAAAAAAAAATTTCTCTGATTCTCGTTTTCCACAAAACGAGGATTCTCGGATAAAAAAAAAAAAAAAAAATTTCCCCGATTCTCGTTTTCCGCAAAACGAGAATTCTCGGATAAAAAAAAAAAAAAAAATTTCTCTGATTCTCGTTTCCGGCAAAACGAGAATTCTCGGATAAAAAAAAAAAAAAAATTTCTCCGATTGTGGTTTTCCAAAACACGAGAATTCCGGATAAAAAAAAAAAAAATTTCTCTGATTCTGGTTTTCCACAAGAAGAGAATTCTCGGATAAAAAAAAAAAAAAAATTTCTTTGATTCTGGTTTTCCACAAAACGAGAATTCTCGGATAAAAAAAAAAAAAAAATTTCTCTGATTCTCGTTTTCCACAAAAGGAGAATTCTCGGATAAAAAAAAAAAAAACAAAAAAATTTCTCCGATTCTGGTTTTCCACAAAACGAGGATTCTCGGATAAAAAAAAAAAAAAAAAAAATTTCTCCGATTCTCGTTTTCCACAAAACGAGAAATCTCGGATAAAAAAAAAAAAAAAAAATTTCTCCGCTTCTCGTTTTCCACAAAACGAGAATCCTCGGATAAAAAAAAAAAGAAAAAAAAATTTCTCCGATTCTGGTTTTCCACAAAACGAGAATTCTCGGATAAAAAAAAAAAAAAAATTTCTCTGATTCTGGTTTTCCATGAAACGAGAATTCTCGGCTAAAAAAAAAAAAAAAAATTTCTCTGATTCTCGTTTTCGACAAAACGAGAATTCTCGGATAAAAAAAAAAAAAAAAATTTCTCCGATTCTCGTTTTCCGCAAAACGAGAATTCTCGGATAAAAAAAAAAAAAAATTTCTCTGATTCTCGTTTTCGGCAAAACGAGAATTCTCGGATAAAAAAAAGAAAAAAAAAATTTCTCCGATTCTGGTTTTCCAAAACACGAGAATTCCGGATAAAAAAAAAAAAAAATTTCTCTGATTCTGGTTTTCCACAAGAAGGAATTCTCGGATAAAAAAAAAAAAAAAAAAATTTCTCCGATTCTGGTTTTCCACAAAACGAGAATTCTCGGATAAAAAAAAAAAAAATTTCTCTGATTCTCGTTTTCCACAAAACGAGAATTCTCGGATAAAAAAAAAAAAAAAAAAAAATTTCTCCGATTCTCGTTTTCCGCAAAACGAGGAGGCTCGGATAAAAAAAAAAAAAAAAAATTTCTCTGATTCTGGTTTTCCATGAAACGAGAATTCTCGGATAAAAAAAAAAAAAAAATTTCTCTGTTTCTCGTTTTCCACAAAACGAGAATTCTCGGATAAAAAAAAAAAAAAAAAAAAATTTCTCCGATTCTCGTTTTCCGCAAAACGAGAATTCTCGGATAAAAAAAAAAAAAAAATTTCTCTGATTCTCGTTTTCGGCAAAACGAGAATTCTCGGATAAAAAAAAAAAAAAAATTTCTCCGATTGTGGTTTTCCAAAACACGAGAATTCCGGATAAAAAAAAAAAAAATTTCTCTGATTCTGGTTTTCCACAAGAAGAGAATTCTCGGATAAAAAAAAAAAAAAAAAATTTCTCCGATTCTGGTTTTCCACAAAACGAGAATTCTCGGATAAAAAAAAAAAAAATTTCTCTGATTCTCGTTTTCCACAAAACGAGAATTCTCGGATAAAAAAAAAAAAAAAAAAAATTTCTCCGATTCTCGTTTTCCACAAAACGAGAATTCTCGGATAAAAAAAAAAAAAAATTTCTCCGATTCTGGTTTTCAACAAAACGAGAATTCTCGGATAAAAAAAAAAAAAAAAAAATTTCTCCGATTCTCGTTTTCCACAAAACGAGAATTCTCGGATAAAAAAAAAAAAAAAACAAAAAAATTTCTCCGATTCTGGTTTTCCACAAAACGAGGATTCTCGGATAAAAAAAAAAAAAAAAAATTTCTCCACTTCTCGTTTTCCACAAAACGAGAATCCTCGGATAAAAAAAAAAAAAAAATTTCTCCGATTCTGGTTTTCCACAAAACGAGAATTCTCGGATAAAAAAAAAAAAAAAAAAAATTTCTCTGATTCTGGTTTTCCACGAAACGAGAATTCTCGGATAAAAAAAAAAAAAAAAAAATTTCTCTGATTCTCGTTTTCCACAAAACGAGAATTCTCGGATAAAAAAAAAAAAATTTCTCTGATTCTCGTTTTCGGCAAAACGAGAATTCTCGGATAAAAAAAAAAAAAAAAAATTTCTCCGATTCTGGTTTTCCAAAACACGAGAATTCAGGATAAAAAAAAAAAAAAATTTCTCTGATTCTGGTTTTCCACAAGAAGAGAATTCTCGGATAAAAAAAAAAAAAAAAATTTCTCCGATTCTGGTTTTCCACAAAACGAGAATTCTCGGATAAAAAAAAAAAAAATTTCTCCGATTCTCGTTTTCCACAAAACGAGAATTCTCGGATAAAAAAAAAAAAAAAAAATTCTCCGATTCTGGTTTTCCACAAAACGAGAATTCTCGGATAAAAAAAAAAAAAAAATTTCTCTGATTCTCGTTTTCCACAAAACGAGAATTCTCGGATAAAAAAAAAAAAAAAAAATTTCTGCGATTCTCGTTTTCCACAAAACGAGAATTCTCGGATAAAAAAAAAAAAAATTTCTCCAATTCTGGTTTTCAACAAAACGAGAATTCTCGGATAAAAAAAAAAAAAAAAAAATTTCTCCGATTCTCGTTTTCCACAAAACGAGAATTCTCGGATAAAAAAAAAAAAAACAAGAAAATTTGTCCGATTCTGGTTTTCCACAAAACGAGGATTCTCGGATAAAAAAAAAAAAAAAAAAATTTCTCCGATTCTCGTTTTCCACAAAACGAGAAATCTCGGATAAAAAAAAAAAAAAAAAATAAATTTCTCCGCTTCTCGTTTTCCACAAAACGAGAATCCTCGGATAAAAAAAAAAAAAAAAATTTCTCCGATTCCGGTTTTCCACAAAACAAGAATTCTCGGATAAAAAAAAAAAAAACAAAAAAATTTCTTCCGATTCTGGTTTTCCACAAAACGAGGATTCTCGGATAAAAAAAAAAAAAATTTCTCCGATTCTCGTTTTCCACAAAACGAGAAATCTCGGATAAAAAAAAAAAAAAAAATTTCTCCGCTTCTCGTTTTCCACAAAACGAGAATCCTCGGATAAAAAAAAAAAAAAAAAATTTCTCCGATTCTGGTTTTCCACAAAACGAGAATTCTCGGATAAAAAAAAAAAAAAATTTCTCTGATTCTGGTTTTCCATGAAACGAGAATTCTCGGATAAAAAAAAAATAAAAAAAAATTTCTCTGATTCTCGTTTTCCACAAAACGAGAATTCTCGGATAAAAAAAAAAAAAAAAATTTCTCCGATTCTCGTTTTCCGCAAAACGAGAATTCTCGGATAAAAAAAAAAAAAAAATTTCTCTGATTCTCCTTTTCGGCAAAACGAGAATTCTCGGATAAAAAAAAAAAAAAAAATTTCTCCGATTCTGGTTTTCCAAAACACGAGAATTCCGGATAAAAAAAAAAAAAAAATTTCTCTGATTCTGGTTTTCCACAAGAAGAGAATTCTCGGATAAAAAAAAAAAAAAATTTCTCTGATTCTCGTTTTCCACAAAACGAGAATTCTCGGATAAAAAAAAGAAAAAAAAAATTTCTCCGATTCTCGTTTTCCGCAAAACGAGAAGGCTCGGATTAAAAAAAAAAAAAATTTCTCCGATTCTCGTTTTCCACAAAACGAGAATTCTCGGATAAAAAAAAAAAAAAAAAATTTCTCCGATTCTCGTTTTCCACAAAACGAGAATTCTCGGATAAAAAAAAAAAAAATTTCTCCGATTCTGGTTTTCAACAAAACGAGAATTCTCGGATAAAAAAAAAAAAAAAATTTCTCCGATTCTCGTTTTCCACAAAACGAGAATTCTCGGATAAAAAAAAAAAAAAAACAAAAAAATTTCTCCGATTCTGGTTTTCCACAAAACGAGGATTCTCGGATAAAAAAAAAAAAAAAATTTCTCCGCTTCTCGTTTTCCTCAAAACGAGAATCCTCGGATAAAAAAAAAAAAAAAAATTTCTCCGATTCTGGTTTTCCACAAAACGAGAATTCTCGGATAAAAAAAAAAAAAAAATTTCTCTGATTCTGGTTTTCCATGAAACGAGAATTCTCGGATAAAAAAAAAAAAAAAATTTCTCTGATTCTCGTTTTCCACAAAACGAGAATTCTCGGATAAAAAAAAAAAAAAAAAAAATTTCTCCGATTCTCGTTTTCCGCAAAACGAGAATTCTCGGATAAAAAAAAAAAAAATTTCTCTGATTCTCGTTTTCGGCAAAACGAGAATTCTCGGATAAAAAAAAAAAAAAAAAATTTCTCCGATTCTGGTTTTCCAAAACACGAGAATTCAGGATAAAAAAAAAAAAATTTTCTCTGATTCTGGTTTTCCACAAGAAGAGAATTCTCCGATAAAAAAAAAAAAAAAAATTTCTCCGATTCTGGTTTTCCACAAAACGAGAATTCTCGGATAAAAAAAAAAAAAAAATTTCTCTGATTCTCGTTTTCCACAAAACGAGAATTCTCGGATAAAAAAAAAAAAAAAAAATTTCTGCGATTCTCGTTTTCCACAAAACGAGAATTCTCGGATAAAAAAAAAAAAAATTTCTCCGATTCTGGTTTTCAACAAAACGAGAATTCTCGGATAAAAAAAAAAAAAAAAAAAAATTTCTCCGATTCTCGTTTTCCACAAAACGAGAATCCTCGGATAAAAAAAAAAAAAAACAAAAAAATTTCTCCGATTCTGGTTTTCCACAAAACGAGGATTCTCGGATAAAAAAAAAAAAAAAAAAATTTCTCCGATTCTCGTTTTCCACAAAACGAGAAATCTCGGATAAAAAAAAAAAAAAAAAATTTCTCCGCTTCTCGTTTTCCACAAAACGAGAATCCTCGGATAAAAAAAAAAAAAAAAAAATTTCGCCGATTCTGGTTTTCCACAAAACGAGAATTCTCGGACAAAAAAAAAAAAAACAAAAAAATTTCTCCGATTCTGGTTTTCCACAAAACGAGGATTCTCGGATAAAAAAAAAAAAAAAAAATTTCTCCGATTCTCGTTTTCCACAAAACGAGAAATCTCGGATAAAAAAAAAAAAAAAATTTCTCCGCTTCTCGTTTTCCACAAAACGAGAATCCTCGGATAAAAAAAAAAAAAAAATTTCTCCGATTCTGGTTTTCCACAAAACGAGAATTCTCGGATAAAAAAAAAAAAAAAATTTCTCTGATTCTGGTTTTCAATGAAACGAGAATTCTCGGATAAAAAAAAATAAAAAAAAATTTCTCTGATTCTCGTTTTCCACAAAACGAGAATTCTCGGATAAAAAAAATAAAAAAAAATTTCGCCGATTCTCGTTTTCCGCAAAACGAAAATACTCGGATAAAAAAAAAAAAAAATTTCTCTGATTCTGGTTTTCCACAAGAAGAGAATTCTCGGATAAAAAAAAAAAAAAAAATTTCTCCGATTCTGGTTTTCCGCAAAACGAGATTTCTCGGATAAAAAAAAAAAAAAAAAAATTTCTCTGATTCTCGTTTTCCACAAAACGAGAATTCTCGGATAAAAAAAAAAAAAAAAAAAATTTCTCAGATTCTCGTTTTCCACAAAACGAGAATTCTCGGATAAAAAAAAAAAAATTTCTCCGATTCTGGTTTTCAACAAAACGAGAATTCTCGGATAAAAAAAAAAAAAAAACCAAAAATTTCTCCGATTCTCGTTTTCCACAAAACGAGAATTCTCGGATAAAAAAAAAAAAAACAAAAAATTTTCTCCGATTCTGGTTTTCAAAAAAACGATAATTCTCGGATAAAAAAAAAAAAAAAAATTTCTCAGATTCTCGTTTTCCACAAAACGAGAATTCTCGGATAAAAAAAAAAAAAAAAATTTCTCCGATTCTCGTTTTCCACAAAACGAGAAATCTCGGATAAAAAAAAAAAAAAAAAATTTCTCCGATTCTCGTTTTCCACAAAACGAGAATTCTCGGATAAAAAAAAAAAAAACAAAAAAATTTCTCCGATTCTGGTTTTCCACAAAACGAGAAATCTGGGATAAAAAAAAAAAAGGAATTTCTCCGATTCTCGTTTTCCACAAAAAGAGAATTCTCGAATAAAAAAAAAAAAAAAAAAAATTTCTCCGATTCTGGTTTTCCACAAAACGAGAACTCTCGGATAAAAAAAGAAAAAAAAAATTTCTCCGATTCTGGTTTTCCAAAACACGAGAATTCCGGATAAAAAAAAAAAATTTTCTCTGATTCGAGTTTTCCACAAGAAAAGAATTCTCGGATAAAAAAAAAAAAACAAAATTTCTCCGATTCTGGTTTTCGGCAAAACGAGATTTCTTGGATAAAAAAAAAAAAAAAATTTCTCTGATTCTCGTTTTCGGCAAAACGAGAATTCTCGGATTAAAAAAAAAAAAAAAAAATTTCTCCGATTCTGGTTTTCCAAAACACGAGAATTCCGGATAAAAAAAAAATTTCTCTGATTCTGGTTTTCCACATGTCTTGGTGCGCTTTTCACCCTCCTTCAGTGTTGCCGATGTGCTGCATGCAGTGTCCGTGTTTGGGCCAGTCACCTCGCACCAGCTGTTCCAGCAAGCTGGATTGCTTTTGGTAAGTTTCCAGGCGCCGCAATCCGCGACTGCAGCCTACGGCTCCACACTGCCAGGACCAGTTTTCCTCACATCAGGGTCCCTTGCCACCGACACAGCACTCTCACTTGAGGAAAGGTTGCAGCGTCTTGACCTAACTAGCTTGCCCACGGCAGCACTGAATGAGTCCAATCTCGCGGCGGTACCTAATGCTCTGCCCTCCTTCTCCCTTCGGGACATTAATGTGGGCCTCCCTCCCCCATCTGGTGCACTACCTGTCTCACCCCCCCTGTCGGTTTCCCCTCCAGCCGCAGAACAGGAGGAGGACGACCGTATGACTGGTCAGAGCAAGAGAACCATCGACGATGTTAGTGCCATGCCGCCAGCTGAGGACGATGCCTCCCCTCGTACTTTTCCCCCTCACTGAAACGCAAAACTCCCCTGAGGTGAACGCTGCCCTTGCTTGCTTCACCCCCACTGCCCTCCAACGTCTTCCTGTACCTCTGCAGACACTCGTACATGATGCCAGGTGGACTGCATCCTCCTATGCAGAGCTGGGGTCGATCCTCAAACAATGGTATGCAGGTTCCCAAATGTGTTTTTATTGGTGCCACCCCGCTGCAGTGGTCATCAGCGCCCACCACAATCTCCGAGTAGCACAACAGGTTATCTGCTCCGTCGCAGTTTCCGCGTTGTCGGCCCTTGCTATGTGCACTATCCTCGGTGTCACACCTCGCGCATGCCACGGAAAACGCCCGCCGGTGCGTCACACAGTGCTGCCCCCACATACCCAGCCCCACCCCACTGCCCCCAACCCCACCGCTGCACTTCGTCTGCAGTTGCCACCAGATGGAGCTATAGGAAATAACCGGGAGCCAACTCACCTGCAAGGTTGTAATTTGGCTTGTCCCACGGTGACCTCCTTGGCTGTGCTAGGCATCTTGCGCATGCTCGCCACCGTCGTTTATCTTTTGTCCCGCTTGACCACCCTCACACTGGTGTGTGCCACTATAAAACACTGCTCACCCACAGGGCCTGCCCGGCCGGTCGACTCGACGCGCCACATCCGGGACGACTCAGTCAACCCTGGTTCTGATGCACCCACAAGTATGAGCCCACCCCCAACGGCCACACACCTCACGCGCACGCTTACACACCCCACACTCACATTTGGCGCCCTCAATGTCGGCGGTGTCGAAATCACACCGAACCGCCTATGTCATTTACTGGCCGGTTTTCACCCCCTCCCCCACACATTATCCTTGCAGGAATTCCGGCCCAGTGCCTCGTCCTCCCTGCGGGACCACGAGAGAGTGGCTATGTACTGGGGATATCACCTACTACACAGCTGTCCCTCCAGAAAGGCCGGAGTAGCCTTGCTTGTACATACTTCCATCGCACCACACAGGCCCACTATGAAGACCATCATTGACGGGAGGCTCGTCACCACCTCCCTGCAACTACACAACGACCCGTCGATGCCCCCCGTCACTGTAGCGTCCTTTTACGGTCCCCACACGTCTAGGGAGCGGTCATCCTGTGAGAGACATCTAGATCGCCTTGCCCGCGAGTGCGCTATTATCTTAGGTGATTACAATGCTGTGACACATACCGGCCATACCACAGCCCTCCGTGCACCCCTGTGGCCGTGGCTGATTGCCAAAGAACGGGCCCGCTCGCTCTCTGACCTCTTGATCCCACACCAGACGTGCACCCCATACACCAGGGTGCGTCGCTATGCGGGCACGCGCAGCTACCTTGACCGCGCATACGGCACGAGGCTGTTCGGTGCACTCTTTGAGACCTCTGGTGCCCAGGTAGTAGACTTTTCCTCGGTCAAAGGCATTCAGGACCACAACCCCATACTAATCCACACTATACCCTGGGCGCATCCCCATATCCCTGAGGCGCGCTGCGCCCAGTGGAACCGTAGGGATGTATCGCGGTTCCGCCGTGACATATCTGCAGCCACAGCTGCATTGCCTCTCCCCAGCGTTGCCAGTGATACTGCACACACATACCAACAACTGTGCTCACACATGCTCACTGCCATGCGCCGGGTTAACTCGCAGAGGCCACCTTCCCCGCCAGCCTCTGACGATGTCAGTGATTGGTCGTCTGTAGTACGCCAACTGGCCAAACAAGCCAAGCGAAGGTCCAAGACCTTCTACCGCCGCATCAAGCATACCCTCCTCACCCCCTCCGCCCAGTCTACACTCCCCACCCCCACCAGGAAAATACAACGCATATTGCAACGGAACACGCCGTGGTCCTCTCACGCTTTAGACCTCATACCCCAAAGAGCACGACTGTGCGACCCCCCCCCCCCCACCTTCAGTGAACTGCGTACCCTTGCCCGTGAGTCTAGGAAAAAATCTCCCGGACCGGACGGAGTCCCGCCGTACCTACTGCACATTCTCCCCGACCCCGTCTTCAAGTTAGTTCACAGCTGTATCTCCCTTTGTTACTCTGAAGGCTTTTTACCACAGCCCTGGCTGGTCTCAGAGACATTTTGTTTGTCAAAAGGAAAGGGCCAGTGGCAAGACCCTGATCCGTGGAGACCAATTGCCATGAGCAATTCTATCTACCGCCTTTTTATGCGCTGGGTTTACTCCAAGCTCTACCCCTTAGTGTCCCCCCACCTGCACCCCAACCAATTCGGCGGCAGACAGGGCACGTCCACAGCACATGCCACACAAATTTTTCTGGATGCCATCGACTCCATACGGGACAAGGAAGCCCTACTCGCCTTCGACGTCTATCACGCTTTTGACAGTCCACCCAAAGCTCTTATCCTTGGTGTACTCGACCGAATGGGGACCCCCTCCAAATTACTGCAAATAATCTCCCTGGTAATGGAGCAAGGGTCCACATTCTTACGAGGAGCGGAGGAGACAGTGTTTAGGACGACACATGGCGTCAAGCAGGGCTGCCCCCTTTCCTGTTTTTTGTTTGTCGTTGTTTTTGAAATCCCCCTGCGAGTGTTAGACCAACACGGCATCCCTTTCTCGGCTTATGTCGACGACATATGCTCCCCCGCGCCGTATGGCCAGAGCCAGCACGTTGCCGAGGTCGTACAGACCGCACTCAGTCTGATTGCTTGCCAGGTGAACGTCACCAAAAGCGAATCTCTTCACATGCAACCCCTGCCCCCCGTCCTGCCCACCCTCGCCAAGTATCTGCACCCACCCTCCCCCGTTCAGGCTGCCAGTCTGTCGCCATGGTACACCGTCTCTGCGCCGTACCCGCCAGAGTGGAGTGTACAGGTACTGCACACCTTTGCACGTGCCCCCTACCTCATGCATTTGGGCCACCCTCTCTCCCCCTGCCTCTGCCCTGACGCCTGCGTTGAGGTTGTGCTGCAAGAGCTGAAAGCCCAGTTAAATGAGCTGCACTCCCAACCCATTCAAGTGATTGACCGGGTCCTCTTAGTCAACACTATGGTGTTACCGAGGCTCCTCTATCGCACAGAGTGCATCCCACTCCGCGCCTCGCAGCTAATGTCCATCACTTCCCTGTTGGAAAAGTTTATCTTCGGCGTCATGGGTCTTCCGTCCCTCGTCGCCAAGAAAACACTCTACACGCACCGTAGTCGTGGCCTTGGCCTCGGATACTTTCCAATCCTGCACCCCACTAGGGTACTGGACTCGCTGCACCGCAATCAGCGACTACATACACTCTCCACGTCCCCCCACACCACTGTCTCCCCATACCATGCCTTCATCACCGCTGTCTCCCTTCTCAACCCCGACCCCGACCCTCGCCAGCCACCCGTACACACTACGTGGGCAGCTCAACAACTACAGCGCGACGCCGTCGAGGTGGCCCACGTAGCCGGGCTTACAGTGTACCTTTTACCCCCGCAATGCCAGCCGCCAGCCACCTACACGGACGGCAGCAAGATGGGTCAACCGCCCTCATCTGGGGCGTCCGCTGTGCTGAAAGATGGCCGCATTGCCGTGTGCAGAGTGCCTGGTGACCCAAATTCCTATAAAGCGGAGTTAGTAGGAATGCTCCTGGGCTACCATTTTTCGGAAGTAGGGGACACCATCCGACTGGATTGCCAGGGCGCCATTGCATCTGCGCAGAGCGCGCGCCGGCCAGTCAGGCAGGCATTTTGGGTGCAGGAAGTGCGCACTTCCATCCTGGCTAAATGCCAAGGTCTGGAGTGGGTTGAAGGGCACACTGGGGAAGTCCACAATGAAATGTCGGACAAGTATGCCAAAGTCGGTACGGCCCTCCCCCTGCCCCCCCCACAGACAAGGGTGACCCCCTGGGATGTGGTCCGACACGGTGAACGCATGGCGCCCCCCCATATAGTGTGGACCCATGGTCTGTTCCCCACACACGCCCACGAAGGCTTCCACCCCTTGTCCTGGCGGCCCCTGCGTTTCCGGAGGCTGGCATGGCACAAGTGGCTCTTTGGCTTGCAGTCCCGCCTGGGGTACGCGCACTATGCCACCTTCTGGACCGACGCACCCGTCAAGCACCCTTGCCCCCACTGCCACCGCTTCCACAACCAGAGCCTACACGGCACACTGGCCTTCTGCACACAGACCCACCCACTGGTTGCTGCTTGGCTCTCCTCTTGGACGGTAAGATCAGAGGTCCTGACGTGGCGCCGGTCCGCCCAGCGCAAGGACCTTCGCATCGTTGGCAGACTGGCCATCCCTCAGTCCCTGTACCGCTTCCTTAAGACCAGACTTGGGGGACTGTGCGAGGCGCGGAAGACCGTCAGGCACTTCCAGCAGCATGTGCTGGATAATGTCACCGCGGTTCTGGCCGATTCGGTCCCCACCAAGCCCTAGGCACGGCCCAATCCCTTCAGCCCCGCTGATTGATCCCAGCCCCTGAGCCTATGCTGACCCCCTCTCGCCCTCTGCATGCGTGTGTGCTCAAACCGCACGGTGTCACTACCCTGTAATGGTCCTCCTTGCCCCCCTGCCCCCCTTCCCCCCTCTCTTCACAGGCAACCACCTGAAGCTGCATTGGTTGCCCTCTCTTAAACTAAGTGGTGCTCATGCCGCCAGGGCGCTGTACTTTACTCGGTTTCCGCCGCGACTGTACATGCTTTGTCATCACAGTGATGCTCACGCTGCCTTCGTTCTGCACGCCGCCGATGGATGACACATGACAGATGCACCCCCTGGTTGCGCTTTTGAATGGACCTAGCCTGTGGCTGTGACTCCCCCGTGTCTGACGCTGGGGCCTGCCGGAGCCCTGTGGCGGTGGCGCACACCCAGCCCCCCCCCCTCCCCCCAGCCCAATAGTGTCACAGCTACCCACGTTATATCAGTTTTCTGCACTGTCCCCACGCGCAGCCCCATACAGTCCACGCGACATACGCCATCAGCGCTGCCCCCCCCCCCCCCCCAGCATACCTTGCCCAGACAGTGCGTGTCTTTTGCACTGTCCTCTCTCCCAGGGCTTCTCCTCAGGCTGTAGCCCACATGCCTGGCACCCCCGCATGATTCTTGGTCCCCCGGGGCCCTGAGAAGGGGCGTTTGCTCGCATGTCGCCATCCATGTATTCTTTTACGTAAAAATCTGCTTGTGCCCATTTTCCTCTTCCCTGTCCGCGTCCCACATGCCTGACCCTGACCCAATGGGATGGGGTCACTTCTGTATGATGGGCTCACCCTTCCTGAGTTCGGACGTGGACTCTTGGACTTTGGCCTTGTGTTTATAATAAAAAAAAAAAAGAAGAGAATTCTCGGATAAAAAAAAAAAAAAAAATTTCTCCAATTCTGGTTTTCCACAAAACGAGAATTCTCGGATAAAAAAAAAAAAAAAATTTCTCTGATTCTCGTTTTCCACAAAACGAGAATTCTCGGATAAAAAAGAAAAAAAAAAAAAAAATTTCTCCGATTCTCGTTTTCCACAAAACGAGTATTCTCGGATAAAAAAAAAAAAAAATTTCTCGGATTCTGATTTTTCACAAAACGAGAATTCTCGGATAAAAAAAAAAAAAAAATTTCTCCGATTCTCGTTTTCCAGAAAAACGAGAATTCTCGGATAAAAAAAAAAAAAAAAAAATTTCTCGGATTCTCGTTTTCCGCAAAACGAGAATTCTCGGATAAAAAAAAAAAAAAATTTCTCCGATTCTCGTTTTCGACAAAACGAGAATTCTCGGATAAAAAAAAAAAAAAAAAAAATTTCTCCGATTCTGGTTTTCCACAAAACGAGAATTCTCGGATAAAAAAAAAAAAAAAAATTTCTCCGATGCTGGTTTTCCAAAACACGAGAATTCCGGATAAAAAAAAAAAAATTTCTCTGATTCTGGTTTTCCACAAGAAGAGAATTCTCGGATAAAAAAAAAAAAAAAATTTCTCCGATGCTGGTTTTCCAAAACACGAGAATTCTCGGATAAAAAAAAAAAAAAAAATTTCTCCGATTCCGGTTTTCCACAAAACGAGAATTCTCGGATAAAAAAAAAAAAAATTTCTCTGATTCTGGTTTTCCACAAGAAGAGAATTCTCGGATAAAAAAAAAAAAAAATTTCTCCGATTCTGGTTTTCCGCAAAACGAGATTTCTCTGATAAAAAAAAAAAAAAAATTTCTCCGATTCTCGTTTTCCAAAACACGAGAATTCCGGATAAAAAAAAAAAAATTTCTCTGATTCTGGTTTTCCACAAGAGGAGAATTCTCGGATAAAAAAAAGAAAAAATTTCTCCGATTCTGGTTTTCCACAAAACGAGAATTCTCGGATAAAAAAAAAAAAAAATATCTCTGATTCTCGTTTTCCACAAAACGAGAATTCTCGGATAAAAAAAAAAAAAAAAAAATTTCTCCGATTCTCGTTTTCCACAAAACGAGAATTCTCGGATAAAAAAAAAAAAAAAATTTCTCCGATTCTCGTTTTCCACAAAACGAGAATTCTCGGATAAAAAAAAAAAAAAACAAAAAAATTTCTCCGATTCTGGTTTTCCACAAAACGAGGATTCTCGGATAAAAAAAAAAAAAAATTTCTCCGATTCTCGTTTTCCACAAAACGACAAATCTCGGATAAAAAAAAAAAATATTTCTCCGCTTCTCGTCTTCCACAAAACGAGAATCCTCGGATAAAAAAAAAAGAAAAAAATTTCTCCCATTCTCGTTTTCCACAAAACGAGAATTCTCGGATAAAAAAAAAAAAAAAAAAATTTCTCGGATTCTGGTTTTCCACAAAACGAGAATTCTTGGATAAAAAAAAAAAAAAAAAAATTTCTCCGATTCTGGTTTTCCACAAAACGAGAATTCTCGGAAAAAAAAAAAAAAAAAAAAAAATTTCTCCGATTCTGGTTTTCCACAAAACGAGAATTCTCGGAAAAAAAAAAAAAAAAATTTCTCCGATTCTCGTTTTCCGCAAAACGAGATTTCTCGGAAAAAAAAAAAAAAAAATTTCTTCGATTCTGGTTTTCCAAAAAACGAGACCTCTCGGATAAAAAAAAAAAAAAAAAAAAATTTCGCCGATTCTCGTTTTCCCCAAAACGAGAATTCTCAGATAAAAAAAAAAAAAAAATTTCTGCGATTCTGGTTTTCAACAAAACGAGAATTCTCGGATAAAAAAAAAAAAAAATTTCTCCGATTCTCGTTTTCCACAAAACGAGAATTCTCGCATAAAAAAAAAAAAAAAAATTTCTCCGATTCTGGTTTTCCACAAAACGAGAATTCTCGGATAAAAAAAAAAAAAAAAATTTCTCCGATTCTCGTTTTCCACAAAACGAGAATTCTCGGATAAAAAAAAAAAAAAAAAATTTCTCCGATTCTCGTTTTCCGCAAAACGAGAATTCTCGGAAAAAAAAAAAAAGAAAAAAATTTGTCCCATTCTCGTTTTCCACAAAACGAGAATTCTCGGATAAAAAAAAAAAAAAAAGTTTCCCCGATTCTCGTTTTCCACAAGACGAGAATTCTCGGAAAAAAAAAAAAAAAAATTTCTCCGATTCTGGTTTTCCACAAAACGAGAATTCTCGGAAAAAAAAAAAAAAAAAAATTTCTCCGATTCTCGTTTTCCGCAAAACGAGATTTCTCGGATAAAAAAAAAAAATATTTCTTAGATTCTGGTTTTCCACAAAGCGAGAATTCTCGGATAAAAAAAAAAAAAAAAAATTTCTCCGATTCTCGTTTTCCACAAAACGAGAATTCTCGGATAAAAAAAAAAAAAAAAATTTCTCCGATTCTGGTTTTCAACAAAACGAGAATTCTCGGATAAAAAAAAAAAAAAAAAAATTTCTCCGATTCTCGTTTTCCACAAAACGAGAATACTCGGATAAAAAAAAAAAAAAATTTCTCCGATTCTGGTTTTCCACAAAACGAGGATTCTGGGTTAAAAAAAAAAAAAAAAAATTTCTCCGATTCTCGTTTGTCACAAAACGAGGATTCTCGGATAAAAAAAAAAAAAAAAATTTCTCCGATTCTCGTTTTCCACAGAACGAGAATTCTCGGATAAAAAAAAAAAAAAAAATTTCTCCGATTCTCGTTTTCCACAAAACGAGAATTCTCGGAAAAAAAAAAAAACAAAAAAATTTCTCCGATTCTGATTTTTCGCAAAACCAGAATTCTCGGATAAAAAAAAAAAAAAAAAATTTCTCCGATTCTGGTTTTCCACAAAACGAGAAGTCTCGGATAAAAAAAAAAAAAAAAATTTCTCCGATTCTCATTTTCCACAAAACGAGAATTCTCGGATAAAAAAAAAAAAGAAAAAAAAATTTCTCCCATTCTCGTTTTCCACAAAACGAGAATTCTCGGATAAAAAAAAAAAAAAAAAAATTTCTCGGATTCTGGTTTTCCACAAAACGAGAATTCTTGGATAAAAAAAAAAAAAAAAAAATTTCTCCGATTCTGGTTTTCCACAAAACGAGAATTCTCGGAAAAAAAAAAAAAAAAAAAAAAATTTCTCCGATTCTGGTTTTCCACAAAACGAGAATTCTCGGAAAAAAAAAAAAAAAAAATTTCTCCGATTCTCGTTTTCCGCAAAACGAGATTTCTCGGAAAAAAAAAAAAAAAAATTTCTTCGATTCTGGTTTTCCAAAAAACGAGACCTCTCGGATAAAAAAAAGAAAAAAAAAAAATTTCGCCGATTCTCGTTTTCCCCAAAACGAGAATTCTCGGATAAAAAAAAAAAAAAAAATTTCTGCGATTCTGGTTTTCAACAAAACGAGAATTCTCGGATAAAAAAAAAAAAAAATTTCTCCGAATCTCGTTTTCCACAAAACGAGAATTCTCGCATAAAAAAAAAAAAAAAAAATTTCTCCGATTCTGGTTTTCCACAAAACGAGAATTCTCGGATAAAAAAAAAAAAAAAAATTTCTCCGATTCTCGTTTTCCACAAAACAAGAATTCTCGGATAAAAAAAAAAAAAAAAAATTTCTCCGATTCTCGTTTTCCGCAAAACGAGAATTCTCGGAAAAAAAAAAAAAAATTTCTCTGATTCTCGTTTTCGGCAAAACGAGAATTCTCGGATAAAAAAAAAAAAAAAAAATTTCTCCGATTCTGGTTTTCCAAAACACGAGAATTCCGGATAAAAAAAAAAAATTTCTCTGATTCTGGTTTTCCACAAGAAGAGAATTCTCGGATAAAAAAAAAAAAAAAAAATTTCTCCGATTCTGGTTTTCCACAAAACGAGAATTCTCGGATAAAAAAAAAAAAAATTTCTCTGATTCTCGTTTTCCACAAAACGAGAATTCTCGGATAAAAAAAAAAAAAAAAAAAAAATTTCTCCGATTCTCGTTTTCCGCAAAACGAGAATTCTCGGATAAAAAAAAAAAGAAATTTCTCCGATTCTCTTTTTCGACAAAACGAGAATTCTCGGATAAAAAAAAAAAAAAAAATTTCTCCGATTCTGGTTTTCCACAAAACGAGAATTCTCGGATAAAAAAAAAAAAAAATTTCTCCGATTCTCGTTTTCCACAAAACGAGAATTCTCGGATAAAAAAAAAAAAAAAAAATTTCTCCGATTCTGATTTTTCACAAAACGAGAATTCTCGGATAAAAAAAAAAAAAAAAAAGTTTCTCCGATTCTCGTTTTCCACAAAACGAGAATTCTCGGATAAAAAAAAAAAAAAAAAATTTCTCCGATTCTTGTTTTCCACAAAACGAGAATTCTCGGATAAAAAAAAAAGAAAAAAAAAATTTCTCCGATTCTGATTTTTCGCAAAACGAGAATTCTCGGATAAAAAAAAAAAAAAAAAATTTCTCCGATTCTGGTTTTCCACAAAACGAGAAGTCTCGGATAAAAAAAAAAAAAAAATTTCTCCGATTCTCGTTTTCCACAAAACGAGAATTCTCGGATAAAAAAAAAAAAACAAAAAAATTTCTCCCATTCTCGTTTTCCACAAAACGAGAATTCTCGGATAAAAAAAAAAAAAAAAAATGTCTCGGATTCTCGTTTTCCACAAAACGAGAATTCTCGGATAAAAAAAAAAAAAAAAAAATTTCTCCGATTCTCGTTTTCCACAAAACGAGAATTCTCGGAAAAAAAAAAAAATATTTCTCCGATTCTGGTTTTCCACAAAACGAGAATTCTCGGAAAAAAAAAAAAAAAAATTTCTCCGATTCTCGTTTTCCGCAAAACGAGATTTCTCGGATAAAAAAAAAAAAAAAATTTCTTCGATTCTGGTTTTCCACAAAACGAGAATTCTCGGATAAAAAAAAAAAAAAAAAATTTCTCCGATTCTCGTTTTCCACAAAACGAGAATTCTCGGATAAAAAAAAGAAAAAAATTTCTCCGATTCTGGTTTTCAACAAAACTAGAATTCTCGGATAAAAAAAAAAAAAAAAAAATTTCTCCGATTCTCGTTTTCCAGAAAAAGGGAATTCTCGGATAAAAAAAAAAAAAAAAATTTCTCCGATTCTCGTTTTCCACAAAACGAGAATTCTGGGATGAAAAAAAAAAAAAAAATTTCTCCGATTCTGATTTTTCACAAAACGAGAATTCTCGGATAAAAAAACAAAAAAAAAATTTCTCCGATTCTCGTTTTCCACAAAACGAGAATTCTCGGATAAAAAAAAAAAAAAAAAATTTCACCGATTCTCGTTTTCCGCAAAACGAGAATTCTCGGATAAAAAAAAAAAAAAAATTTCTCCGATTCTCGTTTTCCACAAAACGAGAATTCTCGGATAAAAAAAAAAAAAAAAAAAAATTTCTCCGATTCTGGTTTTCCACAAAACGAGAATTCTCGGATAAAAAAAAAAAAAAAAAAATTCTCCGATTCTCGTTTTCCACAAAACGAGAATTCTCGGATAAAAAAAAAAAAAAAAATTTCTCCGATTCTGATTTTTCACAAAACGAGAATTCTCGGATAAAAAAAAAAAAAAAAAAAAAATTTCTCCGATTCTCGTTTTCCACAAAACGAGAATTCTCGGATGAAAAAAAAAAGGAAAAAATTTCTCCCATTCTCGTTTTCCACAAAACGAGAATTCTCGGATAAAAAAAAAAAAAAAAAAAAAATTTCTCCGATTCTGATTTTCCACAAAACGAGAATTCTCGGAAAAAAAAAAAAAAAAAAAAATTTCTCCGATTCTGGTTTTCCACAAAACGAGAATTCTCGGAAAAAAAAAAAAAAAATTTCTCCGATTCTCGTTTTCCGCAAAACGAGATTTCTCGGATAAAAAAAAAAAAAAAATTTCTTCGATTCTGGTTTTCCAAAAAACGAGAATTCTCGGATAAAAAAAAAAAAAAAAAATTTCTCCGATTCTCGTTTTCCACAAAACGAGAATTCTCGGATAAAAAAAAAAAAAAAAAAAAAATTTCTGCGATTCTGGTTTTCAACAAAACGAGAATTCTCGGATAAAAAAAAAAAAAAAAAATTCCTCCGATTCTCGTTTTCCACAAAACGAGAATACTCGGATAAAAAAAAAAAACAAAAAAAATTTCTCCGATTCTGGTTTTCCAAAACACGAGAATTCCGGAAAAAAAAAAAAAAAATTTCTCTGATTCTGGTTTTCCACAAGAAGAGAATTCTCGGATAAAAAAAAAAAAAAAAATTTTCCCGATTCTGGTTTTCCACAAAACGAGAATTCTCGTATAAAAAAAAAAAAATTTCTCTGATTCTCGTTTTCCACAAAACGAGAATTCTCGGATGAAAAAAAAAAAAAAAAATTTCTCCGATTCTCGTTTTCCGCAAAACCAGAATTCTCGGATAAAAAAAAAAAATTTCTCCGATTCTCGTTTTCCACAAAACGAGAATTCTCGCATAAAAAAAAAAAAAAAAATTTCTCCGATTCTCGTTTTCCACAAAACGAGAATTCTCGGATACAAAAAAAAAAAAAAGAAATTTCTCCGATTCTCGTTTTCCACAAAACGAGAATTCTCAGAAAAAAAAAAAAAAAATTTCTCCGATTCTGGTTTTCCACAAAACAAGAATTCTCGGAAAAAAAAAAAAATTTCTCCGATTCTCGTTTTCCACAAAACGAGAATTCTCGGATGAAAAAAAAAAATAAAATTTCTCCGATTCTCGTTTTCCGCAAAACGAGAATTCTCGGATAAAAAAAAAAAATTTCTCCGATTCTAGTTTTCCACAAAACGAGAATTCTCGCATAAAAAAAAAAAAAAATATTCCCCAATTCTGGTTTTCCACAAAACGAGCATTCTCGGATAAAAAAAAAAAAAAAATTTCTCCGATTCTCGTTTTCCACAAAACGAGAATTCTCGGATAAAAGAAAAAAAAAATTTCTCCGATTCTCGTTTTCCACAAAACGAGAATTCTCGGATACAAAAAAAAAAAAAAAAATTTCTCCGATTCTCGTTTTCCACAAAACGAGAATTCTCGGATAAAAAAAAAAAGAAAAAAATTTCTCCCATTCTCGTGTTCCACAAAACGAGAATTCTCGGATAAAAAAAAAAAAAAAAATTTCTCCGATTCTGGTTTTCCACAAAACGAGAATTCTCGGATAAAAAAAAAGAAAAAAAAAAATTTCTCCGATTCTCGTTTTCCACAAAACGAGAATTCTCGGATAAAAAAAAAAAAAAAATTTCACCGATTCTGATTTTTCACAAAACGAGAATTCTCGGATAAAAGAAAAAAAAAAAAAAAATTTCTCCGATTCTCGTTTTCCACAAAACGAGAAGTCTCGGATAAAAAAAAAAAAAAAAAATTTCTCCGATTCTCGTTTTCCACAAAACGAGAATTCTCGGATAAAAAAAAAAAAGAAAAAAATTTGTCCCATTCTCGTTTTCCACAAAACGAGAATTCTCGGATAAAAAAAAAAAAAAATTTCCCCGATTCTCGTTTTCCACAAGACGAGAATTCTCGGAAAAAAAAAAAAAAAAAATTTCTCCGATTCTGGTTTTCCACAAAACGAGAATTCTCGGAAAAAAAAAAAAAAAAAATTTCTCCGATTCTCGTTTTCCGCAAAACGAGATTTCTCGGATTAAAAAAAAAAAATATTTCTTAGATTCTGGTTTTCCACAAAGCGAGAATTCTCGGATAAAAAAAAAAAAAAAAGAAATTTCTCCAATTCTCGTTTTCCACAAAACGAGAATTCTCGGATAAAAAAAAAAAAAAAAATTTCTCCGATTCTGGTTTTCAACAAAACGAGAATTCTCGGATAAAAAAAAAAAAAAAAATTTCTCCGATTCTCGTTTTCCACAAAACGAGAATACTCGGATAAAAAAAAAAACAAATTTCTCCGATTCTGGTTTTCCACAAAACAAGAATTCTCGGATAAAAAAAAAAAAAAAATTTCTCCGATTCTCGTTTTCCACAAAACGAGGATTCTCGGATAAAAAAAAAAAAAAAAAATTTCTCCGATTCTCGTTTTCCACAGAACGAGAATTCTCGGATAAAAAAAAAAAAAAAAAAATTTCTCCGATTCTCGTTTTCCACAAAACGAGAATTCTCGGAAAAAAAAAAAAACAAAAAAATTTCTCCGATTGTGGTTTTCCACAAAACCAGAATTCTCGGATAAAAAAAAAAAAAAAAAATTTCTCCGATTCTCATTTTCCACAAAACGAGAATTCTCGGATAAAAAAAAAAAAGAAAAAAATTTCTCCTATTCTCGTTTTCCACAAAACGAGAATTCTCGGATAAAAAAAAAAAAAAAAAATTTCTCGGATTCTGGTTTTCCACAAAACGAGAATTCTTGGATAAAAAAAAAAAAAAAATTTCTCCGATTCTGGTTTTCCACAAAACGAGAATTCTCGGAAAAAAAAAAAAAAAAAAAAAAATTTCTCCGATTCTGGTTTTCCACAAAACGAGATTTTTCGGAAAAAAAAAAAAAAAAATTTTCTCCGATTCTCGTTTTCCGCAAAACGAGATTTCTCGGAAAAAAAAAAAAAAAAAAATTTCTTCGATTCTGGTTTTCCAAAAAACGAGAATTCTCGGATAAAAAAAAAAAAAAAAAATTTCGCCGATTCTCGTTTTCCCCAAAACGAGAATTCTCGGATAAAAAAAAAAAAAAAAATTTCTGCGATTCTGGTTTTCAACAAAACGAGAATTCTCGGATAAAAAAAAAAAAAAATTTCTCCGATTCTCGTTTTCCACAAAACGAGAATTCTCGCATAAAAAAAAAAAAAAAAATTTCTCCGATTCTGGTTTTCCACAAAACGAGAATTCTCGGATAAAAAAAAAAAAAAAAAATTTCTCCGATTCTCGTTTTCCACAAAACGAGAATTCTCCGATAAAAAAAAAAAAAAAAATTTCTCCGATTCTGATTTTTCACAAAACGAGAATTCTCGGATAAAAAAAAAAAAAAAAATTTCTCCGATTCTCGCTTTCCACAAAACGAGAATTCTCGGATACAAAAAAAAAAAAAAATTTCTCTGATTCTCGTTTTCCACAAAACGAGAATTCTTGCATAAAAAAAAAAAGAAAAAAATTTCTCCCATTCTCGTTTTCCACAAAACGAGAATTCCCGGATAAAAAAAAAAAAAAAATTTCTCTGATTCTCGTTTTCCACAAAACGAGAATTCTCGGATAAAAAAAAAAAAAAAAAAAATTTCTCCGATTCTCGTTTTCCGCAAAACGAGAATTCTCGGAAAAAAAAAAAAAAAAATTTCTCTGATTCTCGTTTTCGGCAAAACGAGAATTCTCGGATAAAAAAAAAAAAAAAAAATTTCTCCGATTCTGGTTCTCCAAAACACGAGAATTCCGGATAAAAAAAAAAATTTCTCTGATTCTGGTTTTCCACAAGAAGAGAATTCTCGGATAAAAAAAAAAAAAAAAATTTCTCCGATTCTGGTTTTCCACAAAACGAGAATTCTCGGATAAAAAAAAAAAAAAATTTCTCTGATTCTCGTTTTCCACAAAACGAGAATTCTCGGATAAAAAAAAAAAAAAAAAAAAATTTCTCCGATTCTCGTTTTCCGCAAAACGAGAATTCTCGGAAAAAAAAAAAAAAAAAAAATTTCTTCGATTCTGGTTTTCCAAAAAACGAGAATTCTCGGATAAAAAAAAAAAAAAAAAAATTTCGCCGATTCTCGTTTTCCCCAAAACGAGAATTCTCGGATAAAAAAAAAAAAAAACATTTCTGCGATTCTGGTTTTCAACAAAACGAGAATTCTCGGATAAAAAAAAAAAAAAAAAAAATTTCTCCGATTCTGGTTTTCCACAAAACGAGAATTCTCGGAAAAAAAAAAAAAAAAAATTTCTCCGATTCTCGTTTTCCGCAAAACGAGATTTCTCGGAAAAAAAAAAAAAAAAAAAATTCTTCGATTCTGGTTTTCCAAAAAACGAGAATTCTCGGATAAAAAAAAAAAAAAAAAAAATTTCGCCGATTCTCGTTTTCCCCAAAACGAGAATTCTCGGATAAAAAAAAAAAAAAAATTTCTGCGATTCTGGTTTTCAACAAAACGAGAATTCTCGGATAAAAAAAAAAAAAAATTTCTCCGATTCTCGTTTTCCACAAAACGAGAATTCTCGCATAAAAAAAAAAAAAAAAAAAAAATTTCTCCGATTCTGGTTTTCCACAAAACGAGAATTCTCGGATAAAAAAAAAAAAAAAAAATTTCTCCGATTCTCGTTTTCCACAAAACGAGAATTCTCGGATAGAAAAAAAAAAAAAAAAAATTTCTCCGATTCTCGTTTTCCGCAAAACGAGAATTCTCGGAAAAAAAAAAAAAAAATTTCTCTGATTCTCGTTTTCGGCAAAACGAGAATTCTCGGATAAAAAAAAAAAAAAAAAATTTCTCCGATTCTGGTTTTCCAAAACACGAGAATTCCGGATAAAAAAAAAAAAATTTCTCTGATTCTGGTTTTCCACAAGAAGAGAATTCTCGGATAAAAAAAAAAAAAAAAATTTCTCCGATTCTGGTTTTCCACAAAACGAGAATTCTCGGATAAAAAAAAAAAAAATTTCTCTGATTCTCGTTTTCCACAAAACGAGAATTCTGGGATAAAAAAAAAAAAAAAAAAAATTTCTCCGATTCTCGTTTTCCGCAAAACGAGAATTCTCGGATAAAAAAAAAAAGAAATTTCTCCGATTCTCTTTTTCCACAAAACGAGAATTCTCGGATAAAAAAAAAAAAAAAATTTCTCCGATTCTGGTTTTCCACAAAACGAGAATTCTCGGATAAAAAAAAAAAAAAAAATTTCACCGATTCTCGTTTTCCACAAAACGAGAATTCTCGGATAAAAAAAAAAAAAAAAATTTCTCCGATTCTGATTTTTCACAAAACGAGAATTCTCGGATAAAAAAAAAAAAAAAAAAAAATTTCTCCGATTCTCGTTTTCCACAAAACGAGAATTCTCGGATAAAAAAAAATAAAAAAAATTTCTCCGATTCTTGTTTTCCACAAAACGAGAATTCTCGGATAAAAAAAAAAAAAAAAAATTTCTCCGATTCTGATTTTTCGCAAAACGAGAATTCTCGGATAAAAAAAAAAAAAAAAAATTTCTCCGATTCTGGTTTTCCACAAAACGAGAAGTCTCGGATAAAAAAAAAAAAAAAAAATTTCTCCGATTCTCGTTTTCCACCAAAGGAGAATTCTCGGATAAAAAAAAAAAAAGAAAAAAATTTCTCCCATTCTCGTTTTCCACAAAACGAGAATTCTCGGATAAAAAAAAAAAAAAAAATGTCTCGGATTCTCGTTTTCCACAAAACGAGAATTCTCCGATAAAAAAAAAAAAAAAAAATTTCTCCGATTCTCGTTTTCCACAAAACGAGAATTCTCGGGAAAAAAAAAAAAAAAATTTCCCCGATTCTCGTTTTCCGCAAAACGAGATTTCTCGGATAAAAAAAAAAAAATTTCTTCGATTCTGGTTTTCCACAAAACGAGAAATCTCGGATAAAAAAAAAAAAAAAAAATTTCTCCGATTCTCGTTTTCCACAAAACGAGAATTCTCGGATAAAAAAAAAAATTTCTCCGATTCTGGTGAAGCGGTACCCAGAACCCCATGGCCAGGTTACGGCATACAACCGGTCTCCGGTCCACTAACCCCATGCACGGCGTGTTCCGTGCCGTGAAGCCCCGCATCGGCATCCGATGCACCGCCAGCGGAGATTTGTGTATCAGAATATCAGGAATCAACAGGGTTTTATTTTCATATTGTTTCCGTCAATTTTTATGCTTCCGTTCTGATACTCACTGTTTTGACTGCTGGCGGTTGGTTCGCGACTTTACCGTAACCGCCAGTTTAACTGTTTATAATGGAAATTTTAACGCTATCCGCGACGAAGGCTCCAAAGTCGCCAGGAACTGCATGGATGCTTCCGCAATTTTCATAATTAATACTCGCAACCTTAATCCGAATTTTTCAGGATGTCGAAATCGGATTTTCGACTTCGACATCCCCGCACTTGATTTGACCTCTTTCGAGTGGACCTACGTGCTTCCGTATGCACGAATCAACTTCCCTTTTATCCTGCCCTCCATTTGTCTTAAAGATATGGGCAAAACAAAGTTGATTCGTGAGGCCACTTGTGAAGGTCATATCTCGTGTTGCTTGCGAGTATTGACGATAGGGAAACGTGGGATGTATTCACAATACTCCCGACGTAATTTAGGAAGCATTATATGCCTTGCGTTTCCACACGTGCGCGCTAGTGTAATGGATCATGGTCAAGAGGGTAGAGTTTGCGTTACAACTCATTGACCATGATATTGCGTGCGTTAAGATAACTTTCGAGTGTAGCGCGCAAGTGTTGGTGTTGCATAGGAACTCTCCTTGAGTTCCTATGAGCGATTGACACAAAGTTATGCCCTTGGAGGGGCATGACATATCGTGGTGGGAGCCACCTTTTTGGGCAATATGTGGTATGTGCCATGTGTTGTGTTGCGTGCCCATTTGGCGGGTCCATTGCTCCAAGCCAAGCCCGCCAATGGACCTCATATTGTGCAAGCCCCTTCTCCATACTCCCTACGGTCAATTGCAAGCCTAACCTTCGTGAAGGGAAGCTTGTGTGGTGAACCCGAAGCGATGCGTTGGGAGCAAGGTGTGTGTTTTGCAATTTTCCATATTTTCATGTGCCCACTTGGGAAGCAGCGCTCGTAACCTTTCAAGGCGCCCCAAGTGGAGCACATGTGTGGGATCGAAGGTCATTGGTGTCAAGTCATTGTGTTTAGAAGGATTAGTTGATTGCACGAACCAAGCCAAAGATATTATAATATAATTGTGCACCTTTCAATGCACTTTTGTGTGTCTTTGTGCCACTTTTGCCATTTTTGGCTCGTCATGATGTCAAGTGGCGAACGTATATCTCAACGTTGCGCTCGATTGACATCATGACCTAAGTATGTTATGAGGGTACATACTTCGGTCGCCAACATATCTTGGACCCGGCGAATAACTCCTCTTGAGCTTGGCATACCGTGGCCGCCATGTTGGCGATTTGGGACTATCCCAAATCATGGGCTCACTTGGCGACCCTGCCATTCCCATTACCGGAGGAGTTGGGCGACGCCCCAAAGATATGTTGGACATATATGACTTGATACCAATCCTATGGCACACTCCGGTCCGAGTCGGGCATGTGCCTCATTTGCCCTAACCATGAGTGTGCGCAATTTTGGCCATTTTGAGCATTTTTCCACTTTTGCTGCCCGCCGTGCCCCATGTTCTAACCCTCGTGCACGCCGGACGCATGGACCAATGGACCATATATGACATGGGTGTTATGGGTAATGGTCCCCATGGTCCACACACCACGTGGGCGAAGCGGAGCCGCCTTCGTTAGGGCGCTAGGCCAAATTAAGTATGGGCAATTTTGCCATTTTTGCATTTGTGGACCCAATTGGGATCGTCACCACGCCGAGTGGCATGGAGATCTTTGAGAGCCAAGGGCATGGGAGTCTCCGTCGGACTCCCGGTGGATCACGTATGGAATGCCGGATCCGATCTCCAAGCCGGCGTGGAGATATACTATTGGGAGCACACTGAATTTTGGCTCATTTCAAGCAGCCAAAATGACCCAATTTTGGGACCCCAATTTCCCCCTTCCGTGTGGTCAATTGGCGGCCCCATTTCTCTAAGCCCATAGGGAGCCTGGACCTAAATCCAAGTTGTACACTCAGATATAAGTCCTAGGTCCTGCCTCCTACCCTGTGAGCCATTGGCCTTACCTTGGCCGGGCGAGCCACGCGTGGGAATGACGCCAATTTTGGTGATTTTGGCATCATGACCCCACTTGACTCATCCGTGTTGCCCTGATGCCGGGACCTCAGAGGGAACCAAGTTGGGTGAGGGCTCCAGGGAGTTCGTACTCGAAGGGCATAGGGTCAGTTGCCTCGTCCCTACCTCTGGCGGGTCCGGACGAGGGCTCAATTTTGGAGATTTTTGAGTTAATTTCAGTTTGGGCTGAAACAGCCCATTTTCAGCTACCAACTCCTGGGTGATAATGGCGGGGCCATATCTCTGGCTCAGAGTGGAGTTGGGACCTGCCATTAAGGGAGCATAGGGAGCCACTGTCGGTTGGCCTTGGAGCCCCTTGGTTCCCAGGAACTCGCCTGTGGCTGGGCGGGACACCCCCCCTATTGGCAGGGTTTCAGGGTCCGGACTGAGCAGGGCATGGGTTGTGTTTGAGCCCCCGCCCCCATCAGCCACTGAGAGGGTCGGACCTGGGATTGGGATATGAGTTGGGACTGAGTGTCTATGGTCCTGTGATGCCCTTACCCCAGTCCAGTCTTAACCCCATGTGTACATATCCTGATGTGTTGTTGTACATACTTTTGTTCCCTCTTTGCAGAGTGGCAAGGATTCTGAAACGCTTTGTCACATGACACAGGCGTATTGATGCCCTTGTGAGCGTAGTGCCTTGCCTGCCTGCTCACCTGTGCGTGTCACCGCAGCGTCCCGTGGCCGGCCCCCCACGGGAACGCGTCAAAAGCGTTTCACCGCCGCGGGGTTACCCAACCCTCGCGTGCCACTCGGGGCCACCAACCCCGAGCAGCGCGTCGCAGCAGCGCGGCGCAGCTCGCAGCTCGCAGCGCAGCGCAGCGTCTCGCAGCGCAGCGCAGCAGCTCGCAGCGCCACTCAGCGACAGCGCCGAGTTCGTCACGGAGCCAGCAGCGCCGTCCAGAGCTTCGCCTTGACCGCGCAGCAGCCGTGAAAGAGGTGCACAGACCAGGACTCCTGCATCAGCCCCATCGGCCGACCCGGAGTCCCATCGGCCGACCAGCAAGGCCGCGTCAACCACCTCCACAACCACCGGCTGACCAGCACCAGCCGCACGCCCAATCCAGTGCTACAGCACCCTCCTCAACAACCACAACCAGTTCGTTGAGTTGAAGGAGTGCACGTCAAGGACCTCAAGATCAACTACGCCCACGCTGCCATGGTCAATTGGCAAGAAGCGGGTCGGAGGTGGCCGCAGCCCCACCCCCATGTGGCGCGCCTGCTGAGCGGATTGCTGTGGGACCAGCAATACCGCTACAGCAATCCCCAGTGCGAAGGCGGCATGCCCGGGAGCTTCGAGCTCCGGGAGGACATGGGGGAGGACCGCCTGCGGGCAGTGGAGGAGTGGCTGCGGGCGGAAGGGTACGAGTACCGCTTCCGCCGCAAGCGCTGGAGGACGTGGACCCGGCCGGACAGGCCCGGCGAAGGGCTGCGCCCCGACGGGATTGAGGAGGACGAGGACCCCAACGCCTACCCGTCGGGCGCCTCGATCAACGTCTCCCTGTGGGACTTGATCGAGAGGAAGTTCCCGGAACCGGGGAGCGAGCGCAGGCTGCAGGGCAGCAGCAGCGCGTCTCCGGGGACGGAGAAGCGGTCCGCCGGGGACAGAAAGCGGGACCGGAAGTGGCGGGAGGACCAGGAGTCCCTGGCCGCCGAAGCCGCCCAAGGCGCCAAGGGCGGAACCCCAGCCCCCAGTCCCCAACGGCCCAATGGTGGACACCACCCCGGCTCCACCACCCTTGGCGACTACATCCAAGTCGCCAAGCAGACCCAGGCCAAGCCCCGTCCGCTGCTCCTGAGGGCCCAGCAGGCCCCAGCAGGCCCCAGCAGCGACGTGGAGTCGGCCCACCGCGGGAGGATGCCGGCCGACCAGGCCAGCTCCAGCAGCAGCGTCGCTCCCGAAAGGGACGTGGCGCGCGCCTGTGAGCGCGCCTGTGGGGTGCCCTGCAACCGTCAGGTTGCCCGGCAACGGGCCCGGCAGTACAGCGCTGCCGTGGAGGGCGCCACCGGCATCGCCCAGGAGGAGGCTGCGCAGTGGGCGCATGGCATGGCCATCCACGCCCAGACCGTGGCGGCCATTGCGGCCGGACTCACGGCCGTAGCCGCCCAAGGGGCAGCGACCGCCTGGGTCAACGGTGAGTTGGCGGCAGCCGACGAGGAAGCCCGCCTGACGCAGGAGGCCATTGCCTGCAAGGAGGCCGAGGTGAAGGCGCTGGAAGAGGCGCTTGCCCAAGGGAGGGCAAAGAAGGAGGCGGAGGAAAGGGCCCACGCCAAAGCGACGGCTAAGGCCCAGGATGACGCCGCTAAGAAGGAAGCAATCGAGGCCGCGCGACGGAAGGTCGCTGAGGAGAAGGCCAAGACGGAGGCGGAGCTGGCGGCGTTGGAGGCGCAGAAGGCGCAGCTGCTGCAGGCCCGGGAAGCCGAGGCGGCTCGTGCTCGGGAGGAAGCCGAAGCACGAGCTGCCGCAGCCACCGCCGCCGCAATGGAGGAGGCAGAGGCCAAACTCCGCCACGAGACTCCCCCGGGAGGATCGCGAGTGGAGACCCTTCGAAGGCTTTTCGAAGGGGACGCCTCCTCCAGGATGAAGCTGGATGAGGCGGACACGGGCAGCAGTGGGGGCGGTGGCACCACCGCCCGTCGACGGAGGAAGGGCAAAGGGAAGACCCCCGAGAGGCCGCGGAGGCCAGCGGGTGGGCACCCCCACGACAGTGACCCCTTCTTCACCGCCAGCGACGGGGATGAACGAGGCCGTCGACATCGCCAAGTGGTGGCTTGGACGGGCGAAGGTGGCGGAGACGTCCCCATGGAAGGTGAGGATGAGGATCCCCCTCCTCCCTACCGGAGCTCCGAGTCCTCCGTGACCGAGACGCCCAGGTGGGGCGACATGGACGAGGATGACGACATGGAGTTCGGCATCACGAAGAAGCGCCCATCCTCGGACCCACCGAGGCGACCCGGCGGAGACCCACCGGGACCCCCTGGCGGAGGACCTTCAGGACCCCCTGGAGGACGCCCACCAAGTGGACCCCCTGGAGGCGGACCACCGGGCGGGGGAGGACCCCCTGGACCGGGCGGACCCGGCGGAGGCCCTCCTCGAGGACCCCCTGGGGACCCCGACGACCCACCAGGGAACGGCGACCCGGATACCACCTGGCGGTGGATTGTCTACCTCCGCAGGAGGGTCTTTGCCCTCGAGTGCGAGGTAGACACGGGCAAGGTCCAGATGGCTCGCATCTCCGGGGTCGCCGCGCGCGCGCAGAAGGACCTGGACATCGCCAGGGCCGAGACCAAGTCGCTGACCAACGTCGTCAGCGGCCTGCAGGAGAGGCTGGATGCGCTGGAAGCCCGTGGGAGAGTCGGCAGCGACCACCCACCCCTGGAGTCTGGCTCGTCGGACGACGGCTGGGGACCCGGACCAGGTCCAGGCAGACCCCACGCCCCCGGCGGAGCCCCCAGGAGTCGCCCCAGCGCTAGTGCCCCCTCTCTCACCGCCCCCTCTCACCACAGCGCGGGCCGCCGCAACGAGCGCGTGCCGCCCGGCAGTGGCAGTGAGGAATGGCGCGATGAGTGGCTCAGCGCGGACTACCACAACCGCCGTGCTCCACCGCGGACGCCTGTACGCCCCCGACGCCCGGCACCAGCCCCGGCGCCAATCCCCAGGGCTGGAGGACGTTATGGTGGACTCAGGGATGAGGTCCCCAGAGGAGACGTGGAGTGGGATGTCGGCGAAGGTGAGGACCTAGATCTGGACCTGGACCTGGAGGAGTTCGACATCAGCCCGCCGCGTGGTGTACGACGGGAGGCCGCTGAACGCAGCCGCCGGCGCCGTGATGAGGATGCGTACATGGATGCAGTACGGCGTGAACATTTCGGTTCAGCGTACGTGGAGGAACCGCGGCGTAGCCACAGGGATTCCATGGAGGAGATGGACGTGGCGGCCGTGGGAGTCCGTGGGCGAGGCCGATGGGAACCTCGGTCGACCTCGCGGCCGGCGTTCATGGTCTCTAAGGCCGCGGACGCCGCCGTGTGGGAAGACTTGAAGGACATCAAGCCCCCCATGTACGACGGCAACCCCCTCAACCTCGACCGCTTCTTGGAGAAGCTGGACGATTGGGGGCTGACCGTCACTGAGGACCTACCTCTCGCGGATGCGGAGAGATATGTCTTCAAACGGTTCAGGTACCGCCTGCCGGAAGTGCTCGGCGAGCTATACTTCGTGGCGACCAAGGAGAGGAAAATCAAGACCCTCAAGGACGCCAAGAAGTGGCTCAACGAGCAGGAGCGGGTGGACGCTCCGCAGGTGGCTGCCAAGCGCTGGAAGTCCATCAAGCTTGAGCATGATGGACGGGAGATCCGCCTACGGGACTGGCGTGACTTCCGAGGGAAATACACCCTCTGCCGCCGCAATGTGGAGGATTGGAACGAGGGTGACGAGCAGGCTCGCCTGCTCTCCATGCTGCCGGAAGCATGGATCAAAAGGGTCACCAAGGAGGAATCCAAGCGGGCCAAGTCCAACCACACGGTCAAGATGATGCTCCCCAAGGAGTATCACACGAACGTGGTGTCTTGGGCGAAGAAGAACGTGGCCCGGGATGTCAAACGGCACTCCCTGCGGAACGCTCTTCTCATCACCGTCTCGGGCGATCGCGAGAAGACCGCGATGTGGCGCCTTGACGATTGTGAGTTGAGCGGCCAGACCATCCGTCTGCAGCCCATCCCGGCGCGGATGAGCTGCGACGAGATCCTGGAGTGGGTTGGCGAGGAAGTACTCAAGGAGTACCGAAACCTCCACCACACCCGCGGGTTGAGGCCCGGCGACCGCGACGTCAACTACGTTGGCGAGGGACCTGGCGGGGAATCTGCCATGGACCCAGCGGGAGCCGGCGGCGATGAGACTCTCGTCGACGATGACGACGACGATGAGCCCGCCGAAGTGGCCGTCTGTGCCTTCGTGGCCAGGAACCTGAGCGCGGGGAGCAAGCCGGGAAACTGGAAGCCCCTGCAGCAGGGTTGGAGGAAGCAGGAGAAGAGGGATCCTCGCCGCATTGGCGACCCTCCGCTGTCCTTTGGGGAGTTCATACGAGCTCACCCTCAGGGCTGTTTCGTGTGTTATGGGAGGAAGAAAGGCTTCAACCATGACCACCGAACATGCCCCGTCCACAAGGCCGACACGGAGGCTTGCAAGAAGGCGCACGGGTCGAAGAAGCGTGCGCCCGCGGGTATCCGGGAAGCCAAAATGGAGGTCGACAAGGACGAGCTGGCCAAGCTGATGTCGTCGGTGGGGACCGAGTTGGCCAAGGAGATCCAGGAGATCAAGCGGAACTGGGTCCCCAGGTCGGACAACAAGAACAAGGAGAACAACCAGAATGACCAGAACAAGGACAAGGACAAGAAGGGTAAAGGAGGAGGTAAAGGAGGAAGAAAGAAGGGCATCAACGACGTTGAGGCCGAGGAGAACACCCCCTCTTCCACAACCGACGCCCCCTAGCGGAGCCCCTGCAGCCAAGGGCCCCAGCTAGGGCGGTCGCAGGATGGTGACGTGGGAAGCGCCGATCCATCCCAGTCGGGAGTCGATAAGCACAAGGGGACTGCCGCGGGCGGAAGGCCCGGTTTGGCGCCCAGTCGCGGAGGCGGGGTGAGGGCAAGTGAAGGCACGAACCCTTGCACCCGTCCGTCCTTCGTGACCAAGAACGTGTTTGATGTACTACAGGATCTATCCGAGAGTATCGGAGGATCACCCGGACCGCAGCTGGATGCTGCAGATGGGCAGCCTGAGCCCATTGTCCACGACCTGCACCAGTCGCTTGTTGAGCTTCTGGAACGGCCGGAGATCCTGAGTTTGCACGCCGTGCGCCGTGTCGGTCGCGAGCGGCAGTTGCATCTTAAGGTCCGTGCCCTATGCGGGGAAGTGGAAAAGGTTTTCGACGTGTTGGTCGACACGGGAGCTCAAGTCAGCTTGGTCAAGGCTGGGCTACTTCCACCAGAGTGTCTGACCGACAGTCGGAAGCCTGTCAGGCTGAAGGTGGCGAACGGCCAGTACATGGTGGGAGGCACGAAAGAAGCGGCCATTGGGCTGCAGTTCGTGAACCATCGTGAGCTGAGCCGCCCAGACCTCGGCAAGGAAATCCTCCTGCACGGTAGCTTCTATGAGGCCGAGATGGACTGGGACATGATCGTCGGGTACGACTTCATGATGGAGACGGACTCCGGCGTCCTCCCGGCCCAGGCCTCCATGACCCTGTACCAGGACGACCAACTCTCGTGGCTTTCGTCACCTGAACACCATGTGGAATGCCAATGGATCCACCCCGAACGCAATCAGCTCGAAGTGGCCGCGCTGGACACTGAGCCCACTGGGCCAGCGAATCAGGAGTACGGCGTAAGGCCGGAAGTGGCGAACCGAGTGGTTGCGGACCTGGGAGCGTCGGATCTGGCCCTGGATGCGTT
This sequence comes from Eutreptiella sp. 'Long Island Sound 2002', assembly GCA_964036045.1. Classification (NCBI taxonomy): domain Eukaryota; phylum Euglenozoa; class Euglenophyceae; order Eutreptiales; family Eutreptiaceae; genus Eutreptiella; species Eutreptiella sp. 'Long Island Sound 2002'. The sequence continues at coordinate 13,288,827 of OZ038403.1, forward strand.
CTCTTCAGGAACCTCCGCCCATCTTCGGGTATGTGAGAAGTACTGGAGCGCACAGGACTCTGCGTGGAAGAAGCACTGGGGTCCGCATCAGGGCTTGATGTGGATCCATTGCCCCCGTTGGGACATTCCAAGAGCGATAGCGAAGATTCGCAAGGACCGCTCCAAGGCAGTGCTGGTTGTTCCTATGGGATGCACCGAGGAGGAAAGTACCCGACATTGGGTAGCCTCATTAACCAACATGACCTTAAACAAGGTCGTCCTACCGGCTGGAGAGAGTGTCTATCAGGACGCTAAGGGACAGCCCATGCCACCCCAGAGATGGCCAACGGAATTCCACTATGTGGATGGGGGCCTTGATCCGGCCGACACCACGGACTTCGTGTGTGTCAACCGCATCATAGCAGAGCCCTGGCGGCAATGCTTTGCGGTTCCCCCTGTTGACATCGAAGAATCGGACTCCGAAGACCCCCTCACTGAAGAGGAGTGGGATCTGGTTCAGGGGTATATGGATCAGCCCTTTCACGACTGGGGAAACCAGCGTGAGGGCAAAGGCCAGGACAAAGCCTGGTGGGAAGTGGATTCAATCGTCTCTGGTTCCTATGACGGGAACACCTTCGTACAGAGGGTGCTGGATCACATGTCCAGCCAAGACGAGCCGCCTGGCGGTAACCCACCCACCTACGGCGATCTGTTCCGAGGCAAGACCAGAGATGGCCCTTTGGGCCACCTGGGAAGACCACCTGAGCCGAAAGCGAGCGGAGTAGCTACCCCTCAAGTAAGCTCCGTGGTTCAAGTGCCCGGAAAAGCCAAGGCGGAGTCCGATGACTGCCCCAAGATCCAGGCATTGAGGGCCAGGCTGAAGCAGAAGTATGGTGAGACCTTCTTCAGCGGCAAACCTGTGTTCCCCCCACCGGTGCGTGGACCGTATGGCGAGGCCAAGATACGACTGAAGCAGGACCCCCGTGTGTATCGGCACCGGGAGTTTGCCCTGAGGGGCGAGAGGAAGGAGGCCATGGAGAAGATCCTCCGTGACTTCATCCAGAGAGGCTGGCTTGAGCCGTGCCACTCCGAGTGGGCCTCTCCCTGCTTCGTCGTCCCCAAGAAGGTTGCCGGTGAGTGGCGGCTCGTGGTCGACTACCGCGGCCTGAACGCCCAAACGCACCACGACAGCTATACGCTGCCCCTCATTGAGGACATGCTGCAAAAGCAACACCGGCGGAGGATCTTCACGGTGATTGACCTGAAACATGGTTATCATCAGATGCCTCTCGCCGAGGATTCCCGTGCCTGCACAGCCATGAGCACCCCACTTGGACCTCTCCAGTGGAAGTTGATGCCTATGGGCGTTACCAACGGCAATGCGGCTTTTCAGCGGATGCTGGAGAACCTGCTTGAGCCGGTGCGCGACTGTGCGGACCCCTTCGTGGACGACGTGATCATCGCGTCCGGGGACCCCAGCATGAGCTACGAGGAGCTCCTGGAGGCACACGAGAGGGACGTCACTCGAGTGCTGGACCTTCTGGTTCGGCACAAACTCACGGGCAGCAGTGACAAGGCCACCATTGCGGTAAGCGAGGTGGTCTTCGCTGGCCACGTAGTCGGGAACGGGCAGCGAAAGCCCATACCTGGCAAGGTGGCTGCGATTGAGCACTGGGAAAAGCCCAAGACGGTCTCTGAGCTACGGGCGTACTTCGGGTTCTGCAATTACTACTCGGGGTATATCAAAATGTATGCCGAGTATGCAGCCCCCATGACGACCATGCTCAAGGGCAACCGAGAGGAGACCAAGAAGGGGTCCAAGAAGGCTCTGGTCTGGACTGAAGAGTCTGACCGGGCCTTTGAGGGGATGAAGCAGGCACTGCTATCCGCAGTGGGTCTGCACCTCGTGGATCCCGACCGAGGGTTCGTCCTGCGCACCGACGCTTCCGACTACGCCATTGGGGCTGTGTTGGAGCAAGTGCTTGACGATGGGAGGCACGTGCCCGTGGCCTTCTGGAGCCGAGTCCTGGCGGAAGGCCAGAGACGGACGTGGACGCCCCGTGAAAAGGAGGCGTATGCCATCGTCATGGCTCTCAGGAAATGGGCTGGGTACATAGCCCTCCATCCCGTCACCGTCTGCACCGACCATCAGAGTCTGCAGTCGTGGCACAAGGAGCACGTGGACACCCCCTCAGGTCCCGCCTCCCGACGGGCAAGATGGCACGAGACCTTGGCCAAGTTCGACCTTACAGTTGTTTATATTCCTGGAAAGGATAACACCGTGGCGGACTGTCTCAGTAGGTGGGCCTATCCCGCCAGCAAGGGCATGCACGATATCTCTGCCCATGGCGATGAGGCTGAGACCGCTGAAGCCAAGAGGATCATTGAAATGGAGCGCCTGATGGAGGAGGAGGGTGCCAAATGCTTCGTCGTCATGGCCGCAGATGCCCCCCTCGCTTCGAGGGTGAGCAGAACGGTCAGTGTACTCGCCCCTGTGGGTGCCGCGGGCGGAAGGCCCGGTCCGGCACCCCCTGTGGGAACTGAGTCCGACAAGCACCTCTTCCCGGAGTCTTGCCTCCAGGACGACTGGACCGACGATTACGCCAAGTCTGAGGCCTTTGCGGCCAAGTATAGGGCTGTGACCGACCCTGACGACGGGCAGAAGTGGCCAAAGGGGCTGACCGAGGAAGATGGCAAGCTCTACCGGAATGGTAAGCTGCTAGTCCCGGAGTCCCGGGTGCTCGAGCTGTGTGAAGCTTGGCACCACCACATGCTGCACCCAGGCGTCAAGAAGCAAGCTCTTGACATGCAGCGTCGGTTCGAGATCGACCATATCGTTCTCTACACCGCCATCAAGAAGGTCAGGAAGGGTTGTTCGGTCTGTCAGGCCTGCAATCCCGATAACCGGAACGTCAAGGGGGAACCCCAATGGACCCCGGTTCCTGACCAGCCCATGGAGAGCGTGGCCATGGACGTCTTCTCCATGCCCGAAGTGCACATTGGCAAGGAGACCTTTGACTGTGTGGTTCTCTGTGTGGACCGCCACAGCGGCTACGTTGTAGCCGTTCCGGCACGCAAAAAGGGGTTGCTCGCCAAGGAAGTGGCAGTCATGATGATTCGTCATTGGCTGACCGTCTTTGACATCCCCCGCACCATTTGCAGTGACCGAGGGCCCCAGTTTACTGGTGGCTGGTTCAAGGCTATGTGTTCCCTCATGGGGATACGTCATGCCAAGAGCGTCGCCTATCTCAGCCGGTCTAACGGCCGTGCTGAAGTGGCTGGACGGCAGCTGTTCGAGAAGCTGCGCAAGATCCACATCACCAATCCACGGCGGAACTGGTTCGAGGAGATGTGGCCTGCTCTGAAGGCCCATCATGACACCCCCACTCCGGGCGGATTGTCCCCTCACCAGATTCTGTTCGGCAGGGACCCCCTGGGTAGGGGACTTCCCTTGTCTGGTGATGGCATGGCTATGGATGCCAAGGAGTTCTTCGCGCGGCAAGAGCAAACGGCGCGGGACATCCGCCAGCAGCTTGAGAAGGAGCATGCTGAGCGTCAGAAGTCCGCCCCGAGCTCGACAGCGCAGAAGTTCAGGGTGGGAGACCCGGTGTGGGTGATCAGACCCCGCCCCATGGGCACCCACCGCACCAAGACCTGGTTCACATTCGGCGAGGTGGTCCGCAGGATTGGTGAGGACACCTACCGCATCAAGGTGGGTCACGGACAGTTCCGGGAGCGCCACGAGAGTCAACTCCGTGTGCGGGAACCCGACCTCCGTGGCCGACATGTGTCCCTGGACTACGCCAAACATGAGGCCGATTCGGACGACGACTATGCTGAGCAGGACGACTATACTGTCGAGAAGATCCTGGCTCAGCGTCCGAAGGCCTCGGCACCCGGAGGTCTGGAGTTCAAGGTTCGTTGGCGAGGCTATGGGCCGTCCCACGACACCTGGGAACCCGTCTCCTCGTTTGTGCCGCGGGTCAATACTCCCTTCATGGAGTACATCCGCAAGCACAAGACCAAGATCCATGTTTCGGACTTGGCAGCACTCACCCGGGCGATTGCAGCCAGGGGTGCCTGATCAGCGCCCTGAGCTCTCCCCTGATGTGTTATGAGCGCTTGTGGGGCCGACGAATCGTCCCTTACTTGCTTGCTCTCTTCCATCTGGCCATCTGGCCATATACCCCCCCTGCCGGATCCAGAGGAGGATGGCCCCTCTCTTCAATTCCATTCGTCACTCCCCCCCCTGCTGAATCCTTGGGAAACCAGGTAGGGCGACTGACCTTCATAATTCTGAGCTCTTGGGGCCTTGAAGCCCATACGACGTTGCGCAACGGATGCCGCTGTCGTCGGCATTGCGATTTTTTGGTGTGTGGTCTGGTTCCATGGCATTTGCGGAATCCAGACCAGTCGACGTGTGTCTCGAGACTATATATGCCTGAACTCAGGCGTTATCCTGTCCATCCTCCTGCATTTGCCTTATCCTGACCGTGGCGTGGTTTGGCACTCTGTTCTGAGTGTGTTTACACGCCTATTTACCCAAATTGTTGCTTGTTTTTCTGCCCTCCAGGATATGTGCATCTGTATGTTAGGTGTCATCAGCCTATCGCTGAGGGATGGACTGTTTTTCACCACGAATCGGTATACAGAGGCGCCTTGAGTCGCCGTGTACATATCCTTACAGCCTGGTCCAGCCTGGACCAGTACTTGATTACAGATTCTACTGTTTGAGTGCCCGTGATACCGTGTTGCCCTATTCGCTGTGATGTGTGGAGATCCTGATGGCGCCAGGCGGGAAGCCCAGTTGCCTGACTACACTCCCAGCGGTCCGCCACTGTCAGTCCCAGTGTGAGCCTACCGATTTGCAGACGCACTTGCATTCGGATGGCGGCCTCCGGTGCTCCTGACCTCGGTCAGTCTGCCTGGGAAACTGGTGGTTTGAGGAGTCGACGCCTCCGCCCACACTGCATGAGGACTCCCTCATGTATGACCACGCTTCGTGGTAGTAGGGCGAGGGAAAAGACGGCCTTGATGCCCGATCCCTTCAGGAGGAGTTCCCTTACGATTTGGGGTTCGTAAGGAGTTCGACTATGGCACTCTGGACTCGCGTCGTATGGATATGGACATGGTGCGCCCGAGGAAGGACCCGTGGGGACTCTCCCCAGTCGGCGGGCCTTGGGAAGCTTGGGGTAGCCTAATGGATCTTTGTGGTCGCTCTCGACTTGTGGGGCCGCCTCGGCCGTCGTGTGACGCCTATGTTGGCCGTGTATGCCACTGCCACTGTGGTGGTGACCGTAGCAGCCGGCACCCGGTGCGCCTGGTATGGGTTAACGGGTCCTTTGGATGCCGAACAATCGCCGCCAGGACCCGGGACTTGATACTTGATACTATACATGTGCTACGAGCTGTTACAGCAGCATACCTATCCCACTGTGGGATACCTATCTTACTGTGACTTACTGAAGTAAGGATGTGACACCCCCCCCCCTTTCAGGGATAGTCCTGGGTACCCGCTGCCATGCGTGGGTGTTATCGAGCCCCCCCAGGGTTTGCTCTAAGGAGGGGGGTGAAGCGGTACCCAGAACTCCATGGCCAGGTTACGGCATACAACCGGTCTCCGGTCCACTAACCCCATGCACGGCGTGTTCCGTGCCGTGAAGCCCCGCATCGGCATCCGATGCACCGCCAGCGGAGATTTGTGTATCAGAATATCAGGAATCAACAGGGTTTTATTTTCATATTGTTTCCGTCAATTTTTATGCTTCCGTTCTGATACTCACTGTTTTGACTGCTGGCGGTTGGTTCGCGACTTTACCGTAACCGCCAGTTTAACTGTTTATAATGGAAATTTTAACGCTATCCGCGACGAAGGCTCCAAAGTCGCCAGGAACTGCATGGATGCTTCCGCAATTTTCATAATTAATACTCGCAACCTTAATCCGAATTTTTCAGGATGTCGAAATCGGATTTTCGACTTCGACATCCCCGCACTTGATTTGACCTCTTTCGAGTGGACCTACGTGCTTCCGTATGCACGAATCAACTTCCCTTTTATCCTGCCCTCCATTTGTCTTAAAGATATGGGCAAAACAAAGTTGATTCGTGAGGCCACTTGTGAAGGTCATATCTCGTGTTGCTTGCGAGTATTGACGATAGGGAAACGTGGGATGTATTCACAATACTCCCGACGTAATTTAGGAAGCATTATATGCCTTGCGTTTCCACACGTGCGCGCTAGTGTAATGGATCATGGTCAAGAGGGTAGAGTTTGCTTTACAACTCATTGACCATGATATTGCGTGCGTTAAGATAACTTTCGAGTGTAGCGCGCAAGTGTTGGTGTTGCATAGGAACTCTCCTTGAGTTCCTATGAGCGATTGACACAAAGTTATGCCCTTGGAGGGGCATGACATATCGTGGTGGGAGCCACCTTTTTGGGCAATATGTGGTATGTGCCATGTGTTGTGTTGCGTGCCCATTTGGCGGGTCCATTGCTCCAAGCCAAGCCCGCCAATGGACCTCATATTGTGCAAGCCCCTTCTCCATACTCCCTACGGTCAATTGCAAGCCTAACCTTCGTGAAGGGAAGCTTGTGTGGTGAACCCGAAGCGATGCGTTGGGAGCAAGGTGTGTGTTTTGCAATTTTCCATATTTTCATGTGCCCACTTGGGAAGCAGCGCTCGTAACCTTTCAAGGCGCCCCAAGTGGAGCACATGTGTGGGATCGAAGGTCATTGGTGTCAAGTCATTGTGTTTAGAAGGATTAGTTGATTGCACGAACCAAGCCAAAGATATTATAATATAATTGTGCACCTTTCAATGCACTTTTGTGTGTCTTTGTGCCAATTTTGCCATTTTTGGCTCGTCATGATGTCAAGTGGCGAACGTATATCTCAACGTTGCGCTCGATTGACATCATGACCTAAGTATGTTATGGGGGTACATACTTCGGTCGCCAACATATCTTGGACCCGGCGAATAACTCCTCTTGAGCTTGGCATACCGTGGCCGCCATGTTGGCGATTTGGGACTATCCCAAATCATGGGCTCACTTGGCGACCCTGCCATTCCCATTACCGGAGGAGTTGGGCGACGCCCCAAAGATATGTTGGACATATATGACTTGATACCAATCCTATGGCACACTCTGGTCCGAGTCGGGCATGTGCCTCATTTGCCCTAACCATGAGTGTGCGCAATTTTGGCCATTTTGAGCATTTTTCCACTTTTGCTGCCCGCCGTGCCCCATGTTCTAACCCTCGTGCACGCCGGACGCATGGACCAATGGACCATATATGACATGGGTGTTATGGGTAATGGTCCCCATGGTCCACACACCACGTGGGCGAAGCGGAGCCGCCTTCGTTAGGGCGCTAGGCCAAATTAAGTATGGGCAATTTTGCCATTTTTGCATTTGTGGACCCAATTGGGATCGTCACCACGCCGAGTGGCATGGAGATCTTTGAGAGCCAAGGGCATGGGAGTCTCCGTCGGACTCCCGGTGGATCACGTATGGAATGCCGGATCCGATCTCCAAGCCGGCGTGGAGATATACTATTGGGAGCACACTGAATTTTGGCTCATTTCAAGCAGCCAAAATGACCCAATTTTGGGACCCCAATTTCCCCCTTCCGTGTGGTCAATTGGCGGCCCCATTTCTCTAAGCCCATAGGGAGCCCGGACCTAAATCCAAGTTGTACACTCAGATATAAGTCCTAGGTCCTGCCTCCTACCCTGTGAGCCATTGGCCTTACCTTGGCCGGGCGAGCCACGCGTGGGAATGACGCCAATTTTGGTGATTTTGGCATCATGACCCCACTTGACTCATCCGTGTTGCCCTGATGCCGGGACCTCAGAGGGAACCAAGTTGGGTGAGGGCTCCAGGGAGTTCGTACTCGAAGGGCATAGGGTCAGTTGCCTCGTCCCTACCTCTGGCGGGTCCGGACGAGGGCTCAATTTTGGAGATTTTTGAGTTAATTTCAGTTTGGGCTGAAACAGCCCATTTTCAGCTACCAACTCCTGGGTGATAATGGCGGGGCCATATCTCTGGCTCAGAGTGGAGTTGGGACCTGCCATTAAGGGAGCATAGGGAGCCACTGTCGGTTGGCCTTGGAGCCCCTTGGTTCCCAGGAACTCGCCTGTGGCTGGGCGGGACACCCCCCCTATTGGCAGGGTTTCAGGGTCCGGACTGAGCAGGGCATGGGTTGTGTTTGAGCCCCCGCCCCCATCAGCCACTGAGAGGGTCGGACCTGGGATTGGGATATGAGTTGGGACTGAGTGTCTATGGTCCTGTGATGCCCTTACCCCAGTCCAGTCTTAACCCCATGTGTACATATCCTGATGTGTTGTTGTACATACTTTTGTTCCCTCTTTGCAGAGTGGCAAGGATTCTGAAACGCTTTGTCACATGACACAGGCGTATTGATGCCCTTGTGAGCGTAGTGCCTTGCCTGCCTGCTCACCTGTGCGTGTCACCGCAGCGTCCCGTGGCCGGCCCCCCACGGGAACGCGTCACTGGTTTTCAACAAAACTAGAATTCTCGGATAAAAAAATAAAACAAAAATTTCTCCGATTCTCGTTTTCCAGAAAAAGGGAATTCTCGGATAAAAAAAAAAAAAAAAAATTTTCTCCGATTCTCGTTTTCCACAAAACGAGAATTCTGGGATAAAAAAAAAAAAAAAAAATTTCTCCGATTCTGATTTTTCACAAAACGAGAATTCTCGGATAAAAAAAAAAAAAAAAAATTTCTCCGATTCTCGTTTTCCACAAAACGAGAATTCTCGGATAAAAAAAAAAGAAAAAAAATTTCTCCGATTCTCGTTTTCCGCAAAACGAGAATTCTCGGATAAAAAAAAAAAAAAATTTCTCCGATTCTCGTTTTCCACAAAACGAGAATTCTCGGATAAAAAAAAAAAAAAAAAAAATTTCTCCGATTCTGGTTTTCCACAAAACGAGAATTCTCGGATAAAAAAAAAAAAAAAAAATTTCTCCGATTCTCGTTTTCCACAAAACGAGAATTCTCGGATAAAAAAAAAAAAAAAATTTCTCCGATTCTGATGTTTCAGAAAACGAGAATTCTCGGATAAAAAAAAAAAAAAAAAAATTTCTCCGATTCTCGTTTTCCACAAAACGAGAATTCTCGGATAAAAGGAAAAAGAAAAAAATTTCTCCCATTCTCGTTTTCCACAAAACGAGAATTCTCGGATAAAAAAAAAAAAAAAAAATTTCTCCGATTCTGGTTTTCCACAAAACGAGAATTCTCGGAAAAAAAAAAAAAAAAAAAAAATTTCTCCGATTCTGGTTTTCCACAAAACGAGAATTCTCGGAAAAAAAAAAAGAAAAAATTTCTCCGATTCTCGTTTTCCGCAAAACGAGATTTCTCGGATAAAAAAAAAAAAAAAAATTTCTGCGATTCTGGTTTTCAACAAAACGAGAATTCTCGGATAAAAAAAAAAAAAAAAAATTTCTCCGATTCTCGTTTTCCACAAAACGAGAATACTCGGATAAAAAAAAAAAAAAAAATTTCTCCGATTCTGGTTTTCCAAAACACGAGAATTCCGGATAAAAAAAAAAAATTTCTCTGATTCTGGTTTTCCACAAGAAGAGAATTCTCGGATAAAAAAAAAAAAAAAATTTTCCCGATTCTGGTTTTCCACAAAACGAGAATTCTCGTATAAAAAAAAAAAATTTTCTCTGATTCTCGTTTTCCAAAAAACGAGAATTCTCGGATGAAAAAAAAAAAAAAAAAATTTCTCCGATTCTCGTTTTCCGCAAAACGAGAATTCTCGGATAAAAAAAAAAAAATTTCTCCGATTCTCGTTTTCCACAAAACGAGAATTCTCGCATAAAAAAAAAAAAAAAAATTTCTCCGATTCTCGTTTTCCACAAAACGAGAATTCTCGGATACAAAAAAAAAAAAAAAATTTCTCCGATTCTCGTTTTCCACAAAACGAGAATTCTCGGATAAAAAAAAAAAAAAAAAAAATTTCTCCGATTCTGGTTTTCCACAAAACGAGAATTCTCGGAAAAAAAAAAAAAAAAAAAAATTTCTCCGATTCTGGTTTTCCACAAAACGAGAATTCTCGGAAAAAAAAAAAGAAAAAATTTCTCCGATTCTCGTTTTCCGCAAAACGAGATTTCTCGGATAAAAAAAAAAAAAAAAATTTCTTCGATTCTGGTTTTCCAAAAAACGAGATTTCTCGGATAAAAAAAAAAAAAAAAAATTTCTGCGATTCTGGTTTTCAACAAAACGAGAATTCTCGGATAAAAAAAAAAAAAAAAAATTTCTCCGATTCTCGTTTTCCACAAAACGAGAATACTCGGATAAAAAAAAAAAAAAAAAATTTCTCCGATTCTGGTTTTCCAAAACACGAGAATTCCGGATAAAAAAAAAAAATTTCTCTGATTCTGGTTTTCCACAAGAAGAGAATTCTCGGATAAAAAAAAAAGTTTTTTTTCCCGATTCTGGTTTTCCACAAAACGAGAATTCTCGTATAAAAAAAAAAAATTTTCTCTGATTCTCGTTTTCCAAAAAACGAGAATTCTCGGATGAAAAAAAAAAAAAAAAAAATTTCTCCGATTCTCGTTTTCCGCAAAACGAGAATTCTCGGATAAAAAAAAAAAAATTTCTCCGATTCTCGTTTTCCACAAAACGAGAATTCTCGCATAAAAAAAAAAAAAAAAATTTCTCCGATTCTCGTTTTCCACAAAACGAGAATTCTCGGATACAAAAAAAAAAAAAGAAATTTCTCCGATTCTCGTTTTCCACAAAACAAGAATTCTCAGAAAAAAAAAAAAAAAAAAAATTTCTCCGATTCTGGTTTTCCACAAAACAAGAATTCTCGGAAAAAAAAAAAAAAAATTTCTCCGATTCTCGTTTTCCACAAAACGAGAATTCTCGGATGAAAAAAAAAAAAAAAATTTCTCCGATTCTCGTTTTCCGCAAAACGAGAATTCTCGGATAAAAAAAAAAAAATTTCTCCGATTCTAGTTTTCCACAAAACGAGAATTCTCGCATAAAAAAAAAAAAAAATTTCCCCGATTCTGGTTTTCCACAAAAAGAGCATTCTCGGATAAAAAAAAAAAAAAAAATTTCTCCGATTCTCGTTTTCCACAAAACGAGAATTCTCGGATAAAAAAAAAAAAAAAATTTCTCCGATTCTGATTTTTCACAAAACGAGAATTCTCGGATAAAAAAAAAAAAAAAATTTCTCCGATTCTCGTTTTCCACAAAACGAGAATTCTCGGATACAAAAAAAAAAAAAAATTTCTCCGATTCTCGTTTTCCACAAAACGAGAATTCTCGGATAAAAAAAAAAAGAAAAAAATTTCTCCCATTCTCGTTTTCCACAAAACGAGAATTCTCGGATAAAAAAAAAAAAAAAATTTCTCCGATTCTGGTTTTCCACAAAACGAGAATTCTCGGATAAAAAAAAAGAAAAAAAAAATTTCTCCGATTCTCGTTTTCCACAAAACGAGAATTCTCGGATAAAAAAAAAAAAAAAAATTTCACCGATTCTGATTTTTCACAAAACGAGAATTCTCGGATAAAAAAAAAAAAAAAAAAAAATTTCTCCGATTCTCGTTTTCCACAAAACGAGAAGTCTCGGATAAAAAAAAAAAAAAAAAATTTCTCCGATTCTCGTTTTCCACAAAACGAGAATTCTCGGATAAAAAAAAAAAAGAAAAAAATTTGTCCCATTCTCGTTTTCCACAAAACGAGAATTCTCGGATAAAAAAAAAAAAAAAATTTCCCCGATTCTCGTTTTCCACAAGACGAGAATTCTCGGAAAAAAAAAAAAAAAATTTCTCCGATTCTGGTTTTCCACAAAACGGGAATTCTCGGAAAAAAAAAAAAAAAAATTTCTCCGATTCTCGTTTTCCGCAAAACGAGATTTCTCGGATAAAAAAAAAAAAATATTTCTTAGATTCTGGTTTTCCACAAAGCGAGAATTCTCGGATAAAAAAAAAAAAAAAAAAAATTTCTCCGATTCTCGTTTTCCACAAAACGAGAATTCTCGGATAAAAAAAAAAAAAAAAAATTTCTCCGATTCTGGTTTTCAACAAAACGAGAATTCTCGGATAAAAAAAAAAAAAAAAAATTTCTCCGATTCTCGTTTTCCACAAAACGAGAATACTCGGATAAAAAAAAAAAAAAATTTCTCCGATTCTGATTTTCCACAAAACGAGGATTCTGGGTTTAAAAAAAAAAAAAAAATTTCTCCGATTCTCGTTTTCCACAAAACGAGGATTCTCGGATAAAAAAAAAAAAAAAAAATTTCTCCGATTCTCGTTTTCCACAGAACGAGAATTCTCGGATAAAAAAAAAAAAAAAAAAATTTCTCCGATTCTCGTTTTCCACAAAACGAGAATTCTCGGAAAAAAAAAAACAAAAAAATTTCTCCGATTCTGATTTTTCGCAAAACCAGAATTCTCGGATAAAAAAAAAAAAAAAATTTCTCCGATTCTGGTTTTCCACAAAACGAGAAGTCTCGGATAAAAAAAAAAAAAAAATTTCTCCGATTCTCATTTTCCACAAAACGAGAATTCTCGGATAAAAAAAAAAAGAAAAAAATTTCTCCCATTCTCGTTTTCCACAAAACGAGAATTCTCGGATAAAAAAAAAAAAAAAAATTTCTCGGATTCTGGTTTTCCACAAAACGAGAATTCTTGGATAAAAAAAAAAAAAAAATTTCTCCGATTCTGGTTTTCCACAAAACGAGAATTCTCGGAAAAAAAAAAAAAAAAAAAAAAAACCGATTCTGGTTTTCCACAAAACGAGAATTCTCGGAAAAAAAAAAAAAAAAATTTCTCCGATTCTCGTTTTCCGCAAAACGAGATTTCTCGGAAAAAAAAAAAAAAAAAAAATTTCTTCGATTCTGGTTTTTCAAAAAACGAGAATTCTCGGATAAAAAAAAAAAAAAAAAAAATTTCGCCGATTCTCGTTTTCCCCAAAACGAGAATTCTCGGATAAAAAAAAAAAAAAAATTTCTGCGATTCTGGTTTTCAACAAAACGAGAATTCTCGGATAAAAAAAAAAAAAAATTTCTCCGATTCTCGTTTTCCACAAAACGAGAATTCTCGCATAAAAAAAAAAAAAAAAAATTTCTCCGATTCTGGTTTTCCACAAAACGAGAATTCTCGGATAAAAAAAAAAAAAAAAATTTCTCCGATTCTCGTTTTCCACAAAACGAGAATTCTCGGATAAAAAAAAAAAAAATTTCTCCGATTCTGATTTTTCACAAAACGAGAATTCTCGGATAAAAAAAAAAAAAAAATTTCTCCGATTCTCGCTTTCCACAAAACGAGAATTCTCGGATACAAAAAAAAAAAAAAAATTTCTCCGCTTCTCGTTTTCCACAAAACGAGAATTCTTGCATAAAAAAAAAAAAGAAAAAAATTTCTCCCATTCTCGTTTTCCACAAAACGAGAATTCCCGGATAAAAAAAAAAAAAAATTTCTCTGATTCTCGTTTTCCACAAAACGAGAATTCTCGGATAAAAAAAAAAAAAAAAAATTTCTCCGATTCTCGTTTTCCGCAAAACGAGAATTCTCGGAAAAAAAAAAAATTTTTTCTCTGATTCTCGTTTTCGGCAAAACGAGAATTCTCGGATAAAAAAAAAAAAAAGAAAATTTCTCCGATTCTGGTTTTCCAAAACACGAGAATTCCGGATAAAAAAAAAAAATTTCTCTGATTCTGGTTTTCCACAAGAAGAGAATTCTCGGATAAAAAAAAAAAAAAAAATTTCACCGATTCTGGTTTTCCACAAAACGAGAATTCTCGGATAAAAAAAAAAAAGAAATTTCTCTGATTCTCGTTTTCCACAAAACGAGAATTCTCGGATAAAAAAAAAAAAAAAAAAAAATTTCTCCGATTCTCGTTTTCCGCAAAACGAGAATTCTCGGATAAAAAAAAAAAGAAATTTCTCCGATTCTCTTTTTGAACAAAACGAGAATTCTCGGATAAAAAAAAAAAAAAAATTTCTCCGATTCTGGTTTTCCACAAAACGAGAATTCTCGGATAAAAAAAAAAAAAAAATTTCTCCGATTCTCGTTTTCCACAAAACGAGAATTCTCGGATAAAAAAAAAAAACAAAATTTCTCCGATTCTGATTTTTCAAGAAACGAGAATTCTCCGATAAAAAAAAAAAAAAAATTTCTCCGATTCTCGTTTTCCACAAAACGAGAATTCTCGGATAAAAAAAAAAAAAAAATTTCTCCGATTCTTGTTTTCCACAAAACGAGAATTCTCGGATAAAAAAAAAAAAAAAAAAATTTCTCCGATTCTGATTTTTCGCAAAACGAGAATTCTCGGATAAAAAAAAAAAAAAAAATTTCTCCGATTCTGGTTTTCCACAAAACGAGAAGTCTCGGATAAAAAAAAAAAAAAAATTTCTCCGATTCTCGTTTTCCACAAAACGAGAATTCTCGGATAAAAAAAAAAAAAGAAAAAAATTTCTCCCATTCTCGTTTTCCACAAAACGAGAATTCTCGGATAAAAAAAAAAAAAAAAAATGTCTCGGATTCTCGTTTTCCACAAAACGAGAATTCTCGGATAAAAAAAAAAAATATTTCTCCGATTCTCGTTTTCCGCAAAACGAGAATTCTCGGAAAAAAAAAAAAAATTTTCTCTGATTCTCGTTTTCGGCAAAACGAGAATTCTCGGATAAAAAAAAAAAAAGAAAATTTCTCCGATTCTGGTTTTCCAAAACACGAGAATTCCGGATAAAAAAAAAAATTTCTCTGATTCTGGTTTTCCACAAGAAGAGAATTCTCGGATAAAAAAAAAAAAAAAATTTCTCCGATTCTGGTTTTCCACAAAACGAGAATTCTCGGATAAAAAAAAAAAAGAAATTTCTCTGATTCTCGTTTTCCACAAAACGAGAATTCTCGGATAAAAAAAAAAAAAAAAAAAAATTTCTCCGATTCTCGTTTTCCGCAAAACGAGAATTCTCGGATAAAAAAAAAAAGAAATTTCTCCGATTCTCTTTTTGAACAAAACGAGAATTCTCGGATAAAAAAAAAAAAAAAATTTCTCCGATTCTGGTTTTCCACAAAACGAGAATTCTCGGATAAAAAAAAAAAAAAAATTTCTCCGATTCTCGTTTTCCACAAAACGAGAATTCTCGGATAAAAAAAAAAAACAAAATTTCTCCGATTCTGATTTTTCAAGAAACGAGAATTCTCCGATAAAAAAAAAAAAAAAAATTTCTCCGATTCTCGTTTTCCACAAAACGAGAATTCTCGGATAAAAAAAAAAAAAAAATTTCTCCGATTCTTGTTTTCCACAAAACGAGAATTCTCGGATAAAAAAAAAAAAAAAAAATTTCTCCGATTCTGATTTTTCGCAAAACGAGAATTCTCGGATAAAAAAAAAAAAAAAAATTTCTCCGATTCTGGTTTTCCACAAAACGAGAAGTCTCGGATAAAAAAAAAAAAAAAATTTCTCCGATTCTCGTTTTCCACAAAACGAGAATTCTCGGATAAAAAAAAAAAAAGAAAAAAATTTCTCCCATTCTCGTTTTCCACAAAACGAGAATTCTCGGATAAAAAAAAAAAAAAAAAATGTCTCGGATTCTCGTTTTCCACAAAACGAGAATTCTCGGATAAAAAAAAAAAATATTTCTCCGATTCTGGTTTTCCACAAAACGAGAATTCTCGGAAAAAAAAAAAAAAAATTTCTCCGATTCTCGTTTTCCGCAAAACGAGATTTCTCGGATAAAAAAAAAAAAAAAATTTCTTCGATTCTGGTTTTCCAACAAAACCAGAATTCCCGGATAAAAAAAAAAAAAAAAAAAATTTCTCCGATTCTCGTTTTCCACAAAACGAGAATTCTCGGATAAAAAAAAAAAAAAAAATTTCTCCGATTCTCGTTTTCCAGAAAAAGGGAATTCTCGGATAAAAAAAAAAAAAAAAAATTTCTCCGATTCTCGTTTTCCACAAAACGAGAATTCTGGGATAAAAAAAAAAAAAAAAATTTCTCCGATTCTGATTTTTCACAAAACGAGAATTCTCGGATAAAAAAAAAAAAAAAAATTTCTCCGATTCTCGTTTTCCGCAAAACGAGAATTCTCGGATAAAAAAAAAAAAAAAAAATTTCTCCCATTCTCGTTTTCCGCAAAACGAGAATTCTCGGATAAAAAAAAAAAAAAAATTTCTCCGATTCTCGTTTTCCACAAAACGAGAATTCTCGGATAAAAAAAAAAAAAAAAAAATTTCTCCGATTCTGGTTTTCCACAAAACGAGAATTCTCGGATAAAAAAAAAAAAAAATTTCTCCGATTCTCGTTTTCCACAAAACGAGAATTCTCGGATAAAAAAAAAAAAAAATTTCTCCGATTCTGATTTTTCACAAAACGAGAATTCTCGGATAAAAAAAAAAAATTTCTCCGATTCTCGTTTTCCACAAAACGAGAATTCTCGCATAAAAAAAAAAAAAAAAAATTTCTCCGATTCTCGTTTTCCACAAAACGAGAATTCTCGGATACAAAAAAAAAAAAAAGAAATTTCTCCGATTCTCGTTTTCCACAAAACGAGAATTCTCAAAAAAAAAAAAAAAAAAAATTTCTCCGATTCTGGTTTTCCACAAAACAAGAATTCTCGGAAAAAAAAAAAAAAAAATTTCTCCGATTCTCGTTTTCCACAAAACGAGAATTCTCGGATGAAAAAAAAAAAAAAAAATTTCTCCGATTCTCGTTTTCCGCAAAACGAGAATTCTCGGATAAAAAAAAAAAATTTCTCCGATTCTAGTTTTCCACAAAACGAGAATTCTCGCATAAAAAAAAAAAAAAAATTTCCCCGATTCTGGTTTTCCACAAAACGAGCATTCTCGGATAAAAAAAAAAAAAAAATTTCTCCGATTCTCGTTTTCCACAAAACGAGAATTCTCGGATAAAAAAAAAAAAAAATTTCTCCGATTCTGATTTTTCATAAAACGAGAATTCTCGGATAAAAAAAAAAAAAAAAATTTCTCCGATTCTCGTTTTCCACAAAACGAGAATTCTCGGATACAAAAAAAAAAAAAATTTCTCCGATTCTCGTTTTCCACAAAACGAGAATTCTCGGATAAAAAAAAAAAGAAAAAAATTTCTCCCATCCTCGTTTTCCACAAAACGAGAATTCTCGGATAAAAAAAAAAAATTTCTCCGATTCTGGTTTTCCACAAAACGAGAATTCTCGGATAAAAAAAAAGAAAAAAAAAATTTCTCCGATTCTCGTTTTCCACAAAACGAGAATTCTCGGATAAAAAAAAAAAAAAATTTCACCGATTCTGATTTTTCACAAAACGAGAATTCTCGGATAAAAAAAAAAAAAATTTTTCTCCGATTCTCGTTTTCCACAAAACGAGAGGTCTCGGATAAAAAAAAAAAAAAAAAATTTCTCCGATTCTCGTTTTCCACAAAACGAGAATTCTCGGATGAAAAAAAAAAAGAAAAAAATTTGTCCCATTCTCGTTTTCCACAAAACGAGAATTCTCGGATAAAAAAAAAAAAAAATTTCCCCGATTCTCGTTTTCCACAAGACGAGAATTCTCGGAAAAAAAAAAAAAAATTTCTCCGATTCTGGTTTTCCACAAAACGAGAATTCTCGGAAAAAAAAAAAAAAAAAAATTTCTCCGATTCTCGTTTTCCGCAAAACGAGATTTCTCGGATAAAAAAAAAAAATATTTCTTAGATTCTGGTTTTCCACAAAGCGAGAATTCTCGGATAAAAAAAAAAAAAAAAAAAAATTTCTCCGATTCTCGTTTTCCACAAAACGAGAATTCTCGGATAAAAAAAAAAAAAAAAAATTTCTCCGATTCTGGTTTTCAACAAAACGAGAATTCTCGGATTAAAAAAAAAAAAAAAATTTTCTCCGATTCTCGTTTTCCACAAAACGAGAATACTCGGATAAAAAAAAAAAAAAAATTTCTCCGATTCTGGTTTTCCACAAAACGAGGATTCTGGGTTAAAAAAAAAAAAAAAAAAATTTCTCCGATTCTCGCTTTCCACAAAACGAGGATTCTCGGATAAAAAAAAAAAAAAAAATTTCTCCGATTCTCGTTTTCCACAGAACGAGAATTCTCGGCTAAAAAAAAAAAAAAAAATTTCTCCGATTCTCGTTTTCCACAAAACGAGAATTCTCGGAAAAAAAAAAAAACAAAAAAATTTCTCCGATTCTGATTTTTCGCAAAACCAGAATTCTCGGATAAAAAAAAAAAAAAAATTTCTCTGATTCTGGTTTTCCACAAAACGAGAAGTCTCGGATAAAAAAAAAAAAAAAATTTCTCCGATTCTCATTTTCCACAAAACGAGAATTCTCGGATAAAAAAAAAAAGAAAAAAATTTCTCCCATTCTCGTTTTCCACAAAACGAGAATTCTCGGATAAAAAAAAAAAAAAAAAATTTCTCGGATTCTGGTTTTCCACAAAACGAGAATTCTTGGATAAAAAAAAAAAAAAAATTTCTCCGATTCTGGTTTTCCACAAAACGAGAATTCTCGGAAAAAAAAAAAAAAAAAAAATTTCTCCGATTCTGGTTTTCCACAAAACGAGAATTCTCGGAAAAAAAAAAAAAAAAATTTCTCCGATTCTCGTTTTCCGCAAAACGAGATTTCTCGGAAAAAAAAAAAAAAAAATTTCTTTGATTCTGGTTTTCCAAAAAACGAGAATTCTCGGATAAAAAAAAAAAAAAAAAATTTCGCCGATTCTCGTTTTCCCCAAAACGAGAATTCTCGGATAAAAAAAAAAAAAAATATTTCTGCGATTCCGGTTTTCAACAAAACGAGAATTCTTGGATAAAAAAAAAAAAAATTTCTCCGATTCTCGTTTTCCACAAAACGAGAATTCTCGCATAAAAAAAAAAAAAAAAAAATTTCTCCGATTCTGGTTTTCCACAAAACGAGAATTCTCGGATAAAAAAAAAAAAAAAAATTTCTCCGATTCTCGTTTTCCACAAAACGAGAATTCTCGGATACAAAAAAAAAAAAAAATTTCTCCGATTCTGATTTTTCACAAAACGACAATTCTCGGATAAAAAAAAAAAAAAAATTTCTCCGATTCTCGCTTTCCACAAAACGAGAATTCTCGGATAAAAAAAAAAAAAAATTTCTCTGATTCTCGTTTTCCACAAAACGAGAATTCTTGCATAAAAAAAAAAAAGAAAAAAATTTCTCCCATTCTCGTTTTCCACAAAACGAGAATTCCCGGATAAAAAAAAAAAAAATTTCTCTGATTCTCGTTTTCCACAAAACGAGAATTCTCGGATAAAAAAAAAAAAATCAAAAATTAATTTCTCCGATTCTCGTTTTCCGCAAAACGAGAATTCTCGGAAAAAAAAAAAAAAAATTTCTCTGATTCTCGTTTTCGGCAAAACGAGAATTCTCGGATAAAAAAAAAAAAAAAAAATTTCTCCGATTCTGGTTTTCCAAAACACGAGAATTCCGGATAAAAAAAAAAAATTTCTCTGATTCTGGTTTTCCACAAGAAGAGAATTCTCGGATAAAAAAAAAAAAAAAAAATTCTCCGATTCTGGTTTTCCACAAAACGAGAATTCTCGGATAAAAAAAAAAAAAATTTCTCTGATTCTCGTTTTCCACAAAACGAGAATTCTCGGATATAAAAAAAAAAAAAAAAAAATTTCTCCGATTCTCGTTTTCCGCAAAACGAGAATTCTCGGATAAAAAAAAAAAAGAAATTTCTCCGATTCTCTTTTTGAACAAAACGAGAATTCTCGGATAAAAAAAAAAAAAAAAAATTTCTCCGATTCTGGTTTTCCACAAAACGAGAATTCTCGGAAAAAAAAAAAAAAAAATTTCTCCGATTCTCGTTTTCCGCAAAACGAGATTTCTCGGAAAAAAAAAAAAAAAAATTTCTTCGATTCTGGTTTTCCAAAAAACGAGAATTCTCGGATAAAAAAAAAAAAAAAAAAAAATTTCGCCGATTCTCGTTTTCCCCAAAACGAGAATTCTCGGATAAAAAAAAAAAAAAAATTTCTGCGATTCTGGTTTTCAACAAAACGAGAATTCTCGGATAAAAAAAAAAAAAAATTTCTCCGATTCTCGTTTTCCACAAAACGAGAATTCTCGCATAAAAAAAAAAAAAAAAAAATTTCTCCGATTCTGGTTTTCCACAAAACGAGAATTCTCGGATAAAAAAAAAAAAAAAAATTTCTCCGATTCTCGTTTTCCACAAAACGAGAATTCTCGGATAAAAAAAAAAAAAAAAAAATTTCTCCGATTCTCGTTTTCCGCAAAACGAGAATTCTCGGAAAAAAAAAAAAAATTTTCTCTGATTCTCGTTTTCGGCAAAACGAGAATTCTCGGATAAAAAAAAAAAAAAAAAATTTCTCCGATTCTGGTTTTCCAAAACACGAGAATTCCGGATAAAAAAAAAAAAATTTCTCTGATTCTGGTTTTCCACAAGAAGAGAATTCTCGGATAAAAAAAAAAAAAAAAATTTCTCCGATTCTGGTTTTCCACAAAACGAGAATTCTCGGATAAAAAAAAAAAAAAAATTTCTCTGATTCTCGTTTTCCACAAAACGAGAATTCTCGGATAAAAAAAAAAAAAAAAAAAAAATTTCTCCGATTCTCGTTTTCCGCAAAACGAGAATTCTCGGATAAAAAAAAAAAGAAATTTCTCCGATTCCCTTTTTCCACAAAACGAGAATTCTCGGATAAAAAAAAAAAAAAAAAAATTTCTCCGATTCTGGTTTTCCACAAAACGAGAATTCTCGGATAAAAAAAAAAAAAAAAAAATTTCTCCGATTCTCGTTTTCCACAAAACGAGAATTCTCGGATAAAAAAAAAAAAAAATTTCTCCGATTCTGATTTTTCACAAAACGAGAATTCTCGGATAAAAAAAAAAAAAAAAAAAATTTCTCCGATTCTCGTTTTCCACAAAACGAGAATTCTCGGATAAAAAAAAAAAAAAATTTCTCCGATTCTTGTTTTCCACAAAACGAGAATTCTCGGATAAAAAAAAAAAAAAAAAAAAATTTCTCCGATTGTGATTTTTCGCAAAACGAGAATTCTCGGATAAAAAAAAAAAAAAAAAATTTCTCCGATTCTGGTTTACCACAAAACGAGAAGTCTCGGATAAAAAAAAAAAAAAAATTTCTCCGATTCTCGTTTTCCACAAAACGAGAATTCTCGGATAAAAAAAAAAAAAGAAAAAAATTTCTCCCATTCTCGTTTTCCACAAAACGAGAATTCTCGGATAAAAAAAAAAAAAAAAATGTCTCGGATTCTCGTTTTCCACAAAACGAGAATTCTCGGATAAAAAAAAAAATAAAAAAAATTTCTCCGATTCTCGTTTTCCACAAAACGAGAATTCTCGGAAAAAAAAAAAAAAAATATTTCTCCGATTCTGGTTTTCCACAAAACGAGAATTCTCGGAAAAAAAAAAAAAAAAAATTTCTCCGATTCTCGTTTTCCGCAAAACGAGATTTCTCGGATAAAAAAAAAAAATTTTTTGGAATTTTTTTTTTTTTTTTTTTTTTTTTTTTTTTTTTTTTTTTTTTTTTGTTTTAGTTGGTGCTTAGCTTGATCGGCCTCACAATTGTCAATCCTTCTTGTGTTTGGAGCAATTGCGGTGCCCGAATTTTTGAATAAATGATCACCGAGCGAAGAACTTTTCAAGTCCAAAATCTCAATGTTTTTCAAAATATTCACCAATCCGGGAGCAACAACGGAGCACTAAAAGAAAGCGGCTAAAGACGCGTTTCGGTCAAAAGACCCTCATCAGTTTCCCTAAAAGCGACATGGTGCCATGAATCTTGGTATACAACAATGGGTTCACAAAGAATATAAACCGCACACATGTTCATCATGGATCACCGTTGACGCGGGGCTTCAATCCGGCTATGACTTTCAATCTATTCCACAAAGCAGCGCGACACTGTGCTAAAATATTCACACCACCCAATGGTACAGTGAACAAACGTGTCTGTGACAAAGAACGTGGTGCTAAACTGCGCCACGCATTTTTTGGAATTTTTTGGAATTTTTTTTTGGAATTTTTTGTGTTGTCCGGGTCCTGATATGTTTTTTCAGAACTGTGCGTGGGGGGAGTCTGCTGTGCCTGCCTACCCATATTTCCTGATGAGCCTGTGTCACATCCTGTTCTCGAATATGGTGCTCTGGATTCCTACGAAAGGTGTGTATCAACAGACGTCCCTGCCTATGGGCGTCAGTTGTGCTGTACAACTATCCAACATGATTCTCAGGTCGTGGGAACTCAGGGCAATGGAAAGAGGCCTCTGGCCTGCACGCTGGGGCCTGATGAGGTACCTGGATGATGTGACTGTATTGCATGCCAATGGGGAAGGCAGACAGGTTTTACAGACTCTTAAAGATATTTACCCCCCAGACCTACCTTTCTCCCCGGAAGCAGTAGGGGTCTCTTCCTTCACAGCGCTGGACCTGTGGGTTGTGTGTTTGTCTCCATTGCGAACAGCAGTCTGGTTCAAGCCTACGAACAGAGCCATCTATATTCCCCCTGAGGCCTGTGTGCCCTGGCACATCAAGGCTGGGTTCATCAAAACTGAGTCCATTCGCTACCTTCGTTTAGCTTCGGAGCAGATTTTCTATCAGTGTGCGGTAGACCGTCTTTGTAGCCGGCTGATTTCTATTGGTTACACCATGCCTTTCATCTCTAAGCAGATCGTTTCCTGGACGGATCGTGATATCTATTTGCAGCCGCGCGCGAAGCGCCCCAGAACAGGGGAGCGCGTGCACGCGCTGAGGTATCAATTTTCTGGTTTTCAACGAATCGATCCTTTGATGGTTAAAAATGCGTGGCGCAGTTTAGCACCACGTTCTTTGTCACAGACACGTTTGTTCACTGTACCATTGGGTGGTGTGAATATTTTAGCACAGTGTCGCGCTGCTTTGTGGAATAGATTGAAAGTCATAGCCGGATTGAAGCCCCGCGTCAACGGTGATCCATGATGAACATGTGTGCGGTTTATATTCTTTGTGAACCCATTGTTGTATACCAAGATTCATGGCACCATGTCGCTTTTAGGGAAACTGATGAGGGTCTTTTGACCGAAACGCGTCTTTAGCCGCTTTCTTTTAGTGCTCCGTTGTTGCTCCCGGATTGGTGAATATTTTGAAAAACATTGAGATTTTGGACTTGAAAAGTTCTTCGCTCGGTGATCATTTATTCAAAAATTCGGGCACCGCAATTGCTCCAAACACAAGAAGGATTGACAATTGTGAGGCCGATCAAGCTAAGCACCAACTAAAACAACGATTCTGGTTTTCCACAAAACTAGAATTCTCGGATAAAAAAAAAAAAAAAAATTTCTCCGATTCTCGTTTTCCAGAAAAAGGGAATTCTCGGATAAAAAAAAAAAAAAAAATTTCTCCGATTCTCGTTTTCCACAAAACGAGAATTCTGGGATAAAAAAAAAAAAAAATTTCTCCGATTCTGATTTTTCACAAAACGAGAATTCTCGGATAAAAAAAAAAAAAAAATTTCTCCGATTCTCGTTTTCCACAAAACGAGAATTCTCGGATAAAAAAAAAAAAAAAAAATTTCTCCGATTCTCGTTTTCCGCAAAACGAGAATTCTCGGATAAAAAAAAAAAAAAAATTTCTCCGATTCTCGTTTTCCACAAAACGAGAATTCTCGGATAAAAAAAAAAAAAAAAAAAATTTCTCCGATTCTGGTTTTCCACAAAACGAGAATTCTCGGATAAAAAAAAAAAAAAAAAAATTTCTCCGATTCTCGTTTTCCACAAAACGAGAATTCTCGGATAAAAAAAAAAAAAAATTTCTCCGATTCTGATTTTTCACAAAACGAGAATTCTCGGATAAAAAAAAAAAAAAAAAATTTCTCCGATTCTCGTTTTCCACAAAACGAGAATTCTCGGATAAAAAAAAAAAGAAAAAAATTTCTCCCATTCTCGTTTTCCACAAAACGAGAATTCTCGGATAAAAAAAAAAAAAAAAAAATTTCTCCGATTCTGGTTTTCCACAAAACGAGAATTCTCGGAAAAAAAAAAAAAAATTTCTCCGATTCTGGTTTTCCGCAAAACGAGATTTCTCGGATAAAAAAAAAAAAAAAATTTCTTCGATTCTGGTTTTCCAAAAAACGAGAATTCTCGGATAAAAAAAAAAAAAAAATTTCTGCGATTCTGGTTTTCAACAAAACGAGAATTCTCGGATAAAAAAAAAAAAAAAAATTTCTCCGATTCTCGTTTTCCACAAAACGAGAATACTCGGATAAAAAAAAAACAAAAAAAATTTCTCCGATTCTGGTTTTCCAAAACACGAGAATTCCGGATAAAAAAAAAAAAAAATTTCTCTGATTCTGGTTTTCCACAAGAAGAGAATTCTCGGATAAAAAAAAAAAAAAAATTTTCCCGATTCTGGTTTTCCACAAAACGAGAATTCTCGTATAAAAAAAAAAATTTCTCTGATTCTCGTTTTCCACAAAACGAGAATTCTCGGATGAAAAAGAAAAAAAAAAAATTTCTCCGATTCTCGTTTTCCACAAAACGAGAATTCTCGCATAAAAAAAAAAAAAAAATTTCTCCGATTCTCGTTTTCCACAAAACCAGAATTCTCGGATACAAAAAAAAAAAAAAGAAATTTCTCCGATTCTCGTTTTCCACAAAACGAGAATTCTCAGAAAAAAAAAAAAAAAAATTTCTCCGATTCTGGTTTTCCACAAAACAAGAATTCTCGGGAAAAAAAAAAAAAAAATTTCTCCGATTCTCGTTTTCCACAAAACGAGAATTCTCGGATGAAAAAAAAAAAAAAAAATTTCTCCGATTGTCGTTTTCCGCAAAACGAGAATTCTATGATAAAAAAAAAAATTTCTCCGATTCTAGTTTTCCACAAAACGAGAATTCTCGCATAAAAAAAAAAAAAAAAATTTCCCCGATTCTGGTTTTCCACAAAACGAGCATTCTCGGATAAAAAAAAAAAAAAAATTTCTCCGATTCTCGTTTTCCACAAAACGAGAATTCTCGGATAAAAAAAAAAAAAAAATTTCTCCGATTCTGATTTTTCACAAAACGAGAATTCTCGGATAAAAAAAAAAAAAAAATTTCTCCGATTCTCGTTTTCCACAAAACGAGAATTCTCGGATACAAAAAAAAAAAAAAAAATTTCTCCCATTCTCGTTTTCCACAAAACGAGAATTCTCGGATAAAAAAAAAAAGAAAAAAATTTCTCCCATTCTCGTTTTCCACAAAACGAGAATTCTCGGATAAAAAAAAAAAAAAAAATTTCTCCGATTCTGGTTTTCCACAAAACGAGAATTCTCGGATAAAAAAAAAGAAAAAAAAAATTTCTCCGATTCTCGTTTTCCACAAAACGAGAATTCTCGGATAAAAAAAAAAAAAAAAATTTCACCGATTCTGATTTTTCACAAAACGAGAATTCTCGGATAAAAAAAAAAAAAAAAAAATTTCTCCGATTCTCGTTTTCCACAAAACGAGAAGTCTCGGATAAAAAAAAAAAAAAAAAATTTCTCCGATTCTCGTTTTCCACAAAACGAGAATTCTCGGAAAAAAAAAAAAAAAATTCCTCCGATTCTGGTTTTCCACAAAACGAGAATTCTCGGAAAAAAAAAAAAAAAAATTTCTCCGATTCTCGTTTTCCGCAAAACGAGATTTCTCGGATAAAAAAAAAAAATATTTCTTAGATTCTGGTTTTCCACAAAGCGAGAATTCTCGGATAAAAAAAAAAAAAAAAAATTTCTCCGATTCTCGTTTTCCACAAAACGAGAATTCTCGGATAAAAAAAAAAAAAAAAAATTTCTCCGATTCTGGTTTTCAACAAAACGAGAATTCTCGGATAAAAAAAAAAAAAAAAATTTCTCCGATTCTCGTTTTCCACAAAACGAGAATACTCGGATAAAAAAAAAAAAAAATTTCTCCGATTCTGATTTTCGGCAAAACGAGGATTCTGGGTTAAAAAAAAAAAAAAAAATTTCTCCGATTCTCGTTTTCCACAAAACGAAGATTCTTCGATAAAAAAAAAAAAAAAAATTTCTCCGATTCTCGTTTTCCACAGAACGAGAATTCTCGGATAAAAAAAAAAAAAAAAAATTTCTCCGATTCTCGTTTTCCACAAAACGAGAATTCTCGGAAAAAAAAAAACAAAAAAATTTCTCTGATTCTGATTTTTCGCAAAACCAGAATTCTCGGATAAAAAAAAAAAAAAAATTTCTCCGATTCTGGTTTTCCACAAAACGAGAAGTCTCGGATAAAACAAAAAAAAAAAATTTCTCCGATTCTCATTTTCCACAAAACGAGAATTCTCGGATAAAAAAAAAAAAGAAAAAAATTTCTCCCATTCTCGTTTTCCACAAAACGAGAATTCTCGGATAAAAAAAAAAAAAAAAAAATTTCTCGGATTCTGGTTTTCCACAAAACGAGAATTCTTGGATAAAAAAAAAAAAAAAAAATTTCTCCGATTCTGGTTTTCCACAAAACGAGAATTCTCGGAAAAAAAAAAAAAAAAAATTTCTCCGATTCTGGTTTTCCACAAAACGAGAATTCTCGGAAAAAAAAAAAAAAAATTTCTCCGATTCTCGTTTTCCGCAAAACGAGATTTCTCGGAAAAAAAAAAAAAAAAAATTTCTTCGATTCTGGTTTTCCAAAAAACGAGAATTCTCGGATAAAAAAAAAAAAAAAAAAATTTCGCCGATTCTCGTTTTCCCCAAAACGAGAATTCTCGGATAAAAAAAAAAAAAAAATTTCTGCGATTCTGGTTTTCAACAAAACGAGAATTCTCGGATAAAAAAAAAAAAAAATTTCTCCGATTCTCGTTTTCCACAAAACGAGAATTCTCGCATAAAAAAAAAAAAAAATTTCTCCGATTCTGGTTTTCCACAAAACGAGAATTCTCGGATAAAAAAAAAAAAAAAAAATTTCTCCGATTCTCGTTTTCCACAAAACGAGAATTCTTGGATAAAAAAAAAAAAAAAATTTCTCCGATTCTGATTTTTCACAAAACGAGAATTCTCGGATAAAAAAAAAAAAAAAAATTTCTCCGATTCTCGCTTTGCACAAAACGAGAATTCTCGGATACAAAAAGAAAAAAAAAATTTCTCCGATTCTCGTTTTCCACAAAACGAGAATTCTTGCATAAAAAAAAAAAAGAAAAAAATTTCTCCCATTCTCGTTTTCCACAAAACGAGAATTCCCGGATAAAAAAAAAAAAAATTTCTCTGATTCTCGTTTTCCACAAAGGGAGAATTCTCGGATAAAAAAAAAAAAAAAAATTTCTCCGATTCTCGTTTTCCGCAAAACGAGAATTCTCGGAAAAAAAAAAAAAAATTTCTCTGATTCTGGTTTTCGGCAAAACGAGAATTCTCGGATAAAAAAAAAAAAAAAAAATTTCTCCGATTCTGGTTTTCCAAAACACGAGAATTCCGGATAAAAAAAAAAATTTCTCTGATTCTGGTTTTCCACAAGAAGAGAATTCTCGGATAAAAAAAAAAAAAAAAATTTCTCCGATTCTGGTTTTCCACAAAACGAGAATTCCCGGATAAAAAAAAAAAAAAATTTCTCTGATTCTCGTTTTCCACAAAACGAGAATTCTCGGATAAAAAAAAAAAAAAAAAAAATTTCTCCGATTCTCGTTTTCCGCAAAACGAGAATTCTCGGATAAAAAAAAAAGAAATTTCTCCGATTCTCTTTTTGAACAAAACGAGAATTCTCGGATAAAAAAAAAAAAAAAAAATTTCTCCGATTCTGGTTTTCCACAAAACGAGAATTCTCGGATAAAAAAAAAAAAAAAAAATTTCTCCGATTCTCGTTTTCCACAAAACGAGAATTCTCGGATAAAAAAAAAAAAAAAAATTTCTCCGATTCTGATTTTTCACAAAACGAGAATTCTCGGATAAAAAAAAAAAAAAAAAATTTCTCCGATTCTCGTTTTCCACAAAACGAGAATTCTCGGATAAAAAAAAAAAAAAAAATTTCTCCGATTCTTGTTTTCCACAAAACGAGAATTCTCGGATAAAAAAAAAAAAAAAAAATTTCTCCGATTCTGATTTTTCGCAAAACGAGAATTCTCGGATAAAAAAAAAAAAAAAAAAATTTCTCCGATTCTGGTTTTCCACAAAACGAGAAGTCTCGGATAAAAAAAAAAAAAAAAAAATTTCTCCGATTCTCGTTTTCCACAAAACGAGAATTCTCGGATAAAAAAAAAAAATTTCTCTGATTCTCGTTTTCCACAAAACGAGAATTCTCGGATAAAAAAAAAAAAAAAAAAAAATTTCTCCGATTCTCGTTTTCCGCAAAACGAGAATTCTCGGATAAAAAAAAAAGAAATTTCTCCGATTCTCTTTTTGAACAAAACGAGAATTCTCGGATAAAAAAAAAAAAAAAAAATTTCTCCGATTCTGGTTTTCCACAAAACGAGAATTCTCGGATAAAAAAAAAAAAAAAAAATTTCTCCGATTCTCGTTTTCCACAAAACGAGAATTCTCGGATAAAAAAAAAAAAAAAAAATTTCTCCGATTCTGATTTTTCACAAAACGAGAATTCTCGGATAAAAAAAAAAAAAAAAAAATTTCTCCGATTCTCGTTTTCCACAAAACGAGAATTCTCGGATAAAAAAAAAAAAAAAAATTTCAGCGATTCTTGTTTTCCACAAAACGAGAATTCTCGGATAAAAAAAAAAAAAAAAAATTTCTCCGATTCTGATTTTTCGCAAAACGAGAATTCTCGGATAAAAAAAAAAAAAAAAAATTTCTCCGATTCTGGTTTTCCACAAAACGAGAAGTCTCGGATAAAAAAAAAAAAAAAAAATTTCTCCGATTCTCGTTTTCCACAAAACGAGAATTCTCGGATAAAAAAAAAAAAAGAAAAAAATTTCTCCCATTCTCGTTTTCCACAAAACGAGAATTCTCGGATAAAAAAAAAAAAAAAAATGTCTCGGATTCTCGTTTTCCACAAAACGAGAATTCTCGGATAAAAAAAAAAAAAAAAAAATTTCTCCGATTCTCGTTTTCCACAAAACGAGAATTCTCGGAAAAAAAACAAAAAAAATATTTCTCCGATTCCGGTTTTCCACAAAACGAGAATTCTCGGAAAAAAAAAAAAAAAATTTCTCCGATTCTCGTTTTCCGCAAAACGAGATTTCTCGGATAAAAAAAAAAAAAAAATTTCTTCGATTCTGGTTTTCCACAAAACGAGAATTCTCGGATAAAAAAAAAAAAAAAAAAATTTCTCCGATTCTCGTTTTCCACAAAACGAGAATTCTCGGATAAAAAAAAAAAAAAAAAATTTCTCCGATTCTGGTTTTCAACAAAACTAGAATTCTCGGAAAAAAAAAAAAAAAAATTTCTCCGATTCTCGTTTTCCACAAAACGAGAATTCTGGGATAAAAAAAAAAAAAAAAAATTTCTCCGATTCTGATTTTTCACAAAACGAGAATTCTCGGATAAAAAAAAAAAAAAAAAATTTCTCCGATTCTCGTTTTCCACAAAACGAGAATTCTCGGATAAAAAAAGAAAAAAAAAATTTCTCCGATTCTCGTTTTCCGCAAAACGAGAATTCTCGGATAAAAAAAAAAAAAAAAAATTTCTCCGATTCTCGTTTTCCACAAAACGAGAATTCTCGGATAAAAAAAAAAAAAATTTCTCCGATTCTGATTTTTCACAAAACGAGAATTCTCGGATAAAAAAAAAAAAAAAAAAAAATTTCTCCGATTCTCGTTTTCCACAAAACGAGAATTCTCGGATAAAAAAAAAAAGAAAAAAATTTCTCCCATTCTCGTTTTCCACAAAACGAGAATTCTCGGATAAAAAAAAAAAAAATTTCTCCGATTCTGGTTTTCCACAAAACGAGAATTCTCGGATAAAAAAAAAAAAAAAAAAATTTCTCCGATTCTCGTTTTCCACAAAACGAGAATTCTCGGATAAAAAAAAAAAAAAAATTTCTCCGATTCTGATTTTTCACAAAACGAGAATTCTCGGATAAAAAAAGGAAAAAAAAAAATTTCTCCGATTCTCGTTTTCCACAAAACGAGAAGTCTCGGATAAAAAAAAAAAAAAAAATTTCTCCGATTCTCGTTTTCCACAAAACGAGAATTCTCGGATAAAAAAAAAAAAGAAAAAAATTTGTCCCATTCTCGTTTTCCACAAAACGAGAATTCTCCGATAAAAAAAAAACAAAAAAATGTCTCCGATTCTGGTTTTCCACAAAACGAGAATTCTCGGATAAAAAAAAAAAAAAAAAAATTCTCCGATTCTCGTTTTCCACAAAACGAGAATTCTCAGAAAAAAAAAAAAAAAAAAAAAATTTCTCCGATTCTGGTTTTCCACAAAACGAGAATTCTCGGAAAAAAAAAAAAAAAAAAAAAATTTCTCCGATTCTTGTTTTCCGCAAAACGAGATTTCTCGGATAAAAAAAAAAAAAAAATTTCTTAGATTCTGGTTTTCCACAAAACGAGAATTCTCGGATAAAAAAAAAAAAAAATTTTTTTCTCCGATTCTCGTTTTCCACAAAACGGGAATTCTCGGATAAAAAAAAAAAAATTTCTCCGATTCTGGTTTTCAACAAAACGAGAATTCTCGGATAAAAGAAAAAAAAAAAATTTCTCCGATTCTCGTTTTCCACAAAACGAGAATACTCGGATAAAAAAAAAAAAAAATTTCTCCGATTCTGGTTTTCCACAAAACGAGGATTCTCGGTTAAAAAAAAAAAAAAAAAATTTCTCCGATTCTCGTTTTCCACAAAACGAGAATTCTCGGATAAAAAAAAAAAAAAAAAATTTCTCCGATTCTGGTTTTCCACAAAACGAGAATTCTCGGATAAAAAAAAAAAAAGAAAATTTCTCCGATTCTCATTTTCCACAAAACGGGAATTCTCGGATAAAAAAAAAAAAGAAAAAAATTTCTCCCATTCTCGTTTTCCACAAAACGAGAATTCTCGGATAAAAAAAAAAAAAAAAATTTCTCGGATTCTGGTTTTCCACAAAACGAGAATTCTCGGATAAAAAAAAAAAAAAATTTCTCCGATTCTGATTTTTCACAAAACGAGAATTCTCGGATAAAAAAAAAAAAAAAAAATTTCTCCGATTCTCGTTTTCCACAAAACGAGAATTCTCGGATAAAAAAAAAAAAAAAAAATTTCTCCGATTCTCGTTTTCCGCAAAACGAGAATTCTCGGATAAAAAAAAAAAAAAATTTCTCCGATTCTCGTTTTCCACAAAACGAGAATTCTCGGATAAAAAAAAAAAAAAATAAAATTTCTCCGATTCTGGTTTTCCACAAAACGAGAATTCTCGGATAAAAAAAAAAAAAAAAAAATTTCTCCGATTCTCGTTTTCCACAAAACGAGAATTCTCGGATAAAAAAAAAAAAAAAATTTCTCCGATTCTGATTTTTCACAAAACGAGAATTCTCGGATAAAAAAAAAAAAAAAAAAAATTTCTCCGATTCTCGTTTTTGACAAAACGAGAATTCTCGGATAAAAAAAAAAAGAAAAAAATTTCTCCCATTCTCGTTTTCCACAAAACGAGAATTCTCGGATAAAAAAAAAAAAAAAAATTTCTCCGATTCTGGTTTTCCACAAAACGAGAATTCTCGGATAAAAAAAAAAAAAAAAAAATTTCTCCGATTCTCGTTTTCCACAAAACGAGAATTCTCGGATAAAAAAAAAAAAAAAATTTCTCCGATTCTGATTTTTCACAAAACGAGAATTCTCGGATAAAAAAGAAAAAAAAAAAAATTTCTCCGATTCTCGTTTTCCACAAAACGAGAAGTCTCGGATAAAAAAAAAAAAAAAATTTCTCCGATTCTCGTTTTCCACAAAACGAGAATTCTCGGATAAAAAAAAAAAAAGAAAAAAATTTGTCCCATTCTCGTTTTCCACAAAACGAGAATTCTCCGATAAAAAAAAAAAAAAAAATGTCTCCGATTCTGGTTTTCCACAAAACGAGAATTCTCGGATAAAAAAAAAAAAAAAAAATTCTCCGATTCTCGTTTTCCACAAAACGAGAATTCTCGGAAAAAAAAAAAAAAAAAAATTTCTCCGATTCTGGTTTTCCACAAAACGAGAATTCTCGGGAAAAAAAAAAAAAAAAAAAAATTTCTCCGATTCTTGTTTTCCGCAAAACGAGATTTCTCGGATAAAAAAAAAAAAAAAATTTCTTAGATTCTGGTTTTCCACAAAACGAGAATTCTCGGATAAAAAAAAAAAAAAAAAAAATTTCTCCGATTCTCGTTTTCCACAAAACGAGAATTCTCGGATAAAAAAAAAAAAAATTTCTCCGATTCTGGTTTTCAACAAAACGAGAATTCTCGGATAAAAGAAAAAAAAAAAAATTTCTCCGATTCTCGTTTTCCACAAAACGAGAATACTCGGATAAAAAAAAAAGAAAATTTCTCCGATTCTGGTTTTCCACAAAACGAGGATTCTCGGTTAAAAAAAAAAAAAAAAAATTTCTCCGATTCTCGTTTTCCACAAAACGAGAATTCTCGGATAAAAAAAAAAAAAAAAAATTTCTCCGATTCTGGTTTTCCACAAAACGAGAATTCTCGGATAAAAAAAAAAAAAAAATTTCTCCGATTCTTGTTTTCCGCAAAACGAGATTTCTCGGATAAAAAAAAAAAAAAAATTTCTTAGATTCTGGTTTTCCACAAAACGAGAATTCTCGGATAAAAAAAAAAAAAAAAAAAATTTCTCCGATTCTCGTTTTCCACAAAACGAGAATTCTCGGATAAAAAAAAAAAAATTTCTCCGATTCTGGTTTTCAACAAAACGAGAATTCTCGGATAAAAGAAAAAAAAAAAAATTTCTCCGATTCTCGTTTTCCACAAAACGAGAATACTCGGATAAAAAAAAAAGAAAATTTCTCCGATTCTGGTTTTCCACAAAACGAGGATTCTCGGTTAAAAAAAAAAAAAAAAAATTTCTCCGATTCTCGTTTTCCACAAAACGAGAATTCTCGGATAAAAAAAAAAAAAAAAAAATTTCTCCGATTCTGGTTTTCCACAAAACGAGAATTCTCGGATAAAAAAAAAAAAAAAAAATTTCTCCGATTCTCGTTTTCCACAAAACGAGAATTCTCGGATAAAAAAAAAAAAAAAATTTCTCCGATTCTGATTTTTCGCAAAACGAGAATTCTCGGATAAAAAAAAAAAAAAAAAATTTCTCCGATTCTCATTTTCCACAAAACGGGAATTCTCGGATAAAAAAAAAAAAGAAAAAAATTTCTCCCATTCTCGTTTTCCACAAAACGAGAATTCTCGGATAAAAAAAAAAAAAAATTTCTCGGATTCTGGTTTTCCACAAAACGAGAATTCTCGGATAAAAAAAAAAAAAAAATTTCTCCGATTCTGGTTTTCCACAAAACGAGAATTCTCGGAAAAAAAAAAAAAAAAAAAAAAAAATTTCTCCGATACTGGTTTTCCACAAAACGAGAATTCTCGGAAAAAAAAAAAAAAAAAATTTCTCCGATTCTCGTTTTCCGCAAAACGAGATTTCTCGGAAAAAAAAAAAAAAAAAAATTCTTCGATTCCGGTTTTCCAAAAAACGAGAATTCTCGGATAAAAAAAAAAAAAAAAAAAAATTTCTCCGATTCTCGTTTTCCACAAAACGAGAATTCTCGGATAAAAAAAAAAAAAAAAATTTCTCCGATTCTGATTTTTCACAAAACGAGAATTCTCGGATAAAAAAAAAAAAAGAAATTTCTCCGATTCTCGTTTTCCACAAAACGAGAATTCTCGGATAAAAAAAAAAAAAAAAAAATTTCTCCGATTCTCGTTTTCCACAAAACCAGAATTCTCGCATAAAAAAAAAAAAAAAATTTCTCCGATTCTGATTTTTCGCAAAACGAGAATTCTCGGATAAAAAAAAAAAAAAAAAAATTTCTCCGATTCTCGTTTTCCATAAAACAATAATTCTCGGATAAAAAAAAAAAGAAAAAAATTTCTCCCATTCTCGTTTTCCACAAAACGAGAATTCTCGGATAAAAAAAAAAAAAAATGTCTCGGATTCTCGTTTTCAACAAAACGAGAATTCTCGGATAAAAAAAAAAAAAAAATTTCTCCAATTCTCGTTTTCCACAAAACGAGAATTCTCGGAAAAAAAAAAAAAAACAAAAATTTCTCCGATTCTCGTTTTCCGCAAAACGAGATTTCTCGGATAAAAAAAAAAAAAAAATTTCTTCGATTCTGGTTTTCCACAAAACGAGAATTCTCGGATAAAAAAAAAAAAAAAAAATTTCTCCGATTCTCGTTTTCCACAAAACGAGAATTCTCGGATAAAAAAAAAAAAAAAATTTCTCCGATTCTGGTTTTCAACAAAACGAGAATTCTCGGATAAAAAAAAAAAAAAAAATTTCTCCGATTCTCGTTTTCCACAAAACGAGAATTCTCGGATAAAAAAAAAAAAAAAAAAAAATTTCTCCGATTCTCGTTTTCCACAAAACGAGAATTCTTGGATAAAAAAAAAAAAAAATTTCTCCGATTCTGATTTTTCACAAAACGAGAATTCTCGGATAAAAAAAAAAAAAAAAAAATTTTCCGATTCTCGTTTTCCACAAAACGAGAATTCTCGGATAAAAAAAAAAAAAAAAATTTCTCCGATTCTGATTTTTCGCAAAACGAGAATTCTCGGATAAAAAAAGAAGAAAAAAAATTTTCTCCGATTCTGGTTTTCCAGAAAACGAGAAGTCTCGGATAAATAAAAAAAAAAAAATTTCTCCGATTCTCGTTTTCCACAAAACGAGAATTCTCGGATAAAAAAAAAAAAGAAAAAAATTTCTCCCATTCTCGTTTTCCACAAAACGAGAATTCTCGGATTAAAAAAAAAAAAAAAAAATTTCTCGGATTCTGGTTTTCCACAAAACGAGAATTCTCGGATAAAAAAAAAAAAAAATTTCTCCGATTCTGGTTTTCCACAAAACGAGAATTCTCGGAAAAAAAAAAAAAAAAAATTTCTCCGATTCTGGTTTTCCACAAAACGAGAATTCTCGGAAAAAAAAAAAAATTTCTCCGATTCTCGTTTTCCGCAAAACGAGATTTCTCGGATAAAAAAAAAAAAAAAATTTCTTCGATTCTAGTTTTCCAAAAAACGAGAATTCTCGGATAAAAAAAAAAAAAATTTCTCCGATTCTCGTTTTCCACAAAACGAGAATTCTCGGATAAAAAAAAAAAAAAAATTTCTGCGCTTCTGGTTTTCAACAAAACGAGAATTCTCGGATAAAAAAAAAAAAAAAAATTTCTCCGATTCTCGTTTTCCACAAAACGAGAATACTCGGATAAAAAAAAAAACAAAAAAAATTTCTCCGATTCTGGTTTTCCAAAACGGGAGAATTCCGGATAAAAAAAAAAAATTTCTCTGATTCTGGTTTTCCACAAGAAGAGAATTCTCGGATAAAAAAAAAAAAAAAATTTCTCCGATTCTGGTTTTCCAAAACGGGAGAATTCCGGATAAAAAAAAAAAATTTCTCTGATTCTGGTTTTCCGCAAAACGAGATTTCTCGGATAAAAAAAAAAAAAAAATTTCTCCGATTCTGGTTTTCCACAAAACGAGAATTCTCGGATAAAAAAAAAAAAATTTCTCTGATTCTCGTTTTCCACAAAACGAGAATTCTCGGATGAAAAAAAAAAAAAAAAATTTCTCCGATTCTCGTTTTCCGCAAAACGAGAATTCTCGGATAAAAAAAAAAAAAATTTCTCCGATTCTCGTTTTCCACGAAACGAGAATTCTCGCATAAAAAAAAGAAAAAAAATTTCTTCGATTCTGATTTTTCACAAAACGAGAATTCTCGGATAAAAAAAAAAAAAAAAAATTTCCCCGATTCTCGTTTTCCACAAAACGAGAATTCTCGGATACAAAAAAAAAAAATTTCTCCGATTCTCGTTTTCCACAAAACGAGAATTCTCGGATAAAAAAAAAAAAAAATTTCTCCGATTCTCGTTTTCCACAAAACGAGAATTCTCGGATACAAAAAAAAAAAAAAGAAATTTCTCCGATCCTCGTTTTCCACAAAACGAGAATTCTCAGAAAAAAAAAAAAAAAAAAATTTCTCCGATTCTGGTTTTCCACAAAACAAGAATTCTCGGAAAAAAAAAAAAAAAATTTCTCCGATTCTCGTTTTCCACAAAACGAGAATTCTCGGATGAAAAAAAAACAAAAAAAATTTCTCCGATTCTCGTTTTCCGCAAAACGAGAATTCTCGGATAAAAAAAAAATTTCTCCGATTCTCGTTTTCCACAAAACGAGAATTCTCGCATAAAAAAAAAAAAAAATTTCCCCGATTCTGGTTTTCCACAAAACGAGCATTCTCGGATAAAAAAAAAAAAAAAAATTTCTCCGATTCTCGTTTTCCACAAAACGAGAATTCTCGGATAAAAAAAAAAAAAATTTCTCCGATTCTGATTTTTCACAAAACGAGAATTCTCGGATAAAAAAAAAAAAAAAAAATTTCTCCGATTCTCGTTTTCCACAAAACGAGAATTCTCGGATACAAAAAAAAAAAAAAAATTTCTCCGATTCTCGTTTTCCACAAAACGAGAATTCTCGGATAAAAAAAAAAGAAAAAAATTTCTCCCATTCTCGTTTTCCACAAAACGAGAATTCTCGGATAAAAAAAAAAAAAAAAATTTCTCCGATTCTGGTTTTCCACAAAACGAGAATTCTCGGATAAAAAAAAAGAAAAAAAAATTTCTCCGATTCTCGTTTTCCACAAAACGAGAATTCTCGGATAAAAAAAAAAAAATTTTTTTTCTCCGATTCTGATTTTTCACAAAACGAGAATTCTCGGATAAAAAAAAAAAAAAAAATTCCTCCGATTCTCGTTTTCCACAAAACGAGAAGTCTCGGATAAAAAAAAAAAAAAAAAATTTCTCCGATTCTCGTTTTCCACAAAACGAGAATTCTCGGATAAGAAAAAAAAAGAAAAAAATTTGTCCCATTCTCGTTTTCCACAAAACGGGAATTCTCGGATAAAAAAAAAAAAAAAATTTCCCCGATTCTCGTTTTCCACAAGACGAGAATTCTCGGAAGAAAAAAAAAAAAAATTTATCCGATTCTGGTTTTCCACAAAACGAGAATTCTCGGAAAAAAAAAAATTTCCCCGATTCTGATTTTTCGCAAAACCAGAATTCTCGGATAAAAAAAAAAAAAAAATTTCTCCGATTCTGGTTTTCCACAAAACGAGAAGTCTCGGATAAAAAAAAAAAAAAAAATTTCTCCGATTCTCATTTTCCACAAAACGAGAATTCTCGGATAAAAAAAAAAAAAGAAAAAAATTTCTCCCATTCTCGTTTTCCACAAAACGAGAATTCTCGGATAAAAAAAAAAAAAAAAAATTTCTCGGATTCTGGTTTTCCACAAAACGAGAATTCTTGGATAAAAAAAAAAAAAAAAATTTCTCCCATTCTGGTTTTCCACAAAACGAGAATTCTCGGAAAAAAAAAAAAAGAAAAAAATTTTCTCCGATTCTGGTTTTCCACAAAACGAGAATTCTCGGAAAAAAAAAAAAAAAAATTTCTCCGATTCTCGTTTTCCGCAAAACGAGATTTCTCGGAAAAAAAAAAAAAAAATTTCTTCGATTCTGGTTTTCCAAAAAACGAGAATTCTCGGATAAAAAAAAAAAAAAAAAATTTCGCCGATTCTCGTTTTCCCCAAAACGAGAATTCTCGGATAAAAAAAAAAAAAAAATTTCTGCGATTCTGGTTTTCAACAAAACGAGAATTCTCGGATAAAAAAAAAAAAAAAATTTCTCCGATTCTCGTTTTCCACAAAACGAGAATTCTCGCATAAAAAAAAAAAAAAAAAAAAATTTCTCCGATTCTGGTTTTCCACAAAACGAGAATTCTCGGATAAAAAAAAAAAAAAAATTTCTCCGATTCTCGTTTTCCACAAAACGAGAATTCTCGGATAAAAAAAAAAAAAATTTCTCCGATTCTGATTTTTCACAAAACGAGAATTCTCGGATAAAAAAAAAAAAAAAATTTCTCCGATTCTCGCTTTCCACAAAACGAGAATTCTCGGATACAAAAAAAAAAAAAATTTCTCCGATTCTCGTTTTCCACAAAACGAGAATTCTTGCATAAAAAAAAAAAAGAAAAAAATTTCTCCCATTCTCGTTTTCCACAAAATGAGAATTCTCGGATAAAAAAAAAAAAAAAATTTTCTCTGATTCTCGTTTTCCACAAAACGAGAATTCTCGGATAAAAAAAAAAAAAAAAAATTCCTCCGATTCTCGTTTTCCGCAAAACGAGAATTCTCGGAAAAAAAAAAAAAAAAAATTTCTCTGATTCTCGTTTTCGGCAAAACGAGAATTCTCGGATAAAAAAAAAAAAAAAATTTCTCTGATTCTGGTTTTCCACAAGAAGGGAATTCTCGGATAAAAAAAAAAAAAAATTTTCTCCGATTCTGGTTTTCCACAAAACGAGAATTCTCGGATAAAAAAAAAAAAAAAATTTCTCTGATTCTCGTTTTCCACAAAACGAGAATTCTCGGATAAAAAAAAAAAAAAAAAAAATTTCTCCGATTCTCGTTTTCCACAAAACGAGAATTCTCGGATAAAAAAAAAAAAAGAAAAAAATTTCTCCCATTCTCGTTTTCCACAAAACGAGAATTCTCGGATAAAAAAAAAAAAAAAAAATTTCTCGGATTCTGGTTTTCCACAAAACGAGAATTCTTGGATAAAAAAAAAAAAAAAAATTTCTCCCATTCTGGTTTTCCACAAAACGAGAATTCTCGGAAAAAAAAAAAAAGAAAAAAATTTTCTCCGATTCTGGTTTTCCACAAAACGAGAATTCTCGGAAAAAAAAAAAAAAAAATTTCTCCGATTCTCGTTTTCCGCAAAACGAGATTTCTCGGAAAAAAAAAAAAAAAATTTCTTCGATTCTGGTTTTCCAAAAAACGAGAATTCTCGGATAAAAAAAAAAAAAAAAAATTTCGCCGATTCTCGTTTTCCCCAAAACGAGAATTCTCGGATAAAAAAAAAAAAAAAATTTCTGCGATTCTGGTTTTCAACAAAACGAGAATTCTCGGATAAAAAAAAAAAAAAAATTTCTCCGATTCTCGTTTTCCACAAAACGAGAATTCTCGCATAAAAAAAAAAAAAAAAAAAAATTTCTCCGATTCTGGTTTTCCACAAAACGAGAATTCTCGGATAAAAAAAAAAAAAAATTTCTCCGATTCTCGTTTTCCACAAAACGAGAATTCTCGGATAAAAAAAAAAAAAAATTTCTCCGATTCTGATTTTTCACAAAACGAGAATTCTCGGATAAAAAAAAAAAAAAAATTTCTCCGATTCTCGCTTTCCACAAAACGAGAATTCTCGGATACAAAAAAAAAAAAAATTTCTCCGATTCTCGTTTTCCACAAAACGAGAATTCTTGCATAAAAAAAAAAAAGAAAAAAATTTCTCCCATTCTCGTTTTCCACAAAATGAGAATTCTCGGATAAAAAAAAAAAAAAATTTTCTCTGATTCTCGTTTTCCACAAAACGAGAATTCTCGGATAAAAAAAAAAAAAAAAATTCCTCCGATTCTCGTTTTCCGCAAAACGAGAATTCTCGGAAAAAAAAAAAAAAAAAATTTCTCTGATTCTCGTTTTCGGCAAAACGAGAATTCTCGGATAAAAAAAAAAAAAAAATTTCTCTGATTCTGGTTTTCCACAAGAAGGGAATTCTCGGATAAAAAAAAAAAAAAATTTTCTCCGATTCTGGTTTTCCACAAAACGAGAATTCTCGGATAAAAAAAAAAAAAAAATTTCTCTGATTCTCGTTTTCCACAAAACGAGAATTCTCGGATAAAAAAAAAAAAAAAAAAAATTTCTCCGATTCTCGTTTTCCGCAAAACGAGAATTCTCGGATAAAAAAAAAAAGAAATTTCTCCGATTCTCTTTTTCCACAAAACGAGAATTCTCGGATAAAAAAAAAAAAAAAATTTCTCCGATTCTGGTTTTCCACAAAACGAGAATTCTCGGATAAAAAAAAAAAAAAAAATTTCTCCGATTCTCGTTTTCCACAAAACGAGAATTCTCGGATAAAAAAAAAAAAAAATTTCTCCGATTCTGATTTTTCACAAAACGAGAATTCTCGGATAAAAAAAAAAAAAAAAAAATTTCTCCGATCCTCGTTTTCCACAAAACGAGAATTCTCGGATAAAAAAAAAAAAAAAATTTCTCCGATTCTGATTTTTCGCAAAACGAGAATTCTCGGATAAAAAAAAAAAAAAAAATTTCTCCGATTCTGGTTTTCCACAAAACGAGAAGTCTCGGATAAAAAAAAAAAAAAAAAAATTTCTCCGATTCTCGTTTTCCACAAAACGAGAATTCTCGGATAAAAAAAAAAAAAGAAAAAAATTTCTCCCATTCTCGTTTTCCACAAAACGAGAATTCTCGGATAAAAAACAAAAAAAAAAATGTCTCGGATTCTCGTTTTCCACAAAACGAGAATTCTCGGATAAAAAAAAAAAAAAAAAATTTCTCCGATTCTCGTTTTCCACAAAACGAGAATTCTCGGAAAAAAAAAAAAAAAATATTTCTCCGATTCTGGTTTTCCACAAAACGAGAATTCTCGGAAAAAAAAAAAAAAAAATTTCTCCGATTCTCGTTTTCCGCAAAGCGAGATTTCTCGGATAAAAAAAAAAAAAAAATTTCTTCGATTCTGGTTTTCCACAAAACGAGAATTCTTGGATAAAAAAAAAAAAAAAATTTCTCCGATTCTCGTTTTCCACAAAACGAGAATTCTCGGATAAAAAAAAAAAAAAATTTCTCCGATTCTGGTTTTCAACAAAACGAGAATTCTCGGATAAAAAAAAAAAAAAAAATTTCTCCGATTCTCGTTTTCCAGAAAAAGGGAATTCTCGGATAAAAAGAAAAAAAAAAAATTTCTCCGATTCTCGTTTTCCACAAAACGAGAATTCTGGGATAAAAAAAAAAAAAAAAATTTCTCCGATTCTGATTTTTCACAAAACGAGAATTCTCGGATAAAAAAAAAAAAAAAAAATTTCTCCGATTCTCGTTTTCCACAAGAAGGGAATTCTCGGATAAAAAAAAAAAAAAATTTTCTCCGATTCTGGTTTTCCACAAAACGAGAATTCTCGGATAAAAAAAAAAAAAAAATTTCTCTGATTCTCGTTTTCCACAAAACGAGAATTCTCGGATAAAAAAAAAAAAAAAAAAAATTTCTCCGATTCTCGTTTTCCACAAAACGAGAATTCTCGGATAAAAAAAAAAAAAGAAAAAAATTTCTCCCATTCTCGTTTTCCACAAAACGAGAATTCTCGGATAAAAAAAAAAAAAAAAAATTTCTCGGATTCTGGTTTTCCACAAAACGAGAATTCTTGGATAAAAAAAAAAAAAAAAATTTCTCCCATTCTGGTTTTCCACAAAACGAGAATTCTCGGAAAAAAAAAAAAAGAAAAAAATTTTCTCCGATTCTGGTTTTCCACAAAACGAGAATTCTCGGAAAAAAAAAAAAAAAAATTTCTCCGATTCTCGTTTTCCGCAAAA
Organism: Eutreptiella sp. 'Long Island Sound 2002'; assembly: GCA_964036045.1. NCBI lineage: Eukaryota > Euglenozoa > Euglenophyceae > Eutreptiales > Eutreptiaceae > Eutreptiella > Eutreptiella sp. 'Long Island Sound 2002'. The sequence continues at coordinate 13,330,241 of OZ038403.1, forward strand.
CGAGATTTCTCGGAAAAAAAAAAAAAAAATTTCTTCGATTCTGGTTTTCCAAAAAACGAGAATTCTCGGATAAAAAAAAAAAAAAAAAAATTTCGCCGATTCTCGTTTTCCCCAAAACGAGAATTCTCGGATAAAAAAAAAAAAAAAATTTCTGCGATTCTGGTTTTCAACAAAACGAGAATTCTCGGATAAAAAAAAAAAAAAAAATTCTCCGATTCTCGTTTTCCACAAAACGAGAATTCTCGCATAAAAAAAAAAAAAAAAAAAATTTCTCCGATTCTGGTTTTCCACAAAACGAGAATTCTCGGATAAAAAAAAAAAAAAAATTTCTCCGATTCTCGTTTTCCACAAAACGAGAATTCTCGGATAAAAAAAAAAAAAAATTTCTCCGATTCTGATTTTTCACAAAACGAGAATTCTCGGATAAAAAAAAAAAAAAAATTTCTCCGATTCTCGCTTTCCACAAAACGAGAATTCTCGGATACAAAAAAAAAAAAAATTTCTCCGATTCTCGTTTTCCACAAAACGAGAATTCTTGCATAAAAAAAAAAAAGAAAAAAATTTCTCCCATTCTCGTTTTCCACAAAATGAGAATTCTCGGATAAAAAAAAAAAAAAAATTTTCTCTGATTCTCGTTTTCCACAAAACGAGAATTCTCGGATAAAAAAAAAAAAAAAAAATTCCTCCGATTCTCGTTTTCCGCAAAACGAGAATTCTCGGAAAAAAAAAAAAAAAATTTCTCTGATTCTCGTTTTCGGCAAAACGAGAATTCTCGGATAAAAAAAAAAAAAAAATTTCTCTGATTCTGGTTTTCCACAAGAAGGGAATTCTCGGATAAAAAAAAAAAAAAATTTTCTCCGATTCTGGTTTTCCACAAAACGAGAATTCTCGGATAAAAAAAAAAAAAAAATTTCTCTGATTCTCGTTTTCCACAAAACGAGAATTCTCGGATAAAAAAAAAAAAAAAAAAAATTTCTCCGATTCTCGTTTTCCGCAAAACGAGAATTCTCGGATAAAAAAAAAAAGAAATTTCTCCGATTCTCTTTTTCCACAAAACGAGAATTCTCGGATAAAAAAAAAAAAAAAATTTCTCCGATTCTGGTTTTCCACAAAACGAGAATTCTCGGATAAAAAAAAAAAAAAAAATTTCTCCGATTCTCGTTTTCCACAAAACGAGAATTCTCGGATAAAAAAAAAAAAAAATTTCTCCGATTCTGATTTTTCACAAAACGAGAATTCTCGGATAAAAAAAAAAAAAAAAAAATTTCTCCGATCCTCGTTTTCCACAAAACGAGAATTCTCGGATAAAAAAAAAAAAAAAATTTCTCCGATTCTGATTTTTCGCAAAACGAGAATTCTCGGATAAAAAAAAAAAAAAAAATTTCTCCGATTCTGGTTTTCCACAAAACGAGAAGTCTCGGATAAAAAAAAAAAAAAAAAAATTTCTCCGATTCTCGTTTTCCACAAAACGAGAATTCTCGGATAAAAAAAAAAAAAGAAAAAAATTTCTCCCATTCTCGTTTTCCACAAAACGAGAATTCTCGGATAAAAAACAAAAAAAAAATGTCTCGGATTCTCGTTTTCCACAAAACGAGAATTCTCGGATAAAAAAAAAAAAAAAAAATTTCTCCGATTCTCGTTTTCCACAAAACGAGAATTCTCGGAAAAAAAAAAAAAAAAATATTTCTCCGATTCTGGTTTTCCACAAAACGAGAATTCTCGGAAAAAAAAAAAAAAAAATTTCTCCGATTCTCGTTTTCCGCAAAGCGAGATTTCTCGGATAAAAAAAAAAAAAAAATTTCTTCGATTCTGGTTTTCCACAAAACGAGAATTCTTGGATAAAAAAAAAAAAAAAATTTCTCCGATTCTCGTTTTCCACAAAACGAGAATTCTCGGATAAAAAAAAAAAAAAATTTCTCCGATTCTGGTTTTCAACAAAACGAGAATTCTCGGATAAAAAAAAAAAAAAAAATTTCTCCGATTCTCGTTTTCCAGAAAAAGGGAATTCTCGGATAAAAAGAAAAAAAAAAAATTTCTCCGATTCTCGTTTTCCACAAAACGAGAATTCTGGGATAAAAAAAAAAAAAAAAATTTCTCCGATTCTGATTTTTCACAAAACGAGAATTCTCGGATAAAAAAAAAAAAAAAAAAATTTCTCCGATTCTCGTTTTCCACAAAACGAGAATTCTCGGATAAAAAAAAAAAAAAAAAAAAATTTCTCCGATTCTGGTTTTCCACAAAACGAGAATTCTCGGATAAAAAAAAAAAAAAAAAATTTCTCCGATTCTCGTTTTCCACAAAACGAGAATTCTCGGATAAAAAAAAAAATTTCTCCGATTCTGATTTTTCACAAAACGAGAATTCTCGGATAAAAAAAAAAAAAAAAAAAATTTCTCCGATTCTCGTTTTCCACAAAACGAGAATTCTCGGATAAAAAAAAAAAAAAAAATTTCTCCGATTCTCGTTTTCCACAAAACGAGAATTCTCGGATAAAAACAAAAAAAAAAAAATTTCTCCGATTCTGATTTTTCGCAAAACGAGAATTCTCGGATAAAAAAAAAAAAAAAAAAATTTCTCCGATTCTGGTTTTCCACAAAACGAGAATCCTCGGATAAAAAAAAAAAAAAAAAATTTCTCCGATTCTCGTTTTCCACAAAACGAGAATTCTCGGATAAAAAAAAGAAAGAAAAAAATTTCTCCCATTCTCGTTTTCCACAAAACGAGAATTCTCGGATAAAAAAAAAAGAAAAAAAAATGTCTCGGATTCTCGTTTTCCACAAAACGAGAATTCTCGGATAAAAAAAAAAAAAAAAAATTTCTCCGATTCTCGTTTTCCACAAAACGAGAATTCTCGGAAAAAAAAAAAAAAAAATATTTCTCCGATTCTCGTTTTCCACAAAACGAGAATTCTCGGATAAAAAAAAAAAAAAAATTTCTCCGATTCTGATTTTTCGCAAAACGAGAATTCTCGGATAAAAAAAAAAAAAAAATTTCTCCGATTCTGGTTTTCCACAAAACGAGAAGTCTCGGATAAAAAAAAAAAAAAAAAAAATTTCTCCGATTCTCGTTTTCCACAAAACGAGAATTCTCGGATAAAAAAAAAAAAAGAAAAAAATTTCTCCCATTCTCGTTTTCCACAAAACGAGAATTCTCGGATAAAAAACAAAAAAAAAATGTCTCGGATTCTCGTTTTCCACAAAACGAGAATTCTCGGATAAAAAAAAAAAAAAAAAATTTCTCCGATTCTCGTTTTCCACAAAACGAGAATTCTCGGGAAAAAAAAAAAAAAAATATTTCTCCGATTCTGGTTTTCCACAAAACGAGAATTCTCGGAAAAAAAAAAAAAAAAATTTCTCCGATTCTCGTTTTCCGCAAAGCGAGATTTCTCGGATAAAAAAAAAAAAAAAATTTCTTCGATTCTGGTTTTCCACAAAACGAGAATTCTTGGACAAAAAAAAAAAAAAAAATTTCTCCGATTCTCGTTTTCCACAAAACGAGAATTCTCGGATTAAAAAAAAAAAAAATTTCTCCGATTCTGGTTTTCAACAAAACGAGAATTCTCGGATAAAAAAAAAAAAAAAATTTCTCCGATTCTCGTTTTCCAGAAAAAGGGAATTCTCGGATAAAAAGAAAAAAAAAAAATTTCTCCGATTCTCGTTTTCCACAAAACGAGAATTCTGGGATAAAAAAAAAAAAAAAAATTTCTCCGATTCTGATTTTTCACAAAACGAGAATTCTCGGATAAAAAAAAAAAAAAAAAATTTCTCCGATTCTCGTTTTCCACAAAACGAGAATTCTCGGATAAAAAAAAAAAAAAAAAATTTCTCCGATTCTGGTTTTCCACAAAACGAGAATTCTCGGATAAAAAAAAAAAAAAAATTTCTCCGATTCTCGTTTTCCACAAAACGAGAATTCTCGGATAAAAAAAAAAAAATTTCTCCGATTCTGATTTTTCACAAAACGAGAATTCTCGGATAAAAAAAAAAAAAAAAAAAATTTCTCCGATTCTCGTTTTCCACAAAACGAGAATTCTCGGATAAAAAAAAAAAAAAAAATTTCTCCGATTCTCGTTTTCCACAAAACGAGAATTCTCGGATAAAAACAAAAAAAAAAAATTTCTCCGATTCTGATTTTTCGCAAAACGAGAATTCTCGGATAAAAAAAAAAAAAAAAAATTTCTCCGATTCTGGTTTTCCACAAAACGAGAATCCTCGGATAAAAAAAAAAAAAAAAAATTTCTCCGATTCTCGTTTTCCACAAAACGAGAATTCTCGGATAAAAAAAAAAAAAAAATATTTCTCCGATTCTGGTTTTCCACAAAACGAGAATTCTCGGATAAAAAAAAAAAAACAAAAATTTCTCCGATTCTCGTTTTCCACAAAACGAGAATTCTCGGAAAAAAAAAAAAAAATATTTCTCCGATTCTGGTTTTCCACAAAACGAGAATTCTCGGAAAAAAAAAAAAAAAAATTTCTCCGATTCTCGTTTTCCGCAAAACGAGATTTCTCGGATAAAAAAAAAAAAAAAATTTCTTCGATTCTGGTTTTCCACAAAACGAGAATTCTCGGATAAAAAAAAAAAAAAAAAAAAATTTCTCCGAATCTCGTTTTCCACAAAACGAGAATTCTCGGATAAAAAAAAAAATTTTTTTTTCTCCGATTCTGGCTTTCAACAAAACGAGAATTCTCGGATAAAAAAAAAAAAAAAAATTCTCCGATTCTAGTTTTCCAGAAAACGTGAATTTCCGGATAAAAAAAAAAAAAAAAAAAAATTTCTCCGATTCTCGTTTTCCACAAAACGAGAATTCTGGGATAAAAAAAAAAAAAAAAAATTTCTCCGATTCTGATTTTTCACAAAACGAGAATTCTCGGATAAAAAAAAAAAAAAAAAAAATTTCTCCGATTCTCGTTTTCCACAAAACGAGAATTCTCGGATAAAAAAAAAAAAAAAAATTTCTCCGATTCTCGTTTTCCGCAAAACGAGAATTCTCGGATAAAAAAAAAAAAATTTCTCCGATTCTCGTTTTCCACAAAACGAGAATTCTCGGATAAAAAAAAAAAAAAAAAAAAATTTCTCCGATTCTGGTTTTCCTCAAAACGAGAATTCTCGGATAAAAAAAAAAAAAAAAAAATTTCTCTGATTCTCGTTTTCCACAAAACGAGAATTCTCGGATAAAAAAAAAAAAAAAAAGATTTCTCCGATTCTCGTTTTCCGCAAAACGAGAATTCTGGGATAAAAAAAAAAAAATTTGTCCGATTCTCGTTTTCCACAAAACGAGAATTCTCGGATAAAAAAAAAAAAAAAAAATTTCTCCGATTCTGGTTTTCCACAAAACGAGAATTCTCGGATAAAAAAAAAAATAAAAATTTCTCCGATTCTCGTTTTCCACAAAACGAGAATTCTCGGATAAAAAAAAAAAAAAATATTTCTCCGATTCTGATTTTTCACAAAACGAGAATTCTCGGATAAAAAAAAAATAAAAAAAAATTTCTCCGATTCTCGTTTTCCACAAAACGAGAATTCTCGGATACAAAAAAAAAAAAAAATTTCTCCGATTCTCGTTTTCCACAAAACGAGAATTCTCGGATAAAAAAAAAAAGAAAAAAATTTCTCCCATTCTCGTTTTCCACAAAACGAGAATTCTCGGATAAAAAAAAAAAAAAAAATTTCTCCGATTCTGGTTTTCCACAAAACAAGAATTCTCGGATAAAAAAAAAAAAAAAAAAATTTCTCCGATTCTCGTTTTCCACAAAACGAGAATTCTCGGATAAAAAAAAAAAAAATTTCTCCGATTCTGCTTTTTCACAAAACGAGAATTCTCGGATAAAAAAAAAAAAAAAAAAAATTTCTCCGATTCTCGTTTTCCACAAAACGAGAAGTCTCGGATAAAAAAAAAAAAAAAAAATTTCTCCGATTCTCGTTTTCCACAAAACGAGAATTCTCGGATAAAAAAAAAAAAAGAAAAAAATTTGTCCCATTCTCGTTTTCCACAAAACGAGAATTCTCCGATAAAAAAAAAAAAAAAAAATGTCTCCGATTCTGGTTTTCCACAAAACGAGAATTCTCGGTTAAAAAAAAAAAAAAAAAATTTCTCAGATTCTCGTTTTCCACAAAACGAGAATTCTCGGAAAAAAAAAAAAAAAAAAATTTCTCCGATTCTGGTTTTCCACAAAACGAGAATTCTCGGAAAAAAAAAAAAAAAAAATTTCTCCGATTCTCGTTTTCCGCAAAACGAGATTTCTCGGATAAAAAAAAAAAAAAAATTTCTCCGATTCTGGTTTTCAACAAAACGAGAATTCTCGGATAAAAGAAAAAAAAAAAAAAATTTCTCCGATACTCGTTTTCCACAAAACGAGGATACTCGGACAAAAAAAAAAAAAAATTTCTCCGATTCTGGTTTTCCGCAAAACGAGGATTCTCGGTTAAAAAAAAAAAAAAAAAAATTTTCTCCGATTCTCGTTTTCCACAAAACGAGAATTCTCGGATAAAAAAAAAAAAAAAAAAATTTCTCCGATTCTCGTTTTCCACAAAACGAGAATTCTCGGATAAAAAAAAAAAAAAATTTCTCCGATTCTCGTCTTCCACAAAACGAGAATTCTCGGATAAAAAAAAAAAAAAAATTTCTCAGATTCTGGTTTTCCACAAAACGAGAATTCTCGGATAAAAGAAAAAAAAAAAAGAAATTTCTCCGATTCTCGTTTTCCACAAAACGAGAATACTCGGATAAAAAAAAAAAAATTTCTCCGATTCTGATTTTTCGCAAAACGAGAATTCTCGGATAAAAAAAAAAAAAAAATTCTTAGATTCTGGTTTTCCACAAAACGAGAATTCTCGGATAAAAAAAAAAAAAAAAAAATTTCTCCGATTCTCGTTTTCCACAAAACGAGAATTCTCGGATAAAAAAAAAAAAAAAAATTTCTCCGATTCTGGTTTTCAACAAAACGAGAATTCTCGGATAAAAGAAAAAAAAAAAAAAATTTCTCCGATTCTCGTTTTCCACAAAACGAGGATACTCGGACAAAAAAAAAAAAAAATTTCTCCGATTCTGGTTTTCCGCAAAACGAGGATTCTCGGTTAAAAAAAAAAAAAAAAAAAATTTCTCCGATTCTCGTTTTCCACAAAACGAGAATTCTCGGATAAAAAAAAAAAAAAAAAATTTCTCCGATTCTCGTTTTCCACAAAACGAGAATTCTCGGATAAAAAAAAAAAAAAATTTCTCCGATTCTCGTCTTCCACAAAACGAGAATTCTCGGATAAAAAAAAAAAAAAAATTTCTCGGATTCTGGTTTTCCACAAAACGAGAATTCTCGGATAAAAGAAAAAAAAAAAAAAATTTCTCCGATTCTCGTTTTCCACAAAACGAGAATACTCGGATAAAAAAAAAAAATTTCTCCGATTCTGATTTTTCGCAAAACGAGAATTCTCGGATAAAAAAAAAAAAAAATTTCTCCGATTCTGGTTTTCCACAAAACGAGAAGTCTCGGATAAAAAAAAAAAAAAATTTCTCCGATTCTCATTTTCCACAAAACGAGAATTCTCGGATAAAAAAAAAAAAAGAAAAAAATTTCTCCCATTCTCGTTTTCCACAAAACGAGAATTCTCGGATAAAAAAAAAAAAAAATTTCTCGAATTCTGGTTTTCCACGAAACGAGAATTCTCGGATAAAAAAAAAAAACAAAAATTTCTCCGATTCTGGTTTTCCACAAAACGAGAAGTCTCGGATAAAAAAAAAAAAAAAATTGCTCCGATTCTGGTTCTCAACAAAACGAGAATTCTCGGATAAAAAAAAAAAAAAAAAATTTCTCCGATTCTCGTTTTCCACAAAACTAGAATACTCGGATAAAAAAAAAATTAATTTCTCCGATTCTGGTTTTCCACAAAACAGGGATTCTCGGTTAAAAAAAAAAAAAAAAAATTTCTCCGATTCTCGTTTTCCACAAAACGAGAATTCTCGGATAAAAAAAAAAAAAAAAAATTCTCCGATTCTCGTTTTCCACAGAACGAGAATTCTCGGATAAAAAAAAAAAAAAAAATTTCTCCGATTCTCGTTTTCCACAAAACGAGAATTCTCGGATAAAAAAAAAAAAAAAATTTCCTCCGATTCTGATTTTTCGCAAAACGAGAATTCTCGGATAAAAAAAAAAAAAAAAAAATTTCTCCGATTCTGGTTTTCCACAAAACGAGAAGTCTCGGATAAAAAAAAAAAAAAAAATTTCTCCGATTCTCATTTTCCACAAAACGAGAATTCTCGGATAAAAAAAAAAAAAGAATGAAATTTCTCCCATTCTCGTTTTCCACAAAACGAGAATTCTCGGATAAAAAAAAAAAAAAAAATTTCTCGGATTCTGGTTTTCCACAAAACGAGAATTCTCGGATAAAAAAAAAAAAAAAAATTTCTCCGATTCTGGTTTTCCACAAAACGAGAATTCTCGGGAAAAAAAAAAAAAAAAATTTCTCCGATTCTCGTTTTCCGCAAAACAAGATTTCTCGGAAAAAAAAAAAAAAAAAATTTCTTCGATTCTGGTTTTCCAAAAAACGAGAATTCTCGGATAAAAAAAAAAAAAAAAAAAAATTCTCCGATTCTCATTTTCCCCAAAACGAGAATTCTCGGATAAGAAAAAAAAAAAAAAATTTCTGCGATTCTGGTTTTCAACAAAACGAGAATTCTCGGTTAAAAAAAAAAAAAAAAAAATTTCTCAGGTTCTCGTTTTCCACAAAACGAGAATTCTCGGAAAAAAAAACAAAAAAAAAATTTCTCCGATTCTGGTTTTCCACAAAACGAGAATTCTCGGAAAAAAAAAAAAAAAAAAAATTTCTCCGATTCTCGTTTTCCGCAAAACGAGATTTCTCGGATAAAAAAAAAAAAAAAAAATTCTTAGATTCTGGTTTTCCACAAAACGAGAGTTCTCGGATAAAAAAAAAAAAAATTTTTTTCTCCGATTCTCGTTTTCCACAAAACGAGAATTCTCGGATAAAAAAAAAAAAAAAAATTTCTCCGATTCTGGTTTTCAACAAAACGAGAATTCTCGGATAAAAGAAAAAAAAAAAAAAATTTCTCCGATTCTCGTTTTCCACAAAACGAGAATACTCGGATAAAAAAAAAAAAAAATTTCTCCGATTCTGGTTTTCCGCAAAACGAGGATTCTCGGTTAAAAAAAAAAAAAAAAAATTTCTCCGATTCTCGTTTTCCACAAAACGAGAATTCTCGGATAAAAAAAAAAAAAAAAAAAATTTCTCCGATTCTCGTTTTCCACAAAACGAGAATTCTCGGATAAAAAAAAAAAAAAAATTTCTCCGATTCTCGTTTTCCACAAAACGAGAATTCTCGGATAAAAAAAAAAAAAAAATTTCTCCGATTCTGATTTTTCGCAAAACGAGAATTCTCGGATAAAAAAAAAAAAAAATTTTTCTTCGATTCTGGTTTTCCACAAAACGAGAAGTCTCGGATAAAAAAAAAAAAAAATTTCTCCGATTCTCATTTTCCACAAAACGAGAATTCTCGGATAAAAAAAAAAAAAGAAAAAAATTTCTCCCATTCTCGTTTTCCACAAAACGAGAATTCTCGGATAAAAAAAAAAAAAAATTTCTCCGATTCTGATTTTTCGCAAAACGAGAATTCTCGGATAAAAAAAAAAAAAAAAAAAAATTTCTCCGATTCTGGTTTTCCACAAAACGAGAAGTCTCGGATAAAAAAAAAAAAAAATTTCTCCGATTCTCATTTTCCACAAAACGAGAATTCTCGGATAAAAAAAAAAAAAAAAATTTCCCAGATTCTGGTTTTCCACAAAACGAGAATTCTCGGATAAAAAAAAAAAAAAAAATTTCTCCGATTCTGGTTTTCCACAAAACGAGAAGTCTCGGATAAAAAAAAAAAAAAAATTTCTCCGATTCTGGTTTTCAACAAAACGAGAATTCTCGGATAAAAAAAAAAAAAAAAAAATTTCTCCGATTCTCGTCTTCCACAAAACGAGAATACTCGGATAAAAAAAAAATTAATTTCTCCGATTCTGGTTTTCCACAAAACGAGGATTCTCGGTTAAAAAAAAAAAAAAAAAATTTCTCCGATTCTCGTTTTCCACAAAACGAGAATTCTCGGATAAAAAAAAAAAAAAAAAAATTTCTCCGATTCTCGTTTTCCACAGAACGAGAATTCTCGGATAAAAAAAAAAAAAAAATTTCTCCGATTCTTGTTTTCCACAAAACGAGAATTCTCGGATAAAAAAAAAAAAAAAAAAATTTCTCCGATTCTGATTTTTCGCAAAACGAGAATTCTCGGATAAAAAAAAAAACAAAATTTCTCCGATTCTGGTTTTCCACAAAACGAGAAGTCTCGGATAAAAAAAAAAAAAAAAAAATTTCTCCGATTCTCATTTTCCACAAAACGAGAATTCTCGGATAAAAAAAAATAAAAAAAAAAATTTCTCCCATTCTCGTTTTCCACAAAACGAGAATTCTCGGATAAAAAAAAAAAAAAAATTTCTCGGATTCTGGTTTTCCACAAAACGAGAATTCTCGGATAAAAAGAAAAAAAAAAATTTCTCCGATTCTGGTTTTCCACAAAACGAGAATTCTCGGGAAAAAAAATAAAAAAAAAAAAATTTCTCCGATTCTGGTTTTCCACAAAACGAGAATTCTCGGAAAAAAAAAAAAAAAAATTTCTCCGATTCTCGTTTTCCGCAAAACGAGATTTCTCGGAAAAAAAAAAAAAAAAAAAATTTCTTCGATTCTTGTTTTCCAAAAAAAGAGAATTCTCGGATAAAAAAAAAAAAAAAAAAAAATTCTCCGATTCTCGTTTTCCCCAAAACGAGAATTCTCGGATAAAAAAAAAAAAAAAATTTCTGCGATTCTGGTTTTCAACAAAACGAGAATTCTCGGATAAAAAAAAAAAAAAATTTCTCCGATTCTCGTTTTCCACAAAACGAGAATTCTCGCATAAAAAAAAAAAAAAAAATTTCTCCGATTCTGGTTTTCCACAAAACGAGAATTCTCGGATAAAAAAAAAAATAAAATTTCTCCGATTCTCGTTTTCCACAAAACGAGAATTCTCGGATAAAAAAAATAAAAAAAAATTTTCCCCGATTCTGATTTTTCACAAAACGAGAATTCTCGGATAAAAAAAAAAAAAAAAATTTTTCTCCGATTCTCGTTTTCCACAAAACGAGAATTCTCGGATACAAAAAAAAAAAAATTTCTCCGATTCTCGTTTTCCACAAAACGAGAATTCTCGCATAAAAAAAAAAAAAAAAAATTTCTCCGATTCTCGTTTTCCACAAAACGAGAATTCTCGGATACAAAAAAAAAAAAAAATTTCTCCGATTCTCGTTTTCCACAAAACGAGAATTCTTGCATAAAAAAAAAAAAGAAAAAAATTTCTCCCATTCTCGTTTTCCACAAAACGAGAATTCTCGGATAAAAAAAAAAAAAAAAATTTCTCCGATTCTCGTTTTTCGCAAAACGAGAATTCTCGGAAAAAAAAAAAAAAATTTCTCTGATTCTCGTTTTCGGCAAAACGAGAATTCTCGGATCAAAAAAAAAAAAAAAAAATTTCTCCGATTCAGGTTTTCCAAAACACGAGAATTCCGGATAAAAAAAAAAAAAAAAATTTCTCTGATTCTGGTTTTCCACAAGAAGAGAATTCTCGGATAAAAAAAAAAAAAAAATTTCTCCGATTCTCTTTTTCCACAAAACGAGAATTCTCGGATAAAAAAAAAAAAAAAAATATTTCTCCGATTCTGGTTTTCCGCAAAACGAGAATTCTCGGATAAAAAAAAAAAAAAAAAATTTCTCCGATTCTCGTTTTCCACAAAACGAGAATTCTCGGATAAAAAAAAAAAAAAAAAATTTCTCCGATTCTGATTTTTCACAAAACGAGAATTCTCGGATAAAAAAAAAAAAAAAAAAAAGATTTCTCCGATTCCCGTTTTCCACAAAACGAGAATTCTCGGATAAAAAAAAAAAAAAAAAATTTCTCCGATTCTCGTTTTCCACAAAACGAGAATTCTCGGATAAAAAAAAAAAAAAAAAACAATTTCTCCGATTCTCGTTTTCCGCAAAACGAGAATTCTCGGATAAAAAAAAAAAAAAATTTCTCCGATTCTCGTTTTCCACAAAACGAGAATTCTCGGATAAAAAAAAAAAAAAAGAAAAATTTCTCCGATTCTGGTTTTCCACAAAACGAGAATTCTCGGATAAAAAAAAAAAAAAAAAAAAATTTCTCCGATTCTCGTTTTCCACAAAACGAGAATTCTCGGATAAAAAAAAAAAAAAAAAAATTTCTCCGATTCTCGTTTTCCACAAAACGAGAATTCTCGGAAAAAAAAAAAAAATTATTTCTCCGATTCTGGTTTTCCACAAAACGAGAATTCTCGGAAAAAAAAAAAAAAAAAATTTCTCCGATTCTCGTTTTCCACAAAACGAGAATTCTCGGATAAAAAAAAAAAAAAAATTTCTCCGATTCTGACTTTTCACAAAACGAGAATTCTCGGATAAAAAAAAAAAAAAAAATTTCTCCGATTCTCGTTTTCCACAAAACGAGAATTCTCGGATAAAAAAAAAAAAATTTCTCCGATTCTGATTTTTCGCAAAACGAGAATTCTCGGATAAAAAAAAAAAAAAAAAAATTTCTCCGATTCTGGTTTTCCACAAAACGAGAAGTCTCGGATAAAAAAAAAAAAAAAATTTCTCCGATTCTTGTTTTCCACAAAACGAGAATTCTCGGATAAAAAAAAAAAGAGAAAAAAATTTCTCCCATTCTCGTTTTCCACAAAACGAGAATTCTCGGATAAAAAAAAAAGAAAAAAAAATGTCTCGGATTCTCGTTTTTCACAAAACGAGAATTCTCGGATAAAAAAAAAAAAAAAAAAAAATTTCTCCGATTCTCGTTTTCCACAAAACGAGAATTTTCGGAAAAAAAAAAAAAAAAAATTTCTCCGATTCTCGTTTTCCGCAAAACGAGAATTCTCGGATAAAAAAAAAAAAAAAATTTCTCCGATTCTCGTTTTCCACAAAACGAGAATTCTCGGATAAAAAAAAAAAAAAAAAAAAAAATTTCTCCGATTCTGGTTTTCCACAAAACGAGAATTCTCGGATAAAAAAAAAAAAAAAAAAATAATCCGATTCTCGTTTTCCACAAAACCAGAATTCTCGGATAAAAAAAAAAAAAAAATTTCTCCGATTCTGATTTTTCACAAAACGAGAATTCTCGGATAAAAAAAAAAAAAAAAAAATTTCTCCGATTCTCGTTTTCCACAAAACGAGAATTCTCGGATAAAAAAAAAAAAAAAAATATTTCTCCGATTCTCGTTTTCCACAAAACAAGAATTCTCAGATAAAAAAAAAAAAAAAAATTTCTCCGATTCTGATTTTTCGCAAAATGAGAATTCTCGGATAAAAAAAAGAAAGAAAAAAAATTTCTCCGATTCTGGTTTTCCACAAAACGAGAAGTCTCGGATAAAAAAAAAAAAAAATTTTTTTCTCCGATTCTCGTTTTCCACAAAACGAGAATTCTCGGATAAAAAAAAAAAAGAAAAAAATTTCTCCCATTCTCGTTTTCCACAAAACGAGAATTCTCGGATAAAAAAAAAAGAAAAAAAAATGTCTCGGATTCTCGTTTTCCACAAAACGAGAATTCTCGGATAAAAAAAAAAAAAAAAATTTCTCCGATTCTCGTTTTCCACAAAACGAGAATTCTCGGAAAAAAAAAAAAAATATTTCTCCGATTCTGGTTTTCGCCAAAGCGAGAATTCTCGGAAAAAAAAAAAAAAATTTCTCCGATTCTCGTTTTCCGCAAAACGAGATTTCTCGGATAAAAAAAAAAAAAAAAATTTCTTCGATTCTGGTTTTCCACAAAACGAGAATTCTCGGATAAAAAAAAAAAAAAAAAATTTCTCCGAATCTCGTTTTCCACAAAACGAGAATTCTCGGATAAAAAAAAAAAAAAAAATTTTCTCCGATTCTGGTTTTCAACAAAACGAGAATTCTCGGATAAAAAAAAAAAAAAAAATTTCTCCGATTCTAGTTTTCCACAAAACGTGAATTTCCGGATAAAAAAAAAAAAAAAATTTCTCCGATTCTCATATTCCACAAAACGAAAATTCTGGGATAAAAAAAAAAAAAAAAATTTCTCCGATTCTGATTTTTCACAAAACGAGAATTCTCGGATAAAAAAAAAAAAAAAAAAATTTCTCCGATTCTCGTTTTCCACAAAACGAGAATTCTCGGATTAAAAAAAAAAAAAAAATTTGTTCGATTCTCGTTTTCCGCAAAACAAGAATTCTCGGATAAAAAAAAAAAAAAATTCTCCGATTCTCGTTTTCCACAAAACGAGAATTCTCGGATAAAAAAAAAAAAAAAAAAAATTTCTCCGATTCTGGTTTTCCTCAAAACGAGAATTCTCGGATAAAAAAAAAAAAAAAAAATTTCTCTGATTCTCGTTTTCCACAAAACGAGAATTCTCGGATAAAAAAAAAAAAAAAAAGAAAATTTCTCCGATTCTGGTTTTCCACAAAACGAGAAGTCTCGGATAAAAAAAAAAAAAAATTTTTTTCTCCGATTCTCGTTTTCCACAAAACGAGAATTCTCGGATAAAAAAAAAAAAGAAAAAAATTTCTCCCATTCTCGTTTTCCACAAAACGAGAATTCTCGGATAAAAAAAAAAGAAAAAAAAATGTCTCGGATTCTCGTTTTCCACAAAACGAGAATTCTCGGATAAAAAAAAAAAAAAAAATTTCTCCGATTCTCGTTTTCCACAAAACGAGAATTCTCGGAAAAAAAAAAAAAAATATTTCTCCGATTCTGGTTTTCGCCAAAACGAGAATTCTCGGAAAAAAAAAAAAAAATTTCTCCGATTCTCGTTTTCCGCAAAACGAGATTTCTCGGATAAAAAAAAAAAAAAAAATTTCTTCGATTCTGGTTTTCCACAAAACGAGAATTCTCGGATAAAAAAAAAAAAAAAAAATTTCTCCGAATCTCGTTTTCCACAAAACGAGAATTCTCGGATAAAAAAAAAAAAAAAAATTTTCTCCGATTCTGGTTTTCAACAAAACGAGAATTCTCGGATAAAAAAAAAAAAAAAATTTCTCCGATTCTAGTTTTCCACAAAACGTGAATTTCCGGATAAAAAAAAAAAAAAAAATTTCTCCGATTCTCATATTCCACAAAACGAAAATTCTGGGATAAAAAAAAAAAAAAAATTTCTCCGATTCTGATTTTTCACAAAACGAGAATTCTCGGATAAAAAAAAAAAAAAAAAAATTTCTCCGATTCTCGTTTTCCACAAAACGAGAATTCTCGGATAAAAAAAAAAAAAAAAATTTGTTCGATTCTCGTTTTCCGCAAAACAAGAATTCTCGGATAAAAAAAAAAAAAAATTCTCCGATTCTCGTTTTCCACAAAACGAGAATTCTCGGATAAAAAAAAAAAAAAAAAAAAATTTCTCCGATTCTGGTTTTCCTCAAAACGAGAATTCTCGGATAAAAAAAAAAAAAAAAAATTTCTCTGATTCTCGTTTTCCACAAAACGAGAATTCTCGGATAAAAAAAAAAAAAAAAAGAAAATTTCTCCGATTCTCGTTTTCCGCAAAACGAGAATTCTCGGATAAAAAAAAAAAAAATTTCTCCGATTCTCGTTTTCCAGAAAACGAGAATTCTCGGATAAAAAAAAAAAAAAAAAAAAATTTCTCCGATTCTGGTTTTCCACAAAACGAGAATTCTCGGATAAAAAAAAAAAAAAAATTTCTCCGATTCTCGTTTTCCACAAAACGAGAATTCTCGGATAAGAAAAAAAAAAAATATTTCTCCGATTCTGATTTTTCACAAAACGAGAATTCTCGGATGAAAAAAAAAAAAAAATTTCTCCGATTCTCGTTTTCCACAAAACGAGAATTCTCGGATACAGAAAAAAAAAAAAAATTTCTCCGATTCTCGTTTACCACAAAACGAGAATTCTCGGATAAAAAAAAAAAGAAAAAAATTTCTCCCATTCTCGTTTTCCACAAAACGAGAATTCTCGGATAAAAAAAAAAAAAAAAATTTCTCCGATTCTGGTTTTCCACAAAACGAGAATTCTCGGATAAAAAAAAAAAAAAAATTTCTCCGATTCTCGTTTTCCACAAAACGAGAATTCTCGGATAAAAAAAAAAAAAAAAAATTTCTCCGATTCTGCTTTTTCACAAAACGAGAATTCTCGGATAAAAAAAAAAAAAAAAAAAAATTTCTCCGATTCTCGTTTTCCACAAAACGAGAAGTCTCGGATAAAAAAAAAAAAAAAAAATTTCTCCGATTCTCGTTTTCCACAAAACGAGAATTCTCGGATAAAAAAAAAAAAATAAAAAAATTTGTCCCATTCTCGTTTTCCACAAAACGAGAATTCTCCCATAAAAAAAAAAAAAAAAAATGTCTCCGATTCTGGTTTTCCACAAAACGAGAATTCTCGGTTAAAAAAAAAAAAAAAAAATTTCTCCGATTCTCGTTTTCCACAAAACGAGAATTCTCGGAAAAAAAAAAAAAAAAAAATTTCTCCGATTCTGGTTTTCCACAAAACGAGAATTCTCGGAAAAAAAAAAAAAATAAATTTCTCCGATTCTCGTTTTCCGCAAAACGAGATTTCTCGGATAAAAAAAAAAAAAAGAATTCTTACATTCTGGTTTTCCACAAAACGAGAATTCTCGGATAAAAAAAAAAAAAAAAAATTTCTCCGATTCTGGTTTTCAACAAAACGAGAATTCTCGGATAAAAGAAAAAAAAAAAAAATTTCTCCGATTCTCGTTTTCCACAAAACGAGAATACTCGGATAGAAAAAAAAAAAAAATTTCTCCGATTCTTGTTTTCCGCAAAACGAGGATTCTCGGTTAAAAAAAAAAAAAAAAAAATTTCTCCGATTCTCGTTTTCCACAAAACGAGAATTCTCGGATAAAAAAAAAAAAAAAAAATAAATTTCTCCGATTCTCGTTTTCCACAAAACGAGAATTCTCGGATAAAAAAAAAAAAAAATTTCTCCGATTCTAGTTTTCCACAAAACGTGAATTTCCGGATAAAAAAAAAAAAAAAAAATTTCTCCGATTCTCGTTTTCCACGAAACGAGAATTCTGGGATAAAAAAAAAAAAAAAAAAAATTTCTCCGATTCTGATTTTTCACAAAACGAGAATTCTCGGATAAAAAAAAAAAAAAAAAATTTCCCCGATTCTCGTTTTCCACAAGACGAGAATTCTCGGATAAAAAAAAAAAAAATTTCTCCGATTCTCGTTTTCCGCAAAACGAGAATTCTCGGATAAAAAAAAAAAATTTCTCCGATTCTCGTTTTCCACAAAACGAGAATTCTCGGATAAAAAAAAAAAAAAAAAAAAAATTTCTCCGATTCTGGTTTTCCTCAAAACGAGAATTCTCGGATAAAAAAAAAAAAAAAAAAATTTCTCTGATTCTCGTTTTCCACAAAACGAGAATTCTCGGATAAAAAAAAAAAAAAAAAGAAAATTTCTCCGATTCTCGTTTTCCGCAAAACGAGAATTCTCGGATAAAAAAAAAAAAAAATTTCTCCGATTCTCGTTTTCCACAAAACGAGAATTCTCGGATAAAAAAAAAAAAAAAAAATTTCTCCGATTCTGGTTTTCCACAAAACGAGAATTCTCGGATAAAAAAAAAAAAAAAATTTCTCCGATTCTCGTTTTCCACAAAACGAGAATTCTCGGATAAGAAAAAAAAAAAAATATTTCTCCGATTCTGATTTTTCACAAAACGAGAATTCTCGGATACAGAAAAAAAAAAAAATTTCTCTGCTTCTCGTTTTCCACAAAACGAGAATTCTCGGATAAAAAAAAAAAGAAAAAAATTTCTCCCATTCTCGTTTTCCACAAAACGAGAATTCTCGGATAAAAAAAAAAAAAAAATTTCTCCGATTCTGGTTTTCCACAAAACGAGAATTCTCGGATAAAAAAAAAAAAAAAATTCCTCCGATTCTCGTTTTCCACAGAACGAGAATACTCGGATAAAAAAAAAAAAAAAAAAATTTCTCCGATTCTGCTTTTTCACAAAACGAGAATTCTCGGATAAAAAAAAAAAAAAAAAATTTCTCCGATTCTCGTTTTCCACAAAACGAGAAGTCTCGGATAAAAAAAAAAAAAAAATTTCTCCGATTCTCGTTTTCCACAAAACGAGAATTCTCGGATAAAAAAAAAAAAAGAAAAAAATTTGTCCCATTCTCGTTTTCCACAAAACGGGAATTCTCCCATAAAAAAAAAAAAAAAAAATGTCTCCGATTCTGGTTTTCCACAAAACGAGAATTCTCGGTTAAAAAAAAAAAAAAAAATTTCTCCGATTCTCGTTTTCCACAAAACGAGAATTCTCGGAAAAAAAAAAAAAAAAAAAATTTCTCCGATTCTGGTTTTCCACAAAACGAGAATTCTCGGAAAAAAAAAAAATAAATAAATTTCTCCGATTCTCGTTTTCAGCAAAACGAGATTTCTCGGATAAAAAAAAAAAAAAAATTTCTTAGATTCTGGTTTTCCACAAAACGAGAATTCTCGGATAAAAAAAAAAAAAAAAAATTTCTCCAATTCTCGTTTTCCACAAAACGAGAATTCTCGGATAAAAAAAAAAAAAAAAATTTTCCGATTCTGGTTTTCAACAAAACGAGAATTCTCGGATAAAAGAAAAAAAAAAAAAATTTCTCCGATTCTCGTTTTCCACAAAACGAGAATACTCGGATAAAAAAAAAAAAAAAATTTCTCCGATTCTGGTTTTCCACAAAACGAGAATTCTTGGATAAAAAAAAAAAAAAAAAAAATTTCTCCGATTCTCGTTTTCCACAAAACGAGAATTCTCGGATAAAAAAAAAAAAAAAATTTCTCCGATTCTCGTTTTCCACAAAACGAGAATTCTCGGATAAAAAAAAAAAAAAAAAATTTCTCCGATTCTGGTTTTCCACAAAACGAGAAGTCTCGGATAAAAAAAAAAAAAAAAAATTTCTCAGATTCTCATTTTCCACAAAACGAGAATACTCGGATAAAAAAAAAAAAAAAATTTCTCCGATTCTGGTTTTCCGCAAAACGAGGATTCTCGGTTAAAAAAAAAAAAAAAAAAATTTCTCCGATTCTCGTTTTCCACAAAACGAGAATTCTTGGATAAAAAAAAAAAAAAAAAAAAAATTCTCCGATTCTCGTTTTCCACAAAACGAGAATTCTCGGATAAAAAAAAAAAAAAATTTCTCCGATTCTCGTTTTCCACAAAACGAGAATTCTCGGATAAAAAAAAAAAAAAAAATTTCTCCGATTCTGATTTTTCGCAAAACGAGAATTCTCGGATAAAAAAAAAAAAAAAAAAAATTTCTCCGATTCTGGTTTTCCACAAAACGAGAAGTCTCGGATAAAAAAAAAAAAAAAAATTTCTCCGATTCTCATTTTCCACAAAACGAGAATTCTCGGATAAAAAAAAAAAAAGAAAAAAATTTCTCCCATTCTCGTTTTCCACAAAACGAGAATTCTCGGATAAAAAAAAAAAAAAAAATTTCTCGGATTCTGGTGTTCCACAAAACGAGAATTCTCGGATAAAAAAAAAAAAAAAAATTTCTCCGATTCTGGTTTTCCACAAAACGAGAAGTCTCGGATAAAAAAAAAAAAAATTTCTCCGATTCTGGTTTTCAACAAAACGAGAATTCTCGGATAAAAAAAAAAAAAAAAAATTTCTCCGATTCTCGTTTTCCACAAAACGAGAATACTCGGATAAAAAAAAAATTAATTTCTCCGATTCTGGTTTTCCACAAAACGAGGATTCTCGGTTAAAAAAAAAAAAAAAAATTTCTCCGATTCTCGTTTTTCACAAAACGAGAATTCTCGGATAAAAAAAAAAAAAAAAAATTTCTCCGATTCTCGTTTTCCACAGAACGAGAATTCTCGGATAAAAAAAAAAAAAAAGAAAATTTCTCCGATTCTCGTTTTCCACAAAACGAGAATTCTCGGATAAAAAAAAAAAAAAAAAAAAAATTCTCCGATTCTGATTTTTCGCAAAACGAGAATTCTCGGATAAAAAAAAAAAAAAAAAATTTCTCCGATTCTGGTTTTCCACAAAACGAGAAGTCTCGCATAAAAAAAAAAAAAAAAAATTTCTCCGATTCTCATTTTCCACAAAACGAGAATTCTCGGATAAAAAAAAAAAAAGAAAAAAATTTCTCCCATTCTCGTTTTCCACAAAACGAGAATTCTCGGATAAAAAAAAAGAAAAAAGATTTCTCGGATTCTGGTTTTCCACAAAACGAGAATTCTCGGATAAAAAAAAAAAAAAAATTTCTCCGATTCTGGTTTTCCACAAAACGAGAATTCTCGGGGAAAAAAAAAAAAAAAAAAAATTTCTCCGATTCTGGTTTTCCACAAAACGAGAATTCTCGGAAAAAAAAAAAAAAAAAATTTCTCCGATTCTCGTTTTCCGCAAAACGAGATTTCTCGGGAAAAAAAAAAAAAAAAAAAATTTCTTCGATTCTGGTTTTCCAAAAAACGAGAATTCTCGGATAAAAAAAAAAAAAAAAAAAAAATTCTCCGATTCTCGTTTTCCCCAAAACGAGAATCCTCGGATAAAAAAAAAAAAAAAAATTTCTGCGATTCTGGTTTTCAACAAAACGAGAATTCTCGGACAAAAAAAAAAAAAAATTTCTCCGATTCTCGTTTTCCACAAAACGAGAATTCTCGCATAAAAAAAAAAAAAAAAAAATTTCTCCGATTCTGGTTTTCCACAAAACGAGAATTCTCGGACAAAAAAAAAAAAAAAAATTTCTCCGATTCTCGTTTTCCACAAAACGAGAATTCTCGGATAAAAAAAAAAAAAAAATTTCTCCGATTCTGATTTTTCACAAAACGAGAATTTTCGGATGGAAAAAAAAAAAAAAAATTTCTCCGATTCTCGTTTTCCACAAAACGAGAATTCTCGGATACAAAAAAAAAAAAAAATTTCTCCGATTCTCGTTTTCCACAAAACGAGAATTCTCGCATAAAAAAAAAAAAAAAAAATTTCTCCGATTCTCGTTTTCCACAAAACGAGAATTCTCGGATACAAAAAAAAAAAAAATTTCTCCGATTCTCGTTTTCCACAAAACGAGAATTCTTGCATAAAAAAAAAAAAGAAAAAAATTTCTCCCATTCTCGTTTTCCACAAAACGAGAATTCTCGGATAAAAAAAAAAAAAAAAAATTTCTCTGATTCTCGTTTTCCACAAAACGAGAATTCTCGGATAAAAAAAAAGAAAAATTTCTCCGATTCTCGTTTTTCGCAAAACGAGAATTCTCGGAAGAAAAAAAAAAAAAAAATTTCTCTGATTCTCGTTTTCGGCAAAACGAGAATTCTCGGATAAAAAAAAAAAAAAAAATTTCTCCGATTCAGGTTTTCCAAAACACGAGAATTCCGGATAAAAAAAAAAAAAAAAATTTCTCTGATTCTGTTTTTCCAAAAGAAGAGAATTCTCGGATAAAAAAAAAAAATAAAAATTTCTTCGATTCTCGTTTTCCGCAAAACGAGAATTCTCGGATAAAAAAAAAAAAAAATTTCTCCGATTCTCTTTTTCCACAAAACGAGAATTCTCGGATAAAAAAAAAAAAAAAATTTCTCCGATTCTGGTTTTCCACAAAACGAGAATTCTCGGATAAAAAAAAAAAAAAAAAAATTTCTCCGATTCTCGTTTTCCACAAAACGAGAATTCTCGGATAAAAAAAAAAAAAAAAAATTTCTCCGATTCTCGTTTTCCACAAATCGAGAATTCTCGGATAAAAAAAAAAAAAAAAAGATTTCTCCGATTCTGATTTTTCGCAAAACGAGAATTCTCGGATAAAAAAAAAAAAAAAATTTCTCCGATTCTGGTTTTTCACAAAACGAGAATTCTCGGATAAAAAAAAAAAAAAAAATTTCTCCGCTTCTCGTTTTCCGGAAAAAAAAGAATTCTCGGATAAAAAAAAAAAAAAAAAAATTTCTCCGATTCTCGTTTTCCGCAAAACGAGAATTCTCGGATAAAAAAAAAAAAAAATTTCTCCGATTCTCGTTTTCCACAAAACGAGAATTCTCGGATAAAAAAAAAAAAAAAAAAAAATTCTCCGATTCTGGTTTTCCACAAAACGAGAATTCTCGGATAAAAAAAAAAAAAAAAAAATTTCTCCGATTCTCGTTTTCCACAAAACGAGAATTCTCGGATAAAAAAAAAAAAAAATTTCTCCGATTCTGATTTTTCACAAAACGAGAATTCTCGGATAAAAAAAAAAAAAAAAAAATTTCTCTGATTCTCGTTTTCCACAAATCGAGAATTCTCGGATAAAAAAAAAAAAAAAATTTCTCCGATTCTCGTTTTCCACAAAACGAGAATTCTCAGATAAAAAAAAAAAAAAAAAATTTCTCCGATTCTGATTTTTCGCAAAACGAGAATTCTCGGATAAAAAAAAAAAAAAAAATTTCTCCGATTCTGGTTTTCCACAAAACGAGAATTCTCGGATAAAAAAAAAAAAAAAATTTCTCCGATTCTCGTTTTCCACAAAACGAGAATTCTCGGATAAAAAAAAAAAAGGAAAAAAATTTCTCCCATTCTCGTTTTCCACAAAACGAGAATTCTCGGATAAAAAAAAAAAAAAAAAAAAAATTTCTCCGATTCTGGTTTTCCACAAAACGAGAATTCTCGGAAAAAAAAAAAAAAAAAATTTCTCCGATTCTCGTTTTCCGCAAAACGAGATTTCTCGGAAAAAAAAAAAAAAAAAATTTCTTCGATTCTGGTTTTCCAAAAAACGAGAATTCTCGGATAAAAAAAAAAAAAAAAAAATTCTCCGATTCTCGTTTTCCCCAAAACAAGAATTCTCGGATAAAAAGAAAAAAAAAAATTTCTGCGATTCTGTTTTTCAACAAAACGAGAATTCTCGGATAAAAAAAAAAAAAAATTTCTCCGATTCTCGTTTTCCACAAAACGAGAATTCTCGCATAAAAAAAAAAAAAAAAAAATTTCTCCGATTCTGGTTTTCCACAAAACGAGAATTCTCGGATAAAAAAAAAAAAAAAAAATTTCTCCGATTCTCGTTTTTCACAAAACGAGAATTCTCGGATAAAAAAAAAAAAAAATTTCCCCGATTCTGATTTTTCACAAAACGAGAATTCTCGGATAAAAAAAAAAAAAAAAAAAATTTCTCCGATTCTCGTTTTCCACAAAACGAGAATTCTCGGATACAAAAAAAAAAAAAATTTCTCCGATTCTCGTTTTCGACAAAGCGAGAATTCTCGCATAAAAAAACAAAAAAAAAAATTTCTCCGATTCTCGTTTTCCACAAAACGAGAATTCTCGGATACAAAAAAAAAAAAAAAATTTCTCCGATTCTCGTTTTCCACAAAACGAGAATTCTTGCATAAAAAAAAAAAAGAAAAAAATTTCTCCCATTCTCGTTTTCCACAAAACGAGAATTCTCGGATAAAAAAAAAAAAAAAATTTCTCCGATTCTCGTTTTTCGCAAAACGAGAATTCTCGGAAAAAAAAAAAAAAAAATTTCTCTGATTCTCGTTTTCCACAAAACGAGAATTCTCGGATAAAAAAAAAAAAAAATTTCTCCGATTCTCGTTTTTCGCAAAACGAGAATTCTCGGAAAAAAAAAAAAAAAAATTTCTCTGATTCTCGTTTTCGGCAAAACGAGAATTCTCGGATAAAAAAAAAAAAAAAATTTCTCCGATTCAGGTTTTCCAAAACACGAGAATTCCGGATAAAAAAAAAAAAAAAAAATTTCTCTGATTCTGGTTTTCCACAAGAAGAGAATTCTCGGATAAAAAAAAAAAAAAAATTTCTCCGATTCTCGTTTTCCGCAAAACGAGAATTCTCGGATAAAAAAAAAAAAAAAAAATTTCTCCGATTCTGGTTTTCCACAAAACGAGAATTCTCGGATAAAAAAAAAAAAAAAAATTTCTCCGATTCTCGTTTTCCACAAAACGAGAATTCTCGGATAAAAAAAAAAAAAATAAATTTCTCCGATTCTGATTTTTCACAAAACGAGAATTCTCGGATAAAAAAAAAAAAAAAAAATTTCTCCGATTCTCGTTTTCCACAAAACGAGAATTCTCGGATAAAAAAAAAAAAAAAATTTCTCCGATTCTCGTTTTCCACAAAACGAGAATTCTCGGATAAAAAAAAAAAAAAAAATTTCTCCGATTCTGATTTTTCGCAAAACGAGAATTCTCGGATAAAAAAAAAAAAAAAATTTCTCCGATTCTGGTTTTTCACAAAACGAGAATTCTCGGATAAAAAAAAAAAAAAATTTCTCCGATTCTGGTTTTCAACAAAACGAGAATTCTCGGATAAAAAAAAAAAAAAATTTCTCGGATTCTCGTTTTCCAGAAAAAGGGAATTCTCGGATAAAAAAAAAAAAAAAAATTTCTCCGATTCTCGTTTTCCACAAAACGAGAATTCTCGGATAAAAAAAAAAAAAAAATTTCTCCGATTCTGATTTTTCACAAAACGAGAATTCTCGGATAAAAAAAAAAAAAAAAAATTTCTCCGATTCTCGTTTTCCACAAAACGAGAATTCTCGGATAAAAAAAAAAAAAAAAAATTTCTCCGATTCTCGTTTTCCGCAAAACGAGAATTCTCGGATAAAAAAAAAAAAAAATTCTCCGATTCTCGTTTTCCACAAAACGAGAATTCTCGGATAAAAAAAAAAAAAAAAAATTTCTCCGATTCTGGTTTTCCACAAAACGAGAATTCTCGGATAAAAAAAAAAAAAAAAAAAATTTCTCCGATTCTCGTTTTCCACAAAACGAGAATTCTCGGATAAAAAAAAAAAAAAAAATTTCTCCGATTCTGATTTTTCACAAAACGAGAATTCTCGGATAAAAAAAAAAAAAAAAAAAATTTCTCTGATTCTCGTTTTCCACAAAACGAGAATTCTCGGATAAAAAAAAAAAAAAAAATTTCTCCGATTCTCGTTTTCCACAAAACGAGAATTCTCGGATAAAAAAAAAAAAAAAATTTCTCCGATTCTGGTTTTCCACAAAACGAGAAGTCTCGGATAAAAAAAAAAAAAAAAAATTTCTCCGATTCTCGTTTTCCACAAAACGAGAATTCTCGGATAAAAAAAAAAAAAAAAATTTCTCCGATTCTGATTTTTCGCAAAACGAGAATTCTCGGATAAAAAAAAAAAAAAAATTTCTCCGATTCTGGTTTTTCACAAAACGAGAATTCTCGGATAAAAAAAAAAAAAAATTTCTCCGATTCTGGTTTTCAACAAAACGAGAATTCTCGGATAAAAAAAAAAAAAAATTTCTCGGATTCTCGTTTTCCAGAAAAAGGGAATTCTCGGATAAAAAAAAAAAAAAAAAATTTCTCCGATTCTCG
Organism: Eutreptiella sp. 'Long Island Sound 2002'; assembly: GCA_964036045.1. NCBI lineage: Eukaryota > Euglenozoa > Euglenophyceae > Eutreptiales > Eutreptiaceae > Eutreptiella > Eutreptiella sp. 'Long Island Sound 2002'. Next base: position 13,355,564 of record OZ038403.1, read on the forward strand.
TTTTCCACAAAACGAGAATTCTCGGATAAAAAAAAAAAAAAAATTTCTCCGATTCTGATTTTTCACAAAACGAGAATTCTCGGATAAAAAAAAAAAAAAAAAATTTCTCCGATTCTCGTTTTCCACAAAACGAGAATTCTCGGATAAAAAAAAAAAAAAAAAATTTCTCCGATTCTCGTTTTCCGCAAAACGAGAATTCTCGGATAAAAAAAAAAAAAAATTCTCCGATTCTCGTTTTCCACAAAACGAGAATTCTCGGATAAAAAAAAAAAAAAAAAATTTCTCCGATTCTGGTTTTCCACAAAACGAGAATTCTCGGATAAAAAAAAAAAAAAAAAAAATTTCTCCGATTCTCGTTTTCCACAAAACGAGAATTCTCGGATAAAAAAAAAAAAAAAAATTTCTCCGATTCTGATTTTTCACAAAACGAGAATTCTCGGATAAAAAAAAAAAAAAAAAAAATTTCTCTGATTCTCGTTTTCCACAAAACGAGAATTCTCGGATAAAAAAAAAAAAAAAAATTTCTCCGATTCTCGTTTTCCACAAAACGAGAATTCTCGGATAAAAAAAAAAAAAAAATTTCTCCGATTCTGGTTTTCCACAAAACGAGAAGTCTCGGATAAAAAAAAAAAAAAAAAATTTCTCCGATTCTCGTTTTCCACAAAACGAGAATTCTCGGATAAAAAAAAAAAGGAAAAAATTTCTCCCATTCTCGTTTTCCACAAAACGAGAATTCTCGGATAAAAAAAAAAAGAAAAAAAAATGTCTCGGATTCTCGTTTTCCACAAAACGAGAATTCTCGGATAAAAAAAAAAAAAAAAAATTTCTCCGATTCTCGTTTTCCACAAAACGAGAATTCTCGGAAAAAAAAAAAAAAAAATATTTCTCCGATTCTGGTTTTCCACAAAACGAGAATTCTCGGAAAAAAAAAAAAAAAAAATTTCTCCGATTCTCGTTTTCCGCAAAACGAGATTTCTCGGATAAAAAAAAAAAAATTTTTTTTTCGATTCTGGTTTTCCACAAAACGAGAATTCTCGGATAAAAAAAAAAAAAAAAAAAATTTCTCCGAATCTCGTTTTCCACAAAACGAGAATTCTCGGATAAAAAAAAAAAAAATATTTTCTCCGATTCTGGTTTTCAACAAAACGAGAATTCTCGGATAAAAAAAAAAAAAAAAATTTCTCCCATTCTCGTTTTCCACAAAACGAGAATTCTCGGATAAAAAAAAAAAAAAAAAATTTCTCCGATTCTCGTTTTTCGCAAAACGAGAATTCTCGGATAAAAAAAAAAAAATTTCTCCGATTCTCGTTTGCTACAAAACGAGAATTCTCGCATAAAAAAAAAAAAAAAATTTCTCCGATTCTGAATTTTCAACAAAACGAGAATTCTGGGATAAAAAAAAAAAAAATTTCTCCGATTCTGATTTTTCACAAAACGAGAATTCTCGGATAAAAAAAAAAAAAAATTTCTCCGATTCTCGTTTTCCACAAAACGAGAATTCTCGGATAAAAAAAAAAAAAAATTTCTCCGATTCTCGTTTTCCGCAAAACGAGAATTCTCGGATAAAAAAAAAAAAAAAATTTCTCCGATTCTCGTTTTCCACAAAACGAGAATTCTCGGATAAAAAAAAAAAAAAAAAAAATTTCTCCGATTCTGGTTTTCCACAAAACGAGAATTCTCGGATAAAAAAAAAAAAAAAATTTCTCCGATTCTGATTTTTCACAAAACGAGAATTCTCGGATAAAAAAAAAAAAAAATTTTCTCTGATTCTCGTTTTCCACAAAACGAGAATTCTCGGATAAAAAAAAAAAAAAAATTTCTCCGATTCTCGTTTTCCACAAAACGAGAATTCTCGGATAAAAAAAAAAAAAAAAAATTTCTCCGATTCTAATTTTTGGCAAAACGAGAATTCACGGATAAAAAAAAAAAAAAAAAATTTCCCCGATTCTGGTTTTCCACAAAACGAGAAGTCTCGGATAAAGAAAAAAAAAAAAAAAAATTTCTCCGATTCTCGTTTTCCACAAAACGAGAATTCTCGGATAAAAAAAAAAAGAAAAAAAAATGTCTCGGATTCTCGTTTTCCACAAAACGAGAATTCTCGGATAAAAAAAAAAAAAAAAAATTTCTCCGATTCTCGTTTTCCACAAAACGAGAATTCTCGGAAAAAAAAAAAAAAAAATATTTCTCCGATTCTGGTTTTCCACAAAACGAGAATTCCCGGAAAAAAAAAAAAAAAATTTCTCCGATTCTCGTTTTCCGCAAAACGAGATTTCTCGGATAAAAAAAAAAAAAAAATTTCTTCGATTCTGGTTTTCCACAAAACGAGAATTCTCGGATAAAAAAAAAAAAAAAAAAAAATTTCTCCGAATCTCGTTTTCCACAAAACGAGAATTCTCGGATAAAAAAAAAAATTTTTTTTTTCTCCGATTCTGGTTTTCAACAAAACGAGAATTCTCGGATAAAAAAAAAAAAAAAAAATTTCTCCCATTCTCGTTTTCCACAAAACGAGAATTCTCGGATAAAAAAAAAAAAAAAAAAAATTTCTCTGATTCTCGTTTTCCACAAAACGAGAATTCTCGGATAAAAAAAAAAAAAAAATTTCTCCGATTCTCGTTTTTCGCAAAACGAGAATTCTCGGATAAAAAAAAAAAAATTTCTCCGATTCTCGTTTTCCACAAAACGAGAATACTCGGATAAGAAAAAAAAAAAATTTCTCCGATTCTGGTTTTCCACAAAATGAGAATTCTCGGGAAAAAAAAAAAAAAAAAAAAATTTCTCCGATTCTGGTTTTCCACAAAACGAGAATTCTCGGAAAAAAAAAAAAAAAAATTTCTCCGATTCTCGTTTTCCACAAAACGAGAATTTTCGGATAAAAAAAAAAAAATTTCTCCGATTCTGATTTTTCACAAAACGAGAATTCTCGGATAAAAAAAAAACAAAAAAAAATTTCTCCGTTTCTCGTTTTCCACAAAACGAGATTTCTCGGAAAAAAAAAAAAAACATTTTCTTCGATTCTGGTTTTCCAAAAAACGAGAATTCTCGGATAAAAAAAAAAAAAAAAAAAATTCTCCGATTCTCGTTTTCCCCAAAACGAGAATTCTCGGATAAAAAAAAAAAAAAAAATTTCTGCGATTCTGGTTTTCAACAAAACGAGAATTCTCGGACCAAAAAAAAAAAAAAATTTCTCCGATTCTGGTTTTCCACAAAACGAGAATTCTCGGATAAAAAAAAAAAAAAAAAATTTCTCCGATTCTCGTTTTCCACAAAACGAGAATTTTCGGATAAAAAAAAAAAAAATTTCTCCGATTCTGATTTTTCACAAAACGAGAATTCTCGGATAAAAAAAAAACAAAAAAAAATTTCTCCGATTCTCGTTTTCCACAAAACGAGAATTCTCGGATACAAAAAAAAAAAAAATTTCTCCGATTCTCGTTTGCCACAAAACGAGAATTCTCGGATACAAAAACAAAAAAAAAAATTTCTCCGATTCTCGTTTTCCGCAAAACGAGAATTCTCGGATAAAAAAAAAAAAAAATTTCTCCGATTCTCGTTTTCCACAAAACGAGAATTCTCGGATACAAAAAAAAAAAAAAGAAATTTCTCCGATTCTCGTTTTCCACAAAACGAGAATTCTCGGAAAAAAAAAAGAAAAAAAAAATTTCTCCGATTCTGGTTTTCCACAAAACGAGAATTCTCGGAAAAAAAAAAAAAAAATTTCTCCGATTCTCGTTTTCCGCAAAACGAGATTTCTCGGATAAAAAAAAAAAAAAAAATTTCTTCGATTCTGGTTTTCCACAAAACGAGAATTCTCGGATAAAAAAAAAAAAAAAAATTTCTCCGATTCTCGTTTTCCACAAAACGAGAATTCTCGGATAAAAAAAAAAAAAAAATTTCTCCGATTCTGGTTTTCAACAAAACGAATATTCTCGGATAAAAAAAAAAAAATTTCTCCGATTCTCGTTTTCCACAAAACGAGAATACTCGGATAAAAAAAAAAAAAAATTTTCTCCGATTCTGGTTTTCCAAAACACGAGAATTCCGGATAAAGAAAAAAAAAATTTCTCTGATTCCGGTTTTCCACAAGAAGAGAATTCTCGGATAAAAAAAAAAAAATTTCTCTGATTCTCGTTTTCCACAAAACGAGAATTCTCGGATGAAAAAAAAAAAAAAAAAATTTCTCCGATTCTCGTTTTCCGCAAAACGAGAATTTTTCGGATAAAAAAAAAAAAAAATTTCCCCGATTCTCGTTTTCCACAAAACGAGAATTCTCGCATAAAAAAAAAAAAAAAAAATTTCTCCGATTCTGGTTTTCCACAAAACGAGCATTCTCGGATAAAAAAAAAAAAAAAAAATTCTCGGATTCTCGTTTTCCACAAAACGAGAATTCTCGGATAAAAAAAAAAAAAAAATTTCTCCGATTCTGATTTTTCACAAAACGAGAATTCTCGGATAAAAAAAAAAAAAAAATTTCTCCGATTCTCGTTTTCCACAAAACGAGAATTTTCGGATAAAAAAAAAAAAATTTCTCCGATTCTGATTTTTCACAAAACGAGAATTCTCGGATAAAAAAAAAACAAAAAAAAATTTCTCCGATTCTCGTTTTCCACAAAACGAGATTTCTCGGAAAAAAAAAAAAAACATTTTCTTCGATTCTGGTTTTCCAAAAAACGAGAATTCTCGGATAAAAAAAAAAAAAAAAAAAATTCTCCGATTCTCGTTTTCCCCAAAACGAGAATTCTCGGATAAAAAAAAAAAAAAAAATTTCTGCGATTCTGGTTTTCAACAAAACGAGAATTCTCGGACCAAAAAAAAAAAAAAATTTCTCCGATTCTGGTTTTCCACAAAACGAGAATTCTCGGATAAAAAAAAAAAAAAAAAATTTCTCCGATTCTCGTTTTCCACAAAACGAGAATTTTCGGATAAAAAAAAAAAATTTCTCCGATTCTGATTTTTCACAAAACGAGAATTCTCGGATAAAAAAAAAACAAAAAAAAATTTCTCCGATTCTCGTTTTCCACAAAACGAGAATTCTCGGATACAAAAAAAAAAAAAATTTCTCCGATTCTCGTTTGCCACAAAACGAGAATTCTCGGATACAAAAACAAAAAAAAAAATTTCTCCGATTCTCGTTTTCCGCAAAACGAGAATTCTCGGATAAAAAAAAAAAAAATTTCTCCGATTCTCGTTTTCCACAAAACGAGAATTCTCGGATACAAAAAAAAAAAAAAGAAATTTCTCCGATTCTCGTTTTCCACAAAACGAGAATTCTCGGAAAAAAAAAAGAAAAAAAAATTTCTCCGATTCTGGTTTTCCACAAAACGAGAATTCTCGGAAAAAAAAAAAAAAAATTTCTCCGATTCTCGTTTTCCGCAAAACGAGATTTCTCGGATAAAAAAAAAAAAAAAAATTTCTTCGATTCTGGTTTTCCACAAAACGAGAATTCTCGGATAAAAAAAAAAAAAAAAATTTCTCCGATTCTCGTTTTCCACAAAACGAGAATTCTCGGATAAAAAAAAAAAAAAAAATTTCTCCGATTCTGGTTTTCAACAAAACGAATATTCTCGGATAAAAAAAAAAAAATTTCTCCGATTCTCGTTTTCCACAAAACGAGAATACTCGGATAAAAAAAAAAAAAAATTTCTCCGATTCTGGTTTTCCAAAACACGAGAATTCCGGATAAAGAAAAAAAAAATTTCTCTGATTCCGGTTTTCCACAAGAAGAGAATTCTCGGATAAAAAAAAAAAAATTTCTCTGATTCTCGTTTTCCACAAAACGAGAATTCTCGGATGAAAAAAAAAAAAAAAAAATTTCTCCGATTCTCGTTTTCCGCAAAACGAGAATTTTTCGGATAAAAAAAAAAAAAATTTCCCCGATTCTCGTTTTCCACAAAACGAGAATTCTCGCATAAAAAAAAAAAAAAAAAATTTCTCCGATTCTGGTTTTCCACAAAACGAGCATTCTCGGATAAAAAAAAAAAAAAAAAATTCTCGGATTCTCGTTTTCCACAAAACGAGAATTCTCGGATAAAAAAAAAAAAAAAAATTTCTCCGATTCTGATTTTTCACAAAACGAGAATTCTCGGATAAAAAAAAAAAAAAAAAATTTCTCCGATTCTCGTTTTCCACAAAACGAGAATTCTCGGATAAAAAAAAAAAAAATTTCTCTGATTCTCGTTTTCCACAAAACGAGAATTCTCGGATAAAAAAAAAAAAAAATTTCTCCGATTCTCGTTTTCCACAAAACGAGAATACTCGGATAAAAAAAAAAAAAAAATTTCTCCGATTCTGGTTTTCCACAAAACGAGAATTCTCAGGAAAAAAAAAAAAAAAAAAAAAATTTCTCCGATTCTGGTTTTCCACAAAACGAGAATTCTCGGAAAAAAAAAAAAAAAAAATTTCTCCGATTCTCGTTTTCCGCAAAACGAGATTTCTCGGAAAAAAAAAAAAAAAAAATTTTCTTCGATTCTGGTTTTCCAAAAAACGAGAATTCTCGGATAAAAAAAAAAAAAAAAAAAAATTCTCCGATTCTCGTTTTCCCCAAAACAAGAATTCTCGGATAAAAAAAAAAAAAAAAATTTCTGCGATTCTGGTTTTCAACAAAACGAGAATTCTCGGACCAAAAAAAAAAAAAAATTTCTCCCATTCTCGTTTTCCACAAAACGAGAATTCTCGCATAAAAAAAAAAAAAAAAAAAATTTCTCCGATTCTGGTTTTCCACAAAACGAGAATTCTCGGATAAAAAAAAAAAAAAAAAATTTCTCCGATTCTCGTTTTCCACAAAACGAGAATTCTTGGATAAAAAAAAAAAAAATTTCTCCGATTCTGATTTTTCACAAAACGAGAATTCTCGGATAAAAAAAAAAAAGAAAAAATTTCTCCGATTCTCGTTTTCCACAAAACGAGAATTCTCGGATACAAAAAAAAAAAATTTCTCCGATTCTCGTTTGCCACAAAACGAGAATTCTCGGATACAAAAAAAAAAAAAAAATTTCTCCGATTCTCGTTTTCCACAAAACGAGAATTCTCGGATAAAAAAAAAAAAAATTTCTCCGATTCTCGTTTTCCACAAAACGAGAATTCTCGGATACAAAAAAAAAAAAAAGAAATTTCTCCGATTCTCGTTTTCCACAAAACGAGAATTCTCGGAAAAAAAAAAAAAAAAAAAAATTTCTCCGATTCTGGTTTTCCACAAAACGAGAATTCTCGGAAAAAAAAAATAAAAATTTCTCCGATTCTCGTTTTCCGCAAAACGAGATTTCTCGGATAAAAAAAAAAAAAAAAAATTTCTTCGATTCTGGTTTTCCACAAAACGAGAATTCTCGGATAAAAAAAAAAAAAAAATTTCTCCGATTCTCGTTTTCCACAAAACGAGAATTCTCGGATAAAAAAAAAAAAAAAAATTTCTCCGATTCTGGTTTTCAACAAAACGAGAATTCTCGGATAAAAAAAAAAAAAAAATTTCTCCGATTCTGGTTTTCCAAAACACGAGAATTCCGGATAAAAAAAAAAAAATTTCTCTGATTCTGGTTTTCCACAAGAAGAGAATTCTCGGATAAAAAAAAAAAATTTCTCTGATTCTCGTTTTCCACAAAACGAGAATTCTCGGATGAAAAAAAAAAAAAAAAAATTTCTCCGATTCTCGTTTTCCGCAAAACGAGAATTCTCGGATAAAAAAAAAAAAAAATTTCCCCGATTCTCGTTTTCCACAAAACGAGAATTCTCGCGTAAAAAAAAAAAAAAAAATTTCTCCGATTCTGGTTTTCCACAAAACGAGCATTCTCGGATAAAAAAAAAAAAAAAAATTCTCGGATTCTCGTTTTCCACAAAACGAGAATTCTCGGATAAAAAAAAAAAAAAAAATTTCTCCGATTCTGATTTTTCACAAAACGAGAATTCTCGGATAAAAAAAAAAAAAACAATTTCTCCGATTCTCGTTTTCCACAAAACGAGAATTCTCGGATAAAAAAAAAAAAAATTTCTCTGATTCTCGTTTTCCACAAAACGAGAATTCTCGGATAAAAAAAAAAAAAAAATTTCTCCGATTCTCGTTTTTCGCAAAACGAGAATTCTCGGATAAAAAAAAAAAAATTTCTCCGATTCTCGTTTTCCACAAAACGAGAATTCTCGCATAAAAAAAAAAAAAAAAATTTCTCCGATTCTGAATTTTCAACAAAACGAGAATTCTCGGATAAAACAAAAAAAAAAAAATTTCTCCGATTCTCGTTTTCCACAAAACGAGAATACTCGGATAAAAAAAAAAAAAAAATTTCTCCGATTCTGGTTTTCCACAAAACGAGAATTCTCCGGAAAAAAAAAAAAAAAAATTTCTCCGATTCTGGTTTTCCACAAAACGAGAATTCTCGGAAAAAAAAAAAAAAAATTTCTCCGATTCTCGTTTTTCGCAAAACGAGATTTCTCGGAAAAAAAAAAAAAAAAAAAATTTCTTCGATTCTGGTTTTCCAAACAACGAGAATTCTCGGATAAAAAAAAATAAAAAAAAATTCTCCGATCTCGTCTTCCCCAAAACGAGAATTCTCGGATAAAAAAAAAAAAAAAAATTTCTGCGATTCTGGTTTTCAACAAAACGAGAATTCTCGGACAAAAAAAAAAAAAAATTTCTCCGATTCTCGTTTTCCACAAAACGAGAATTCTCGCATAAAAAAAAAACAAAAAAAATTTCTCCGATTCTGGTTTTCCACAAAACGAGAATTCTCGGATAAAAAAAAAAAAAAAAAAAAATTTCTCCGATTCTCGTTTTCCACAAAACGAGAATTCTCGGATAAAAAAAAAAAAGAAAATTTCTCCGATTCTGATTTTTCACAAAACGAGAATTCTCGGATAAAGAAGAAAAAAAAAAATTTCTCCGATTCTCGTTTTCCAGAAAACGAGAATTCTCGGATACAAAAAAAAAAAAAATTTCTCCGATTCTCGTTTTCCACAAAACGAGAATTCTCGCATAAAAAAAAAAAAAAAAAAAATTTCTCCGATTCTCGTTTTCCACAAAACGAGAATTCTCGGATACAAAAAAAAAAAAAAAATTTCTCCGATTCTCGTTTTCCACAAAACGAGAATTCTTGCATAAAAAAAAAAAAGAAAAAAATTTCTCCCATTCTCGTTTTCCACAAAACGAGAATTCTCGGATAAAAAAAAAAAAAAAATTTCTCTGATTCTCGTTTTCCACAAAACGAGAATTCTCGGATAAAAAAGAAAAAAAATTTCTCCGATTCTCGTTTTTCGCAAAACGAGAATTCTCGGAAAAAAAAAAAAAAAATTTTCTCTGATTCTCGTTTTCGGCAAAGCGAGAATTCTCGGATAAAAAAAAAAAAAAAAATTTCTCCGATTCAGGTTTTCCAAAACACGAGAATTCCGGATAAAAAAAAAAAAAAAAATTTCTCTGATTCTGGTTTTCCACAAGAAGAGAATTCTCGGATAAAAAAAAAAAAAAAAATTTCTTCGATTCTCGTTTTCCGCAAAACGAGAATTCTCGGATAAAAAAAAAAAAATTTCTCCGATTCTCTTTTTCCACAAAACGAGAATTCTCGGATAAAAAAAAAAGAAAAAATTTCTCCGATTCTGGTTTTCCACAAAACGAGAATTCACGGATAAAATAAAAAAAAAAAAATTTCTCCGATTCTCGTTTTCCACAAAACGAGAATTCTCGGATAAAAAAAAAAAAAAAAAATTTCTCCGATTCTGATTTTTCACAAAACGAGAATTCTCGGATAAAAAAAAAAAAAAAAAATTTCTCCGATTCTCGTTTTCCACAAAACGAGAATTCTCGGATAAAAAAAAAAAAAAAAATTTCTCCGATTCTCGTTTTCCACAAAACGAGAATTCTCGGATAAAAAAAAAAAAAAAAAATTTCTCCGATTCTGATTTTTCGCAAAACGAGAATTCTCGGATAAAAAAAAAAAAAAAATTTCTCCGATTCTGGTTTTTCACAAAACGAGAATTCTCGGATAAAAAAAAAAAAAAAAAATTTCTCCGATTCTCGTTTTCCACAAAACGAGAATTCTCGGATAAAAAAAAAAAAAAAAAATTCTCCGATTCTGGTTTTCCACAAAACGAGAATTCTCGGATAAAAAAAAAAAAAAAAAAAAATTTCTCCGATTCTGATTTTCCACAAAACGAGAATTCTCGGGTAAAAAAAAAAAAAAAAAATTTCTCCGATTCTGATTTTTCACAAAACGAGAATTCTCGGATAAAAAAAAAAAAAAAAATTTCTCCGATTCTCGTTTTCCACAAAACGAGAATTCTCGGATAAAAAAAAAAAAAAATTTTCTCCGATTCTCGTTTTCCACAAAACGAGAATTCTCGGATAAAAAAAAAAAAAATAATTTCTCCGATTCTGATTTTTCGCAAAACGAGAATTCTCGGATAAAAAAAAAAAAAAAATTTCTCCGATTCTGGTTTTCCACAAAACGAGAATTCTCGGATAAAAAAAAAACGAAAATTTCTCCGATTCTCGTTTTCCACAAAACGAGAATTCTCGGATAAAAAAAAAAAAAGAAAAAAATTTCTCCCATTCTCGTTTTCCACAAAACGAGAATTCTCGGATAAAAAAAAAAAAAAAAAATTTCTCCGATTCTGGTTTTCCACAAAACGAGAATTCTCGGAAAAAAAAAAAAAAAAAAAATTTCCTCGATTCTGGTTTTCCAAAAAACGAGAATTCTCGGATAAAAAAAAAAAAAAAAAAAATTCTCCGATTCTCGTTTTCCCCAAAACAAGAATTCTCGGATAAAAAAAAAAAAAAAATTTCTGCGATTCTGTTTTTCAACAAAACGAGAATTCTCGGATAAAAAAAAAAAAAAATTTCTCCGATTCTCGTTTTCCACAAAACGAGAATTCTCGCATAAAAAAAAAAAAAAAAAAAATTTCTCCGATTCTGGTTTTCCACAAAACGAGAATTCTCGGATAAAAAAAAAAAAAAAAAATTTCTCCGATTCTCGTTTTCCACAAAACGAGAATTCTCGGATAAAAAAAAAAAAAAAATTTCTCCGATTCTGATTTTTCACAAAACGAGAATTCTCGGATAAAAAAAAAAAAAAAAAATTTCTCCGATTCTCGTTTTCGACAAAGCGAGAATTCTCGCATAAAAAAAAAAAAAAAATTTCTCCGATTCTCGTTTTCCACAAAACGAGAATTCTCGGATACAAAAAAAAAAAAAAATTTCTCCGATTCTCGTTTTCCACAAAACGAGAATTCTTGCATAAAAAAAAAAAAGAAAAAAATTTCTCCCATTCTCGTTTTCCACAAAACGAGAATTCTCGGATAAAAAAAAAAAAAAAAAAATTTCTCCGATTCTGGTTTTCCACAAAACGAGAATTCTCGGATAAAAAAAAAAAAAAAATTTCTCCGATTCTCGTTTTTCGCAAAACGAGAATTCTCGGAAAAAAAAAAAAAAAAAAATTCTCCGATTCAGGTTTTCCAAAACACGAGAATTCCGGATAAAAAAAAAAAAAAATTTCTCTGATTCTGGTTTTCCACAAGAAGAGAATTCTCGGATAAAAAAAAAAAAAAAAATTTCTCCGATTCTCGTTTTCCGCAAAACGAGAATTCTCGGATAAAAAAAAAAAAAAAATTTCTCCGATTCTGGTTTTCCACAAAACGAGAATTCTCGGATAAAACAAAAAAAAAAAAATTTCTCCGATTCTCGTTTTCCACAAAACGAGAATTCTCGGATAAAAAAAAAAAAAAAAAAATTTCTCCGATTCTGATTTTTCACAAAACGAGAATTCTCGGATAAAAAAAAAAAAAAAAAAATTTCTCCGATTCTCGTTTTCCACAAAACGAGAATTCTCGGATAAAAAAAAAAAAAAAAAATTTCTCCGATTCTCGTTTTCCACAAAACGAGAATTCTCGGACAAAAAAAAAAAAAAAAAATTTCTCCGATTCTGATTTTTCGCAAAACGAGAATTCTCGGATAAAAAAAAAAAAAAAAATTTCTCCGATTCTGGTTTTTCACAAAACGAGAATTCTCGGATAAAGAAAAAAAAAAAAATTTCTCCGATTCTCGTTTTCCACAAAACGAGAATTCTTGGATAAAAAAAAAAAAAATTTCTCCGATTCTGGTTTTCAACAAAACGAGAATTCTCGGATAAAAAAAAAAAAAAAAAATTTCTCGGATTCTCGTTTTCCAGAAAAAGGGAATTCTCGGATAAAAAAAAAAAAAAAAAATTTCTCCGATTCTCGTTTTCCACAAAACGAGAATTCTGGGATAAAAAAAAAAAAAAAATTTCTCCGATTCTGATTTTTCACAAAACGAGAATTCTCGGATAAAAAAAAAAAAAAAAAAATTTCTCCGATTCTCGTTTTCCACAAAACGAGAATTCTCGGATAAAAAAAAAAAAAAAAAATTTCTCCGATTCTCGTTTTCCGCAAAACGAGAATTCTCGGATAAAAAAAAAAAAAAATTCTCCGATTCTCGTTTTCCACAAAACGAGAATTCTCGGATAAAAAAAAAAAAAAAAAAAATTTCTCCGATTCTGGTTTTCCACAAAACGAGAATTCTCGGATAAAAAAAAAAAAAAAAAAAATTTCTCCGATTCTCGTTTCCCACAAAACGAGAATTCTCGGATAAAAAAAAAAAAAAAAATTTCTCCGATTCTGATTTTTCACAAAACGAGAATTCTCGGATAAAAAAAAAAAAAAAAAAATTCTCTGATTCTCGTTTTCCACAAAACGAGAATTCTCGGATAAAAAAAAAAAAAAAAAAATTTCTCCGATTCTCGTTTTCCACAAAACGAGAATTCCCGGATAAAAAAAAAAAAAAAAAATTTCTCCGATTCTGATTTTTCACAAAACGAGAATTCTCGGATAAAAAAAAAAAAAAAAATTTCTCCGATTCTGGTTTTCCACAAAACGAGAAGTCTCGGATAAAAAAAAAAAAAAAAAAATTTTCTCCGATTCTCGTTTTCCACAAAACGAGAATTCTCGGATAAAAAAAAAAAGAAAAAAATTTCTCCCATTCTCGTTTTCCACAAAACGAGAATTCTCGGATAAAAAAAAAAGAAAAAAAAATGTCTCGTATTCTCGTTTTCCACAAAACGAGAATTCTCGGATAAAAAAAAAAAAAAAAAATTTCTCCGATTCTCGTTTTCCACAAAACGAGAATTCTCGGAAAAAAAAAAAAAAAAAATATTTCTCCAATTCTGGTTTTCCACAAAACGAGAATTCTCGGAAAAAAAAAAAAAAAAATTTCTCCGATTCTCGTTTTCCGCAAAACGAGATTTCTCGGATAAAAAAAAAAAAAAAAAATTCTTCGATTCTGGTTTTCCACAAAACGAGAATTCTCGGATAAAAAAAAAAAAAAAAAAAATTTCTCCGAATCTCGTTTTCCACAAAACGAGAATTCTCGGATAAAAAAAAAAAAAAATTTTCTCCGATTCTGGTTTTCAACAAAACGAGAATTCTCGGATAAAAAAAAAAAAAAAATTTCTCCGATTCTAGTTTTCCACAAAACGTGAATCCTCGGATAAAAAAAAAAAAAAAAAAAAATTTCTCCGATTCTCGTTTTCCACAAAACGAGAATTCTGGGATAAAAAAAAAAAAAAATTTCTCCGATTCTGATTTTTCACAAAACGAGGGTTCTCGGATAAAAAAAAAAAAAAAAAATTTCTCCGATTCTCGTTTTCCACAAAACGAGAATTCTCGGATAAAAAAAAAAAAAAAAAAAAATTTCTCCGATTCTCGTTTTCCGCAAGACGAGAATTCTCGGATAAAAAAAAAAAATTTCTCCGATTCTCGTTTTCCACAAAACGAGAATTCTCGGATAAAAAAAAAAAGAAAAAAAATTTCTCCGATTCTGGTTTTCCTCAAAACGAGAATTCTCGGATAAAAAAAAAAAAAAAAAAAATTTCTCTGATTCTCGGTTTCCACAAAACGAGAATTCTCGGATAAAAAAAAAAAAAAAAAAATATCTCCGATTCTCGTTTTCCGCAAAACGAGAATTCTCGGATAAAAAAAAAAAAAATTTCTCCGATTCTCGTTTTCCACAAAACGAGAATTCTCGGATAAAAAAAAAAAAAAAAATTTCTCCGATTCTGGTTTTCCACAAAACGAGAATTCTCGGATAAAAAAAAAAAAAAAAAATTTCTCCGATTCTCGTTTTCCACAAAACGAGAATTCTCGGATTAAAAAAAAAAAAAAAAATTTCTCCGATTCTGATTTTTCACAAAACGAGAATTCTCGGATAAAAGAAAAAAAAAAAAATTTCTCCGATTCTCGTTTTCCACAAAACGAGAATTCTCGGTTACAAAAAAAAAAAAAAAATTTCTCCGATTCTCGTTTTCCACAAAACGAGAATTCTCGGATAAAAAAAAAAAGAAAAAAATTTCTCCGATTCTGGTTTTCCACAAAACGAGAATTCTCGGATAAAAAAAAAAAAAAAAAAATTTCCCCGATTCTCGTTTTCCACAAAACGAGAATTCTCGGAGAAAAAAAAAAAAAAAAGAAAAATTTCTCCGATTCTGATTTTTCACAAAACGAGAATTCTCGGATAAAAAAAAAAAAAAAAAAATTTCTCTGATTCTCGGTTTCCACAAAACGAGAATTCTCGGATAAAAAAAAAAAAAGAAAAATATCTCCGATTCTCGTTTTCCACAAAACAAGAATTCTCGGATAAAAAAAAAAAAAAAATTTCTCCGATTCTGGTTTTCCACAAAACGAGAATTCTGGGATAAAAAAAAAAAAAAAAAAAATTTCTCCGATTCTCGTTTTCCACAAAACGAGAATTCTCGGAGAAAAAAAAAAAAAAAGAAAAATTTCTCCGATTCTGATTTTTCACAAAACGAGAATTCTCGGATAAAAAAAAAAAAAAAAAATTTCTCCGATTCTCGTTTTCCACAAAACGAGAATTCTCGGATAAAAAAAAAAAAGAAAAAAATTTGTCCCATTCTCGTTTTCCGAAAAACGAGAATTCTCCGATAAAAAAAAAAAAAAAAATGTCTCCGATTCTGGTTTTCCACAAAACGAGAATTCTGGGATAAAAAAAAAAAAAAAAAAAATTTCTCCGATTCTCGTTTTCCACAAAACGAGAATTCTCGGAAAAAAAAAAAAAAAAAAAAAATTTCTCCGATTCTGGTTTTCCACAAAACGAGAATTCTCGGATAAAAAAAAAAAAAAATTTCTCCGATTCTTGTTTTCCACAAAACGAGAATTCTCGAATAAAAAAAAAAAAAATTTTTTTTCCGATTCTGGTTTTCAACAAAACGAGAATTCTCGGATAAAAGAAAAAAAAAAAAAATTTCTCCGATTCTCGTTTTCCACAAAACGAGAATACTCGGATAAAAAAAAAAAAAAATTTCTCCGATTCTGGTTTTCCGCAAAACGAGGATTCTCGGTTAAAAAAAAAAAAAAAAAAATTTCTCCGATTCTCGTTTTCCACAAAACGAGAATTCTCGGATAAAAAAAAAAAAAAAAAAATTTCTCCGATTCTGGTTTTCCGCAAAACGAGGATTCTCGGTTAAAAAAAAAAAAAAAAAAAATTTCTCCGATTCTCGTTTTCCACAAAACGAGAATTCTCGGATAAAAAAAAAAAAAAAAATTTCTCCGATTCTGATTTTTCGCAAAACGAGAATTCTCGGATAAAAAAAAAAAAAAAAAAAAAATTTCTCCGATTCTGGTTTTCCACAAAACGAGAAGTCTCGGATAAAAAAAAAAAAAAAAAATTTCTCCGATTCTCATTTTCCACAAAACGAGACTTCTCGGATAAAAAAAAAAAAAAAAAAACTTCTCCCATTCTCGTTTTCCACAAAACGAGAATTCTCGAATAAAAAAAAAAAAAAAATTTCTCGGATTCTGGTTTTCCACAAAACGAGAATTCTCGGATAAAAAAAAAAAAAAAATTTCTCCGATTCCGGTTTTCCACAAAACGAGAATTCTCGGAAAAAAAAAAAAAAAAAAAAAAATTCTCCGATTCTGGTTTTCCACAAAACGAGAATTCTCGGAAAAAAAAAAAAAAAATTTCTCCGATTCTCGTTTTCCACAAAACGAGAATTCTCGGATAAAAAAAAAAAAAATTTCTCCGATTCTCGTTTTTCGCAAAACGAGAATTCTCGGATAAAAAAAAAAATAATTTCTCCGATTCTCGTTTTCCACAAAACGAGAATTCTCGCATAAAAAAAAAAAAAAAATTTCTCCGATTCTGAATTTTCAACAAAACGAGAATTCTGGGATAAAAAAAAAATTTTTTTTCTCCGATTCTGATTTTTCACAAAACGAGAATTCTCGGATAAAAAAAAAAAAAAAAATTTCTCCGATTCTCGTTTTCCACAAAACGAGAATTCTGGGATAAAAAAAAAAAAAAAAAATTTCTCCGATTCTCGTTTTCCGCAAAACGAGAATTCTCGGATAAAAAAAAAATAAAATTTCTCCGATTCTCGTTTTCCACAAAACGAGAATTCTCGGATAAAAAAAAAAAAAAAAAAAAATTTCTCCGATTCTGGTTTTCCACAAAACGAGAATTCTCGGATAAAAAAAAAAAAAAAATTTCTCCGATTCTGATTTTTCACAAAACGAGAATTCTCGGATAAAAAAAAAAAAAAAAAAAATTTCTCTGATTCTCGTTTTCCACAAAACGAGAATTCTCGGATAAAAAAAAAAAAAAAAATTTCTCCGATTCTCGTTTTCCACAAAACGAGAATTCTCGGATAAAAAAAAAAAAAAAAATTTCTCCGATTCTAATTTTTGGCAAAACGAGAATTCACGGATAAAAAAAAAAAAAAAAATTTCTCCGATTCTGGTTTTCCACAAAACGAGAAGTCTCGGATAAAAAAAAAAAAAAAAAATTTCTCCGATTCTCGTTTTCCACAAAACGAGAATTCTCGGATAAAAAAAAAAAGAAAAAAATTTCTCCCATTCTCGTTTTCCACAAAACGAGAATTCTCGGATAAAAAAAAAAAGAAAAAAAAATGTCTCGGATTCTCGTTTTCCACAAAACGAGAATGCTCGGATAAAAAAAAAAAAAAAAAATTTCTCCGATTCTCGTTTTCCACAAAACGAGAATTCTCGGAAAAAAAAAAAAAAAAAAATATTTCTCCGATTCTGGTTTTCCACAAAACAAGAATTCTCGGAAAAAAAAAAAAAAAAATTTCTCCGATTCTCGTTTTCCGCAAAACGAGATTTCTCGGATAAAAAAAAAAAAAAAATTTCTTCGATTCTGGTTTTCCACAAAACGAGAATTCTCGGATAAAAAAAAAAAAAAAAAAAAATTTCTCCGAATCTCGTTTTCCACAAAACGAGAATTCTCGGATAAAAAAAAAAAAATTTTTTTTCTCCGATTCTGGTTTTCAACAAAACGAGAATTCTCGGATAAAAAAAAAAAAAAAAAAATTTCTTCCATTCTCGTTTTCCACAAAACGAGAATTCTCGGATAAAAAAAAAAAAAAAAAAATTTCTCTGATTCTCGTTTTCCACAAAACGAGAATTCTCGGATAAAAGAAAAAAAAAAATTTCTCCGATTCTCGTTTTTCGCAAAACGAGAATTCTCGGATAAAAAAAAAAAAATTTCTCCGATTCTCGTTTTCCACAAAACGAGAATTTTCGCATAAAAAAAAAAAAAAAATTTCTCCGATTCTGAATTTTCAACAAAACGAGAATTCTCGGATAAAAAAAAAAAAAAAAAATTTCTCCGATTCTCGTTTTCCAAAAAACGAGAATACTCGGATAAAAAAAAAAAAATTTCTCCGATTCTGGTTTTCCACAAAACGAGAATTCTCGGGAAAAAAAAAAAAAAAAAAAAAATTTCTCCGATTCTGGTTTTCCACAAAACGAGAATTCTCGGAAAAAAAAAAAAACAAAATTTCTCCGATTCTCGTTTTCCGCAAAACGAGATTTCTCGGAAAAAAAAAAAAAAAAATTTCTTCGATTCTGGTTTTCCAAAAAACGAGAATTCTCGGATAAAAAAAAAAAAAAAAAAAAAATTCTCCGATTCTCGTTTTCCCCAAAACGAGAATTCTCGGATAAAAAAAAAAAAAAAAATTTCTGCGATTCTGGTTTTCAACAAAAGGAGAATTCTCGGACCAAAAAAAAAAAAAAAATTTCTCCGATTCTCGTTTTCCACAAAACGAGAATTCTCGCATAAAAAAAAAAAAAAAAAAAAATTTCTCCGATTCTGGTTTTCCACAAAACGAGAATTCTCGGATAAAAAAAAAAAAAAAAAATTTTCTCCGATTCTCGTTTTCCACAAAACGAGAATTCTCGGATAAAAAAAACAAATTTTTTTTCTCCGATTCTGATTTTTCACAAAACGAGAATTCTCGGATAAAAAAAAAAAAAAAAATTTCTCCGATTCTCGTTTTCCACAAAACGAGAATTCTCGGATACAAAAAAAAAAAAAAATTTCTCCGATTCTCGTTTGCCACAAAACGAGAATTCTCGGATACAAAAAAAAAAAAAAAATTTCTCCGATTCTCGCTTTCCACAAAACGAGAATTCTCGGATAAAAAAAAAAAAAAAATTTCTCCGATTCTCGTATTCCACAAAACGAGAATTCTCGGATACAAAAAAAAAAAAAAGAAATTTCTCCGATTCTCGTTTTCCACAAAACGAGAATTCTCGGAAAAAAAAAAGAAAAAAAAAATTTCTCCGATTCTGGTTTTCCACAAAACGAGAATTCTCGGAAAAAAAAAAAAATTTCTCCGATTCTCGTTTTCCGCAAAACGAGATTTCTCGGATAAAAAAAAAAAAAAATTTCTCCGATTCTCGTTTTCCACAAAACGAGAATACTCGGATAAAAAAAAAAAAAAAATTTCTCCGATTCTGGTTTTCCAAAACACGAGAATTCCGGATAAAAAAAAAAAAATTTCTCTGATTCTGGTTTTCCACAAGAAGAGAATTCTCGGATAAAAAAAAAAAAATTTCTCTGATTCTCGTTTTCCACAAAACGAGAATTCTCGGATGAAAAAAAAAAAAAAATTTCTCCGATTCTCGTTTTCCGCAAAACGAGAATTCTCGGATAAAAAAAAAAAAAAATTTCTCCGATTCTCGTTTTCCACAAAACGAGAATTCTCGCATAAAAAAAAAAAAAAAATTTCTCCGATTCTGGTTTTCCACAAAACGAGCATTCTCGGATAAAAAAAAAAAAAAAATTCTCGGATTCTCGTTTTCCACAAAACGAGAATTCTCGGATAAAAAAAAAAAAAAAAATTTCTCCGATTCTGATTTTTCACAAAACGAGAATTCTCGGATAAAAAAAAAAAAAAAAATTTCTCCGATTCTCGTTTTCCACAAAACGAGAATTCTCGGATAAAAAAAAAAAAAATTTCTCTGATTCTCGTTTTCCACAAAACGAGAATTCTCGGATAAAAAAAAAAAAAAAATTTCTCCGATTCTCGTTTTTCGCAAAACGAGAATTCTCGGATAAAAAAAAAAAATTTCTCCGATTCTCGTTTTCCACAAAACGAGAATTCTCGCATAAAAAAAAAAAAAAAATTTCTCCGATTCTGAATTTTCAACAAAACGAGAATTCTCGGATAAAAAAAAAAAAATAAATTTCTCCGATTCTCGTTTTCCACAAAACGAGAATACTCGGATAAAAAAAAAAAAAAAAAAAAATTTCTCCGATTCTGGTTTTCCACAAAACGAGAATTCTCGGGAAAAAAAAAAAAAAAAAAAAATTTCTCCGATTCTGGTTTTCCACAAAACGAGAATTCTCGGAAAAAAAAGAAAAAAAAAATTTCTCCGATTCTCGTTTTCCGCAAAACGAGATTTCTCGGAAAAAAAAAAAAAAAAAATTTCTTCGATTCTGGTTTTCCAAAAAACGAGAATTCTCGGATAAAAAAAAAAAAAAAAAAAAATTCTCCGATTCTCGTTTTCCCCAAAACGAGAACTCTCGGATAAAAAAAAAAAAAAAATTTCTGCGATTCTGGTTTTCAGCAAAACGAGAATTCTCGGACAAAAAAAAAAAAATTTCTCCGATTCTCGTTTTCCACAAAACGAGAATTCTCGCATAAAAAAAAAAAAAA
This sequence comes from Eutreptiella sp. 'Long Island Sound 2002', assembly GCA_964036045.1. Taxonomy (NCBI): domain Eukaryota; phylum Euglenozoa; class Euglenophyceae; order Eutreptiales; family Eutreptiaceae; genus Eutreptiella; species Eutreptiella sp. 'Long Island Sound 2002'. The sequence continues at coordinate 13,375,528 of OZ038403.1, forward strand.
AAATTTCTCCGATTCTGGTTTTCCACAAAAAGAGAATTCTCGGATAAAAAAAAAAAAAAAATTTCTCCGATTCTCGTTTTCCACAAAACGAGAATTCTCGGATAAAAAAAAAAAAGAAAATTTCTCCGATTCTGATTTTTCACAAAACGAGAATTCTCGGATAAAAAAAAAAACAAAAAAATTTCTCCGATTCTCGTTATCCACAAAACGAGAATTCTCGCATAAAAAAAAAAAAAAAAAATTTCTCCGATTCTCGTTTTCCACAAAACGAGAATTCTCGGATACAAAAAAAAAAAAAATTTCTCCGATTCTCGTTTTCCACAAAACGAGAATTCTTGCATAAAAAAAAAAAAAGAAAAAAATTTCTCCCATTCTCGTTTTCCACAAAACGAGAATTCTCGGATAAAAAAAAAAAAAAAAATTTCTCTGATTCTCGTTTTCCACAAAACGAGAATTCTCGGATAAAAAAAAAAAAAAAATTTCTCCGATTCTCGTTTTTCGCAAAACGAGAATTCTCGGAAAAAAAAAAAAAGAAATTTCTCTGATTCTCGTTTTCGGCAAAACGAGAATTCTCGGATAAAAAAAAAAAAAAATTTCTCCGATTCAGGTTTTCCAAAACACGAGAATTCCGGATAAAAAAAAAAAAAAAAAATTTCTCTGATTCTGGTTTTCCACAAGAAGAGAAATCTCGGATAAAAAAAAAAAAAAAATTTCTTCGATTCTCGTTTTCCGCAAAACGAGAATTCTCGGATAAAAAAAAAAAAAAATGTCTTCAATTCTCTTTTTCCACAAAACGAGAATTCTCGGATAAAAAAAAAAAAAAAAAATTTCTCCGATTCTGGTTTTCCACAAAACGAGAATTCCCGGATAAAAAAAAAAAAAAAAATTCTCCGATTCTCGTTTTCCACAAAACGAGAATTCTCGGATAAAAAAAAAAAAAAAAAAAATTTCTCCGATTCTGATTTTTCACAAAACGAGAATTCTCGGATAAAAAAAAAAAAAAAAAAAATTTCTCCGATTCTCGTTTTCCACAAAACGAGAATTCTCGGATAAAAAAAAAAAAAAAAATTTCTCCGATTCTCGTTTTCCACAAAACGAGAATTCTCGGATAAAAAAAAAAAAAAATTTCTCCGATTCTGATTTTTTGCAAAACGAGAATTCTCGGATAAAAAAAAAAAAAAAATTTCTCCGATTCTGGTTTTTCACAAAACGAGAATTCTCGGATAAAAAAAAAAAAAATTTTTTTTCTCCGATTCTCGTTTTCCACAAAACGAGAATTCTCGGATAAAAAAAAAAAAAAAAAAATTTCTCCGATTCTCGTTTTCCACAAAACGAGAATTCTCGGATAAAAAAAAAAAAAAAAAAAAATTCTCCGATTCTGGTTTTCCACAAAACGAGAATTCTCGGATAAAAAAAAAAAAAAAAAAAAAATTTCTCCGATTCTGATTTTCCACAAAACGAGAATTCTCGGGTAAAAAAAAAAAAAAAAATTTCTCCGATTCTGATTTTTCACAAAACGAGAATTCTCGGATAAAAAAAAAAAAAAAAAATTTCTCCGATTCTCGTTTTCCACAAAACGAGAATTCTCGGATAAAAAAAAAAAAAAAATTTCTCCGATTCTCGTTTTCCACAAAACGAGAATTCTCGGATAAAAAAAAAAAAAAAAATTTCTCCGATTCTGATTTTTCGCAAAACGAGAATTCTCGGATAAAAAAAAAAAAAAAAAATTTCTCCGATTCTGGTTTTCCACAAAACGAGAATTCTCGGATAAAAAAAAAAAAAAACATTTCTCCGATTCTCGTTTTCCACAAAACGAGAATTCTCGGATAGAAAAAAAAAAAGAAAAAAATTTCTCCCATTCTCGTTTTCCACAAAACGAGAATTCTCGAATAAAAAAAAAAAAAAAAATTTCTCCGATTCTGGTTTTCCACAAAACGAGAATTCTCGGAAAAAAAAAAAAAAAAATTTCTCCGATTCTCGTTTTCCGCAAAACGGGATTTCTCGGAAAAAAAAAAAAAAAAAAATTTCTTCGATTCTGGTTTTCCAAAAAACGAGAATTCTCGGATAAAAAAAAAAAAAAAACAAAAATTCTCCGATTCTCGTTTTCCCCAAAACAAGAATTCTCGGATAAAAAAAAAAAAAAAAATTTCTGCGATTCTGTTTTTCAACAAAACGAGAATTCTCGGATAAAAAAAAAAAAAATTTCTCCGATTCTCGTTTTCCACAAAACGAGAATTCTCGCATAAAAAAAAAAAAAAAATTTCTCCGATTCTGGTTTTCCACAAAACGAGAATTCTCGGATAAAAAAAAAAAAAAAATTTCTCCGATTCTCGTTTTCCACAAAACGAGAATTCTCGGATAAAAAAAAAAAAAAAATTTCTCCGATTCTGATTTTTCACAAAACGAGAATCCTCGGATAAAAGAAAAAAAAAAAAATTTCTCCGATTCTCGTTTTCCACAAAACGAGAATTCTCGGATACAAAAAAAAAAAAAATTTCTCCGATTCTCGTTTTCGACAAAGCGAGAATTCTCGCATAAAAAAAAAAAAAAAAATTTCTCCGATTCTCGTTTTCCACAAAACGAGAATTCTCGGATACAAAAAAAAAAAAAAAATTTCTCCGATTCTCGTTTTCCACAAAACGAGAATTCTTGCATAAAAAAAAAAAAGAAAAAAATTTCTCCCATTCTCGTTTTCCACAAAACGAGAATTCTCGGATAAAAAAAAAAACAAAAAAATTTCTCCGATTCTCGTTATCCACAAAACGAGAATTCTCGCATAAAAAAAAAAAAAAAAAATTTCTCCGATTCTCGTTTTCCACAAAACGAGAATTCTCGGATACAAAAAAAAAAAAAAATTTCTCCGATTCTCGTTTTCCACAAAACGAGAATTCTTGCATAAAAAAAAAAAAAGAAAAAAATTTCTCCCATTCTCGTTTTCCACAAAACGAGAATTCTCGGATAAAAAAAAAAAAAAAAAATTTCTCTGATTCTCGTTTTCCACAAAACGAGAATTCTCGGATAAAAAAAAAAAAAAATTTCTCCGATTCTCGTTTTTCGCAAAACGAGAATTCTCGGAAAAAAAAAAAAAAAAATTTCTCTGATTCTCGTTTTCGGCAAAACGAGAATTCTCGGATAAAAAAAAAAAAAAAATTTCTCCGATTCAGGTTTTCCAAAACACGAGAATTCCGGATAAAAAAAAAAAAAAAAAAATTTCTCCGGATCTCGTTTTCCGCAAAACGAGAATTCTCGGATAAAAAAAAAAAAAATGTCTCCAATTCTCTTTTTCCACAAAACGAGAATTCTCGGATAAAAAAAAAAAAAAAAAATTTCTCCGATTCTGGTTTTCCACAAAACGAGAATTCCCGGATAAAAAAAAAAAAAAAAATTCTCCGATTCTCGTTTTCCACAAAACGAGAATTCTCGGATAAAAAAAAAAAAAAAAAAATTTCTCCGATTCTGATTTTTCACAAAACGAGAATTCTCGGATAAAAAAAAAAAAAAAAAAAATTTCTCCGATTCTCGTTTTCCACAAAACGAGAATTCTCGGATAAAAAAAAAAAAAAAAATTTCTCCGATTCTCGTTTTCCACAAAACGAGAATTCTCGGATAAAAAAAAAAAAAAAATTTCTCCGATTCTGATTTTTTGCAAAACGAGAATTCTCGGATAAAAAAAAAAAAAAAATTTCTCCGATTCTGGTTTTTCACAAAACGAGAATTCTCGGATAAAAAAAAAAAAAATTTTTTTTCTCCGATTCTCGTTTTCCACAAAACGAGAATTCTCGGATAAAAAAAAAAAAAAAAATTTCTCCGATTCTCGTTTTCCACAAAACGAGAATTCTCAGATAAAAAAAAAAAAAATTTCTCCGATTCTCGTTTTCCACAAAACGAGAATTCTCGCATAAAAAAAAAAAAAAAATTTCTCCGATTCTGGTTTTCCACAAAACGAGAATTCTCGGATAAAAAAAAAAAAAAAATTTCTCCGATTCTCGTTTTCCACAAAACGAGAATTCTCGGATAAAAAAAAAAAAAAAATTTCTCCGATTCTGATTTTTCACAAAACGAGAATCCTCGGATAAAAGAAAAAAAAAAAAATTTCTCCGATTCTCGTTTTCCACAAAACGAGAATTCTCGGATACAAAAAAAAAAAAAATTTCTCCGATTCTCGTTTTCGACAAAGCGAGAATTCTCGCATAAAAAAAAGAAAAAAATTTCTCCCATTCTCGTTTTCCACAAAACGAGAATTCTCGGATAAAAAAAAAAACAAAAAAATTTCTCCGATTCTCGTTATCCACAAAACGAGAATTCTCGCATAAAAAAAAAAAAAAAAAATTTCTCCGATTCTCGTTTTCCACAAAACGAGAATTCTCGGATACAAAAAAAAAAAAAAATTTCTCCGATTCTCGTTTTCCACAAAACGAGAATTCTTGCATAAAAAAAAAAAAAGAAAAAAATTTCTCCCATTCTCGTTTTCCACAAAACGAGAATTCTCGGATAAAAAAAAAAAAAAAAAAATTTCTCTGATTCTCGTTTTCCACAAAACGAGAATTCTCGGATAAAAAAAAAAAAAAAATTTCTCCGATTCTCGTTTTTCGCAAAACGAGAATTCTCGGAAAAAAAAAAAAAAAAATTTCTCTGATTCTCGTTTTCGGCAAAACGAGAATTCTCGGATAAAAAAAAAAAAAAAAATTTCTCCGATTCAGGTTTTCCAAAACACGAGAATTCCGGATAAAAAAAAAAAAAAAAAAATTTCTCCGAATCTCGTTTTCCGCAAAACGAGAATTCTCGGATAAAAAAAAAAAAAAATGTCTCCAATTCTCTTTTTCCACAAAACGAGAATTCTCGGATAAAAAAAAAAAAAAAATTTCTCCGATTCTGGTTTTTCACAAAACGAGAATTCTCGGATAAAAAAAAAAAAAAATTTTTTTCTCCGATTCTCGTTTTCCACAAAACGAGAATTCTCGGATAAAAAAAAAAAAAAAAAAATTTCTCCGATTCTCGTTTTCCACAAAACGAGAATTCTCGGATAAAAAAAAAAAAAATTTCTCCGATTCTCGTTTTCCACAAAACGAGAATTCTCGCATAAAAAAAAAAAAAAAATTTCTCCGATTCTGGTTTTCCACAAAACGAGAATTCTCGGATAAAAAAAAAAAAAAAATTTCTCCGATTCTCGTTTTCCACAAAACGAGAATTCTCGGATAAAAAAAAAAAAAAAATTTCTCCGATTCTGATTTTTCACAAAACGAGAATCCTCGGATAAAAGAAAAAAAAAAAAAATTTCTCCGATTCTCGTTTTCCACAAAACGAGAATTCTCGGATACAAAAAAAAAAAAAATTTCTCCGATTCTCGTTTTCGACAAAGCGAGAATTCTCGCATAAAAAAAAAAAAAAAAATTTCTCCGATTCTCGTTTTCCACAAAACGAGAATTCTTGCATAAAAAAAAAAAAGAAAAAAATTTCTCCCATTCTCGTTTTCCACAAAACGAGAATTCTCGGATAAAAAAAAAAACAAAAAAATTTCTCCGATTCTCGTTATCCACAAAACGAGAATTCTCGCATAAAAAAAAAAAAAAAAAATTTCTCCGATTCTCGTTTTCCACAAAACGAGAATTCTCGGATACAAAAAAAAAAAAAAATTTCTCCGATTCTCGTTTTCCACAAAACGAGAATTCTTGCATAAAAAAAAAAAAAGAAAAAAATTTCTCCCATTCTCGTTTTCCACAAAACGAGAATTCTCGGATAAAAAAAAAAAAAAAAAAATTTCTCTGATTCTCGTTTTCCACAAAACGAGAATTCTCGGATAAAAAAAAAAAAAAAATTTCTCCGATTCTCGTTTTTCGCAAAACGAGAATTCTCGGAAAAAAAAAAAAAAAAATTTCTCTGATTCTCGTTTTCGGCAAAACGAGAATTCTCGGATAAAAAAAAAAAAAAAAATTTCTCCGATTCAGGTTTTCCAAAACACGAGAATTCCGGATAAAAAAAAAAAAAAAAAATTTCTCCGAATCTCGTTTTCCGCAAAACGAGAATTCTCGGATAAAAAAAAAAAAAAATGTCTCCAATTCTCTTTTTCCACAAAACGAGAATTCTCGGATAAAAAAAAAAAAAAAAATTTCTCCGATTCTGGTTTTCCACAAAACGAGAATTCCCGGATAAAAAAAAAAAAAAAAATTCTCCGATTCTCGTTTTCCACAAAACGAGAATTCTCGGATAAAAAAAAAAAAAAAAAAATTTCTCCGATTCTGATTTTTCACAAAACGAGAATTCTCGGATAAAAAAAAAAAAAAAAAAAATTTCTCCGATTCTCGTTTTCCACAAAACGAGAATTCTCGGATAAAAAAAAAAAAAAAAATTTCTCCGATTCTCGTTTTCCACAAAACGAGAATTCTCGGAGAAAAAAAAAAAAAAAATTTCTCCGATTCTGATTTTTTGCAAAACGAGAATTCTCGGATAAAAAAAAAAAAAAAATTTCTCCGATTCTGGTTTTTCACAAAACGAGAATTCTCGGATAAAAAAAAAAAAATTTTTTTTCTCCGATTCTCGTTTTCCACAAAACGAGAATTCTCGGATAAAAAAAAAAAAAAAAAAATTTCTCCGATTCTCGTTTTCCACAAAACGAGAATTCTCGGATAAAAAAAAAAAAAAAAAAAAATTCTCCGATTCTGGTTTTCCACAAAACGAGAATTCTCGGATAAAAAAAAAAAAAAAAAAAATTTCTCCGATTCTGATTTTCCACAAAACGAGAATTCTCGGGTAAAAAAAAAAAAAAAAATTTCTCCGATTCTGATTTTTCACAAAACGAGAATTCTCGGATAAAAAAAAAAAAAAAAAATTTCTCCGATTCTCGTTTTCCACAAAACGAGAATTCTCGGATAAAAAAAAAAAAAAAATTTCTCCGATTCTCGTTTTCCACAAAACGAGAATTCTCGGATAAAAAAAAAAAAAAAAAATTTCTCCGATTCTGATTTTTCGCAAAACGAGAATTCTCGGATAAAAAAAAAAAAAAAAAATTTCTCCGATTCTGGTTTTCCACAAAACGAGAATTCTCGGATAAAAAAAAAAAAAAACATTTCTCCGATTCTCGTTTTCCACAAAACGAGAATTCTCGGATAGAAAAAAAAAAAGAAAAAAATTTCTCCCATTCTCGTTTTCCACAAAACGAGAATTCTCGAATAAAAAAAAAAAAAAAAAAATTTCTCCGATTCTGGTTTTCCACAAAACGAGAATTCTCGGAAAAAAAAAAAAAAAAATTTCTCCGATTCTCGTTTTCCGCAAAACGAGATTTCTCGGAAAAAAAAAAAAAAAAAAATTTCTTCGATTCTGGTTTTCCAAAAAACGAGAATTCTCGGATAAAAAAAAAAAAAAAACAAAAATTCTCCGATTCTCGTTTTCCCCAAAACAAGAATTCTCGGATAAAAAAAAAAAAAAAAATTTCTGCGATTCTGTTTTTCAACAAAACGAGAATTCTCGGATAAAAAAAAAAAAAATTTCTCCGATTCTCGTTTTCCACAAAACGAGAATTCTCGCATAAAAAAAAAAAAAAAATTTCTCCGATTCTGGTTTTCCACAAAACGAGAATTCTCGGATAAAAAAAAAAAAAAATTTCTCCGATTCTCGTTTTCCACAAAACGAGAATTCTCGGATAAAAAAAAAAAAAAAATTTCTCCGATTCTGATTTTTCACAAAACGAGAATCCTCGGATAAAAGAAAAAAAAAAAAAATTTCTCCGATTCTCGTTTTCCACAAAACGAGAATTCTCGGATACAAAAAAAAAAAAAATTTCTCCGATTCTCGTTTTCGACAAAGCGAGAATTCTCGCATAAAAAAAAAAAAAAAATTTCTCCGATTCTCGTTTTCCACAAAACGAGAATTCTCGGATACAAAAAAAAAAAAAAAATTTCTCCGATTCTCGTTTTCCACAAAACGAGAATTCTTGCATAAAAAAAAAAAAGAAAAAAATTTCTCCCATTCTCGTTTTCCACAAAACGAGAATTCTCGGATAAAAAAAAAAAAAAAAAAATTTCTCCGATTCTCGTTTTCCACAAAACGAGAATTCTCGGATAAAAAAAAAAAAAAAATTTCTCCGATCCTCGTTTTTCGCAAAACGAGAATTCTCGGAAAAAAAAAAAAAAAAAATTCTCTGATTCTCGTTTTCGGCAAAACGAGAATTCTCGGAAAAAAAAAAAAAAAAAATTTCTCCGACCCAGGTTTTCCAAAACACGAGAATTCCGGATAAAAAAAAAAAAAAATTTCTCTGATTCTGGTTTTCCACAACAAGAGAATTCTCGGATAAAAAAAAAAAAAAAAATTTCTCCGATTCTGGTTTTCCGCAAAACGAGAATTCTCGGATAAAAAAAAAAAAAAATTTCTCCGATTCTCGTTTTCCACAAAACGAGAATTCTCGGATAAAAAAAAAAAAAAAAAAATTTCTCCGATTCTGATTTTTCACAAAACGAGAATTCTCGGATAAAAAAAAAAAAAAAAAATTTCTCCGATTCTCGCCTTCCACAAAACGAGAATTCTCGGATAAAAAAAAAAAAAAAAAAATTTCTCCGATTCTCGTTTTCCACAAAACGGGAATTCTCGGATAAAAAAAAAAAAAAAAATTTCTCCGATTCTGATTTTTCGCAAAACGAGAATTCTCGGATAAAAAAAAAAAAACAAAAATTTCTCCGATTCTGGTTTTTCACAAAACGAGAATTCTCGGATAAAAAAAAAAAAAATTTCTCCGATTCTGGTTTTCAACAAAACGAGAATTCTCGGATAAAAAAAAAAAAAAAAAATTTCTCGGATTCTCGTTTTCCAGAAAAAGGGAATTCTCGGATAAAAAAAAAAAAAAAAAATTTCTCCGATTCTCGTTTTCCACAAAACGAGAATTCTGGGATAAAAAAAAAAAAAAAAATTTCTCCGATTCTGATTTTTCACAAAACGAGAATTCTCGGATAAAAAAAAAAAAAAAAAAATTTCTCCGATTCTCGTTTTCCACAAAACGAGAATTCTCGGATAAAAAAAAAAAAAAAATTTCTCCGATTCTCGTTTTCCGCAAAACGAGAATTCTCGGATAAAAAAAAAAAAAAAAATTCTCCGATTCTCGTTTTCCACAAAACGAGAATTCTCGGATAAAAAAAAAAAAAAAAAAAAATTTCTCCGATTCTGGTTTTCCACAAAACGAGAATTCTCGGATAAAAAAAAAAAAAAAAAAAAATTTCTCCGATTCTCGTTTTCCACAAAACGAGAATTCTCGGATAAAAAAAAAAAAAAAATTTCTCTGATTCTCGTTTTCCACAAAACGAGAATTCTCGGATAAAAAAAAAAAAAAAAAATTTCTCCGATTCTCGTTTTCCGCAAAACGAGAATTCTCGGATAAAAAAAAAAAAAATTTCTCCGATTCTCGTTTTCCACAAAACGAGAATTCTCGGATAAAAAAAAAAAAAAAAATTTCTCCGATTCTGGTTTTCCACAAAACGAGAATTCTCGGATAAAAAAAAAAAAAAAAATTTCTCCGATTCTCGTTTTCCACAAAACGAGAATTCTCGGATAAAAAAAAAAAAAAAAATTTCTCCGATTCTGATTTTTCACAAATCAGGAATTCTCGGATAAAAAAAAAAAAAAAAAAATTTCTCCGATTCTCGTTTTCCACAAAACGAGAATTCTCGGATAAAAAAAAAAAAAAAAATTTCTCCGATTCTGATTTTTCGCAAAACGAGAATTCTCGGATAAAAAAAAAAAAAAAATTTCTCCGATTCTGGTTTTCCACAAAACGAGAAGTCTCGGATAAAAAAAAAAAAAAAATTTCTCCGATTCTCGTTTTCCACAAAACGAGAATTCTCGGATAAAA